>OV702284.1:371158420-372480920 GCA_916181665.1 Avena sativa
CGCGGGTGGCGCTCTGGCACGCTCGCGGCATGCTCGCAGAGAGGCTGGGCATGCTCGGGTTGTGTGGTCTAGGGGCTGGCAGGGCTCGAGCCCTGGACAGGGGGTGGCGGTGGACGGTGGAGTGCCTGCTAGACAAGGTTGGCAAGGCTAGAGCTGCTCCTAGTTGGCTGGCGACATTGGGGTGGCAAGGATGCTCTCGGCATGCTTTCCATTGATGGCATGGTCGGTTTACAGTGAGCTAGAGTGGCTTAAACAAGTTAGATGATCTACTGAGAGTGTAGTGTGAGCTAGAGAGGGAACAAGTTAGACTAAAATTACTGCTCACAATAGTGTTTAATGTTTGTTGGTTTGGTGTTTGCAAGGTGTTTGATGAAATGGCCAAAAGAGATTCAAATTTGAATTTTTGATTCAAACTTTATGGGTGTACTAGTTACATACTAGGGAGTCTCTGGTTAGCTGTAAAGGTCAAGGGGTACTGGTTTGGTTGGTTTTTTGAGAATTGGTGATCTTCACATATGATATAGATTCAATTTTGAATTGTCATTTGAATCCAGTTGCCAAATGTTTCTGTAAGTTTGAAAGGTGGGCTTTGATTTACTTTTACTTGGTCTAGCAAGGGGTGAAAAGAAATGGAAATGTTTTTGTTTAAAATCTTGGACTAGAAACACTCAAAGTGGCCCAGTGAACAAGATTAGCAAAAATGATCATTTGCTTATTTGATTTGTTTTTGATTTTTCTCTTGATTTGTTTCTGCTTGGAAATGATTTAGATGATGTTTTTTTTTCATATTTAAACCATTCCTTGCTATTTAGATCAATCACACAAGTCCATTCATGCATTCATACAATCATCACATACACACATGCATTCATATTGATTTAATTAACAAAAGTTTTTGTTAACCCTAATTTTGGTGATTGGAAATTGATAATCATTGATCAATATTTTTAGGATGTTACATATTATCCACAATATCGTAAGGACCGCCTTCACAAACGTGGTTCATCCCGCCATCGTAATAAATTGTCCATTCCACATAGGAATCTTTCAGGCCACTTTGTCTTCAAGGTGTTGAAAGTCTAATCTACGGAAGCACCACACTGAAAAGGGGAGCCCAAGGTACTTGAGAGGGAAGGCAGCCCGCTCGGCCGGAAGTCCTTCAAGAATATCATCGAGGTTCATGGAGCTGCATCTAATTGGCGCAACAAAGCTTCTTTGAAAGTTAGTACAAAGGCCGGTGACCTCCCTCAACCCTTGGAGAAAGAAAGTGAGGTTTTGAATATCTACCTTCAAAGGGGCCACGAAAAGCGCCACATCATACGCATAAAGAGATGTCCCCGACCATGCTTTATTGGAAGAACGACCACCCCGTTAAGAAGGGTACAAGAGGAAGGCAGCAACCCAATTCTAGAATTTTCTAGGAAAACCACACATTTGAAGACGGTCCAAGATGTACTCCCAACGAATCGAGTCAAAAGCTTCTCGGATGTCGAGGTTGAACAATAAGGCTTGGGTCTTGCTCTTATGGAGTCTCTTCAAGTTACAATAAGGTTTTACTCCCGTGGCATCAAATTACTTTTTAAAAACGATGTTATCAGTTTAATTTAAGTAAGTCTTTCTATCAGTTTAATTCTTATTACATTTTGAAACCGGGGTAATAGTATTGATGTGAACTTTCGGGCAGCTCACAACTACCATCGGCGAGCGCTTGGTACTCTCTCCGATTAATTTAATCGACTCAAATTTGTCTAGATTTATATGTATTTAAACATATTTTAGTTCTAAACAAATCTAATTCCATTAATTTAGATCGAAGAGGATAGTAGTATTAATGTGAAATTTTGGGCAGCTCACCACAAACCTAGCTAGATTGGATAATTGTGGTGGAGACCGGAGCACCGATCTACCACCGGCGAGCACTTGCGTTTCCCTCGCCTGGCGCCGTTTCGGCAACGTGCAAGGTGGGCAAAGCGAAGACCAAACTTTCCGATCCCTAAAACGCACGCAAACAAAATTAAGGAGCACACAAAGGCTCCGGCCGGCGTACCAAGCACTCCCGGGTCCCTCGTCCCCGGATCATCAATCAAAGCCATACTACTAAAATAGAAGCACGTCGATCTCCTTCTGGCCGGCCGGCACGGCCACGGCCACGGTGAGGTGTGGTCAGTGGTCACCAGTTTTGTTTCTTGTTAGCGCTCCACACTTACGGACGACGCGGGGTCCTCCAAAAGCGTAGCGTCCGTGTGACGCGTGACAGGCTGACGGTCCGTCCATCGCACACCTGGAAACTACTGGCTTTGAAGGCTCTTCCACCAACGCAGTGGCGTACATACAGGCCAAAGGGGCTGATGATGTAACCTTGAAGCAATCGCGTCTGCACTCGCCTCCGATCCGGTGCATCTTGTTCTCATCCCCCATATCAGCCACGCAAGCGCATGCGTCGCTTTTTTGACCTCCAAACAAAGTTACCGAGCTCGGGTCGATCGATCGATCGAGCGTTGTGCTATTTTAATCCGTTTTTGCATTTTTTTTCCTTGACGATGGGACGTGCTGTCCCAAACGTTGTCCTGAACATGAATTTTGTTTATTTCAGCACTTGTAGTATTTGAAAAAACAAACCATACATATATTTCACAAAATTTTAATTTAATTTAGTCAATACAAATAAATTCAATCCAATAAATTCGTAAATTCAAACAAATAAATAAATCAAGCCTCGGACACAGCTGGCTGTCCTTTGATCCTCCACACATGCTCTACGAGATTACTTTGCGGTTGCTCCTGAGCATCGGCATCATGGATTTCTCCATGCATGACGGAAAGATCAGCAAAATCTCGATGAACTACATGGGAAAGAGCACCCATAACACTCGCAGGGACCAACATCCATCACTGGAGTTTTTCTCTCATTCTATGATTATGTTGTGCATGATCACACAAGCACACTCATTACCTCCCACGTTTATCTCCAGAGCAGGTAAGAGTAGGATACCCGATAATAGAAAATTGAGCTTGGAGGACAGCAAATGCCCGCTTGATATCCTTCCCGCAATCTTCATGTCTCAAAGGAAAGTGATACTTCGCCTGGATCACTGGATTGGGGACCGTCTTAACAAATATCATTCATCTTGGATAGATGTCGTCGGGTGGGTAGAACCCTTTGGCATATGGGTTGTCGTTGATCTCATAGTTGCATGAGGAAACATGACCTTCCATTAGTTTGGCAAACACATAAGAGCGCTACAACACATTAATATCACTATGCGATCCCGCCATGCCAAAGAAAGCATGTTAAATCCACAAATCTTGATGTGCCACAACTTCAAGAACCATATTTGCAATATCCATGATGCATTTTACAAATCTTGCCAAGCAAATAAACAGTTTTCATGATCACTGTAGGCAACCGATGCCTACCGATGCTTGGAGGCATCGTAGGAAATCCTTTGACTATATTTTGTGCCATGATCTGGCTCAAACTTCTCCACAACCGCTCTGTAAAATTTGTATATGCAATCAATGAATGTGGACTCGCTCATGCGCAGATGCTCATCTTTTAAATCTGCATACGTTACATATGCAAGCAAGCTCATGGCAGCTGTTCATTTCTGAATTAATGAGAAAACATACATGCCCCAACGCGCACTTTCGGCTCACGTCTTCGGATGGTGGTATAGAGACTTTTTCATTATTTTTATTATTTTGATGATTATTAATAGTCGATGAAATTTTTGGTTAAGAAAAAACTCAGCGCTGAAAATAAATCTAAACTAGAGCCGAAATCGTGAATCTGACAGAACCTAACCGGTACACTAACCGGTACACCAATGACTACACCAACTGTTCACTTCCTGAACAAGCAAAGGGAGATAAAAGGGCAAGAAGCGAGCCCACCAGCCCACCGGCCGGAGCCGGTCCACCCCGCGGCCCAGCCGTCCGGGCCCGCACTAAACCTTCCTCTGTTCCCCTCCTTTTATACCCTGTCCGTTTCCCACACCTCTCCGCACCCCGGCCGGCCAACAACACACACCCTGCCTGATTGCCTCATCCGCCCCGCTGCTCGCCGCCATGGCCGCCACGTCGTCGACGCCGCTGCTCAAGGACGAGCTGGACATCGTCATCCCGACGATCCGCAACCTCGACTTCCTCGAGATGTGGCGGCCCTTCTTCCAGCCCTACCACCTCATCATCGTGCAGGACGGCGACCCGGCCAAGGTCATCAAGGTGCCCGAGGGCTTCGACTACGAGCTCTACAACCGCAACGACATCAACCGTATCCTCGGCCCCAAGGCCTCATGTATCTCCTTCAAGGACTCTGCCTGCCGCTGCTTCGGCTACATGGTCTCCAAGAAGAAGTACATCTACACCATCGACGACGACTGCTTCGTGAGTACTCTCTCGCTTATGCTATCACGAGATCTGTCTATATACTGCAGTAATTTGGCCTGATTGCTTTCGATCATAGTCCAATTTGGTCGAATTGTACAATATATATCCTGTCTTATGTGATATTCTGACGGAGAGGTGGGAATTTGGTTTCCTTTGGCGGGGTGGGGGCTTAGATCAGGTTGGGTTGTTGAAGAGAAAGGGAAGATATCTGATTAATTTCTCGGTGGATATGGTGAATTGGGTACCGGTGTAATTTTGTCTCTTTGTTGTTAGGTATCCCTTGTTGTTACTCGTGTTAGTTATGACGGTTCAGTTCATTTTGTGTGTCAAAGTCACATGGTTCTCAGTCTTGTGATATGGGTAGGTAGAACGCAATTTTCCCATGTTTTGGAACTGAATTGCATCAGCGGCATCTACGGATCTGATCATGTTAGTTCAGTCTATGGTTAACAGACTTAAAGACACTTTTTACTGCTAAAAATTACCAAACGTTGGAGCTAGTCACTGGTATGGTCCTGTATTACTTCAGCTGGATGGGATATGACAAGTAAGCTATGGATCTGGTGTTCGTAGTTTGTTGCTGCACAATTTCTGTAGGTTTAAGAGTTTATGACAACAATCCACATGTACAAATTGTAAGTATTACCTCGGCCCCTTTGTCAGTTATGTTGTTGTGCTTGTTATATTGTTGTTTGTTCGAGGATAGTGATCAGTATCTTAGCTAGGGGACATCATTATACTTGTTTATAACAATATGGAGATTACAAGAAATAAGTATGTTGTTTGCATCCTGCTTGGATCAATCCAACGCAAGTGGTACATATATGGACTGAGCGATATATGTCTTGGGATCGTCCTTTTCTTAAAGGCTACATTACCTTCTTCTGTTTGGTTTATCTTTAATTTATAAACATTCCCTGACATAAGATACATCAATATTACTTATATATATATTCATACAAGGGTCCCACCTGATTGCTAAACAATTTGGACTTTCTTGGGCTTATGATGCAGAGATTTGATCCCTGGCCTGCAGTTGTCAATTATTTAGTTAGAAAGTAGTGAACCATGTTCTCTTTCTTGGCATTACTTGCATTCGAGGAGGCTCTGTGTAATAGTTTTTTGGATTGGCTGACAGCCCAAGATAGCACATGGACATGCCACACTCAAGTTTACTGTCTTATAATGTGATGACATTATTTTAGTACCCAATTGAAATTTCATCTATACATGCAGTGCTGCATCAGATGCCATGTCATTAGCTCAATCCTGACCTATTCTTTTCGTAAAATGCCAGGTTGCTAAGGACCCATCAGGAAAGGACATCAATGCACTTGAGCAACACATCAAGAACCTTCTGAGCCCTTCAACACCATTTTTCTTCAATACCTTGTATGACCCATACCGTGATGGTGCTGATTTTGTTCGTGGGTACCCCTTTAGCCTTCGTGAGGGTGCCCCAACTGCCGTTTCTCACGGGCTTTGGCTCAACATTCCAGACTATGATGCCCCTACCCAGCTCGTCAAGCCACGTGAGAGAAATAATAGGTAAGGATGTCACATTTGTAGCTTCCAAATTTGAAAAAATTCCATTCTCAGTAACCGGATGTTTCTTTCATGTGATCAGGTATGTTGATGCTGTTCTTACAATCCCAAAGGGCACCTTGTTTCCAATGTGTGGAATGAACCTTGCATTTGACCGTGAGCTCATTGGTCCTGCGATGTATTTCGGCCTTATGGGTGATGGCCAGCCTATTGGTCGTTACGACGATATGTGGGCAGGATGGTGCACCAAGGTACAGTATGTTAGTTTCTTCAAAAGCTGCTTCGACGCTATGTCTGCAAATGCAAAGTGAACAGTTTGATTGCCATGTACAGTTTGGTGTACACAGTGCATCACTTAAGTTAGTATCACACATCCATGCTTCGCTTAGTTATGTTCTATCCTGCTGCAGTTTTATTTGTACTGAGTTATCTTTGCTCTGTTCCCACAGGTTATCACCGATCATCTGAGCCTGGGCATTAAGACTGGTCTGCCTTACATCTGGCACAGCAAAGCAAGCAACCCTTTTGTGAACCTGAAGAAGGAATACAACGGCATCTTCTGGCAAGAGGAGCTGATCCCCTTCTTCCAGTCTGTGGCCCTCCCAAAGGAGGCCACCACTGTCCAGAAGTGTTACCTTGAGCTGGCCAAGCAGGTGAAGGCGAAGCTCGGCAAGGTGGATGGTTACTTCCTTAAGCTTGCTGATGCCATGGTCACATGGATCGAGGCTTGGGATGAGCTTAACCCACCAAAGGGTGCACTTACGACTACAAAAGCACCCGCTCCCAAGAGCAAGTGACAGGCAGTAGCATACACCTTGTTTGTTCATGTGAACTATCCATACTGAAATACTCCTGTTTTGGTTAGTGCTCATGAGCTGAGATATCACTTCGTTGTAAGTTCAGTTTACCTCTTCCTTAGACAGCCGCCCTGGTGGTTGTATGGGATTTACATTTTTGTGTGTGCTGGAACAGTTGTAATGTGGGAACTCGATCACAATTCAAGTTAGAATAAATTTACTGGTTATTGTCCATGTTGCCATGGTATTATTACTTAGTTTTGTCAGGAATATGCATCATGTATTCCTCTGGGGCCAAAGACCACAATATATAGTACAGGTACACGGCAAATATACAGGAAGCCCCCTAACATATGGGGGAAATACAATATACAGATATATACATCTAACACCCCCTCCTCAAACTCATGGTGGATCCACAACACTGAGTTTGGAGAGTAAGAAATCATGCTACGCTCTGGTCTGTGCCTTCGTAAAAAAATCCGCCAACTGTAAATCTGAAGGCACATACTGAAGCGCAACAACCTGAGCCTACACCTGAGCACGTGTATAGAAAGCATCAACACCAATATGCTTGGTAAGCTCATGCTTGACCGGATCACGTGCAACACTAATAGCACATGTACTGTCAGACAAAACCAGAGTGGGTGTGGTAATAGAGACCCCAAAATCCGCAAGTAACCACCGTAACCAGGTCACCTCAGCAGTCAACAAGGCCATAGCACGCAACTTAGCCTCAACACTCGAACGGGAAACCGCTGTCTGTTTCTTCGTCTTCCAAGCAATGAGCGAACCACCAAGAAACACACAGTAAGCAGAAAGTGAACGGCGATCCGAAGGATCACTCGCCCATGTAGCGTCCGAATAGCACTGGAGCTGGAGGGAGCTGGAACGAGGAAAGAAAAGGCGACGAGTGATCGTACCCCGAAGATAACGAAGAACACGGAGAAGATGACTATAGTGAACGGTGGTGGGAGCAAAAACAAACTGACTCAGAATATGAACTGGATAAGAGATGTCAGGACGAGTGACAACAAGATAAACAAGACTCCCAACAAGATGACGATAACGCGTCAGATCAGGAAGAGGATCACCATCAGTAGGTTGAAGCTTAACATTAAGCTCCATAGGGGTCTCAACAGTGCGCTCATCCCCAAGCACAGCACGAGCAAGAAGATCCTGAATATACTTTTCCTGAGAGATGTAAAAGCCATTAGAAGTGTAGGAGACCTCAATCCCAAGAAAGTATCGAAGAGGACCAAGATCAGTCATAAGAAACTGATCACGAAGGCGAGCCTTAACGAAGGCGATATACTCAGAATCATCACCAGTAATGATTATATCATCAACATAGAGAAGAAGAAGAGTGCGTCCACGAGGAGAAGTGTGAACAAACAGCGCTGGATCATGAGCACTAGGGGAGAAACCAGCAGCAGTCACTACAGAAGCGAAGCGCTCAAACCAGGCACGGGGGGCCTGTTTGAGGCCATAAAGAGAACGTCGAAGACGACAAACCATCCCCTCCGGAACAGAATACCTAGGAGGAGGCTGCATATAGACCTCCTCACTCAACTCACCATTGAGAAAGGCGTTCTGAACATCAAGCTGGGACACAGACCAGTGACGACCAGAAGCAACAGCAAGAAGAGTACGCACAGTGGTCATATGAGCCACAGGAGCAAAGGTCTCATCATAGTCACGACCATGCTCCTGCTGAAAACCACGAGCCACAAGACGCGCTTTATAGCGCTCAAGAGATCCATCAGAGCGGGTCTTAATCTTATAGACCCACTTACACGTGATAGGACGAACACCGGGAGAGGGAGAAACAAGATCCCAGGTGCCAGTGCGCTCAAGCGCAGCAATCTCCTCAGCCATGGCCAGCTGCCATTCAGGATGATGCTCAGCATCCCGATAAGAAGTCGGCTTAGAGGCAACAGAAAGACCATATTGACTGGGAGAGTAACGGTTGGGGCACGACGCTGACGAATAGGACGAGTAGAGGGAAGCTCATCAGAGGAAGACGACTCAGGAGACAACGAGGAAGAAGAAGGTATAGCAGAGGAAGACTCCGGAGAACGAGGAGAACTAGGAGAACTAGACGGAGCAGAGGCGGACGGTGTCGAAGAAGAGACATCAAAGGGAGAAGATCCTGAAGAAGACATAATAGGAGTAGAAGGAGGTGTGTCAGGAAAGAGAAGAAAAGAGATATCTGCCACCGGGTAGGTACCAGCGGTGGGACGAGGATAGAAATGACGCGTCTCATCAAAAGTAACATCACGAGAGATACGCATCCGACGACCAACGAGGTCCCAATAGCGATAGCCCTTATGATCATCACTGTATCCAAGGAAGACACACTCAACAGACTGAGCAGTCAATTTGGTGCGTTCGCGAGGAGCAAGGAGAACATAGCAAACACAACCAAACAAGTGAAGCATGGAATAGTCTGGAGATTGTCCAGATAAGCTCTCAAGAGGGATACCACCCTGCAGAGCAGCAGAAGGCTGAATATTGATGAGGTAAGCCGACGTAGCGACGGCTTCAGCCCAGAAATGCGGAGGAAGGGAAGAAGCAATCATCATGGCACGAGTGGTCTCAAGAAGATGGCGATGCTTATGCTCAGGAACGCCATTCTAGGCATGGGCGCTAGGACAGGAGAACTGAGCAAGGGTGCCCTATTCAGCAAAAACGCTACGCAACATCTGAGAGATATACTCACCAGCAGAATCAGCACGAAACACGCGAATAGGGGTAGAATATTGAGTGCGGACCATGGCCGCAAAACGCTGATATATGGAGAGCACTTCACTACGAGAGCGCATAAAATACAACCAAGTGTACCGAGAAAAATCATCGATGAATAAAATATAGTAACGATGGCCCCCTTTCGAAGCGAAAGGAGCCGGACCCCAAACATCGGAATGAACTAAATCAAAAGGTCGCTGAGATACAGACGCGCTAGTAGGGTAGGGAAGCTGAATCTGTTTGCCTAACCTACAACCCTGACAATGTAAAGACCCATCTCCTGAGACAGACCCCAGAAGACCACGATGAACTAATGACGACAGGCGGGAGTCACAAAGGTGACCAAGACGATGATGCCACTGCTGAAAGGAGCTGGTAGCAGAGGCGACGACCGGAGAAGAACTGGAAGATGAGGTGGCAGCGGAAGGAACACGAAGCCAGTATAACTCCCAAAGCCCTGAAGAATCACGGCTGCGAGGGCCAGCCCCAACCAGGGCCTGAGTGCGACGGTCCTGAACAACACAAGGATCAGCATCAAGAATGACGCGACAACCAGAGTCAGTAAGCTGGCTAGCAGAGAACAAATTCATCTTAAGACGAGGGACATGAGAAATATCAGGAACAGAAAAAGAAGAAGTAGAAAGGGTGCCCCGACTAGAAACAGGAAGAGAGGTACCATCAGCTGTGAAAACATAGACAGGAGAAGGGAGAGAACGAAGAGCAGACAGAAAAGAAGACTCAAGGGTCATATGAAAAGAAGCTCCAGAATCCAGATACCATGGGGACGTACCTGCCTGTGTTGGAGGTGGTGGTCGCATAGTGCCTGAAGACTCAGTCACAGAACCAACAGTGCCTGTCGAAGAAGAGCCTGTAGCAGCAAGCAGACCGCGAAGACTCCTGATAATGTCCTGATCGGAGAGAGCAACTACTAAAGATACAGAAGGGGCCGACTGCCCACGAGCCTGATGCTGCTGACGTAAACTGGGATCCCGTGTATAACAGGTGGCCCAAGTGTGACCATCCTTGTCACAGTAAGAGCAGTGACGAAGAGAACCACGGCGACCCTGACCACGAGTCTGCTGATGCTGACTCTGGCCTTGAAACTGCTGGTGCTGACTCTGACCCTGACCTGGAGGAGTGGGTAGTATCGGCGGCGGCACAGAGGACCGCGGCTGAGTCGAGAGAACAGACGACATAGGAGGACCACGAGTAGCAAGCACAGATGGATCCGCAAGAAGACCAGCACCACGGAGACGAGTCTCCTCAGCCCGAAGCTCAGTCAACACCTCGGAGAGCGGAACACGACCACGAGCATTCAGCTGAGCACGCCGGGGCTCAAACTCCTGGCGAAGCCGAGACAGAAACTCATAGATACGATGAAACTCCAAATCCGAGCGCACAATCTGGCAACACGAGCATGTGCCACAAACAGCAGTACGAAGAGAGTCAAGCTGACGCCAGATAGCAGCACTCTGAGTATAAAACTCATCAATAGTAGAATCACCCTGCTGGAGAGCATGCTCCTGGCGAACCACAGACAGGTAAAGAGCATTCCCAGACGGCTGATAGCGCTGACGAAGATGGGCCCACTGGGCGGCAACAGTAGGAAGACTCATAAACTCAGCAGCATACTGGGGCAGAACACTGGAGGTGAGAACAGCAACAGCACGAGCATCCTCATCAACCCACTGAGTGTAAGAAGTCAGAGCGTGTCGATAGGCCTCGAGATCAGAAGAGTACTGCTTGAACTTCAGGTCATAAGCAGCAACAACACTATCATCAGCACTCTGAGCAGCATCCTTGGCCTCCTGAGAAGCATCAGCACCGAGAACAATCGGCATCAGCGGAAGAGGAGCCACAGGAGCTGGGGGACACGACGGACAGGAGACCTCGCCGGAGAGCACACCCCAAAGACGGAGACCCCGCATGTAAACACGCATAAAGGCAGCGAAATCAGGATAGTTCGCGCCATCAAAGATCACCGGATAGCGAGGAATCGCAACATAACCCGATGAAGAAGACATATCGCTCTATTTTTTTTGACACAGATCAGGTCAGAACGGATCTAGATCTGACGTCCTGACGCAAGCTGACGACAGCAGATAGATCCGGCCGTACAGGGGCAGTGCCGGACGGTGGCAGGCACCAGTCGGCCGGGAGGCAGCGGGCTGGACAGCGACGGGGCGAGGCAGGGCCGTACGGCGACGGGGCGGGACCAGAGCCGGCCGTACAGCGACGAGGCGGGCCAGATCTTGTCGGGCGGGACCGCGCCAGGAAGTTGTGTCAGGCGGGACCGCGCCAGGAAGTTGGGCGGGAGGCGGGCGGCGTGAAGTCCCAGGCGTGTGGAGACCGCAGGCGATGTGGGGGCCCGCGCATGAAGATGGCTTGGTGTCGGGCGCGTGGAGGCAGTGCCACACCAGGAAGTTGGACGGGAGGCGGGCGGCGTGAAGTCCCAGGCGCGAGGAGGTCTTCGCGTGAAGAAGGCGTCGGTCCAGTACCGCGCGTGGACGAGATCCCGCTGGAGAACGGTATCAATCTAGAAGAAAAATACGGCAGATCTGAGATGGCCGGAGACAGCGGCAACCGGCGGCGGCGACGCCGGAAGAACGACGACGACAGGAACGGTGGCGGCTGTGACGATGTTGCAGAAAAATTATCTAACCTAGCTCTGATACCATGTCAGGAATATGCAACATGTATTCCTCTGGGGACCAAATGCCACAATATATAGTACAGGGGTACAGGGCAAATATACAGGAAGCCCCCTAACATATAGGGAAAATATAATATACAGATATATACATCTAACAAGTTTATCGCTTTTTGTTCAGAAAATGTCTTTGGATGCATAGTTTCTATGGTTTGTTTATAGTTCATATTACCTGCTTCTCGGGGTGCACGCCCTAGACGCGCTGCAGCGGCGAGGTGGCATGTCGGCACCAGAAGGCGAGGGGAATGTGTGAGGAAGTGGGAGTGGAAGTGTCGGGGAGGGTAAATTTCCGGACGCTGGCGCGCGCGTGGCATCATATATAGCGACCATATATAGCGCGCGCTTCAGAGATGCTTTAACTATATGATGCTCTAACTATATGTTGATGCGGGTTTTGATGTTTATTCTCGGCAAGGGACATCACGATTCGTGGTCAGAGATCATGAGGGCCACTTAGTATTGGGACAGGCTTTGTGGTACAATATAGCGGCTAGTCCACTGATCATGGAAGGGTTGGCTGTTCGGGATGCTGTCTAACTAGCCGTGGATAGAAATTACCATACGGTGGAGATCGAAACAGATGCACAAGATGTTATAAAATTAATGGATATATAATGGAAGGTCCTGACGGCAGTAGATCTGAAATTGCTAGCTTTTGCCAGAAGATTAAAGAGTTTTGTGGGTTCTTAACTAGCGTCGAATTTTCTTTTGCCGGGAGGCTCGCCAATGATGTTTATGGGTGAACTTTACCCCATCGGTCTTAGAACTTGTCATTCAAAAGGATTGTAAGCCTAATGTTTGATCAATAAAGCTCGTGGATTCGCAAAAAAAAAAGTTTAAGAAACTTACTACGTTAAAATGGTGCCGTGCAAATAGCATATCCAGGGGAAGCCGTCCGATTGAACTCTAATCAATAATTAAAAAAGGCGCCGTTGCCGGGGATCGAACCCGGGTCACCCGTGTGACAGGCGGGAATACTTACCACTATACTACAACGACCTCGTTGTATGAGAAAATAGATATCTTTACATATTCGTAATTCAGTATTAGGGGCAAACAGAAGAAATTTCGCTCCTCCAAACACAGGAACGGCCTATCTCTATACACATTTGTCCAACATCTGTAAATTAATATTTCATGCAAGAGAGCTCAAAGCAGATAGACCGAGCACAGAAGAAAAACAATCAGGTTGCAAGTACCATGGCGCACTTTTGCCTGCTATTCCTCTCGATCAGACGAGTTGTTAGTTCGGGACAGCGGCAGTTCTAGGTGCTCCCCAAAGCAGGGTGATGATGGCCTGAGCACTTAGATGGTACCTAATAATCATAAAAAATCACTTGATTTTTTCTGTTTTTTTTGCGGGGATTGAATTTTTACGTATATTTGTCTTTCTATATATAAGAGCATTTTAAACAGCCGGTCCAAATCGAATACAAAATGTGTTCGATTTTTTCCATTTAGACGCGTCCGAGCCCGGTTGTCCTGCCCTTTCCATGTGTGCACCCCAAATGGGGAGTAATTTTTAAATTTCAAATTGAGGGCTACATCTGCCGTTTCTAGACAATTTGCTTGCTGCAAGGACATAATGAGGAGGTAGAAAAACATGGTAGATAATCTAGAGACCCTAGCATCTTCGTCTAGCCTAGTCGTTGGAGTCGGAGTGGTAGTGGCGAAGATACAAGGTATGGTCGAAGATGCTAACGGTGAGAATGGCGTCGCCCTCGTACTTGAAGACGAGAAAGTGCCCAACTTCAATGGTGTGCGGGTGGGCGAACACCTTCCAATCATTCGAGAGGCACATATGTCCGATGCGGTCGAACAATACCTCGACGGACCACAGGACAGTCACGCCGCCATGCACCCGAGACACGACCTCATGGGGTTGTTGCCTGTCGACCACCGACGAGAACTTCTTGGGGAGGCGCAACCTCTCCTAGTTCATGTCGTTGTGAATGGTGGCGATGAACTCGAAATCGGAGAGGTCGATGGCGTCGTACTCGGGCGACGACGGTGGAGACAGGGATGACGGGGGAGAAATGGCCTAGCCTAGATCCCCACGTCTCCCTCGTCGACTTCGACCATGCCCCAGGCCAGGGGGCGTCCTAGGTGCCCTCCCCTCCCTCATATACCGTCGTCCATGGCTATGGTGGAGAATGGATACAGAGGTGGAAGATGGGTGTGGGAAATGACCGTGGATGGCCTGTTTAAGAAGGCCAAGGCATTGGATGCCTGATGCTAAGGCCTAGATGCCCGTATTGATGAAGGCCGGCCTAGATGTCAAGTGGCACGAGCAGCACAGAGTCAGACGGTACGATCAGCTTTGGCGTCAGCAAGGAAGAAGAGAGGGCGGCGCAGACGGTTCAGCGGCCACCATCAATGAGGTAGGTATGGATGATGGATCGCTGACATGTGAATTAGGAGAGGATATGAGGAGGACGTTTGTGTTGTCTTTTGCGGACATAAGCTAGCGCAAATATTGTCTCGATTTGGACTAAGAATAAGCTGGTCGAAGGCCAGCAGATGGTTTGCTCTCCCCCTCGCTACTCCCTCCGTTTTAGAATAGGGCAGTACTACGCGTCCCCCGGGGGATATTTGCCTCGGATCCCCCGGGTCGACGGCGTGACACGTGTCCCTAAAAATAGCACTTCCTCCCGCTTTTGCTACAAATGACCCGATTTTGCTACATAATGTCCTGTTTTTGCTACATGTAGCAAAAAACGGTTCATCCCAAAAAATAGAAAAATAGACTGGATCTCGCCGGAGAGTTCGCCGGAGACCATGAAGCAAAAAAATTGAACTAATGTAGCAAAATCGACTTCGCCGGAGAATCGCCGGGAGATCTCGCCGAAGACCTCGTAGCAAGAAGTTTGTGCTATTGTAGCAGAATCAGAAAACATATGTAGCAATATAATTATGCTAATGTAGCAAAAGACGTCTTCTCCGGAGAAAAAACTTGTAAGAAAAAAATGCCATGTAGCAGCGCCGCTCGCCGCAGGTAGCAACACCAGAAGCCGTATGTAGCAGGACCGGTCGCCATGTGTAGCAGGGCCTCTCGCCGAAGGTAGCACCACCGCTCACCGCAGGGTAGCAACGACTGTCACCATAGGTAGCAACACCAGAAGTCGTATGTAGCATGTTCGGTCACGGTGTGTAGCATCCCCGCCGTCCGCACATAGCAATGCTGCCAACGTTGGAGAGAAGCGCAGATTCATGGGCGACACCATGGGAGGTGGCGGAGCAGGCGACAACTGCAGTGGTGGAGGCAGAGGGTTCGTCCCTGCAGCAAGAACGACGGACGAGCCACCCATCCTCCTCGACGCCATGGCGTGGCGGAGCGGCCAGCGCCCCCATGGCGCGGCAGGGCGGAGCAGCGGGTCCGCCCATGGCGCGGCGTAGCGGAGCAACTGGAGGGGTGGAGGCGGAGGGTCTGCCCATGGCTCAGCGTCCCATGGTGCGGCGTAGCGGATCGCGGGTGGAGACGGAGCAGCGTGGTAACCTCCAGCGTGCAACTGAGAGGGACGGCCGCCGGGCACGAAACAGGACGAGGGCGGCGCGTCGTCGGAGGTACAGGCGGCGGCGATGGCTGTGCCAGTTCGTGGGGAAAAACACGGGATAGAGCTAGCTGGGAGGAGATAAGATTAGTGAGGCCCACCACGAGTCAAACCGCAGCCCACCACAGGTCCTCAGCGTGCAACGCAACGGAAGGGCGTGACCCGGGGGATCAGATCGTTCGATCCCCCGGGGGAACAGTATCATTTTCCTTTAGAATATAAGATATTTTAGCTTTGTAAAATAAATGTATTTAGACTTATTTTAGTATGTAGGTTCAACTCGACTTTAGGGTGAATCACACATAAAAAAATCATATTCATTTCCTTCACAAACCTAAAACATCTTATATTTTGAAACTGAGAAAGTATTTTTTAAGCCTCGCTATCCACGGACAGAAAAAAGCATTCAGACCGCGCGGATATGATCTAGGATCGTATTACCCGGGCAAAAAAACGATAACAATTACAAACTGTCTCCAGATTCCTCTTCTTCTTTTATGGTCTTATTAAACCAAGGCTCTTAAAAGAAAGTGAGTACTCCCCCTCTGTTCCATATATCGTACTAGCAGTATGTTTTAACAAAATAATTTAGTTTTCCATAAAAAATTTAATTTAGTTTACCAAAACATAGTACAATATGAAACAAAGAAACATAGATGTACTACTTATGACTGAATCATCATACCTAAGCGCATCTTCAGTGGCACGATCTATTTATGACATTCAAAGGGTCCAACTCGATATGTTTGGATAGGCCTGTAGACAAGGAATGGGTCGCAGTCCGGCTGACCAGACTGGTGCGTCCAGCGGGAACGACCCATTCTATCAGTTATCCAGACAATTTTTTTCTCATATATTTTTATTAATTTAAAAGCATAATTCACATAAACAAAAAAATAGAATAAAACCCTAGCTACGAGCATTGTCTGCGCCACCGGCGGCACCGGAGCCAGCTACTTGTCGCCGTCCATGGAGAGGTCCATGTACGACGTCGACGTCCAGGGGCCTGCTATGGCTACCCAGGCTGCGCCGGTGGTGGCGGGGCCATCTGCTACCCAGGACAAGCAGGCCACGCAGGCGGTGGAACCTCCTGCCTAGGCCATGTGGCCTACGGGGACGCGTGCGGAGGCAGCGGTGGTGGAGGTGGCAGCTTCGCCACGTGCGCCACCACCAGTGTAAAGAACTAGACGATGTCGTCCAGCCCCTCCTAGGTCCAGAGCGCCTCCTCCTAGCACTTGGAGAGATCGATGGCACGCTACGTGGACTTGGCGTCATCATAGTCTGGTAGCACGACGGGCTCGCCCTCCTGCTTCATGATGACACATGTGCCATCGTCGCCCTCTTCGTCGTTGTCGTCCTCGTCGTTGTTGGAGTCCGTGTCATCGAATTTTGTAGGTAGATTGTGGTAATCTACCCCATCTAGAACTCACCATGGTACGCAGACGCCCACCGCGTGTCGTGCTCCCAAGAGAGGGACTGCCACCATAAGTCCTTCCGGTGGTACAAGGGGTCGCACCGCAGCGCCGGTGGGAGCAGTGTGATGTGGCGGTGCATCTCTGCTTCAAGCACCGACCCGTCTTGTGGTAGAGGCGACATCGGTACTCTGGCAGTGTTAATGTGTTAGCTGGTAGGTGGGGGACATCGTGGTCGTCGCATCCACCCCTTGTCCCACCACCGCTAGTAGTCGTGCACCGACACGTATTGGCGATTGCACTTCCAGCATTCATGTGCACGCTTCACCGCGAGTGCAAGTGGTAGTGGACCCACAAAATCTTGCGCCCGTGGAGGTGGCGGAAGATTTTGTTGGAGGGTGCGGGGAGGCGCGCTCGTGCATGGAGGCGGTGGTGATCGTCGAGGGTGACGCTAGCCCGAGGATGAGCCAACCTCATGGTTGTCGGCCTTCTTCAGCCAAGACAACATATTCATGGTGATGGTTGGAGCAAGGGGAGGGGAAATGCTTGGATAGAAGTGGAAATGGCGCATGAGTGGTGTGTGCAGGAGATACATGCATAGGGTTAGCATAAGAAGTCCTGGCATTAATGCCAACGCAGAGGCCAGTGGCTTCGGCATAAATGTCGGCACCAGATTTCAAGCGGCGCGTCGAAGTGGCCAGCGCCTATATTGATGGCCATGGCTACTATGGCCGGTCATCCGTCTGAAGGCCAGCGGCCAATGCAAGTGCCAGGCATGCGGAGGCCATTGGGTCGCTGCCAGGCTGGCCAGGTGCGAGCGAGGGAGGACACGCGGGCGTTCTGTGGCGCGTCCGCCCCGATGCAATCGCGTTCCAAATTTGGTGGATGGATGAGTCATGTTGGATGTGTCGGTCCGTTTAGGTCACGTCACTGAAGCTTGTGCAACCTGCCCTCATGTCCGTGCAGACGGGTTTGGACCGGCTCGAACCGGATGGGTCATGCCACTGGAGATTCCCTAAACACATGAAATAGATAATATTAGTTGCTAGGAACTACTATCTCCCTAGTGGGCCATCCGCAAAGATGGCAAGAGACGGGAGGAAAATATGTGATATCATCACTTATTTCTTTGAGCCCGAAACATGTTCTATATCATTACTCATTAGGGCTTCCATGGCACAACCACTCAGTTGCAACCACACAACACAGTGTCCGTTGTCTTCCACGCATCCCTAGGGCCATGACATGATGACTTGATGAGTTCCCCTTGTGCTGCAGAGGCTGGCATGTATTGTGCCTAGAGCTGCAGTTGTAGTATCTGTGGTGGTGGACATATAGTGGTGGCCGGAAATCGACACCATCGTCATCACCAACTCATTCTTGGCACAGGAGATAGTCTCTCCATCACCATCACAATAATCCCTAACAGCACCACCATCTCCATATCGAGATCCACTTCATCCTCCTCATAGTTTGTGATAGATCTGAACCTTGAATAAGTTTCTAGTGTTGTGTGCGTACTTGTGCTTAGTAACTTGTTGTTATTTGGAGAGGAAGTTATATTTTTAGATTATGTTGTATACCACATATCTCTAATCATTCTCATTTTTCACCGTTGTAGGTAGTTCCCCATGTTCACGAGGGCATAAGATGGATTGACTATGATTTATATATAAGTATGTTGTTGGGTCCGTAGCATGGAAAACAAAAAATCTATCGCATGAATACACAAAACCAATATCTAATCTATGGCAAAGCCAAGATCTAATCTACGAGATCGGTGTAAAGAGATTGTAGAGAACTAACCCTCATAGATCCAAAGTGTTTAACGAGATCGGATTCTCGTGGTTGATATAGTCGATCACTTGCCGATCTCAAGATTGTGTAGACGATCCTTCCGGCGACGCGTTCCGACAATGCTTCCGCAGTCGGTCACACGTACGATAGTCGATGAAGACCTTCCTCTCCCTTGTTCCAGAAGGCAGCGGAGGTAGTAGATGCCCTCGGGATCCCAACAACATGACGGTGTGGTGGTGGTGGAGGAGAAATCAGCAGGGCTTCGCCTAAGCCGGAGCAGAATGGTGGAGGAAGGAGGAGGGAGTGAAGGGAATATGCCCGAGAGGCAATGATAAAGTGGTTGTTATCTTATTCCTTGTTTACGATAAATGTTTATTTTGCATGTTATAATTGTATTAATATGGAAACTTTAATACATGTGTGTTTAATAAACAAAAAAAGAAATTTCCTAGTTATGCCTCTCTTATAAACTAGCTCGTTGATTAATAATATGATCAAAGGTTTCCTGATCATGTACATTGGATGTTGTTAATGGCGAGGTCACAACATTGTTAGAATGATATGATGAACATTCATCCGAAGTATAGCATTACGATCAAAGTCATTGTGTTTATATTGCTATAACATCATACGAAGTAATCCTAATCCTTAGACCATGAGATCATGTCAATCACTAACACTGGAAGAGTATCTTGATAACATCAAACGTCACATCGTGATAGGGTGACTATAAAGGTTGGTTCAGTGCTACGAAGGTGTTATGTAGAGGCTCATGGATCAAGAGTGGAATTTGTCCATCCCGATGACGGAAGATATACTCTGGGCCCTCTCGGTGATATCACATTAGTTAGCTTGCAAGCAAGTGATGAGATCACTAGAATGTTATATCACAGGAACAAGAAACGGTAACAAGATCAAACTAGGTATGGAGATACCGATGATCGAATCTCGGACATGTAATATATCACGAGACAAGGAGATTGAGTTACTTGCATAAAAGTTTCACACGATCACAGAAGTCATTGTTGAATGTGTGGGAGTCAGTACGAATCTCCAGGTCCCGCTGCTGATGATTGATCGGAGAGGGGTCTCGATCATGTCTGCATTATTCACGAACCGTAGGGTGACACACTTAAGGGATACCGACACCATTTGGAGCAAATAAGATGTCAGAGAAAGAAAAAGAAAGCGCTGGAATTATTTCAATGGAAACCGGAATTGTTTCGGGTGAAATTGATGAAACTAGTTCTACATGTGATATTGAAATGTTGCAAGGGGTTTTATGTGAATGTTTGTTAATTAATGTAATTAACAAAAATCTGAATAAAATAAATAAAAGAGTTTATTAAATGAGAGCTTGCATTAAATTTGGTGGAAATTTAATGGAGGTGAGTGGAATTTTGAGTGGAGGCATGTTTATGTGAGTGGAGGCTTTTCATTTTAAATGGGAGCTCCACCCACATGAATGTGGAAGAGGTGGGGGCAACCACCATGGCTGCCACGCCATGCCCTTTGGGCTGCGCCCTCTCTCCCTATAAAATGCCCCCCTCTCCTCCTCTCATATCACACCTCCTCGCGAAGAATCTCTCTCCCTCTCTAGATTTTCCCCATGGTCTTAGATCAGCGAGATACATGTTCCCGTTGGCTTTTTCTGGAAGGATTTGTTGCTTCCGCTGCTTCGCTGGAGCAAGGGCTCGGAGGTTGTCGGGATAGCCGAACGTGTGTGCGCTCACGAACGCACCACTACTTTGCGTTGCTGGACTTGATGGTGCTGGACCTGATGGACCGGCTGGACTTCATCAGGATCTTGAGACCGACAAGAGATCGACTTCATCACGATCTTGTAAAGTTATTCAATCTTCGAGGGTATGTATTATATGGATGTATATCCACCCGTTGCTTGTATCTAGATAGATGAATCTTGGTGCATATAGTTCCCATCGTAGATTTTTTTGTTTTGTATGTTGCGAACCCAACAGTGGTATCAGAGCCGGATTTATGTGTAGATGCTTTGCACGGGTAGTACACATATGAGTATATGGGCGCTGATGGTCATGTTATTGCTTCTTATGTGTATTTTGGATATTGGTGGCATAGTGGGATGAAGCGTCCCGGATAAACTTTACATGTCCTCGCACAAGAGACATGTTCCACGCTTGACATGCAACTAGTTTTCATAAGTGGCTTGCGGCTGTGTGTCTCTCCTACTATAGTCAATATCTGATTTACAACAAGTTGCCAATAATTTGATTATCATCGTTGTGGTTCCATATTTGTAGGTAATAACGGTTCTATCTCCGAAAGCCCTCAGCCACGTAAAACATGCAAAAGATAATTTAGAGGCGTCTAGTTTTTTGGTTTTGCCGGGCAAGTACTATGATATGGTAGAATTATAATTTATAGTATGGATTGATACTGTTGAAAATTATAATATGACAAAGTATAAGTTTCATAGACCTTGGCCTTACACATATAGGAATGATAAAGATCATTCCATGATGCACGAGATAGTGATCAAGTGCAAGAACCATATCATATCACTTTAGCATATGATGTTTGTTTGCATCTTATATTGCTTGTTTGGCGTTTTAGTAACATTATAAGATGATCCCTCATTAGATATGAAGATAAAAATATGTTCTCCCTTAAGTATGCACCGTTTATGTTTCGCCGCTTCAAGACATCACGTGATGATCGGGCGTACTTTAATCCACAATCATATTTCGGGTGTAAGACAGTTTTACACACGCAAATACTAAGGTTCTTACTTGCCGAGCCTAGCATGTACAACCATGGCCTCGGAACACGGACCAAAAGGTTAAGCATGAGCCATATAGTTGATATGATGCCCATTTAGATGCTCGTCTTTGAAGATACACCAACTCACGTGATGATCGTACTCCGTGTAGTGGATTTGGTTCATGTAATCACCAAAAAGACGCGTGGGATGTTGTTTTTAAGTGGGAGTTCATTTCTAATTTAGATTAGTCGAACTCAATTTATCATAAATTAAATCAAAGTGAATTTATATAATTTGTTGTAGTCATTGGCATTCGTTCACCACCTTATACTTAGTTATAATTGAGATAATAGAACTATAGAATTCTGGATATTTATTTTACGAACTGGTATCGTATTGTTTTAAGTGTCAATTTATAAAGTTTAAAAGTACTATTGCAAACTTCAGCAAACTCCGCTTACTCCATGAAGTTTAATAATTAGTATTAAATCAAGAGTAAAAATTCCAGTGTTAGTGTCTAAAGTACCATGTTTGCCTCCATGATTCTTGATGTTCAAAAGTTGTTTTAATATCAAGGTTATCTAGGAGCTAAAAGAATTATTTCAGAAACCATCATGTGTGGCCGATATAACGATATATGAAACAATGTTTTTGGTTGCAATATGATAGAGTATAATATATGTTCTCATATTGGATGATAATTTGCGAAGGTTGGAGATGCTAGACATCCTAATCATCCAAAAATGTTTTGGAAAGTAACATTATACTCGTGATTCGCCTTTATAAGCTACATTAGCTTGATGATGAAAGTTGTCATGATAAGGATAATAGAAGATGTAGGTAAAATGTTTAATACACTAAAAGATTACTAAATAATGGATTTTTAAAGAACGCCAAACATTTGATGATGGCGATCAACTTCAAAGTGCAAGTCCAAAGGTATTAGTATTTGACTATACACACTTTCGACTATGTGTCATGTATATGGCGCCACTGTTGATGTTCATAGATTCTTTTAAAAGGGAAAGGAAGTGCTGAAAGAGAATCTCAGAAATATTTGGCAAAAAAAGAAAAGACTAGAAATGTCCAGCTAAGGTATATAGATGATATACATGTTATGGTTGTATTCTTTGCTTGTTAAACAATGTTGTTCTTGGGTATTGGATACCGAATTGGTTGATATGAAATTTCATATATAACGACCCAATTCATGGACTACAATGGCCTAAGTAACTAACAAGAGAATATGTGATGATGTTCATCGAAAACAAATAAAGTGTTATTGTGTTTATCACTGACATCAAAGCTTTCCGTCAAGATTTGTTTAAATAATTGTTATTTTGTTCCGGCATATGAGAACAATAGTTGTTGAAATAATTACCGTATTCCATAGAAGGTGGATGAACTTTTACAAGTCTAGTTGGAGAAATCACGTCCATAAAACTAAATGCTAAAAATGTCGCAAGACAAATGATTGAAAGATCACTTACAAAGTGACATCACCGTTAAAATTATATTGGAAAGAAAAACATGTAGAAACTCCATGTTGATGGAATTTTGGAGTCTTTTGATTTTGATCAAATGACACTTGTGATATTTTCCTAGAGATAATTGAAATTTCGTTCAAAGGCCAAAGAAGAACGAACGACTATACTATTGGAACTTGTACATATTGATGTATGTAGTCCATTATATGTAGCCGTGAGCGATGGATTTCAACTTCATATGCTTTCTCCGGAAATTTGAGTGAATATTCACTTAATAAGGAAGAAGTATGAAACATTTGAAAATTGTTCAAAGACTTTCAAGATGAAGTGGAAAATCACTGTAACAAGAAAATAAAGAATTTATGATTCGATCATAAAGGGATTTATTTGATTTGCAAGTTTAGTAAAACACCTAGATTTGCATCTCCCGAAACACCATAGGAATATGGAGTGTTCGAGATATGTAATGAAACCTTGTTTGACATGGTAAGATCAAAGGTATCATTTATAAAACTACCATTATATTTTAAAGATTAAAGCTTTAGAGACTACCGCTTTTACACTGAAAAGAGCTCCATCGTGATCCGTTGAAATAACACCATAAAGGTTATGGTTTGTGATAAAACCCATGTTGTCTTTTCTTAAATTTTGGTATGCTAGGCATGAGTAAAGTGTTTACAACCAAAGTCGGATAAGCACGTCTTTGTAGGTTATCCCAAAGAATTTGTTGGGTATTCCTCCGTAACACCAAGGACAAAAGAGTTTGTTGCTTGAAACGTGAAGCTTATTGAGAAGGAATTTTTTGCAGAAGTTAAGTGGGAGGATAATAGAACTTTTATAAGGTTAATGAACCTTAACTATATGTGCTGAGTTGCACAGCGCCAAAAAATGTTCCAGAGGAATCCATAATGCTCATAGCTTATGTGCCTCAAAGGTTGTGGTCATGGAGATATAAGTTCCTATTGAACCAAGTAGGCCGGGTAAACAATCAAATACTAAGATTTGAGAGTAAATCATTGTTGTTTAACAATGATGAACTGACTACATGCAAAGAAGCGATGATGGGCCCTGACTCCGTCAAATGGCTTGAAGCCATGAAATCCGTGATAGTTTCATACACAAGAAATCAAGTTTTTGAACTTAGAAGACCCTCCGGAAAGGTGTAAAATCTATCGGTCGTATTTGGATCTATAAAGAAACAGACATGAATGTTTCACATCTATGAAATAGTCGACATTTCATAAAGTATTTTACGACAATGTTCAAGGAGTTGACTATGATAAGATTTTATCTTTCATAGTGATATTTAGTCTAGAAGCATTAATGTAGCAACCACTACATATAATTTTGGTATATGGTAGTTGAATAAACAAAACAAAGTTTTTCTAATAGAATGGTTACCTAGGACGTGTACATAACACGGTCTAGAGTTTTTTTTTAATTCAAAGGATCCTAAAATGGGCATGCAAATTTCAATGGTTGAAGTAAGCATCACAGATTTGAAATCTTCACCGTGATGAAACTATTAAAGGAGTGTAATTTCATAACGATGAAGATGCTTGCATTTGTAAGAAATTAAGTGGGAGCGCTGAGACACATTTATAATACATTATGTGGAGGACATATTGTTGATTGAAAATAATGTATCTTTTATTGACAAAGGTTAAGAATTTCATTTCGATGAAATACTTAGGAAAAACCCGAATATTAGGCATCAATGTCTATATGGATAGATTGAGAAACTAATATGGTTGTTCTAGACGTACATATATGAGATATTGAATGAGTTCAATATGGAAACGACAAGAAAGGTTCTTGTCGCATGGAAAATAATTGAATCAAGATTCAAGTGTATTTACACTTGATAAGTGAAACAAGATTCAAGTGCTTTGACACTTGGTGAGTGAAATCACAAGAATGTTTTGATCAATCATACCGTGATATATACACATCCAGATATGTCCTATGGTCTAAATATTACGGGCATATACTAGAATGAATCATAATATGATCATTGGACGATAGTAAGGATATTCTTATGATCTTTTGGAAGAACTAAGAGTATATTTATGTAGAAGTGACAAAAATTTTATTGTAAAGTGTTACACTGATACTAGTTTTGTCACAAGATTAAGTTTATCTCAATTTAAAACTATGGGTGGCACAATGTAATGGAAAGGAGATTCCATGATGGATTTGGATGAACTCCAAAGTTAAGACATTGTGACGGATACTACAACAAAAGGCTAAGTATATGACTGCTATAGTATCAGCAGAGGAGGGAATTTGTGTCAAGTAGTTTGATATCAAACTAAGGTGTGGTCCACAACTGGATAACACTAAAGGTATATTGTACAATAATAGTATCGAGATGATTTAACCCCAAGGAACTAGAGGTCTCACCAAAAGACCAAATTTATACAATGCCGTCTCATTAGAGAATGAGTGATGCATGGAGACGCAAAGATATGCCAATACACATGGACCTGAAAGTATCAGATCCGAAGATTATGTTAACCACTAGCAATCGTGTATATGCAACACCAGAAAGCCATATGTGTTCAATACGCAAAGTTTTTAAACTAGATTATTAACTCTAGTGCAAGGGGGAGATTGAGGGGAATATGCCCGAGAGGCAATAATAAAGTGGTTATTATCTTAATCCTTATTTATGATAAATGTTTATTTTGCATGCTATAATTGTATTAATACTAAAACGTTAATGCATGTGTGTTTAATAAACAAAAAAACTTCCTAGTTATGCCTCTCTTATAAACTAGCTAGTTGATTAACAAGATGATCAAAGGTTTACTGATCATGGATATTGGATGTTGTTAATGACGAGGTCACAACATTGTTGGAATGATGTGATGAACATTCATCCAAAGTATAGCATTATGATCAAATTCATTGTGTTTATATTGCTATAACATCATACAAAGTATTCCTAATCCTTAGACCATGAGATCATGTCAATCACTAACACTGGAAGAGTATATTGATAACACCAAACGTCACACCGTAACAGGGTGACTATAAAGGTGGGTTAAGTGCTACGAAGGTGTTATGTATATGCTCATGGATCAAGAGTGTAATTTGTCCATCCCGATGACGGATAGATATACTCTAGACCCTCTCGGTGATGTCACATTAGTTAGCTTGCAAGCAAGTGATGAGATCACTAGAATGTTATATCACGAGAACAAGAAAAGAGTACATGTCGTTAACGAGATCAAACTAGGTATGGAGATACCGATGATCGAATCTCGGACATGTAATATATCGCGAGACAAAGGGATTGAGTTACATGCGTAAAAGGTTCACACGATCACAGAAGTCATCGTTGAATGTGTGGGAGTCAGTACGGATCTCCAGGTCCTGCTGCTGATTATTGATCGGAGAGGAGTCTCAATCATGTCTGCATTATTCGTGAACCGTAGGGTGACACACTTAAGGGATACCGACACCATTTGGAGCAAATAAGATGCCTGAGAAAGAAAAAGAAAGCGCTGAAATTATTTCAATGGAAACCAGAATAGTTTCGGGTAAAATTGTTGAAATTGGTTATGCATGTGATATTGAAATATTGCAAGAGGTTTTATGTGAATGTTTGTTAATTAATGTAATTAAAAAATTCTGAATAAAATAGTTTTATAAAATGAGAGCTTACATTAAATTTGGTGGAAATTTAATGGAGGTGAGTGGAATTTTGAGTGTAGGCATGTTTATGTGAGTGGAGGCTTTTCATTTTGAATGGGAGCTCCACCCACATGAATGTGGAAGAGGTGGGGGCAGCCACCATGGCTGCCACACCATGCCCTTTGGGCTTACCCCTCTCCCTATAAAAGTCTCTCCTCTCCTCCTCTCATATCACACCTCCTTGCCAAGGATCTCTCTCCCCCTCTAGATTTTCCCCATGGTCTCGAATCAGCGAGATACATGTTCTCGGTGGCTTTTTCTGGAAGAATTCGTTGCTTTCGCTGCTTCTCTGGAGCAAGGACTCGGAGGTTATCGGGATACCCAAATGTGTGTGCGATTACGGATGCACCACTGCTTTGCGGTGCTGGACCGGCTGGACTTCATCACGATCTTGAGATCGGCAAAAGATCGACTACATCACCAACGAGTTCATACTCATAAAGTTTTTCGGTCTTCGAGGGTGTGTATTCTATGGATGTATATCCACCCGTTGCTTGTATCTAGATAGATGGATCTTGGTGCACATAGTTCCCATCGTAGGATCTTTTTTGTTTTCTATGTTGCGAACCCAACAGGGAGGCCAGCGGCTAGGGTTGAGGTGAGGTAGGAGGGGTGCGCCCCCACCCATATTTATATAGAGGGGGGCTGCGTCCAGGGTTCCCACCCCTGGACAAGTCCTTCCCCAACTCCTCAACTTGGCACACAAGGAAGGGAGAGATGGGAATTTTTGCCTCTTTCCTTATTTAGGGTTTGGTAAACAAGGGTTTGTCCCAATTCCTTGCCATGGCAAAATCTACCTCTTGGGCTTAGTGTGGCTAGCCCCTAGGGCATGCCGCATCCCAAGTGACCCCTCCCGAGGTGGTGGACCCACTAGTGGTCCCTCTAGCACATTCTAGAAGCTTCCGGTCAAAACACCGAAAAACATTTCCAACCCCTGGAAATTGACTTTCCTTATATGAATATTATTCTACGGACCATTCCGGATCTCCTCGTGATGTCTGGATCCAATCCAAGACTCCGAACAACATTCGGTCTCCAACTCATATTCCATATCTACTTAAACAACATCGAATTCTTAAGTGTGTCTCCCTACGGTTCGTGAACTATGCAGACATGATCGAGACACCTCTCCGATCAATAACTAATAGAGAGATCTGGAAATCCATATAGCTCCCATATATTTCTACGATGACTTTGTCATCGAATGAACCATTTACATACAATACCAATTCCCTTTGTCACGCGATACTTTACTTATTCGAGGTTCGATCGTCGGTATCTCCATACCTAGTTCAATCTCGTTACTGATAAGTACTCTTTACTCGTTCCACGATATGACATCCCTTGTGACCTAGTCACATGCTTGCAAGCCAATTGGATGACATTCCACCGAGAGGGCCCAAAGTATATCTATCCATCATATGGATGGACAAATCCCACTCTTGATCCATGCACTTCAATCCATACTTTCAGAATACCTAATGCCACCTTTATAACCATCCAGTTACGTAAATGGTGTTTGATGTCATCAAAGCATCCATCCGGTGATGGTGATTAACATGATCGCATGGTCGAAGGATTAGGTTACTATGTATTTGAAAGTTTGTAGCAAACGAACTCTAAATGACTTGATCTTATGCTATGCTTACTATGGATATGTGTCCATCACATCATTCTCCTAATGACATGACCTTGTTATTAATAACATCCAATGTCCATGATCAGGAAACCATGATCATCTATTAATCAACAAGCTAGTTTAACAAGAGGCATACTAGGGATTCTTTTATGTTTACAAAACACACAAGTATTAATGTTTCCAGTTAATACAATTATAGCATGAGATGTAAACATTTATCATAAACATGAAGATATGACAATAACCACTTTATTATTGCCTCTTGGGCATATCTCCAACATATGCTATGTGTATTTGGTCAAGTTTTATAATTTTATATGGTTCTATGATGGTAACATACAAACATCAATTGTGTGTTATTTCACCTATATGGGCTCATAGAACTACACCTTAATGTAATGAAAGAGAGTAAGGGTAGAAGGAGATTATATAAACCTTTTCGTGATATTTGGAGTTACACTAGGGGGTTTATATGATCGGGGACCATAAAAATTAAAGGAGTGGTTAGACATTTATGTCTTAATGAATCCCTTATTTTCACATGAATATGATCTTGGGACCAACCATTAGGTGTGTGTTTGCTCATGCATATGGCTACACCTAACTTAGGCTCCGTCCCGACAAGAATAAATTTTTACAAGATACTTACCATGCTTTTCTAGAAATACTTATGCCATGAAATCTCTGTTGTCCTCGGAAAAGCTTGTCACCTATAAGAACACACCTAGACGTGTCCTCTTGCTGAATAGAGGATTAAGCTTTCTCTGAAATAGATCATTCACATTATTTGCAATTTACTTTTCTCGCATTTACTTTACCGCCTATCAATTGTTTTCAACAAAGTATAATCCAAAAGATACAAATTGCATATTTTATTGTTTACTTGTTGAATTTACTAACCAATAAATTCAGCTTCTCTCGTGGGTTCGACAACCTTTTCTATTCGAAAGGTACTACAATTTATCCCCAATTGTGGATTATCACTTGCCTCCTCGCCTTGATACTCTTGAGTGAGCAACGCCGACATCCGGTGCAAGATGGACATGCCGCCTATCATGGTCACAACCCACAGGTCCCCCCTCCGGTTAGCATCAGTGAATAGCATTGTTGGTATCCTCCGCCAACTGTGCCCCTCTCTTCCCATAGCACTGAACCCCGTAGATCTCCTGACATCAACACCCCGTGCTTCACAGACAAACGCATCACCTCATGCATGCCAAGCTCTATAAGGCTTGTCTCTTTGCTACCTTGTCTGGCACCTCGACATCCGATCCTCCGAGCCAAGCTCCTGCCTCTTGGCTCTTCTGCCCTATGCTCTATTTGTGCATGTTCATGCCGTAATCTAAAGCATCACGTGTCCTGCAGCATCTTGCCCAACTGTCGCTCCTGAGAAACCGATGTGGTGTCTACTCTAGGAGGAAAACACAAACTAGTTTCCAGGCTAATCATTCTAAGACGACAAGGGCGAGGCGTCCAAAGAGGGCATGAGTTGCACGATGAGGTTTGACTAAAGACCCATCACTAACCTACCAAATTGACGATTTTTTATTGATTTTAGGAGCTCACCAAGGCTAAGTCTGTCGGCAACCCAGCTAACAATGATGAAACCGATTTCATTTGGAGCCTGGAAGCCGCCAGCCAGTCCTAGATGAACTCGGGAGCTAATGCCATGGATATACCAAACTGGTATGCCCATGGAGTTTACATGATCAAGCAGGATCGAGTGGCCCATGAGCACAAATGTAAGTGCACACACCGGATGGCCCAAACGTGAAGCTCAAAGCTAGAGAGTCCTGGGAGGCCAAAGATGGATCCACCAAGGAGGCCATGGTCTATACAACACCTACTTAGAGTACAAGGAAAGGACTCGGCAAACGGTTCCTAGTAGAACTCATATAACCCAAACCCGGCTGTAGTTTATAAATCCAGGCATGGGCATCCCAAGATGGATAGATTAAGACAAATCTCACTGAGAGATTACATAGGTTATAGACTAGAGAGGTCTATAGAGAGTAGTCGTCCATCGAGGTCTTTGACCACAATCACCTAAGTTACGAAGCCGACAACATTGTAATTGATCTATTCACATATTGATTTATAGTAGCAGTAGGTCCTTCGCCGATGGGGATCAACCCTAAGTACATCGTGTGCCAATCTCGCTCTCAGATTCTCCTACGTCGTCTTGCTCGACTCTAGTCGACTTTACCTCTTGCGAGGGTATTTGCCGTGACAATACCATGGAAGCATGTCTTTGAAAATAGATAGCATATTCAGGAAGCTTTTGTCTAAAAATCCACTTTCTGCTTTAAATCTTTTAATAAGGGAGGATATGATCCCATATCTTCATAAAAGGGGAAGGGGACGATCTACGAGATGGGGGAGGTAATGCACTTACCATGTGGGGCAGGTTGCCGCCTCTAGGGCCACCTTGGCCGCCGTCCCCTAGGGCGCCCCTCCTCCCCTCCATACTATATAAACCCCCCTTTGTGGCTCTCCTCCAGACACACACTAGTGCACACGGCCCCTCTAACACCGGTTCGGAGAGGCCTCTAACACCGGTTACAGAACGCTGTTGCGGGTTCGGTGTTAGAGCCCCCCTTTAACACCGGTTCTTATATGAACCGTTGTTAAAGGGTGGTGCACGTGGGGGGTCCGCAGAGCTCAGCCCACCCCTTTAACACCAGTTCATAAGGTTCTTGTTACATACATCAATAATTAAGCAACTATTATTATACAAAAACATCGTCATTGTGGTATTCTCCGTACACGTTCAAGCATCAACTACAAGACAAACATGTTCAAGCATATATACAATATAACATCTTCGTACACGTTCATTTTGGATATCTAAAGAGTTCTCCGCCAGGCGTGACGACCTCGTTAATTATGAACCCCGCCAATTCCTCTTGAATGGCTCGTACGCGGTCAAATGGTAGGAGTTTGTCCCGCATCCATTCGATCTAAATATATATGAAGAATGGGGTCAATATATATATAAGAATGAAACTCAACACAACTGATGGTAATAAAATAATATTGTGTACTTCGTTTACTTAATCTAAGTTGTTCTAGTGCGGCTCGGCCCATCGCACATATCGTGTTGCGAATGAACTCGCAAACGTAGTATCCACATAAGTTATTGTCGGGTCCCTGATGCGCGCACTTTACGAGAATAGAGAGTTCAATCAAAATAATAATCAATAAAACATGATATAATGGAATTGAAAGCATAACCAAAGAGATACGCAGACCTAGCTGGCTAGTATTACTTACATTTTGATCTACAAATTTTAGTTCTTCTGACCATTCACCTACGGCCCTGCCCGTGAACCTTTTTCAAACCCTGTCCGGCAAACAAAATGAATAAAGGGGTAATTAATTACTTGTTATCACGAAAGTTGCCAATCTAGTGCAATAATATGATTGAAATTACCTCTGGAGCATCGCTTTAAAGTCTGCCTATAGCTCTTTGTCTTTTCGTGCCGAGTCCATGACAATGACTTTTCCTGCGTCAACTTGAATGACTAGCAGAATAAAGTGGAACCTGCGCACGCATAACTCATCATCAGTTATGTAGGGGTTCGTAGCATGGAAAACAAAATTTTTCTATCGCATGAACACACACAAGCCAAGATCTATCTACTAGATTGCAGCAACAAGTCGATAGAGTACCAACCCTCGAAGATCCAAAGCGGTTAACGAGAGCAGATTCTCGTGGATGATGTAGTCGTACACTTCCGATCTCAAGATCGCGTAGACGATCCTTCCGGCGTTGCGTTCCAGCAGCGCTTCCGTAGTCGGTCACACATACGGTACTCGATGAAGACCTTCCTCTCCCTTGTTCCAGCAGGCAGCGGAGGTTGTAGCACTCTCCTCGTGATTCCGGCAGCACGACGGCGTGGTGTCGGAAGTAGAGGGGAGATCTCGCAGGGCTTCGCCTTAAGCCGAAGCGAGTATGGTGGAGTATGAGAGAGGGCCTTGGCGATTTAGGGTTTAGATGCACCAAGGGGTAGGCTTGGCCGGCGGCTAGGGAAAGCTAGGGTTTGCCCCAAGTCGGCTAGAAGAGGAGACCTAGGCGGCGGCAACACTTGGAGGTGGTGGCGCCAAGGGCTAGGGTTTTGGTGTGTGGGGAGGGGGCGCCCTACCCCTCCTTATATAGGTGGGAGGGAGGCGGTTGGGAGGAGGGAGTCCTACTCCAACTCCTCCTCCTTGGCCGGCGGGTGGAGGGAGTAGGACTTCCTCCCTAAGTAGGTTTCCTACTCTCCCTCCACCAAGCAAACTTCAGATTTGACTTTTCAAATTGGCAGTTGACTTTCAAAATTGGATTTAATTTCTCTCATCATATTGCCCAGCCAAGTGACCTAGTACATGATGCAACCATTCCGCATTGTCATGACACATCCATGTACCCTTCCCCCTCCGGAGTTCCGGACCTTCCGGACCCTTCTAGAACATTCCTGATGAAAACACCGGAATCATTCCTGAACTCCGAAACAGGACTTTCCTTATATGAATCTTATTATCCGGACCATTCCGGATCTCCTCGTGATATCCCGGATCCCATCCAAGACTCCGAACAACATTTGGTCTCTTACTCATCATTCCATAACTACTCAACAACATCGAATCCTTAAGTGTGTCTCCCTACGGTTCGTGAATTATGCGGACATGACCGAGACACTTCTCCGATCAATAACCAATAGAGGAATCTGGAAATTCATATGGCTCCCACATATTTCTATGATTACTTTGCGATCGAATGAACCACTTACATACGATACCAATTTCCCTTTGTCTCATGATAGTTTACTTATCCGAGGTTTTGATTGTCGATGTCTCTGCATACCTAGTTCAACCTCGTTACTGATAAGTACTCTTTTCTCGTTCCCGTGATATGTGATCCCTTGTGAAACAGTCACATGCTTGCAAGATAATTGGATGACATTCCACCGAGAGGGCCCAGAGTATATCTATCCGTCATCTGGATGGACAAATCCCACTCTTGATCCATGTGCCTCAACACATACTTTCCAAACACTCAATGCCACCTTTGTAGCCACCCAATTACGCTGTGGTGTTTGATGTCATCAAAGCATCCTTCCGGTGATGGTGATTAGCATGATCTCATGGTCAAATAAATTAGGTTACTATGTATCAGAAAGCATATAGCAAATGAACTATATTAAATGACTTGATCTTTATGCTACGCTTAACTATAGGAGTATGTCCATCACATCATTATCCTAATGATGTGACCCTGTTGTTAATAACATCTTCTATGTTCATGATCAGGAAACCATGATCATATATTAACCAACAAGCTAGTTTAACAAGAGGCTTTACTAGGGACTCTTTTATGTTTACAAATCACACAAGTATTAATGTTTCCGGTTAATACAATTATACCATGGTATGCAAACATTTATCATAAGCATGAAGATATGATAATAACTACTTTATTATTGCCTCTTGGGCATATCTCCAACAGTCTCCCACTTGCACTAGAGTCAATAATCTAGTTTCAAACCTTTGTGTATTCAACACCTATGGCTTTCCGGTGTTGCATGTACACTATTGCTAGTGGTCAACTGATCTCCGGATCTGACACTTCCAGGTCCGTGTGTAATTGCATGTCTTTGCGTCTCTACGCATCACTCATTATATAATGAGATGGCTTTGTATAAATTTGGTCCTTTGGTGAGACCTTTAGTTCTTTGGGGTTAAAACATGTTGATAATATTGTCGTACAATATATCTTCATAGTATTATCCTGCTGTGAACTACACTTAGTTTGATAACAAACTACTTGACACAAATGCCCTCTTAAGCTACTATAATAGCAGTCATATACTTAGCCTTTTGTTGTAGTATCTGTCACAATGTCTTAACTTCGGAACTCATCCAAATCCATTATGGAACTTACTTTCCATTATATTGTGCCACCCTTAGTTTAGATTGAGATAAAATTTAATTTGTACTTTGTGAAAAAACTAATATCAATGTAGTACTTTTACAATGAACTAACCATCTATTTGCCACTTCTACAAAATAATATACTCTTAGTTCTTCCAAAAGATCATAAGAATATCCTTACTATCATCCAATGATCATCTTATGAATCATTCTGGTATATGCTCATAACATTTAGAGCATAGTACATATCTGGATTTGTACATATCACAGTATGATTGATATAAATATTCTTTGTGATCTCATACATCAAGTATCAATCTATACTTAAATCTTTGTTTCACTTACCAAGTGTCAATACACTTGAATATATCATCAATATTGAACTCATTCAATCCTTTTTGTGCGACAAGAACCTTTCTTGTAGTTTCTATATTGAACTCATTCAATATATCATCGATGTACTTTCGGCACAACCATATTAACGTCTATTGATGCCAAATATTTGGGTTTTGCCTAAGTCTTTCATCGGGATGAAATTCTTAATATGTGTTAATAAAAGATACATCATTTCCAATCAACAATATGTCTTCCACATAATGTATTAGAAACATGTCTTAGCGCTCCCACTTAATTTCTTGCAAATGCAAGCATCTTCATCGTCTCCGACGAATTTAAACTCCTTTAACAGTTTCATCATAGTGAAGATTCCAACTCCGCAATGCTTACTTCAACAATTGAAGTTTGCATATGCTTTTAGCATCCTTTGAATTAACAAAACCCCATGGACCGTGTTATGCACATGTCCTAGGTAACAATTCTATTAGAAGAACTTGTTTTGCTTATTCAACTACCACATAACAAAATTATATGTAGTGGTTGCTACATTAATCCGTCTAGACTAAATATCACTATGAAAGATCAAATCTTGTCATAGTCAACCTTTGAACATTGTTGTGAACTCTTTCCCAACATGTCGACTATTTCATAGATGTGAAACATCCATGTCTATTTCTTTATAGATCCAAACACAACTGTAAGATCTTACACCTTTCTCGAGGGTCCTTCAAGTTCAAAACTTGATTTCTCGTGTATGGAACTATCACGGATTTTATGGCTTCAAGCCATTTTATGGAGTTAGGGCCCATCATCGCTTCTTTGCATGTAGTCCGTTCATTATTCTCAAATAATGATTCAACCCTCAAATCTTGGTATTTGATTGTTTACTCGACCTACTTGGTTCAATAGAAACTTTGACCTCCGTAACCACAACCTTTGAGGCATGTGAGCCATGAGCATTGTTGCTGCCTCCGAAACACTTTTCGGCGCTGCGCAACTTTGCACATATAGCTAAGGTTCTTTTAAACTTATCAAAGTTCTATTGTCCTCCCACTTATCTTTTCACAAAAAATTCCTTCTCAAAGAAACTTGACGTTCTAAGTGACAAACACTTTTGTCTCCGATGTTATGGAGGAATACTTAACAGTTATTCGAAATAACATACAAAGACAGGTTCATCTGACTTTGGTTGCAAACATCTTTCTTATGCATAGCATACCAATGTTTAAGAAAGGACAACTTGGGTTTTATCCCAAACCATAACTTTATATGGTGTCATTTCAACGGATTATGATGGAGCTCTTTTGAGTGGAAAAACGGTAGTCTCTAAAGCTTTTAATCTTTAAAATATAATGGCAGTTTTATGAATTACACCTTCGATCTTACCATGTCAAACAAGGTTTAATTACATATCTCGAACTCTCCATACTCTTATGGTGTTTCGGGAAATGCAAATCGGAACGATTCCTTAAATCTTAGGTATTATGCTAAACTTGTAACTCAAATATCTTCCTTTATGATCTTATCATAAACTATTTATATTCTTGTTACAATGATTTTGCTCTTCATCTTGAAAGTCTTTGAACCTTTCAAATGTTTCATACTTCATCCTTATTAAGTAAATATTCATATATTCACTCAAATTTTCGAAGAAAGCATATGAAGTTGAAATCCATCGCTCTTGACTACACATAATGGCCTTCATACAACAATATGTACAAGTTCCAATAATCTAGTCATTCGTTTCCTTTTGGCCTATGAACGAAGTTTTAATTATCTCTAGGAAAGTTTCACAAGCATCATTTGATCAAAATCAAAAGACTCCAAAATTCCATCCACATGGAGTTTCTTCATGTTTTATTTCCAATATAATTTAAACGGCGATGTCACTTCCTAAGTGATCTTTCAATCAATTTGTCTTTCGACATTTTTAGCACTAGTTTTATGGATGTGATTTCTCCAACGAGATTTGTAAATCATCCATCTTATATGGATTACGGCAATTATTTGAACAACCCTTTTGTTCTCATAACACCTGATAAAACAAATCTTGAAGGCAAGCTTTGATGTTTAACGAGCAACACAATAACACTTTATTTGTTCTCAATGAACATCATCACATATTCTTTTGCTAGTTACTTAGGCCATTGTAGTTCATGAATTCTGTTGCTTCGTATGACGATTCATACCAACAAATTCAGTATCCAATACTTAAGAACCACATTAAAAAGCAAAGAATACAGCCATAACACGTATATCCTCTATATACCTAAGCTGAACAATTCTAGTCTTTTCTTTTCTGCCATATATTTATGAGATTCCCTTTCAGTATTTCTTTTTTTTTGTTTGAAAGAATCTATCAACATCAATAGTGGAGACATATACATGACACATAGTCCAAATCATGTATAGTTAAATATCAATGTCTTTGAACTTGCACTTTGAAGTAGATCACCATCATCAAATGTTTGGTGTTCTTTCAAATTCCTTTCTTTAGTAATCTCTTGGGTGTAGTAATGTAGAGGTCCCAACCCAATAAGGTGGGGTCCTTCTGTGTTTTACAATGCTAGTCCCTGGATCAATAGCTAGCATCCACAGTTAAGATGTAATATCAAGATACAAAGGTCATAATATAAATTTATAACCAGGAATAACATAAGTTTATTACATCAAACATAGCTCATTTGGCTATTACATTATATTTGCAGCGGAATAACTATAAGTATGGGTCCTTCATCTTCAAAGTGCCACAGGAAGATGTTGGTTGTAGACTTTGTAGTCCTAGTCAATCAAACAATCTTCATTTCTAAAACAATCAACCTACAACATTACAAGTTACAGCCACAAGGGTCAATACATTTTGAATTGTATTGGCAATCTTCACTTTTATGTATAAGAGTGGATCCTATCATTACATGCATATTTGGCTAAGTAGAGTTTAAGGCTTATTTGCATAAAGCAATATTTTATCCTATCTTTTCAAAAGGGTTTTAAAGTCTCTTGTCAAATTTCTTTTCCAAGTTCCTTGAACTCCTTGGTAGAAACTCAAGTGTTCAAATCCTTGTAAAAAATCTCTTGAGCACCTTGGTAACCCCAAGTGCAACAAGTTTTATCAAAACTCATGAGTTCCTTGGTAAAGCCCCAAGTACATCATGCTCTTGAGCACCTTGGTAACCCCAAGTGCAACAAGCTTTACAAAATCTCTTTGAATTCCTTGGTAGACACACAAGGGCATCAACTTTTTATATTAGAAGTTGGAATGTCGAGACCTCCCATAGTTCAAACTTTAGTTGCTCAGTATTGTCCATAACCGGGGACACGGCTAAGTACTTAGATTTTGTTAACTTCTGCAGAAGGAGTACACTTTACCCACATGACACAATCCCATCTTGTTGCCACCAGTGGCCTACTGGATTAGTGCTCACCAAGATGGAGTACTGGCAGATTGAGAATGTGACGAAGTCTTTCCAAAAGGTCCTCCCATACATCATTGCTAGCTTTGTCTTCAGCCCCCATGAAGCATTCCAGATCCCCATGTCCAGTAACTAAAGACAATGCATGGGTCTTCCTAATGTAATTGACTAAGCCAGAGCCATAATAGCATGTGGTTGTACACGAAAGCCACAATTGGAGAAGCATGTTTGATCTCTAAGTTTCCTAGGTGGTTTTCTTTTGGAGCACAACACCAAGAGATTGCCATAGACATGGTTCCCTTTTGTTGTCACCTTCTCCAAAACTTATAGTAGCCTCCACCTAGGTGGTTCATTGAGTCCTTGTTTTATTATGTAAAAACACAAGTCCTTTTCTCAATCTTTGTAAAATCTCAACATGTATCTTTTTACCAAAATATAGCATATAGCATGGCTAAGCATGTACAACTTCAATATTTTCACTAAGGAGTGTATAGGGAATCCTATTAGGATTTAGCATAGCATAGGTACAGAAATATCTTTTCATGCATATTTTCAAAATCCACTAAGTATAATGAAAGTAGTAGGATTTTGTATGATAGTGTAACTTGCCTTTTTGGTAGGGAATGAGAGTTTTACTTCTTGATCTTGATAGACTCACTCTTTTGCTAATCTCACTACAAGTCAATCAAACAAATCACCAATCAACTAACATTCCAAACCAAGGTTAAACAAACAATTTCACACACATAGAAATGGAGTCTAAGTCCTGCAAAGGGGGTTCTTGTGCAAGGTTGGTCTCCACTAGGTTTATAAACCTTGTATGATCCAAATTGGTCATTTACCAAAATGGCAAAGTCATTAGTTAGGGGGTTTGCTCAATGTATATTTTAGAATCCATTCAACATTTTATGTGGTGAAAATTATCCTTTTCAAAGCAAAACTTTAGGTTTTGCACCAAGTAAGTTGCCCTTGGCAAGGCTTGGTGTTTTGGGTCAGTAGGTTTGGTCCATAACATTTTTCCAAAGTCTTCCTTGCAAGAACATTTTCCATAACAAAATCAATGAGTTTATTAGGCTAGAAAATGACTAAGTTAACTAATTTAACTTTAAATTTCACAAAAATCATTTTTAACACTATGGGTTTGTTCCTAGGGTCAGTAAGGTCTCACAAATCTATTTTGCAAAAGATTTAATCCTAAAATCAATTTTAAACAATTTTTATACCCTAAACAAGTACACAAATGTTTCTGCAAATTCAAACAAGCTAACAGATACTATTTTCAAAACTAAGGCCACAGTTGGCTAGGGCTTGTTCTCCTGATTTCATTGATATAAAATTTGCCAAATTTGGACGTGTGGTTTGAAAGTTACAAGGGTTTGAAATTTGCAAAAATTTCTGTTTTCAATTTCTGTTTTAAACCAAATAACAGACACGCGTCCTAATCCTACTCGCTGATACCGTTTCGGTTGGATCAAGCGTCGAGAGGCGTTGGATCTAACTCAAATCGTGCGGTCCAGAGGACATACCCCTTCGACGATAAGTGATCTAATCGTGGCCGCTAAATCCGGATCGAACGGTACTGGCGACTCTGACCTAAAGTGGGCGGCGCTGACGGCGGCGCTCTGGCGGCAGCGCTCCGGTGGGGTGGTCGCCGGTGATTCAGGATGCAAGGAAGAAGAGGAGAAGGCTCACCGAGATCGCAGGGTCGTGGTGATGCTCGTCGTGTTGTTGGTTTGATAAGGGGAGCTCGGGTACTACGGCAATTGCTCGCCGGAGTGGAGGTCGGCGTCGAGCGGCTCTGGTCGAGGTCGAGGACGTCACTAGAGAGCGCCCTAAGGCAAAACGAAGGCGCGGTCAGATGCATAAAGGTGTGGCGAGTGCGGGAGTGTGATCGAGGAGGCGCGGGGTGGTCAGATACTACCTGTGGGCTTCGCCGGAATCGACAGAGGGAGCTCGTCGGAGCGGCGGCGGTATAGAGAGAATCGGAGGCAGCCTAGGGGCAGAGAGGAGGAGTGGTCTGGGGGAAAAGAAGGAGGGGGCGCTGGCGCTTAATAGCGTGCATTCACGGCGAGGTTTAAGGCGCGACATCACTGTGAATTGATCGCGGCTTTGAATGGCAGCAACGGCAGCGAGGGAGGAGGCGTGGTCTGCGGGTGGGGAAGAAGAGGGACGAGGCAGTGGGGTCCTCTGGTCAGTGGGAAAGGAGGTGTGAGGAAGGTCCACCTGTCAGGGACTTTGAGGGTTGTTTCAGCGGTGAGAAAAACGGTTCGGGGTGGAGAGGAGGTGGGCTGCGAGTTGGGCTGTTGGGCCAGATTGTTGGGCTGATCCATTTTTTTCTGTCTAATTCCTTTTTCTTTTTCTATTTCTATTTCCTGTTTTTGAATTTCAAACAATTATTCAAACAATCAAACAAACATCAACCAAATCAATTCAAACAACACTCAAACTTTGTAATATTGAAATTAGTTCTGTTTAGTAATATGGTCAGAAGTCCAAAATAATAATAACTTTATTAATCCATTCTTTAATTTAAATAATGGATATTTTAGTTATTTAATGATATAGGGTTTGTTTTAATTAACATAATCTTCATTTAAAATCCAAATACCTTCAAATCTAAAACAGTGGGTTTATTTGGAAATAAAGAATATTTTAAAACAAAATAACCTCTTATTTTAGGGTCCATTAGTAATTAAATAAAAAAAAATGGGCCTTAGTTATTAAATCAAAATAGAGTTCCATTAATAATATCTTTATTTTGAAATCTAGATATTTTCAAAACCAATCAGTAGGTTTTATTTGGAAATATTAAATACTTGGAAACTTTACTAAATTAAACAAATAAGTCCTTGATGGTTTATAAATGATAGAGCCTTTATTAATAAAACTTGGATAATAAAACCTTATTAATTTGTTTTAAACCTTTGCTAATTTTTATTTAGAATAAATGTTTTAATTCCAAGGCTTGTCCAAGGTTTAATTTAGCTTTATAAAATAATCCTTATTTGCAAAACTTCTATTCCATTTGAAAACAAATCTTTTCATTTAAGAGTTTCAAATTAGTATTTTAATTATTTTTATTTTCCTTTAATAAAAGTTCATCATCTCAAATACCTTTAGGTTTTATTTTATTCATTTATTTTCACATTACAAGATTTGGAAAATCCTGGGATGTGACAGGCTACCACCCTTAAAATAAATCTCGTCCCGAGATTTGGAAAGGCTGGGTTACAAGCAAGTTCAAAGCAACTAGGGTACTACCACCCTTAAAAATTTTCAAACAAAAATTACATATTGGCCTTCTTGGGTCCTCGAAAACTTCTCTAAGCAAATTTTGCTTTATTTCTACACTTGACTCATGGGCCAAGGTTGAGTTTCTCCATAGGCTTGTTCAACTTGTTTTTCATCCTTTCTGGACAGTTGCTTGCATAGTGTCCTGGATTCTTGCAGTTGAAACAATTAATGTCCTTGAATTCTTTGCGTTGCTCTTGTGGGCAAGTTGCTACATAGTGGCCTGGTTCTTTGCAGTTGTTGCACCACACTTGGTCAATCTCTTTATTCTTCTTGTTTTCTGGGCATCCACTGGAGTAGTGTCCCATTTCTTTACACTTACGACATTGTACAAGGCTCATGTCCTGCTTGGGCTTCTTGATTTTCCTTGATCCTTTGAATTGGGTTGTCTTGTTTGGATGTAGGAGTGGTCCTTTTCCTTTGGTAGACTTGGATCCTTCTTGTTTCCTTTGTTCCACCATGGCATAGATGGGACATAAACCTGGAGTATGATCACTTCCTTCACATAGGTAGCAAGTAGCTTGAGAGGTAGGACATTGTCCAACAGGATGATCTTCTTCACAATTGGGGCATTGTCCTTCATGCTCCTTGGAAGTATGATCCTTGTCTCCACAAATAATGCAAGCTGGGGCTCCATCTAGAACAATATTCTTTTCATCCTTGTTATCATAAACTCTCTTTGGATAGTTTTCTTCCATGCTAATCATTTGATTAGTCACCTTAAGCATCAGTTGAGATTGCTCTTCCAAAAACCTTTGTAGTGCTGGATCCTTATCAGTATTATTGACTAGGAACTGAGCTGTTAGTTGGTTCAACTGGTGTTGGGTTGCTATGAGCTCCTTCATGCTATCAGCTTGGTTGGTGTTGGTGTCATCAACCTTGGAGTCCTTTGGAGTGGTCATCTGTTTAGGTTTGAAGAGAGTTTAGAATAGGCAAGTTATTTCTAAGGGATTTGTTTCTAATCACACACATCAGAATTCACACAAACAATGTGCACAAACAATCATTTCATTCAAATAACAAAGTTTAAGCACATTTTTAGGCAACAAAATATTTTTTGTTACACCACATAAATTGGTGTGTTTCGTCTTAGCTAAAATATGGTGGTCCATCTATATGGTTCACTTGTGATCTTTCCTTCCTTCATGACTCTTCTTGTATGAGATCTTGGTTTCCTTGAGAAAACTTTTGGTTGCAATATTTCAAAGTTGCTGTTGGCTTCTTCTTATTTTGCATTCCCTCAGTCTCTAAATCTTGAGTAAGATTTCCTTGTTTCACTTGTGGTCCTTAGTAGTTTCCAAGTTGGAAGTCCTTGGTGAACATGCTGAAGATGTTGAAGTCATTAGAGTTGAAGATGTTGAAGTCATTAGAGTTGAAGATGTTGAAGAAATCCTTTGCATATGATGAAGTCTTTGGTCATGGGTAGGTTTTCCATCAAGTTGAAGTAGAAGAGATGTAGAGTTAAACCAATTGGTTGAGGAAAGAGTTTACAAGTGTTTTTGTAAATAAGTTTTGGAACAAAATACAACTCCTATTTTTCTAAGGGTTTTTGTCCAATCCTAGGTTTACAAATCCTACAGGCAACACAATGCTCTGATACCATCTGTAGAGGTCCCAACCCAATAAGGTGGGGTCCTTCTGTGTTTTACAATGCTAGTCCCTGGATCAATAGCTAGCATCCACAGTTAAGATGTAATATCAAGATACAAAGGTCATAATATAAATTTATAACCAGGAATAACATAAGTTTATTACATCAAACATAGCTCATTTGGCTATTACATTATATTTGCAGCGGAATAACTATAAGTATGGGTCCTTCATCTTCAAAGTGCCACAGGCAGATGTTGGTTGTAGACTTTGTAGTCCTAGTCAATCAAACAATCTTCATTTCTAAAACAATCAACCTGCAACATTACAAGTTACAGCCACAAGGGTCAATACATTTTGAATTGTATTGGCAAGCTTCACTTTTATGTATAAGAGTGGATCCTATCATTACATGCATATTTGGCTAAGTAGAGTTTAAGGCTTATTTGCATAAAGCAATATTTTATCCTATCTTTTCAAAAGGGTTTTAAAGTCTTTTGTCAAATTTCTTTTCCAAGTTCCTTGAACTCCTTGGTAGAAACTCAAGTGTTCAAATCCTTGTAAAAAATCTCTTGAGCACCTTGGTAACCCCAAGTGCAGCAAGTTTTATCAAAACTCATGAGTTCCTTGGTAAAGCCCCAAGTACATCATGCTCTTGAGCACCTTGGTAACCCCAAGTGCAACAATCTTTACAAAATCTCTTTGAATTCCTTGGTAGACACACAAGGGCATCAAGTTTTTATATTAGAAGTTGGAATGTCGAGACCTCCCATAGTTCAAACTTTAGTTGCTCAGTATTGTCCATAACCGGGGACACGGCTAAGTACTTAGATTTTGTTAACTTCTGCAGAAGGAGTACACTTTACCCACATGACACAATCCCATCTTGTTGCCACCAGTGGCCTACTGGATTAGTGCTCACCAAGATGGAGTACTGGCAGATTGAGAATGTGACGAAGTCTTTCCAAAAGGTCCTCCCATACATCATTGCTAGCTTTGTCTTCAGCCCCCATGAAGCATTCCAGATCCCCATGTCCAGTAACTAAAGACAATGCATGGGTCTTCCTAATGTAATTGACTAAGCCAGAGCCATAATAGCATGTGGTTGTACACGAAAGCCACAATTGGAGAAGCATGTTTGATCTCTAAGTTTCCTAGGTGGTTTTCTTTTGGAGCACAACACCAAGAGATTGCCATAGACATGGTTCCCTTTTGTTGTCACCTTCTCCAAAACTTATAGTAGCCTCCACCTAGGTGGTTCATTGAGTCCTTGTTTTATTATGTAAAAACACAAGTCCTTTTCTCAATCTTTGTAAAATCTCAACATGTATCTTTTTACCAAAATATAGCATATAGCATGGCTAAGCATGTACAACTTCAATATTTTCACTAAGGAGTGTATAGGGAATCCTATTAGGATTTAGCATAGCATAGGTACAGAAATATCTTTTCATGCATATTTTCAAAATCCACTAAGTATAATGAAAGTAGTAGGATTTTGTATGATAGTGTAACTTGCCTTTTTGGTAGGGAATGAGAGTTTTACTTCTTGATCTTGATAGACTCACTCTTTTGCTAATCTCACTACAAGTCAATCAAACAAATCACCAATCAACTAACATTCCAAACCAAGGTTAAACAAACAATTTCACACACATAGAAATGGAGTCTAAGTCCTGCAAAGGGGGTTCTTGTGCAAGGTTCGTCTCCACTAGGTTTATAAACCTTGTATGATCCAAATTGGTCATTTACCAAAATGGCAAAGTCATTAGTTAGGGGGTTTGCTCAATGTATATTTTAGAATCCATTCAACATTTTATGTGGTGAAAATTATCCTTTTCAAAGCAAAACTTTAGGTTTTGCACCAAGTAAGTTGCCCTTGGCAAGGCTTGGTGTTTTGGGTCAGTAGGTTTGGTCCATAACATTTTTCCAAAGTCTTCCTTGCAAGAACATTTTCCATAACAAAATCAATGAGTTTATTAGGCTAGAAAATGACTAAGTTAACTAATTTAACTTTAAATTTCACAAAAATCATTTTTAACACTATGGGTTTGTTCCTAGGGTCAGTAAGGTCTCAAAAATCTATTTTGCAAAAGATTTAATCCTAAAATCAATTTTAAACAATTTTTATACCCTAAACAAGTACACAAATGTTTCTGCAAATTCAAACAAGCTAACAGATACTATTTTCAAAACTAAGGCCACAGTTGGCTAGGGCTTGTTCTCCTGATTTCATTGATATAAAATTTGCCAAATTTGGACGTGTGGTTTGAAAGTTACAAGGGTTTGAAATTTGCAAAAATTTCTGTTTTCAATTTCTGTTTTAAACCAAATAACAGACACGCGTCCTAATCCTACTCGCTGATACCGTTTCGGTTGGATCAAGCGTCGAGAGGCGTTGGATCTAACTCAAATCGTGCGGTCCAGAGGACATACCCCTTCGACGATAAGTGATCTAATCGTGGCCGCTAAATCCGGATCGAACGGTACTGGCGACTCTGACCTAAAGTGGGCGGCGCTGACGGCGGCGCTCTGGCGGCAACGCTCCGGTGGGGTGGTCGCCGGTGTTTCAGGATGCAAGGAAGAAGAGGAGAAGGCTCACCGAGATCGCAGGGTCGTGGTGATGCTCGTCGTGTTGTTGGTTTGACAAGGGGAGCTCGGGTACTGCGGCAATTGCTCGCCGGGGTGGAGGTCGGCGTCGAGCGGCTCTGGTCGAGGTCGAGGACGTCACTGGAGAGCGCCCTAAGGCAAAACGAAGGCGCGGTCAGATGCAGAAAGGTGTGGCGAGTGCGGGAGTGTGATCGAGGAGGCGCGGGGTGGTCAGATACTACCTGTGGGCTTCGCCGGAATCGACAGAGGGAGCTCGTCGGAGCGGCGGCGGTATAGAGAGAATCGGAGGCAGCCTAGGGGCAGAGAGGAGGAGTGGTCTGGGGGAAAAGAAGGAGGGGGCGTTGGCGCTTAATAGCGTGCATTCACGGCGAGGTTTAAGGCGCGGCATCACTGCGAATTGATCGCGGCTTTGAATGGCAACAACGGCAGCGAGGGAGGAGGCGTGGTCTGCGGGTGGGGAAGAAGAGGGACGAGGCAGTGGGGTCCTCTGGTCAGTGGGAAAGGAGGTGTGAGGAAGGTCCACCTATCAGGGACTTTGAGGGTTGTTTCAGCGGTGAGAAAAACGGTTCGGGGTGGAGAGGAGGTGGGCTGCGAGTTGGGCTGTTGGGCCAGATTGTTGGGCTGATCCATTTTTTTCTGTCTAATTCCTTTTTCTTTTTCTATTTCTATTTCCTGTTTTTGAATTTCAAACAATTATTCAAACAATCAAACAAACATCAACCAAATCAATTCAAACAACACTCAAACTTTGTAATATTGAAATTAGTTCTGTTTAGTAATATGGTCAGAAGTCCAAAATAATAATAACTTTATTAATCCATTCTTTAATTTAAATAATGGATATTTTAGTTATTTAATGATATAGGGTTTGTTTTAATTAACATAATCTTCATTTAAAATCCAAATACCTTCAAATCTAAAACAGTGGGTTTATTTGGAAATAAAGAATATTTTAAAACAAAATAACCTCTTATTTTAGGGTCCATTAGTAATTAAATAAAAAAAATGGGCCTTAGTTATTAAATCAAAATAGAGTTTGATTCCATTAATAATATCTTTATTTTGAAATCTAGATATTTTCAAAACCAATCAGTAGGTTTTATTTGGAAATATTAAATACTTGGAAACTTTACTAAATTAAACAAATAAGTCCTTGATGGTTTATAAATGATAGAGCCTTTATTAATAAAACTTGGATAATAAAACCTTATTAATTTGTTTTAAACCTTTGCTAATTTTTATTTAGAATAAATGTTTTAATTCCAAGGCTTGTCCAAGGTTTAATTTAGCTTTATAAAATAATCCTTATTTGCAAAACTTCTATTCCATTTGAAAACAAATCTTTTCATTTAAGAGTTTCAAATTAGTATTTTAATTATTTTTATTTTCCTTTAATAAAAGTTCATCATCTCAAATACCTTTAGGTTTTATTTTATTCATTTATTTTCACATTACAAGATTTGGAAAATCCTGGGATGTGACAAGTAAACATTTTACCTACATCAAATATTCACCCTTATCATGGAATTATTCATGATCAAGCTACTTTAGCTTATAACAGTGAATCACGAGTATAATGTTGCTCTCCAAAACCTTTTGGAGGATTAGGACAACTAGTGTATCCAACCTTTTGTAAATTCTCATCAAATATGAGAACATAAACTTTGCCATATTATACTCTATCATGTTGTAACCAAAGCATCATTTCAGATATCGCAATATCTTCCATACACGATGGTTTGTGAAACAACTCTTTCAACTCCTAGATTACCTTGATATTGAAACTATCTTTTGAATATCAAGAATCATGGAGATAAACATGATACTTATATACTAACACTGGAATTATTACTCTTGATTTAATACCAACTATTAAACTTCACGGAGTAATCGAAACTTACTGAAAGTTTGCAGTAGTACTTTTAAACTTTAGATTAACACTTCAAAACAATACGATACCAGTTCGTAAAGTAACTAACCAGAATTGTATAGTTCTATCATCTCAATTAAAACTAAGCGCAAGGTGGTAAACGGATGCCAATGACTACAACAACTATGCAAATTCACTTTGATTTAGTTTATGATAAATAGTGTTCAACTCTTAATCATATTGCTATTGAACTCCCACTCAAAACAATATCCCTCAAATTGTTTTAGTGATCACACGAACCAAATCCACCACATCAAAACCGATCATCACGAGAGTTGATGTAGCTTCAATGGCGAACAATCAACATGTTCATAATATCTACTATATGACTCATGCGTTACCTTTCGGTGATCCGTGTTCCGAGACCATGTATGTACATGCTAGGCTCGTCAAGATCAAACCTTAGCTTCCGCATGAGCAAATTTGGCTTTCTCACGTTGTATACACTCGCATAATCTAACACACCCGATCATCACGTGATGCTTCAAAACAACGAGCTTTAGCAACGGTGCTTACTAAGGATGAACACTTTAAAACTTGAAATTGTGTGCTTGAGGGATCATCTTATAATGCTACCGTCGTGAACTAAGCAATACAAGATGCATAATAGGATTAACATCACATGCCATTCATAATATGTGATATGATATGGCCTTTCTTCTTGTGCTTCCGATCTCCATCTTCATGCACGAACATGATCTCCATCATCACCGGTGTGGCGTCAAGGTCAATGGCGCCGTTTCATGGTTGTCATCCACCAGCATCAACTATTACAACTACTTTGAATAGACATGCAGGTCTTAACGGAATTAAAAGACAACCATATGGCTCCTGCCGGTTGCCAACTTACAATAAAGAACATTTCATACATCATATATAATCACAATCATAGCCATATCACATCACAGCACACCCCTGCAAAACAAAGTTAGACGCCTCTAATTTTCTTTGCATGTTTTACGTGGTTTGGGGCTTTCAATAAGTGTCATTCTAACTTACGAACAAGAACCACAACGTTGATACTAGTATTATCAATCACCCGTTGTAAATTGAATCTTAACTATGTTGGGAGAAACAGGCACCCGCAAAGCCACTTAGGCAATACAAGTTGCATGTCAAGCATGGAGCAAGTCTCATGAACGATGTCATGTAAGGTTAGCCCGGGCCGCTTCATCCCACCATCCCGCAAGATGCAAAGTACACAAGAAGCAATCGACAACAAAAGCATCAACGCCCACAATGACCATTGTGTTCTACTCGTGCAATAGATCTACATATAGACACGGCTCTGATACCACTGTAGGGGTTCGTAGCATGGAAAACAAAAAATTTCTATCGCATGAACACACACAAGCCAAGATCTATCTACTAGATTGCAGCAACGAGTCGATAGAGTACTAACCCTCGAAGATCCAAAGCGGTTAACGAGAGCAGATTCTCGTGGATGATGTAGTCGTACACTTCCGATCTCAAGATCGCGTAGACGATCCTTCCGGCGCTGCGTTTCGGCAGCGCTTCCGCAGTCGGTCACACATACGGTACTCGATGAAGACCTTCCTCTCCCTTGTTCTAGCAGGCAGCGGAGGTTGTAGCACTCTCCTCGTGATTCCGGCAGCAAGACGACGTGGTGTCGAAAGTGGAGGGGAGATCTCGCAGGGCTTCTCCTTAAGCCGAAGCGAGTATGGTGGAGTATGAGAGAGGGCCTTGGCGATCTAGGGTTTAGAGGCACCAAGGGGTGGGCTTGGCCGGCGGCTAGGGAAATCTAGGGTTTGCCCCAAGTCGGCTAGAAGAGGAGACCTAGGAGGCGGCAACACTTGGAGGTGGTGGCGCCAAGGGCTAGGGTTTTGGTGTGTGGGGAGGGGGGCGCCCTACCCCTCCTTATATAGGTGGGAGGGAGGCGGTTGGGAGGAGGGAGTCCTCCTCCAACTCATCCTCCTTGGCCGGCGGGTGGAGGGAGTAGGACTTCCTCCCTAAGTAGGTTTCCTACTCTCCCTCCACCAAGCAAACTTCAGATTTGACTTTTCAAATTGGCAGTTGACTTTCAAAATTGGATTTAATTTCTCTCATCATATTGCCCAGCCAAGTGACCTAGTACATGATGCAACCATTCCGCATTGTCATGACACATCCATGTACCCTTCCCCCTCCGGAGTTCCGGACCTTCCGGACCCTTCTAGAACATTCCTGATGAAAACACCGGACTCATTCCTGAACTCCGAAACAGGACTTTCCTTATATGAATCTTATTATCCGGACCATTCCGGATCTCCTCGTGATATCCCGGATCCCATCCGAGACTCCGAACAACATTCGGTCTCTTACTCATCATTCCATAACTACTCAACAACATCGAATCCTTAAGTGTGTCTCCCTACGGTTCGTGAATTATGCGGACATGACCGAGACACTTCTTCGATCAATAACCAATAGAGGAATCTGGAAATTCATATGGCTCCCACATATTTCTACGATTACTTTGCGATCGAATGAACCACTTACATACGATACCAATTTCCCTTTGTCTCACGATAGTTTACTTATCCGAGGTTTTGATCGTCGGTATCTCTGCATACCTAGTTCAACCTCGTTACTGATAAGTACTCTTTTCTTGTTCCCGTGATATGTGATCCCTTGTGAACCAGTCACATGCTTTCAAGCTAATTGGATGACATTCCACCAAGAGGGCCCAGAGTATATCTATCCGTCATCTGGATGGACAAATCCCACTCTTGATCCATGTGCCTCAACACATACTTTCCAAACACTCAATGCCACCTTTATCGCCACCCAATTACGCTGTGGTGTTTGATGTCATCAAAGCATCCTTCTGGTGATGGTGATTAGCATGATCTCATGGTCAAAGGAATTAGGTTACTATGTATCAGAAAGCATATAGCAAATGAACTATATTAAATGACTTGATCTTTATGCTACGCTTAACTATAGGAGTATGTCCATCACATCATTCTCCTAATGATATGACCCTGTTGTTAATAACATCTTCTATGTTCATGATCAGGAAACCATGATCATATATTAACCAACAAGCTAGTTTAACAAGAGGCTTTACTAGGGACTCTTTTATGTTTACAAATCACACAAGTATTAATGTTTCCGGTTAATACAATTATAGCATGGTATGTAAACATTTATCATAAGCATGAAGATATGATAATAACCACTTTATTATTGCATCTTGGGCATATCTCCAACAAGTTACACTTAACATCGAGTAAGCCGAAACATAATGTGTACAAGAGAGGGTAACACTCACGAGAAGTTGTAAGGCAATAGTATTTCCCTTTTGGTTTATTGTCTCAGTAAATACCTTAGCAAGAAATCTTCTGTTTGCCCAGGTTTGTGTTTTAGCACTTGTTCATGAACTCTATTTGGGTCAACGAACCCAATGTCATAAGGGCCTCCTTTCATGCATTCCATAACCCTTTTCCTGCATAATAGTATATACATATATGGTGAGCATATATATACATGCAATTAATGAATTGAATGAGCTGAGATAGAAATTACATAAATGGTACTTACACACAATAAAGGCTGATGGCAGCTTTGTCGAGTTCCTTTTGATTGAATAAAAAATGCAAGTCTTGAATGTTGAAGGTGATCTTGTCGTCTCCGCACAAGAAAATCTCATATCTTATATACGCCGTGATCCATTATTACTTTGTCGTCTTACATAAATTAAGATACCACTTATGCAATCTTCGCATCTTTGTTGGTAGATTCTTGAGATCCTCTTTCTTGATGAGATTCTTCCCGTACTTCCATGGCTGTATGGGGTTGACATCGCCTTTAGGCAATTGGTCTCCCATTATGTTCAAGTATGCAATGTAAGTCATCTCCATCTCATTGGCCTTTCTTTGTAGATCTTGCTCATAATCATTTATAGGAGGAGCTATCCGTGTATCGAACACTTGGAGCGGGGCACACGATTGGTTTTCCTGCTCTCTGAGCAGGGGAACTGTTTTCTAGGGTGCATGACTACTACTTTCAGACTCCCTCCGCCTTGCATCCCCCTTAATAATCTGGCGCTCGTAGTCTGGAACAAGTGGGGGTTCAGGTTTCAAAAGATTATTGTAAAACTTCTCCACCACCACCAGATCTAGTTTCTCCTTTGGCTCGGCCCGTCTAGGTGCAAATAATTTCTTAACCTCGTCTTCCGAGATTCTCTTGTTCTCCTCGTCGCTGCGATTCCACGGTAATACCGACAATGGCTTGGCGAAAGGCTGTGGGACGTAGTTCCTTGAACTCTTCGGCGTACGGTTTCCTGTAGATTTCTTCGTGGTAGTAGTACTAGTGCTCTTTGTGGCAGTGCTCTTCCTCTTACGCTGACGCGCAGGAGATGGTTGATGCGCCGGAGATGGCTGACGCGCAGGAGATGGCTGCAGCGGCGGAGATGGCTGACGCAGCGGAGACGGCAGGGGAGTATTCGATGACCCGGAGACGGCTGAGGCGGCTCAGATTGCTGACGCTGCGGAGATGGCGGGGGAGCTAGTGGCCTCCAATTTGGAAGCACGATGTGTTCCTTCTTCCAGAGAATGGTTGTTTTCAATGCAAATTTCAGTTGAGTTTCCCCTTCACCTGTATCTTGGTCAAGCTGTGCTTCCTCATATTCTTTCACAAACTCATCCACACCGATAATAGCATAGCCATCTAGAATCAATCTGCAGTGGTAAGTTCCACTAGGTATAGGAGGTAAGGCATAGACGACCGCCACCTTAATGGATAAGCCCATTAATTTCACATGTAGCTCAACGTGTTCGCTCTCCGTGATCTCATCCACGGGGTATCGAGGACCCGTCATTTCAAGCGTGGGCTGCACGTTCTCCGTGGAAGCCACGCTGCTTTTCCGCGCAAAGTCTAGGCCGCCGGCAGCTTCCAATGCAGGCTCTTCGTGCCGCTGAGATGGACCGGTAGTTTGCTGGCTATTTTGTGCGTTCACTTGCGCCTGTAGTGCCATAAGTGCATGTTCTATCTATGTCATCCGGCTTGTACGCTCTTTTTCTTTTTTGCCGCGCCATCTGTAAGAGTCGCCCCACGCGGCAAACCCATCCTTCCACATCACACCCCCTATGACTCGTGCTAGTCCAGGATGCTCTTTTTTACCGATAACGCGTGTCAGCTGGTCATTCTCTCTGTCGCGATGGAAGGTCCTGGCGGCTGTTTCCTCGAATGCCGTGATAAGTTCATTGACGGGTTTGGCAAGAATTTTTGGGAAGATACATAGTCCCGTTTCTGGTTCCAACTTTGCCCCAATTTTGTAGAACCAAGTCTTTGCACGTAGCTCCCACCCCTCTGTCTGGGGTCTGATCCCTCTATCGCGCAGGGCCTTCTCAGCTTCCTCCCCCTTAGGCCTCTGAGATATGTAGCCACCTGACCCTATTCTCTAGTGATATTCCTTCTTCTTGGCATTTAGTGAAATGGATCGTATGGGCACCTAGAGGGGGGGTGAATAGGTGCTAACCAATTTTTAATACTTTTTCAATTTTAGGCTTGACACAAAGTAAATTCTCTAGATATGCAACTACGATAATTTCCCTATATGTAACCCTAACTACTAAGCACGTAAAAGAGGAACGAGGAAATCATAGTGGGGCACGCGGAGACACAGGGATTTGTTTTACCGCAGTTCCTTCCTTGTTAAGGGAAGTACATCTGCATTGGAGGGGTGGGCGGTTCTAAGACCAGCACGCCACAATAGGCCTCACCCTATTCTCCGATGGATCTCGCCACGAGAGGCCTGATCCACCTTCTCCACTATTGGATCCCTTCGAGGCGGGAACCTGTGCCTTTTACAACACTATCGGGGCACACACCCACAACTGAATTGGGGGATCCCGAGATGACAACAAGCTGCCACAAGAACAAGGTTTATCAATATAAACAAAAACGAGGATCTAGATATTTGCAAGAAATACTAGATCGAAGGTTCTCCAAATGAATGGAGAGGAGATGAAGCGCTTGATTGCTGATGATGAAGATCGAGTTCTCCTCCTTCGATTCCCCAAGGGATGGGGCCTTTGGGTGGATCTAGGTGGAGCACTCTTGGATGAAGCTTTCAGATCTGATCTGGTCTTTTTCGAGATGAATCAAGAGTTCTGGCAGGAGGGGGATGGCTGGCTTAAATACCCCCTCCCCAGATCTGGCCATTGCACAACTTTGGGGGCGGATTATCCGCCCCCTGGGAAAACTCCGCCCCCAAGGGCGGATTCTCCGGGGGAAACTCCGCCCCCTCTCTAGGGCTTGCGCCTTGGTGAAGCTTGGTGAAGATCTTGGGGGGGGGGGCGGATTATCCGGCCGAGCCAGAAAGTCCGGCCAAAACTCCGCCCCTTCTCTGGGGCTTGCGCCTTGGCGATGAGTAGGGGGGCGGATTATCCGCCCCCCCTGAGGGGCGGATTATCCGGCGGGGCCGGAAAATCCGGCCAAAATTCCGCCCCCCTTCTGGGGCTTGCACCTGCTTGGGCAAAGGGAGGGGCCAGATTATCCGCCCCTGGTGGGGCCGGATTATCCGGCCCCAAAGGCAGAGTTCTTTTCCCTTTATTCTCAAATAGAGCTGCAACACTTCAACACACATTAAATGATCCTTGGTATTGTTATCTAACACACAAAACACTAGGGATTAAGAAATGTTCTTTCAATCTCCCCCTTTTTGGTGTTAGATGACAATACTAGGATTTGCAATAAAACCGACAAATGCCACCTTAAATAATGAAAGACGCTCCCCCTAGATGTGTGCATATTTAAGATTTGCATTTGAATACAAATATACACACTAGGGAGAACACTACTTTAAGGTTTGGGAAATAATGTCATACCACCAGAATGAGAATATAGCCAAAGCATACATAGATAATCCCATGAATCCATATGCCATCAAATATGCTCCATAATTCCAGAATTCCATGGGGTCCATGATAGATAAATCCAGAATTCCATGAATACCAAACATAGTACCAAACTGTGGAGTACGACATAGTCTTACAAAAACAACCACAAATAGCAACTGAGTTCACGCTAGAAAAAGGCACAAGCAAGCAAATAAAAACGACTAAAATCGAAAAGCTTGTGCCCAACCCTTGCAAATCCACGAGACCTAATAGAACTACTTCTCCCCCTTTGGCATCGAAACGCCAAAAAGGAAGAAGAGCGATGCTAACGCCCCTGGAGATCACTCCTCCTCATCCTCGTCGTAGTCATTCCCGTCCCCTTCCTCTTCATCATACTCATCGTCATCAGCTGGAGGAGTGGGTGCCCTCGGTGGAGGAGGAAAGAGACAACTCTCGATCTCGCCATAGTTGATCCCTGAGGTGTTCCACTGAGCATACGGATCCGGAGCAGTGGGAGGAGGTGGATGGCCAGTGGCACCTGAGACATGGTGGAGGATAAGCTGCTGCGTGTGATCCCTCTCATGATCCCTACGGTACGCCTCATATTGGCCCTTGTGAATGTCAATACCCATGCAAAGAATGTTCCGCTGGAACCAAGTAAGCCACTTGAACTCGCGTACCATTGGGGACACCGTGGAACAACGACCACTAGCCCGAGCATCACGCATGAAGGACTCCGGGGCAGTGGAAGGGTGATGGGTCTTCTGAGCCTTGTTGTAGATTTTCTTGGGCTTGTGAAGTTCATCCAGAGCAGTGCCAAAATCCTCATGTGGCAACATATGCTTGACGAGCATCATTATGAACGGAGCATAAGGAATAGAGAGCCTGTTGATCATAGCATCCGTCATCTCATGATAAATATAGTCCATGACATCCAGTTTGTAACCTGTGGCTGATCCAGAGTTAGTGGCACACTCGTGAGCAAACGCAAGAAGTGGAACCAGGTGGCCACGGATCCTGTCATTATTGCCACCACTAGGAGCGATGCAGTCCCTAAAAATGCCAACAAGGGCTGCATACAGGGGAGATAGACCAGCGAAAGTACCAGCGACTCCATCAGAGGAAAGGCAAGGAGCAAGTGCAGTATCCTTGGAGGGCTTCAGAGGAGAAATGATATGGTGGCCCGAAGGAGTGTCGCGGCCATGGAAAGCATAACCAAGAACCTGCCCAAAGGTGCGAAAGTCCGACTGAATCATGGTTGTCCCTGTCATCCACTTCATAGTGCGGCGCTCATCACCGCAAATCACCAGAGTTGAGAAGAACTGCCGCACCACAGAGGAATCATAGTTGCATTGGATAGTCATGAGGTGGTGCAGCCCCATCTTGTTGGTCACATCTAGTGCCTCAATGAGCCTTGTCTTGGATTGAGCCTCAGTCAAATTGATGGGACGCATGGGGCGAATCTTGAGAGTAGCATAGACATCATCATGAATGGCCCGAAAGTGAGCATTCCAAAACATTTCGTCCTCGGGGGGACCATCGCTGTCAGCCTCATCATAATAATCAGTCTGACGAATGGTGGCGTACTGAAGACTGTCCATAGCCTTGTAATTGGGCCGAGACTATTTGCCCTTGCGAGATGCGGTCCTCTTAGTTTTCTTACTTGCCTCTGCCATCCGTTCAGCCTCTCTTGCTGCTCTGCTGACCTCGGTCTCGTCAATGAATTTCCCGTCTGCAGTGGGCTTGAGATAACGGGGACGGGGACGACGGGCGAAGGTCTTGGTCGGCTTGGAACCACCTGTGAAAAGCATTAGAGGGATAGCATGGAGATAAGTATACACACAAGTCCAGGAGAAAAACATGAAGAAAGAGTAGCAGTGCAACCCCATAACCAATGAAGTGCATTAGCAGAAGCAGAACCAAAACAGACCAAAATTTGCTCTCCAGGCCGGATTATCCGGCCCTGGCAGGGGCGGATAATCCGCCCCCCGCAGAAAATTTCTGGATTGGCTCAGATCTACCATGGCAAAGCAGATCGGGTACTAGGGTTGCAAGTCTACTGATTCTAGCATGTAAGGAACAACACCAAGAACCTTCTACAACGAGATTTCCACCAAACAAAATACATCCCATACAAAAGGGGAGAGATGAGGGAGTTACCCTCACTCATTGGAGGAAAATCGCGGAGGAGAAGATACCCGGAGGCGAGGTGAAGAAGATCCGGGGAGAGCCCGGAGAATCTGGTGGTCGAATCGACTCCGGGAGAGGCGGATGCTCCGGCGGCGGCTGGGGGGCAGAGGTAGGGTTGGGGGAGGACTGGATGCTCTGTTTGAGCCTGCCCTCCCCGACCCAGCCTATAAGGGGCTTATTTCGCCCGGGGCGGATAATCCGCCCCCCACTTAAGGCGGATAATCCTCCCCCCCCAGAAATTCTGTAAAATGCAGAATCAGGCCAGAGCAACCTAGCAAACCTCTCGATGGTGTTTTAGAGGACTTGTGTGAAAGAATAGATGGTTCAAGGAGGGAGAGAAAGGCTTGGGTTGAGAGCATCAAACTGAGATGGTACTACACACCCAAATTTGCAAGAATCAAATCAATCAAAAGCCAAATTTGAGTGTGTTTTCCATAAGAACAAGAGATATGCAAGAAAATCCAACGGGACCCATGAAAAACCAACTCTTCTCAAGGAAGAGGGCGGTGGCCGAAGCCACCATGTTGGAGCGCATGGCATGACACCGCGAAGATGTATCTTGAGTTCAAAACCAATGCTCATCGATGACCCACATATCACAAAATGATATTAAGGGAAATGATTTTACTTGCTTTCGGCATTATGGGGGGAGGGTTGGCCCAATCAATTAGGACCACACTCCCCCTATGTCTATGCCCGCATCTAAACCAAATACATGAATAAGAGCAAGTGAGTGTGCAAGGGTAGTCAAGCCAAGCTCCTTGAATCTATGATATTTAGCTCATTCCTCAAATAACAAAATCTTGCTTCATCAAGGGGCTTCGTGAAAATATCAGCAAGTTGGTTCTTCGTGCTCACAAAGGATAGATCAATATCTCCACGAGCAACATGATCCCGAATAAAGTGGTTGCGAATCTCTATATGTTTTGTTCTTGTATGCTGCACGGGATTGTAAGCAATTTTGATAGCACTTTCATTGTCGCATAAAAGAGGCACTTTGTCACAATTGACACCATATTCCTTTAAAGTTTGCCTCATCCATAACAATTGATTACAAGCACTTGCAGCAGCAACATATTCAGCTTCGGTGGTTGAGAGTGAAATACAATTCTGTTTCTTTGATGACCAACACACTAGAGACCTGCCCAAGAATTAGCATGCACCAGAGGTTGATTTCCTATCATCTTTGTCACCAGCCCAATCTGAATCAGTGTAACCACATAGAGAGAAACTTGAACCCTTGGGATACCATAACCCAAAATTTGGGGAATGAACCAAATATCGGAAGATTCGCTTGACTGCCACTAAGTGGCTTTATTTAGGAGCAGCTTGGTACCTTGCACACACTCCTACACTTAACATGATATCGGGCCTAGATGCGCAAAGGTAAAGGAGAGAGCCGATCATGGATCGGTATACCATTTGATCCACGTCTTTACCCTTGGGATTGAGCTCAAGATGACACTTTGTTTGCATTGGGGTAGCAACGCCATTGAGATCCGTCATCTTGAACCTTTTGAGCATGTCTTGGATGTACTTAGCTTGATTAATAAAGGTTCCCTCTCTAAGTTGTTTGATCTCAAATCCAAGAAAGAACCTGAGCTCACCCATCATGGACATCTCAAACCTGTCAGTCATAAGCTTCGAAAATTCACCGTTAAAAGCTTGGTTAGTAGAGCCAAAAATAATGTCATCTACATAAAGTTGGCATACAAAAAGCTCCCCATTAACCTTCTTAGTAAAAAGAGTGGGATCGATTTGCCCAACTTCGAATCCACGGTCTAGCAAAAGCTCTTTAAGGTGCTCATACCATGCACGTGGGGCTTGTTTAAGGCCATAGAGCGCCTTATCGAGTTTGTAGACATGGTTCGGAAATTTGGGGTCCTCAAACCCCGGGGGCTGCTTGACGTATACTAACTCATGTAGAGGACCATTAAGGAAAGCGCTCTTAACATCCATTTCTTGTAATTTAAAATTATGATGGGCTGCATATGCAAGAAGGATACGGATGGACTCAAGACGAGCCACAAGAGCGTCAGTCTCGCCAAAATCAATTCCTTCCACTTGAGAGAATCCTTGAGCCACGAGTCATGCTTTATTCCTCACAACAATGCCATTTTCATCCTGTTTGTTCTTGAAGATCCACTTGGTGCCGATAACATTGCGGCAATCCTTTGGTTTTTCTACGAGCTTCCAAACTTTGTTGCGTTCGAAGTTATTTAATTCTTCATGCATTGCAACAACCCAATCGGGGTCTTCAAGAGCATCAAAAACCTTCTTCGGTTCAACCATGGAAATGTGAGCTTGATGATCACAGAAGCTTGCAAGTTCTCTTCTAGTGGATACCCTTCGTCGTAGATCACCAACAACCTTGTCAAGAGTGTGACCTCTTAGTTCAAGGTTCCGATGAGCACGAGCCTTGTGACTAGCCTCAATGTCCTTATTGTTTCTAGGAGGAGTGGATTCAATAGTTGTATCCTTGTCTTGATTACTTCCCTGCCCTTGACCTTGGTCTTCGTTAACGCCAGAAGATTGTTGCTGAACATTTTCTTCAGGCCCGGATAATCCGCCCCTTGGAGGGGCCGGACTATCCGGCCTAGGAGGTGAAGTACCAGAACCATCTTCCTGATAATGCCTGACGGGAGTTGGATACCCAGGGCCGGATAATCCGCCCTCGGGGGCCGGAGAATCCGGCCTGGGAGCTTCAGAGTTGCTGACTTCTCCTTCGGATCCTCTGGAATGAGTTGGAGTGCTAGGGGCGGATTGTCCGCCCCTTGGAGGGGGCGGAAAGTCCGGCCTGGGACTACCAACTTGTTTAGGGGACAGATGATCTTCAGCAGATTGTGGTGTTGGTGCAGGATTGTCTCCAACAGTAGGAGCTTGTTGATCTTGTGTAGATGAGGGCTCCACATGTGTGGAGCATTGTCCTTCCCGATCCGCCACAAGGGGTTCCTCAATGGGGCGGAAAAATCCCACGCCCATTCTTATTATGGCATCTTGGGGTATTTCAACATCTGCATCACAAACATCAACTTGCCCTACAAAGGAGCCGTTATTTTCATCGAACTCCACACTACAAGATTCTACAACAATCCCAGTGATCTTGTTGTAGACTCTATAAGTGTGGGATTCTGCACCGTAACCAACAAAAATACCTTCTAAAGCCTTGGATTCAAATTTTGACAAACGGACACCTTTAATAAGAAATAAACACTTACACCCGAATACCCTGAAGTATGAGATGTTGGGCTTGTTACCGGTAAGTATTTCATATGGGGTCTTGTCCAAGATCTTCCGAAGGTAGAGCCGGTTTGATGAGTGACAAGCAGTGGATATGGCTTCAGCCCAAAAATTATAAGGAGACTTGAATTCAGCTAGCATGGATCTTGCCATATCCATCAAAGTCCGGTTCTTCCTCTCGGCTACACCATTTTGTTGAGGGGTGTACGCAGCGGAATATTGGTCTTATCTTCGCATATTATGCATAATATGCATCTTATCTTCGCATAATATGCATCTTCGAAATCTGGAGTCTCGCCAGCTTTTGACAAATTTGTTCAATTTTGTCTTCTAGTTGCGGAAAGCTTCAGCCATCTTCTTTAGAGTCCACTCTTTGACCTTTTCCTTTATAACCGGTTTATTTTTATCCTCCTCTAGCGGTTGGTTGAAATTTAACAACAGCAAATTCAAAAATGTTTCTTTGGATCTTTTATCGATAAAGGTAGTGTCGCCCTTCTTTGGCTTATTCCAATATTTAATTGTGATTGGGAGTTGGTCCCTAACAAGAACTACAGCCTGACGTATAAATTTGTTTGTGGCCTTCTTGGGATCCATCGGCCTACCATCAACACAGACTGCTTCGATCGTGAACGTTGCACGATCTTTCAACCGATGGCTCGCGCCTCGCTTGCTCTTTTTCGTAGAAGAAGATTGTTGCTGGGTGGTTGATCCAGAGGGCTAAAATAAGAAAGAAGCGTTAATTAATACATTTACATATATACAAATCAATCGGTGCAAGTCAGCAGAGGCTTAATCCATGCATATACCTCGCCGGACTTTGTAATCACTAAAGTGTGTTCACCGGAGTCGTCATCTTCTTCATGACTACTTGAGCTGTCATCATGTCCCTCCAAGTTCAGATATTATGAGGTGTCCTCATGGATCATGTTCTACATTATTTCTTCTTCTTCAAGGTTTCTACTGAGTGGATCCATAGTTTCTAAAACAATAATATTATCTAGAGTAAGAGAGTAAACATTCAAGTAGACATGGATTCATAATAAATATTCTAGAGTAAGCTCATGGTAGACATTTATAATTTTAAACCCTAATTTCTATGCAAGTTATAAAAAACTATTTATCTTGATATCACTTAAGCTCATGGGAATAATATTAACCATCTTAATTCCTTAGAACTTTATGTGTCATATAATAATGAAGGATCACCATACAAAAATTTCTTTAATATTATAAGTTATTAAGAATCAAATCTCATGAATTAATAGTAATACATACTTTAACAAGTTATGGTTTATATAGGTAAATCAAATTCATAACAAAAGGCTCTACAAAATATTAATAGGAAAAGGACCTATATAAACAAAAAAAATAAACTATAATACATACACTTTATTTTTGTATGCAACAATATATATTAGGATATCTATATGTAACAATATATATATACATATATGCATATATGCAACATTTATATACATATTAGGATAAAATTACACAAATATACATATTATTCATACAAAAATACACAAATAAATACACAAAAATACACAACCTGACGTCAGCACACCCTAACCCTAACCTTTTCTCACCAAAACAGGGGCTAGCCATAGTGGCTGACGAGTGGGGCCGGGGCCACGTCAGAGCCACACAGGTGCCACGCGGGCTCGCCGGAGGATGCTGCAGACGGCGGCGGCTGGCGGCGCTGGATAGCGACCTAGGGCGCGCGAGCAAGCGCGTTCGCCTCAGCGCAATGCGGCCTACCTAAAACGGGCGGCACCCCTACCTAGGGGTCACCGGAGCGACGTCAACGACGACGGCCAGCGGTGGCTCTTGCAGAGCAGCGAGGCGACGACGACACCGAGTGAGAGGGAGCGAGCAGAGGGGTGCCAGAGCACCGTGGGATCACCGTGGGTCTACCAGAGGGGTCCGCGAGGCCGGGCGAGGTCGGAAACGGCGACGATGGCGATGGTGGTGGTCGTCGGTCTTGGAGAAGAAGCGGTGCTGGGGGTCGACTGCGGATGCCCCGCATCGATTCCTTTGACGCGGAAGAACAGCACGGCGATGCGTGGGTGGGCGCGGCGGCGTACGAAAACAACAACGGTGCGTCGAGCAGCCTACCATCATTCTCCTCTGCTCCTATCTGTGCTCCTTGATCTGCTCTTGCACGATCCCACAATCTGGCTGGGGGAAGAGGAAGATGAAGTGCGCGCCCTTTATACCCCCTTTAACACAGGTTCCAGCCACGGACCAGTGTTAAAGGGGGGGGATTTGTTTCGCGCGCACCCCCCTTTAACACCGGTTCATGGCTGGAGCCGGTGTTAAAGGGGGGGGGATTCGTTTCGCGCACCCCCCCCTTTAACACCAGTTTGTGGCTGGAACTGGTGTTAAAGGGGGGGGCATTTTTAATTCCCAAAAATAGAATAGAATTTAGAAAATTCATATCTTTTTCATTTCAACTCAAAAAAATATGAATAACATATCATAATTTTCATAAAAATAAGATCTATCCATTCATATAAAAACATTTTATAGTTACTGTAGATGAAACTTTTCAAAATGATTAAAACACTTACATATGAATTTTGATTATTCAATTAAGACAAAAATAAAATAGTCAAACCCTAAAACTTTGAACTTAAGAAATATTAAGCATCTGAAAAGGAATCGAACCCTATTTTTGGAAATGAAAAATAATTAGAGCAACTCTTATTTTATTTTCTATTAACATTTTTGAATTGTTTGGATATTTAAATTTAGCATCTTTTGTATACTTTGGAATATAACAAAACTTTCAACATGAAAATTGTTTGCATTTCAATAATTAATTCTAAAAAAAAATTTGTTTTCAAAAAATAAAATTCTAACTATTCAAACTAGTAACAAATGGGAAAGGGCGGGCAGAATGCGTGGAAGGAAAAGGGTGGGAAGAAAAGGGCGGAAAATAATGGGCGGGAAGAAAATTTTATTACGATAGAACTGGAATTAAAGTACATAACGCAACTAACAATAAGTTATATAAAGCACGACTAAAAATTAAGATACATAGAAGAACTAAAAATTAAGATACATGGCCAGATTAAGTCACAATCGGCCGAACTTGTTTTGGAATGTTGGAGTGATTCAGTCATGCTCCTGCCTACACCTGTAATACTCGCCACTATAGTCGTAGTACTCTCCGCGACCATCGTGGCTATCATCATCGGGGTCGCTGTAGTTGAACCTTGAAGGCTGAGTACGCGTGGGCTGGACTTGAGGGTAGCGCATGCGGGGGTTAGAGTCGGCCGTGTCGTAGGCCATGACGCTCTGGAGAGTCCGGCCGTGCCACCACAGCCGACGGCTGGCCTCGTTGAAGTTCGGAGGAGGTGGACCGTCATCCTCATGCCTGGCGAGCGCCCTCTCACGCCGATCCCTGAAGAAGGCTTCCCAAGTCGGGAAATAGTCGGGATGCCAGTTGGGATTCCTCCACTGCTCCGGCGTGAGCACGAAGTAGTAGTGGTTCGTGATGGCCATCCGACGCACCACACCTAGAGGGACAGGAGGAACCGGCACGCCTCCGACGCTCAACATCCAACCGACGGGGACGCATTAGCCCGGCGGGCAAGGGTATTCGAGGCGCAAAGCGCCTCCACCTCCCTGGGGGTTAGTGGTACAGTGGAAGCCATGGGAAAGAGCGATGATGTTTCAGATATGAGTCTAGAGATGTGCAATGACAATGGAGGCCAATCCTATATATATATATAGTGAGAAATGACGGAAAGAAAACTGGCGGGAAGAAATGGCGGGTAGAAAAATGGCGGGAAGAAAAATGGTGGGAAGAAATGGCAGGAAGACAGAGGCGCGAATTTTTTACCAACCGGGACTAAAGGGGCTTATTTTTTGTAATAAAGATTAAAAAATGCATTTCTTTAGAACCAAGTGTTAACGGAAGAAATATGAAATTGATTTCCATGTTGAGATACATATGTGTGCCAAAAATGGCTCATTTAATACATATAGTCAATCTTATGATCGCGTCGGCCGTAACCATGGAGTATCAGCACCGTTTAACAGGATGGTTGGGTCAGCCTTCACTTTGAAGGGCGCAATTTTATCAAACTTATTATAATCTTCTGACATGTCTGTCTTATCCTCCACTCCCACGATGTTTCTTTTTCCTGAAAGAACTATGTGACGCTTTGGCTCATCGTGTGATGTATCTGTTTGCTTTTTTTCTTCTTTTTTTCGGTTTGGTAGACATGTCCTTCACATAGAAAACCTGAGCCACATCATTGGCTAAGACGAATGGTGCATCTAAGTACCCAAGATTGTTGAGATCCACTGTTGTCATTTCGTACTTCTTGTCTACCTCAACCCCTCCTCCTGTCAGCTTGACCCATTTGCACCGAAACAAGGGGACCTTAAAATTAGGTCCATAGTCAAGTTCCCATATCTCCTCTATGAACCCATAATACATGGTCTTTTGCCCATTGTCTTCTGCTTCATCGAAGCGGACACTACTATTTTGGTTGGTGCTCTTTTTATCTTGGCATATCGTGTAAAATGTATTCTCATTTATCTCGTACCCTTAGAAAGTACATACAGACGAAGATGGTGTCCTGACCAACAAGTACAACTGATCTCCAACAGTGGTGTTATTCATGAGAAGCCTTTGCAGCCAGCCGCCAAAACTCTCCATGTGTTCACTTCTAATCCATTCATCAGACTGTCCCGGGTGTTTGGGGCGTATAAAATTCTTGTGTTCATTGATATACATGGCAACCAAGATAGAACTTTGTAAAACCGTGTAGTGTGCTTTATTGAGAGAATGCCCGTCCCTAGATATCATTGCTTTACATCCTAGGGTGCCTTTTTCATGCAGTCTCCCCTCTTGTCGTGATGTGGAACACCAATCGCCTTAAGGTCAGGAATAAATTCAACAGAGAACTCAATGACATCCTCTATTACATAGCCCTTGGAGATGCTTCCTTCTAGCCTAGCACGGTTATGAACATATTTCTTTAAGACTCCCATGTACCTCTCAAAGAGGAACATATTGTGTAGAAATACAGGACCGGGAATGGCAATCTCTTCTACTAGGTGAAACAGGAGATGCGTCATAATATTGAAGAAGGATGGTGGGAACAACAACTTGAAGATGACAAGACTTTGGGCCACATCTGTCTATAACCCTGGTAGTCTTTCTGGATCGATTACCTTCTGAGATATTACATTGAGGAATGCACAAAGTTTCACAATGGATACTCGAACATTTTCAGGTAGAAGCCTCCTCAATGCAATCAGAAGCAATTGCGTCATAATCACGTGGCAGTCATGAGATTTCAGGTTTGGAATTTTTTCTCTGCATATATTTATTATTCCCTCTATATTCGACGAGAAGCCAGAAGGGACCTTGATACTGCTCAGGCATTCAAAAAAGATTTCCTTCTCTGCTTTGGTAAGAGCGTAGCTGGCAGGAGTTAAGTGGCATCCTTTACCCTTCTCGTTCTCAGGATGCATAGGTTTTTCAGGTTCTTTCATACGTTGCTGGTCCTATCGTGCTTCCGGTGTATATTTTGTCTTCCCATACACTCCCAGCAAGCCTAGCAGGTTCACGCAAAGATTCTTTGTCACGTGCATCACGTCAATTGAAGAGCGGATCTCTAGGACTTTCCAATAGGGTAGGTCCCAAAATATAGATTGTTTCTTCCACATGGGAGCGTGTTCGGCATCGTCATTCGGAACAGATTGACTGCCAAGACCTTTTCCAAAGATTACTTCTAGGTCCTTGACCACACCAAATACCTCCTCACCAGTACAGAGGACAGGATTCCTCCGGGGTTTTGCCAGACGTTTGGAATGCTTGCCTTTCTTTCTTACGGGATGCAGGTTCAGAAGAAATCGACGATGCCCTAGGTACATAAACTTCTTACATTTATCCAAATATACACTTTCAGTCTCATCTAAACACTGTGTGCATGCTTTGAATCCCTTGTTTGTCTGTCCTGAAATGTTACTAAGAGCAGGCCAATCATTGATGGTTACGAAAAGCAACGCTCATAGGTCAAATGGATCCCCTTTGTGCTTATCCCACATACGTACACCTGGTTTGGACCACAGCTGTAAAAGTTCTTCAACTAATGGCCTTAGGTACACATCAATGTCGTTGCCGGGTTGCCTCGGGCCTTGGATAAGCACTGGCATCATAATGAACTTTTGCTTCATGCACAACCAAGGAGTAAGGTTATAGATACATAGAATCACAAGCCAGGTGCTGTGACTGCAGCTCTGCTCCCCAAAAGGATTCATGCCATCTGTACTTAGACCAAACCTTAAATTCATTGCGTCACATGCGAAGTACGGGTACTCTCGCTTGACTTTTCTCCACTGTGACCCATCAGCGGGGTGTCTCAACATCGCGTCTTTCTTACGGTCTTCCATGTGCCATCGCAACAAATTGGCATGCTCTTTGTTTCTGAAGAGACGTTTTAACCGTGGTATTATAGGAGCATACCACATAACCTTGGCAGGAACCTTCTTCCTAGGGGCCTCGCCCTCAACATCGCCAGAGTCGTCTCATCTGAACTTATACCGCTGTGCAGTGCATACCGGGCATGCATCCAAATTCTCGTACTTCTCACCGCGATAGAGGATGCAGTCATGTATCTTCTACACGTCTAATCCTAGAGGACAGACAACCTTCTTTGCTTGGTATGTACTGTTGGGCAATTCATTATTTCTTGGAAGCGGATTCTTCATTTTTACCAAAAACTTTGAAAATGCGCTGTCAGTCACACCGTTCTCTGCCTTCCATTGCAGCAAATCCAGTGTGGTACCTAGCTTTTTGTGGCCATCTTCGCAAGTTGGGTACAACAATGTTTTGTGATCCTTTAACATCTGCTCCAGCTTCTCCTTCTCCTTTTCAGTTTCACATTCTTCCTTTGCATCAGTAATGGCCCGACCAAGATCGTCATCAGCGGGCCCATCTGCTGCCTCTTGATCTTCATCTACCCCTGTTGCAGTATCATCGTATTCAGGATACATATTATGATAGTTGTCATCATCCTCTTCTTCTTCGTTGTCTTCTATCATAACCCCTCTTTCTCCGTGCTTGGTCCAATAATTATAGCTGGGCATGAAACCGGACCGAAGCAGGTGGGCGTGAATGGTTTTGGTATTTGAGTAGTCTTTCTTGTTCTGACAGTCAACACATGGACAACACATAAAACCATTGTGACCATGGTTTGCCTTAGCCACAACGATGAAATTTTGGAGGCCCGTAATGTACTTGGAAGTGCGTCGGTGACCGTACATCCATTGTTGGTTCATCTGCATTATATAATTAATTACGTATATCAAAAATCATTACAGTACATCATGAATTAATAGGGAGATGACCACTTTTACAGTACATCAATGACACATGAAAGGATAAAGTTGCCAACCTCGACCGAGAAGGAAAGAGCAACGAGAAAACTTAATTCGAGCTCTCAGACATTTCACCGAACACCTCTTGTGCATAGGAAGAAAACACAAACTAGCACACCTCTCACCCTCTTTGCTAAGCTCCAAAATGAGAGTGAAAAAAATGAGAGAGAGGGGTGTGGGCTGCGGTGTATTATATAGGCGCACCCCCTTTAACACCGGTTCAAGCCATAAATCGGTGTTAAAGGGGGGGTGCTGCGCGGGCCGGTGGTGCAGGGCCTTTAACACCGGTTTGTGGCTCGAACCGGTGTTAAAGGGGGTGCGCCTTTTTGCTACATGGGCCACGCTGGTATGGGCACCCCCTTTAACACCGGTTACCTTAACTAAAGGCCTCATTTCCACTAGTGACAACACGGCTCCCCACATATGGGTGGTTGCTTTTCTCTCTCCCTCTCCCTCGCGGAGCTTCACCACAATACGAACGCCACGAGACTATGAGATTATCACCGTAGGCATGACACTCTGAACGACAGAACATTGTATATATTGGGAGGCTAGGCACATGCAACCTAAGGAGGGATCGTACCCTCGATCCTACATCGAGTGGAACTTATCCTCATGGCTGGGAGGGATACGCCTAGCTACAGGATCGGCGTGATCGTCATCAACGAACTACATCAAGTATATTACGCTACATAACTTGGTGAGTTCATCTAGATCTAGATCTATTTTATTAGATCTATATCTCTCGTGTTCTTGCATAGTTCGATCTTGGTGTGTTCGTAGTACTGATTTTTTTAATTTCTTATGCGAAACCCAACACTTCATCCCTTTTAACCACTTGACGGTACTTTTTCAACACACCTTTCTGGCCATGACTTCTTGACGGTAGTTACTCTACGTTTAGGTAGTATTTTTTCATCTCTTTCTTTTAATTATTCCACGGTAATTTTTTGGCACATCCTTCTCGTCTAATATCCTGGCGGTAATTAATAACCGTAATTCTTTCACACTAATTTCACCGACCGCCTCCTCTTTTATACAAGGAAAATACTACCGTTGTCTCCTATAGTAATTTCGATCAACAATACTACACTATGTATAACGTAGTCTGTAGCAATACCTTTAATCGATTAGTCAATGAAATTGCCCCATCAAGGGTACACGGCATGACACCTCGCCACATCTCCTAGTAAAATATTATTTTTTCACGCTTTTTTTAGGGTATATATTTTCACGCCTTTGTTGAGTATTGTTAGAATAGTATAAGGAATTAGAGGTAGACTAGGATACCACTTCTTGTACTCCAAGTCTCTTTTCCTCTTATAAGTTTATATATATTTCGCGAGAGGATCAAATCAAATAACGATAAAATATTAAGGTTCTATAATTGCCATATGGTATCAGAGCGGTTAGCATCACGCTTTCATCACTTCTGCATCGTGCTGTCCCCGGGAAGATTAATCTTCTCCTATGAGGCACGGCGCGCAGCTGGTCTCGATCAAAGATCGGATCAGTTTCATAGACTATTGAGATCTAACTTTTGCAATTTCCCAATTTTTAGATTAGATTTAAATTTTTTTTTTGGGGCAACCGGCAGGAGCACTGACTTTTCATTAAGATAGAGGGAAAGCCCCAACAAGGTGTACAGGGCGGTGGTTCATGCAAAGGTTCATGTCAGAAGGCAAGACCCAAAGCAAAAGAAGATGAAAGGAAAAGAAAGAGTTACTAGTCTAGTCTGGTTCCGCAGGAATTGCCTCTCCACCTGTAGCGAACGCCCTAGCACGTTGCCTGATATCTTTTTCGGCAAGCTCCGCGACCTCAATGTATGTTAGTCGTTTGCCCGTGAAAATTCTCCGATTTCTTTCCTTCCAAGCGTTCCATAGAACGTAGAGAAGACGCCCACTGATTCTTCGTTTCTCCTTTGCAGGGTGGTCCGCAATGAGGCTATCCCACCAGTCCGAGACTGAGGGCATTTCCAGGCCCAGTGCAGCACCACCATTGTTGTCCCTGAGCTGGACCAGGCTCCAGACTGTGGCGGTGAATTGGCAGTCTTTTAGCAGGTGGTCGATCGTCTCGTTGTCACTTAGGCATAGAGCGCAGATTGGATCATGGTCCCAACCACGCGTTGCCAAGTTGTCAGCCGTAAGAAGCTTGCCATGTATGGCAAGCCAAGCAAAAAGCTTGCACTTCGGTTCCGCGTGTGCTTCCCAAATTTTCTCCGCCTTGAACCTGGGGTAACTCCCGTAAAACTGAGCGAGATAGGCGGAGTTAGCGCTGTAGTTTCCGTCCTCGGTTAAGCTCCATCTAACGGTGTCGTCTTGGTTCTCCACCAAGGTCGTGGCATGAACAACCTCCCAGAGGCGGAGGTATTGAGTGAGATGTACTGGAGTGCTCAAGCGTGCTATGGACCTGATCCAGTTGTTTGCGTTAATCTCCTTAGCCACCGAACGGTTCTTTCTGGTTGCAATTTTGTAGAGGTCAGGCGCAAGGAAGCAGATGGGGCCGTGATCGAACCAATTGTCGTGCCAAAAAGAGGCGGTCTCTCCGTTGCCAATCGTGATATTCGTTGCAGCTCTGAACAGCGCCATGTCCTTCTTGTCACATGGAAGCCTAGAGTCAGCCCAGGTGCGCTGGGGGTCCGTCCATTGGAGCCATGGCCAGCGTAGTCTGAGGGCGCGGCCCCGGCACTTCAAATCTGGCATACCGAGGCCGCCAAGATACTTCGGCCTGCACATGGTCGTCCAACTGGCCAAGGCCTTTCCCTTGGCGGCGTGCTCCCCCTCATCGCCAGCCCAAACGAAATTTCTCGCAACTCGGATGATTTTATCCCTGGCCCATTTTGATAGAGGAATGGCAGTTGCGTGGTAGACTGCCGTGGCCATGAGAACAGATCTCGCAAGAGTGATCCTTCCCGGGCGCGCGATGTTTTTTCCCATCCATCCAGGCATCTTTCCGGCGATTTTGTCGATGAGGGGTTGGAGGTCGATCTTGCGGAGGCGACGAAAGTGTAGAGGCAAGCCAAGATATTTTCCGGGGAAGGTAGCAATCTTAGCCGGGAACACCTGCAGGGTGTCCGCGATCTCGATGTCCGCACATCTGACAGGGAAAATCTCGGTCTTGTCCATGTTGGTGACGAGCCCGCTAGCCTTGCCAAAGCAGTCCAAGATGGCCTTGATGGCGAGAAGTTCCTCCTTGATAGGGTTGACGAAAATCCCGGCGTCGTCGGCGTAGAGGGAAATTCTGCATCTCGGCGTACGCGAGCGAATCTGACTTAGAATTCCGTGACTAGTGGCCATGGACAGGAGGCGTTGTAGGGGGTCAATGGCGAGGATGAAAAGCATAGGAGAGAGAGGGTCTCCTTGCCTCAAACCCTTTGCGTGCCAGAAAGGCAAACCGGGGTCTCCGTTTAGAAGCACACGAGAGGCCTTGATGGCGAGGATTAGATTTAATTAGTCACCAAATAAATCCCTCGATCCTTGTTACCTTCATCCGGTGAAAAACAGTGCAGAAATCGGCTGCCAGCCGCACCTCCCTGGCGCATCCAGCGCCTCGTCCACTCGTCAGCATTGGTACCTTCAGCCGGGAGCTCACACCGCGCATCAACGGACCCGGATGGTACAAGAGACACGCAGTCGCAGGACCCGAAGGCTCTAGCCCCGTCGTTCAGGAACACGGCAGACGTTAACAACGTTCACGTCATCACTTGTGTCTACAACACTCCCGCTGTGACTGCGGGAGGGAAGAGAGCCACCAGAAGGGGAAGTAATCACCGTCCCTGGGTGTTGACCATGATCATTAGAGACGTAGTTGATGATGACAAGGAGAAGAATACAACGGACTTTAAATCGAATCGCAATCGTCCGCTTCTCCCGCTACGACCGAGGGGGAATGTTAGAATAGTATAAGGAATTAGAGATAGACTAGGATACTACTTCTTGTACTCCAAGTCTCTACCCCTCCTGTACGTCTATATTTACCCCGCGAGAGGGTTAAATCAAACAACAACAAATATTAGGGTTCTACAATTTCCGCAAGTATATGCCAACATTCGGCATTGGCCGTCCTACAGAACCTAATAGCATTGTGTCGTTGCAACCATCAAGCAACATAATTAACTACTGTCCCAATAACTTCACGTGCACCCACCATGGCCGTCTCCTCGAGCTCGACCTAGAGTCCCGAGCTGTCTCGCATGCTCTATGGGAACATATCAGAACTAAGGGTATCTCTATCCGAAGTATAAAAACCGATTTTACTCCTCTAATATGGACATAACCGAAAGCCAAAAACCTTTAGAGGACTAAAAAGATTAGGAGTCCACCTTCCCGGCTCTTATTTTTTACTCCTACGAGCAGTGGAGGAGTAAAAGATTTCCCTCCATTTTCCCCGCCACCTCGACCTCTCCTCCACTCCCGACAACATGCGATGCCCCCTACCACCACCCCAGCCACCACCACAGCCACGCGACGGCCGGATCTTCTTGCCGGCCATCCCCGTCACCCATTCCTAGCTTTCGTGGCCACCACAGCCCCCCGCTGGTGCCCCCTATCGCTTTCTCTTACCACGGTCGTTCCCCTTGATGAATGGCGCCACCTAAACACCATTGGCAGCCCCGCCACTCCCACAACCTCCTTGATTTTCCTGTGTCACTGATTCCTACCTACCATGGCGTGTGGCAGCGGTTGTCGGGCTCGTGGGTTCACGTAAATCACTAACCGCAACACTCGGCAGAAGGTGTGGATTGGAAGCGTCGAATTGGTGGAGCATGCGGCATTGGCATAATACATGGAGAACGTATACCTCCACGGCTCAGACTGCGGTGAGCTTAACTTCCCATTGGGGTGTGGCCCGTTGCCGGACCTAGAGTCAATCGGCCAGCACTTGGTCTATGGCCGTGAGTGGCGGGAGGACTAGGAGGCCCGCGGGCATCTCGAGGTGGAGCACCACGACATGTAGATGGTTGAGCGGCTCGCATAGGACAGCTGCATATTGTTGAGGATGAGTATCTCTAGCTCGAGGAATATGCCACGACAAAGAGGATGGCAGACGCCGGCGATGCAGGGCTGTTTCTAGCGCCGGGGCTAGCGAGGATGAAGGAGGTCTTCGACGATGATGCGGGACAATCGGTGGCGCCAATGGTCATCGACCTCGATAGCAACTCCTCCTTTGACATGGAGGAGGATTAGGTTAGGTTTAGTGAATTTTGGCCAAATTTAGTAAAATTTGACAACTTTTGGTTGTACTTTGTATATAATTAGTGAAATGAAATATCTAGACTTCCCTTTGCGCCCCCCCCGGGAGCGGCTGTAATGTAGAACACGTGACAACATATCGCATACATCTACGTAAGATATCCCCCACGATACTGCTGATAGGCAAAACATAAACTCGACTACACCATATCTATCAAAATAGAGATGGTGTAGCATAGATAGGTGGGTAGCATCTTCACTTTCACGCTTATAAACTGGCTCGATGTTTAGTGAACTAGAGAGGTGTGATTAAACATAGCATGTTCGGTGCACGCAGATAACATGTGAAAGATAGGTATAAGCGACTAGAGGGGTGGGTGAATAGGTGCTACTCTTTTCAAATTAAGCCTTGACGCAAAGTAGGTTCTCTAGATATGCAACTAGGTGAAAGAACTTATATGACAAGCATGCAACAACAATAATAGAGAGTAAAGGATAGAAATAACCGAGAGTAGACACGAAGATGTTTTTTCGAAGTTACTTCACATCTTCGTTGGAGGGGTGGGCAGTACTAAGACCGCCAGCGCCAAAAAATGCCTCACCCTATTCTCTCGCACACCCGCCTCAGGGCAAGCACACGGTCCACTATACGGTGGCCTTGAAGGTGGTGCCAAAACCTTTACATCTCCTTGGGGGACTTCTCCACAACTCAATTGGAGGCTTCCAACTCGAACACAAGCTCTTACACACAAGGATGAGCTTAGGGATGAATTCTACTTCCGGCAAGGGTTTTTCAACCCAAGAATAACAAGTAGATCAATGCAAAGTGGAAGGGTTTCAAATCCCTTGATTCCAAAGGGCATAGAGTCCTATTAGACAGGGAAGGAAATCTAGGTGATTTGGAGTTCAACGGCAATGGTGGAGAGAGAGTGGAAGTCGCAGACTGAGCTAGAGGTAGAAGACATTAGCCGTTGGAGTCCACTTAGCTGAAGTCTCCGGGGTTTGCACCCCAGAGTCTCCGGACAGCCGTAGTCTCTGGGCTAGTCTTCGGTTTACGAAAATAGCTTTTGTAAACCAGGCTAGAGACTAAGCCGGGGGCTAGGCGCCGGAGTCTACGTGGCTCGGACCGCGGAGTCTTCGGGTAGTCTCTGAGCTAGTTTCTGGGGTGAGGTTTGTAGCTTCTATCAAGCCAGGTCGGAAAACTAGGCTAGAGACCACATGCCAGAGTCTTCGTGGTGCGCACTCCGGAGTCTCCAGGGTCGAACCCCGGAGTCTCCAGACTCAGGACACCAGGAGCAAATTCCTGGGAGGTTTCCATTGTTGCATGTTGTAGGGAAATATTTGGGCTATCAAAAAACAGGACATGAACCCCCCACACCTTTCATCGAGTAACCCCTCTTGATAGTCTGGGATCCCTAATAAACTAGCAAATAAAGCTAAGGAACCCTTAAACTAATATTCAAGGATATTCTCGTCTTTTTAAGGGGTCGACCAACATCTTATGCTTTTCACCATACTTAATTGAAACAAGCTTAGCACATGGTTAGAAAATAATTGTGTTTACAACAAGCACCAAAACACAATCATGGAGATAAATTCCCTTTTAGTCTCCCCCTTTTTTGTGATTGATGACAACAGAAGGATTTGCAAGAGGTAAGACAATAGGCATTGCAAAAGTTTGTAAAATATATATGAGTTCCCCTAGAAGTTTGCACATTTTTAATTTTATTTTGAATGCAAGTACACACCTACTAGGATCAACGCTCCCCTATATTTTCCAAACAAACAACCTGTGCAAGGATACATATACTATACGCACTTCACAATAGCTTGCACAAAGTAAATACATGGTAAAAGTAGATAAATACTAGCATAATATAGGGAGTAAGAAACATAGTATTTACCACATGGAGAGATGGAGGTACTGGGTATCGCATGTCTTACCACACACATAAACAGAATTCACAAATAAACATAGTTTGCCACAAATAGATAAAACGGGAACAAGCTTTGAAGAGGCAAATCAAATAAACAAAAATCTTGTTCCATCCCATGCAAATCCCGGTAGAACAACCTAAACATAGCTTCTTCTCCCCCTTTGTCATCGAGACACCAAAATGGGAAAAGAGCGATGCTACATGCCCCACAAGAATCAGCCACTTTCCTCCTCGTCCTCGTCCTCCTCATCATCATCAGCCTTGGAGCTCTCTTCATCATCATCTTGCTTATCATCATCTTGCTCATCATCATCATCATCATCATCATCATCATCATAATCATCATGAGAAGGACCTTTTCAACGAGCTGCATGAGAAGAAGCAGTGTCTTCAAAGTTTCTCCAAGTACAAAGACCTTGAGACCATGCACCATAAAAGAGAGTGTAGGGGGTGGGGGGGGGGGCTCAGGCTATGAGGAACTGCCAACAATAGCAGGTGCATCATTCTTCTTGATAGCCTTCAAAATGTACCGATTCACTTGTAGGGGTCATATTGACCATGCCGAATATCTATGTTCATGCACAAGAGAGTCCTATGCAACCAACTTGCCTCATTAGCTTCACGCTGCACAATCGTTGGGGAGTGAGGGGGCATGATGACATTGCTAGCATTCTTGGAACTAACCCTGTGGGTGGGTGGGAGGGCTCTCCTCCTCATCATCAAACTTTTCTTCACCCTCGTGAATGGGGGTGCCATAGCCACGGAGATTTTTAACTTGCGACCCAAAAGTTGAAGCGCCAAGGCAACGCGGGGTCCGACTTCGTCGGTATTTGATCGTGATACCCTGAGTTGGCATGCCAAATGCTCAGAGGGTCTTTTTCGGCAAATTGTTTGAACATGGGAAAACTCACTAACGCCCGTCAAATTGGGCCCTGCCTGTCACTTTTGACCGTTATGTCACTGCCATCCTGGCTGCCATGTAGACTTGTAGCGCTGCCACCCTCGTGTTCAAACAGTCTTTTTGACCCGGCCTTCTTCTTCCCCAAAGGGGCGATCTGTGGTCACCGCCATGGCGCGGATCTAGGAGGGAATTCCTTCAGTGGCGAGATCCGGCACCCGACTGAGAGTCCTGATCGGTCTCGCCCTCCTCCTCCCAAACCGGAGCTCGACCCATGGCACGGCAACACCCATGGCACGTCACCGGGATGAGATTTCGTTCGCGTTGTCCTTCTCCAAAATCCGAGCTTGCCGTCACCGTGGTCGCACCCGCGCCAGCCAGGGCGCCTTACTCTTTGAACCCCAAGGCCACATCCAATCTGTTTGGCACAATAACAACAAGGTGAAATTCCATCCAGTTTTCTTCTTGTGATTGTGGTAGTAGAAAACATGTACCGATATGTTGTTTACTAGACTTTCATTTGAAATTAGTAGCTCCATGATGAATAAAACAGAGAACCTAAATGGGATAACAATGAAGACCATAGTCTGTACTTTGCATTGCATCAACAAGGGATCGTTGACGAAGCATGTTACCAAGAGAGTGGAGTTCATCAGCCATTGCGAAAAAATATGGGAACAAATCCATGAGCGATTGAATGCAAATACGTGAAGAGAAGCTAGATCCATGTCATTAATCATCAATAGGTGGCACATTATAGTGATGCGTTCAAATATGTACACATTCATAACAATAACACTGTCGGCAGTGTTGCTAGCTGTTTGTATGAGCAATTCATTTATATGATTGTGGCACCTTACTTTCCTGGATACTAGTAAACTTGAAACTACAACTCCCCGCATTAACTTGCCCATGTAGCAACCCCCAGAATTTACTTGACAGGAACCGAACCGACGAGAGAGATTGCATGTGGGATCATTGGCGGTTGGGCTTGTGGTTGCTGTGTGCATGCGGTCGTCTCGTTTCCACATGCTTTCCTTGGCATTCTCAGGCCTTCTTTAATAAATGTCTGTCTCTAGAACCACTTCCTCTGCCATTCGACGGGACTGAGACCACACGAACACCATCATCCATGGCCGGAAACAAGCAGTAGGATTCACCGTGGGCTGATCTCCCCGAGGGAGTCGTGCAGAACATAGGTGACATCTTCCTGTTGACAGACGACTTCGACTACTACGCCGCCTTCCGGGCAGTCTGCAGCACCTGGCGCGGCTTCACGGAGGAGCGCTTTATACCGGCCAACTGGATTTTTCTAGATCACTAGTTGTCAGTGCCGTATCGGGTAGACGATGCCGCCATCACGTTGCTGAACGTGAGAACCGGCCACTACCTTGAGAAGAAGATTAGTCGGGTTATTCGCAGGTGCTTTCTTGATATTTATCTGTATATGTGCGATCCTTTTTTTTGTGTTCACCTCCTATACGATATGTTTTTCAAGTTTTGTTTCTCCATCTACTTGTTTACCTTGATTGAATCTCTGTCTGTTTACCTTAAGTGAATCTCTGCTTCTCCTCTCTCTCTCCTTCTCTGTGTCCCTGGAAGGTACTTTTACGTTGGTAGGATAACCACCGGCCTCCTTGTGCTTGGACAGAGGGTGCAGCCATACAAGACACGGTTGTACAACCCCATCTCGGGAGCTATCAAGCACCTGAGGGTGGAGATACTGACCGAGCAGGTGGCTTCTGTCGCTGTATCGATGTTCCCGTCGTTGATGGTGTTTACATCAAACCTTCAGAACACCATCATTCGATGGGCGGATGAGGGCACAGAGGAAGCCAGTCGCCCGGTCTTTGGTCAAGGGCGGTATACGCCGAATGACTTCACGGAACTCTGGAGCATGACTTCTTACGCCAAGGATGTTTTCATTGCAGACAGATACGAGTCTGTCCTCTCGACTATTCCTGGTGCTGTTCATGGAGATGTCCAGATGCAGCGCTCCACACGGACCCTGAAGATGCATGCCACCATCGAAGGCCCTGTTCTGGGCTGTCGGTACCCGGAGAATCATTTTTACCTCATCGATTCCGACGGGGAGTTTGTTGTTCGTTATGAGTGGACCGGTCTACGACGACAGGCCCGTTGTTTACTAGTTTGATACACAGAACCATGTCCTTCAACCGGTCAGAGGCATCAGCAGTCGTGCTCTCTTCATTGCTGACAATTGGTGCATCTACGTCGACAACGCTAGGGTACCCACGGTGCAGGCCGATGACATCTACTATCCGAACCTATACCAGATTAGATCTTACAACTTTGAGGCTCTTGCATGGGAAGAGTAACCAAGGGTTGTCCATGGGTATGGAGCAGGAGGATTATGGCACAATGACCATCCTTTCGAACTCGATCGATTGCTGGCGGTGTATTGCAGTACCGTCGAGCTTTCTGAGCTGCAGATGATGTCGTCTTATAGCGAATATGGCACCACCCACTATGATAGCTACCCGTCAGATTAGATTGATGGATCATGTGGGTCTGGTCCTGTTGTATTCTCTGTTTGTGAATTATATGCAAGTGCAAGTTGTATGGTGTGCCTGTAATACAACGGATGAACTTGTTTCAAAAAGATCATGTGTTATACCTCTCTCAATTTCAATATTTTTCTATGTACGTGTAGTAATTCTGATCCATGAGCAATTGAATGCAAATACGTGAAGAGAAGCTAGATCCATGTCATCAATCATAAATAGGTGGCACATTCTAGTGTTGCATTCAAATACGTACACATTCATAACAATAACACTATCGGCAGTATTGCCTACTTGAAACTGCAATTAACTTGAAGTGGTTGTTATCCCGAGCAAAATGTTTGGTATACACATGACCCTTGTATGTTCTATGCTGCAATTCTGCTATTGTGGGCAGGGAAAGAAAAGCTGGGCTTCACTGAATATTACGCAGTTAGGCATAACTTAGTCTTACACACATAGTCTTAACTTGTTCTTACACAAATAAACAAAGCAGTCTTACACCACCGGAACTTCCGGCGAGCCAACCGGCGAACCGGCCTCTGGAGCTGGTGGCATCGTCAGAACGAACCAGAGTGCTGCGTTTGGCCATCTCTCATTCTCTATCAAATTGTATGACCCCACTGATGAGCCAATGGCGGCCCCCTCCCCCCGACGTGGATTCGGCTCCAGGTCGGATCTGGAATGTCAACATAATAAACGCGTGAGTGCGCAGCAAACACATAGTCTGCTATCAACACTGGAAGTGTTGGCACCTTAGCAACAACAACACCATGTTCTCCCTGGACTCCAGCAGCAGCCTCAGTCGGTATCTCGTTAGCTTCACCAGCAGCAGCATCAACAAGTATTTCGTAGCTTCACCAGTAGAAGCATTAGCGAGTATTTCATCAGCTTCACCAGGAGCAGCAACAGCTAGTTCTTCGTCAGCTCCACCACCAGCAGCATCATCATCATCAGGAGCCGGGGCTGCCTAAGCAATTACAGGTTCAACAGATTCAGGGGCTCCAATGAAGAAAGGGTAGTTGATCCCAAGAAACAGAGATTGTCCCTTCAAATTATCGACTCTACTCCAGACTTGTTCTACTGGGTCTTTTGATGGACACGCGGACCTCGAGAAAATGTGACACCACAGCGATGGGTATGGAGAAAGTTGTGTCCCCATATGTTCTATTGTATCACCAACGCTGTTTAGTGCTTCCCTGATATGAATCCACATGAGTTCAGCACCCTGGTTGACATCGCCTCTGAGAGGTGCAAGGAACCAGCACCGTGATACGAGATCAGCATCTACTACTGCATCTTTGATCACCGAAGCTGGAATGATGCGTGGGGCTGTGTGTGTACCTGCGTGTTACCTTCAGTCAGTAAGAAGAAATTTGAATGGGAATTTACATGCTATATGACACCATGACTCACCCTAGGTGAACGACTCCCAAACACACACGTCGCAGCTAGGTTCAGTGACCACGTAAATGCATTGCGGTGTGTCGTCATACACGCTGGAGGTGAAGACGACATCGACATACTTCTCCGGCCGCAAATGGTCGTCGCACAAGACTTTCCATTCATTGTCATCTGGGCATCTAATGAATGTGATCGCCTTGTCGAACACCGCTAAGAGGTTGTAGTGCCAAGTCTTCCACATCAGGAGAGGCTTCTGAGGGAGTTGTACCTTCAGGAGCTCAAGTTCTGCCATGTTGAACCTGTAAGCGAATTCAGATTTTGCGGCGGCCACCCATGGTTGTGTAGGGATTCGTAGCATGGAAAACAAAAAAATTCTACCGCATGAACACACAATCAAGATCTAATCTGTGATAAAGCCAAGATCTATCTACTAGATTGTAGCAACAAGTCGATAGAATACTAACCCTCGAAGATCCAAAGCGGTTAACGAGAGCAGATTCTCGTGGGTGATGTAGTCGTACACTTGCCGATCTCAAGATCGCGTAGACGATCCTTCCGGCGCTGCGTTCCGGCAGCGCTTCCGCAGTCGGTCACATGTTCGGTACTCGATGAAGACCTTCCTCTCCCTTGTTCCAGCAGGCAGCGGAGGTTGTAGCACTCTCCTCGCGATTCCGGCAGCACGACGGCGTGGTGTCGGAAGTAGAGGGGAGATCTCGCAGGGCTTCGCCTTAAGCCGAAGCGAGTATGGTGGAGCAAGAGAGGTGCCTTGGCGATCTAGGGTTTAGAAGCACCAAGGGGATGGGTGTAGACGGCGGCTAGGGTTTGGGGATCCCCAACTCGGCGACTTGGGAGGAGGCCCTAGGCGACGGCGGCAGCAGCAGGTGGTGGCACTAGGAGCTAGGGTTTTAGGTTTAGGGAGAGGGGGGCACCCTACCCCTCCTTATATAGGAGGGGAGAGGCGGTTTGGGGAGGAGGGAGTCCTCCTCCAACTCCTCCTCATGGCTGGCAGGTGGGAGGGAGTGGGACTTCCTCCCCAAGTAGGTTTCCTACTCTCCCTCCACCAAGCAAACTTGAGATTTGACTTTTTCAAATTGGCGTTTGACTTTCAAACTTCGATTTGATTTCTTCTCTTTATTTTGCCCAGCCAAGTGACCTAGTACATAATGCAGCCATTCCACATTGTCATAACACATCCATGTACCCTTCCCCTCCGGAGTGCCGGACCTTCCAGACCCTTCTAGAACATTCCTGGTGAAAACACCGGAATCATTCCCGAACTCCGAAACAGGACTTTCCTTATATGAATCTTATTCTCCGGACCATTCCGGATCTCCTCATGATATCCCGGATCCCATCCGAGACTCCGAACAACATTCGGTCTCTTACTCATCATTCCATAACTACTCAACAACATTGAATCCTTAAGTGTGTCTCCCTACGGTTCGTGAATTATGCGGACAGGACCGAGACACTTCTCTGATCAATAACCAATAGAGGAATATGGAAATTCATAATGCTCCCACATATTTCTACGATTAATTTGCGATCGAATGAACCACTTACATACGATACCAATTTCCCTTTGTCTCACGATAGTTTACTTATCCGAGGTTTTGATCGTCGGTATCTCTGCATACCTAGTTCAACCTCGTTACCGATAAGTACTCTTTTCTCGTTCCCGTGATATGTGATCCCTTGTGAACCAGTCACATGCTTGCAAGCTAATTGGATGACATTCCACCGAGAGGGCCCAGAGTATATCTATCCGTCATATGGATGGACAAATCCCACTCTTGATCCATGTGTCTCAACCCATACTTTCCGAACACTCAATGCCACCTTTATAGCCACCCAGTTACGGTGTGGTGTTTGATGTCATCAAAGCATCCTTCCGGTGATGGTGATTAACATGATCTCATGGTCGAAGGAATTAGGTTATGTCAACACCCGGATTTTTAATCCCAAATGCCTGTTATGCCATACATCGCAATCCCAGGATTACAATTTTTGCGAGACATAACAGAATTGGATACCACAGTACATCATACATTACAAACCATACATAAGGTATTACACAAATAAGGATCTCATGATCCAGTTCTTCATACAACTCAAGCAGCGGAATATGTAATAATAACGGTAGCGTAGGCGAAGCTCCATCTTCGGGGTCACATGCAATGCTGACGATGGGAGATGATCCTAGTTGTCGTATCCTTCCTGGGGTCGAACCTCCAGGTACACTTCTTCATAGTCTAGCCACAGGAATAGCCAGGGACAAAGCCATGAGTACTCTTTAAGTACTCGCAAACTACTACTAACAAGTGAAGGGGTTTTTTGATAATAGGACACTAGGCTCTAGGGTTGTTTTGCAAGAAGCCAGATTTATCTCTACCAAGTTCAGAAGCAAGAGAGGTATGTTGAAGTTTATAACACCTAAGTGGGAACTTGTATTTCATATCACAACTCTGTTGTGGTCAAGTCAAAATCTCAATTCATTTCATAAGTCATTTTGAAAACATCTGACGGGGAAACAGTATGGCCACTCCAACTGTCCATAACCGCGGACGCGACTATTCGAATAGTTTGACACTCTGCAGAGATTGTACACTTTCACCACAACATTCGATACATCCATCAAGAACAAACCCTGAATTCACCATACTCAGTATGCGGATAATCAATCCTAACCTTTCAATTACATGCCCTAGTATAAGCACCTCTCCTGTGAGTTTGGCCTCCCAACCGTGACCAGCTGTCATCTTGGGTACTGCACAGGTGGACAATCTTCACAAGGTAGCCTCAACTCAGACCTTGGCCGTGAGGGAACTAATACTAAGGTATATAAGTTTCCAGTCAAGCCCTACCCAATTCTCGGGTATTGTGGTTGTATGGTAAAAATTGGAATGGTATCGCATCTAGACAACCATCAGTTTTATAAAGGGCTAAGACTCATGCCTCAACATTTCATCACCAAAATCATTTGGTGTTCGGAAACACATGTCAAAACATCTCAGTAGAATGATCCATCATTCTAAGGTTTTCATAACCATTTTTCCACGAAGTGATCCCATCTAAAGTTGATCAAGTTTTATGCTTAGAACTAGCATCTATAAGTGGGGGTGAGTACTAATGAGGGGTAGTAAACTAGTGGAGTTTCAACTAAGTTCAATCTTATGACTTAGGATGACATCAAGATTTTCTAGCTTAGGCCAAATTTTATGCTCTTTATGCAACCTTCAAATATCTTTCTAGAATCTACGAATCACTTAAGTAAACTCTAAGGAAGTAGCTTTGATAAAGAAATAAAATAGAAAGCTTGCAAATAAAACTAGGAGGGAGTATGAAGTGGGTATGATCACATATGCTTAGGGCATATGGTAACAAGTAAGGGTTTGTTTGCATCAGTAGAGTATCTTGCAAGTGTTAGCTTGCACATTCAACTAGTAGCATTAGCCTTGCCTTGTGCAGAGCAGTAGTTGAAGTTCTCCTCGGTTTCCTCTTCGTAGTATCCTCCTTCCTCCTCGTATCCTTGGTCGGTACTAGCGTCTATAAATAAATACGAGGTACACAATCACCAAACAATACTTAACTACTTTGAATCATCACACAAAAGGGGTCCTATAGATGATCTAGCATCATCTCTAACATTACAAGATTAAAGCTTGGTTTAATTCCTTTTATTTTTAGAAAAGTAGTTTCTACTCATTGAAAAACTACGTAAGATTTAATATTCTCCAAACCAAACATGGGATCATGTTGTCACATGTCATCACCACATATTTTAGTCCATGGGAATGTGATTTAAAGTGGTGTCACAATTTAATAACGTTTTACCCTTTTATTTTAATTAAATAAGTGACTAGAAATGCCTATGTGGCATTCTTTTATTACTTGGACATTATTTCTGTAAGTAAACCTATATATTTTTATATATTCTGAAAGGTATGGTTAAATGTGATTTTTAAGAGTTGGAATCAACTCAAAAGCTATTATGGTTTTAATTTGAAAAATGTTTGAATGCAGAAAAGCTTCTGCCTTGTTCTTTTTACCACGGATGATCTAAAGATCCAAATGACTTGAATTCAACGGGATTGGATTCAGCATTTTAAGACCTTTCTAACAAAATTGGTTTCATTCAATTTGGTTCACTGAATCGATCTGGGTTGATTTTTGAATCTAGGTGCAAAAGTGTGTTTGAAATTAAAAAGAAAGGTTAAATTCAAATGACTGGGCTGCGCGGGAAGCGATACTGGGCCGGCCTGCTAAGCACAGCTCTTACGCGGGCTGGTTAAGTCACTGTCCCCACGCGTCAGTGAGACGAGGGGGTGCAAAGCGGTATGGGACGATGTGAGCCGTGGGATCTTGTTCTAATCTAACGGCTGAGGGTCGTCGTCCACGTCGGGCAACTCCGGCGAGACTGAAACCTAACGCGGCAGGTGAGGGTCGTTGGGGGCTCACCGGGGCTCAGGCGAGGGTCGGCGAACGAAGAAGTCGACAACGACGAACCTCCTGGTACCGGCATCTTCTCCTGGGGCGGCTCCAATCGCTGGCCCCCTTCTTCTCCAGCAGCGGCAGGCTCCGGTGCAATTCCGGTGAAGTGCTGCTCGCCTTGCTCCGGGACTGATGAGAGGTGGTTCTGGGTGAGAGGGGAGTGAGGTGGTGTGCTCAATTCGGCTGGGGGTGGCCTCTATTTATAGTGGCGAGAGGGAACCGACGGGCGCAAGCTGAGCTCGTCATGGTCAACGGCACAGAAGGCTAGCGGCATGGGCAACGGTAGGGGGCGGTGCAGTGCTCCCTGGCAAGGCTCAACGACGCGGTGGCGAGGCGTGGGGCGGTGCGGTTTGGTCGGAACGCGACGGTTCTCTACGCGTGCCCGATGGAGGTTTTTAATGCGCACAACGTGCGTGGTCCGCGCGGCGGCGAACGAGCATGTCTGCGGGGTTGCTGGAACGGTGGTGATCACGTATGCACGCGGCGAGGGCGGCGCGCGGTCTGTGGGCGTCGGTCGAGCGTGGCGCACGGGGCGCGCTCTCGGCATGGTTGCTGGCGAGCTTGGCATGGTCCGTGCGTGTGGTCCAGGGGTTGCCAAGGTTCGAGCGCTGGACAGGGAGTGGCGGTGGGGTGTTGGATTGCTCCCAGACATGTTGGCTAGGCTTGGTTCTTCTCCTAGATTGCTGTTGACATGGGGGTGACAAGGGTGCACTCAGTCTGCTCACCATTGATGGCATTGCCAAGCTTAAAGTGATGCTAGAGGTTTGCAATTGAGCTAGATGATCTACTAAAGCCTAGTTGCAACCAGAGAGGGAACAAGTTAGGCTCCAATCACTGCTCACAATAGTGTTTGGATTTTAGAAGATTTGAATCTGCAAGGTGTTTGATGAAATGGCCGCAAGAATTCAAGTTTTGAATTTTGAAAAGATTTTTGGTGGGTGTGCTAGGTTGGTGCTGGTGAGTCTGCAGATGCTTGGGTTTTGAAAGTTGAGCTTGTTTGAGTGGTTTTTGAAAAAGTGGGATCTTCCCATATGATAAAGATTCAATTTTGAATTGTCCTTTAAACTATGCATTTGAAAGTTTCTAGATGATCACAAAGTGGGCCTTGATACTTTGTTATGAGTACAATCAAGGGGTGTAAATATCCAAACAAGTTTTTGTTAAGTTCTGAAAGTTTGGGACAACCAAAGTAGGCATGTGAGTTAAATTGGTCAAAATGACCATTCACTCATTTTGTTTGTTTTTGATTTATTTGTCTTTGGGAAAAGTTTGGGAATGGTTTAGATGATGTTTATTTCACCTAAGAATCCTTTTACAAGAAAATAAACACATAAATAATGCAATTCAAAAGAATTCAAATGGGGATGCATACACACATGCATGCTTTCATATTTTTATTTAGAAAAGTTTTTGTTAACCCTAATTTTGATGATTAGAGTTTGATGATCCAAGTATAGTATTTTTGGGATGTTACAAACCTTCCCCCCTTAAACAAAATCTCGTCCCGGGATTTGAAAAAGGACGAAAAGATTACCTAGGATTTGAAGAGATCGGGAAACTCCGTCTTGATGTGATCTTCGCGCTCCCAGGTAGCTTCCTCTTCCGTGTGGTTGCTCCACTGAATCTTTGAGAAACTTGATGCTTCGGGTTCGGGTAGTTCGGAAGGCTTCTTCCAAAATACGGATGGGTACTTCGGGATACGTCAGGTCATCGTTGATCTCTATGGTCCGATGATCGATATTCTTGAACACTTCGGTCTTCTCGGGGACTTCGAGACACTTGCGAAGTAATGAGATATGGAACACATTGTGTACGGCTGACATCTCTTCAGGTAGTTACAATTGATACGACACTTCTCCTCACGGTTCAGAATCTTGAAGGGTCCGATATATCTGGGGGCTAACTTTCCTTTGAGTTGGAAACGCCGCATTCCCTTCAATGGCGACACCTTCAGATATACAAAATCTCCTACGTTGAAAGCGAGGTCTCGACGTCTCTTGTCGGCGTAACTCTTCTGTCTAGACTGGGCTGTCTTGAGGTGCTCACGAATCTTGTGAACCTTCTCTTCCGCTTCTCGTAGGATGTCGGGTCCGAAAATCTGACTCTCTCCTACGTCCGACCAGTTCAAAGGGGTGCGACTCTTCCTTTCGTACATGAATTAAAATGGGGCCATTTGCAAACTAGCTTGATAACTGTTGTTGTATGAAAATTCTGCAAACGGCAGACAGTCTTCCCACTTGGATCCATATTCGAACACACAGGCTCTCAGCATATCTTCGAGTATTTGATTTACTCGCTCCGTTTGTCCATCGGTCTGAGGGTGATACACGGTGCTGAAATCTAGGCGGGTTCCTAAACCTTCTTGGACTTTATTCCAGAATCTCGAGGTAAACTGAGTTCCTCGATCCGATACGATGTTCTTGGGGACTCCATGCAAACTAACTATTCTAGAGATGTACAACTCCGCTAGCTTCGAACTCTGATATGTGGTCTTGACGGGTAAGAAATGGGCAACTTTGGACAATCGGTCCACTATGACCCAGATAGAGTCATTTCCCTTACTAGAAGTAAGCAATCCGGTGATAAAGTCCATTCCAACGGAATCCCATTTCCATTCCGGAATCTGTAAGGGTTGCAACAATCCAGCGGGTCTTTGATGTCCTGCCTTGACTCGCTGACATATACCACACTTGGCGATATAGCTTCCGATTTCTCTCTTCATCTTATGCCACCAAAATTGCTCTTTCAAATCCTGATACATCTTAGTCCCTCCGGGGTGGATAGAATAAAGAGTATCATGAGCTTCCTTGAAAATAACTTCTTTCAACTCAGAATCTGCTGGTACACAAAGGCGTCCTTTGTACCACAGAACTCCTTCTTCGTCTTCGGTGAATCCGGGTACTTTGCCTGTACCGATACGACGCTTGATTCCGTCTATACTAACATTTCCCTTCTGCGCCTCTTTGATCTGACTGATCAAAGTGGGCTAGAGTTCTATGCTAGCCAAAAATCCTTCACTTACTAATTCCATTAGAAAATCTTCCATCTCTTTGTGCAAGCTTTGGTTGCTCCTTTAAAATTATGGAGTTCAAGCGGCACGAAAATCTGCTACCACATTGGCTTTACCAGGGTGATAGTGAATGTCCAGATCGTAATCCTTGATTAGCTCAATCCATCTTCTCTATCTCATATTCAGCTCCTTCTGAGTGAATATATACTTCAGACTCTTGTGATCCGAATAAATCTCACAACGGTTTCCCATCAGGTAATGCCTCCATGTTTTCAGGGCTAGAACTATGGCTGCGAGTTCGAGGTCATGGGTTGGGTAATTTTGCTCATGTTGCTTCAGTTGTCGAGATAGATAAGATATAACTTTGCCTTCTTGAATTAGCACACATCCGAGACCGATCTTGGATGCATCACAATACACGTCGAAGGGCTTCGTGATATCCGGCATGATCAAGACTGGGGCTGAAATCAATCTCCTCTTGAGTTCTTGAAAACTCGCTTCACATTTGTCGGTCCATTCAAACTTCTTGTCCTTCTTCAGTAGTTGGGTCATGGGTCTGGCGATACTCGAGAATCCTTCTACGAACTTGCGGTAATATCCCACCAATCCGAGAAATGCACGAACTTGGGTTTGAGTGGTTGGGGCTTGCCAATATTCTACATCTTTCACTTTTGCGGGATCAACGGCAATTCCTCCGGCTGATACAATGTGACCGAGGAATCCTACCTCCTGTAACCAGAATTCACATTTGCTAAACTTTCCATACAACTGATGCTCTCTAAGGGTTCCAAGAATGGTCCTTAGGTGTAGCTCATGTTCTTCTTCTGATTTGGAATAAATCAGGATGTCATCGATGAAAACAACGACAAACTTATCCAGGAAGTCCATAAAAATCTTATTCATGAGATTCATGAAATAAGCGGGGGCATTGGTTAATCCAAAAGACATGACTGTATACTCGTACAATCCATATCTGGTGGTAAAGGCAGTCTTTGGAATATCCTCTACACGAATTATGAGTTGACGATAGCCAGTCCTAAGATCAATCTTAGAAAACACTTTGGCACCGGTCAACTGATCAAACAAATCTTCTATCTTGGGCAAGGGGTATTTGTTCTTGATGGTGACATCATTCAATTTCCGATAATCCGTGCACAAACGGTTACCTCCATCCTTCTTGTCCACGAACAAAACAGGGGATCTCCATGGTGACGCACTTGGTTGAATCAATCCAATTTCCAGCATGGCATCCAGTTGCTTCTTCAGTTCTGCTAGCTCCGATGGGTTCATACTATATGGTCTCTGGGCTATTGGTCCAGTTCCGGGAATTAGTTCGATGATAAACTCGATATCCCGATCTGGGGGCATACCGGGCAAAATATCTGGAAATACATCGGGGTATTCACAGACTATCCGGACTTGGTCAATGGTAGGTTGGGCTATACTCTTGTTGCACTTGAATTGGCGAGGTAAAGTTTCAGATATATGCTCAACTGATATTCTGGCTGTACTGGTCATGGTGATGGCTTTCTTGGCATAGTCAATCAATCCTTTATGTTTGGACATCCAATCCATGCCTAGTACTACTTCCAAACCTTTAGTTTCGAGTACTATCAGATTAGCATAAAAATCTATGCAATGGATTCGGATAGGGACGGCTTTGCAAATTTGCCTAGCCTTGGTGGTTGAACCGGGAATTTGGACGATCATAACATGCTTTAGTTTTGTTGGTTGAATTTTACTAGTGCATGCAAATTCTTCGGTGACAAATGAATGCGATGCACCAGAATTAAACAACACTCTTGCAAGTACTGAATTAACAGAAAACATACCCAGCACGACGTCTGGCGCTTCCTAAGCTTCTTCAGCATGCATGAGGAAAAGACAGCCATTGCGGTTGAGTGAATTCCCTGGGGCAAACCTCCTTCCTGGCTGAACACGACGCTGCTGCTGAGCTGGGGCATTTGCATTGGGTGCTGCTGCATTCTTCTTGTTGGGGCATTCGTTGGAGTAGTGACCCTTATTTCCACAGTCATAACAAGTCACCTGCGACTTGTCCTTTGCTGCTATAGGCACATCATTGCTTCCAGTCCTCGGGGCAGTGTTGGTGTTGGTGGCAGCATTATTGTTGAACTTGGGTGGGGCACGGTTGAAATTGCTAGAGTTGCCGGGGTTGTTGTTATTTCCTCCGGGCCTAGGGTTTCTACGGTTGGGGTAGGTGGGACGGTTCATCGGGGGTCTGTTGGTTCTTGGGGCAAATCCTGGAGATGGGTTAGAGCGATACTTTGGGGTCTGATGGGTTCCTGGTTGATGCATCATGCGACGCTTGCGGTTCTCATTGGCTTGGTTGATCTTTCCTTCCATCTGGATAGAAGAGTTGACAAGGGCTTCAATATCAGCAAAGGGGATATTGACTAACACAGTCTGCATCTCATCATGCAGACCATTCAGGAATCTCTCTTTATTCTTGGCTTTGGTGTCAATCTCATCCGGGGCATACCTAGCTAATGACAAGAATTTGTCGCGGTATTCCACTACAGTCATCCTTCCTTGCTTCAGTTCTCTGAACTCGTCTCTCATCCTCTTGATTAAACCTGGTGGCACATGGGTTCTGCTAAACTTGACCTTGAATTCCTCCCAGGTCATCATCTGGCGTCCGGTCATTGCGCGAACACTGTTCCACCATGCTCTGGCATCTCCGGATAGATAATGGGTGGTGAATAGAACTTTCTTGTTTGCTTCCACTCCGGCGACTTCTAGGTTATTTTCCATGGTTTGCAGCCAATCGTCGGCACCTAGGGGCTCTTCTAACTTAGTGAAAACAGGTGGGTTGGTATTCTGGAAATTCTTGAGCTTAGATCCATGGTTGTCTTGATTTCCGTGGCTTTGGTTGTTGTGGGAAAGCTGGGCTATCTGTTGCAGGGTGGCTAGGTTGGCTTGACGTTCCGCTCTTTCAGCTTCGCGGTCAGAAACCAACATTTGCAGGATCTACAACATCGGGTTCGGGGATGAACCACTTCCTCCGCGTGGCATCTGGAGATTGAGATAGATCATGAGAAAAGAGGGAAATTTCTAAGGTTCTGGGACTTGGAAAAGTTTTTAAAATTTTACTCAGATTTTCTAGCAACTTGCTTTTCATTCATTCATTCACACGATACAACACACACCACAACAAAGGTAAACAGATGGTTTTAGGAACCATTCTGGAACTACGATACAGTGGGACCAAATACTACTCACTACATTTGGGCACTAGCGTAGTTGTGAGTTTTACTAAAAGTGCTCTAGGGTGCAAAATTTGATGTAAGCTTTGAAATAATTTTGGAGTAGCGTGAATTTTTATGAAAGAGTTCAAGAGGTAAGAATGAGAATAAGTTTTTGTAAATATTTGCTAGCGTGAATTTTTATGAAAGAGTACAAGAGGTAAGAATGAGAATAAGTTGTTGTAAATATTTGCTTCCTTTGGTTTTGAAACTAATTTTTTGATTCAAACGTCTAGTCTAACTAGGGTCTCCTATGGTCAGGATGGCTCTGATAACAACTTGTCAACACCCGGATTTTTAATCCCAGATGCCTGTTATGCCATACATCGCAATCCCAGGATTACCATTTTTGCGAGACATAACAGAATTGGATACCATAGTACATCATCCATTACAAACCAAACATAAGATCTTACACAAATAAGGATCTCATGATCCAGTTCTTAATACAACTCAAGCAGCGGAATATGTAATAATAACGGTAGCATAGGCGAAGCTCCATCTTCGGGGTCACAGGCAATGCTGGCGATGGGAGATGATCCTAGTTGTCGTATCCTTCCTGGGGTCCATCCTCCAGGTACTCTTCTTCATAGTCTGGCCACGGGAATAGCCAGGGACAAAGCCATGAGTACTCTTTAAGTACTCGCAAACTACTACTAACAAGTGAAGGGGTTTTTTGATAATAGGACACTAGGCTCTAGGGTTGTTTTGCAAGAAGCCAGATTTATCTCTACCAAGTTCAGAAGCAAGAGAGCTATGTTGAAGTTTATAACACCTAAGTGGGAACTTGTATTTCATATCACAACTCTGTTGTGGTCAAGTCAAAATCTCAATTCATTTCATAAGTCATTTTGAAAACATCTGACGGGGAAACAGTATGGCCACTCCAACTGTCCATAACCGCAGACGCGGCTATTCGAATAGTTTGACACTCTGCAGAGATTGTACACTTTCACCACAACATTCGATACATATGTCAGGAACAAATCCTGAATTCACCATACTCAGTATGCGGATAATCAATCCTAACCTTTCAATTACATGCCCTAGTACAAGCACCTCTCCTGTGAGTTTGGCCTCCCAACCATGACCAACTGTCATCTTGGGTACTACACAGGTGGACAATCTTCACAAGGTAGCCTCAGCTCAGACCTTGGCCGTGAGGTAACTAATACTAATGTATATAAGTTTCCAGTCAAGCCCTACCCAATTCTCGGGTATTGTGGTTGTACGGTAAAAATTGGAATGGTATCGCATCTAGACAACCATCAGTTTTATAAAGGGCTAAGGCTCATGCCTCAACATTTTCATCACCAAAATCATTTGGTGTTCAGAAACACATGTAAAAACATCTCAGTACAATGATCCATCATTCTAAGGTTTTCATAACCATTTTTCCACCAAGTGTTCCCATCTAAACCTGATCAAGTTTTATGCTTAGCACTAGCATCTATAAGTGGGGGTGAGTACTAATGAGGGGTAGTAAACTAGTGGAGTTTCAACTAAGTTCAATCTTATGCCTTAGGATGACATCAATATTTTCTAGCTTAGGCCAAATTTTATGCTCTTTATGCAACCTTCAAATATCTTTATAGAATCTACGAATCACTTAAGTAAACTCTAAGGAAGTATCTTTGATAAAGAAATAAAATAGAAAGCTTGCAAATAAAACTAGGAGGGGGTATCAAGTGGGTATGATCACATATGCTTAGGGCATATTGTAACAAGTAAGGGTTTGTTTGCATTAGTAGAGTATCATGCAAGTGTTAGCTTGCACATTCAACTAGTAGAATTAGGCTTGCCTTGTGCAGAGCAGTGGTTGAAGTTCTCCTCGGCTTCTAATTCGTAGTATCCTTCTTCCTCCTCGTATCCTTGGTCGGTACTAGCGTCTATAAATAAATACGAGGTACACAATCACCAAACAATACTTAACTACTTTGAATCATCACACAAAAGGGGTCCTATAGATGATCTAGCATCATCTCTAACATTACAAGATTAAAGCTTGGTTTAATTCCTTTTATTTTTAGAAAAGTAATTTCTACTCATTGAAAAACTACTTAAGATTTAATATTATCCAAACCAAACATGGGATCATGTTGTCACATGTCATCACCACATATTTTAGTCCATGGGAATGTGATTTAAAGAGGTGTCACAATTTAATAAGGTTTTACCCTTTTATTTTAATTAAATAAGTGACTAGAAATGCCTATGTGGCATTCTTTTATTACTTGAACATTATTTCTGTAAGTAAACCTATATATTTTTATATATTCTGAAAGGTATGGTTAAATGTGATTTTTGAGAGTTGGAATCAACTCAAAAGCTATTATGGTTTTAATTTGAAAAATGTTTGAATGCAGAAAAGCTTCTGCCTTGTTCTTTTTACCAAGGATGATCTACAGATCCAAATGACTTGAATCCATCGGGCTTGGATTCAGAATTTTAAGACCTTTCTAACAAAATTGGTTTCATTCAATTTGGTTCACTGAATCGATCTGGGTTGATTTTTGAATCTAGGTGCAGAAGTGTGTTCGAAATAAAATGGTAAAGGTTAAATTCAAATGACTGGGCTGCGCGGGAAGCGATACTGGGACGGCCTGCTAAGCACAGCACTTACGCGGGTTGGTTAAGTCGCTGTCCCCACGCGTCAGTGAGACGAGGGGGTACGAAGCGGTATGGGACGATGTGAGCCATGGGATCTTGTTCTAATCTAACGGCTGAGGGTCGTCGTCCGCGTCGGGCAACTCCGGCGAGACTGAAACCTAACGCGGAAGGTGAGGGTCGTTGGGGGCTCACCGGGTCTCAGGCGAGGTTCGGCGAGGCGGGCGAACGGCGAAGTCGACAACGGCGAACCTCCTGGTATCGGCAGCTTCTCCTGGGCCGGCTCCAATCGCTGGCCCCCTTCTTCTCCAGCAGCGGCAGGCTCCGGCGCAATTCCGGCGAAGTGCTGCTCGCCTTGCTTCGGGACTGAGGCGAGGTGGTTCTGGGTGAGAGGGGAGTGAGGTGGTGTGCTCAATTCGGCTAGGGGTGGCCTCTATTTATAGTGGCGAGAGGGAACCGACGGGTGCAAGCTGAGCTCGTCGTTGTCAACAGCACAGAAGGCTAGCAGCGTGGGCGACGGTAGGGGGCGGTGCGGTGCTCCCTGGCGAGGCTCAACGACGCGGTGGCGAGGCGTGGGGCGGTGCGGTTTGGTCGGAACGCGGCGAAACTCTGCGTGTGCCCGACGGAGGTTTTTAATGCGCACAGCATGCATGGTCCGCACGGCGGCGAACAAGCGTGTCTGCGGGGTTGCTGGGACGGTGGTGATCATATATGCACGCGGCGAGGGCGGCGCGCGGTCTGTGGGTGTCGGTCGAGCGTGGCACACAGGGCGCGCTCTCGGCATGGTTGCTGGCGAGCTTGGCATGGTCCGTGCGTGTGGTCCAGGGGTTGGCAAGGTTCGAGCGCTGGACAGGGAGTGGCGGTGGGGTGTTGGCTTGCTCCCAGACATGTTGGCAAGTCTTGGTTCTTCTCCTAGCTTGCACTCAGCCTGCTCACCATTGATGGCATTGCCAAGCTTACAGTGATGCTAGAGGTTTGCAATTGAGCTAGATGATCTACTAAAGCCTAGTTGCAACCAGAGAGGGCACAAGTTGTTGGAGATATGCCCAAGAGCCAATAATAAAGTGGTTTATTATCATATCTTCATACTTATGATAAATGTTTACATACCATGCTATAATTGTATTAACAGGAAACATTAATACTTGTGTGATTTGTAAACATAAAAGAGTCCCTCGTAAAGCCTCTTGTTAAACAAGCTTGTTGGTTAATATATGATCATGGTTTCCTGATCATGAACATAGAGATGTTATTAACAACAGGGTCATATCATTAGGAGAATGATGTGATGGACATACTACTATAGATAAGCGTAGCATAAAGATCAAGTCATTTTAATAGTTCAATTGCTATATGCTTTCTGATACATATTAACCTAATTCCTTCGACCATGAGATCATGCATATCACCTTTACCGGATGGATGCTTTGATAACAACAAACATCACACCGTAACTGGGTGGCTATAAAGGTGGCATTGAGTGTTCGGAAAGTATTGGTTGAGACACATGGATCAAGAATGGGATTTGTCCATCCATATGACGGATAGATATACTCTGGGCCCTCTCAGTGTAATGTCATCCAATTAGCTTGCAAGCATGTGACTGGCTCACAAGGGATCACATATCACGGGAACGAGAAAAGAGTACTTATCGGTAACGAGGTTGAACTAGGTATGCAGAGATACCGACGATCAAAACCTCGGATAAGTAAACTATCGTGAGACAAAGGGAAATTGGTATCGTATGTAAGTGGTTCATTCGATCACAAAGTAATCATAGAAATATGTGGGAGCCATATGAATTTCCAGATTCCTCTATTGGTTATTGTTCGGAGAAATGTCTCGATCATGTCCGCATAATTCATGAACCGTAGGGAGACACACTTAAGGATTCGACGTTGTTTGAGTAGTTATGGAATGATGAGTAAGAGACCGAATGTTGTTCGGAGTCTCGGATGGGATCCGGGATATCACGAGGAGATCCGGAATGGTCCGGAGAATAAGAATCATATAAGGAAAGTCCTGTTTCGGAGTTGGGGAATGATTCTGGTGTTTTCATCGGGAACGTTCTAGAAGGTTCCGGAATGTCCGGCACTCCGGAGGGGAAGGGGTACATGAATGTGTCATTACAAGTTGGAATGATTGCATCATGTACTAGGTGTCATCGCTGTCCAAAATAAATGGTTTATTCAAATCCTAGTTTGAAAAGTCAAACGGCTAGTTTGAAAAGTCAAACGGCAGTTTTTGGAAAGAGGAGGAGAGGTGGAAACCGAGTTGGGGAGGAGTTCCCTCCTCCAACCGGCGGCCCACCTCCAAGCCGAGTTGGGGAGGGACTCCCCTTCCCTTGGACGCACCTCCCACCTATAAAGGGAGGGGCAGGGCTGCCCCTCCTAGCACACAAGTTGCCTCCCTCTAAACCTAAACCCTAGCCACAGCCGAGGGATTTATCCCAAGCCACCGAGTTAGAGCTTCTAATTACCCTAGATGCTGGTTTAGCCCCTTCTAATTGGTGTGTCTAAACCCTAGATCACCAAGGCTCTCTCATAGTCCACCATACTCGCTCCGGCTTAAGGCGAAGCCCTGCGAGATCTTCCCTCTACTTCCGGTACCACGCCGTCGTGCTGCCGGAATCGCGAGGAGAGTGCTACAACCACCGCTGCCTGCTGGAACAAGGGAGAGGAAGGTCTTCGTCGAGTACCGAACGTGTGACCGACTGCGGGAGCGCTGCCGGAACGCAGCGCCGGAAGGATCGTCTACGCGATCTTGAGATCGGCAAGAGTACGACTACATCACCCACGAGAATCTGCTCTCGTTAACCACTTTGGAATCTTCAAGGGGGAGTTCCTCTATCGACTCGTTGCTACAATCTAGTAGATAGATCTTGGCTTGTTTGTTTGCATGCGGTAGAAATTTTTTGTTTTCCATGCTACGAACCCCTACAGTGGTATCAGAGCCGTGTCTATATGTAGATCTGTTGCACGAGTAGAACACAATGGTCATTGTGGGCGTTGATGCTTTTGTTGTCGATTGCTTCTTGTGTACTTTGCATCTTGCGGGATGGTGGGATGAAGCGGCCCGGGCTAACCTTACATGACATCGTTCATGAGACTTGCTCCACGCTTGACATGCAACTTGTATTGCATAAGTGGCTTTGCGGGTGCCTGTTTCTCCCAACATAGTTAAGATTCAATTTACAACGGGTGATTGACAATACTAGTATCAATGTTGTGGTTCTTGTTCGTAAGTTAGAACGACACTTATTGAAAGCCCCAAACCACGTAAAATATGCAAAGAAAGTAGAGGCGTCTAACTTTGTTTTGCAGGGGTGTGCAGTGATGTGATATGGCCATGATTGTGATTATATATGATGTATGCAATGTTCCTTATTGTAAGTCGGCAACCGGTAGGAGCCATATGGTTGTCTTTAATTTCTGTTAAGACCCGCGTGTCTATTCAAAGTAGTTGTAATAGTTGAAGCTGGTGGATGACAACCATGGAGCAGCGTCATTGACCTTGATGCAATGCCGGTGATGATGGAGATCATGTTCGTGCTTGAAGATGGAGATCGGAAGCACAAGAAGAAAGGCCATATCATATCACATATTATGAATTGCATGTGATGTTAATCCTTTTATGCATCTTGTATTGCTTAGTTCACGACGGTAGCATTATAAGATGATCCCTCAAGCACACAATTTCAAGTTTTAAAGTGTTCACCCTTAGTTAGCACCGTTGCTAAAGCTTGTTGTTTTGAAGCACCACGTGATGATCGGGTGTGTTAGATTCCGCAAGTGTATACAACGTGAGCAAGCCAGATTTGCTCATGCGGAAGCTAAGGTTTGATCTTGACGAGCCTAGCATGTACAGACATGGTCTCAGGAACACGGATCACCGAAAGGTAAAGCATGAGTCATATAGTAGATATGATGAACATGTTGATTGTTCGCCATTGAAGCTATATCAACTCTCGTGATGATCGGTTTTGATGTGGTGGATTTGGTTCGTGTGATCACTAAAACAATGTGAGGGATATTGTTTTGAGTGGGAGTTCAACGGCAATATGATTAAAAGTTGAACACTATTTATCATAAATTAAATCAAAGTGAATTTGCATAGTTGTTGTAGTCATTGGCATCCGTTTACCACCTTGCGCTTAGTTATAATTGAGATGATAGAACTATAGAATTCTGGTTAGTTACTTTACGAACTGGTATCGTATTGTTTTGAAGTGTTAATCTAAAGTTTAAAAGTCCTATTGCAAACTTTCAGTAAAGTTCCGGTTACTCCATGAAGTTTAATAATTGGTATTAAAACAAGAGTGACAATTCCAAGTGTTAGTGTATAAGTATCATGTTTGTCTCCATGATTCTTGATATTCAAAGGATTGTCTTAATATCAAGGTTATCTAGGATCTGAAAGAGTTGTTTCAGAAACCATGATGTGTGGAAGATATTGTGATATCTGAAACGAAGTTTTGGTTGCAACATGATAGAGTATAATATGGCAAAAGTCATGTTCTCATATTTGATGAGAATCTGCAAAGGGTTGGAGACACTAGTTGTCCTAATCCACCAAAAGGTTTTGGATAGCAACATTATACTCACGATTCATCTTTATAAGCTAAAAGTAGCTTAATCATGGATAATTCCATAATAAGGGTGAATATTTGATGTAGGTAAAATATTTACTACACCAAGAGATTACTAAAGAAAGGAATTTGAAAGAACACCAAACATTTGATGATGGTGATCTACTTCAAAGTGCAAGTCCAAAGACATTGGTATTTAATTATACATGCTTTGGATTATGTGTCATATGTATGACTCCACTATTGATGTTGATAGATTCTTTCAAACAGAAAAGGAAATACTGAAAGAGAATCTCATAAATATATGGCAGAAAAGAAAAGACTAGAATTGTTCAGTTTAAGTATATAGATGATATACATGTTATGGCTATATTCTTTGCTTATTAAACAATGTGGTTCTTAAGTATTTGATACTGAATTTGTTGGTGTGAATCGTCATACGAAACAACACAATTCATGAACTACAATGGCCTAAGTAACTAGCAAAAGAATATGTGATGATGTTCATCGAGAACAAATAAAGGGTTATTGTGTTGCTCGTTAAACATCAAAGTTTGCCTTCAAGATTTGTTTTATCAGGTATTATGAGAACAAAAGGGTTGTTCAAATAATTTCCGTAATCCATAAAAGATGGATGATTCACAAATCTCGTTGGAGAAATCACATCCATAAAACTAGTGCTAAAAATGTCGAAAGACAAATTGATTGAAATATCACTTAGGAAGTGATATCGCCGTTTAAATTATATTGGAAAGAAAACATGAAGAAACTCCATGTGGATGGAATTTTGGAGTCTTTTGATTTTCTGATCACATGACGCTTGTGAAACTTTCCTAGAGATAATTAAAACTTCGTTCATAGGCCAAAAGGGAACGAATGACTAGCCTATTGGAACTTGTACATATTGTTGTACGAAGTCCATTATGTGTAGTCAAGAGCGATGGATTTCAACTTCATATGCTTTCTCCGAAAATTTGAGTGAATATATGAATATTTACTTAATAAGGATGAAGTATGAAACATTTGAAAAGTTCAAAGACTTTCAAGATGAAGTGCACGATCATTGTAACAAGAATATAAATAGTTTATGATAAAATCATAAAGGAAGATATTTGAGTTACAAGTTTAGCATAATACCTAAGATTTAAGGAATCGTTCCGTGGATTTGCATGTCCCGAAACACCATAAGAGTATGGAGCATTCGAGATATGTAATTAAACCTTGTTTGACATGGTGAGATCAAAGGTGTAATTCATAAAATGCCATTATATTTTAAAGATTAAAAGATTGAGTGACTGTCGTTTTTCCACTGAAAAGAGCTTCATCATAATCCGTTGAAATGACACCATATAAAGTTATGGTTTGGGATAAAACCCAAGTTGTCCTTTCTTAAAACATTGGTATGCTTTGCATAAGAAAGATGTTTGCAACCAAAGTCGGATGAACCTGTCTTTGTATGTTATTTCGAATAACTATTAAGTAATCCTCCATAACATCGGAGACAAAAGTGTTTGTCACTTAGAACGTCAAGTTTCTTTGAGAAGGAATTTTTCGTGAAAAGATAAGTGGGAGGACAATAGAACTTTGATAAGGTTAAAAGAACCTTAGCTATATGTGCAGAGTTGCGCAGCACCGAAAAGTGTTCCGGAAGCAGCAACAATGCTCATGGCTCACGTGCCTCAAAGGTTGTGGTCACGGAGATCTAAGTTCCTATTGAAACAAGTAGGTCGGGTAAACAATCAAATACATGGATTTGAGGGTTGAATCATTATTTGAGAATAATGAACCGACTACATGCAAAGAAGCGATGATGAGCCCTGACTCCGTCAAATGGCTTGAAGCCTTAAAATCCGTGATAGTTCCATACACGAGAAATCAAGTTTTTAACTTGAAGGACCCTCGAGAAAGGTGTAAGACCTTAAAGTTGTGTTTGGATCTATAAATAAATAGACATGGATGTTTTACATCTATGAAATAGTCGACATGTTGGGAAAAAGTTCACAACAATGTTCAAAGGTTGACTATGATAAGATTTGATATTTCATAGTGATATTTAGTCTAGACGGATTAGTGTAGCAACCACTACATATAATTTTGTTATATGGTAGTTGAATAAACAAAACAAGTTCTTCTAATAGAAGGGTTACCTAGGATGTGTGCATGACACGATCCAAAGGGTTTTGTTAGTTCAAAGGATGCTAACTGCATATGCAAACTTCAATGGTTGAAGTAAGCATTACGGAGTTGGAATCTTCACTATGATGAAACTGTTAAAGGAGTTTAAATTCGTCGGAGATAATGAAGATACTTGCATTTGCAAGAAATTAAGTGGGAGCTCTAAGACATGTTTCTAATACATTATGTGGAAGACATATTGTTGATTGGAAATGATGTATATTTTATTAACACAAGATAATAATTTCATCTCGATGAAAGGCTTAGGAAAAACCCAAATATTTAGCATCAATAGACGCTAATATGGTTGTGCCGAAAGTACATAGATGATGTATTGAATGAGTTCAATATAGAAACTACAAGAAAGGTTCTTGTCGCACAGAAAGGATTGAATGAGTTCAATATTAATGATATATTCAAGTGTATTGACACTTGGTAAGTGAAACAAAGATTCAAGTATAGATTGATACTTGATGTATGAAATCACAAAGAGTATTTATATCAATTATGCTGTGATATGTACAAATCCAGAAATGTCCTATGCTCTAAATGATGTGAGCATATACCAGAATGATTCATAAGATGATCATTGGACAATAGTAAGGATATTCTTATGATCTTTTGGAAGAACTAAGAATATATTGTTTGTAGAAGTGACAAATAGATGGTTAGTTCATTGTAAAAGTACTACATTGATACTAGTTTTGTCACAAAGTACAAATTAAGTTTATCTCAATCTAAACTAAGGGTGGCGCAATATAATGGAAAGTAAGTTCCATAATGGATTTGGATGAGTTCCAAAGTTAAAGACATTGTGACAGATACTACAACAAAAGGCTAAGTATATGACTGCTATTATAGCAGCTAAAGAGGGCATTTGGGTCAAGTAGTTTGTTATCAAACTAGGTGTAGTTCATAGCGGGATAATACTATGAAGATATATTGTACGACAATATTATCAACATGTTTTAACCCCAAAGAACTAAAGGTCTCACCAAAGGACGAAATTTATACAAAACCATCTCATTAGAGAATGAGTGATGCGTAGAGACGCAAATACATGCAATTACACACGGACCTGGAAGTGTCAGATCCGGAGATCATTTGACCACTAGCGAACGTGTACTTACAACACCGGAAAGCCATAGGTGTTGAATACACAAAGGTTTGAAACTAGATTATTGACTCTAGTGCAAGTGGGAGACTGTTGGAGATATGCCCAAGAGGCAATAATAAAGTGGGTTATTATCATATCTTCATACTTATGATAAATGTTTACATACCATGCTATAATTGTATTAATAGGAAACATTAATACTTGTGTGATTTGTAAACATAAAAGAGTCCCTAGTAAAGCCTCTTGTTAAACTAGCTTGTTGGTTAATATATGATCATGGTTTCCTGATCATGAACATAGAGATGTTATTAACAACAGGGTCATATCATTAGGAGAATGATGTGATGGACATACTCCTATAGATAAGCGTAGCATAAAGATCAAGTCATTTTAATAGTTCAATTGCTATATGCTTTCTGATACATATTAACCTAATTCCTTCGACCATGAGATCATGCATATCACCTTTACCGGATGGATGCTTTGATGACATCAAACACCACACTGTAACTGGGTGGCTATAAAGGTGGCATTGAGTGTTCGGAAAGTATTGGTTGAGACACATGGATCAAGAATGGGATTTGTCCATCCATATGACGGATAGATATACTCTGGGCCCTCTCGGTGTAATGTCATCCAATTAGCTTGCAAGCATGTGACTGTCTCACAAGGGATCACATATCACGGGAATGAGAAAAGAGTACTTATCGGTAACGAGGTTGAACTAGGTATGCAGAGATACCGACGATCAAAACCTCGGATAAGTAAACTATCGTGAGATAAAGGGAAATTGGTATCGTATGTAAGTGGTTCATTCGATCGCAAAGTAATCGTAGAAATATGTGGGAGCCATATGAATTTCCAGATTCCCCTATTGGTTATTGTTCGGAGAAGTGTCTCGATCATGTCCGCATAATTCACGAACCGTAGGGAGACACACTTAAGGATTCGACGTTGTTTGAGTATTTATGGAATGATGAGTAAGAGACCGAATGTTGTTCGGAGTCTCGGATGGGATCCGGGATATCACGAGGAGATCCGGAATGGTTCGGAGAATAAGATTCATATAAGGAAAGTCCTATTTCGGAGTTGGGGAATGATTCCGGTGTTTTCATCGGGAATGTTCTAGAAGGTTCCGGAATGTCCGGCACTCCGGAGGGGAAGGGGTACATGAATGTGTCATTACAAGTTGGAATGATTGCATCATGTACTAGGTGTCATCGCTGTCCAAAATAAAGGGTTTATTCAAATCCTAGTTTGAAAAGTCAAACGGCTAGTTTGAAAAGTCAAACGGCAGTTTTTGGAAAGAGGAGGAGAGGTGGAAACCGAGTTGGGGAGGAGTTCCCTCCTCCAACCGGCAGCCCACCTCCAAGACGAGTTGGGGAGGGACTCCCCTCCCCTTGGCCGCACCTCCCACCTATAAAGGGAGGGGCAGGGCTGCCCCTCCTAGCACACAAGTTGCCTCCCTCTAAACCTAAACCCTAGCCACAGCCTAGGGATTTCTCCCAAGCCGCCGAGTTAGAGCTTCTAATTGCCCCAGCCGCTGGTTTAGCCCCTTCTAATTGGTGTGTCTAAACCCTAGATCACCAAGGCTCTCTCATAGTCCACCATACTCGCTCCGGCTTAAGGCGAAGCCCTGCGAGATCTTCCCTCTACTTCCGGTACCACGCCGTCGTGCTGTCGGAATCGCGAGGAGAGTGCTACAACCTCCATTGCCTGCTAGAACAAGGGATAGGAAGGTCTTCGTCGAGTATCGAACGTGTGACCGACTGCGGGAGCGCTGCCGGAACGCAGCGCCGGAAGGATCGTCTACGCGATCTTGAGATCGGCAAGAGTACGACTACATCACGCACGAGAATCTGCTCTCGTTAACCGCTTTGGAATCTTCGAGGGTGAGTTCCTCTATCGACTCATTGCTACAATCTAGTAGATAGATCTTGGCTTGTTTGTTTGCATGCGGTAGAAAATTTTTGTTTTCCATGCTACGAACCCCTACACAAGTTAGGCTCCAATCACTGCTCACAATAGTGTTTGGATTTTAGAAGATTTGAATCTGCAAGGTGTTTGATGAAATGGTCGCAAGAATTCAAGTTTTGAATTTTGAAAAGATTTTTGGTGGGTGTGCTAGGTTGGTGCTGGTGAGTCTGCAGATGCTTGGGTTTTGAAAGTTGAGCTTGTTTGAGTGGTTTTTGAAAAAGTGGGATCTTCCCATATGATAAAGATTCAATTTTGAATTGTCCTTTAAACTATGCATTTGAAAGTTTTTGGATGATCACAAAGTGGGCCTTGATACTTTGTTATGAGTACAATCAAGGGGTGTAAAGATCCAAACAAGTTTCTGTTAAGTTCTGAAAGTTTGGGACAGCCAAAGTAGGCATGGGAGTTAAATTGGTCAAAATGACCATTCACCCATTTTGTTTGTTTTTGATTTATTTGTCTTTGGTAAAAGTTTGGGAATGGTTTAGATGATGTTTATTTCACCTAAGAATCCTTTTACAAGCAAAGAAACACATAAACAAGGCAATTCAAAAGAATTCAAAATGGGATGCATACACACATGCATGCTTTCATATTTTTATTTAGAAAAGTTTTTGTTAACCCTAATTTTGATGATTAGAGTTTGATGATCCATGTTTAGTATTTTTTGGGATGTTACAGGTTACTATGTATCAGAAAGCTTATAGCGAATGAACTATATTAAATGACTTGATCTTTATGCTACGCTTAACTATAGGAGTATGTCCATCACATCATTCTCCTAATGATATGACCCTGTTGTTAATAACATCTCTATGTTCATGATCATGAAACCATGATCATATATTAACCAACAAGCTAGTTTAACAAGAGGCTTTACTAGGGACTCTTTTATGTTTACAATTCACACAATTATTAATGTTTTCGGTTAATACAATTATAGCATGGTATGTAAACATTTATCATAAGTATGAAGATATGATAATAACCACTTTATTATTGCCTCTTGGGCATATCTCCAACAGTCTCCCACTTGCACTAGAGTCAATAATCTAGTTTCAAACCTTTGTGTATTCAACACCTATGGCTTTCTGGTGTGGTATGTACACGATTGCTAGTGGTCAACTGATCTCCGGATCTGACACTTCCAGGTCTGTGTGTAATTGAATGTCTTTGCATCTCTACGCATCACTCATTCTTTAATGAGATGGCTTTGTACAAATTTGGTCCTTTGGTGAGACCTTTAGTTCCTTCGGGTTAAAACATGTAGATAATATTGTCATATAATATATTTTCATAGTACTATCCCGCTGTGAACTACACCTAGTTTGATAACGAACTACTTGACACAAATGCCCACTTTTGCTGCTATAACAGTAGTCATATACTTAGCCTTTTGTTGTAGTATCTGTCACAATGTCTTAACTTTGGAACTCATCCAAATTCATTATGGAACTTACTTTCCATCATATTGTTCCACCCTTAGATTAGATTGAGATAAACTTAATTTGTACTTTGTGACAAAACTAGTATCAATGTAATACTTTTACAATGAACTAACCATCTATTTGTCACTTCTACAAAAAAAAAATATTCTTAGTTCTTTTAAAAGATCATAATAATATCTTTACTATCGTCCAATAATCATCTTATGAATCATTCTGGTATACGCTCATAACATTTAGAGCATAGGACATATCTGGATTTGTACACATCACATCATGATTGATAAAATACTCTTTGTGATCAAGTATCAAAATACTTAAATATTTATTCAATCCTTCCTGTGTAACAAGAACCTTTATTGTAGTTTCTATATTGAACTCATTAAATATCTCATCTATGTACTTCTGGAACAACCATATTGGCGTCACAATTTATCCTTATAGACATTGATGCCAAATATTCGGGTTTTGCCTAAGCCTTTCATCGAGATGAAATTCTTATCTTGTGTTAATAAAAATATACATCAATTACAATCAACAATATGTCTTCCACATAATGTATTATAAACATGTCTTAGCGCTCCCACTTAATTTCTTGCAAATGCAAGCATCTTCGTCGTCTCCGATGAAATTAAACTCTTTTATCAGTTTCATCATAGTGAAAATTCCAACTCCGCGATGCTTACTTCAACCATTAAAGCTTGCATATGCTTTTAGCATCCTTTGAATTAACAAAAACCCTTTGGACCATGTCATGCACACGTCTTAGGTAACCATTCTATTAGAAGAACTTGTTTTGGTTATTCAACTATCACACAAAAAAATCATATGTCGTGGTTGCTACATTAATCCGTCTAGACTAAATATCGCTTAATGAAAGATCAGATCTTGTCATAGTCAACTCTTTGAACATTGTCGTGAACTCTTTCCCGACATGTCGATAATTTAATAGATGTGAAACATCCATGTCTATTTCTTTATAGATCCAAATATGACTATAAGGTCTTGTACCTTTCCAGAGGGTCTTTCAAGTTCAAAGCTTGATCTCTCGTATATGGAACTATCACGGATTTTATGGCTTCAAGCCATTCGACGGAGTCAGGGCCCATCATCACTTCTTTGCATATAGTCAGATCATTATTGTCAAATAATGATTTAACTCTCAAATCTTGGTATTTGATTGTTTACCCGACCTACTTGTTTCAATAGGAACTTAGATCTCCGTGACCACAACCTTTGAGGCACATGAGCCATGAGCATTGTTGCTGCCTCCGGAACACTTTTCGGCGCTGCGCAACTTTGCACATATAGCTAAGGTTCTTTTAACCTTATCAAAGTTCTATTGTCTTTGGTGTTATGGAGGAATACTCAACGATTATTCAAAATAACATACAAAGATATGTTCATCCGATTTTGGTTGCAAAATCTTTCTTATGCATAGCATACCAATGTTTAAGAAAGGACAACTTGGGTTTTATCCCAAACCATAACTTTATATGGTGTCAATTCAACGGATTTTGATGGAGCTCTTTTCAGTGGAAAAACGGTAGTCTCTAAAGCTTTTAATCTTTAAAATATAATGGCAGTTTTATGAATTACACCTTTGATCTTACCATGTCAAACAAGGTTTTAATTACATATCTTGAACGCTCCATACTCTTATGGTGTTTCGGGAAATGAAAATCCACGGAACGATTCCTTAAAGCTTAGGTATTATGCTAAACTTGTAACTCAAATATCTTCCTTTATGATCTTATCATAAATTATTTATATTCTTGTTACAATGATTTTGCACTTCATCTTGAAAGTCTTTGAACTTTTCAAATGTTTCATACTTCATCCTTATTAAGTAAATATTCATATATTCACTCAAATTTTTGGAGAAAGCATATGAAGTTGAAATCCATCGCTCTTGACTACACATAATGGACTTCATACAACATTATGTACAAGTTTCCATAAGCTAGTCATTCGTTCCCTTTTGGCCTATGAACGAAGTTTTAATTATCTCTAGGAAAGTTTCACAAGCGTCATTTGATCAAAATCAAAAAGACTCCAAAATTCCATCCACATGGAGTTTCTTCATTTTTTTCTTTCCAATATAATTTAATCGGCGATGTCACTTCCTAAGTGATCTTTCAATCAATTTGTCTTTCGACATTTTTATCACTAGTTTTATGGATGTGATTTCTCCAACGAGATTTGTGAATCATCCATCTTTTATGGATTACGGCAATTATTTGAACAACCCTTTTGTTCTCATAATACCCGATAAACCAAATCTTGAAGGCAATCTTTGATGTTTAACGAGCAACACAATAACCCTTTATTTCTTCTCGATGAACATCATCACTTATTCTTTTGCTAGTTACTTAGGCCATAGTAGTTCATAAATTCTGTTGTTTTGTATGACGATTCATACCAACAAATTCAGTATCCAATACTTACGAACCACATTATTTAACAAGCAAAGAATACAACCATAACGCGTATATCCTCTATATACTTAAGCTGAACAATTCTAGTCTTTTCTTTTCTGCCATATATTTATGAGATTCTCTTTCAGTATTTCTTTTCCTGTTTGAAAGAATCTATCAACATCAATAGTGGAGCCATATACATGACACATAGTCCAAAGCATGTATAGTTAAATACCAATGTCTTTGGACTTGCACTTTGAAGTAGATCACCATCATCAAATGTTTGGTGTTCTTAAAAAATTCCTTTCTTTAGTAATCTCTTGGTGTAGTAAACATTTTACCTACATCAGATATTCACCCTTATCATGGAATTATCCATGATCAAGCTACTTTTAGCTTATAACGGTGAATCGCGAGTATAATGTTGCTCTCCAAAACCTTTTGGAGGATTAGGACAACTAGTGTCTCCAACCTTTAGTAAATTCTCATCAAATATGAGAACATTAACTTTGTCATATTATACTCTATCATGTTGTAACCAAAACATCATTTCAGATATCGCAATGTCTTCCATACATGATGGTTTCTGAAACAACTCTTTCAACTCCTAGATTACCTTGATATTGAAACTATCTTTCGAATATCAAGAATCATGGAGATAAACATGATACTTATATACTAACACTGGAATTGTTACTCTTGATTTAATACCAACTATTAAACTTCACGGAGTAATCAAAACTTACTGAAAGTTTGCAATGGGACTTTTAAACTTTAGATTAACACTTCAAAACAATATGATACCAGTTCGTAAAGTAACTAACCAGAATTCTATAGTTCTATCATCTCAATTAAAACTAAGCGCAAGGTGGTAAACGGATGCCAATGACTACAACAACTATGCAAATTCACTTTGATTTAATTTATGATAAATAGTGTTCAACTTTTAATCATATTGCTGTTGAACTCCCACTCAAAACAATATCCCTCACATTGTTTTAGTGATCACACGAACCAAATCCACCACATCAAAACCGATCATCACGAGAGTTGATATAGCTTTAATGGCGAATAATCAACATGTTCATCATATCTACTATATGACTCATGCTTTACCTTTCGGTGATCCATGTTCGGAGACCATGTCTGTACATGCTAGGCTCGTCAAGATCAAACCTTAGCTTCCGCATGAGCAAATCTGGCTTGCTCACGTTGTATACACTCGCAGAATCTAACACACCCGATCATCACGTGATGCTTCGAAACAACGAGATTTAGCAACGGTGCTTACTAAGGATGAACACTTTAAAACTTGAAATTGTGTGCTTGAGGGATCATCTTATAATGCTACCGTCATGAACTAAGCAATACAAGATGCATAAAAGGATTAACATCACATGCAATTCATAATATGTGATATGATATGGCCTTTCTCCTTGTGCTTCCGATCTCCATCTTCAAGCACGAACATGATCTCCATCATCACCGGTATGGCGTCAAGGTCAATGGCACCGCTTCATGGTTGTCATCCATCATCATCAACTATTACAACTACTTTGAATAATAGACACGTGGGTCTTAACAGAATTTAAAAGACAACCATATGGCTCCTGGAGGTTGCCAACTGAACATAAGGAACATTGCATACATCATATATAATGACAATCATGGCCATATCACATCATAGCACACCCCTGCAAAACAAAGTTAGACACCTCTAATTTTTCTTTGCATATTTTACGTGGTTTGGGGCTTTCAATAAGTGTCGTTCTAACTTACGAACAAGAACCACAACGTTGATGCTTGAACTATAAAGTGCCCGTTGTAAATTGAATCTTTACTATGATGTGAGAGACAGACACCCACAAAGCCACTTATGCAATACAAGTTGCATGTTAAGCGTGGAGCAAGTCTCATGAACGATGTCATGTAAGGTTAGCCCGGGCCGCTTCATCCCACCATACCGCAAGATGCAAAGTACATAAGAAGCAATTGATAATAAATGCACCACCGTCCACAATGACCATTGTGTTCTACTCGTGCAACAGATCTACATATAGACATGGCTCTGATACCACTGTAGGGATTCGTAGCATGGAAAACAAAAAATTTCTACCGCATGAACACACAATCAAGATTAATCTATGATCAATCCAAGATCTATCTACTAGATTGTAGCAACGAGTCGATAGAATACTAACCCCCGAAGATCCAAAGCGGTTAACGAGAGCAGATTTTCGTGGGTGATGTAGTCGTACACTTGCCGATCTCAAGATCGCGTAGATGATCCTTCCGGCGCTGTGTTCTGGCAGCGCTTCCGCAGTTGGTCACATGTTCGGTACTCGATGAAGACCTTCCTCTCCCTTGTTCCAGCAGGCAGCGGAGGCTGTAGCACTCTCCTCGCGATTCCGACAGCACGGCGGCGTGGTGTCGGAAGTAGAGGGGAGATCTCGCAGGGCTTTGCCTTAATCCGGAGCAAGTATGGTGGAGAAAGAGAGGTGCCTTGGCGATCTAGGGTTTAGAAGCACCAAGGGGGTGGGTGTAGCCGGCGGCTAGGGTTTGGGGAACCCCAACTCGGCGACTTGGGAGGAGGCCCTAGGTGACGGCGGCAGCAGCAGGTGGTGGCGCCAGGAGCTAGGGTTTTAGGTGTAGGGAGAGGGGGGCGCCCTAACCCTCCTTATATAGGAGGGGAGAGGCGGTTTGGGGAGGAGGGAGTCCTCCTCCAACTCCTCCTCATGGCCGGCGGGTGGGAGGGAGTGGGACTTCATCCCCAAATAGGTTTCCTACTCTCCCTCCACCAAGCAAACTTGAGATTTGACTTTTTCAAATTGGCGTTTGACTTTCAAACTTCGATTTGATTTCTTATCTTTATTTTGCCCAGCCAAGTGACCTAGTACATGATGCAACCATTCCACATTGTCATGACACATCCATGTACCCTTCCCCTCCGGAGTGCCGGACCTTCCAGACCCTTCTAGAACATTCCTGGTGAAAACACCGGAATCATTCCCGAACTCTGAAACATGACTTTCCTTATATGAATCTTATTTTCCGGACCATTCCGGATCTCCTCGTGATATCCCGGATCCCATACGAGACTCCGAACAACATTCGGTCTCTTACTCATCATTCCATAACTACTCAACAACATCGAATCCTTAAGTGTGTCTCCCTACAGTTCGTGAATTATGCGGACATGACCGAGACACTTATCCGATCAATAACCAATAGAGGAATCTGGAAATTCATATGGCTCCCACATATTTCTATGATTACTTTGAGATCGAATGAACCACTTACATACGATACCAATTTCCCTTTGTCTCATGATAGTTTACTTATCCGAGGTTTTGATCGTTACATACCTAGTCCAACCTCGTTACCGATAAGTACTCTTTTCTCGTTCCCATGATATGTGATCCCTTGTGAACCAGTCACATGCTTGCAAGCTAATTGGATGACATTCCACCGAGAGGGCCCAAAGTATATCTATCCGTAATATGGATGGACAAATCCCACTCTTGATCCATGTGCCTCAACCCATACTTTCCGAACACTCAATGCCACCTTTATAGCCACCCAGTTACGGTGTGGTGTTTGATGTCATCAAAGCATCCTTCCGGTGATGGTGATTAACATGATCTCATGGTCGAAGGAATTAGGTTACTATGTATCAGAAAGCTTATAGAAAATGAACTATATTAAATGACTTGATCTTTATGCTACGCTTAACTATAGGAGTATGTCCATCACATCATTCTCCTAATGATATGACCCTGTTGTTAATAACATCTCTATGTTCATGATCAGGAAACCATGATCATATATTAACCAACAAGCTAGTTTAACAAGAGGCTTTACTAGGGACTCTTTTATGTTTACAATTCACACAAGTATTAATGTTTCCGGTTAATACAATTATAGCATGGTATGTAAACATTTATCATAAGTATGAAGATATGATAATAACCACTTTATTATTGCCTCTTGGGCATATCTCCAACAGGTTGAATGCAGTAATGCCGACACCCACTACAGATGGCGGTGTAAGTCTCAACGATCTGTAGACATTTTTTAGAGTCGAAGTACTCCCTTCCTGGGATAAAAGGACCAACCACTCACCATTGCCACCCACCCTGTTCTGCTCATCATCCATTTCCGCCTCCTCTGTCTCCTTGATATTCACCACTACTGATTGCGACCACTTATCCAGTAGGATCAGTTTTGCATGAACATTCTGCAAAAGTTTGTTTTCAGTTGGTAGAATCACCTAGCATGGATTCCATTGTAAATACAATTTGACACCACTGCGCTCAGATTAAAGTATTATATACGACTGTCTCCTCAGCTCTCACCTAAATTGTGCCTGTGTTACTACGAAAATACCCAATATATCAAGTAGGAGCAGAGCTTCCCCCGAACAAACTCCTGACGGTGATCATAAACAACTAGGGACATAATAGTCTTAAATCGTCTAGTTTGTTTATTTTTTTAGAAAACAGAATATCACCTAGCAGGCATTCCATTGCAAATCCAAATTGACACCTCAGTTATCACCTAAATTAAGACTGTATCACTATGAAAATACCAGAATATCAAGTGCAAGCAAAGCTTCCTCTGTACAGAATAGTCTTAAATGGTTCAATTTGTTCAAACTACGCATGCACACAACACATTCGTTGGAAGGAACATAGGATTCCGACGAAAGTTCAGCACATATGAATCAACGGTATGACTGAGTCAACAAGCAAGATACTGGAACTTACCTGGCCGTCGCGGTCGTTTGGCGATACACTGGTATCGGGGTAAAGAAGGCCTGGCGTGCCGAACAGTTGTTCTTCCATTTCCCGGATCGACGGGCGTAAGCCAGGGATGCAGCGACCGAGGCGACCAGCGGTGACGATGTCCAACTCCTTGGCAACCCTATACACGTTTGCAGCGTTGAGGTCCGGCCATCCCCAATCCTCGTGGTGGCGGTCGCCACGGCCAGCCGCATCGTCGTCGTCTGCCTTACGCTTCAGACTGCGGTGGTGCTAGCCCCACGGTTTACCCATGGTGGCAAATGGAGGCTGGAATCAAGCATATTAATGGAGGCGGTGTGATCTGGAGGCGGATGGATTCGTGAGGGGATGGAATCAGGGAGGGAAGCAGTTGTTCGAGTAGGGAGTGAGGAACCACCGCTGCCGGTCTCGTCCGCGTGGAATACAAGGAGGGGGTGGGGTGGGTGTAATTAGTGAGGGTGGGCACAAAGACCATTTAAAGGGGGTGCAAAAATAAATTGTGAGGGGAAATGTATGGTCCCACCTGTTGGCGAGGGAAGGTCGACACACGCAAACTTGAGTATGCTTTGACTTGGATCATGCATGTCGGACCTCGATTCCACTGCATGCAAGTGGCGCAGAACCAATTTCATCCAGCGCTTGGGTCGTCATGTAAAGAGCATCACTAGCAATGCAAATGCCACATGGAAATATGGAATGATGCACCAGTGTGATAAAAGTTGCATCACCACATCCACTTGAGTGTGTGTGTGTGGTCATGTGGATCATTGTGGTTTGGTAAAAACACATGTTATGAATCTATAGATTCCATGTGTCAAACCATGGTCATAAATCCCCAGAAAACCACTCGAATGCAGCTGCCACATGGAATAATGCACCGGTGTGACAGAAGTTGCATCACCACATCCATTATAGTTTATGTGGTCGTGTGGATCATTGTGGTTTGAAAATAATATATGCAAATGACTCTGGGGACTCCATGTTTCAAACCATTGTCATAAATCCCCAGAAAGCCACGGTGATGCAGCTGCCACATATGGAATGATGCACTGGTGGGACATAAGATGCATCACAACATCCACTTGAGTGTGTGTGGTCATGTGGATCATTGTGATTTGGTAAAAGCATCTGAAAAATACATTTGATCTTCGGTGATCCCAATGTGATGTAAAACCACACAAGGATGCAACTAGAAGGTTTCAAATTGTAGTTTTGGTACTTGCTTCACAAATGAAAGACCTTTTTGAGTTCCACGGTGAAATTTTTGAAATTGTCAAACTAAATGGCTAGATACAATGCTACCATCATTAGGAATGTGGTGATACCCCCTTGTTCCAAATTTGAGTCCATTTGAAGAACGGTAGATGAAAACATGGTACACAAGTTGCTCTTTCGAGTAGTCGGACATGATCATTGACCTAACTACACAAGTTGCTCTTTCAAAAGTTTGTCATTTTTATTCAATGTATTTGCCACACAATGAACAAATTTGAAGGTTTCCAGGAGAATTTCTTAATTTATTATGAAATTTACAAGGCTTGGTCAACCCAGGGTTGACCAGAGTCCTTCCAGATATTCTGAAAGCATCTGAAAAGTACAAGTGATGTTATGTGGTCCCAATGTGATGTACAACCACACAAGCAACTAGAAGGTTACAAATTTTAGTTTTGGTACTTGCTTGACAAATGAAACCATGTTTTTGAGTATGAGGGTGAGTTTTTCAAATTTTGAAACCATAATGGCTAGATAGAATGCTAGCATCATTAGGGACATGGTGATACACTCTTGTGCCAAATTTGGGTCCATTTGAAGAAAGGTAGATGAAAAAATGGCACACAAGTGGTTGTATCGAGTAGTCGGACATGCTCGTTGACCTAACTATCCCACATTTGATAGTGGACCGCTAGGGGGCATTTTTTTCCATGTTTGACATTTTTCTTGCAAAGTACTTGCCACACAATGACCAAATTTCAAGGTTTCACAAGAATTTGAGAATTTCTAATTTTATTATGAAATTTACAAGGTTTAGTCAAAACAGGGTCCAAATGTGATGTACGACCACACAAGCATGCATCTAGAAGGATTCAAATTGTAGTGGATGTACTTGCTTCACAAATTAAATCCTGTTTTTGAGTTTGAGGGTGAAATTTTTAAAATTTTCAAAACAACATGGCAAGATAGAATGCATGCTATCATCATGACGTACCGTGGCGCAAACACAGGTATATAATTACACAATAAGTCACGATGATTCCCATACATATTAAATATGGTTCGTACACTAATAATTCCACATGACCAATAGAAGTTCTTGACAAGATACCAGACATATACAGAAACATAACTGAAAGTAGTAAAATTTAATTCACTACTCATCACCACTTGATGCGCTTGCCATCTTTCCTAGGAGACTAACGGCCATCATTCCATCTGTCGTTTGTGTTATTGGCCTCCCACCGCTGACGATATGAAATCTCATCCCACCTGGAAGGGGCCTTGGCTTCCCTATCTTCAGCTGCAGCCTCTCTGTTTGCGGCATCAGCTGCAGCCTCTCTCTTTGTGGCTTCAGCTGCAGCCTCTCTCTTTGCAGTTTCAGCGTCACACTTAGCTATTCTGTATTTCTGAAAAAGTCCTCCCCTTTGCTTGTCTTCCTTCTTGCAACTAGGGCAAAACACGAGGAAAGTTTGAAAGAAATGGATCTGAGCATACAACTGGTAGGTCACGTAAGCATCTATGGCTGCATAATTCAGGTTTATATCAGACAACGGCGTCTCCACCCAAAAATCATGCCTATATCCAGGGAAATTTTCCTTCATTTTGGTGTACAACGGATCGATGATTCTAGCCGCGAGACTAGCCATTCCATCCTTGTTCCTGTCCCCTTTGATCTTGACAAGGTCTTGAATATCGATCCACTGGTGCTTAGGAATTTTGATTCCCGCATGAGAAAACTTGACAAAATCAGATGTTTTGTCGACAGTGCAGAAAAAATTCCTTTATGCACAAGGAATTAGCGCAGTGCTTGACACTTCTTGTAAGTACCGGAAGTATGTAGTTTTTCATCATAAAATGCATGACCAACACAATGACAAAATGAGTAACTACAAATGTTTTCCATGCAAGATCATCATCTCTAAATATATTTTTAAGGCACAAAAGTTTAGTAAATACAAAATCAAGACTCTCAAGTATGGCTTGTCATAATTTTGTTGGTCTTAATAAAATTGAGTAGTTGCAACATGACCAAATGGATAGATTCCATACGCAATAAAATTCACTAGTTGCAAAAATGCAGTACTTGCAAGATCGCCACTATAATAAAATTTGGGACTATGACTATTTAGACAATGCAATACCACATCCTGAATAAAAATTGAAACTACAAAAATTTAGTAAATCCAAGGTGAACACTCTTAAAGTTATATAGTCATAACCAATTTGGTACTAACGGAATTCAGTAAATGCAATATGAGCATATGGAAAGATTGCAGTACTTGCAAGAACAACATTTGAGCAAAATTTAGGACTAAGACTATTTAGTAAAGGCAAAATCAACTGATTAAAATCATACAATTGACCATTAAAAGTAAGAAAACCCTGAAAGTGGTAAACTAAAGAGATCAGATCTACAAACCAGGAGTAGTGGTAGACGAGGACGTGTTGCCTCATTGCCAGTTGAACGACGGCGACCTCGTTTTCGTAGTATTCCTCCTCCTTGGTGTACTCAAGGTCCAATCTGAAAAACTTGTCCTTGTCCTTCTCAAGCCATTCCTCATACATCCTCAGGACTCGCACAACTGTATCCTCCTCGTTGGTGTAGACGACATGTATCTTTGTATTGCCATGGGCAGTGAAGTTTGTCTCTTGAGTGTAACCTTCCATGGAGGCAAGGAGTAGACAGAAAGAACAACAGATGGGACGCAGAAGATAGAGGACAAGAGTAAGAAGAAGGCTTTTAGTGAAACAACGGGAAGGCTGGAACCGTCGCTGCGATTCAGACGTCCTTGTGGAGAAGCGTGGTGGAGACAAGGAGAAGACAGAAAGAACAGCAGATGGGAAGGAGAAGACAGAGGACATGAGGAAGAAGAAGAGGGCTTTCGTTAAAACAGGGTGCTGGAACCGTCGCTCGATCCAGGTGAACTTGTGGAGACACGTGGCGGCGGCAGTTCCATCTTCTGAGTAAAAAAATATTTAAAAGGAGCCCTCATTAAAAAGAATAATAACGAGGATATATGTGTATTGTGCTATCACGTCAATTCAAGCTATCGGTCGTTTAGTCCTGTCCATTGCGTCACCTATAGCTCCAGTGCTCTGTATCACTACTTATCACGTGTCAAATCCTAGCATGCAATTTAATTGTGCATACACAGGTCTTGTCCACGTGGAAGGAAAGGAAGGGGGGCCGTAATTAGTGAGGGTGGGCACGGGGACCGTCTAAGGGAAATGAAAAATTAATCTTGAGGGAACATGGGGTCCCACCTGTCAGCGAGTGAATGCACGCGCAAACGTGAGTGCATTTGACTTGGATCGTGCATGGTGGACCTTGATTCCACTGCACGCAAGTGGCACAGAACCAATTTCATCCAGCGCTCCCGCCTTTCTTTCCCGCCGGTTCCCTCGAATTCTCGGCGCTTCCCGCCTCGTCCAGGCATGGCCATAAAAGGGGGAGGTCGCCGAGCTATCTTTGACTATACCTGCGCAACCAACAACACAAAAAACCACCAGGCCTGGCCGCCGGCATCGACACGACAAGCTCCGTGGCAACCCCGATGCCGGCAGAGAAGAGGTGCCCGAGCGGCCGCTGCCATCGTGGTGGACAAATCCGCCGGAGTTGCCGGACATGCTGCCTCCTCCGATTCTGGGGCGCTCGTGGATTTATAGGATGGGGACATCCCCGGTTTGCCCTTTCTATAGCCGTCACGTGACCACCGGCGAGCCTTTCACGATGGTGGTGGCAGAACGCGTCTTTCTGCCGGAATACCGGCGATTGGACCAGCTTGGATTGGTGCATGGCGACCTCCAAGAAGCGGTGCGGGCCAATCCTGACGATACTTCCCTGCGTGCCCGCCTCGACCGAGTTGAAGAGGAGGTGCAGACGCAATGATCGCTCATCAGTTCTCTCAATGACGAATGGTGTATCTGACCCGCCGTAGCCGCCGCCCCCAGCGCTGGTGGCTGCACGTAGTATTAGGTTGTAACGATGTTTTAGGGCGGCATGAGTGTAACGATGTTTTAGGGCTTGAATAAAGATTTTCATTTCAAATGTCCAATGCCTACATTCATACATCATACATGGCGCGCGCACAGCCTAGCCTACTCGTTGGAGTTGGAGGAGGAGTCATAGTGGTAGTAGTGGCGTCACATGGTGTGGTCGAAGACGCTGACGCCAAACTTTCCTTCACTGTCGTACTTGAAGACAATGATGCTACCCGCTTCGATCAGGTGCGAGCGGGCGAAGCACTCCTAGCCGTTGCAGATCGACTGGGTACCTGTCGGTCCTGAAGCCGTTTGCTTGTAACATGGCAAGCGGGGGCGGCTCGTCACCGATCAGCGTCACGACCCACGGGGTAGGAGTAGTTTGTCACGTGGCATGCCGAGGTGGATGGCCACGGCGAACTGTGTGCCTTGGTCCAAATCTTCGGGCGACAATGGTGTTGAGGGAGAGCGTGGTGGCGCGCTGAGTTGGCCGCTTCCTCCACGCCTCCCTCGGTGTCCACGGCTGCCATGGCCTCCCCTCAACCTAGCACCGCCGGACATGGCTAGCTACAAGCAGTGGAGAAGGAAAAGGGGAAGGAGGAGAGAGATGGTGTTCTGTGTGGGAGAAGATGGCCGTGGGTGGCCGGTTAAAAATGGCCGGCATCGGATGCCGACACAGAGGCCGAAGAGGGGCATTTAAAGTGTCCAGTCAGTAGGGCAGGCATCGGGGCGCCTGTAGCAGTGGTGTAGAGTGTGTCATCCAGTCATTCAGTGTGTCGTCGCGTCACCATTGATGGCGCAGGCTGCCACCGATCAGCCTTCTGCCAGCGCCTCTGAGTCACCTCACCGGTTCACTGACTGGTCTGGTTTTTAAAACTATGCTGGTATGCGACTGCCAAATGTAGGTGAAAGGGCATGTATGCCCCCATGCGTGATTTTGGTAATTAATGACAATCTCTTTGGACTAATGTGTAAATTGAGTTTCACTTGTAGGTTTGTCCATTGGCGTCGCTTGGGCCATGGTTGGTCTCAAGGTTCAGAGTTGAAGAAATGTCCAAGGGCTTTGTGCCATTGAAATCATGAAGAAAGAAGGAGCTTGAAGGTTGATCAAGACAACTGCAAAGATTTGCATCAAGATGGATCAACCTCAAGAAGGGATGAAGAAGGGAAATCTCAATATGCGCCATCTCTAGAAGATCTCATGGTTGAAGCTTGCCATACTCATGATCATGGTGTGATGAAGACAAGTTCAAAGAAGAGGTTTCCCCATGGAGTATGGGGGAGCAATTTGCAAGTATTCATCTTCATCAAGCAAGAGCAAACAAGAAAGGTGTTCCCACTATAGAAGAACAAGACGGTCTACATCAAGTTCAAGTGGGATGCTCAAGGAAAAGGTATGTTCTTGATAGGGCTTCTCTTTTGCCGGTCTTGTGTTGTTAGTTGGGAGACCGGGTTTAGGATAGATAGTCGTACTATCAAGAGGGGCTCTCAAGCGGGTGTCTCGATTGCATCGTTCGGAGAGAGCTCAAACCTTTGCATTCATAGCATCATCTTTCTTGGTTGTAATTTGGTTCTTGTCCATGAGAGGATCTAGATCTTGTGGTCATCATCATAACAAGCTCTAGTTCATCGTCCAAGGATTTCCCTTGCATATCTTGTTGTGGTTTTTGATCTTGCGTGTTTTCCGGCTCCACACCTTGTGGGATACTTCACATATATATACTTGATATTTTATCCCTTGGTGGTATCCAATATTTAACATTTTGTTGGGTTCTCTTAGTTTTATCTTCCCAAAATTTTTTGTTTCATCCCAATCGGAGTTTCCAAGCTCAACTTCTTGTGTTTTGGGTTTTGGAGGTTTTACCGGTTCATTGCTTCTAGAGAGGTCATACCTTTCCCAATTTGGTTTTATCCTTCCATGCTGAACTATGATGTTTCTTTGCATAATCTTATAGAGATTTTCGTTCTCTTCAAAACGAGCCCAAGATCATCAAAAACGGAGTCCGGAATCAAAAATTATTGAAGTTTTCGTGCAATGTTGTCTAGCATTTTTGCTTGAGCGGAAGTTCCGACCCAAGTTCTGGTCAAGTTCAGTAACTTATGTTTCTATTTGCCGGAAGTTCCGATGGGAGGCCGGAAATTCCGGTGGTGCGTGAATCTGGCCCAAACGATCAGTGTTTCCTTGTCCTATTTAAGGGGGCTTCTTTCCCATTGGTTCCCCATCTTTTGAGCTCGTTTTTGTCCACCATTGTTGACCTATTTGAGCTCTCTTACTCCCTCTCCCTCCCATGATTCTTACATCTTTTTGAGGGAAAAGTGAGAGGAGATCTAGATCTACAATCCCCCCAAGTCAAATCCCTTCTTTGTAAAGGAATCATTGGGATCTAGATCTTGGAGAGTTTTGTGTTCTCCTCTTGTGTTCTTCCTCCCTTATTCCCCCAATAGACTTTGTAGATTTGTTAGAATTTGCGAGAGAAGGACTTACCCTTGCATTTGGTGCATAGGTTTGAGTTCTCCTCAGAGATTCGGTGAGTTTAAGCTTGTGGGCTTGTTTCTCTTGGGTTCTTGGAACCCTAGACGGTTGTGTGGTTGGGTTGTTGACCTTTTGTGGTCTTGTAGCCTTTTGTGGTCTTGTAGACTTTTGTGGCTTTGTTGGCCTTTTGTGGCATTGTAGCCTTTTGTGGCTTTGTTGTTGGGAGCCTCCAATTGAGTTGTGGAGATAGCCCCAATCTTGTACGGGTTCGGTGACCGCCCTCAAGAGTCCCATAGTGGAGTGAGTGCCCGCCTTTTGTGGTGCGCACTCAGGAGAATAGGGTGAGCCTTTTGTGGCGTCAGTGAGTTGCGTGCTTCCGCATCCGGGGTGAGGCCTTGTGTGGCGTTGGGTGAGCATCGAGCCACCACACCTCGAGGTGAGCCATTTGTGACGTTCGAAGAGCATTGCGCCATCGCACCTCTCCAACAGAGACATAGCTTCTTTGGAAGTGAACTTCGGAAAATAAATCTTCGTCTCCGCGTCCATCGGTTATCTCTCAACCGAGCCCTTTACTTATGCACTTTACTTTGTGATAGCCATCGTGCTTGAAGTATTTTTATCTTGCTATCACCTTGTTTTTTTTGACGAATTGCTATCACCTTGTTGCTTGTATTGCTTAGCATAGGTTGTTGGTGCACTTAGGTGAACTTAGTGGCTAGGTTTTGTGCTCAATAAATTAAACGTTAGTTTTATTCCGCATTTACTTGAGCCTAAACCGTAATAATTTTAAAATCCTATTCACCCCCTCTAGGCGACGTCCATTGCACTTTCAATTGGTATCAGAGTGAGGTCTCTTGCTTTTAGGCTTCACCGTATCGAGAGTAAAGATGTCTCCTAGGGGTTTAGTGCACCCTCACACATTTACTTTTGTTGGCACTGATGCAGTGCTGAGTTGACGGGAGGAAGAAGTTGAAGTAGATTCCTTCGTCAACGGCGCTAGAAAACTTGTTGATGCGCCTGTGTAGAGCACTTCGTTGGGAACCCCAAGAGCAAGGTGTGAAGCAGCAAGCAGCAAGTCTTCCCTCAGTAGAGATCAAGGTTATCGAACCAGAAGAAGGAAGGAAACGTCACACGGGTGTTGGGAGCAACATGGAGACCTACAAACAAAAAATCAAGATTTTGCCCCAACGAATCAGTGAGGTTGTCAAGCTCACCGGTTTGCTGTAACAAAGGATTAAACGTATGGTGTGGAAGGTAATGGTTTGCAGCAAGTAAACAAGTAACAGTGGAATATATATCAATGGTAAAGATTGGACCGGGATCCATAGTTCACTAGAGGTGCTCTCCTTAGATAAACAGCATGGCATGAAGGGTAAACAAATTACAACGAGGCAATTGACAGGAACTGAGCAAGACATAACAATGCAATTACTAGCTAGAAAGATCCTATGAGGTTGATTGGGCAATACAATAATATACATAGATCGTCATCCAACCGCATCTATGACTAGAAGTCCACCTTCAGGTTATCATCTGAACCCCCTCCACTATTAAGTTGCAAGCAACAGACTACTTCTTTAAGCAAAGTGTGTAAGGTAAACAGTCCACATGTTCCATGAACAAGAGACCGTTGTTTTCTCCCTAGTACCAACATCACATCTACAACCGAAGAGAATATTGTCACTTCCCTTGGAAACTAGAGGCATGAACCCACTATTGAGCATAAATACTCCCTCTTGGAGTCACTAGCAACTACTTGGCCAAGATAACCACTAGCAACGGAGAGCATGCAAGATCAAAAACAACACATACATGATAGAATCATAAAGATAAAACCATTAATCAAACCAACATAATAATCTCAATACCCATCGGATCCCCGCAAACACTACATGCATGATAACAAATAGATTATATCTTGATCATGAACAGATCTCACAAGATCTATACATGAAAGCACAAAGGAGGAGATACAACCATCTAGCTACTACATGGACCCATAGTCCAAGGTGGAACTACTCACGAATCATACCGGAGAGAAGGCCTCCGGGATGATCTCCCCTCCGGCAGGGTGCCGGGAATAACTTCAGATCCCACCCGATCTAGGGACGATGGTGGCGGCGGATACAGACGGTTTCGTGGATTTCTGATCGGGTACTCAGGGTTTTTGTATCGGGGGCTTCTTATAGGCAAAGGGGGAGGCCGAGGCGGCGGCCGGAGGGGGCAAACCCTACCCAGGCACGGGGTAGGGCCCACCCGTGCCTAGGGGGGTTTAGCCGCCCTGGCACGCCTCCTCGTCTCTCCTCTGGACTTCTTGTTCCCCACGGAGAGTTATTGACTTTGTCCTTCGTCCCGTCCAATTCCGAGAATATTTCTTTACTAACTTTTCTGAAACCAAAAACAGCAGAAATCAGGCATCTGGCACTGTTGCAACTTGTTAATAGGTTAGTACCAGAAAACATGTAAAAAGCACCTCAAAGTGTGGACAAGTAAAGCAAAGTAGATACTAAACAAGCATGGAGCATCAAAAATTATAGATACGTTTCCAACGTATCAAGCACACATTATGATGTTTGGAGTACTCGCATGCTTAGTCATTTTCGGGCCATTGACCCAAATATTGAGCGAATTCTAGATATGGGCTTGTCTCCTCCTAAGGATCCCCAAAATATATCATTGGAGGAGGAGACAAACTCTTCTCTCGAAGCTCAAGCATCTAATGTGCTTGTTAATGTTGTGAGCTTTGTAGTTCTTTCCTCAATCATGCCTTTCCGGAACGCTCATGATATTTGGACCAAGCTTCAAGCAAAATATGATGTGTCCAAGCTTAATGAGGATGATTCTGTTCCCTCCACCTCCGGCCGCGATGAGTTATCATCTTCTTCCACTACACCAACATGTGAGTTGTCACAAGGTAATGATATTGTGAGTGGTGATAGAACTTGCAATGTAGATAGTGAGATTTCCATTCATGATCCTTTATCTCTATCTCATTGCAATGTTGTATCTTTGGGCATGAACACGTGTAGGACCATATGTGATTTACATCCTAGTGTTATGTCACATCCCAAGATTTTCCAAATCTTGTAATGTGAAAAATAAATAAACAAAATAAATAATTGTTGAAACTTTTGGGTGAAAAGAAACTTTTGTTTCTAAATGGAAACTTAAAATCCCATCTTGAACAAAGTTTGGTTAATGTTTGAATCCAACAAAGTATTCAAATCAAGTGAAATGCATTCTTCATAAATGCATCTGGAAATTTAAACACTTGAGAAATAAACCAAAACCCTAAAACCCTAATGGAAGAAAATCATTTTCAAGTTATCTCTAAGACTATGGATTTGATCCATATAAAATTGGTCAAACAAACATTTAAAATTGATCAAGAATGACTATTAGAAATATTATAAAACCATAGAAATTGGTTTCGCTAAATTTGGAGCCATAAATAAAATCTTATGAATTTAATAAGATAAGGGAATTGAATTCCCAAAGCTAATAAAGCACCTATCTATAAATCCATACCAAATGGTGAGCAAATAATCCTAAATATATTAAAAGGATAAACAAATATTAAATAAGATTTTACAAATTGGAATCACCAAGTTTGGACCTTTAAATAAAAAGATATGGATTTTATAAGGTAAAGAAAGAAATATTAATTGAGGAATATTTAAAGGCCAAATTAACTCTTGACCTAATCCATAAGCAAATGGAATAATTATGATCCAAATCCAAATAAAATAAAGGGATAAAGAATTTTCCAAAATAAAAATAAAGTGGCATTAACCAAATTTCATTTCCATTTGAATAAAGACAAAATCCCTATTAGAAATGATTAATTAAATCATGGGAAAAGATATTTGGAATTTACCCAAGTGGAATAAAAGTAGACCAATTGACCTAGATAAGATCAAAGAAAACTTCCAAATAAATTTATGGATTTAAAACTATATTTAATTTCATGAGAATAAAGGACAAGTACCCAAATTAAAAATGATGAATAAAACATTTTCCAAATAATTAAAAGTGAATTGTTTGACACCCTAATAATGAATAAAACTTACTGAAAAGTTTTTGTGGAAAAATGAAATTTAAATAAGGATTAATAATGTATTTTATCATATTTGAATTAAAGCAAGGGCTTGTTTTAAATAATTAAAAGACACTAAAATAATAAGATATTTATTCAAAAAAATGATTTCAAAAGGTAATATTAATCAGTATTAAAAGCTACTCAAAGTTTGAGAGAAGTTTGAATTCAAATGGATGTTTAAATTGATTAATTAAAATCAAAACAGAATAATAAGAATGGAAAAATAAAAATGTTCAGTACAAAAAAAAAATGAATCTAGCTAGCCTAGCTCGGCAAGGCCCAGTCTAAGCCCATCAGCAGCCCATCTCTCTCTCCCGAACCGTTTCTTTTCTCACGCGCAAACTCACCCGCTCAGTCACCGAGGCGTGGACCCCATCTCCCCTGTTCCTCTCTCGCTGACTAACCAGGCCCACGGCCACGTCGTCATCGTCCTCACCCGCGCGCGCTGACCACGCCTCCCGGCCATTTTTCCGCCGTTAACTCCTGGGAATAAATTCGCTGCAATGGCTCAACGTTTAATCCTCGCGATCACGCCTGATAAATCCCCTCCCTCTCCTCTTCCTTTCCCCTCAAACCCCGCTGCCAGAGAGCCACCAGGCTGCCTCCAATTTGCTTTACACTGCCGCTGTCTCCGACGTCTTCCGGTGACGATTCCGGCTACACCTCGCCGCCCCTTGCCTCCTCGACCACGCGAGCATGCTCCCCTCTTCCATACGCATCTCCTAGTGGCCTCAGCTCGCTCGCGCATGCCCCCTATCATCGGCAACCACCTTGACTGACCGCGCCACCGTCTGCTCCAACTTCGACGAGCTCTACAGGTAGTCTCTGACCGCGCCGCCCCTTCTCTTTGATGCTCCTGTACTCCCTACTCTTCTACGCGTCTAACAACACCCTCTGTTCCCTCTCCCGTGCTCTGTAGCGACGTCCCCGACAACGACCGTACGAGCCCGTCGCCAGGCATATCTCCGGCGAGCAATCACCGTCACCACCGTGCGCCCCTCGACGAGCTACCACCACCTTGAGCTTCCCCATGCCACGGCGAACTCGGTGAGCATCTCCCTTCTCTCTCTCGCTTCCTGTAACGTTGACACCGTCGCCGTCTGACCGTGCGCCGCCACCTGCCGCCGCCAGCGCCGCCACTCGATGGCAAGCATGCTGTGCGCCGTTCGATTTCGATCTAGTGGCTAGGATAGAATCTAACCCGAAGGGGTAAGTTGGCACCTGAGCCACACGATCTGTTTAAAATCCAATGCCTCTCATTGCACGATCCGCATGAAGCGGTACAGACGAATAAGAACACGCCAAGTGGCCCTGCCTGTTTATAAAAACCAGAAATGATCTATTTGATGTTCCAATTTGAAAAATTCATAACTTTCAAACCACACGTCCAAATTTTGCAAATTTTATATCAATGGAATCAGCAAGACAAGTACTTTCTGACCATGCCCTTTGTTTATAAAATTGCTTCTGTTAAATTGTTTGTTTTTGCAGAAACTTGTGTAGGCATATTTAGAATATAAAAATTGTTCTAAATTGATTTTTGAGATAAAACCTTTGGCAAATGGTTTGTTTTGAACCTACTGACCATAGAAATCAATTTGTGGCTTCAAAAACATATTTGGTGAAGCAAAAGAATAAAACTTTGAATTAAAACATTTCTAGTCAAATAAAAATATGGTTTAATTGTTAAAAATGATTTTGGAGGAAAACCTTTGGGAAATGTTTTGATTTAAACTCTCTGACCCCAAACACCAAGTTTTAGAATTAAAAATATATTTGGTGAACCATATAAAAAATGTTGCTTTGCTAAAGTCATTTTCAACCACATAAAATATTGATTTGGTTCAAAAATGATTTATAAGTAAAATCTTTTGCAAATGATTTTGCCACTTATATAAAATGACCAATAGGTGTTTTCCAATGTTTATAACCCATTAGAAACCACTTTTCCAAATAAACCATCTTTGGCATGCTTGCATGCATTGTTTTGTTTCTATTATTTTATGTGATGATGCTTGATTGGTAGATTGAAATATTGCTTTCTTGATTGAATTGTAGTGATTTGAAGAGTGTGAATATTGCAAAGATCAAGGAGTGAACTTATATTCTCTACCAAAAAGGCAAGTGATGCTCCATACTTTTGTCCCATTATTTTCACTATGCATTAGTGATATTTCTAAGTAGGACTTGCATGGAATTTTGCTAAGTGTAAACTATGCCATGGGAAATCCTAGTAGATGAAAATTTAGTAGAAATTTCCTAAGTTAAGATTCCTACTACTATCATTCTTAGCTTAGCTAGTAGAAAACAAGGGTGGAATATATATTCATACTATGGAATATTTCTAAGTCAAGCACTTGTGTTTTGTTTAATAAAATAACTAAGTGAATTAATCACCTGGGTGGAATGGAAGGAATGGTTTGTGTTGAGTGGTTCACAAGGCCCATTTCTATGGTTTACCTTGTGTATCTCACTTGTGGATGGCCACCCAGGAACAAAGAGATTTGAGATGTCAAATGTTGAGAAGCTTCAAGTGCAGCCACTTGGCATTATGGGCTCTGCCTGGATCATATATGTTTCAATAACTTAGCCAAATGGACAGTTGGTGGTAGGGGAATGATAGGTTGGAACGCGTCCATTCTGGTCTAAGGGAAGGCTACTGAAAGATCTTGTCTTGGGAAACCAAGTCTTGTGGGGAAAGTGCACCACCTCTGCAGAGTGTAAAATCTAAGTACTTAGCCATGTCCCTGGTAAAGGACAATTTGAGCATCAAGACATGGAAGCTATCAAGAATCTCCTCATCCAAATTTTCTAAGTTAAAAACTTGTGGTTGAACAAGGGTTGAAGGATTACCAATTTCTATTGGGAGATGCCTTGGGTGTTTTTGTCAAGAAAAACTTAGTGTTTTCAAATGATAAGGAAAAACTATTTTGAGCAAAGAAAGCCTAAGATCCACTTAGCCAAATGCATATAGATGATAGACTCCACTATACTACCATAGTATCACTTGCCAATACAATTCAAATGTATTGACCCTTGTGGCTGTAACTTATTATGTTGCAGGTTTGTTTTGATGTTAGTGAAGTTTATTGATTAGGATTACAAGTCTACAACCAACATGACTGCATGTGGCACTTCGAAGATGAAGGAACCCATGCTATTGTTATATTCTGCTGCATTGTAATGGCATAGCCAAATGAGCTATGTAAGATGTAATAAATTATGTTATTCCTGGTTATAAAGTTGTAATATGACCTTTGTTTCTTGATATTACATCTTAACTGTGGATGCTAGCTATTGATCCAGGGACTAGCATTGTAAACACAGGGATATCTACCTTATTAAAGGTTCGGAACTAGCCCAACCCAACCTGGCCCAGTGCAGCCCAGCAAGCCCATTTCTCTCTTCCCCCGCAGAAAACGTTTCATACTCGACAAAGAACCCGCAGAGTCTATGACAACCAGACCCCACCTTCCCCCTCTCTTTAGCTGACAAACGGACCCCATCGCCACCTCAGCATCTTCCCCACCGCGACGACCTCGCCCCACACCTCGCGACTGTTTTTGCCCTTTGATTCGAGGTTTAAATTCGATTGAATAAGTGATCAATTCTCGCCAGTAATCACGCGTACATAAATGCCTACGCCCCCTCTCTCTTTCCTCTCTCTCGCCCGGCTCTCTCTGCCCCCAGGCCATCCCCATTCTCGCTTACACCGCCACGGCCTCCGGCGAGGTCCTTCATCGATTCCGGCGAGGATAGTCATCCCCTTGTCCCCTACTTCACACTAGCTTGACCGGCAGCTTCGTGCGCATCTGCCATCACCTTCGACTTGCTCGCGCGCTTCCCAGAACCTCGGCAACGACGACAGTAGAGCGTCGCCGTCCACTGCCTTTACTCCGGCGAACTCCCCAGGTAACTTCCGTCCACCCCTGACCCTCTAGTTGATGCTCCTGTAACCGCCACACTCGCACGCATCTGACTGTATCTTCCTCTTGCCTTAGCGTGCCTCCAAGCCTCGTCTCCGTCAACGTCAGTTCGTGCCCGACGCCGCCGCTAGCTCCGGCGAGCAATAGCCGCATCTCCCGTGCGCCCCTCGAGTATCTGACCTCACCTTGAGTTTTACTGCATCCACGCGAGCACGGTAAGCATCTCCGTTCCTCCCCGCTCGATCTAAATCTCCGGCGACTTCTCTGACAGAGTTGCTCCGCCGCGCAGCCGCCGTCAGCGCCGCCAGTTCCTGGCAAACGTGTTGTAGCCGTAGGATGCATATCGTCTGGCTAGGATTAGATTTAATCGAAAGGGTACGCGTCCATCTGTGTTGTACCTTTTCAGTTAGATCTAATGCTCCATGTTGCTTGATCCGCGCGAACCGGTATCGCCCAGTAGAATCACGCCACGTGGCCCAGACTGTTTTATAAAACCCAGAAATGATCTATTAGATGTTCAAGTTTGTAAAATTCATAACTTTTGATCCGCACGTCTAAATTTTGCAAATTTTATATCAATGTAATCAGCAGACCAAGTGCTATCCAAACATGCATTTTGTTTAATAAATTGCTTCTAGTAAAATGGTTGTTTTTGCAGAAACCTGTGTAGGCATAATTTGAATATAAAATTGATTCTAAAATTATTTTTGTGATAAAATCTTTGGAAAATGGATTGTTTGGAACCTACTGACCATATAAACCAACTTGTGGATTCAAAAACATATTTTGTGGGGCAAAAGAATAAATCTTTGATTTAGAACATTTCTAGTCAAATAAAAATGTTGTTTATATGTTAAAAATACTTTTTGGAGGAAAATCTTTGGGAAATGATTTGGATTAAACTCTCTAACCCCAAACACCAAGTTTTAGTATTAAAAATACATTGGGTGAACCCTATAAAGATTATTTCCTTGCTAAAGGCATTTTCAACAACATAAAATATTGATTTAGTGTAAAAATGGTTATAGGTGAAACCTTTTGCAAATGGTTTTAATATTAAATACTTGACCATAAAACACCAACATTTGTGTTTAAAAATGTATTTGTCAAACACTAGAAAATATTACTTTGGTTTGAACCATTTCTAGCAAAATAAAAATTACTTAAAATGGCCATTTTAACTAACTTGATATCAAATGATTTTGCCACATTTACAAATAAACTTACCACTTTTATAAATGACCAATATGTGTTTTCAAATGTTTATAATCTATTAGAAACCATTTTTCCAAATAAAACAATCTTTGGCATGCTTGCATGCATTGCTTTGTTTTTATTATTCTATGTGATGTTTGCTTGAATGGTAGTTTGAAATTGTGCCTTGATTGAATTGTAGTGGAATTTGAAGAGTGTGAATATTGCAAGATCAAGGAGTGAACTTATAATTCTCTACCAAAAAGGCAAGTGGTGCTTCATACTTTTGTCCTATTATTTTCACTATGCATTAGTGATATTTCTAAGTAGGACTTGCATGGAAATTTTTGCTAAGTACAAACTATGCCATGGGAAATCCTAGTAGATGAAACCTTAGTAGAAATTTCCTAAGTTAAGATTCCTACTACTATCATGCCTAGCTTAGCTAGTAGAAAACAAGGGTGGATTATATTCATGCTAAGGAATATTTCTAAGTCAAGGACTTGTGTTTTGTTGAATAAAACAAATAAGTGAATGAATCACTTGTGTGGAATGGAAAGAAAGGTTTGTGTTGAGTGGTTACACAAGGCCCATTTCTATTGTTTACCTTGTGTATCTCACTTGTGGAATGCCACCCAGGAACAAAGAGATTTGAGATGTCAAATGTTGAGAAGCTTCAAGTGCAGCCACTTGGCATTATGGGCTATGCCTGGATCATATAGGTTGCAATAACTTATCCAGATGGAAAGTTGGTGGTAGGGGATGATAGGTTGGAACGCGTCCATTCTGGTCTAAGGGAAGGCTTTTGAAAGATCTTGTCTTGGGAAACCAAGTCTTGTGGGGAAAGTGCACCACCTCTGCAGAGTGTAAAAATCTAAGTACTTAGCCATGTCCCTGGCAAAGGACAATTTGAGCATCAAGACATGGAAGCTATCAAGAATCTCCTCATCCCAATTTCTAAGTTAGAAACTTGTGGTTGAACAAGGGTTGAAGGTTCACCAATTTCCATTGGTGGTTCCTTGGGTGATTTTGACAAACAAAACTTAGTGTTTTCAAATGATAAGGGAAATCTATTTTGAGCAAAGCAAGCCTAAGATCCACCTAGCCAAATGCATATAGATGATAGACTCCACTATACTATCATAGTATCACTTGCCAATACAATTCAAATGTATTGACCCTTGTGGCTGTAACTTATTATGTTGCAGGTTTGTTTGATGTTACTGAAGTGTGTTGATTAAGATTACAAGTCTACAACCAACATGATTGCCTGTGGCACTTTGAAGATGAAGGACCCCATGCTATAGTTATTTCTGCTGCATTGAAATGAGATAGCCAAATGAGCTATGTAAGATGTAATGAATTATTTCATTCCTGGTTATAAAGTTGTAATATGACCTTTGTTTCTTGATATTACATCTTAACTGTGGATGCTAGCTATTGATCCAGGGACTAGCATTGTAAACACAGGGATCTCTACCTTATTAAAGGTTGGGACCTCTACATTTGGGTTATCATGCTTCTATATCCAATGTTCCTCCTTCCGGTAACTTGTTTTTAACTCCTTTACATTAATTGTTACTTGATCCCTTATGCATGTGTTGGTTTTGTGCCTTGCATGTGTTTGTACATTTTGTGCTTCCCACTTACTTATATTGATCTATGTATATTTTTGTATGTTGGTTGGCAAACCATGTATTTTTGTTTCTTGGTTTGGAGCCTTTATTATTTCTAGTAAGTATATTATTTGGCTCTTGTGAGCGATTAATGGACTATAATATGTGGACGCTGCTACAGAATTTAAGGAACGAGTCTGATCTTCCTTGGTGTGTCCTCGGAGACTTCAATGAAGCGATGTGGTCATTTGAACATTTCTCGGCAACTCCTCGCCCAGAGGCGCAAATGCTTGCCTTTAGAGATACACTTGAGGTGTGTGGCTTGGTTGACTTGGGCTTCTCAGGTCTCCCGTTTACTTATGATAACAAGAGAAAAGGGCGTCGCAACGTCCGTGTCCGTCTTGATCGTGTTGTTGCTGACAACGCGTGGCGTGATATATTTACAGAAGCAAAGGTTGTGCACAAGGTATCCTCTTGTTCTGATCATGGACCAATCATCCTTGAGTGTGAAAAGGGTGAGGAGGAAATTCCGAGAATCTGCCGGCAGTATGAAGTAATGTGGGAGAGGGATGCCTCACTTCGTGAACACATTTCAAATGCATGGGAAGCTGCTGGACCGAAACATCATCTGGGATAGATTCGGTCTGGTTTAGGCAGGGTAATGCAACACTGGAGTAAGGAGAAGTTTGGTAGCGTGAAAAGGCAACTAGAGAAATCACGGTCCAGATTAGAAGAACTTCTGAACATGAACGCCGATCGTGAGGAAATACGACGTGTGTCTAATAGTATGAATGAACTCCTTTATAGAGAAGAAATGATGTGGATGCAGAGATCTAGAATTGATTGGCTACGTGAAGGGGATAGAAACACAAATTTTTTTCACAACAAGGCAGTCTGGCGGGCACGTAAAAATAAAGTCAAGAAAATTGTTGATGAACATGGCGCTGAATACACGAGTCAAGAAGGTATGAGGCATGTGTTCTCTGAATATTTTGAGAGATTGTTCACTGCTGATACCAGCCTTGACCCTTCTATAGTCCTTGAGCTACTTGAGGAAAAGGTTACAGAGGATATGAATGAGAAACTATGTGCAGCATTCTTGGATAAGGAAATTGCAGATGCATTATTTCAGATCGGCCCTCTCAAGGCTCCTGGCCCGGATGGCTTTCCTGCAAGGTTTTTCCAGCGCAATTGGGCTGTTCTGAAGGAGGAGATTATACCAGCAGTGAAGGAATTCTTTCGTTCCGGGATCATGCCAACAGGAGTAAATGATGCAACCATTGTGCTTATCCCCAAAGTGGCTCAACCGTTGAAAGTCTCCGAGTTCAGGCCCATTAGCTTATGTAACGTCATCTACAAGGTAGTGGCGAAGTGCTTGGCTAACAGGTTGCGTCCCCTCCTTGATGGAATAATATCTTCAAACCAATCCGCATTTGTACCTGGGCGTCTTATTACAGATAATGCGTTATTGGCTTTTGAGTGTTTCCATTATATTCAGCAGGAGAAGGACCCGGAGAAAAGCTTCTACGCGTATAAGTTGGACCTATCTAAGGCATATGATCGTGTGGATTGGGGTTTCTTGGAGCGAACGATGCAAAAGTTAGGCTTCTCTCATCGGTGGGTGCAGTGGATCATGACGTGTGTCACCACGGTGAGGTACTCGGTAAAATTTAATGGAGCCATCTTGGATTCGTTCACACCGTCGCGAGGTCTACGGCAAGGTGATCCCCTCTCCCCGTTCTTGTTTCTTTTTGTGGCAGATGGCTTGTCGGCTTTGTTGAGACAACATGTGTTGCAACATGAGATAACTCCAGTCAGGGTGTGCCCGAGAGCCCCAGGAGTCTCGCACCTCCTTTTTGCAGATGACACACTACTCTTCTTTAAGGCAGAAAATCAGCAAGCGTAGGTGTTACGGGAGGTTGTTGGTACGTATGCACATGCCACGGGACAATTGATAAATCTGGAGAAGTGCTCGATCATGTTCGGTCAAGGGTGTCCGTCTTATATACAGGAGCAGATCCGGGCGACCTTGCAGCTGCCAGCCAGAGCATTCGAAGCCAAGTACTTAGGGCTGCCAACGCCTGAAGGTAGAATGAACAGAGGTAAACTATAAAACCTGCAGGTCAAATTCACTAAACGTTTCATGGAATGGGGTGATTCATTTCCGTCCCAAGCTGCTAAGGAAACACTCATTAAAGCTGTTGCCCAATCTATTCCAACCTACATCATGAGCGTTTTTAAATTGCCCATGGCCTTATGTGACGACCTAAACCGCATGGTCAGAAACTACTGGTGGGGATCAAAGAAAGGGATAAGAAAGGTCCATTGGAAGTCTTGGGATGTTCTGACTAGTCCCAAAAAATGTGGTGGATTAGGTTTCCGTGACTTTCGCCTCTTCAACCAAGCCTTGTTGGAGAGACAGGCGTGGCGGCTGATTGTTAAGCCTGACAGCTTGTGTGCTTCTGTCTTAAAAGCCAGGTATTATCCTAACGGGCGTCTTGAGGATACTGTCTTTGCAGGTAACGCTTCGTCAACCTGGCAGGCGATCACGTATGGCCTCGAGCTCCTTAAGAGAGGGCTTGTATGGAGGGTGGGCGATGGCAGTCAGATACGTATCTGGCGGGATGCTTGGCTACCTAGACCACCCTCGTACAGGCCCATCTCTATACAAGGGGACTGTCGTCTTCGTCGAGTGGCAGCGCTGATCACCGAAGCTGGAGAATGGAATGGGGAACTTCTACGCAAGCACTTCTGCGCGGTGGACACCGAGCAGATACTCAAGATCAAGCTGTCGACAAGCCAGTGCAATGATGTAATTGCTTGGGCCCCTGACCGTAGGGGACTCTTTTCAGTCAGCAGCGCGTACAAGGTCGCATGGGAGTTAAATCATCGCACGTCTATGTGCGCCGCGAGCAGGGCACCGGACGGTCGTCGTGCCGTCTGGGACACGGTATGGGGGTGCCCTGCTCCTCCTAAGGTACGCGTCCTGGCATGGTGTATTGCTACCAATGGTCTTGCTACTTGGGAGAATAAACATAAACGCAATATTGTTATTTCGGACATTTGTGTCCTTTGTGGCTTGGAACGGGAGGATACCTTCCACGCCTTCTGTAGATGTCCCATGGCGAGAGATCTCTGGGAAGCAATGAAGGACGTTTGGCCACTGCCAGCGTGTGAGGACATCGTCAACACTGGCGCGGAATGGATCTTGCAGGTGCTTTCCCATGCATCTGAGCAGGAACGCATGATGATGATGATGGTCTGGTGGCGTATCTGGCATGTTCGTAATGAGATCATCCATCACAAGCCGGCGCCGGCCATTGAAGCTTCTCGTCGATTTTTAAGCAGCTATATGGATTCCCTACTCTGCATCAAACAAGCTCCAATGACGGATGCAGCAAAAGGGAAAACGGTGATTGCATATGATCAGGCCTCTGTGAGGCTAAGGACCAAGGGGGATCAAAGCCAGAAGTTACAGTTCAAATGTAAATGGTCTAAGCCACCTCCAGGCTGGGCTAAACTTAATGTGGATGGTTCATGGACTGCTGATACGATGGAGGGAGGCGCTGGCATGATACTCCGTGATGACCTAGGTACTGTTATCTTCTCCTCTTGTCACCATCTTTTCAAATGTGACAGCCCTCTTGAGTCCGAGCTACAGGCATGTGCTGAGGGGATGAATTTGACATTACAATGGACAGACAAGCCTATAATTTTAGAGTCTGACTGTTTGGAGGCAGTGCAGATGATTAATGATAAAGAGGTTAACAGATCTAGCTATGCTGCTATAATTCATGAAATAAAGCAGTTGTGCTGTGGAGGTAGGGAGTGCCAGGTGCTGCATGTTCCTAGAGAAATAAATAGAGTGAGTCATAGTCTTGCCCAGCTTGGTCGTTTAAAACTGTGTACAAAAGTTTGGTTACGTTCTGTACCAGATGAACTTATTGTAGTTTGTACTCAGGATGGAACTCTTGTTCCTTGATTAATAAAGCAGTTATCTTTTCGCAAAAAAAAATGGACTATTCCGTTTTGGGGGAGTGTCATGCTTGGGCATTCCGCAAACCTAAAATGTTTGTACATGAGGAAAACCACTTAGTAGTTTTATTGCATGATTATCTAGTCTCTATGTGGTATGTCTCTCTCATGAGAAACTCAAGTTCCATAATGTCCATTAATACCTCTATTTTGATATTGCCTCTTGTTGAGATTTCTTGGTTTTTCACATTATGGGGGAGTTGTATGCTTTGTGCATATTACAAACCTAGAAAATGTGGACATTTGAGGTAGTGCCACTTAGAATTGATATGAAAATTATCTAGCTCCTATGCGGCACATTTGCTCACACAAGTTCCAATTTGCTTGGATGTTTTATTGCTCATTTTTGGATCTTGTGTGTGAGAGTGATTCTTGGTATGTGTTTACTCATATTTGGATCTATGTATTCTCATGGGAACCACTTGATTCTTTTTAATCCAATCACTAGTGATTGTGTGACTATTTGAAGCAATCAAGAATCTCTCTCGAAGCATCAAGCTCATTTCTTATGCTTTGTTATATGCTTCTGGATGTGAATATGATCGTGATATCCTTGCAAACTATCTAGGGAAAATTTCCCTTATATTTATTGTCTTTGGACAATTGGTACTCCATATATGGTAGATTTTATTGATCATATTCACTTTGGCATTTGCCTATTTGCCTTATCTTTGGCCAAGATTTTTTTTTCTTTTTGCTCCCAAGATTTCTTTGCCTCTTGTGGATATTTTTTGGTATCCCCTTGTGTTTTATTTAGTGTAGATAGTAGTGATGATCTCATTTGTGGGCATTTTGCATTCAAAGGCAAAATTATATATAATGCTCTACTTATGGGGGATCTCTCCTATATTATCTAGAACATTGTTTTATGCCACTTGATTTGATCCATTTTTGCTTGGAAGCTCGATCCTTTTTGTGTTGGTACTTCGTGCGCCATCATGAAAAGTGTGAAGAGTTTGTTTTGGTTGTTGTTTCCATTCCCTCATTGGGAGTTGGTTTTATCTCATTCCTTGTTACTTGTTTTGTTCTTTTAGGATGAGATAAATCCTTGAGCCTTGGTATTTTTCTTATCCTTTTTTCTTTGGCTCTTTCTAGTTCACTTGTTGAACTTGTGTTCTTTCATGTGTTGATTTGGCTCTTTGATACAATTTGGACACCTTGTGTCGAGTCACACTTTGGTGTGTATCTTATTGGTTTACTTGGTGTTTTTGTTCAAATTATATCTCCTTTTGGTTCTTGAAAGTCTTTTGCATGCATATTTACTTCATGTATATATTATGGCATGCTTGCTTTATTTGATCCAATACATAGGGGAAACTCCACCAAATCCTAATGGGCTAAGATGCGCATGAAATTCAATTTCATATCAATATGCACATATTTGTGTGGAGGTTCTCCTATGTATTGTAGTTGCACTAACTACTTTGGACCCAATTTGTTTGGGGACCATAGTGTACTTAATTGTGTTTTAGGTACATTGGGGATATATATTGGGTGCTTGTATCTTGAACAAGGAAGAAGTGGCGTCTACATGTCAATTGGATGCAATCTAGGATGATCAACAAATTCATATTTTCGTCATCCTACCAATAATATCTCAGTAACAAGTATCTCTCTCTAATGCATACATATCTTGTTCCCAACCTTTTGTAGGTTGCTTGTTGGCATGATTTTGTGAACTTGCCATGGTTGGTTTCTTGCTTTGGATTTGAAGAGTTCTCTCTATTGCAAATGTGTGTATGTTGAGATGAGTGCATATAATGGGGACTATACTAAATCATGCTCATGATTCACCAATCCCAAATATGTCAATCTAGCAATTTTGTTGCATATTGTTTCCTTAATATCTCTCATGTGCAATAGTGAGTATTTTTGCCAAGTTGATTTCTATCTTGTGATACTTATTGCCTTTCTCCATATATTCCTTCTATCTCTTCTTCCCTTGGTTATAGTAGTAATGTATGGAGTTTGTTGGTGTTTGAAGCTCATCGATGTACAATAAGATATATTTGAGCCCTTGGGCATGCTTTCTAGCAAAACATCTTATTGGTATATTCTATGACTTCCTTTTGTTTTTCATGTGCTTTCTTGAGTATCTACCTTGTTCGTGCATATTTCTTTGTGGGCATTTGTCTTTGTGATATTTTCCACCTAGAAATTTACACACACAAGAGAAGATCTTTCTTTGGTTGTTTTTGCATTTCTTGGAAACCACCTCTTATTTCTTTGTGATCCTTTGGTGGATTCCAAATTTTTGATCTTTGTGTGCATTTTAAGATGAGTTTGGAGGAGTGAGTATTCCATGGTTGTGCCCGTTGTTTCCAAATACAATTACTATATTGGTGCCCAATCTTTGGGGAGCTTCTCTAATTCATTTAAATAGTGCATATTTTCCTTCTTTCTCATTTCTTGTCTTTTAAATGCTTATGGGGGAGCGAGGATTCCATATTTGTGCATATTGTATTCAAATACAAGTATTCTAAACTTTTCACAAATTTTGGGGAGCTTCTCTATTTTCATTTAACCACTCTTGGTTGTTGTTTCCTTTTGACATCATTTGTTGGTGCTTCAATTGTTTCATTTGGATCTTTTGATTGCTCGCTTCATTTGTTGAAGCTTATTTCTCTTTATTTTCTTTTTGCTATCTTTGGGTCCTTAATATAGTTTTACTTCCTCCCAAGTACTCATCATTTGACATGTGCATTTGCACACCTTTGGATGAATTCTCACTATATTGGCCGTCTAGAACTTTTCATCCATTTTGGCAATCGATGCCAATGGGGGAGAAGTTTTGGAGGGTTTAAGGGAAGTTGGTTGTTGCTTTAAGAATTTTCCTCTCATGATCTTGCATCTTTTTTTGCTTTGCATGTCGAATATATAGAGGAAACTCAACCAACAGTAATGGTTGGCAATCTATGCAATGAAATTCAAGTTCATCACACATGCATAGATTGTGGGGGAGTTTGCTCTGTATATTGTGGTTGTAACAACATCACATACTTGTGTAGTATTTGATGTTGGGGCAACCGCTTTGGTCGTTAATTGTCATATCTAAACCCTCCCTAAGGCATTGTCATCAATTACCAAAATGGGGGAGAATGAAAGGGCATGTATGCCCTCGTGCGTATTTTTGGTAATTAATGAAAATCTCTTTGGACTAATGTGTAAATTGAGTTTCACTTGTAGGTTTGTCCATTGGCGTCGCTTGGGCCATGTGTTGGTCTCAAGGTTGAGAGTTGAAGAAATTTCCAAGGGCTTTGTGCCATTTAAATCATGAAGAAAGAAGGAGCTTGAAGGTTGATCAAGAGAAGTGCAAAGATTTGCATCAAGATGGATCAACCTCAAGAAGGGATGAAGAAGGGCAAGCTCAATATGCGCCATATCTAGAAGATCTCATTGTTGAAGCTTGCCATCCTCATGATCATGGGGTTATGAAGACAAGTTCAAAGAAGAGGTTTCCCCATGGAGTATGGGGGGAGCAATTTGCAAGTCTTCATCTTCATCAAGCAAGAGCAAACAAGAAAGGTGTTCCCACTATAGAAGAACAAGACGGTCTACATCAAGTTCAAGTGGGATGCTCAAGGCAAAGGTATGTTCTTGATAGGGCTTCTCTTTTTCCGGTCTCGTGTTGTTAGTTGGGAGACCAGGTTTAGGATAGATAGCCGTACTATCAAGAGGGGCTCTCAAGCGGGTGTCTCGATTGCATCGTTCGGAGAGAGCTCAAACCTTTGCATTCATAGCATCATATTTCTTGGTTTTTATTTCGTTCTTGTCCATGAGAGGATCTACATCTTGTGTTCATCATCATAACAAGCTCTAGTTCATCGTCCAAGGATTTCCCTTGCATATCTTATTGCGGTTTTTTATCTTACGAGTTTTCCGGCTCCACACCTTGGGGGATACTTCACATATATATACTTGATATTTTCTCCCTTGGTATTATCCAATATTTAACATTTTGTTGGGTTCTCCTGGTTTTATCTTCCCAACAAAATTGGTTTCATCCCAATCGGACTTTCCAAGCTCAACTTCTTGTGTTTTGGGTTTTGGAGGTTTTACCGGTTCATCGCTTCTAGAGAGGTCATACCTTTCTCAATTTGGTTTTATACTTCCATGCTGAACTATGATTTTCCTTTGCATAATCTTATAGAGATTTTCGTTGTCTTCAAAATGAGCCCAAGATCATCAAAAACTTAGTCCGAAATCAAAAGTTATTGAAGGTTTCGTGCAATGTTGTCCAACGTTTTTTGCTTGAGCGGAAGTTCCGGCCCAAGTTCCGACCCAAGTTCCGGTCAGGTTCAGTAACTTGTGTTTCTATTTGCCGGAAGTTCCGGTGGGAGGCCGGAAGTTCTGGTGGTGCGTGAATCTGGCCCAAACGGTCAGTTTTTCCTTGTCCTATTTAAGGGGGGCTTCTTCCCCATTGGTTCCCCATCTTTTGAGCTCGTTTTTGCCCACCATTGTTGACCTATTTGAGCTCTCTTACTCCCTCTCCCTCCCATGATTCTTATATATTTTTGAGGGAAAAGTGGGAGGAGATTTAGGTATGCAACCCCCCCAAGTTAAATCCCTTCTTTGTAAAGGAAACATTGGGATCTAGATCTTGGAGAGTTTTGTGTTCTCCTCTTGTGTTCTTCCTCCCTTATTCCCCCAATAGCTTTTGTAGCTTTGTTGGAATTTGGGAGAGAAGGACTTACCCTTGCATTTGGTGCATAGGTTTGAGTTCTGCTCAGAGATTCGGTGAGTTCAAGCTTGTGGGCTTGTTTCTCTTGGGTTCTTGGAACCCTAGACGGTTGTGTGGTTGGGTTGTTGACCTTTTGTGGTCTTGTTGACCTTTTTTGGTCTTGTAGCCTTTTGTGGATTTGTTTGCCTTTTGTGGCATTGTAGCCTTTTGTTGCTTTGTTGTTGGGAGCCTCCAATTGAGTTGTGGAGATAGCCCCAATTTGTACGGGTTCGGTGACCTCCCTCAAGAGTCCCATAGTGGAGCGAGTGCCCGCCTTTTGTGGTGCGCACTCGGGAGAATAGGGTGAGCCTTTTGTGGCATCGGTGAGTTGCGTGCTTTCGCATTCGGTGTGAGGCCTTGTGTGGCGTTGGGTGAGCATCGATCCACCATACCTCGAGGTGAGCCATTTGTGGCGTTCGGAGAGCATTGCGCCATCGCACCTCTCCAATGGAGACGTAGCCTCTTTGGAAGTGAACTTTGGGAAATAAATCTTCGTCTCCGCGTCCATCGGTTATCTCTCAACCGAGCCCTTTATACATGAACTTTACTTTGTGATAGCCATCGTGCTTGAAGTATTTCTATCTTGCTATCACCTTGTTGCTTTTATTGCTTAGAATAGGTTGTTGGTGCACTTAGGTGAACTTAGTGGCTAGGTTTTGTGCTCAATAAATTAAACGTTAGTTTTATTCCGCATTTACTTGAGCCTAAACCGTAATAATTTTAAAAGTCTATTCACCCCTCGCTAGGCGACATCCGTTGCACTTTAAATAGGGTCCCACATGTCAGAGAGTGAAGGCCGGAAGGCGACTAAGTTTGACTTAGATCGTGCATGGCAGACCTTGATTCCACTGCATGCTAATGGCGCAGAACCAATTTCAGGTAGCATTAGCGTCGCCTTGTAGAACCGCCATTTTCCTCCACTTCCACCACACTACGAACGGTCATGCACTGTTCCACATACTAGGAAGGGCGGTTGCAATCTTACAATAAGTAGTTTCACTCTTCTTCTCTCCTTTCCTCCTCCACGGCCTCATCGTCTTCCTCCTCCACGGCCTCATTGTCTTCCTCCTCCACGGACCCATCCATTTCCACTGCCACGGCATGAGCCTCTTCCTTCGTGTCCTTTCCCTCTTGCCTATAGTCATGGACCGGCGGGATGTCCGAAACGACGGCATGATAGGGACCGCGTACTTCGACATATAAGTCCATGGCGGGAAGAAGATCAGTGTCGTCTACACCACCGTTCCTGAGACAATGAACCGCACTATTGCCCAATACAAGAATTGGCTGCCGTCGGAAGAAAGCAGGTTCAGGTTCATGGGTCTCGACCTCGAGTACAGCCGAGATTGCCGCAGGATCGTCGTGCTGCAACTCTCCATGAAGGAGCACGTCCTTGTTTACTAGCCTTTTTGCGAGAAGGGGTGATGGGAAGAGGTACATGTTGTTGTCATTTTGTTCCTAAGCCGTTTGTTTGCAATAGTTCTTGCTACATTATTTGTCTGAATCCATTTTCATGCAGGTGGGGCAAAAGAATTAGGTCGCTCTTTGGTGACTTTCACATGAACCACCAAATAACATTTACTAGTGTTGACACCAGGTCTGACAATGGCCTGCTTACCAGCACGACTGTCCGAAATTTCATCCTAGAGGAGTACAGAGTGGACATCCAGGATATTTACTGGATACGAGGGACAAGTGGCAGCAGGACTCAGATGGCCGATCTTGCCGCCGATCTCATCGACCCGTGGTACGCAGACATGAAGGAAAAACTCCCGAGATGTTGGTGGAGGCGTTTAGGGCACGATTACTGGGAGGATAAGCCGCTTTCTGAACCTAACCCGAAATACGCTACTATTGACGGGTATTCAGCCACGAGCTGTACCATCAGATCAAAGTGTTTTGTTCTAGGCAACGCACCCTTGAACCACCACCAAGGCAAGTGGTTTACCGCAGATACCATGATGGAGAGGAATCTAACAGTTGGGGCAAGCGCCCAAAGACCTCCTGGGATCGGTCGCCTTCTCCGCCAATCATTCCAACAGGCTGGGATGTCTAGTTTTAGTGCACGATTGTTGTGTTTGTATGGGGCTTGTTATGTTTATGAAAACATGTTCTTTCACAAGTACAATGTGTGATAGCTATGTGTGAGCACTTCCAAACTATTGTGTATTACCTTTTCGAACTATAATCTGGGTGTGTTTATGACTGTAACCTTCGTTATAACAATAATTATGTCTGTGCCACTACTGCCAAGCACGATGTGTTGAGTTTGCTAGCATCTTATATTATGAATGTGTCCTTAGATTGTGCCTGTTTGTGGACAGCGGCATCTGATCTTGTGGATCCCACCACAATCTCAGGTAGCTATATTCAGTAATACTCCCTCCATCCAAGGCTTAAGGCACATATATATATATATATATATATATTTTTTTGAATGGTCAAGCCACGGAAAGTTTGGCCAAACTTTTAGAAAAGTCAAGCCACAGAAAGTAAACCCAGGCACTGCATGGCAGTTCTGGATGTTGTTGCATGCAAATGGCACCAACAGAATTTGCACAGCACAGAGCTGCGGGGCCAGGAGGCCCTTCGTTAAAAGGGGAGGGGGAGGAGGGCTAGGGAGATCGCATTTACCATCACTATGGTCTTTACCTACCATGAATCAAGTTTGACCGGTCGAGCACCATCGGTTTTGATATAGCAGGGCTACGATTGCATGGTCGTGCCGGGCAGGAAGGGTGTGCCTGCGACTTGGCGATGGCGTGGGGATCGAGAGGGCGGCGACACGGATGCAACACACACACACACACACGAAGACATTGCGTCCGGTCCAACACACCACATATAGTCTCATGTTCTAGAAACGACAGAAACAACTTAAAATTATTAGGTGTCGTAGGAGGCAGCAAGGTCACTTCTTGGTGGCTTGGAGTGGCGGATCCGGCCGATCCTGAAGGATGGGGATACAAGGTCGGTCCTGACATACTCCCTCGGGAATTTTCCATACGCAGCGTGCTTAGCCTTGGTCGCTGGTTTGAGTGAAGCATTGGGGCTTTTCCCGATGCCAACTGCATGATGAATCATGCTGTCAATCCTCGGGTTGACTCTTTTGCTACAGAAGGGGCAACTAAGCTCCCCACTTAGAGTGCGGGAAGGGACCTTCCCGCTCTTGATACTCTTCAAGACGTGGCGGCTCTTTTCGTTCATGTACTCCTTGTCAGATCCCACCTCACTTGAATCATCCTATAATGTGCAAAAAATGCAAAAGAATTGAGCAATTTTTTTACTTAGTCTACTTGTTCTCAAAACTTGCACAAACTAGTAGTGCATTTACCGGCCATGCATAGATATTCGAACAACCATTTCAAGTTACTTTGAAAACCACAACACAATTTTATAGGTTTATTGCGGCTGTTTCCATAGCTTGCTCCTAAATGTAGAATGTGGAGTAATTTAGAACAGATTAAATCTCTGCATGCAGCGGGTTGTATGGTGCATCTGATCATGATATGTAGAATACAAATCACTTGAGCAGATTCAGTACTAGTACATCTATAGCCCGACCAGAAAATATGAACAGTAAACTAGAAAGATGGAGAAATAAAAGTACCTCTGGGTACACGAGCGGAACGTGCTCGTCGAACTCCTCGCCCTCATCGGGGGCTCCAAAGTCTTCTGCACCCACGAGCACATAGTCCTCATAAGGGTCGAACTGGACGTCCTCCTCGCCCTGGGCTGCATGCATCTCCTGCAGATCAACGACGGGAGGTGCCGCATCGCCCATGGCAGGCGCAGGCAGCCCGACGGCAACACCCTAAGACTCACCTACAAGCACTCGCTTCATGGCGTCGGAAGGGATAAGGTGGTTATTCGGCCTCGAGCTGTACGATGAGGTTTGTGGGGTTTTGCTAGATCGGGGAGAATGGGTTAATGCGTGGAAAGGAGACGATGCAGAGTAGTAGGATTTAAAGACGGGGCATTGTTAAGTCTCCTCCTGGGGCCCTCCGCCTTGAGGCTCATTGTCAACACCCGGAATTTTAATCCTAGATGCATGTTATGCCGTACATCGCAATCCCAGGATTACCATTTTTGCGAGACATAACAGATTGATACCATAGTTCACTATCCATTACAAACCATAATAGTCTTACAAATAGTTGATCTCATGATCAAGTCTGATTACAATCAAAGAAGCGGAATAATAATAAAGGTAGCATGGTCGGGGATTCATCTTCAGGGTCACAGGCAATGCTGACGATGGGAGATGATCCAAGTTATCGTAAGCGCCCTGTTGTCCATCTTCCTCATAGTCTCCTTCATAGTCTGGCCATGGGAATAGCCAGGGACAAAGCCATGAGTACTTTGAAGTACTCGCAAACTTTCACTAAAGAAAAAAAGACCATTCTATAGGATTCATAAGATCTAGGTTGGTTTTCAACAAGCCAATTTTATTTCAACCAGTATCTAGTAATAAAATTCTAACTTTAGTTGCCTAGGTTACTTAGGTGGGAACCTAACTTCATCTCCACAACTTGTGGGGTCAAGTCAAAGTCATCTTTCCAGTCATGGGTCATTATGGAAAACATCTGACAGCGGAACAGTATGGCCATCCAACTGTCTATAATTGCGGATGCGGCTATTCGAATAGTTTGACACTCTGCAGAGGTGGTACACTTTCACCACAACATTCGATACATCTGTCAGGAACAATCCATTGTGGTTGTACGGTAAACGTTGGAATGGTATCGCATCCGAACCCAACCATCAGTTTTTATCAAATTCAAGTCACATACTTTTTTCAACATCATCTTCAAGTCATTGTGTCCATAACACATGTCAAATCATTTCAATAGAATGACTCATCATTTCAAGGTTTTCATAATCATTTGTTCCCATCTAATGATCAGGTTTATTTTAGCACTAGCATCTATCAAATGGGGGTATGTGTCACTAGTTGTAGGGTACTAAGCTGGTGTATCTATCTTCATCCAGTTCCAAGCTCTTGAGGACACTTTCCTCTCCTTTTCCACTAATCATCCAATTTATTAACTACTAAACAACTTTGCGTAAAGTAAAGCTTGCAAATAAAACTAGGATTTGGTATAGTAAAAAGGGGTATCACAAAGGTATGTATAATAAGGCTTGCATAGTCTAGCATGCTCAGTATAGCTTGCCTTGGTTGGTAAGGTGGTCGAAGTTCTCTTCCTCGTCTTCGTAGAATTCCTCCTCGTCGTATCTCGGATTGATACTAGCGTCTATAAATAAATACGAGGTACACAATCACCAATCAATACTTAACTACTTCTATTTATCACACAGGGATCACACTAGATGATCTAGCATCATCTTTATCAGTACAAGAAAGGGTGGTAAGATTTTATTTATCTTATTTTTAGGAAAGTAATTTCTACTCATTGAAAGGTTGCTTAGGATTTAATATTCTCCAAATTAAAAATATGGGATCATATTGACACATGTCATCACCACATACTCTAATACTTGGGAATGTGATTTAAATTGGTCGCCTAACTTATAAAGTTTAACACTATTATTTAATAATATTTAAGTGGCTAAAAATGACTAGAAAGTCATTCTTTTAGTTTTGGTCCAGGACTACTGTATGTAAGTATGTATATTTTTACTTATTCTGAAAGGTCTTGACAAATGTGATTTTTGAGAGTTGGAATCAACTCAAAATCACCTATGGTTGATTTTTGAAAAATGTTTGAAGTTGCAAAAGCTACTGGCTTGTTATTTTTACTAAGGGTGATCCATAGTTTCAAACTGTTTGAATCCAACGGGAGTGATTAGAGATTTTCATCTACTTTCAAAAAAATTGGATTCATTCAATTTGGTGCAGTGAATCTATTTGAATTGATTTTTAAAGTTCACTATAGAAAAGGTTTTTGAATATAAAGAAAAAGACTAGATTTGAATTATTGGGCTCGCGCGGGAAACACTACTAGGCTGGCCCAACTGCATAGCGCACATGCAGCGGGCTCACTCAGGCTAGTCCCACGCATCAGTGAGTGTTTCTAAAAGAAGTGGTATCTACTAATGTTGTCCCTACGATTACAACACAATCTATGGTCGAGGTTCATCGTCTACGTCGCGAGGCTCCGGCAAGATTTTAACCTAGTGGCGCAGTGAGGGTGGCTGGGGGTTTACCAGGGCTCCATCTAGGTTTGGTGGTGCGGGCGAATGAGCTTGTAGATGACGGCGAGTCGAATGGCAGTCATGGAAGCTCCTGGGGTGGCTCCAATCGACAGCGCCTTTCCCTCACGGTAGCGGCAGACTCCGGTCAAATTCCGGCGATAGGGTGCTTTCCTTGCTCCGGGAACAGGTCAGGGGTGTTTCTGAGTGAGAGATGAGTGGAATGGTGTGAAGATTGAGGCTGGGGGAGGGGTCTATTTATATTCCCGTGGGTGAGGCAGTGAGGCATGGCAAGGGCTCGTCAGCGACGTTGCTACAGGTCGAGCTAGGCATGGAGAAGGGCATGGGTCGACGTTGTTGGGTGTGGCGATCGTCATGTGAGTGGTGGATCGACAACGGGCGGTCTCAGTCGGTCGGGCAACGTCGGTGTTCTGTGCGGGTACGGCGGTGTTTGTCAGCGAGTACGATGGTTAAGGGGGAGCGTGTTGACCAATGGGCATGTCTGGGCGGTGGCTGGTGACGCCACGGTTGCGAGTATGAGCGAAGAGGTCGAGTCGCGGCGTGTTTGCGCGTGGCGGCTACGACGCTCCGTCGTGCTCTCGGCATGTCCGTGTCTTAAATGGGCGTGGCCATTCTAGTGTCTCCGCTTCTCGCCGTTGGTCGAGGGGTGGACAAAGAGGGGCGGTGAGGTCACAGCTACTAGCTAGACATCGCGAGCGAGTGAGGCGTGGCCTGTGGCGTGATGTCCATGCCTGAGTGACATGGTGAGCTCGGGTACCATTGGCATTGATCAAGATAGTGAAGAAGAGTGGCTCAATTACACGGCTGGGTACTGGGGGTGATCGTGGGTGAGCTAGGGCAAAGATTTGGAGTATAATATATGAGCAATTGATTGATCACAAATAGTAGATAGTTGGTAGTTGTACTATGATCACCAAGTGTTCGATCAAATGGCCGCATGAACTAAATCATCACCAAATTCAATGATTTTTGGTGAGTGATCTGATACTAATCTTGGTAGTCTCTGGGTGCAATGGTTTGCGAAATGGTGAAGATTTGAGTGGTTTTCCAAAAATGCCTATCTTGATACATAAGATAGATTCAAATTTGAATTGCCTCTCAAAAGAGTTTGAAAAAGTTTCTACAAGGTTGGTAAGTTCCATTAGGTTCAGTGCCACTAGGTCTAGCAAGGGGAGAAAATAGATGGGAAAGTTTCTATTTGATATTAGTTGCTAGAGATGCTCAAAGTGAGCTAGTGGTTAACTTTGGCAGAAATGACCATTAGGTCTTATACTTCATATTTTCATTTTATTTTGTTTTGATTTGATTTGGTAGTGACCTAGATGATATTGTTTTGATATTTAAACCATTTCTCATCATTTACAACAATGAAACATGGCATTGCAATCATTCATAAACACAAGCATAAAGATTTGATTTAATTAATAAAAGCTTTTGTTAACCCTAATCTTGATTAATTTGGGAATGATCCTCATTAATATTTTTGGGGTGTTACAAACCTTCCCCCTTAAACATAATCTTATCCCGAGATTCAGGAAAAACTAGGAACTAAAGAGATTGGGAAACTTCGTCCTCATGTAATCCTCGCGCTCCCAAGTGGCTTCTTCTTCAGTATGGTTGCTCCATTGGATCTTGAGAAACTTGATACTCCTGGTACGGGTGGTCCGGAAAGCTTCTTCCAAAATACGGATAGGTTCTTTGCAATAGGTCAGGTCTGGGTTGATCTCCACATCTCTGTGATCAATATTCTTGAAAACTTCCGTTGTTTCTGGAACTTCTAAACACTTCCGAAGTAACGAGACATGAAACACATCATGCACGGCTGACATCTCTTCTGGTAGTTCTATCTGATAAGATACCTCTCCTCGGCGACTTAGAATCTTGAAGGGTCCAATGTATCTGGGGGCAAGCTTTCCTTTGAGTTGGAAACGCTGCATTCCTTTCCAGGGTGATACTTTGAGATAAACAAAATCTCCGATATTGAAGGCTAGATCTCGATGTATCTTGTCGGCATAACTCTTCTTTCTGGACTGAGCGGTCTTGAGGTGCTCACAGATCTTGTGAACCTTCTCTTATGTTTCTCTTAGGATGTCGGGTCCGAAAATCTGACTCTCTCCTACTTGCGACCAATTCAGTGGGGTACGACACTTCCTTCCATACATAAACTCAAATGGGCCATTTGCAAACTGGGTTGGTAACATTTGTTGTATGAGAATTCTGCGAAAGGCAGACGGTCCTCCCATTTAGATCCATATTACAATACATAGCTCTCAACATATCTTCGAGTATTTGGTTTACTCGCTCCATTTGTCCATCGGTCTGCGGGTGATAAGCTGTGCTGAAATTCAGTTTGGTTACTAATCCTTCTTGGACTTTCTTCCAAAATCTTGAGGTAAACTGGATTCCTCGATCCGAAACAATGTTCTTGGGGATTCCATGCAAACTGACTATCTTAGCAATGTACAACTCCGCTAGCTTCGATCTCTGATAAGTGGTCTCGACGGGTAAGAAATGAGCTACCTTGGAAAGTCTATCCACTATGACCTAAATAGAATCATTTCCTCTACTAGTATAGGCAAACCGGTGATGAAATCCATTCCAACTAAATCCCATTTCCATTCTAGGATCTGCAAAGGTTGCAAAAGTCCTGCGGGTCTCTGATGTTCCGCTTTGACTCTCTGACAGATATCACATTTGTCTATGTAGCTTCCGACTTCTCGCTTCATCTTATGCCACCAAAATTGCTCCTTCAAATCCTGATACATCTTGGTTCCTCCAGGGTGGATGGAGTAAAGATTATCATGGTATTCTTGCAAAATAGCTCGTTTCAACTCTGAATCTGCGGGCACACAGATTCGTCCTTTATACCACAGAACTCCTTCTTCGCTTCCGTGAATCTTGGTACATTCCCTGTATCGATACAACATTTAATTCCGTCAATACTGGCATTTCCTTTTCGAGCTTCCTTTATTTGATCTATCAAGTTGGATTGAAGTACGATACTAGATAGGAATCCTTCGCTAACTAGCTCCATTCTGAAATCCTCCAACTCCTTATGCAAACTTGGTTGCGCCTTCATAATCATGGTTTAATCTACACGGCAGTCTACTAAGAGCATCCGCTACCAGATTGGCCTTGTCGGGGTGGTAGTGAATGTCAAGGTCATAATCCTTTATTAACTCTATCCATCTCATTTGCCTCATATTCAACTCCTTCTGAGTAAAAATACACTTAAGGCTCTTGTGATTTGAGTAAATCTCACAGCGATTACCCATAAGATAATGACGCCATGCCTTCAAGGCTAAAACAACGGCGGCTAACTCTAGGTCATGGGTGGGGTAATTCTGCTCATGTTGCTTCAGTTCTCGGGACAAATATGATATCATTTTGCCTTCTTTCATCAACACACATCCAAGACCAATATTGGATGCATCACAATACACATCAAAGGGCTTCGTGATATCCGGCATGATCAAAATTGGGGCTGAAATCAATCTCTTCTTGAGTTCTTGAAAACTTGCTTCACATTTATTGGTCCATTCAAACTTCTGGTCTTTCTTGAGTAACTGAGTCATCGGCCTAGCGATGCTTGAAAATCCTTCAACAAACTTGCGGTAATATCCCGCTAAACCAAGAAATGCACGAACTTCAGTTTGAGTGGTTGGTGATCTCCATTCCTCAACATCCTTAATCTTGGCGGGGTCGACAGCAAGTCCTCCGGCTGACAAGATATGTCCTTGGAATCCTACTTCCTTTAACAAAAACTCACACTTGCTGAACTTGCATACAACTGATGCTCTCTCAAGGTTCCAAGGATGGTTCTTAGGTGTTGTTCATGTTCTTCCTCCGATTTGGAGTAGTTTATAATGTCATCAATGAAAACAACGACAAACTTGTCTAAGAAGTTCATGAAAATCTTATTCATGAGAATCATGAAATAAGCGGGGTCATTGGTTAATCCAAAAGTCATGACCTTGTACTCATATAGTCCATATCGGGTCGTGAAAGCAATCTTTGGAATATCCGTTGCACGAATTTTTAGTTGATGATAACTAGTTCTAAGACCAATCTTAGAGAATACTCTGGCACCGGTCAACTTGTCAAACAAATCTTCTATCTTTGGCAAAGGGTACTTATTATTGATGGTGATGTCATTCAACTTCCGATAATCCGTACATAAACGGGTGGCACCATCTTTCTTATCCACAAACAGAACAGGTGATCTCCAGGGCGATGCATTGGGTTGAATCAGATCTTTGCTAATCATGTCATCCAGGTGCTTCTTGAGCTCCACTAACTCAGATGGGTTCATACTATACGGTCTCTGAGCTATGGGTCCAGTTCCAGGGATTAGTTCTATGATAAACTCGATATCCTGATCTGGGGTCATACCGGGCAATTCATCTGGGAACACATCGGGGTATTCATAGACTACTCTGACTTGGTCAAGGGTTGGTTGGGCTAAACTCTTGTTGCACTTGAATTGATGGGGCAAGGTCTCAGACACATGCTCAACTGATACTCCGGTGCTACTGGTCATGGTTATGGCTTTCTTGGCACAATCTATGAGTCCTTGATGTTTTGACATCCAATCCATTCCTATTACTAATTCCAAACCTTGTGTTCCGAGTACTATTAGATTGGCATAGAAATCTATTCCATGAATTCTGATAGGTACGGCCTTGCAAATTTTCCTAGATTTGGTAGTTGAACTAGGTATTTGAACTATCATAACATGCTTCAAATTTGTTGGTTGAATCTTACTACTGCATGCAAATTCTTCCATAACAAATGAGTGTGATGCTCCAGATTCAAACAACACTCTTGAAAGTACTGAATTAACAGAAAACATACCCAACACGACATCTGGTGCTTCTTGGGCTTCTTCAGCATTCATGTGCGATAGACGGCCAGCACGGTTGTTTGGGTTTCTTGGGGCGAATCTATTTCCAGGTTGGACACGACGCTGCTACTAGGCAGGTGCAGTAACATTGGGTGCTGCAGCAGTCTTCTTGGGGCACTCATTGGAGTAGTGACCTGTCACTCCACACTGAAAGCAGGTGATTGTTGACTTGTCCTTTCCGACAACAGGTACGGCATTACTTATAGTCCTTGGAGGTGCACGGTAGAAGTTATTAGGGTTTCCATGGGTGTAGTGGTTGTTGCCTCCAGGTCTTGGGTTTCCTCCACTACGATTCGGAAAGTTCGGGCATGACATAGGTGGCCTAGGGTTCCTTGGTGTAAATCCAGCAGACGAATTGGGGTGATACTTTGGGGTATGCTGGGGTCCTGGTTGATGCATCATACGACGCTTACGGTTTTCAGTAGCTTGGTTGATCTTTCCTTCCATCTGGATTGCTGAATCTACTAAAGCTTCCAGATCAGCAAACGGGATATTGACTAACACCGTCTGCATCTCATCATGCAAACCATTCAGAAATCTCTCCTTTTTCTTAGCTTCAGTTCCAATCTCATCAGGGGCATACCTAGACAAAGAAAAAAATCTGTCGCGATACTCTACCATAGTCATCCTTCCCTCCTTCAGCTCCTTGAATTCATCCCTCATCCGCAGAATCAAACCCGGTTGCACATGGGTTCGGCTGAACTTGAGTTTGAATTCATCCCAAGTCATCATTTTTCCTCCATTCATGGAGAGGGTGATATTCCACCATGCTCTTGCAGAACCAGCCAGATAGTGGGTGGAAAATAGTACTTTCTCGGCCTCCTCTACTCCGGCTACTTCCAAGTTGTTCTCCATAGTCTGCAGCCAGTCATCGGCATCTAAGGGCTCTTCTGACTTACTAAAGATAGGGGGATTGGTATTCTGGAAGTTCTTAAGTTTGGATCCAGGATGATCCCGATTTCCAGGGCCTTGGTTATCATCCGCTAGTTGAGCGATTTGTTGAAGAGTGGCTAGATTGGCTTGACGCTCGGTCCTACCGGCTTCTCGATCGGCTACTAACATTTGCAAGATTTGGACCATTGGGACTTGAGATGAGCTTCTCCCTCCGCGAGGCATCTGAAGATTGAGATAGATCATGAGACAAGAGGGAATTTTTTCTATGGTTTATGGGTTTGGTTTTTAAAGCTTTTAAACTTTTGAGTAAGGCTAAGGTTTGAAAGCCAACAACTCATTCTCATTCATTTAAAAGTCACACCATACAAGCAACACATTCCAAACAACACATCGCCACAAACATATGGTTTTAAGAACCATTCTGGCGAGCTATGATATAGTGGGGACAGATACAACTCACACCTACGATAGTACTCAAGCGCTACTACTCATCAGAACCAGTGGCTTCTTCATCATCAATGAAGGCGCGGTCCTCATCATTAGTGTGGTACTCCTGGTGCATGTCCTCCAAGCAGTCATCATCATCACTGCGATACGAGTAGGGATCTCCACGAATATCTTCCCCTTCGTTCTCCCTTTCCTCAAGCTGCATGTCCCGATCATGGATGGTTTCCTCCAAGTCCGACACTTTGTGATGAAGGCGAGCAATGATGCGATCCTTCCTGTCATGCAGTTTGCAAAGTGACTTGCGCTCCTTCACGATAATGGCGAATGTCTGGTCCTTCTTGGCGGCAGCAAGTTGCTTCTCGTTGGTGTCAGCGCGAGCGTTGTCCAGTTCCTTCTGACTCTCACCAAGCATGAAGGCAAGATGGTCCACATGATGCCTCAAGTCAGGGTGGGCTGGCAGATCCATGGGTTATCCATTGGAGTCACTTCTGGTGTAGTGAGCAAAGCGGGTGTCGAAGATCTTGTTGATATTCTGCCCACATAGTCGGGCAAGTGCTTCCTGCATAGCTCTAGCGAATCCATCGATCCAGTTATTCTCTCTGATGGTGAAATGGATCTTCTCCGAGGCAGGTGGCTCCATATTTCCGTGAAGATCGTCAACTATCAGCCACTACAGCTCCCCTCCGGGGTGATCATGGAGTTGAGCTCCATAGAACTCCGGATGCGGGCACTCCGGAAATTCTGTCAGCTTGCTCAGGTTGTTCTCAAAGATGAGATTCCCTCCATTGCCCAGCTGGTAGAACTTGTTGTAGGCATATTCCATCTATAAGAAATTAGAGAGGAGTAAGTTAGAGAAGTAATCAAGTGTGCCAAATTTTAGGTAAGGTTGCAATTTTTTAAGAAACATAGGACTCTCTTTTGGAAATAATTTCAAGGGCAAGAGTGAGAATAATTTTTCAAATATACTCACTTTCTTGGTTTTGGAAACTAAGTTTTTCTGATGTCCATGCTAACCAGGGTCTCCTATGGTTAGGATGGCTCTGATACCAACTTGTCAACACCCAGATTTTTAATCCCAGATGCCTGCTATGACGTACATCACAATCCCAAGATTACCATTTTTGCGAGACATAACATATTGGTACCATAGTTCATCATCCATTACAAACCATAATAGTCTTACAAATAGTTTATCTCATGATCAAGTCTGATTTTTTTAAAGGAATGCGGTAGGGGAAGCCCCTACAGCAAGTTTTTTTTGTAAATAATAAGAACCCAAATATGCATCCGTGAGGACTTGAACCTGGGTGTCTGGGTTGTACATCCACTTCCCTAACCAAGTGAGCTAGGCTCACTTCTTTGATCAAGTCTGATTACAATCAAAGCAGTGGAATAATAATAAAGGTAGCATGGTCGGGGCTCCATCTTCAGGGTCACAAGCAATGCTGACGATGGGAGATGATCCTAGTTATCGTAAGCGTCCTACTGTCCATCTTCCTCGTAGTCTCCTTCATAGTCTAGCCATGGGAATAGCCAGGGACAAAGCCATGAGAACTTTGAAGTACTCGCAAACTTTCACTAAAGGAAAAAGTCCATTCTATAGGATTCATAAGCTCTAGGTTTGTTTGCCACAAGCCAATTTTATTTCAACCAGTATCTAGTAATAAAAGTCCAACTTTAGTTGTCTAGGTTACTTAGGTGGGAAACTAACTTCATCTCCACAACTTGTGGGGTCAAGTCAAAGTCATCTTTCAAGTCACCGGTCATTTTGGAAAACATCTAACAAGGGAATAGTATGGCCATCCAACTATCCATAACCGCGGATGCGGCTATACGAATAGTTTGATACTCTAAAGAGGTGGTACACTTTCACCACAAAATTTGATACATCCGTCAGGAATAATCCTGAATCATCATACTTAGTATGCGGATAATAAATCCTAACCTTTCAATTACACAACCTAGTATAGGCACCTCCCCTATGAGTTTGGCCTCCCAACCATGACCATGTATCATCTTGGGCACTGCATAGGTGGCCAGTCACATTCACAAGGTAGCCTCAGATCACCTCATTCCACGAGGGAACCCATACTAAGACATATAAACTTCTAGTCAAGCCCTACCCAAATTCAGGTATTGTAGTTGTATGGTAAACGTTGGAATGGTATCGCATCCGAACCCAACCGTCAGTTTTTATCGAAGTCAAGTCACATACTTTCTTCACCATCATCTTCAAGTCATTGTGTCCATAACACATGTCAAAGCATTTCAATAGAATGACTCATCATTCCAAGGTTTTCATAATCATTTGTTCCCATCTAATGATCAGGTTTATTTTAGCACTACAATATATCAAATGGGGGTATGTGTCACTAGTTGTAGGGTACTAAGCTGGTGTATCTATCTTCATCCAGTTCCAAGCTCTTGAGGACACTTTCCTCTCCTTTTCCACTAATCATCCAATTTATTAACTACTGAACAACTTTGCGAAAAGTAAATCTTGCAAATAAAACTAGGATTTGGTATAGTAAAAAGGGGTCAAATTTATATATAATAAGGCTTGCATAGTCTAGCATGCTCAGTATAGATCGCCTTGATTGGTATGGTGGTCGAAGTTCTCTTCCTCGTCTTCGTAGAATTCCTCCTCGTCGTAGCCCGTATTGATACTAGCGTCTATAAATAAACATGAGGTACACAATAACCAATTAATACTTAACTACTTCTATTTATCACACAAGGGTCACACTAGATGATCTAGCATCATCTCTATCAGTACAAGAAAGGGTGATAAGATTTTATTTAGGAAAGTAATTTCTACTCATTGAAAGGTTGCTTAGGATTTAATATTCTCCAAATTAAAAATATGGGATCATATTGACACATGTCATCACCACATACTCTAATACTCGGGAATGTGATTTAAATTGGTTGGCCTAATTTATAAAGTTTAACACTATTATTTAATAATATTTAACTGGCTAAAAATGACTAGAAAGTCATTCTTTTAGTTTTGGTACAGGACTACTTTATATAAGTATGTAGACTTTTACATATTTCGAAAGTCCTGGACAAATGTGATTTTTGAGAGTTGGAATCAACTCAAAATCTCCTATGGTTGATTTTAGAAAAATGTTTGAAGTTGCAAAAGCTACTGGATTTTTATTATTACTGGGGGTGATCCATAGTTTCAAATTGTTTGAATCCAATGAGAGTGATTAGAGATTTTCATCTACTTTCAAACAAAATTGGATTCATTCAATTTGGTGCAGTTAATATCTGTGAATTGATTTTTAAAGTTCACTACAGAAAAGGTTTTTGAATAAAAAGAAAAAGACTAGATTTGAATTACTGGGCTCGTGCGGGAAACACTACTGGGCTGGCCCAACTACATAGCATGCACGCAGCAGGCTCATTCAGGATGGTCCCACGCGTCAGCGAGTGTTTCTAAACGAAGCGATATCGACTAATGCTGCCCTACGATTACAACACGATCTATTGTCGAGGTTCATCGTCTACGTCATGAGGCTCTGGCAAGATTTTAACCTAGCAGCACAGTGAGGGTGGCCAGGGGATTACCAGGGCTCTAGTTAGGGTTGGTGGTGCAGGCGAATGAGCTTGTCGATGACGGCGAGTCGAATGGAGGTCACGGCAGCTCCTAGGGGCTCCAATCGACAGCGCCTTTCCCTCGTGCCAGTGGCGGACTCCGATCAAATTCCGGCGACAGGGTGCTAGCCTTGCTCCGGGAACAGGTCAGGGGTGTTTCTGAGTGAGAGAGGAGTGGAATGGTGTGAAGACTGAGGCTGGGGGGATGGGTCTATCTATACTCCCGCGGGTGAGGCAGTGCGGCATGGCAAGGGCTCATCAGCGATGTTGCTACATGTCGATCTAATCATGGAGAAGGGCATGGGTCGACGCAGTTGGGTGTGGCGATCATCATGCGGGTGGTGGCTCGACAAGGGGCGGTCTCAGTCGGTCAGGCGATGTCAGCGTTTTGTGCGGGTACGGTGGTGTTCGTCAACGAGTACGGTGGTCAAGGGGGCGCAGTGACCAATGGGCATGTGCGGGCGGTGGCTGGTGACGCCACGATTGCGTGTACGGGCGGAGAGGTCGAGTCGCGGCGTGTCTGCGCGAGGCGGCTGCGGCGCTTCGTCGTTCTCTCGGCATGTCCGTGTCTTAAATGGGCGTGGCCGTTCCAGTGTCTCCGCGTCTCTTCATTGGTAGAGGGGTGGACAAAGAGGGGCGATGAGGTCACGGCTACTATCTAGACATCACGAGCGAGTGAGGCGCGGCCTGTGGCGTGTTGTCCATGTCCGAGTGACATGGTGAGGTCGGGTACCATTGGCATTGATCAAGATAGTGAAGAAGAGTGGCTCGATTGCACGGCTGGGTACTTGGGGTGATCGTGGGTGAGCTAGGGCAAATATTTGGAGTATAATGAATGAGGAATTGATTGATCACAAACATTAGATAGTTGGTAGTTGTACTATGATCACCAAGTGTTCGATCAAATGGCCGCATGAACTAAATCATTACCAAATTCAATGATTTTTGGTGAGTGATCTGATACTAATCTTGGTAGTCTCTAGGTGCAATGGTTTTCCAAATGGTGAAGGTTTGAGTGGTTTTCCAAAAATGGCTATCTTAATACATAAGATAGATTCAAATTTGAATTGCCTCTCAAAAGAGTTTGAAAAAGTTTCTACAAGGTTGGTAAGTCCCATTGGGTTCAGTGTCACTAGGTCTAGCAAGGGGAGAAAAGAAATGGGAAAGTTTATGTTTGAGATTAGTTGCTAGGGATGCTCAAAGTGAGCTAGTGGTTAACTTTGGCATAAATGACCATTAGGTCTTATGCTTCATATTTTCATTTTCTTTTGTTTTGATTTGATTTGGTAGTGACCTAGATGATATAGTTTTGATATTTAAACCAGTTCTCATCATTTACAACAATCAAACATGGCATTGCAATCATTCATACACACAAGCATAAAGATTTGAATTTAATTAATAAAAGCTTTTGTTAACCCTAATCTTGATTAATTTGGGAATGATCCTCATTAATATTTTTGGGGTGTTACACTCATCAGTTGGGTGCCCCGGTAGAACTTCTGGCTGACGCGTGGACGGTTCGTGCCATGGGCCCCAGCTAGAAGTGAGATTACATGCGCGGTACTGTGAGGCTCATTCCTGTTTGCAGCTGGAGGAGTAGTAGGCTTTTCATTTGCTTGACATGACCACTCGACGGATTCTTTAATCTACACCTCGATGGATTGCTTTTCATGGAAGGGTCGAAAGGAGGGACGCCTAAAAGCATAACGGTTAAAGCATGGTTATCCAGACCCATGCGTCGTCACGCTCTAATGTGAAGGGTACGTCATGTGCAGAGGATGCATCGTTCGACCCCCGCTGACACGACATTATAGTGCACCGTACTTGTGCCATGGTGGACGTGTTGCAATCGGTTAGACGAGCGTGTCGCCATGTTTCCCCCTTGCTGCACTAGAAAATACACACATTTTTTATATTCTTATATACCCTCGTGTATATAAATCCAAATATTTTATAATTTTTAGAGAATAAAAGGAAATACATAGACACACATATACAAAAATTATACGCCTTTGTACACTTCCCTTCTAGATTATGGAAGTAAAGTATCGGTGGCAAACTCATTATTTCGCGTGGATATATATATATATATATATAGAGAGAGAGGGGGGGAGGGGGGCTATCTTGCCCATTAGATCACAGAGGATCAACGTTGGGTGGCACGATCCGCGTGACAACCGTCTTGACCAATCAGGGCGTACCAACCAAAGTGAGGACGAGTTATCATGAGAGGGGGAAAACCGAGTACTACCATTTTCATATCAACCCTAGACACAACACAGACACACAAACACACAATGGGAAATTCATCCAAAATCAAAAAAAATATGAAATTGGATCGAGTAGCCCGTGTGTGTCACCCACTACCAACATAAAATCATAAGCAAGACAAACCGGGAATTATGGCACACGGCGCACCCCCGGATGGCTATCGAGTAGGAGTTAACATGACTTTCAACCCTATACCTCCCCCTCACTTCCCAGAACATGGATCCACTACACGGATTGAGCCCAAACCTGGCACCTAGCTCCCTCTCGGCATTCTAAGCAACTTCTCCAACTAGATATTCCAGGGTTCCATGGAGAAATCCAGAGTTTCCATTTACCGACTCTGGAAAACCGGCGATTCTGCAAAGGAGGTGCGAGAAAACCAGGGTGTACTCTGCGGCATGGTGACTTTTTTCATGCAACTCTTGGGTGTCCTCTCCTCTGGCGTGGTCTTATTGGTGATGCCCTTCTTCGGGGTGCTCTTTCTAGGGATGTTCTTCCTGCTCCTCTTTATGTTGCTCCTTTGTAAGTCTCTACTCTGTTCAAAGCCTCTGTCACTCGAACCATGTTGAGCGAGGTCCTCCATCAGGTCAATCATGTTTTCTACAAGTTCGTATTTATCATTGCCAAACTCAAATTCCTATCCAACCGTTAGTCGGCGTGCGAACAGGTACACTTCCCGTCTAGTTCGACTCATCCTACTTATCGGTACGGCTAAATCAATGTCAACTTTTAATTCGATAGCCTTTTTGTTGTTATAAGAAAAAAATGCCAAATGTGCTTCCTGGGAGGACCCTCACTCCATGTTCTCATGTAACGCTATTATCAGTTCAGATATCTATACCACTTCAGGATCGTATGTGCCAACGGATACATCAATGTCGTCGATGATTTTTCTGTGCCATCATCTAATTTTGCAGTGAACTTCTCGACACCGATACGGAAGTGTACCTTGCCATCACCAGTTTCCTCATGACCGAGACCACCGAGAGTTTTGATGACAGTATCAGAGTCTATACCATGGGCTTATTCCTCAACAACTGGTCTTCGATTAGAATCAACAAAGGCAGCAGCAGCATACTGAACTTCACCACGGGTTCGAGGAGGACCAGCACCCAAGACAACAGTTCTGGAAAAAGCAGCAGGGATTGGGTCAGTAGCAGGCTAAGCAACAACACCAGCAGTTCTGACAATAGCGAGGCAACCTCCCGAAGCCTTAGTTTGCACAAGCACAACAGAAGCAGGGATTGGTTTAGTAGCAGGCTGAGCAACAACACCAGCAGATTCCACAACAACGAGGCGGCCTCCCAAAGCCTTAGTTTGCACAACAGCAGTAGGGATTGGGTTAGTAGCAGGATGAGCAACAACACCAGCAGTTCTGGCAATAGCGGGGCGGCCTCCCGAAGTCTTAGTTTGCACACCAGCAGTAGGGATTGGGTTAGTAGCAGGCTGAGCAACAACACCAGTAGTTCTGGCAATAGCGGGGCGGCCTCCCGAAGCCTTAGTTTGCACAACAGAAGCAGGGATTGGTTCAGTAGCAGGCTGAGCAACAACACCAGCAGATTCCACAATAGCGGGGAGGCCTCCTGAAGCCTTAGTTTGCACAACAGCAGCAGGGATTGGGTCAGTAGCAGGCTGAGCAACAACACCAGCTGTTCTGGCAACAACGGGGTTATACATCGGAAACGTATCTATAATTTTTGATGTTCCATGCTTGTTTAGTATCTACTTTGCTTTGCTTTGTCTACACTTTGAGGTTTTTTTATATGTTTTTCTAGACTAACCTATTAACAAGATGCCATAGCGACAGTTTCATGTTTTCTTCTGTTTTTGGTTCCAGAAAGGAAGAAAATCAATATTCTCGGAATTGGATGGGACAAAAGCCAAAGTCAATATTTTACCGTTGGGAACACGAAGCCTGAATACGATACGGAGGAGAGTCACCAGGGGGGCACACCCCCTGGCCGCACGGCTAGGCCCAGCCCGCGCCTGGGGGGAGTGCGGCCGCTCTGGCTGCCCCCTGCCTTGCCTCTTCGCCTATAAAGACCCCCCAATGCAGAAACCCTTAAGGACCCGATCAATATTCCAAGAAACCGTCTGTAGCCACTGCCACCATCGTTCCTAGGTCGGGGGGATCCGAAGCTCTTCCCGGCACCCTGTCGGAGGGGAGATCATCCTGGAGGCCTTCTTCTTCATCATGCCAGCCTCCTGTATGAAGTGTGAGTAGTTCCACCTTGGACTACGGGTCCATGTAGTAGATAGATGGTTGTATCTCCTCCTTTTTGCTACCATGTTTAGATCTTGTGAGCTCCATTCATGATCAAGATTATCTATTTGTAATCATGCATGTTCTGTTTGCGGGGATCCGATGGATATTGAGATTACTATGTCAGATTGATTAATGTATTTGTCTTATTGATTCTATGATGTCTGTGTTGTTTGTGATCTTGCATGCTCTCCGTTTCTAGTAGCTATCTTGGGCAAGTAGATGCTAGTGACTCCAAGAGGGGGTATTTATGCTCGATAGTGGATTCATGCCTCTATTTAATCTAAGGGAAGTGACAGAAATTTCTAAGGTTGTAGATGTGTTGTTTCCACTAGGGAGAAAACAACGGTCTCTTGTTCATGGAACAAGTGGATTGTTTACCTTACACACTTTGCTTAAAGTAGTTATCCGTTGCTTGCAACTTAATACTGGAGGGGGCTCGGATGATAACCTGAAGGTGGATTACTAGTCATATATGCAGTTGGATGGCGGCCTATGTATCTTGTTGTATTTCCCAATCGAATCTCATAGGATCATGAATGTCTAGTATTGCATTGTTATGTCTTGCTCAGTCCTGTCAATTGCCCTACTGTAATTTGTTTACCCAGCATGCCATGTTTGTTTATCTTAAGGAGAACACCTCTAGTGAACTATGTACCCCGGTCCAATCTTTACCATTGATACATCTTCCATTGTTAATGTTTAATTTCTGCAAACCACTATTACCTTCCACACCATACAGTCAATCCTTTGTTTTCAGCAAACCGGTGAGACTAACAACCTCATTGTTCGTTGGGGCGAAGTCTTGAGTTTGTGTTTTGTAGGTTTCCAAGTTGCTAGCAACACCTTTGAGTCGTTTCCTTCCTCCTACTGGTTCGATAACCTTGGTTTCTTACTGAGGGAATACTTGCTATTGTGCTCATCATACTTTCCTCTTGGGGTCTCCCAACGAAGCTGCTAAGCACCATCAAGACTTTTTCTAGCGTCGTTGTCGGGGAGGCTAAGGACGGCTTCACAAGGGGAGTCCTTCACAACCTTTATATTTACTTTGTTTTTGTTTTGCTTAGTTTCTTTTGCTTGGTTTTGTTTGCCTCTTTTTATCAAAAACTCTAAAAACTTAGTTTAGTTTGGTTTGTTTTCTTTTAGCAAAAACACACAAAAAATAGTTCCTGCTCTAGTTGCTGCTGCTATTGGCTTGCTCCACTTTTGCCAAAATGAACTCTGCTGAGAACACCAAGTTGTGTGACTTTACTAGCACAATCAACAATGATTCCTAAGTACTCCTATTGCTCCATCTTCTCCTGATGCTACCTTTTATGAAATTTAGCCTGCTTTGTTGAATCTTGTGATGAGAGAGAAATTATCTGGTGCTAGTTCTGATGATGCTGCTTCCCACCTCAATAACTTTTTGAACTTTGTGAGATGCAAAAATATAAGGATGTATATGGAGATATTATTAAGCTCAAGTTGTTTACTTTCTCCATGAGAGGAGAAGCTAAAGAATTGTTGCTATCCTTGCCTAGAAATAGTATTAATTCTTGGATTAAGTGCAAAGATGCTTTTATTGGAAAATACTATCGTCCTTCTAAGATTATATCTATGAGAAGTGAAATAATGAAATTTAAACAACTTGATAATGAACATGTTGCTTAAACTTGGGAAAGAATGAAATATTTGGTTAAGAATTGTCCCACACATGGACTTACTGCTTGGATGATTATCCAGACTTTTTATGCAGGTTTGAACTTCTCTTCAAAAAACCTGTTGGATTCAGCTGCTGGAGGTACATTTATGACCATTACCTTGGGTGCTGCAACAAATCTCCTTGATAATATGATGGTTAATTATTCTGAATGGCACACTGAGAGAGCTCCACATGGTAAGGTAATTTTGTCGAAGAAACCTCCTCTTTGAGTGATAAGATTGATGTTATCATGGCTATGCTTGTTAATGGGAAAGATCCTATAGATCCTAATAATGTTCCCTTATCCTATTTGGTTGCTCAAGAAGAGCAAGTTGATGTGAACTTCATTAGAAACAACAATTTCAACAACAATGCTGTAACATCCCTAAAATCCTGTTTCAAACTGGTGCATAGCATTCATGCATCCATGATCATATGTTTTCATTTCAAACAAAACACTTCAAAAACAGGAGCATATGAGCTCATCATTTTATGTGAGCAGCTATTAGTCAAATGCCACTCTCAATTGAAGAGTTATTTGTTTTAAACCAAGCCTTGCTTGATCCCTTGTTATTGTGTTTGATTGTTGAAGTTTGGTGAAATTTTACAAAACAAATATGATTCAGAAACTATTTCCAAAACTTATTCAAATTATGTGCTATAGCACTGCTTATTTTGTTTGAACAGAGGGACCAAGCTAATACAAAGTGACCACTTGTTTTTATGCCCAGAAGTGTGAGTGTTGCAGCCTACAAAATCCTGGAAAAAATTTGAATTCAAAAGCTTTTGAAATCATTTGAAAATCATTCCAGAAAATCAAAACAGAAAAAGAAAAAGACAAAGGAAATAGAAAAGGGTCGTTGCCAGACTTCTAGCCCAACAACGGATCCAGCCCATCTAGCCCACCCGGGTCCTCCCTCTCTCTCTTTCACTCGCAGACGCACCCACAGAGTCGCTGACGCCAGGACCCCACCTCCCTTCTGTTTATTTCGCTGACAAGTGGACCTGTGACCCCGTCGTCGTCTTCGTCAATCACGCGCGCCTGCGACGCTCACGCCGCCGTTACTCGCCACAGTCACTGCCGCGTTGATTCCCATTGATTCCGCGAGTAACTCCACGCCCAGCTCCGGCTATATAAACCTCTCCCCCTCGCGACCATTTCCCCTCACTCAATTTTCTCTCCACGCCACTAGGCTGCTCAGGAACGTTGGATCCAGATCGTGCGGATAAGATAGAACGCGAGCGAAGCGGTAAGATTAGATCTGAGCCGCGTGATTAAGTTAGATCTAGCGGCTCAGAAGCGTGATCCGACGCGAAACGGTACACGCCAATCAGAGCGTGACGCGTGGCTAGGGTTTAGATTTAAAACAGAATTTGAATCAGATTATTGTTTGAATTTGATTTAGCTATAACTTTTGATCCCCACGTTAGAATTTGACAAATTTTATACCGTTGGAATCAGGAGAGCAAGATCTTTCTGATTATGCAATGTGTTTAATGTTTTGCATCTGTTAAAATGGTTTCTTTTGCAGAAACTTGTGTAGGGCTATTTTGATTATATGAAATGTTTAGGAATTGTTTTAGGGTTTAAATATTGGTTGTTTGGCAAGTTTTCAACTTGTTAGTGAATCAGTACTGTTTACTTGCTTGGTTGAATTTTAAAAAATCATCATTTACCATCTTGCATGCATGCATATATTTTTGATTGTATATGTTTTGTGTGTAATTTGTTGCTACCAATCTTTGTGTAGATTTTGGTGCTAGTGATTGTGATTGTGAGGAGTGCTACTCTCCCAACTACCAAGGCAAGTGGTACTTCATGAATATTATCATACCTATGTTTTCTACTAAGCATTAGAAATATTTTGTTAGACTTGCATGCTATATTTTGCTTATATGCCATGTTGGGAAATCCTAGTAGTTGTAGAAATGCTAGGGAATTTCTAAGTTAAGTTACTATCTATGCTATGCTTAGCCTAGCTAGTAGCAACCAAGGGTTGGTAAAATATATACATGCTATGATGAAAATATTTCTAAGTCCTTTGGACTTGTGTTTTTCCTAATAAAAACAACTAAGTTAATGAAACACCTAGGTGGAATGGAAGGAAAGGTTTATGTTGAGTGGTTACACAAGGCCCATTTCTATGGTTTACCTTGTGTATCTCACTTGTGGTAAGCCACCCAGGAACAAAGAGATTTTAGAGGCCAAGTGTTAAGAAGCTTCTAGTGCAGCCACTTGGCAATATGGGCTCTGCCTGGACCATATAGGTTGCTAGAACTTAGCCATTTGGACAGTTGGTGGTAGTGGGAATGATAGGTTGGAGCGCGTCCATTTGGTCTAAGGGAAGGCTTCTGAAAGGTCCTATCTTGGTGAAACCAAGTCTGGTGGGGAAAGTGCACAACCTCTGCAGATGGAAAAATCTAAGTACTTAGTCAAGTCCATGGCAATGGACAACTTGAGCATCAAGGCATGGAAGCTATCAAGAATCTCCTCATCCCAATTTCTAAGTAAAAATTTGTGGGTGAACAAGGGTGAAGGACCTCAATGTCTATTGGTGGTTCTTGGGAAAAGTTTTGACAAAGAAAAACTTAGTGATTTCAACTAATAGGCAAAATCTATTTTAAGCAAAGCAAGCCAAGCTACACTTAGCCAAATTGCATATAGAATCTAGTCCACTTAAAATTATACTAAGGTATCACTTGCCAATACTATTCCAAAGTATTGACCCACTGTGGCTGTAACTTGTGATGTTGCAGGTTACTCTGATGAGGATTAGGTGTCATGAGTCTACACTCAACATGTTTGCCTGTGGCACATGAAGATGAAGAATTTTATTTATTTACCTATTCAAACTCTCGTATTAGGCCTGTGGCCTTGGAGTTGTAAAGACTATGTTTATCTCTGGAATGGATGTAATAAATGACCTTTGTATCTGTGTACTTCATCTTAAACTGTGGATGCTAGCAATGATCCAGGGACTAGCATTGCAATCACAGGGATCCTTTTCCTTTATAAAGGAGGGATCTTACAGATGGTATCAGAGCACTGTGTTGCCTGTAGGATTATGACCCTAGGATTGGAAACCACTAAGGAAAAATTTTCAACAACTTCTACACTTGTCTATTCTTCTCGTAAAACTTTTCTAATCTTCTCTCTCATATCTATTTGTAGATGAACTCCATCAATGAAGCCGTGAGGAAAGGACCACTCATGACAATGACTTTGGAGTGTGAGACAGAATTTCCCAAGGCTCTCAAGGACCTCATGGTTGCATTAGAGATACAAGGTGCAACTGTGTATAAGGGTTTTCCTGTGATGGATGAAGGAGTGGAATACTGGTGGGTGCAACTTCACTTGTATAAAAACAAGGAAGACAACCACCAGGAAAAAGGATTCTGCATGTTCATCAATTCAGTGGTGCACACTACATTCTTTGAATCAGCAAGGGATGCAGCTTGGAAGACCATCAAAGAACTTGGTGATAGAGTCAAGTGCAGAATGCTCAACCTCCAAAATGATCTAAGGAAAGAAAAGGAACATACCCAAGAGTTGGAAGCTACCAACCAAACCTTAAGAGGAGACATTATAGACTTAGTGATGGAGTCATGTGAGCAAGATAGGCTGATTGCTTCTAGAAACATTGTGTTAGCCAACAGATCCAGTGAGATAGGATTGTAAACGTACTTCGTTAGTGGGACCACCACTTATCACCCTATTTTCCAAAATGTTGCTTTAAAATAAGAGTGAACCTTGGTTGTTGTAATGGTTTCATGTAGGCATGACTTGTGTGTTTTGCTTTCCAAGGATATGTATGTGATGTTTTGCCTTATGTTGTATCTTGAATTGTGTTGTTCTAACTTTTCTATCTTATAAATAGATGCCTACTGTTACCATCGGCACTGTTGAGGAGTTCCAGGTTACTCGCTTTGGTCCTCGTATTGTTGAGCTTACTACTTTGCTCAATCTTCCTCTTCCTACCATCATGGTGCTTCCCCTCACCAAGTTTGAGAGGAAGGACCTCTGGGGCTTCAAGGTCAACCAGCCCGGACGCCAGACAGAGCCTACCACTGAGGCCATCGTCTTAAAGCTCATGCATGATGACAGGCCTTGAGGTAGTCATGCAGGATCTGATAGGACGTCTGCTAGGGAGACACTCCCGACAGGTTAGAGGTACCCACTTCCACGTCTTCGGAAGACGTGATGAGGATGGAGAGTCCATCGACTTCGAGGACGATTCGAGGGACGCAGCAGAGCCGATTCGCCTGTACCTCCAGGACTTAGAGTCTCTCATTAGGCACGTGGACACTGACAGGACCAACGTCATGCTCAGTAATGACGAGCTCCAGGTGCAGCTTCGCGAGAAGGACAAGCTCTTCGAGGAGCAAGACGAGATAGTCAAGGAAATGGAGGCGAAGTTCGAGAGCCAGGACAGGAAGTTCAAGAGTCAGGAGAAGCGTGTCCAGGATAGGAACAAGAAGATCCGGGACATGACTGAAGAACTGCAGGCCAAGGACTTCGAGCTCGAGCATCAGCAGACAGTGATAGAGAGGCTTCGTTCCCAGAATAGGGCTCTCAAGGCCAAGATAGAGACCTTGACCACTAGTGTCGAGGAATACAAGACCGCGATGGAGAACGCAGGTCTTACCTTTGTCGAGGAGGAGATTGATGCCGAGGAGTAGATTTGACTACTCATTTATCATTTATTATCATACTTGTTGTTTGAGAACTTGTTATTTGACCATCTGACATGTGGATGGCTTGCTACTTGTGTATTTTACTTTGCGAACTTGTTATCTTGTTGTTGAACCTTTATCATTATGTTGCATGCTTCGTGTTTGTTTATGTGATGTAATGTGCATGAAAGCATCTATGGGTATCTCATTCTTATCTCTATTGATCAAACCACAGATGCCTCCCCGTCGTGCAAACCCCAACCCCAACAACAACAACAACAACAACAACAACAACAACAACAACAACAACAACAACAACAACAACAACAACAGCATAACTCCGGAAATGCAGCAAATGATGACTGCTCAAACTCAGCTGATGCAGATGATGACGACGTTCATCCAGAACCAAAACAACAACAATAACAACAATAACAACAACAACAATAACAACAACAACAACAACAACAACAACAACAACAACAACAACAACAACAACAACAACAACAACAACCCACCGGGTTCTGATATGCTTACCAGGTTCTTGAGATTGAGGCCAACAAAGTTCTCAGGGACGACTGACCCCATGGTGGCCAATGATTGGCTACGTTCTGTGAACAAGGACTTAGTAACCGTGGGCTGTATTGATGCTGAAAAAGTCAGATTTGCAGCACATCTGCTAGAGGGACCAGCCGCCACATGGTGGGACAACTTCCAGATCACCACTCCCATAGAAGGTGTGACATGGGCTATCTTTGAGGATGGCTTTCGCACTGCTCATATATCATCTGTAGTGATGAGTCTGAAAAAGAAGGAGTTCCATAACCTGAAGCAGCGCCACCGCAGCGTGGCTGAATATATTGAGGAGTTCAACAATCTGGCGCGTTATGCACCGGATGAAGTTGACACCGATGCTAAGAGAAAGGAAAAATTTCTTGAAGGCTTGAATGATGAGCTGAACCTGCAGCTGGCTGTAGCATATGTTCCCACTTATCAGTCTCTCTGTGACAAGGCTGCTATTTTGGAGAACAAAATAAAACAAGTTGAAAGCAGAAAGAGAAAGCACTCGGATAAGCACAGCTCGGGATCGTCTCACAAACGTTCCCATTATGATGACAGTGGAAGCTCAGGATCCCACAAGCATGGGAAATTCAACAAGCACCACAACCACAACCGTCATGACAACAAGCATCACCGTAGTCATGACAATGACAAGTACAAGAACCACAAGGGTGGATACAAGATCCACCACAGTGGTAATGGAAGTGGAAGTGGAAGCCAGCCTATCAAGAAAGACATAAGTCAGGTTGAATGCTTCAAGTGCAAGAAGATGGGGCATTATGCAAATGAATGCCCAGAAAAGAAAGTTGAAGGACCCAACAAGCCCAACCCTTTTCAGAAGGGACAGGTGAACCACATCAGTGTGGAGGAGGTCTATGAGGAGCCTGATGCTGTTGCTGGTAAGTTCAGACTCAATTCTATTCCAGTATTTGTTCTTTTTGATACTGGAGCATCGCATTCATTCATATCAAAAGCATTTGTTGATAGAAATGGGTTTCCAACTGAAAACATTGGGTGTCCAATAAAAGTTAGTTCTCCGGGTGGAGATATGATAGTAAGTCTTGGATGCCGGGATCTAGTAATAGAGTTTGGAAAGCATAAATTTCCAGTGAGTCTGATAATCCTAGATTCCCAAGGACTAGACGTAATATTGAGAATGGATTGGATGGCTAAGTATGAAGGAGTACTAGATTGTGCTAATCGTACGGTTGCACTCACAACCCCGGAAATAAAACGGATTAAATTCAAGTCCAACTTTGAATCAAAAGGAAGTAAGCTAAATTCTCTTAAGGGGGTTAGCATGGACAGTGTGCCAATTGTGAGTGAGTATCCAGATGTGTTTCCGGAAGAATTGCCGGGAATGCCACCAGATAGAGATGTGGAGTTTCTTATAGATTTGGTACCAGGATCTGGACCAATAGCAAAGAGACCATATAAAATGTCAGTTGATGAACTGAAAGAACTCAAGAAACAACTTGGAGAACAGTTGCAGAAAGGATTTATTCAACCAAGTTCTTCATCTTGGGGAGCCCCAGTTTTGTTCGTGGAGAAGAAAGATAGAAGTCAAAGGTTATGCATAGATTACCGTTCACTCAAAGAGGTAACTATCAAGAACAAATACCCCTTGCCTAGAATCAATGACTTGTTTGATCAGCTAGAAGGAGCCTGTGTGTTCTCAAAGATTGATCTCCGGTTGGGTTATTTTCAACTCAAGATAAGGGAACAAGACATACCTAAAACAGCTTTCACTACAAGGTATGGATTGTATGAGTATACCGTAATGCCTTTTGGTTTGACCAATGCTCCAGCATACTTCATGAATATGATGAACAAGCTGTTCATGGAATTCCTTGACAAGTTTGTTGTCGTTTTCATCGATGACATCTTAGTCTAATCCAAGAGCAAAGAATAGCATGAAGGACATTTGCGTTTGATACTTGAGAAGTTAAGAGAGCATAAACTTTATGCCAAATTCAGCAAGTGTGAGTTCTGGTTGGATGAAGTTGGTTTTCTAGGACATGTTATGACAAAGGATGGTGTAGCAGTTGATCCTGCTAAAATTTCAGCTGTGACTGAATGGGAATCTCCCAAGTCCGTGAAAGAAGTTCGTAGTTTCCTTGGCTTAGCAGGTTACTACAGAAGGTTCATTGAGAATTTCTCTAAGGTTGCTAAGCCTATGACTGGATTACTAAAGAAAGACAAGAAGTTTTCTTGGTCTGAAGGTTGTGAACTCATCTTTCAGGAATTGAAGAAGAGACTTGTGACAGCACCCGTCTTGTGTCTGCCAGATTTGGAAAAAGATTTCCAAGTATATTGTGATGCATCTCATCAGGGTTTGGGTGCAGTACTTATGCAAGAAGGAAAAGTTGTGGCATATGCCTCGAGACAACTCAAAACTCATGAAGTGAACTACCCTACTCATGATTTGGAGTTAGCCTCTGTTGTCCATGCACTCAAAACATGGAGGCACTATCTTTTGGGAAAACGTTGTGAAGTGTTCACAGATCACAAGAGTTTGAAGTATATCTTCACCTAGAAAGAAATTAATATGAGACAAAGAAGATGGCTGGAACTCATCAAGGACTATGACTTAAGTTTGCAATACCATCCCGGTAAAGCAAATGTTGTAGCGGATGCTCTAAGTCGTAAGGTTTTTGTAAATGGCCTTACCAAAGGAGAATTGCCAGATGATTTGTGTACCCAATTTAGAAAACTCAGATTGGAGATTGTGCCTGAAGGACATCTCATGACTTTGGATGTTCAACCCACCTTGTTGGACAAGATCAAAGAAGCCCAGAAGATTGATAAAGAAATCGAAGAGATTAAAGAAAAGATTGGCAAAGGAAAATCCAAAGGGTTCCATGAAGACGAACAGGGTACTTTATGGCATGGGAAACGTATCTGTGTTCCACAAGATCCGGAGCTGCGGAAACTGATTTTGCAGGAAGCACACAACTCACCGTATTCCATTCATCCGGGTAACACCAAAATGTACATGGACATGAAGGAAAGATTTTGGTGGAATAATCTCAAGAAGGACATCGCCGAACATATTGCTTTGTGTGATGTGTGTAGTAGAGTGAAGGCGGAACATCAGAAACCAGCAGGTTTACTTCAACCACTACCCATTCCTGATTGGAAGTGGGACAAGATTGGTATGGATTTCATTACCGGATTACCAAGGACCCGGTCGGGATACGATTCTATTTGGGTAGTAGTGGATCGCCTAACTAAAGTGGCTCATTTCATACCCGTGAAGACAACCTATACAAGTGCTAAGTTAGCTAGAATCTACATGAGTAGAATTGTATGTCTGCATGGAGTGCCCAAGAGTATTGTGTCAGATAGGGGAACTCAATTCACTTCCCATTTTTGGAGACAGTTACATGAGTCATTGGGAACGAGGTTAGAATTCAGTACTGCTTTTCATCCTCAAACCGATGGACAAACGGAAAGGACTAATCAGATTCTCGAAGACATGTTGAGGGCATGTGCCCTAGACTATGGAGCCAGTTGGGATGAAAGTCTGCCTTACGCAGAATTTTCTTATAACAACAGCTATCAAGCCAGTATTGAGATGGCACCATTTGAGTTTCTCTACGGAAGAAAGTGTACCACCCCATTGTTATGGAATGGTGTGGGAGAAAGAAGTTTATTCGGACCAGATCTTATCAAGGAAGCCGAAAAGAAGGTCAAGTTGGTTAAGGACAGGTTGAAGATAGCACAGTCCCGACAGAAAAGCTACGCAGATCCTAAGCGTAGAGAAGTCACCTACGAAGTTGGTGATAGAGCTTATCTTAGAGTGTCACCACTTCGTGGAGTGAAGAGGTTCGGAGTCAAAGGAAAATTAGCACCAAGATATTTTGACCATTCAAGATTCTGAGTCGTAAAGGAGAAGTTGCCTATGAAATTGAACTACCGAAATCTCTGTCAGCTGTCCATAATGTGTTTCATGTGAGTCAACTTAAGAAATGTCATCCAGAAATGGAAGAAACTTCTTTGAAGGAAACCATACCTTTGGAGGAGGTTCAACTAGAAAGTGATCTCACTTATTAAGAGAAACCTATCAAGATTCTTGAGACCGCAGAAAGAGTCACACGGACTAAGACTATCAAGTTCTGCAAAGTGCAGTGGAATCATCATTCCGAAGAGGAAGCAACATGGGAAAGAGAAGATGATCTTCGGAAAGACCACCCTCACCTATTTTCTAGCCTATCCGAATCTCGAGGGCGAGATTCACCTTAAGGGGATTAGATTTGTAACATCTCTAAAATCATGTTTCAAACTGGTGCATAGCATTCATGCATCCATGATCATATGTTTTCATTTCAAACAAAACACTTCAAAAACAGGAGCATATGAGCTCATCATTTTATGTGAGCAGCTATTAGTCAAATGCCACTCTCAATTGAAGAGTTATTTGTTTTAAACCAAGCCTTTCTTGCTCCCTTGTTATTGTGTTTGATTGTTGAAGTTTGGTGAAATTTTACAAAACAAATATGATTCAGAAACTATTTCCAAAACTTATTCAAATTATGTGCTATAGCACTGCTTATTTTGTTTGAACAGAGGGACCAAGCTAATACAAAGTGACCACTTGTTTTTATGCCCAGAAGTGTGAGTGTTGCACCCTACAAAATCCTGGAAAAAATTTGAATTCAAAAGATTTTGAAATCATTCCAGAAAATCAAAACAGAAAAAGAAAAAGACAAAGGAAATAGAAAAGGGCTGTCGCCAGACTTCTAGCCCAACAAGATCCAGCCCATCTAGCCCACCCGGGTCCTCCCTCTCTCTCTTTCACTCGCAGACGCACCCACAGAGTCGCTGACGCCAGGACCCCACCTCCCCTCTGTTTATTTCGCTGACAAGTGGACCCGTGACCCCGTCGTCGTCTTCTTCAATCACGCGCGCATGCGACGCTCACGCCGCCGTTACTCGCCACAGTCACTGCCGCGTTGATTCCCATTGATTCCGCGAGTAACTCCATGCCCAGCTCCGACTATATAAACCTCTCCCCCCCGCGACCATTTCCCCTCACTCAATTTTCTCTCCACGCCACTAGGCTGCTCAGGAACGTTGGATCCAGATCATGCGGATAAGATAGAACGCGAGCGAAGCGGTAAGATTAGATATGAGCCGCGCGATTAAGTTAGATATAGCGGCTCAGAAGCGTGATCCGACGCGAAACGGTACGCGCCAATCAGAGCGTGACGCGTGGCTAGGGTTTAGATTTAAAATAGAATTTGAATCAGATTATTGTTTGAATTTGATTTAGCTATAACTTTTGATCCCCACGTTATAATTTGACAAATTTTATACCGTTGGAATCATGAGAGCAAGCTCTTTCTAATTATGCAATGTGTTTAATGTTTTGCATCTGTTAAAATGGTTTCTTTTGCAGAAACTTGTGTAGGGATATTTTGATTATATGAAATGTTTAGTAATTGTTTTAGGGTTTAAATATTGGTTATTTGGCAAGTTTTCAACTTGTTAGTGAATCAGTACTGTTTACTTGCTTGGTTGAATTTTAAAAAATCATCATTTACCATCTTGCATGCATGCATATATTTTTGATTGTATATGTTTTGTGTGTAATTTGTTGCTACCAATCTTTGTGTAGATTTTGGTGCTAGTGATTGTGATTGTGAGGAGTGCTACTCTCCCAACTACCAAGGCAAGTGGTACTTCATGAATATTATCATACCTATGTTTTCTACTAAGCATTAGAAATATTTTGTTAGACTTGCATGCTATATTTTGCTTATATGCCATGTTGGGAAATCCTAGTAGTTGTAGAAATGCTAGGGAATTTCTAAGTTAAGTTACTATCTATGCTATGCTTAGCCTAGCTAGTAGCAACCAAGGGTTGGTAAAATATATACATGCTATGATGAAAATATTTCTAAGTCCTTTGGACTTGTGTTTTGCCTAATAAAAACAACTAAGTTAATGAAACACCTAGGTGGAATGGAAGGAAAGGTTTATGTTGAGTGGTTACACAAGGCCCATTTCTATGGTTTACCTTGTGTATCTCACTTGTGGTAAGCCACCCAGGAACAAAGAGATTTTAGAGGCCAAGTGTTAAGAAGCTTCTAGTGCAGCCACTTGGCAATATGGGCTCTGCCTGGACCATATAGGTTGCTAGAACTTAGCCATTTGGACAGTTGGTGGTAGTGGGAATGATAGGTTGGAGCGCGTCCATTTGGTCTAAGGGAAGGCTTCTGAAAGGTCCTGTCTTGGTGAAACCAAGTCTGGTGGGGAAAGTGCACAACCTCTGCAGATGGAAAAATCTAAGTACTTAGTCAAGTCCATGGCAATGAACAACTTGAGCATCAAGGCATGGAAGCTATCAAGAATCTCCTCATCCCAATTTCTAAGTAAAAATTTGTGGGTGAACAAGGGTGAAGGACCTCAATGTCTATTGGTGGTTCTTGGGAAAAGTTTTGACAAAGAAAAACTTAGTGATTTCAACTAATAGGCAAAATCTATTTTAAGCAAAGCAAGCTAAGCTACACTTAGCCAAATTGCATATAGAATCTAGTCCACTTAAAATTATACTAAGGTATCACTTGCCAATACTATTCCAAAGTATTGACCCACTGTGGCTGTAACTTGTGATGTTGCAGGTTACTCTGATGAGGATTTGGTGTCATGAGTCTACACTCAACATGTTTGCCTGTGGCACATGAAGATGAAGACTTTTATTTATTTACCTATTCAAACTCTCGTATTAGGCCTGTGGCCTTGGAGTTGTAAAGACTATGTTTATCTCTGGAATGGATGTAATAAATGACCTTTGTATCTGTGTACTTCATCTTAAACTGTGGATGCTAGCAATGATCCAGGGACTAGCATTGCAATCACAGGGATCCTTTTCCTTTATAAAGGAGGGATCTTACAAATGCCTATAGGAATAATTTTGGTAGTAACAACAATTATAGGCCTTATCCTCCTAATAGTTACAATATCTATGGAAACTCCTACAACAATGCTAGAAGTGCTCCCTCTGAACTTGAAGTCATGATCAAAAACTTTATTAGTAAACAAACCACTTTCAACAAGACTGTGGAGTCAAAGCTTTTGAATGTTGAGAAAAATATTTCCTCTTTGTCTGAAGCACAGTCCTTTTTGATTAATAAAATGGCAGCTAAACCTGAAACCTTGGAAAGTACCTTTGCTGCTACTCATGCCATACAAGTTACTATTGATGAAAATGTTAGAATGTTAGCTCAACTTCATGCTAAGTGGGAAAGGGATGCTGAAATTTCTAGAAACAATAGTGTGTGCACTATCACCACCACCAATATGGATGCCAGTAAACCACAAGAAGCCCCATTTCCTCCGACCACATTGCCTAAACCCAATGATCCTACTACTAGTAATGCTAAGTTTGATTTTGATCTTGATGGTTGCAATATTTATGAAGTGATTATGTTCCTACAAAAGCTTGCTAGAAGTCCTGATGCTAGGGATATGAATGTGGCTTTCACCAAACACATTATAGATGCTCTTATTAAAATTAAGGAAGAGAAGTTGAAACACAAAGCCTCCATTCCTAGGAAAGTAGAAGATAGTTGGGAACCCATTATTAATATGCAAGTGAATGAATTTGATCTCAAATCTTCATGTGACCTTGGTTCTAGTGTCTCTATTATGCCTAGAAAGATTTATGAAATGCTTGATTTGCCACCTTTGTAAGATTGCTATTTGGATGTCCCACTTAATGATAATGCTAAAAAGAAACTCATGGGGAGTGTTAATGATGTTCTTATTATGGATAACAATGCTTATGTCCCTGTTGATTTCTATGTTTTGGATGTTGAATACAATGCTTCTTGTTCTATTACTTTGGGAAGACCTTTTCTTAGAACTGCTGGTACCATCATTGATATGAAAGAAGGCAGCATTAAATATCAATTTCTATTTAAGAAAGGTATTGAATGTTGGGAATATGCCCTAGAGGAAATCATGTATGATGAGATTTCCCATAGTATTCATAAAGATATAAAGTTGTCCTTGTATAAGCATCTGATGTATATCATTGAATATGTGATTCGGTTGTGGAACTATGCATTCATGTTGTTTGTACTAAATATCCTTGGTCATTGAGGTTGTGCTGGACACACAACTTAGACCAATGTGAAAGCCGGCTTGATGACTCGGTTCCACTTGTCATGGGCATGGAGATGCCATTCCGACATACACAGACTCGGCTATAGAGTTTAGCGAGTCGGATTGACCCATATTGAGGTACAATGAACAAGTTGTCATTTGTATATCTCAATCAATGTAATCCTTAGACCTGAGGTTGTTGCATAATCCGAGTTTAGGATCACCGACTTAGGTTCTGTCAAACGCAGATCCGTAACTGGGCAGTTATAAAGGCAGAGTTCGGGTCGACTGAGAATCAAGCTGCGTGATGTGAATAACCAAGATGGGATTTTTGCCCCTCCACTCGGAGAGATATTCTCTGGGCCCTCTCGGATGATATGATTCAGAAAGCATGGCCATGCACGACTCGATTAAGTGTTAACCGAGGCGGTCAACTAAGAGTTAGTCGGGTGAATCACTTATCTCGGATCGATAAGAGAGTCGGACTATTTAAGGGATGACATATATTCGCCTATAGTCTGACAAGGTATATCGTGAGGCAAAAGGGACCCGGACGCAAGTCACATTGGAAAGACAAGTCGTCATGACTCTTTGGTACTTGGGAGTCGGCACGTTCTGCTAGGAGCCGCTGCCGACTGATCGATTGTGAGTCGGACTCCAATCGTGTCCGATTAGCCATGAGCCTGTCGGGTCACACACTTAAGAGCAGGAGCAAGTCCGGGTTGGACCCAAGCCGGAAATCAGTCTGGGTTGGATCCAAGCCGGAAATCAGTCCGGGTTGGATCCAAGCCGGAAATCAGTCCGGGTTGGACCCGAGCCGGATTAGGACTGAGTCAGCGAGTCGGACTCGCGGTGACTAGCGTTATATGGGCTTTAGTGAATGGGCCATGAGAGTGGAGCCCACGTTCACTCCCTATATATAGTGGAGCACAGTAACCCAGAAGGGTTAATCGTTAATCGGTTAGGTCATTCCATGTGTTGGAAACCCTAGCTCCACAGTAGTCCTGCCGTCGATACGAACCTAGCAGTTCACCGCAACTACGCGTCTAGTGGTAAACCTTGTGGCCTTCTACCTCGGATAGTTCTTGGGATCACCACGTTAGAGGAAAAAGTTTTGTTTTATCTCTGCGTGGCTCAACAGTGGTATCAGAGCGATAGCTTCTGGTTTTAGGCTCGAGATCTCGCATATGTGATATGAGGTAGGCTGTAGATGAGATCTATATGCTGTTTTGGTGGTCGATCTATGATATTGATCGGTTTTGTATGATGTTGATTGGATCAATTGTACTCGGGAATGGTAGACCTGATTTCCATGATCATACTGCTAAGGTCGTGGAACGACATACCCCTACCGATCGGCTTCCACCATCGGGGTAGACTGTGACACGTAAATCCAGATGCGGTGATCGAAGATCAAAAAGTTTGATCGAATTGGAACGATGGTCGAAATCCATGTTCAGATCATAGATGAGATCTACGTTTTTGGAAAAATCGTCGGGCGCTGACCGCACCCGCGAGGGGCGCTGCCCCTTCGATCCCCGCCCGCTATCCGGCTAGCAGGACCGCCGGCTTCTCCCTGTCGTAGCGCCTTAGATGTCGTTGCGAGTTTCATAACGCCGGTAGATATTGTATCTATGCATAACTTGTTTTTGCAGGAAGTTGTGAATGGTATGGTTCATGTGCATGTGATGTATGTGTGTAATCCATACATGATCTGCGAATCACGGTTTTTGTCAGCCGGCTGGAGCCTAGGTGCTGTCATTTTATTGTATATCGACCTGCGTGTCGGATTCTCCTTGTAATTTACTTTACTAAGCTAGTGTAGCTGTTTGGAGAACCCGGATGGCATGCAAGGCGATGTACATGTCGGCGACATGGAGTAAGACGGCAAGTGACAAGAGTTGGCACGAGTCGGATTACAGGATTTATGGAGATGGAGATCACCATGAAGGGAGTCATACCATTTCACATTATAATTGCTTTATTTTGTGTTATTGTTATGTCTCTATTTTACCTCTATTATATAGTCGGTAAAATCTAATCCCTCAAAGAAGGTCTAGTCGGTTTTCCCGCCAGTGTTTGCACCATGACAAGTCGGACATTTTTGGTAGTGGGCTCATAAAATTGAGGTGCTACCAATTCTTTCCGACTAGGTGGGTTCGATTCATACTCTTACTGCGGAAACACTCGGTAATCTAGACGGGTCTATCACAACGGTTGTGGGGCTCGGGGAAAATTCGGATGGGAGCCGGGGCATGTGATGCCACCCGTCCAACAGGAGTCGTATGAGATACGATTGACAAGGAGTTGTCTACCTAGATCACTTGGCGGCTAGCGGTGATGCTAAAGCTCACTAGCCGACTTGCTTATTTAGGGTCCTGAATCACTAAGTAACCATCGGAGGGGTGTTGGTTCTAGAGGGAGCATTAAATATTAAAATGTTTAATATGCTTGCTCTTTTATGAATACATGTCTTAAGTGTTTTGCATATTTCTGTTGTAGATCATGGCACCAAGTAGCAGTCACTCTCAGATATCTGGTTTTGCGTTGAGAACCATTCTTGATAAAGATAAACTGAACGACACTAATTTTACCAACTGGTATCGAAATCTGATATTTGTTCTCAAACAAGAAAAGAAGGACCATGTCCTAGACAACCCACTTCCAGATGAGCCGAATGAGAATGCGACTGTCGCTGCTACCAATGCCTACCGTCGGGCTAAGGATGAGTCCACGGATATTAGTTGTCTTATGCTTGCTCACATGGAACCGGACTTGCAAAAGAAGTTCGAGAATGTTGAGGCCTACGATATGATCGAAAGCCTCAAAAGTATGTTCCAGGCTCAGGCGAATACTGAGAAGTATCAAGTCTCTCAGGCATTGCTGAGTTGCAAGCTGAAGGATGGTGATCCACTGAGTCTGCATGTGATCAAAATGGTTGGTTATGTGCAGTCTCTGGAGAGGCTTGGCTACCCCATTAGCGAAGAGTTCGCTACGGATATAATTCTAAACTCTCTTCCTAGTGCATATGGGCAGTTCATTTCGAACTACCACATGCATGGTATGGATAAGAAGCTCACTGAATTGCATGGGATGCTCAAGCAGGCAGAGGCGGATCTCAAGAAGGGTGCCAGTCAAGTGTTGATGGTGCAGAATAAGGCTAAGTTCAAGAAGAGTTCTTGGACTAAGAAGAAGGCTAAGTCAGGAGGAAAGCAGGCTCAGGACCCGGTCCCAAGCGCTTCCTCAGGGACTAAGCCATCTCCTTCAGCCGGATCCACTTACTTCTACTGCAAGGCGGATGGCCACTGGAAGAGGAACTGCAACAAGTACTTGGCCGACAAAGCCAAGAGTGGAGGTATGACTTCTGACTCAGGTACACTTGTTTGCAATGTTATAGACATATATCTTGCTGATGCACCTAATAGTTCTTGGGTATATGATACCGGATCAGTTATTCACATCTGCAACTCGTTGCAGGGACTGGTAAGAACTAGGAGCGTAGCAAGAGGCGAGGTTAATATTCGAGTCAGCAACAAAGCAAGAGTTGCTGCGTTGGAAGTCGGTACGATGCAACTTCATTTACCTTCCGGATTCATTATGGAACTGAATAATTTTTATTATGTTCCAGTGCTCAGTCGAAACATTATTTCTGCTTCATGTTTGATGAGGCAAGGATATGAGTCGAATATCAAGAATAATGGTTGTTCTTTGTATTTGAATGATATGTTTCATGGCTTTGCACCCGTCCAGGACGGGTTATTTATTTTGAATCTTGATGGTGAGTCGGTTTATAATATAAATGTTAAAAGGTTGAAACCAAATGATCTGAATATGACTTACTTTTGGCACTGTCGTCTTGGTCATATAAGTTGGAAATGCATGAAGAAGCTCCATGATGATGGACTCCTAACTTCGTTCGACTTGGAGTTGTTCGAGACATGCGAATCTTGCCTACTCGGCAAAATGACCAAGACACCTTTTGCAAAGAGTTGCGAAAGGGCGTCCGACTTGTTGGGACTAGTACATAGTGATGTATGTGGACCAATGAGCACGACAACCAGGGGTGGTCATGAGTACTTCATTACCTTCACTAATGATTTGAGTAGGTATGGATATATCTACTTGATGAAACATAAGTCGGAAGCCTTTGAAAAGTTTAAAGAATTCCAGAATGAAGCACATAATCAACTCGGCAAGAAAATAAAGTTTCTTCGGTCGGACCGAGGAGGCGAGTACATGAGCCATCAGTTTGATGACCATCTGAAAAGTTGTGGAATAGTTCCTCAACTTACTCCGCCAGGAACGCGGCAAAGGAACGGTGTTTTGGAAAGGTGGAATCGGACCTTGTTGGACATGGTACGATCAATGATGAGTCAGACAGATCTGCCTTTATCATTTTGGGGTTATTGTCTAGAAACAGCGGCGTTCACACTAAACAAAGTACCATCAAAATCAGTAGAGAAGACACCGCATGAGATGTGGACAGGCAAAAGGCCGAGTTTGTCTTTTCTTAAGATTTGGGGCTATGAAGCATTTGTCAAGCAACTTCAGTCGGACAAGCTTACAGCCAAGTCGGATAAGTGTATTTTTGTGGGGTATCCGAGGGAAACCTTGGGTTACTACTTCTACAACCGAGAAGAGGGCAAAGTGTTTGTCGCTCAGAACGGTGTCTCCCTTGAGAAAGAGTTTCTCAGTCGGGGAGTAAGTGGGAGCATGGTGCAGCTCGAAAAAATTCGAGAGGAACCGGCTAGTAGCGAGTCGGCAAAAACCTTGGAGGTTGAGCCGGTTATGGTAGCTAAGCCGGCAGCAACACCTGTACTACGAAGATCGGTGAGATTACAAAGTGTTCGTGATGTGTTACTGTTAGACAGTGATGAGCCGGCAAATTATTCGGAAGCGATGGTGGGATCTGATTCCAAGTCATGGCTTGGAGCCATGAGATCCGAGTTAAAGTCCATGGATGAAAATCAAGTTTGGAACTTGGTTGATCTGCCAGACGGTGCAAGACCCGTCGAGTGCAAATGGGTCTTTAAGAGAAAACTGATATGGATGGAAATGTTTCCGTCTATAAAGCACGTCTTGTCGCGAAGGGGTTCCGACAAGTTCAAGGAGTTGATTACGATGAGACTTTCTCGCCCGTAGCGATTCTTAAATCAGTTCGGATCATGTTAGCGATAGCAGCCTATTTTGACTATGAGATATGGCAGATGGATGTCAAAACGGATTTCCTTAACGGAAATTTAACCGAGGACGTGTATATGATACAGCCCGAGGGTTTTGTAGATCCGGCTAATGCTAACAAGGTACGTAAACTTCAGAAATCCATTTATGGGCTGAAGCAAGCATCTCGGAGTTGGAATATTCGCTTTGATGAGGTAGTCAAATCGTTTGGCTTCATCAAGAGTGATCATGATTCTTGTTTATACAAGAAGTTTAGTGGGAGCAAAGTAAACTTTCTAATCTTATATGTGGATGACATATTACTGATTGGAAATGATGTCCAAATGTTGCAAGAAACCAAGGAATCATTGGAAAGGAGTTTCTCAATGAAAGACTTGGGTGAGGCAACATACATCCTCGGAATCCGGATCTATAGAGATAAATCAAGGAGGCTCATTGGATTGAGTCAGAGTACTTATTTTGAAAAAGTGTTGAAGAAGTTCAACATGGAATCGTCTAAGAAGGGGTTCTTACCGATGTTCCATGGTGTAAAACTTAGCAAGACTCGGTGTCCTTCGACAACTAATGTGCAAAGTCGGATGAGTGCGATTCCATATGCTTCTGCAGTTGGATCCATCATGTATGCCATGATTTGTACTAGGCCGGATGTTTCCTATGCTCTAAGTGTTGTGAACAGATACCAGGCTGATCCTGGAGAGATCCACTGGACAGCGGCTAAAAATATCCTAAAGTACTTGAGAAGGACTAAGGGTATGTTTTTGGTTTACGGTGGTGAAGATGAACTCGGTATAAAGGGTTACACGGATGCGAGTTATCTTACCGACTCTGATGATTCTCGTTCGCAATCCGGGTACGTGTTTATTATAAACGGAGGTGTTGTGAGCTGGAAGAGTTCCAAGCAAGAGACTGTGTCTGCATCTACAACAGAGGCTGAGTATATTGCCGCCTCGGAGGCAGCAAAGGAGGCTGTTTGGATGAGGAATTTCCTCATGGATCTTGGTGTGGTTCAGGGATCGTCCAATCCGTTAGATGTGTATTGTGACAACAATGGTGCTATTGCACAAGCCAAGGAACCTAGACAACACCAGAAGAACAAGCACATACTCATGCGGTACCACCTGATTCGCTAGTTCGTGGATCAGGGTGATATCAAGTTATGCAAGGTACACAAGGATGCAAATATTGCGGATCCGTTGACAAAGCCATTACCACAGCCAAAGCATGAGGCGCACCTGAGAGCCATGGGCATTAGATGCTTAGACATGTGATGTCAGAAGATTGACTCTAGTGCAAGTGGGAGGCTGTTGGGAATATGCCCTAGAGGCAATCATGTATGATGAGATTTCCCATAGTATTCATAAAGATATAAAGTTGTCCTTGTATAAGCATCTGATGTATATCATTGAATATGTGATTCGGTTGTGGATTTATGCATTCATGTTGTTTGTACTAAATATCCTTGGTCATCGAGGTTGTGCTGGACACACAACTTAGACCAATGTGAAAGTCGGCTTGATGACTCGGTTCCACTTGTCATGGGCATGGAGATGCCATTCCGACTTAAAGAGTTTAGCGAGTCGGATTGACCCATATTAAGGTACAACGAACAAGTTGTCATTTGTATATCTCAATCAATGTAATCCTTAGACCTGAGGTTGTTGCATAGTCCGAGTTGAGGATCACCGACTTAGGTTCTGTCAAACGCTGATCCGTAACTGGGCAGTTATAAAGGCAGAGTTCGGGTCGACTGAGAATCAAGCTGCGTGAAGTGAATAACCAAGATGGGATTTTTTCCCCTCCACTCGGAGAGATATTCTCTGGGCCCTCTCGGATGATATGATTCGGAAAGCATGGCCATGCACGACTCGGTTAAGTGTTAATCGAGGCGGTCGACTAAGAGTTAGTCGGGTGAATCACTTATCTCGGATCGAGAAGAGAGTCGGACTATTTAAGGGATGACATATATTCGCCTATAGTCTGACAAGGTATATCGTGAGGCAAAAGGGACTCGGACGCAAGTCGCATTGGAAAGACAAGTCGTCATGACTCTTTAGTACTTGGGAGTCGGCAGGTTCTGCTAGGAGCCGCTGCCGACTGATCGATTGTGAGTCGGACTCCAATCATGTCCGAGTAGCCATGAGCCTGTCGGGTCACACACTTAAGAGCGGGAGCAAGTCCGGGTTGGACCCAAGCCGGAAATCAGTCCGGGTTGGATCCAAGCCGAAAACCTGGCCGGGTTGGACCCCAGCCGGATTAGGACTGCGTCAGCGAGTCGGACTCGCGGTGACTAGCGTTATATGGGCTTTAGTAAATGGGCCATGAGAGTGGAGCCCACATTCACTCCCTATATATAGTGGAGCACAGTAACCCAGAAGGGTTAATCGTTAATCGGTTAGGTCATTCCATGTGTTGGAAACCCTAGCTCCACAGCAGTCATGCAGTCGATACGAACCTAGCAGTTCGCCGCTAGTGCTCCTCCTTGTACGTGTGGATACCAGCAGAGGTGTTGTACGATCAGCACCAGGACGATCGGATCGCAAGGGACTGCACTGCATCAACTGACGCGCTTCATCAGTAATCCGCAACTGCGCGTCTAGTGGTAAACCTCGTGGCCTTCTACCTCGGCTAGATCTTGGGATCACCACATTAGAGGAAAAAGTTTTGTTTTATTCATGCGTGGCCCCGCATTGAACACTTCCCTATGAGGAGAGATAAGTTGCTTTTTGCTCCTCCTTTTAAAGCAAAGTTTGATGTTAATGCTTCTTCATTTGAAAATACTTGATTCTTGCTTCTTGTGCCTAACTTAAAGGCATTAAAGAAAAGTACTTATTGGGAGATAACCCAAAAGTTTTCTTGATTCTTGGAAGTTATTACTTCAGTAATTACCTCTCCTTATCCTTTTTGTTTGCTTTTTGTGCCAAGAATGACCTCTAATGAGAGGGAAGTAAGATTTGGGCAGTTGCTGTCCCGAAATAGATTTTTGTGATCAACCGTAATTTTTTTGTAAAATCTCTATAAGTCGGATTGAGTTGATATTGTCTGAATAAATCCCCCAGTATGTTATCTAACTTTCGTTAGTTCACCACTTTTTTATTTGAGCAACAGAAGGTCTCCAAAAAAATCGGTTTCTACCTGCTGGTCCGTTTTGACAGATTTCTGTCATTATTCGCATTTGCTTCTTATTGATTCCTTTTTGGGTTGTTTTTGGGAAATTAAGATTTTTGAGGGAATTGCTATGGCAGCTTGTGTTTTTAGTGAAAGTTTGATGTTCTAAAGCTAAGTCCAAAGGTCTATTATCTTTTAAATACACTAATGTTGCTAATGAAGATTGTATGAAGGAAAAAATTTAGGTGTAGAGAAAGAATGATGTAATGAGATGAAAAATGGAAAAAATATCAAGCTTGGGGATTCCACCCCGTGTCGGCCTAAGAAATATTCAAGAGGTACAAGCGTCAAAGCTTGGGGATGCCCAAGGCATCCCCTTCTTCATCAATAAAAAGCTCAGGTCTTTCTAGACACTTTGTTTTTATTGTTTCATGCACAGTTGTGTTGTTCTAGGAGCATCTTAGTTTTCATTTGGTTTGCTTATTTTGCTTGAATAAAGTAGTTTGGACCCTCATTCTTGTTGTGTTGTTTCAAATAAGTTGATTGCTCTTGGAGAGGAGTAGAAAGTTCTTGCTTCAATAGTACAAGAGGAGCTTGCTTTGACTATGACTTAGACTTTAGCATGTCATGCTAGGTGTTGTTTTGACCTTATGCTTAGTGATTATTGTTGTAGCATGACTTTTTCAAAACAATTGGGATGGCTTAATGTGCCTTGAAGGAATCATGTGTTGTTTTAGCATACAAAAGCATAATATTGTGGTATTCTCCTTTGATGCTTTGTTTGGGTTAACTTGGCACTTGCTCACACCATGTTATGACTATGAACAAGTCACCTTAGCCTATATGATCATTTAGTTCTTGACTTGTAGTACCACTTTATGCTTTGATTAGTAATGTTTTGTTGCTCTGCATGATTATGGCCATTATTGCTCTCTTAGTTGGTCGCTCCCAGTCTTTTGCTAGCCTCCACTTGTATGAGTAAGTTCTACTCATGCATCCAACTTCCAAGAAACCAAGTTATTCCAAAGTGTCCACTCTAAATTCCTATGCATGGTGTGTTACACCATTCCAAGTATATACTTGTTTTCATCTATCTTCCAATTAAAAAGTATTTGTTATGTGAAAACTTAGTGATTAAAGCTCTCACGAACTTGATGGCACACTTTATTTTTCTTGCCCCTAATAAACTTGAACCATGGTGTCATCTATATTGTATATGCTTACACTTATATGTTGGGATTAGCAGAACCATGTTGTCATGGGAACGCTTTCAACATTTCACTTGTACATTATACACAGTTGATATCATGCTCTTTTGTCTATGGATGTCGTCGGTGTGAAATGAAAGGGGAGCTTGTAAGTCCATGGAGTTATGCATTTGTGTTAGAGAAACGCCTGGGCCGCTAGCCTAAGCCATGCCTAATCATGGTGGAAAATTGCAGCATCACCATAGTGACATCTATGAAGCATTCTCCTTATAAAAAAAGAGATAAGAAAAAGAGATTGAGAAAAAAGAAAAAATATATATGAAAAGAGGAAAGAGAGAAAATAGCACCATATTCCCATGGTAAATAAGAAGATTGCTGAGATGCTCATTGTCTGCTTGCCTTGTCATTTTGATTATGGGATAGCTCTTGTATCATGTGCAAGGGTTACCCCATTGGTGGTTCTCTATGATACACATGTACTTACTATGACAAGAACTTGCAAGTAACTAAACTTGAGTAACATGAGGAGCGGCCCTCGTATTCAAGGGACATGAGATTGCCAACTTATACTTTGTCAAGCATATATTCCATAGTTTGTTCACTTTAACCTTAATCACTTCAAGATTCTTATGATATGGGCAATAAGGGCTCGAAGCTAACAAGTACCATAATTTTTGGAAGCTCTTTATGAAACTTGAAATCCCTGCTTCCCCATATGAAGGGTCATTCTTCCACTATTATATTGAGTCTTCACCTTCTATCCTTAGGCACCAATTAAGAGAGCATAGTTGTCATTCTTAGTTTTATGTGCATTGTCCCAAAACTTATTGATTGCTGCATATTGTTGATATTGATTGTTCTTGTGATATTTGTATCTAGTCACTCTTATGAACTTTGAAGGTGTCCTATGCATCTATTTGCTACTCCATGAGGGACAAGCTGAATGCCACTATGCTATGTTTTATGTATGTGAAACAAAAAAACGTTTTTCAATGCATGTTATTCATGATCTTTGTTTGTAACCTTTCATGTTGCATGCATAGTTACTTTGTCTTACTGTTAGAACTCCATATTCCATGCTCATGTTTAGAGTTCTTTGATCCCAGCTTTCAATGCTTGCAAATGGTTTGATCTTGATTTTGATGGTGCATGTCACCTCAAAAATTATTCTTTTTATCACTTACCTACTCAAGGACGTGCAGGAGTTAAGCTTGGGGATGTTTGATACGTCAGAAACGTATCTATAATTTTTGATGTTCCATGCTTGTTTAGTATCTACTTTGCTTTGATTTGCCTACACTTTGAGGTGTTTTTATATGTTTTTCTGGACTAACCTATTAACAAGATGCCAGAGTGCCAGTAGCCTGTTTTCTTCTGTTTTTGGTTCTAGAAAGCCAGAAAATCAATATTCTCGCAATTGGACGGACAAAAGCCAAAGTCAATATTTTACCGTGGGGAACACGAAGCCTGAATACGAGATGGAGGAGAGCCACCAGGGGGCCACACCCCTGGCCGCGCGGCTGGGCCCAGCCCGCGCCTAGGGGGTGTGGCCGCCCTGGCTGCCCCCTACCTCGCCTCTTCGCCTATAAAGACCCCCCGATGCAGAAACCCTAAGGACCCTATCAATATTCCACGAAACCGTTTGTAGCCACTGCCACCATCGTTCCTAGATCGGGGGGATCCGAAGCTCTTCTTGGCACCCTGTCGGAGGGGAGATCATTGTCACATCCCAAGATTTTCCAAATCTTGTAATGTGAAAATAAATGAATAAAATAAAACTTTGTTTGATTTTCAGAGCCAGAAGAAACTTTTTGAACACAATTGGAACTTCAAACCCATTTGAATCAAATAAAATCCTAAAGGGATTTAAAAAGATAAACTTTTATTAAAGGAAAATAAAAATAATTAAAATTACTATTTTGGATCTTTTAATAAAAAGTTTTGGTTTTCAAAAGAAAAGGTGGATTTATAAATAAAGATTATTTTGTAAAGCCAAATTAAACCTTGACCAAACTTTGGGAATTAAAACTTTTAGTTTGAATAAAAACAACAAAGGTTTATTAAAAATAAAATAATAAGGAATTAATATCCAAACTTTATTCAAATAAAAGGTTTTACCATTTTAATTAAAACATCAAAACTTATTAAATTATTTTAAATAGGTTTTCCAAGTATTTTATATTCTCTAATAAAACCTACTAAAATGTTTTGACTTTATTTTAGATTTTCAACATAAATATCTCAATAAAACAAAACCTATTGGATTTAATAATGAAAGTCTATTATATTAATTAATAATGGACACTAAAATAAAAGGTTATTTTGTTTTAAAAAAAAATTCCAAATATTATATATCTCCCAAATTAAACCTACTAATTTTATTTTGAAAATATTTAGATTTCAAATAAAGATTTTATTAATAAAATCAAACCTTATTTGATTTAATAACTAAGGACCATTTTATTTAATCATTAATGGACCCTAAAGTAAAAGGATCATTTTATTTTAAAGTTTTCCAAATATTCATTATTTCCAAATAAACTACTGATTGGTTTTGAAAGTATTTGGTTTTTCAAATGAAGATTTTATTAAATAAACCAAACCCTATTTTATTAATAAACAATGGTCCATTTTATTTAATTAATAAATGGAACCTAAAAAGATTTAAAATATTATTTTATTTTGGAAGTTGGTTATACTACTAAACAGAACAAAGTTCAAACTTTCAAAGATTTAGTGATGGTTTGAATTGATTTGATCTTGTTTGTGTGTTGGAAAAATCAAAACAGAAAATAGAAATGGAAAAGGAAAATGTTTCTGTACAAAAAAAAGGGAAACAACAGCAGCCCAACTACCCCAGCCCAACTCAGCCCAACCGAGCCCACCTCCCTCTCCCAGCAAAGTGAATCGTTTTTCACCGCAAACCTAACCCACACCCTCGCTGGTAGGTGGACCTCCTCCTCGTCTCTTTTCCCACTGACGCAACGACCCCACTCCACTGTTCTTCCTCTCCACCCCGCTCGACCGTTCCTCGCCGTTTACTGCCGAGTAAACTCCCTTGAATTCGCGTTGATGAATGGATTAAACCCGCCATTGACCATGCTATGTTAAACGCCATGCTTCACGCCTCCTTTCCCCTCTGTTTCCTCCCCCGAGCACGCCTCCAGTCCATCCCAATTTCTCCTCGACTGCCTCGGCTCCGACCATCGTCTCCGGCCGATTCCGGCTGCCACACGCCGCCCCTTGCCTCGTCGACCTAGCACACATACTCCACGCGTCCAGACGCATCCGTCCATACCAACCATTCACCTGCGGGCGCTCCAAAACGTCGGCAACAACTCCACCTATACGCCGCCGTCGTCTGCTACTTTTCCGGCGAGTCCTCCAGGTGATATCTGACCACCCCCTTCTGTCTCGTTGATGCACACACGATCACCGACCCCGTACGCATCTAACACAATTGTTATCTTGCTTTTCCGTGGCTTGTGTCATCACCTCCGACGAAAAACAGAGAAGCCCGACGCGGACACGAACTCCGGCGAGAGATTCAAGCCAGCATAGTGCGCCCCTTGACCAACCGCGAGTACCTTGAGCTTCGCCGTGTTCTCCTGAGCCTAGTGAGCTTACTCCCACCCTTTCTTGCTTCCTGCATCGCCAGCGCCGCCGCCAACTGGCCGCTCCGCCGCTCGCCGGTGAACTCGCGCCGCCAGTCCTTGGCTAGGTAGCAGCAGCCGTCCGATCTTAATCCAGTGGATAGGATAGAAAGTAGAGCGAAGGGGTATCGAGCAACCAGAGCCGCGCGATGTTAATTAAATCCAACGGCCAGCGTCGCCCGATCCGGCCGAACCGGTACCGTCCAATAGAATCCTGCCGCGTGTCCCTGTTCTGATTAAAAACAGAATTAGAAACCAGATTTAAAAGCCATTTTGAAACCTTTGTAACTTTCAAACCACACGTCCAAACTTGACAAATTTTATATCAATGGATTCAGGAGAACAAGACCTAGCCAACCATGGCCTTAGTTTAGCAAATAGTATCTGTTAGCTTGTTTGAATTTGCAGAAACTTTTGTGAGCTTGTTTAGAGTATAAAAATTGTTTAAAAATGATTTTTGGATTAAAACCTTTGCAAAATGGTTTGTTGTGACCTTACTGACCCTAGGAACCAACCCTTGGTATTAAAAATGATTTTTGTAAGATTTAGGTTGGATTACTTGACTTAGTCATTTTCTAGCCAAATAAAAAGAATTGATTTTATTATGGAAATGTTTATGGAAAGGAAACTTTGAGAAAATAGTTTGGACCAAACCTACTGACCCAAAAACACCAAGCTTTGCAATAGAAACTCATTTGGTGAACAACAAAGAGTTTTGCCTTAATAAAAACATTTTTCACCACATGAAATGATGAATGGATTTAAAAACAGTTTTTGGACAAAACCCTCTAACTAATGACTTTACCACTTTGGTAAATGACCAATTTGGATCTTACAAAGTTTAGAAACCCCATAGAGACCTCTTTGCAAAATAAAACTATCTTGTGCATGCTCCCATGCATGAATTGGTTTCCATTGTCTTGTGAGTGTGAAATTGTTTGAGTGATTATTGGTTTGGAATGTGAATTGAATTTGTGTTTGCTTGATTGATTTGTAGTGAAGTGTGAGACTAGAAAGATCAAGGATTGAACCACCATTCCCTACCAAAAAGGCAAGTGATGCTTCATACTTTTGTCCCATTACTTTCACTATGCATTAGTGATTTTGCTAAGTAAAACTTGCATGGATTTTGCTAAGTATAAATCTTGCTATAGGAAAACCTAGTAGATGAATCCTTAGTAGGATTTCCTAAGTTAGAGATTCCTACTACTACCAAGCTTAGCCTAGCAAATAGAAAACATGGGTGGAATATATATTCACACTATGGAAAAATATTCTAAGTCTGAGGACTTAAGTTTTGTTTAATAAAACAACTAAGTTAATGAATCACCTGGGTGGAATGGGCTTGCTTGGTGGAGAATGGTTGAGTGGTTCACAATGCCATAGGCTTGGATTGTGTATCTCACTTGTGGTATGCCACCCAGGAACAAAGGGATTTGAGATGTCAAATGTTGAGAAGCTTCAAGTGCAACCACTTGGCAATATGGGCTCTGCCATGATCATATAGGTTGCAAGAACTTAGCCATATGGACAGTGGGTGGTAGTGTTTGATAGGTTGGAGCGCGTCCATTTTGGTCTAAGGGAAAGCTTCTAAAAGATCTTGTCTTGGGAAACCAAGTCTTGTGGGGAAAGTGCACCACCTCTGCAGAGTGTAAAATCTAAGTACTTAGCCATGTCCCTGGTAAAGGACAATTTGAGCATCAAGACATGGAAGCAATCAAGAATCTCATCATTCAAATTTCTAAATTAAAAACTTGTGGTTTGAACAAGGGTTGTTTGAATTCTTCAATCATTGATGGAGAGATGGCTTGGTACAAGGATCTTGAAATCTTTGATTGAGAAAAATTATTTTGTCAAGCAAAAACTTAGTATTTTCAAAATGATAAGGAAAATCTATTTTGAGCAATGCAAGCCTCAACTCCACTTAGCCAAATGCATATAGATGTTAGATTCCACTATACTACCATAGTATCACTTGCCAATACAATTCAAATGTATTGACCCTTTGTGGCTGTAACTTGTATGTTGCAGGTTTGATTGTTTTAGTGAAGATTGTTTGATTAGGATTACAAAGACTACAACCAACATCTGCCTGTGGCACTTTGAAGACGAAGGACCCAAGACTATATTTATTCCGCTGCAATGTAATGTAATAGCCAAATGAGCTATGTAAGATGTAATATAATTATGTTATTCCTGGTTATAAAGTTATAATATGACCTTTGTTTCTTGATATTACATCTTAACTGTGGATGCTAGCTATTGATCCAGGGACTAGCATTGTAAACACAGGAGGACTCTACCTTATTAGGTTGGGATCTCTACAATCATCCTGGAGGCCTTCTTATTCATCATGCCAGCCTCCTGTATGAAGTGTGAGTAGTTTCACCTTGCACTACGGGTCCATGTAGTAGATAGATGGTTGTATCTCCTCCTTTGTGCTACCATGTTTAGATCTTGTGAGCTCCGTTCATGATCAAGATTATCTATTTGTAATCATGCATATTCTGTTTGCGGGGATCCGATGGATATTGATATTACTATGTCAGATTGATTAATGTATTTGTCTTATTGATTCTATGATGTCTATGTTGTTTGTGATCTTGCATGCTCTCTGTTTCTAGTAGCTATCTTGGGCAAGTAGATGCTAGTGACTCCAAGAGGGGGTATTTATGCTCTATAGTGGGTTCATGCCTCTATTTAATCTAAGGGAAATGACAGAAATTTCTAAGGTTGTAGATGTCTTGTTGCCACTAGGGAGAAAACAACGGTCTCTTGTTCATGGAACAAGTGGATTGTTTACCTTACACACTTTGCTTAAAGTAGTTATCTGTTGCTTGCAACTTAATACTGGAGGGGGCTCGGATGATAACCTGAAGGTGGATTACTAGTCATAGATGCAGTTGGATGGTGGTCTATGTATCTTGTTGTATTGCCCAATCAAATATCATAGGATCATGAATGTCTAGAATTGCATTGTTATGCCTTGCTCAGTCCTATCAATTGCCCTGCTGTAATTTGTTTACCCAGTATGCCATATTTGTTTATCTTAAGGAGAACACCTCTAGTGAACTATGGACCCCGGTCCAATCTTTACCATTGATACATCTTCCATTGTTACTATTTACTTTCTGCAAACCACTATTACCTTCCACACCATACAGTTAAACCTTTGTTTTCAGCAAACCGGTGAGATTGATAACCTAACTGTTCGTTGGGGCAAAGTCTTGAGTTTGTGTTGTGTAGGTTTCCAAGTTGCTAGCAACACCTTTGAGTCGTTTCCTTTCTCCTACTGGTTCGATAACCTTGGTTTCTTACTGAGGGAAAATTTGTTGTTGTGCTCATCATACCTTCCTCTTGGGGTATCCCAACGAAGCTGCTAAGCACCATCTCGGGGCGGCCTCACGAAGCCTTAGTTTGCACAACAGCAGTAGGGATTGGTTTAGTAGCAGGTTGATCAACAACACCAGAAGATTTCACAATAGCGGGGCGGCCTCCCGAAGCCTTAGTTTGCACAACACTAGCAATTCTGGCAATGGAAGCACGACCTGCATCCACAACAGAGTCTTGCACCACGGCAAAACAGACACTCCTTCGAGGAGGTTGCGCTGCAGAAGCATGGCGCGGACTAGGAACCACATTTTGCTTAACATCAGCGGGGCTTCGAGTCAGACCACCCTGAGCTTGAAAAGCAAGGCCACTAGGAGTGGAAGCAGCTTCTACATCCACTATTGTACATTCCAGGAGAAACATTTGAATGTGTGGACACCGTTTCAGCAACCCGAACATCTGACTGTCACGCTTTATAGTAAGCTTTCTGCATTGTTCATCCATGAAGCGGAACCGTGCAGTCTGCGTCGACACCATTTCAATATGTTTACGCAGAGTAGCAACCATACCAGGGATAGTGCAAATCTGGGCCGGTGCTTCTTTAATCGCGACATAAGTACCACAATTCCACTTGGCCTTCACATTTGGTATTTGCGGTTGGTATCCATTGACGCGTACGGAAACCACGTAAGGGGCCTCGGGGGGCCCTAGTTGACAGAAATTTGGAAAACAAATAAGAACTTGTTTGTCAGCGTTCGGCCAGCAAACAATTCTAGGTTCGATCTATCTCTTTTAGGTCAATAGACAGATTGCAGTTACAGTTAGTACAAAAATCAAAGAGAAGAGTAGCTCACCCGCATGTATCCAACATTTATTTTAGGGTACGATGATCTTCCATCCTCCGTGCTGCTCAGCTCGTTCGGCGGCAGAGGCAGGCTAGATCCTCGGAACGGTGGTCATAACATGTGGCATTAGAGCTCGGGATCAGCGAGAGGGCGCAGCAACTTGGCGTCGAAAGGCAAATGTCCCAAGGGATCATTCTAGGTGGAGGGTTGATTTCGCCGCCGCCGGTGCTAGGGTTCATGCGAAGGAGTGAGTGGATTTGTAAATTTTGTCAACGCTGTGTGGGGTCTAGTTTCTTGTTTTGCCTACGTGGTTGCCGACTTGGCGCTCGTGTCACGGACAGAGTAGTGACATGGAGGTCCGGAACGTCTCCTTCACGAGGCAGTTGATGGAAAGTTTGTATTTGGCAGGGGTGGGACGAATTCGGCTTGAAATGGGCCTTCTGAGTGATTGGCAGCTCAAGTTTGCGAAACCCACCGATTACACGGAACTTGGACCCCGCGTTGCACTCGCACGGGAAGTCGGACCCCGCGAGTTGAAATCCCCGCTGAAAAGACTGGAACTTGGTGTGTGTGGGGGGGGCTCTCGTGTGTGGGAGGAGTAGAGAGAAAGACACTCTAGAGTACATAGTTTAGCTTGGATTGGTTATTTACATATCTAAGTAGTATTAATAAATATAGTACCATTTGTCTTGTTTTTGTATGTAGATTAAGGTTTAATTTGGCAACAGTTTTTCTAAAACTGAAGTATGTCAATACCATAGTATTTTAGTGTCTAGCAAAGCAATACTTCAGTTTATCTCTTTTCTCAGTTTTAGAAAAAAGAGGGCCATCCTTTTCGAGGTGGGAAAAGAGTAAGACATGAAATAACAAGATCTTTTGGATAACGAAGTCATCTTAGACTAGTCACAATAGAGAGTATCATATGTTAGTATCATGCATACAGTACTAGTGTATGATACTATATCTATAATGCATGGTATCATGTATTAGTATCATAGACTTATAGTATTTATTGTTTTGTTAGAATCTCAATGCAAATTTGTGTACAAGATTTTTTAACACTTAGTTTTCTATTTTTACATGATATAATACCTTATTTAACTATGATACTACTAGCATCTCTCTCATGATTAATTGCAGTGACACATAAGCATTTTGTATGCATGTAGTGCATGATACCACTTATGATACACTCATTGGGACTAGTCATAAGGAAAAAAGTGCTGAGTTGAAATCTCATTTTAAGTATTCTTGTGGTTCCGAGGAATTCAGCTACAAGAGAACCAGGGATCGGGCTTTTGCCCATTGTCCAAGATTCCCCACTATTGCCTCCCTTGGGAGTCCGGGCCGTGTCTTAGTACTAGTGTGGCGGATCATTCGAAAAGACCAGCGATCACTCGCTCCTATGTATGAAGAATAACTTTTTCTTGTCTTCATCTTTTTCAATCGACTACCTTTGGGCGGAATACTTTAGTTTTGAAATACCATTATTTGTTGGATCCAAAAACCTTAAAATATTTAATACTTTGGTTTTTTCATAAAGCAAAGTATTTTCTCAATACTTTAAAAAACTTTGAAGCCAAACAAGGTCTAAAATGGAACAGAAGAGTAATTTGGTTTTGCCGAAATGAAATATAGAACTCTGGCATAGTTGAGGAATATTTGCTAGTAGTATTGTACTACCTCTGTTTGGGATTATCAGTTCTAAGAGTTTTTTTTATATTGTTTGAGATTATAAGGGCTATCTCATTTATTACTCTCTCTTGTCCAATGCATGTTCACCTTTTTCTCTCACTTTTCTCATGCATGTAGTACTATTGGTGCATGCATATATTAATGAGAAAGAGTTATGGTATCTTGATATTAGCAATTTGGTCCTTAGAAATAATAATCCCAAACAGAGGTAGAATATAGATCCACTCTCTTTTATCTGTCCCGAAAAAAAAGGGGCATTGCATCCACTCGCGAGGGCACGCCTCGCCGGCTGACCAGCGTCGACTCGATGGTTCCCAACGCGGCCGCCGCCACGCCAACCAGGAAGAGGCAGTCGACTGCGCATCACAAATCAATGTACTCCCTCAGTCCAGGTTTACTGGAATAACACACAGTATAAGAAATACGTTTGACTATAAATTTGACCAACGAAATATAAATCGTATATCACAAAAATTATATCATTGAAAAGATACTAATAAACCCGGACGAAGGGAGTATCACGCTTCCTGCTGTGATTCTTCCCGAGGAAAGCCCGATAGGTGCATGGCGCGGTGACGGTACAAAATCTCATCTACATCTACACTAATATTAAAAGACTCAGAGGGTCTAATCCAACCAAGGATGTCCGTAGGATGCAATTATCCATCTATATCTACACTAATCTACACTAATATTAAAAGACCTAGAGGGTCTAATCCAACCAAGGATGTCCGTAGGATGCACTTATCCAACGCGTCAAATTAAGCCCGTCTTATTATCGGCTCATCAGCGCTAGCAGACAGACAATCCTGCGCGACGAGAGTCCCGTGACTAGCTTTTCTTTTTTCTCAATGCACGTCCTCTACGGTTGCAAACCACCGCCACAGTTCAAGCCACCGCCCCTGACCCCTCCTGCGCTGCCTGCGCCGCCCCCGTCCCCTCTTGCGCAGCCTGCGCCGCCGCCGTCCCCACTTGTGCCGCCGCCAGGCACGCAAGATCAGGCCCCTGCCCGTGCACGACCACGCCCCCGCCTGCGTCGCCCTCCCACGCACGACCCCGTCCCTGCCTGTGTTGCCGCCGTCCCCACTTGTGCCGCCACCAGCCACGCAAGATCAGGCCCCTGCGCGCGCGCGCACGACCATGCCCCCGCCTGCGTCGCCCTCCCGCGCACAACCCCGTCCCTGACCGCGCCTCCGCCCCGCGCATGACCCTGTTGTGCCCCTGCCTGCGCCACCCCAGCAGCCCCTGCCCCCACCTGCCTGCGCACGCTGCCCCAGAAGCCCCTGCCCCCACCTACATGTGCACGCCGCCCCAGCCACGGTTCTGCAGCCACCTCTGCCCCAGCAGGCATTAGTTTCTCTCCCATTAGCCAGCAAAGTTTTTCTTCCAAATACAGCGATCAGGGTAAAGCCTATATTTTCCATGTTCTACTTCTTCCAGGTCCATTGCCTGGAGCACACAGCCTGGAAGGTCCATAATTAGTGTCCAGCACAATAATTATCTCTTTTGTTATGTTGTTTGAGCAACATCATTAATTTATGTTCAATTGAGCATCTACTCATGTGCAAGGAGGGGATATATGTTCTTCATTGGGAAGTGATTTGTCTGCTCCCACTTGGGTCTTCAGGCACCTAAACTACCTACTGTCTATTACAGGTTGAAGATGAATTTATTTTGAGCTAAAGTCCATGAGACATACTCCCTCTGTCCCAAATTATTTTTTGTTTCTATAGATAATATGGACCTCTATGTTCCCTTTCGAGGAAACTTCTGTGATAAAAGAAAACAAACTTATATTTATATATGAGAAAAATATTAGGCAGAATGTATGATCTTTTCAAAATTTATTTCAACTCTCTCACATGATGTTAGAGCCTGCCAAATTTTCTGTTCATTTGTGAATACTAATTTATGTTGCTTTAGACTGAATGAAATAATTACTAATGTGCTATGTGTAGAGATTACACCCAGTTCAGTGAATGATTCGAATCCATTATAACTTCAGCCTTTTGTAATTTGCAGCTTAGTGACTTCCAGTACTTGATAGATATATAATCTGAGAGAACACTCCAAAATTTCTTAAATCATATTGTTTAACTCTTTCAAGTTTGATTTTATCTTTCGGTGCTAATCTTTCTCCTACGTATGCTCTCTGACTGCAATCATATTGTGTAGATCGACTATGCTTGTAGAAAGTCGGTACTGCTTAATACCTGTGTTTATTTTCTCAGATATATAAAGCAGAAATCCCTATGTCATCTTCCAACCGTGCTTCATTTTAGGATATAACCACAGGCAAATCAAAGGTAGTTGATAACAAACGCAGCTTATATTATACGGTAGTTATTATGTAAAATACTAAAGTGTTGTTTATGCAGATCCTAGAGAGGTGAAGAGGCAGAGGGATAGGAAGCGGTATGCAAAACATAAAAATGAGATTTCGAAGCGTCGACGCCAATTACATGAACTCAAAAAACAGTCAACAACGTCTGTGAATGACGTGAACATATTATGTGATACACATGCTATTGGACAATCTGTAGCCACCCAGATACAATACAGAACAACCGAAGAAGGTCATGTGTTCTATACTTGCAGCTTCTAGGTTTCCTATACTATCAAAATATTGGCGTTTAGTGCTGAAAATGTACATGTTTTTTATTTGCTAATATATATATGGAAGACTGATGTTTTTGCTGCAATTTATTTATTGATATGGCTCCAGATATCTCTTTGGCGAGCAATGACGATGAGTCCAAATGGTTTCACAGATGCATGCAAAACACAGAGGAATGATAGCTAATCTTATAGACGAAACAACTACCCTAGCAGAAGGATCGTCCACTCAATTAAAGGGTAAGATAATACCGACATCATGTTGTTTCAGTTCACAAAGAAATATGCTCTAAAATCTCTCTACCAAATGTTTGATCGAAATATGCGGTAAAATCTCTACCAATGTTTGTGGTGTGTTGAAGATATAATGGGCAACAATAATGTTTCACTCGAACAAATGGGACAACATAGTGGTCAAGGGTGGTATGCTCAATTGTCAAAATAAAGCTACAACAAGTAGTGCCATCAGCTACGGCTTTACCGAGCTCACCATGCACCCCATTTAGCAACAGGACCAGCACATTTTACTTAAAATAATATAGGATTAAAATGAGCATGACATGTAACTCTATAGACGTGCAATCAAACATATATTATTATACAGATCATTTTTAATTTGATTTTTGTGTTTGAAAAATATACGTGCATGTGCATGTGCACGTGCATCTTTACTAGTTAACCGAAACGTTCGTCAACATTTCCATGCTTGCATTACTATTCGTCAACGAGGAGTATAGGAGACTAGGAGTACCACTATGCCAGCATATTTTCGTTTTTTGATTATATGTGCTGAAACTCTGGTGAAATTGGTATACTGAATAAGTAGATTAGGATTGAGTAGTTTGTCGTGTCACGATTACAAATCATCTGTTCAGTACTGAGTATAACTATTTTGATTTGATTATTTACGCCTAAGCTTTTTATCGGAAATACGCCTAAAATTTGAGTAGTATTGCAGAATTTTCCTTTACGCGAAGGAGAAGCGCTGTTATTTATGAATGACTAAAGAATCTCGCTTCGGGACTAGGCAGACTCAGCAATTAAAACAAGATTAACTGAAGAGGAAAAGAGGAACCGTATCGATTGGTAGGTGGCGCAATTATCTTTCCAAGGCTTAACTGCTTTCGTTCCCCACGATTACCTCCGTCTTTATAAACCCCCCACCATCTCCTAACACAAATAGTACACCACCTTCTCCATCTCTATCGGTAGCTAGCCAACATCCACCACAGAAGAAACGAGCTAGCCCTAGATGGACGCGTTCAAGCAGAAGGCGAAGGGCATGTTCACCACACGCGAGGGCGCGCTGGAAGCCGCGGCCGTCGTCGGGGCGCTGGCTGCCGGCGCCGCCGGCATATACTTCCTCTGGCCCGTCGCCGTGGCTGCCGGCGCCACGATGAAGGCCCCCGGCGCCGCAGGGTTCGTCATCTCGCGCGCGGCGTTCCTCGCCAACCCGCAGCTCTATTTTCAGATCCTGCGCACTGCCGGCGCCGCCGCGGCGGCTGCCGCCTTCGCTCTGTAGGCGAGCGCAGTGCGTGCATGCACTGCGCGCAAACATCTGTGGCTGGTAGCTTCTGGATCTAGATAGGTTAGTGTTATGTCTCAACAAATGCGTCGTGTGTTGAGTTGTGTGCTCTGTTGATCTGGCGGTTGGTGCCGCTCAAGTGCTTTTGTTGATCTGCTGCAGTTTATTGTTATCTCCGAAAAAAGTTTGGCTTGTGTCGCGTGATCTTAGCGGAATCCGTTGATCTGCAAGTCTTTCAATTAGCGTTTCAGGTTTGCTTTTCGTGATCTAGTTGGCGGTGACACATGCATAACCTCGTAATAACGACGTCACGAGATATTTATTTTCAACCAACAAACGATAAACACAGTTCGTAAGGTTTTCCCGTCTGCGACGTCGTATGGAAGGTGACTCGGGCGACACTGCAGAGGCTACCGTCTCCTCAACCTCTCTGCCCTCACCTTTGCCACATGAGGGGCCGCAATGCTAGGCCTGTGGCGACGACGGTGTGATTACTAGGCCCAACGGCCACGGAGACGGACTTGTGATGGGGGTGTTCGGCGGCCTACAGTCGCCAGCTGCTGCCACCGGGAGCTCCTATTTTCTGCAACCGAATGTCCATCTGTTTGAAGCATGATCTTCATGGCCTGCTCCAACACGCTGCAACAAAAGGATACACACTTTTTTTAAATCAAACAATTTATGAAACCGAACATTTTGAAAATTAAATTTCTTCAGATGGAATTTTTTAGAGATGAACATTTTCAAAAAAAATTAGAATTTAACATTTTCGAATTTAGAAATTCATAAAAAACTAGTTAAATACTCGTGCGTTGCTACGGCTCTCAATAAAAAGATTTAAAAGAGCACAAATCGATAAATGGTAGTCATGTTTTGTAAAACATGACTATAACCCTAGCGTACACTCAAGGGCACATTGCAATGTAAAGCACTAATTGAGGGGTTTAACAATATTTATTTGTTGCGCTGGATAGTGCCGATTGCTGGAAAAATCGATTTGAGCAGCAAAAAAGATGGAGCGCCCGATGACTCATCTAGTAGTGCCACTAAGCAAAATCACATGATCGACGGGCCTAATGGCCAGGAAATCGACCCTGACATCAAATGTTAGCACCCAAGTTTTGTACATAGATTTAGTGGTTATCGTACATTCTTTATTAACTTTCTTTTTCATGTATCATTATCAATCTCACATCCACCAGAGTATAAAAAATGAATCATATTTTTTCTTTTATCAATTATCTCTCTCAAGAACCCTAATTTCGCCCCTTAGCTGTCTATTGTTTTATGGTTCCTTTGACACCTTGTATGGTCATATGGTCATTATGTTCTTTTGTCGCATGTCAGTTTAGTATCATTTTAATAATACTGGTACCTTTCACTACAGGTGAGAAATGGCACTGCATTAGACCCCTGACGTGATAATGAAACATGATATGCCATACAAAAAAGATGTCCATCTTAATTAGTTGACAACGAGGAAGGTGGATTGTTCGACTTATGGTAATGCCTCCACTCCACCATGATTTTCCCTACTAAGGGTGTGTATAGTGGTAGAGAAGGCGGGTCCTTTCTTAGTCCTCCACATAATCTAGAGAAGGCAATAAAAATAGGTCGTACTATGGGTTATATCTTATTATCATCTCTAAAATGTGAATTGACTAATTATAGTAAGAAATTGTGTTGATAAGGAAAGATGCAAGGTACAATGGAGAAATTAGTCTTATCTTATTGTGTAAACAAAAAATGCCGAGAATTTGACAATGGTGTTGATGTGAAACTATTTTAGTTACTCAAGGCCACTAATGTGAAATTTATTTGGCTTTTAGTGAAGCGGCATCTCATACTATTTTGTATGGAAATTCGGATACACGTTTGTGTATGCAAGGTAATATAAAAATTAATATGTAAACAAAAAATGACGAATTTTGCGATGGTAAAAAAATAAACAAGAACATCACATCAATATGTTGGCCGCTCATCTTTTCCGATGGTAAAAATAAAGAGGGCGATCCTTTAATACGACTAATGGCTCCGGTTTAGGAGGTGGGAGTGTTGGAGATATGCCCTAGAGGCAATAATAAATATAGTTATTATTATATATCTTTGTGTTTATGATAAATGTTTGCATTCATGCTATAATAGTATTAACAAGGAAACCATTAATACTTGTGTGATTTGTAAACTTAATTTGAAGTCCCTAGTATAGCCTCTATACTTCACTAGCTTGTTGGTTGATTGATGATGTGGTTTCTTTATCATGAACATTGAGATGTTATCAACAACAAGATCATATCGTTAGGAGAATGATATGGTGGACATACTCCTATAGACAAGCGTAGCATAAAGATCAAGTCATTTCAATAGTTCAATTGCTATATGCTTTCTGATACATAGTAACCTAATTCCTTCGACCATGAGATCATGCATATCACCTTTGCCGGATGGATGCTTTGATGTCATCAAACACCACACCGTAACAGGGTGGCTATAAAGGTGGCATTGAGTGTTCGGAAAGTATTGGTTGAAACACATGGATCAAGAGTGGGATTTGTCCATCCACATGACGGATAGATATTCTCTGGGCCCTCTCGGTGAAATGTCATCCAATTAGCTTGCAAGCATGTGACTTGGTCACAAGGGATCACATATCACGGGAACGAGAAAAGAGTACTTATCAGTAACGAGGATGAACTAGGTATGCAGAGATACCGACGATCATAACCTCGGATAAGTAACATATCGTGAGACAAAGGGAAATTGGTATCGTATGTAAGTGGTTCATTCGATCGCAAAGTAATCGTAGAAATATGTGGGAGCCATATGAATTTCCAGATTCCTCTATTGGTTATTGTTCGAAGAAGTGTCTCGATCATGTCCGCATAATTCACGAACCGTAGGGAGACACACTTAAGGATTCGACGTTGTTTGAGTAGTTATGGTATTATGAGAAAGAGACCGAATGTTGTTCGGAGTCTCGGATGGGATCCGGGATATCACGAGGTGATCCGGAATGGTCCGGAGAATAAGATTCATATAAGGAAAGTCCCGTTTCGGAGTTGGGGAATGGTTCCGGTGTTTTCATCGGGAACATTTTAGAAGGTCCCGGAATGTCCGGCACTCTGGAGGGGGAAGGGTACATGAGTGTGTCATTGCATATTGGAATGATTGCATCATGTACTAAGTGTTCTTGCTGTCCCAAATAAAGGATTTATTTAAATCCTAAATTGAAAAGTCAAACGGCTAGTTTGAAAGTCAAACGGCAGTTTTGGGAAGTGGGAAAAGAGGAGGAGGTGGAGACCGACTTGGGGGAGGAGTCCCCTTGGCCGGCGCGCCTCCCAAGGCCGACTTGGGGAGGGACTCCTCCCCTTGGCCGCCGGCCCTCCCACCTATAAAGGGAGGGGCAGGGCCTCCCCTCCTAGACACACAAGTTTCCTATCCTCTAAACTAAACCCTAGATCTAGACCCCGGTTTAGAGCTATTCGGTTTAGAGCCTTCTAATTGGTTTAGAGCCTTCTAATTGGTGTGTCTAATTACTAGACCACTAATAGCCTCTCTCATAAGCTCCACCATACTCGCACCGGCTTAAGGCGAAGCCCTGCGGGATTTCCCCTCTACCTCCGGTACCACGCCGTTGTGCTGCCGGAATCACGAGGAGAGTGCTACAACCTCCGCTGCCTGCTGGAACAAGGGAGAGGAAGGTCTTCGTCGAGTACCGAACGTGTGACCGACTGCGGGAGCGCTGCGGGAACGCGGCGCCGGAAGGATCGTCTACGCGATCTTGAGATCGGAAAGAGTACGACTACATCACCCACGAGAATCTGCTCTCGTTAAACACTTTGGAATCTTCGAGGGTGAGTTATTCCATCGACTCGTTGCTACAATCTAATAGATAGATCTTGGCTTGTTTGTTTGTATGCGATAGAAAATTTTTGTTTTCCATGCTACGAACCCCAACAGTGGTATCAGAGCCGTGTCTATATGTAGATCTGTTGCACGAGTAGAACACAATGGTCATTGTGGGCGTTGATGCTTTTATTGTAGATTGCTTTTTGTGTACTTTGCATCTTGCGGTATGTTGGGATGAAGCGGCCCGGGCTAACCTTACATGACATCGTTCATGAGACTTGCTCCACGCTTGACATGCAACTCGTTTTGCATAAGTGGCTTTGCGGGTGCCTGTTTCTCCTAGCATAGTAAAGATCCAATTTACAACGGGTGATCAACAATGCTAGTATCAATGTTGTGGTTATTGTTCGTAAGTTAGAACGACACTTATGGAAAGCCCCAAACCACGTAAAATATGCAAAGAAAGTAGAAGCGTCTAACTTTGTTTTGCAGGGGTGTGCAGTGATGTGATATGGCCATGATTGTGATTATATTTGATGTATGCAATGTTCCTTATTGTAAGTTGGCAACCGGCAGGAGCCATATGGTTGTCTTTAATTTTTGTTAAGACCTGCGTGTCTATTCAAAATAGTTGTAATAGTTGAAGCTGGTGGACGACAACCATGGAGAAGCGTCATTGACCTTGATGCTATGCCGGTGATGATGGAGATCATATTCGTGCTTAAAGATGGAGATCGGAAGCACAAAGAAGAAAGGCCATATCATATCACATATTATGAATTGCATGTGATGTTAATCCTTTATGCATCTTGTATTGCTTAGTAGACGACGGTAGCATTATAAGATGATCCCTCATGCACATAAATTTCAAGTTCTAAAGTGTTCACCCTTAGTATGCACCGTTGCCAAAGCTTGCTGCTTCGAAGCACCACGTGATGATCGGGTGTCTTTGATTCCGCGGGTGAATACAACGTAAGCAAGCCAGATTTGCTTATGCGGAAGCTAAGGTTTGATCTTGACGAGCCTAGCATGTACAGACATGGCCTCAGGAACACGGATCGCCGAAAGGCAAAGCATGAATCATATAGTAGATATGATGAACATGATGATTGTTCGCCATTAAAACTATATCAGCTCTCGTGATGATCGGTGTTGATGTAGTGGATTTGGTTCGTGTGATCACTAAAACAATGTGAGGGATGTTGTTTTGAGTGGGAGTTCACCTAGTTTAATTTCATTAATTAATTTGAACTCAATTTGTCATAAACTTAGTCTAAACTATTGCAAATATGTTGTAGATCAATGGCAGCCCCTACCATCAATTTTAATGCGTTCCTAGAGAAAGAAAAGTTGAAAAACAATGGAAGCAACTTCGCGGATTGGTTCCGCAATTTGAGGATTGTCCTCACAGCTGGTAATTTGACCTATGTGCTGGATGCACCGCTAGGTGACCCACCTGCAGCTGATGCTCCCGATGAAGTAAAGAATGTTTACCTTGCTCGGAAGAATCAGTACTCCATAGTTCAGTGTGCTATCTTGTATGGTTTAGAATCGGAGCTTCAGAAAAGGTTTGAAGAGTCAGATCCATATGATATTGTCGAGGATCTCAAATTAATCTTTGAGACTCATGCGGCAATTGAAAGTTATGAAGCTTCTGAAAAGTTCTTTAACTGCAAGATGGAAGAGGGTAGCTCCGTCAGTGAGCATGTGCTTAAGATGTCTGGGCACGCAAATAAACTTCAAAGTTTGGGTATAGTGATTCCTAATACTTTGGGAGTTTACCGCATCCTCCAATCACTACCACCAAGTTACAAGAACTTTGTGATGAACTACAACATGCAGAACATGAACAAAGAGTTGCCAGAACTATTTGCTATGTTAAAATCTGCAGAAGTGGAGATCAAGAAAGAGCACCAAGTGTTGATGGTCAATAAGACCACCAAATTCAAGAAAGGCAAGTCTAAGCAAAAGGGACACTTCAAGAAGGGTGGTAAGAAAGTTACCACGCCGATGAAGAAGACCAAGGCTGGACCTAAGCCTGAAACTGAGTGTTTTTACTGCAAGGGAGAAGGTCACTGGAAGCGGAATTGCCCAAGGTACTTGGCGGATTTGAAGAATGGCAACATCAAGAAGAAAGGTATATCTGATATACATGTTATTGATGTGTATCTCACTAGTACTCGTAGTAGTGCCTGGGTATTTGATACTGGTTCGGTTGCTCATATTTGTAACTCGAAACAGGAGCTGCAGAATAAACGGAAGCTAGTGAAGAACGAGGTGACGATGCGCGTAGGAAACGGATCAAAGGTTGATGTGATCGCGGTCGGCACGCTACCTCTTCATCTACCATCGGGATTAGTTTTATACTTAAATAATTGTTATTTGGTGCCTGCATTAAGCATGAACATTATATCAGGATCTTGTTTATTGCGAGACAGTTACTTGTTTAAATCCGAGAATAATGGTTGTTCGATTTATATGAGTAATGTGTTTTATGCACATGCACCTTTGATAGATGGTCTATTCATATTGAATCTCGATAGTAGAAATACACATATTAATAACATTGAGGCTAAACGTTTGAAATCAAGCGATAATTTGACCTATATGTGGCACTGTCGTCTTGGTCACATTGGAGTGAAGCGTATGAAGAAACTCCATTCCGATGGACTTCTTGAATCACTTGATTTTGAATCACTTGAAAGATGCGAAGCATGTCTGATGGGTAAAATGACTAAGACTCCATTTTCTGGTATAATGGAGCGAGCTACAGACTTATTGGAAATCATACATACCGATGTGTGTGGTCCAATGAGTGTAGCATCGCGCAGTGGTTATCGTTATGTTCTTACCTTCACGGATGACTTGAGTAGATATGGGTATATCTATTTCATGAAACATAAGTCCGAAACTTTCGAGAAGTTTAAGGAGTTTCAAAGTGAGGTAGAGAATCAACGTAACAAGAAGATTAAATTTCTACGTTCTGATCGTGGAGGTGAATATCTAAGTTACGAGTTTGGCGAGCATTTGAAGAAATGTGGAATACTTTCGCAGTTGACACCGCCGGGAACACCACAGCGTAATGGTGTGTCTGAACGTCGTAATCGAACTCTCTTAGATATGGTTCGTTCTATGATGTCACTTACAGATTTACCGCTATCATTTTGGGGTTATGCATTAGAAACAGCCGCATTCACTTTAAATAGGGCACCATCTAAATCCGTTGAAACGACACCGTATGAATTATGGTTTGGGAAGAAACCTAAATTGTCGTTCCTTAAAGTTTGGGGATGCGAAGCCTATGTAAAGAAGTTACAGCCGGACAAGCTTGAACCCAAAGCGGAAAAATGCGTCTTCATAGGATACCCGAAGGAAACTATTGGGTATACCTTCTATCATAGATCCGAAGGCAAAATCTTTGTTGCCAAGAATGAATCCTTTCTAGAGAAGGAATTTCTCTCGAAAGAAGTGACTGGAAGGAAAGTAGAACTCGACGAGGTTGTCGAACCTTCTCTCGAAATTGCGAGTAGCGCAGCACCGGAAGAAGTTCCTGTGGTGCCTGCACCAATAAGAGAGGAAGCTAATGATAGTGATCATGAAACTTCGGTTGAAGTTGCTACAGAGCCTCGGAGGTCAACGAGAACTCGTACCACTCCAGATTGGTATGATTCCGTTATGAATGTCATGTTGGTGGACAACACCGATGACCCCGAGACATATGAGGAAGCGATGATGAGCCCAGATTCCAATAAATGGCAAGAAGCCATGAAATCCGAGATTGGATCCATGTACGAAAACCAAGTATGGACTTTGGTGGACTTACCGGATGGCCGGAAGGCTGTCGAGAACAAATGGATTTTCAAGAAGAAAACAGATGCTGATGGTAATGTTACTGTCTATAAAGCTCGACTTGTCGCAAAAGGGTTTCGACAAATTCAAGGAGTTGACTACGATGAGACTTTCTCACCGGTAGCGAAGCTAAAGTCTGTGAGGATTATGTTAGCAATCGCTGCATATTATGATTATGAGATATGGCAGATGGATGTCAAAACAGCATTCCTCAATGGAGACATTGATGAAGAGTTGTATATGATACAACCCAAAGGTTTTGTCGATCCTAAAGATGCTAACAAGGTATGCAAGCTTCAACGGTCCATCTATGGATTGAAGCAAGCATCCCGAAGTTGGAATCAACGTTTTGATAAGGTAATCAAAAGTTTTGGTTTTATACAAACTTATGGAGAAGCTTGTATTTACAAGAAAGTGAGTGGGAGCTCTGTAGCATTCTTAATACTGTATGTGGATGACATATTGTTGATTGGGAATGATGTAGACCTTCTTAATAGTGTCAAAGAGTATTTGAATAATAGTTTTTCAATGAAGGATCTTGGCGAAGCAGCTTACATATTAGGCATAAAGATTTATAGAGATAGATCGAAACGCCAAATATCATTGTCACAAAGTACATATTTGGACAAATTTCTAAAGAGGTTTGGAATGGAAGATAGCAAGAAAGGGTTCTTGCCCATGTTGCCCAATACGACCTTGAGTAAAACTCAAAGTCCGACATCGGCAGAAGATAGAGAAAGAATGAGTAAGACTCCCTATGCCTCAGCCATAGGATCTCTAATGTATGCCATGCTATGTACTAGACCCGACATTGCATATGCTGTTAGTTTAACTAGCAGATATCAAAGTGATCCAGGAGTGGATCATTGGACAGCGGTCAAAAACATCCTTAAGTACTTGAGAAGAACTAAGGATATGGTTCTTTCTTATGGAGGTGATGAACAGCTCGTTGTTATTGGTTACACCGATGCTAGTTGGAACACCGATCCGGATGATTCTAAATCACAATCTGGATACGTATTTATTTTGAATGGTGCAGCAGTTAGCTGGAGGAGTGCAAAGCAAAGCGTTGTGGCGAGATCTTCAACTGAATCGGAATACATGGCTGCTTCGGAGGCTTCACAAGAAGCGATATGGATGAAAGAGTTCATTACAGAGCTGGGTGTGGTTCCTAGTGCGCTGGACCCAATGTCTATCTACTGTGATAACATGGGCGCCATAGCCAATGCGCAAGAACCAAGGTCACACAAGAAGCTGAAGCATATCAAGCTACGTTTTCACGCTATTCGAGAACATATCCAGGATGGGGATATAAAGATTTGCAAAGTACACACAGATCTGAATGTGGCGGATCCGTTGACTAAACCTCTCCCGAGGGCAAAACATGACCAACACCAAACTGCCATGGGTGTTCGGTATATTACCATGTAATCTAGATTAGATGACTCTAGTGCAAGTGGGAGACTGTTGGAGATATGCCCTAGAGGCAATAATAAATATAGTTATTATTATATATCTTTGTGTTTATGATAAATGTTTGCATTCATGCTATAATAGTATTAACAAGGAAACCATTAATACTTGTGTGATTTGTAAACTTAATTTGAAGTCCCTAGTATAGCCTCTATACTTCACTAGCTTGTTGGTTGATTGATGATGTGGTTTCTTTATCATGAACATTGAGATGTTATCAACAACAAGATCATATCGTTAGGAGAATGATATGGTGGACATACTCCTATAGACAAGCGTAGCATAAAGATCAAGTCATTTCAATAGTTCAATTGCTATATGCTTTCTGATACATAGTAACCTAATTCCTTCGACCATGAGATCATGCATATCACCTTTGCCGGATGGATGCTTTGATGTCATCAAACACCACACCGTAACAGGGTGGCTATAAAGGTGGCATTGAGTGTTCGGAAAGTATTGGTTGAAACACATGGATCAAGAGTGGGATTTGTCCATCCACATGACGGATAGATATTCTCTGGGCCCTCTCGGTGAAATGTCATCCAATTAGCTTGCAAGCATGTGACTTGGTCACAAGGGATCACATATCACGGGAACGAGAAAAGAGTACTTATCAGTAACGAGGATGAACTAGGTATGCAGAGATACCGACGATCATAACCTCGGATAAGTAACATATCGTGAGACAAAGGGAAATTGGTATCGTATGTAAGTGGTTCATTCGATCGCAAAGTAATCGTAGAAATATGTGGGAGCCATATGAATTTCCAGATTCCTCTATTGGTTATTGTTCGAAGAAGTGTCTCGATCATGTCCGCATAATTCACGAACCGTAGGGAGACACACTTAAGGATTCGACGTTGTTTGAGTAGTTATGGTATTATGAGAAAGAGACCGAATGTTGTTCGGAGTCTCGGATGGGATCCGGGATATCACGAGGTGATCCGGAATGGTCCGGAGAATAAGATTCATATAAGGAAAGTCCCGTTTCGGAGTTGGGGAATGGTTCCGGTGTTTTCATCGGGAACATTTTAGAAGGTCCCGGAATGTCCGGCACTCTGGAGGGGGAAGGGTACATGAGTGTGTCATTGCATATTGGAATGATTGCATCATGTACTAAGTGTTCTTGCTGTCCCAAATAAAGGATTTATTTAAATCCTAAATTGAAAAGTCAAACGGCTAGTTTGAAAGTCAAACGGCAGTTTTGGGAAGTGGGAAAAGAGGAGGAGGTGGAGACCGACTTGGGGGAGGAGTCCCCTTGGCCGGCGCGCCTCCCAAGGCCGACTTGGGGAGGGACTCCTCCCCTTGGCCGCCGGCCCTCCCACCTATAAAGGGAGGGGCAGGGCCTCCCCTCCTAGACACACAAGTTTCCTATCCTCTAAACTAAACCCTAGATCTAGACCCCGGTTTAGAGCTATTCGGTTTAGAGCCTTCTAATTGGTTTAGAGCCTTCTAATTGGTGTGTCTAATTACTAGACCACTAATAGCCTCTCTCATAAGCTCCACCATACTCGCACCGGCTTAAGGCGAAGCCCTGCGGGATTTCCCCTCTACCTCCGGTACCACGCCGTTGTGCTGCCGGAATCACGAGGAGAGTGCTACAACCTCCGCTGCCTGCTGGAACAAGGGAGAGGAAGGTCTTCGTCGAGTACCGAACGTGTGACCGACTGCGGGAGCGCTGCGGGAACGCGGCGCCGGAAGGATCGTCTACGCGATCTTGAGATCGGAAAGAGTACGACTACATCACCCACGAGAATCTGCTCTCGTTAAACACTTTGGAATCTTCGAGGGTGAGTTATTCCATCGACTCGTTGCTACAATCTAATAGATAGATCTTGGCTTGTTTGTTTGTATGCGATAGAAAATTTTTGTTTTCCATGCTACGAACCCCAACAGGGAGGCGGAACAACAGAGCAGATGAGTGTCGTGCTAGCCATCACTCGAGGAGGGAGAGCTTCCGCTAGGATGGGGTAGTGGGGTAGCACATGCATGCTCAGTTCGACGCAACCTTCACCGGAAGCACCACGCGTGCCACTGTCACTCTAGCCTCCTCGCCGCATAGGAGACTACGCTGATCCCACCGTGAGCCGTTCATGGCCGGCTCGAGGCCTACCTAGTCGTCCATAGGCACACTCGGTGTTCCCTAGTGCAGGCTTGAGCGGCAGTCACACACCCGCCCGATTCGCTCTTGGTTGCTATGTTGCATGGTCATTCACAAGTCGATGAGGTTGGTAGCTTGTGCAAATTATGGCCAGCCATTTATGTGGTTTGTAGACTTGTAGGTGTGAGAGATGATCATGACTCTAGCGGACGGCAGGAGATCCATGTCCCTAGTCTTCGGCATGTATGCCATGCCTCTGACTGCGTGCTTCTACGGAAGACGACTCATAGCTCGGAAAAGGAGACGATGAGCCCCCAGCAAATCACCCTCCAGAGGAGGCGGCGAGCAGGCGACTATTTTCCATATGGAGGCGATTGGACTGATGTGGCAGCACATGAACTGAAGGACCTCTAGCAATGTCACATCTAGTTCTATGTGGCAGCACAGGTCCCACGTCCCCCACTCATGGTCGTGTGGCACCTCGTGGAACTGGTAGTGATGATGTTCCTCATTTAGTACAGCGGAGGGCGCTGCACGATGCCATTTTTAGTGTAGGAAAGTGACCACGCTTGTGATGTGGTGGTGAACATTGTAGAATGGTGCAGGAGAAAGAACATGGGTCTGTTGTGGCTGTTGATGGCACACCGATGGTGGTCGACCAGAATTGTCGTATTAGAGAGCGGTGACCTAGGCATGACAGATGCTATGACAGCTAAGCAATGTTCTCGCGGCAGCCGCTTGAATTTACTCATCAGAGAGGACCGCACATGGATGCTCCCTGGCTCGAGCATATACATGTTACTGCGAGAGACCAAGAAGTACACTTGTTCAAATATGGATTCAATAGCGGGATTGCAGCACAGCCGGTAGGAACAACGGAGAAGCGGCAAAACCCTAATCTAATTTATTAAAAACACTACTTTTATCAAATACTCAACTCATAGATAAGGTTCCCCACTCCTCCCAGCACCGGCGAGGCCGGCCGGAGAAGGGGGAACCGACTATGGAGGAGGCGGAGGGTGGAGGTGACTATGTTTAGGAAGAGAGAGAGAGGCGGCGGTTGAGGCAGAAACACGACTCGACGAGAGATGCATAGATATTATTAGATGGCATTTGGTATGAATTAGCATGAAGTGTGACACCATCGTTTTTAATTTCATAGTAAATATGAGGTGTGGAGTAGAAATTTGAGTGTAATTTCTTTAAGTCTGACACCGGATACGGCAGGTTTGAATTTTTTATCAAATATTTAAAGCTATATGTATTCGATTATATGAAGATAATTTATAGATATGAGATGATTTATCTTCTCTCCTCGGTAATATTTATGCGCCATGTAGACATAAATCGAAGTTGAAGTGCTAAGAGACGGCACCAAAGTGGAACATTGGTAGAGGCATTAACAAGCAATCACAATGATTTTTTTTTCATATCACCATCGTATAGTAGTCACTCAAATAAGTTGAAATTCTATTTATTCCCCAACGTTAGATTTACCACTAAATGCCAAAAGTTTCTACCGCGTGCAGATTCCTATGAGTAAATGCTATAGATTTTTGTATTACCAAATGCTTACTCAAGGATTAATTTTTTTTGGGAAGCTAGTATTTTGGAGGCCTCGTACGAGTGCTCCGGATATGACATGCAAAAAAACATGCTCTGGATACGGGCCTGGGTTGTTGGGCAATGTATATGTTTGTGAGAGAGAGAGTGTGTGTGTGAGTGAGTTTGTTGGGATTGCATGGATAAATGTGTATTTCAGTTGGGAGAGTTTTAGGAAGTTTGTTGGCAGTGGTAGTTCTAGTGTAATTTGTTAAAGTGTGACACAAGGCACTCGCATCTTTGAAAATAATAGTAAAGATAAAGTAAAAATCAGAAATGAAAATAAATTAAAAATAAATAGGGAAGAAAAAATAAAACCAACAAAAAAAAAGGTAGCTGAGATTGAATCAGAAACCGTTGGAACCTTCTAGAAAATTCCAAAGCCATGGAATAGCTGAGAGAAAAATACGCCATATGTAAAACCCAGGACTAAAAGTATATGTTATTTGGGCCGGCCCAAAATGATGCCAACGTCAGTGGAACTGAATCCGTGTTACACGGAGAATAGGATTTACCGTGTCTAGGCGAACAATAATATGGCGTTACAAAATCAACTTCGCGCACACTGCACACACTTAAGTGCGCGTTGCGCTGAAATCCCCTTCACCGGACGCGCTATTTCGCAGCGCTGGTGGTTCGTTGAAAAAGTGCCCGCGACGGAAGCGCTAATTTACAGCGCCAGAAACACATTTTGATTTAAAATAGTTTGAATAGAAGATCTAAAAACATTGAAAATACATAGATAATAAAAACAGTCTACTACTCGTCGTCGTCGGAGGTTGTCTCAGTCCAAATGTCGTCTCAGCGAGGATCATTTTCGCCCCAGGTCGTGTTCGGGTTGTCGAGCTCGAACTCGGCGATGACGCGGTTGCGGCGCCTGGCGGACCTACGCTGCCCCCTGAGGTAGGCGAAGAAGGCCTTCGTATCGACGACGTCCTGCTCCCTCCACGTGAGCATGAGCTCCTCGTCGCGCTCGGCGATGGCGATGCGGCGCTGCGCCTGGCGGTGGCGGCGACGGCCCTCGCTGATGAGGCGTGGCGCGGGAGCTAGGAACTCCGCCTCCTCCAGCGACTCGACGTCCTGCAAGTTAAGGTCACGGCGTGGCCGCCGGAACCGCCACGCGGCCGCGTCGTAGGCGCGCGCCACCAGCTCCAGCGTGTTGAAGGTGCTGAGGGTGACGCGGAAGCCGCCGGTGCGAATCTACGTGTAGAACGTCACATTCGGACGCGCTCGAACGCCGCGGAAGCCCGATGATCCGCGGCGGCACGGCGACATCACGACGACGAACGAGCGGAGGTGGCGGCGACGAAGGAGAGCGGCGGTGACACGTGGCGCGGGGAAGCGGCGGGGCAACGTGAAGAGAAGCGGTGGAACTTTCCGTGGTGGTTGGGTGAGCGCGCGCGAAGCGACACGGCAAGTTTGGCATTCGGGATGCCGCGATAGCGCGCGGGAAAAAATTTACTTTCGCACGCGGGTTTGGCGCGTCCACTGGAGGCGCGCGGGAGGGTGCGCGCGCGGCAAAAGGCGGTTGAAACGCGATGGCGCGCCGTTTCGCGCCTCTGTTGGATGTTGGAGATGCTGTAAGCTCTTCATTTGCAAATTTAGCCATGCCCGTCGTCACTAGTCCATGATACCGGCCCAAGTAGAGGTACACTGGAAAGTTACCAAACATTTAGTGGTACCCTTGCAGTATACAGAGGAGTCATCTTGGGCTGCCGCCTACCAACTTGTTCCACCCGGTCTTTTTTGTTCCTGACCGGCTCCCCTACCACCGTCACCAGCCAAGCTGCCCACAATGGGTGCCTCCCCGACCCCCGTCCTGTCCTCTGACCGAACCCACCGTCGGTCCTGGCTTCAGCGAATCCCCCCACCTTGAGCCCTAAGCCGGCGAGCTTCGGCAACATACCTCACCCCAATCCCCGTTAAGGCCCCGTTCCGAACATGGGATTGTAAAACCGTAGAAACAGTGGAATCGTGGAAATAGGATAGGAATTGGGTGGGGTTTCCAATGAAATGCAAAACAAAGGATTAGCTAGCTTGTCATGGTGTTCGGATGAGAACAACGAAACATAGAAATCGTGGAGCATCAACTCATATAAAAAAAATATAGAGAAAGGGTCCCACAAAGTACAAGGGGCCGGCTGTCAGTGGCATGGTGAGGCTGGCTTCGGTGAGGGCTGTAGTGGCGCAGCAAGACGACTTGCCTCGGTCCCAGGAAAAAACAGTTCAGACCTCATGTTTACTTTCACGTGAAATATGTAGGAAACCGGCAGGAAAGGAAAATTTTCCTAAGTTTCACTGTTCACAGTTCCTGCCCCGAACGCTCCAAATGAAACTTAGAACATCTCCACTCGTTAGGCGTACCCAGACCGAAAATCGAACCGATTCGAACCAATTTTTGGCCGGACGAATCGCGTTTTCGGCCTGGGTACGCCCAGTCTCCCACTCGTGTACAAGTTCGGCTAAATTCACTTAAACTCGGCGAAATATGGGCGAATATAGGCGGAATTTCGTTAAAGTAGGCGAGGGGCACATAGTACATCGGTTAACTAGAAAAGGACGCCGTCGTGGTCGACGCCGGACGTCGCAACTACAGGCCGAGGCGGGGGTTGTTGCCGGCCTCGATGTGCTCCATGACTCCGGCGAGAGTCCGCCCTGGAACGCTCCACCAGCGGCGGTGGTAAGCCATATTGTTACGCGGCGGAGGTGGCGAGCCCGGCGGTCCGTCGTGTCGGGCGAGTTTCTCGAGGCTCCTGCCGGCGAAAAACTGCCTCCAGAAGGTTGTCCTGATCCTCGACGAGTGTCAGGCCTTGCATGGCGGTGATAGCGGCCTGGATCTCTCCGGCGAGTTCTAGGTCTTTCATGGCGGCGATAGCCGCCTGGATCTCTGTGGCGAGGTCCTGCCCGTCCGGCACCGGCGGAACAGGGATCCCGCCGACGCTGAGTTTCTAGCCTAGGGGGAGACGAGTGTCCGACGGGGCCGTATAGCGCGCCTCGTGGAGCAGCCGGGCTTCCCACGGCGACAACGTGCGTCGGCCGGCCATGGCTTCTCGGCGGAGTTGGGGAGGAAGAAAGGTGCGAACGTCCGAAGTTCGCCGGAGTTGTGGTGGTATAAGGGGATGTGAAGAGAGACGGCAAGATGTACGGCTTTTATAGGCCGGAAGAATGGAGGGAGGTGTGTAGCGGCGAGAGAGGGAAAAGGAAAACGGCGGGAAGGATGGCGGCGACTCGGCTTCTGTCGCTCACAGGCTGGTCCACTCGCCGAATTCTCGTCGATACCCGGGATCCTGGGTTCGGCCTGGGTAGTCCGGACCAAAGTTGGCCCAAATCCGGCCGAAAACAGGTCCTTGGGTACGCGACTGGCTGATTTTAGGCGTCCAGACGTAATTTCGGCGTCCGGATCGGCCTCCTGGGTAGGCGAGTGGAGATGCTCTTAACCTATGGAATCCGAGTTCCTCCATTTTTCCTACAACTTTATTATATGCCGCTCGCTGCGACCCCGAAGGGGGCAGCGTACACCCTCTACAAGCAAGCTGTTCTTGGGCCCGACCAGTTAGTTAGTGGCGGTGTGGGCTAGGGTTAGCAGACAGCTGGGCTAGGTGCCTACCATAGATGAGGAAGATGACAATTTTTGGTGGAGATGAGAACGCAAATGACCTTGCTGACGATAGGAATGACGCGGTTGGCCGCAGTGCCCCAACGAAGTTGAGGCCAAGACCTCGTCACAGAAAGGGACGACTCGTTGTCCCTAGCGGAGGCGAGGAAAACTGAAACATCCAGTCAGAACTTAGTTTTCGCTGATGCCCGAGGCAAACCGCTATCGCAGCGACATCAGGCTAGTCATAGTGGAAGTAACTTGACTAGTAACATAGTCCTACATGTATTGCCAACTAAGCATTTAGATGACATGGCATGAAATTAAACGATGAGAGAGATGCTTGTGGTAACTAGCTATGTTACCATAACATCACACATTTCAAGACAAAATGATTCTACATTGCAATAAATAAGCATTTGCATGACACCACACATATATTATTTTACACTATAAAGGTAGTAACTTAGACTAGTAACATACATATGTTACTAGTCTAAGTTACTCCCTACTATGACCAGACTCAGGCTGTTACTCATGCATGTGCTGTGCGCTATTGGAGAAGTTACAGATTGTAGCTAAACATAATAATGCAAATTAATAATCTGCAATGGCTTCACCAGGAGACAGCCGAATTAAAAAAATTGCTGTTATCCGTATAGTTTCCTGCGTCTTTTATTGCTTGTCCAAACGCGCATTTACCAAAAGCACAGGAAATCAAACCTTTCCTAAGAAATTGTTGTTTCACTTTTTTTGCTCCGAACACTCCAAAGGATTTTTTCCCATAGGAAACTAAACCTTCAAAATTTCTGTGTTTTTCCTCCATACCGAACAGGGCCTAAGCTGGCCTAGGTAATGGATTCTCTTCCTGCGGTTTTTTCTCTGTTTCCTTTTTATTTTATTTTAATTTATATTTTTCTTTAAAAAGTATTCATATTTGAAAAGGTTTGAATTTTAAAATGTTTAAAATTCAAAATATTGATATTTGAAAGTTGTACAAATTTCAAAGTGTTTGGATTTGAAATAATTCAAATTAGAAAAATGTAGTTTCAAAAATAGTTTAGCTTTGATAAATTTATTTAGATTTAAAAAAATTCTAATTAAAAGAAATTCAAAAGGTGTGTTAAAATAGAAAGCAACATAAAATAAAAAGAAAACAAAAAAAGAGATTAAAATGGAAATGGAAAACAAGAAAAATAGGTTGACGACTTTTGTTGTGCCGACCCGCTTGCAGATCGATGGGCTACGCGTTGCGTTTCTAAAGATATACACAGGTTGAAGTACATGACGAGAAAGAGATCAGAGATGGCCTCCAACCACTACTGCACAGGTAGGCTTCTAACACCGATTAGTAGAAGCGTTTAACAGCGGTTTCAAAACCGTTGTTAGGGGTTTGGTGTTAGAGAACCGCTGTTAAAGGGTGAAGCACGTGGGGTTGCCGCAGCGCTCAGGGGCTCCCCTTTAACACTGGTTCGTAACACGAACCGGTGTTAAAGGTTCTCTGCCGTGGCAGGAAAACGGCATAAATCTCTGCTGCGGCAGAGTTATGTCGCCGCTCCGTTCTAGGCGTATTTCTGCGGCGCGGCGGGGACGGGAAGGGGGGGAATCGATCGGGAGAGGTATACACATACATCGTTGGTACATACGAGTACATGAATAATTAATCAACTATTATTACACACAAACATCATCATTGTGGTATTCTCCGTACACGTTGAAAGCAAGTATAAGACAAACACGTTCAAGCATATATATAATATAACATCTCCGTCCACGTTCATTTTGGTGGATATCTAAAGAGTTCTCCGCCAGGCGTGACGACCTCATCAAGTATGAACCCCGCCAATTCCTCTTGAATGGCTCGTATACGGTCAAATGGTAGGAGTTGGTCCCGCATCCGTTCGATCTAAATATATATGAAGAATGGGGTTAATATATATATAAGAATAAAACTCAATACAACCGATGGTAATAAAATAATGTTGTGTACTTTGTTTACTTACTCTAAGTTGTTCTAGTGTGGCTTGGCCCGTCGCACATATCGTGTTACGAATGAACTCGCAAACATAGTATCCACATAAGTTATTGCCGGGTCCCTGATGCGCGCACTTTACGAGAATAAAGAGTTCAATCAAAATAATAATCAATAAAGCATAATGGAATTGGAAGCAGAATCAAAGAGATACGCAGACCTAGCTAGTTAGTATTACTTACATTTTGGTCTACAAATTTTAGTTCTTCTGACCATTCACCCACGGCCCTTTCCGTGAACCTTTTCCAAACCCTGTCCAACACAGAAAATGGATAAAGGAGTAATTAATTACTTGTTGTCACGAAAATTACCGATCTAGTGCGATAATATGATTGAAATTACCTCGGGAGCATCTCTTTAAAGTCTGCCCATAGCTCTCGGTCTTTTCGTAACGAGTCCATGACAAGGACTTTTCCTGAGTCAACTTGCATGACTAGCAGAATAAAGTGAAATCTACGCACGCGTAACTCATCATCAGTTACACGTAACATCGAGTAAGCCGAAACGGAATGTGTACAAGAGAGGGTAACACTCACGAGAAGTTGTAAGGCAATAGTATTTTCCTTTTGATTTTTTATCTCAGTAAAGACGTTAGCAAGAAATCTTTTGTTTGCCCGGGTTTGAGTTTTACCACTTGTTCATGAACTCTATTTGGGTCAACAAACCCAATGTCAAAAGGGCCTCCTTTCATGCATTCCATAACCTTTTTCCTGCATTAGTATATACATATATGGTGAGCATTTATATACATGCAATTAATGAATTGAATGAGATGAGATAGAAATTACAGAAATAGTACTTACACACAATAAAGGCTGATGACAGTTCTGTCGAGTTCCTTATGATTGAATAGAAAATGCAAGTCTTGAATGTTGAAGCTGATCTCGTTGTCTCCGCACAAGAAAATCTGATATCTTATATGCGTCGTGATCCATTCTTCATTTCGCGTCTTGCAGAAATCAAGGTACCACTTATGCAATCTTCGCATCTTTGTTGGTAGATTCTTGAGCTCCTCTTTATTGACGAGATTCTTCACATACTTCCATGGCTGTATGGGGTTGGCATCGCCTTTGAGCAAGTTGTCTCCCATGATGTTCAAATATGTTGGAGATATGCCCAAGAGGCAATAATAAAGTGGTTATTATCATATCTTCACACTTATGATAAATGTTTACATACCATGCTAAAATTGTATTAACCGGAAACATTAATACTTGTGTGATTTGTAAACTAAAATAAGAGTCCCTAGTAAAGCCTCTTGTTAAACTAGCTTGTTGGTTAATATATGATCATGGTTTCCTGATCATGAACATAGAGATGTTATCAACAACAGGATCATATCATTAGGAGAATGATGTGATGGACATACTCCTATAGATAAGCGTAGCATAAAGATCAAGTCATTTCAATAGTTCAATTGCTATATGCTTTCTGATACATAGTAACCTAATTCCTTCGACCATGAGATCATGCATATAACTTTTTCCGGATGGATGCTTTGATGTCATCAAACACCACACCGTAACAGAGTGGCTATAAAGGTGGCATTGAGTGTTCAGAAAGTATTGGTTGAAACACATGGATCAAGAGTGGGATTTGTCCATCCATATGACGGATAGATATACTCTGGGCCCTCTCGGTGAAATGTCATCCAATTAGCTTGCAAGCATGTGACTGGCTCACAAGGGATCACATATCACGGGAACGAGAAAAGAGTACTTATCAGTAACGAGGTTGAACTAGGTATGCAGAGATACCGACGATCATAACCTCGGATAAGTAAACTATCGTGAGACAAAGGGAAATTGGTATCGTATGTAAGTGGTTCATTCAATCGCAAAGTAATCGTAGAAATATGTGGGAGCCATATGAATTTCCAGATTCCTCTATTGGTTATTGTTCGGAGAAGTGTCTCGATCATGTCTGCATAATTCACGAACCGTAGGGAGACACACTTAAGGATTCGACGTTGTTTTGAGTAGTTATGGTATTATGAGAAAGAGACTGAATGTTGTTCGGAGTCTCGGATGGGATCCGGGATATCACGAGGTGATCCGGAATGGTCCGAAGAATAAGATTCATATAAGGAAAGTCCCGTTTCGGAGTTCGGAAATGATTTCGGTGTTTTCATCGGGAATGTTCTAGAAGGTTCCAGAATGTCCGGCACTCCGGGAAAGGGGAGGGGTACATGAATGTGTCATTACATATTAGAATGATTGCATCATGTACTAAGTGTTCTTGTTGTTCCAAATAAAGGATTAAATTGAATCCTAAAACAGAAAAGTCAAATGGCCAGTTTGAAAGTCAAACGGCTAAAACAGGAAACTGTGGGAAACAAGCAAGAGGTGGTTGAAACCGACTTGGGGGAGGAGTCTCCTCTCCAAGCCGGCGCGCCACCCAAGGCCGACTTGGGGAGGGACTCCCCTCCCCTTGGCCGCACCTCCCACCTATAAGAGGAGGGGCAGGGCCTCCTCCTCTAGACACACAAGTTCCTATCCTCTAATCTCCGGTTTAGAGCCGTTTTGGTTTAGAGCTTCTAATTGCCCTAGCCTTCGGTTTAGAGCCTTCTAATTGGTGTGTCTAAACCCTAGACCACTAATAGTTCTCTCTCGTACTCCACCATACTCGCTCCGGCTTAAGGCGAAGCCCTGCGGGATCTCCCCTCTACTTCCGGTACCACGCCGTTGTGCTACCGGAATCGCGAGGAGAGTGCTACAACCTCCGCTGCCTGCTGGAACAAGGGAGAGGAAGGTCTTCGTCGAGTACCGAACGTGTGCCCGACTGCGGAAGCGCTGTCGGAACGCAGCCCCGGAAGGATCGTCTACGCGATCTTGAGATCGGAAAGAGTACGACTACATCACCCACGAGAATCTGCTCTCGTTAACCGCTTTGGAATCTTCGAGGGTGAGTTCCTCCATCGACTCGTTGCTACAATCTAGTAGATAGATCTTGGCTTGTTTGTTTGTATGCGATAGAAAATTTTTGTTTTCCATGCTATGAACCCCTACAGTGGTATCAGAGCCAGGTCTATATGTAGATCTGTTGCACGAGTAGAACACAATGGTCATTGTGGGCGTTGATGCTTTTATTGTCGATTGCTTCTTGTGTACTTTGTATCTTGCGGTATGTTGGGATGAAGCGGCCCGGGCTAACCTTACATGACATCGTTCATGAGACTTGCTCCACGCTTGACATGCAACTTGTATTGCATAAGTGGCTTTGCGGGTGCCTGTTTCTCCTAGCATAGTTAAGATCCAATTTACAACGGGTGATTAACAATACTAGTATCAATGTTGTGGTTCATGTTCGTAAGTTAGAACGACACTTATTAACAGCCCCAAACCACGTAAAACATCCAAAGAAAGTAGAGGCGTCTAACTTTGTTTTGCAGGGGTGTGCAGTGATGTGATATGGCCATGATTGTGATTATATATGATGTATGCAATGTTCCTTATTGTAAGTCGGCAACCGGCAGGAGCCATATGGTTGTCTTTAATTTTTGTTAAGACCCGCGTGTCTATTCAAAGTAGTTGTAATAGTTGAAGCCGGTGGATGACAACCATGGAGCAGCGTCATTGACCTTGATGCAATGCCGGTGATGATGGAGATCATGTTCGTGCTTGAAGATGGAGATCGGAAGCACAAAGAAGAAAGGCCATATAATATCACATATTATGAATTGCATGTGATGTTAATCCTTTATGCATCTTGTATTGCTTAGTAGACGACGGTAGCATTATAAGATGATCCCTCATGCACATGAATTTCAAGTCATAAAGTGTTCACCCTTAGTTAGCACCGTTGCTAAAGCTTGTTGTTTCGAAGCACCATGTGATGATCGGGTGTGTTAGATTCTACAAGTGTATACAACGTGAGCAAGCCAGATTTGCTCATGCGGAAACTAAGGTTTGATCTTGACGAGCCTAGCATGTACAGACATGGCCTCAGGAACACGGATTACCGAAAGGTAGAGCATGAGTCATATAGTAGATATGATGAACATGTTGATTGTTCGCCATTGAAGCTATATCAACTCTCGTGATGATTGGTTTTGATGTGGTGGATTTGGTTCGTGTGATCACTAAAACAATGTGAGGGATATTGTTTTGAGTGGGAGTTCACCTAGATTAATTTAATTATTAATTAGAACTCAATTTATCATAAACTAAATCAAAGTGAATTTGCGTAGTTGTTGTAGTCATTGGCATCCGTTTACCACCTTGCGCTTAGTTATAATTGAGATGATAGAACTATAGAATTCTGGTTAGTTACTTTACGAACTGGTATCGTATTGTTTTGAAGTGTTAATCTAAAGTTTAAAAGTCCTATTGCAAACTTTCAGTAAGTTCCGGTTACTCCATGAAGTTTAATAATTAGTATTAAATCAAGAGTAACAATTCCAAGTGTTAGTATATAAGTATCATGTTTGTCTCCATGATTCTTGATATTCAAAGGATTCTCTTAATATCAAGGTTATCTAGGATCTGAAAGAGTTGTTTCAGAAACCATGATGTGTGGAAGATATTGTGATATCTGAAACGAAGTATTGGTTACAACATGATAGAGTATAATATGGCAAAAGTCATGTTCTCATATTTGATGAGAATTTGCAAAAAGTTGGAGACACTTGTTGTCCTAATCCTCCAAAAGGTTTTGGATAGCAACATTATACTCATAATTCATCGTTGTAAGCTAAAAGTAGCTTGATCATGGACGATTCCATGATAAGGGTGAATATTTGATGTAGGTAAAATGTTTACTACACCAAGAGATTACTAAAGAAAGGAATTTGAAAGAACACCAAACATTTGATGATGGCGATCTACTTCAAAGTGCAAGACCAAAGACATTGGTATTTAACTATACATGCTTTGGACTATATGTCATATGTATGACTTCACTATTGATGTTGATAGATTCTTTCAAACAGAAAAGGAAATATTGAAAGAAAATCTCATAAATATATGGCAGAAAGGAAAAGACTAGAATTGTTCAGTTTAAGTATATAGATGATATACATGTTATGGCTATATTCTTTGCTTATTAAACAATGTGGTTCTTAAGTATCTAATACTGAATTTGTTGGTATGAATCGTCATACGAAACAACACAATTCATGAACTACAATGGCCTAAGTAACTAGCAAAAGAATATGTGATGATGTACATCGAGAACAAATAAAGGGTTATTGTGTTGCTCGTTAAACATCAAAGCTTGCCTTCAAGATTTGTTTTTATCAGGTATTATGAGAACAAAAGGGTTGTTTAAATAATTGTCGTAATCCATAAAAGATGGATGATTCACAAATCTCGTTGGAGAAATCACATCCATAAAACTAGTGCTAAAAATGTCGAAAGACAAATTGATTGAAAGATCACTTAGGAAGTGACATCGCAGTTTAAATTATATTGGAAAGAAAACATGAAGAAACTCCATATGGATGGAATTTTGGAGTCTATTTGATTTTGATCAAATTACGCTTGTGAAACTTTCCTAGAGATAATTAAAACTTCGTTCATAGGCCAAAAGGAAACGAATGACTAGCTTATTGGAACTTGTACATATTGTTGTACGAAATCCATTATGTGTAGTCAAGAGCGATGGATTTGAACTTCATATGCTTTCTCCAAAAATTTGAGTGAATATGTGAATATTTACTTAATAAGGATGAAGTGTGAAATATTTGAAAAGTTCAAAGATTTTCAAGATGAAGTGCAAAATCATTGTAACAAGAATATAGATAGTTTATGATAAGATCATAAAGGAAGATATTTGAGTTACAAGTTTAGCATAATACCTAAGATTTAAGGAATCGTTCCGTGGATTTGCATTTTCCCGAAACACCATAAGAGTATGGAGCGTTCGAGATATGTAATTAAACCTTGTTTGACATGGTAAGATCGAAGGTGTAATTCATAAAAATGCCATTGTATTTTAAAGATTAAAAGCTTTAGAGGTTACCGTTTTTTCCACTGAAAAGAGCTTCATCATAATCCGTTGAAATGACACCATATAAAGTTATGGTTTGGGATAAAACCCAAGTTGTCCTTTCTTAAACATTGGTATGCTATGCATAAGAAAGATGTTTGCAACCAAAGTCGGATGAACCTGTCTTTGTATAAACTGTTAAGTATTCCTCCATAAACACCGGAGACAAAAGTGTTTGTTGCTTAGAACGTCAAGTTTCTTTGAGAAGGAATTTTTCGTGAAAAGTTAAGTGGGAGGACAATAGAACTTTGATAAGGTTAAAAGAACCTTAGCTATATGTGCAGAGTTGCGCAGCACCGAAAAGTGTTCCGGAGGCAGCAACAATGCTCATGGCTCACGTGCCTCAAAGGTTGTGGTCACAGAGATCTAAGTTCCTATTGAAACAAGTAGGTCGGGTAAACAATCAAATACCAAGATTTGAGAGTTAAATCATTATTTGGCAATAATGATCTGACTACATACAAAGAAGCGATGATGGGCCCTGACTCCGTAAATGGCTTTAAGCCATAAAATCCATGATAGTTCCATACACGAGAAATCAAGTTCTTAACTTGAAAGACCCTCGAGAAAGGTGTAAGACCTTACAATTGTGTTTGGATCTATAAAAGAAATAGACATGGATGTTTTACATCTATGAAATAGTCGACATGTTGGGAAAGAGTTCACAAAATGTTCAAAGGTTGACTATGACAAGATTTGATCTTTCATAGTGATATTTAGTCTAGACGGATTAATGTAGCAACCACTACATATAATTTGTTATATGGTAGTTGAATAAACAAAACAAGTTCTTCTAATAGAATCGTTACCTAGGACATGTGCATAACACGGTCCATAGGGTTTTGTTAATTCAAAGGATGCTAAAAGCATATGCAAACTTCAATGGTTAAAGTGAGCATCGCGGAGTTGGAATCTTCACTGTGATGAAACTGTTAAAGGAGTTTTAGAGACGATAAAGATGCTTGCATTTGCAAGAAATTAAGTGGGAGCGCTAAGACATGTTTCTAATACATTATGTGGAAGACATATTGTTGATTGGAAATAATGTATCTTTTATTAACACATATTAAGAATTTCATCCCGATGAAAGACTTAGGCAAAACCCAAATATTTGGCATCAATAGACGCTAATATGGTTGTGCCAGAAGTACATAGACAAGATATTGAATGAGTTCAATATAGAAACTACAAGAGAGGTTCTTGTCGCACAGAAAGGATTGAATGAGTTCAATGTTGATGATATATTCAAGTGTATTGACATTTGGTAAAGTGAAACAAATAATCAAGTATAGATTGATACTTGATGTATGAAATCACAAAGAATATTTATATCAATCATACTGTGATATGTACAAATCCAGATATGTCCTATGCTCTAAATGTTGTGAGCATATACCAGAATGATTCGTAAGATGATCATTGGACAATAGTAAGGATATTCTTATGATATTTTGGAAGAACTAAGAGTATAATATTTGTAGAAGTGACAAATAGATGGTTAGTTCATTGTAAAAGTACTACATTGATACTAGCTTTGTCACAAAAGTACAAATTAAGTTTATCTCAATCTAAACTAAGGGTGGCACCATATAATGGAAAGTGAGTTCCATAATGGATTTGGATGAGTTCCAAAGTTAAGACATTGTGACAGATGCTACAACAAAAGGCTAAGTATATGACTGCTATTTTAGCAGCAAAAGAGGGCATTTGTGTCAAGTAGTTTGTTATCAAACTAGGTGTAGTTCACAGTGGGATAATACTATGAAGATATATTGTGCGACAATATTATCAACATGTTTTAACCCCAAAGAGATAAAGGTCACACCGAAAGACCAAATTTATACAAAGCCATCTCATTAGAGAATGAGTGATGCGTAGAGACGCAAAAACATGCAATTACACACGGACCTGGAAGTGTCAGATCCGGAGATCAGTTGACCACTAGCAATCGTGTACATACAACACCGGAAAGCCATAGGTGTTGAATACACAAAGGTTTGAAACTAGATTATTGACTCTAGTGCAAGTGGGAGACTGTTGGAGATATGCCCAAGAGGCAATAATAAAGTGGTTATTATCATATCTTCACACTTATGATAAATGTTTACATACCATGCTAAAATTGTATTAACCGGAAACATTAATACTTGTGTGATTTGTAAACTAAAATAAGAGTCCCTAGTAAAGCCTCTTGTTAAACTAGCTTGTTGGTTAATATATGATCATGGTTTCCTGATCATGAACATAGAGATGTTATCAACAACAGGATCATATCATTAGGAGAATGATGTGATGGACATACTCCTATAGATAAGCGTAGCATAAAGATCAAGTCATTTCAATAGTTCAATTGCTATATGCTTTCTGATACATAGTAACCTAATTCCTTCGACCATGAGATCATGCATATCACTTTTTCCGGATGGATGCTTTGATGTCATCAAACAACACACCGTAACAGGGTGGCTATAAAGGTGGCATTGAGTGTTCAGAAAGTATTGGTTGAAACACATGGATCAAGAGTGGGATTTGTCCATCCATATGACGGATAGATATACTCTGGGCCCTCTCGGTGAAATGTCATCCAATTAGCTTGCAAGCATGTGACTGGCTCACAAGGGATCACATATCACGGGAACTAGAAAAGAGTACTTATCAGTAACGAGGTTGAACTAGGTATGCAGAGATACCGACGATCATAACCTCGGATAAGTAAACTATCGTGAGACAAAGGGAAATTGGTATCGTATGTAAGTGGTTCATTCGATCGCAAAGTAATCGTAGAAATATGTGGGAGCCATATGAATTTCCAGATTCCTCTATTGATTATTGTTCGGAGAAGTGTCTCGATCATGTCTGCATAATTCATGAACCGTAGGGAGACACACTTAAGGATTCGATGTTGTTTTGAGTAGTTATGGTATTATGAGAAAGAGACCGAATGTTGTTCGGAGTCTCGGATGGGATCCGGGATATCACGAGGTGATCCGGAATGGTCCGGAGAATAAGATTCATATAAGGAAAGTCCCGTTTCGGAGTTCGGAAATGATTCCGGTTTTTCATCGGGAATGTTCTAGAAGGTTCCGGAATGTCCGGCACTCCGGGAAAGGGGAGGGGTACATGAATGTGTCATTACATATTAGAATGATTGCATCATGTACTAAGTGTTCTTGCTATTCCAAATAAAGGATTAAATTGAATCCTAAAACAGAAAAGTCAAATGGCCAGTTTGAAAGTCAAACGGCTAAAACAGGAAACTGTGGGAAACAAGCAAGAGGTGGTTGAAACCGACTTGGGGGAGGAGTCTCCTCTCCAAGCTGGCACGCCACCCAAGGCCGACTTGGGGAGGGACTCCCCTCCCCTTGGCCGCACCTCCCACCTATAAGAGGAGGGGCAGGGCCTCCTCCTCTAGACACACAAGTTCCTATCCTCTAATCTCCGGTTTAGAGCCGTTTTGGTTTAGAGCTTCTAATTGCCCTAGCCTTCGGTTTAGAGCCTTCTAATTGGTGTGTCTAAACCCTAGACCACTAATAGTTCTCTCTCATACTCCACCATACTCGCTCCGGCTTAAGGCGAAGCCCTGCGGGATCTCCCCTCTACTTCCGGTACCACGCCGTTGTGCTGCCGGAATCGCGAGGAGAGTGCTAAAACCTCCGCTGCCTGCTGGAACAAGGGAGAGGAAGGTCTTCGTCGAGTACCGAACGTGTGACCGACTGCGGAAGCGCTGCCGGAACGCAGCGCCGGAAGGATCGTCTACGCGATCTTGAGATCGGAAAGAGTACGACTACATCACCCACGAGAATCTGCTCTCGTTAACCGCTTTGGAATCTTCGAGGGTGAGTTCCTCCATCGACTCGTTGCTACAATCTAGTAGATAGATCTTGGCTTGTTTGTTTGTATGCGATAGAAAAATTTTGTTTTCCATGCTACGAACCCCTACAAAATATGCAATATAAGTCATTCCCATCTCATTGGCCTTTCTTTGTAGCTCTGCCTCGTAATCATTTACAGGAGGAGCTATCCGTGTGTCGAACACTTGGAGCGGGGCGCAGGATTGGTTTCCCTACTCTCCGAGCATGGGAACTGTTTTCTGGGGTGCCGCACGACTGCTACTTTCAGCCTCCCTCCGCCTTGTATCCCCCTTCATAATCTGGCGCTCGTAGTCCGGCACAAGTGGGGTTTCAGGTTTCAAAATATTATTGTAAAACTTCTACAACACTGCCGGATCTAGTTTCTCCTTTGGCTCGGCCCGTCTAGGTGCAAAGAATTTCTTGACCTCTTCTTCCGAGATCCTATTGGTCTCCTCGTCGCTGCGATTCTACGGTAATACCTGCAATGGCTTGGCGGAAGGTTGTAAGACGTAGTTTGTTGAACTCTTTGGCGTACGGTTTCCTGCGGATTTCTTCGTGGCAGTGCTAGTGATGCTCTTCGTGGCAGTGCTCTTCCACTTACGCTGAGGAGATGGCTGAAGTGCCGGAGATGGCTGACGCGTAGGATATGGCTGGCGCGCCGAAGATGACTGACGCGCCAGAGATGGCTGGCGCGCAGGAGATGGCTGCCGCGTAGGAGATGGCTGCCGCGCAGGAGATGGTTGAAGCGCCAGAGACGACAGGGGAGTATTCTGATGACTTGGAGACGGCTGAAGCGGCTCAGACTGCTGACGCTGCGGAGACGGTGGGGGTGCCAGTGGCCTCAAATTTGGAAGCACGATGTGTTCCTTCTTCCAAAGAATGGTTGTTTGCACTGCAAATTTCAGTTGAGTTTCCCCTTCACCTGTAGCATGGTCAAGCTGTGCTTCCTCATATTCCTTCATAACCTCATCCACCCCGACAATAGCATAGCCATCTGGAATCGGTTGGCAGTGATAAGTTCCACCTTCTACAGGACGTAAGGCATAGCCGACCGCCACCTTAATGGATAAGCCCATTAATCTCACATGCAGCTCAGCGTGTTCGCTCTCCATGATCTCATCCACGGGGTATCGAGGACCCGCCATTTCAAGCGAGGATGCACGTTCTCCGTGGAAACCACACTTCTATTCCGCGTAGAGTCTGGGCCGCCGACAGCTTCCAATGCAGGCTCTTCGTGCCGCTGAGATGGGCCGGTAGCTTGCTGGATCTTTTGTGCATTCACTTGTTGTAACATCCTAAAAATATTAAAATTGGATCATCAAACTCTAATCATCAAAATTAGGGTTAACAAAAACTTTTCTAATTAAAAATATGAAAGCATTCATATGTGTGTATTAAAATTTGGATTCTTTTGAATTGCCATGATTCTATGTTTCTTTACTTGTAAAATGATTCTTAGGTGAAATAAACATCCTCTAAACAATCCCCAAACTTTTCCCAAAGACAAACAAGTCAAAACAAATAAATTAAGTGAATGGTCACTTTGGCCAAATTAACTCCCATGCCTACTTTGGCTATATCTAACTTTCAGAACTTAACAAAAACATGTATGGATCTTTGCACCCCTTGTTAGTACTCATAATAAGGTACCAAGGCCCACTTTGTGATCATCCAAAAACATTTAAATGCTTAGTTTAAATGACAGTTTAAAACTGAATCTATTTCATAAGGGAAGATCCCACTATTTCAAAAACCACTCAAACAAGCTCAATTTTCAAAACCCAAGCATCCACAGAACCCTCAACACATGCCTAGCACAGCCACCAAAAATCTTTTCAAAATTCAAAACTCAAGTTTATCCGGCCATTTCATCAAACAGGTTGCAGATTCAAATCAACAAAATCAAAAACACTATGTTGAGCAGTGTTTTGGGACAACCTTGTTCCCTCTCTGGTTACAACTAGCCTTAGTAGATCATCTAGCACCCTTAACTAACCTCTAGCACCACTGTAAGCTGGCCATTGTCATTAATGGTGAGCAGGCCGAGCCTCACCATGTCACCCCAGTATGGACAGCAAGCTAGGAGAAGAACTAGCCCCGCCTACCTTGTCCAGGAGCTAGCCAGCACCCCACCGCCACTCCCTGTCCCAGCCTCGAGCAATGCCAGCCACTGTACCACACGCCCAAGCCATGTCAAGCCTCTCTGCAAGCATGCCGATAGCGCGCCCGTGCGCCACCCTCGACACATGCCCACAGACCGCGCGCCGCCCTCGTCGCGTGCACGCGTGATCACCACCACCCCAGCAATCCAGCAGACACGCCCGTTCGCCGCCGCGCGGACCACTCGCGTTGTGCGCCATCAAAACCTCTGTCGGACCCGCTCAGAGCGCCGAAGCGTTCCGACCGATCAGCACCGCCCCAGGCCTCGCCACCACGCCGTTGAGCTTCGCCAGGGAGCATAGCACCGCCCCTACCGTCGCCCACGCCGATAGCCCTCTGTACCGTCGACCACGACGAGCTCAGCCCACGCCCGTCGGTCCCCTCTCGCCACTATAAATAGAGGCCACCCCCGCTCGATTTCTTCACACCATTCCACTCCCCTCTCACCCAGAACCACCTCACCTCACTTCCGAAGCAAGGCGAGTAGCGCACCGCCAGAATTTCATCGGAGCCCGCCGCTGCTGGAGAAGAAGGAATCCAGCGATTGGAGCCGTCCCAGGAGGAGCTGCCGGTGCCAGGAGAATCGTCGTCGTCGACTTCATCGTTTTCCCCCATCACCGACCCTCGCCTGAGCCCCGGTGAGCCTCCCACGACCCCCACCTGCCGCGTTAGGGTTCTGTCTCGCCGACGCTGCCCGACGTGGATGATGAGCTGTAACCGTTTGATTAGACTTAGATCGTGCGGCCGAAATCGCCCCGTACCACTTCGCGTGTTATGAGCCACTGACCGGTGGAACCCCCTGTCAGCTGCGCCCCGCGCTGCGGAGTGACACTGGGCCGTCCTATTAACCCTTCCCGTGCAGCCCAAGCGTTTGAATTTAGATTTTTCTATTTTAATTCAAACGCAGTTCTGTACCTAGTTTTAAAAAATAACCCAGCTTGATTCAGTGAACCAAATTGCATGAAACCAATTTTGTTAGAAAGGTACTGAAATGCTTAATCCAAGACCGTTGGATTCAAAGCATTTGGATCGGTATATCACCCTTGATAAAAATAACAAGGCAAAAGCTTTTCTGCATTCAAATATTTTTCAAATTTAAACCATAATAGGTTTTGAGTTGATTCCAACTCTCAAAAATCACATTTGATCATACCTTTTAGAGTATATAAAAACATTTGGGTTTACTTATAGAGATAATATTCAAGTAATAAAAGAATGCCACATAGGTATTTCTAGTCACTTTAATTATTTAAAATAAAAAGGTTAAACCTTATTAAATTGTGATACCACTTTAAATCACATTCCCATGTACTGAAATATGTGGTGATGACATGTGTCAACATGATCCCATGTTTGAGTTGGAGAATATTAAATCTTAAGTAGTTTTTCAATGAGTAGAAAGTACTTTTCTAAAAATAAAGTAAATAAGACCAAAGCTTTAATCTTGTAATGTTAGTGATGATACTAGATCATCTATAGAACCCTTTGTGTGATGATTGAAAGTAGTTAAGTATTGTTTGGTGATTGTGTACCTCGTATTTATGTATAGACGCTAGTACCGACCAAGGAAACGAGGAGGAAGGAGGATACTACGAAGAAGAAGCCGAGGAGACGCTAATACTTGCTTGTTACCATGTCAACTATATGCCTTAAGCATATGTGATCCCACCCACTTGATAACTTAATCCTAGTTTTACTTGCAAGCTTTATACTTTATTTCTTTATCAAAGCTTTCTCTTAGAGTTTACATAGTGAATTGTAGATACTAGAAAGATAATGGAAGGTTGCATAAAGACCATTAAATTTGGCCTAAGCTAGATAATCTTGATGTCATCCTAAGGCATGAGATTGAACTTAATTAACCACCATTGGTTTACCACCCCTCATTAGTACTTACCCCCACTTGTAGCTGCTAGTGCTAAGCATAAAACTTGAGCCACTATTAGATGGGAATACTTGGTGGAAAATGGTTATGAAAACCTTAGAATGATGAGTCATTCTACCGAGATGTTTTGACATGTGTTTCCGAACACCAGAGGATTTGGATGATGAAAATGTTAAGGCATGAGCCTTAGCCCTTTATAAAACTGATGGTTGTATGGATGCGATACCATTCCAATTTTACCGTACAACCACAATACCCGAAAATTGGGTAGGGCTTGACTGGAAACTTATATACCTTAGTATGGGTTCCCTCACGGCCAAGGTATGAGCTGAGACTACCTTGTGAAGATTGTCCACCTGTGCAGTACCCAAGATGATAGTTGGTCATGGTTGGGAGGCCAAACTCACAGGAGAGGTGCCTATACTAGGGCGTGTAATGGAAAGGCTAGGATTGATTATCCGCATACTGAGTATGGTGAATTCAGGATTTATTCCTGACGGATGTATCGAATGTTGTGGTAAAAGTGTACAATCTCTGCAGAGTGTCAAACTATTCGAATAGCCGCGTTCGCGGTTATGGACAGTTGGAGTGGCCATACTGTTCCCCCGTCAGATGTTTTCAAAAGTACTTGTGAATTGAAATTGAGATTTTGACTTGACCACAACAAAGTTGTGATATGAAATACAAGTTCCCATTTAGGTGTTATAAAATGTCAACTAGCTTTTCTTGCTTCTGAACTTAGTAGAGGTAAATCTGGCTTTTTTTTGCAAAACAACCCTAGAGCTTAGTGTCCTACTACAAAAACCCCCATCACTTGTTAGTATTAGTTTGCGAGTACTTAAAGAGTACTCATGGCTTTGTCCCTGGCTATTCCCGTGGCCAGACTATGAAGAGGAGTACCAGGATGATGGACCCCACGAAGGTTACGACAACTAGGATCATCTCCCATCGTCAGCATTGCCTGTGACCTCGAAGATGGAGCTTCGCCTATGCTACCTTTATTATTACGTATTTCCGCTGCTTGAGTTGTATTAAGAACTGGATCATGAGATCCTTATTTATGTAAGACCTTATGTATGGTTTGTAATGGATGATGTACTGTGGTATCCAAATCTGGTATGTCTCGCAAAAATGGTAATCCTGGGATTGCGATGTATGGCATAACAGGCATCTGGGATTAAAAATCCGGGTGTTGACACTTGCGCCTGCAGCGCCACAAGTGCATGTTCTATCTGTGTCATCCGCTTTGTACGCTCTTTTTTTTTCTGCTGCGCCATCTGTAAGAGTGCCCCACTCGGCAAACCCATCCTTCCACGTCATACCCCATGTGCCTCGTGTAAGTCCAGGGTGTTCTTTTTTACCGATGGCGCGTGCCAGCTGGTCATTCTCTCTGTCGGGATGGAAGGTCCTGGCGGTTGTTTCCTCGTGTGCCGTGATGAGTTCAGTGACGTGTTTGGCAAGGAGGATTGGGAAGATACACAATCCCGTTTCTGGGTTCAACCTTTCCCCGATTCCGTAGAACCAAGTCTTTGCACGTAGGTACCACCCATGTGTCTCGGGTGTGATCCCTCTAACGCGCAGGGCCTTCTCAGCTTCCTCCCACTTAGGCCTCTGAGATATGTAGCCACCTGACCCCGTCCTCTGGTGATATTCCTTCTTCTGGGCATTTAGCGTATTGGTTTCTGACCTCTTCGTAGCTATAGCACCTTCCTTTGATGCCACAAATTTGGGCCAGTGAGGTCTTATCTTCGCATAATATGCGTCTTCGAAATCTGGAGTCTCGCGAGCTTTGACAAATTTGTTCAATTTTGTCTTCCAGTTGCGGAAAGCGTCAGCCATCTTCTTTAGAGTCCACTCTTTGACCTTTTCCTTTATAACCGGTTTATTTTCATCCTCCTCTGGCTGAAGGGTGAAATTTACCAACAGCGAATTCCAAAGCGTTTCTTTGGATCTTTTATCGACAAAGGTACCGTCGCCCTTCTTTGGCTTATTCCAATATTCAATTATGATTAGGATTTGGTCCCTAACAAGAACTCCAGACCGACGTATAAATTTGTCTGCAGCTTTCTTGGGCTCCATCGGCCTACCATCAACACGGACTGCTTCGATCGTGAACTTTGCACGATCTTTCAACCGATGGCTCGCGCCTCGCTTGCTCTTTTTCATAGAAGAAGATTGTTGCTGGCTAATCGATCCGGAGGGCTAAAAGAAGAAAAAGTGTTAATTAATACATGTATATATATATACAAATCAATTGGTGCAAGTCAGCAGAGGCTTAATCCATGCATATACCTCGACGGACTTTGTAATCACTAAAGTGCGTTCACCGGAGTCGTCATCTTCTCCATGACTACTTGAGTTGTCATCATGTCACTCCAAGTTCAGATATTGTGAGGTGTCCTCGTGGATCATGTTCTCCATTATTTCTTCCTCTTCAAGGTTTCTACTGAGTGGATCCATAGTTTCTGAAACAATAATATTATCACACAAATATCAGTAATACATCTATTGAAATGCTCGAGCAAGGATGATGATATGACAGGTTAAATGTATTGAAATGTAACCCTAATACATGATTGGTCATTCCAAACCTTAATTCGGAGAAACCCCGGATTCATATGAGAGAGTACATTTAGTTCTTCTAATTAACTTGTCATGAAAGTTTATTAACAATGCATGGTTATAATGTTATTGACAATAAGAGGTGTGCTAGGACGGCGGCCGGCAGCGCTAGGGCAAGAGGGAGGATTCATGGGGGTGTGCGGGGATGCGTGCGGCTGGCGGCGCTAGGGCCAAACCCTACAACAATATATATACATCGCACGGTCGGGTGGGCGGCCGCTCCAACGTCACCATTAGGATATAATGTACATATTAGGATATATGCACCATTAGGATATAATGTACATATATATACGAACAAAATACATACAATTACACACAAATAGATGCACCATTTATATACATGTACCATTTATATAAAACAAAATACTGCAATTACACACAAATAGATGCACCATTTATATACATGTACCATTTATATATACAAACAAAATACACACAATATATACATATATGCACCATTTATATACATATAAAACATACAAATAATTAAAACAAATAAAACATATACACACAAATAATAAATCCAATACACACATATATATATGCATGCATGGAGCTCACTGCCGGCAAACTCGACGGGGGTGGCCGGCGTGGGGTGGCGGCGAGTGGACGGGGGTGGCATTGGTGATGGCGGCGACGGGCGTGGACAGGCGCGGCGGTGGACGGCACGGCTCCCGCACGCGAGTTGACGGGCCGGCGTGGACGGACGCGGCGGTGACAGCGGCGGACGGCACGGCGGCGACGGCGAGTGGACGTGCATGGACGGCGACGGCGCGAGCATCCTGCCGGCGTTCTTCTCTGCGCGCGCTCCTCTGCTTCTTCCTCTGCTCGATCGATCTAGCTGGGGGAAGAGGAAGGCGCGCGCTGCGTTATAACCCCCCTTTAACACCGGTTCCAGCCACGAACCGGTGTTAAAGGGGGGATTCGTTTCGCGCGCGCACCCCCCCCCTTTAACACCGGTTCGTGGCTGGAACCAGTGTTAAAGGGAGAGTGCGCGCGAAACAAAATAAATGCCCCCCTTTAACACCGGTTCGTGGCTGGAACCGGTGTTAAAGGGGGGGGGCATTTATTTCGTACATTAAAGGGGTGGGGGCTTTTTTAATTCAAAAAATAGGATAGAATTTAGAAAATTCATATCTTTTTCATTTCAACTCAGAAAAATATGAATAATATATCATAAATTTCAGAAAAATAAGATCTATCCATTCATATAAAAACATTTTATAGTTACTGTAGATGAAATTTTTCAAAATGATTAAAACACTTACATATAAATTTTGATTATTCAACTAAAACAAAAATAAAATAGTCAAACCGTAAAACTTTGAACATAAGAAATATTAAGCATCTAAAAAGGAATCTAACCCTATGTTATTAGAGCAAATCATATTTTATTTTGTATTAACATTTTTGAATTGTTTGGATATTTTAATTTAGCATCTTTTGTATACTTTGGAATCTGACAAAATCTCGCTAAACTAGCATTTGATTTTTGATAAAATATCATATTGTGTACCTAAAAATGATTTAAAAAACATAAGCATCGTATGATGTACCTGTAGTTCATATCTGACCCACTTCCTACCGATTCAGTAGGAATTTGTCTTTTTCACCAGAGGTGGACAGAAAGGTTTCAGATCCCCCTGTTGGTACATTGTCCATATAAGATAGTCTAGTATTTTTTATAAAATGTGGTGGTAGTTTTTTGAATTAGCCATTTGGCGGTTGCTTCACAAAACTGTCCGGTTTTTATGCTCGGAAAATGGAAAATGCCTTTTTGGTGCGACAAAAAGGAAAACTTCCTCTTGCAACATTGTTTTCCATCTCATGATGCACATATATGCACAATATGGCCATATTATCATAAACTATGCCTTGATTCTAGTCATAACATTAGTTATTTGACCCGAAAGCCAAGAACCTCGAATGAGATATGTCATTTTGTGAAGGTTTTTTGAGCCATAATCAATATACCAAGTTTGATATTTTTCCTTCTAACTATGTCACATAATATTACACCACGCGAAGGTTTTGCATTGTTTCGATTGCTTTTAATTTTTTATCCCCGTTTTAAACTATCGTCAAACTTTGTCGAACAACGGGCATGAAGATTCTTAGCTCGGGGCCAAGCCTCGCTAAACTTGCATTGGATTTTTGATAAAATAGCATATTGTAAACCTAAAAATGATTTTTGTAAAAAAACATGAGCATCGTATCATGTACCTGTAGTTCATATCTGACCCACTTCCTACCGATTCGGCAGGAATTTGTCTTTTTCACCAGAGGTGGAAGGAAAGGTTTCAGATCCCTCTATTAGTACATTTTCCATATAAGGTGGTCTAGTAGTTTTGTAAAATGTGATGGTAGTTTCTTGAATTAGCCATTTGGTGGTTGTTTCACAAAACCGTCCGTTTTTTATGCTCGAAAAATGGAAAATGCCTTTTTGGTGCGACAAAAAGGAAAACTTCCCCTTGCAACATTGTTTGTCATCCCATGATGCACATGTATGCACAATATGGCCACATTATCACAAACTATGCATTGATTCTAGCCATAACATTGGTCATTTGACCTGAAAGCCAAGAAACCTCGAATGATATAGGTCATTTTGTGAAGGTTTTTTTGATACATAATCAATATACCAAGTTTGATATTTTTCCTTCTAACTATATCACATAATATAACACCACGCGAAGGTTTCGCATTGTTTCAATCGTTTTTTAATTTTTTATCCCCGTTTTAAAATTTCGTCAAACTTTGTCGAACAACGGGCATGAAGATTCTTAGCTCGGGGCCAAGCCTCGCTAAACTTGCATTGGATTTTTGATAAAATAGCATATTGTGAACCTAAAAATGATTTTTGTAAAAAAAACATGAGCATCGTATCATGTACCTGTAGTTCATATCTGACCCACTTCCTACCGATTCAGCAGGAATTTGTATTTTTCACCAGAGGTGGACGGAAAGGTTTCAGATCCCCCTATTGGTACATTGTCCATATAAGGTGGTCTAGTATTTTTGTAAAATGTGGTGGTAGTTTTTTGAATTAGCCATTTGGTGGTTGCTTCACAAAACCGTCCGTTTTTATGCTCGGAAAATGGAAAATGCCTTTTTGGTGCGACAAAAAGGAAAACTTCCTGTTGCAACGTTGTTTGCCATCCCATGATGCACATGTATGCACAATATGGCCACATTATCACAAACTATGCCTTGATTCTAGCCATAACATTAGTCATTTGACCAGAAAGCCAAGAAACCTCGAATGAGATAGGTCATTTTCGTGCCTGGCGAGCGCCCTCTCACGCCGATCCCCGAAGAAGGCTTCCTAAGTCGGGAAATAGTCGGGATGCCAGTTGGGATTCCTCCGCTGCTCCGGCGTGAGATCGAAGTAGTAGTGGTTCGTGATGGCCATCCGGCGCGCCACACCTAGAGGGACAGGAGAAACCGGCACGCCTCTGGCGCTCAGCATCCATCCGACGGGGATGCAGTAGCCCGGCGGGCAGGGGTAGTTCGAGGCGCAAAGCGCCTCTGCCTCCCCGAGGGTTAGTGGTACGGTGGAAGCCATGGAAAAGAGTGATGAGGTTGCAGATATGAGTCTACAGATGTGCAATGACAATGAAGGCCAATCCTACATATATATAGTGAGAAATGGCGGGAAGAAAACTGGCGAGAAGAACTGGCGGGAAGAAATGGCGGGAAGAACTGGCGGTAAGAAAAATGGCGGAAAGAATTGTCAGATTCCAAAGTATACAAAAGATGCTAAATTTAAATATCCAAACAATTCAAAAATGTTAATACAAAATAAAATATGATTTGCACTAATAAAATAGGGTTAGATTCCTTTTCAGATGCTTAATATTTCTTATGTTCAAAGTTTTAGGGTTTGACTATTTTATTTTTGTTTTAATTGAATAATCAAAATATATATTCAATTGTTTTAATCATTTTGAAAATTTTCATCTACAGTAACTATAAAATATTTTTATATGAATAGATAGATATTATTTTTCTGAAAATTATGATATATTATTCATATTTTTCTGAGTTGAAATAAAAAAGATATGAATTTTCTAAATTCTATCTTATTTTTTGAATTAAAAATACCCCCACTCATTTATTGTACGAAATAAATGAGTACGAAATAAATGTCCCACCCTTTAACACCGGTTCAAGCCACGAACCGGTGTTAAAGGGGAGGGGGGCTGCGCAGGGCGGTGGTACAGGGCTTTTAACACCGGTTCATGACTCAAACCGGTGTTAAAGGGGTGCGCCTTTTTGCTGCACGGGCCACGCGGGTACGGGCACCCCTTTAACACCGGTTTGTAAGCCCATTTCCTATCTCAACCAAAGGCCTCGGTTCCACTAGTGGACATCGTTGCGAGGGCGCCATGATCGCCTTTCTCCTCTGGCCGGCGGTTGTCGCGGCGGCTGCGACGATGAAGGCGCCCAACGCGGCCGGCTACTTCATCTCCCGCGAGGCCTTCGAGGCACCCTAAACTGTACTTTGAGCTCCTTCGCAGTGCTGGGCCTGCGGCGGCAGCCGACGCCTTCGCGTCGGCACGCAACGCACCTTTGTAGTTTGTACGATGTAGTGCCGTGGGGTTATCTTAAGCTAGTACAACACAACTAGCTATGAACTTAGAAGCATGGGAAAGACAGGAGTGATCTTTTGTACCTGCTGGGCGTATAATATGTTGGATGGACCCAGGTTAGTACGTTGTGTGTGTCGAGAGTTTCAAGCTGCTTCTGTAAAGTAGTACTACTTGGTAGTAACAGCTATGTATGTATCTTGTATATGGGTGTACTTGTATCGTCATGTGTAATGTCCTCGTGATGATATGCAAGTCTCGCGAGTATTTCCTGCATGGATCTCTGAGCACTACAGGAATGGGCAGATGCGCCGACGGCCAAACGTGGGGGCCGTTGGCGTAGGACCGGACCAGGCCAGCCCAAGTCGCCAGTCCTCGGCGTAGCCAAGCCGTCGGCGTAGTATACCCTACGCCGACGGTCACCCTCGGCATAGCCAGGGAACGCGTGGCACATACCAGCCAGCGCGGACGGCGCGCTAACGGTGCCATCCGTTACGCCGACGGCGACCCTCGGCATAGCGCCATCCCCAGTACGCCGACGGTGATCCTCAGCGTAGCCCTCTACATTTTTTTTACTTGCACACTTATTTTATATTTGTATCAATTATTTATGTTCTTTTTTTATTATTTGGATGATTTCGTATCCTCTGAATAGCAGTCTCCACGCCCACATGAAATGTCGTTGCGAATCTTCTCACACCCCGAGAAATTTCTATATGTTTGTAAGTGTTATTATCGCATGCGGTTCTGAATAGCACTCTCCACGCCCACATGAAATGTGTGTGAATTTTATGTATCACACATTTTGGAGAAGCTGTTCAAAGATTCAATGCTTTTATCGCAAGTGGTTCTGTCAACCCTACTGAGGAGCGGACGATAGTTTCTCTTGTAGATATAGCATGTACCATCCTATGACCTAAACAAACACAAAACAAGAGAGAGCTACGTTGGGCTACCCCTGTCAGAGAAACGTCTAGGGGGGTAGACGATCCGAGTGTGCACAGATCAGGGTTTCACCGGAGGAAGACCACGAGAACATCGGAATCGGATGAAAACTTGCATGTGTCCCTAGCATATGTGTGTGTGTGGTGAGAGGTTGGTATAGGTGCTTGCATGTGTCCCCACTCGCATGCATACGCTCTAACCTAGAAGCGAAGGTTCCGGACCCGTATAAGGGGGAATCTCCCCGTTGAGGTGAAACCGGGTAGGATAGTGCCCCAACTTGTGAACCAACATGGTTTTACATCACCCTATGACCTAAACAAACACAAAACAACAGAGAGATACGCCGGGCTACCCCTGTCAGAGGAACGTCTAGGGGGGTAGACGATCCGAGTGTGCACAGATCAGGGTTTCGCCGGAGGAAGACCACGAGAACATCGGAATCAGATGAAAACTTGCATGTGTCCCTAGCATATGTGTGTGAGTGTGGTGAGAGGTTGTTATAGGTGCTTGCATGTGTCCCCCCTCGCATGCATGCGCTCTAACCTAGAAGCGAAGGTTCCGGACCCGTATAAGGGGGAATCTCCCCGTTGAGGTGAAACCGGGTAGGATAGTGCCCCAACTTGTGAACCAACATGGTTTTACATCACCCTATGACCTAAAAAACACAAAACAAGAGAGAGATACGCCGGGCTACCCCTGTCAGAGGAACGTCTAGGGGGGTAGACGATCCGAGTGTGCACAGATCAGGGTTTCGCCGGAGGAAGACCACGAGAACATCGGAATCGGATGAAAACTTGCATGTGTACCTAGCATATGTGTGTGAGTGTGGTGAGAGGTTGGTATAGGTGCTTGCATGTGCCCCCCTCGCATGCATGCGCTCTAACCTAGAAGAGAAGGTTCCGGACCCGTATAAGGGGGAATCTCCCCGTTGAGGTGAAACCGGGTAGGATAGTGCCCCAACTTGTGAACCAACATGGTTTTACATAACCCTATGACCTAAACAAACACAAAACAAGAGAGAGCTACGCCGGGCTACCCCTGTCAGAGGAACGTCTAGGGGGGTAGACGATCCGAGTGTGCACAGATAAGGGTTTCGCTGGAGGAAGACCACGAGAACATCGGAATCAGATGAAAACTTGCATGTGTCCCTAGCATATGTGTGTGAGTGTGGTGAGAGGTTGGTATAGGTGCTTGCATGTGTCCCCCCTCGCATGCATGCGCTCTAACCTAGAAGCGAAGGTTCTGGACCCGTATAAGGGGGAATCTCCCCGTTGAGGTGAAACCGGGTAGGATAGTGCCCCAACTTGTGAACCAACATGGTTTTACATCACCCTATGACCTAAAAAAACACAAAACAAGAGAGAGCTACGCCGGGCTACCCCTGCCAGAGGAACGTCTAGGGGGGTAGACGATCCGAGTGTGCACAGATCAGGGTTTCGCCGGAGGAAGACCACGAGAACATCGGAATCGGATGAAAACTTGCATGTGTCCCTAGCATATGTGTGTGAGTATGGTGAGAGGTTGGTATAGGTGCTTGCATGTGTCCCCCCTCGCATGCATGCGCTCTAACCTAGAAGCGAAGGTTCCGGACCCGTATAAGGGGAAATCTCCCCGTTGAGGTGAAACCGGATAGGATAATGCCCCAACTTGTGAACCAACATGGTTTTACATCACCCTATGACCTAAACAAACAAAAAACAAGAGAGAGCTACGTCGGGCTACCCCTGTCAGAGAAACGTCTAGGGGAGTAGACGATCCGAGTGTGCACAGATCAGGGTTTCGCCGGAGGAAGACCACGAGAACATCGGAATCGGATGAAAACTTGCATGTGTCCCTAGCATATGTGTGTGTGTGGTGAGAGGTTGTATAGGTGCTTGCATGTGTCCCCCCTCGCATGCATGCGCTCTAACCTAGAAGCGAAGGTTCCGGACACGTATAAGGGGGAATCTCCCCGTTGAGGTGAAACCGGGTAGGATAGTGCCCCAACTTGTGAACCAACATGGTTTTACATCACCCTATGACCTAAACAAACACAAAACAACAGAGAGATACGTCGGGCTACCCCTGTCAGAGGAACGTCTAGGGGGGTAGACGATCCGAGTGTGCACAGATCAGGGTTTCGCCGGAGGAAGACCACGAGAACATCGGAATCAGATGAAAACTTGCATGTGTCCCTAGCATATGTGTGTGAGTGTGGTGAGAGGTTGGTATATGTGCTTGCATGTGTCCCCCCTCGCATGCATGCGCTCTAACCTAGAAGCGAAGGTTCCGGACCCGTATAAGGGGGAATCTCCCCGTTGAGGTGAAACCGGGTAGGATAGTGCCCCAACTTGTGAACCAACATGGTTTTACATCACCCTATGACCTAAAAAACACAAAACAAGAGAGAGCTACGCCGGGCTACCCCTGTCAGAGGAACGTCTAGGGGGGTAGACGATCCGAGTGTGCACAGATCAGGGTTTCGCTGGAGGAAGACCACGAGAACATCGGAATCGGATGAAAACTTGCATGTGTCCCTAGCATATGTGTGTGAGTGTGGTGAGAGGTTGGTATAGGTGCTTGCATGTGTCCCCCCTCGCATGCATGCGCTCTAACCTAGAAGAGAAGGTTCCGGACCCGTATAAGGGGGAATCTCCCCGTTGAGGTGAAACCGGGTAGGATAGTGCCCCAACTTGTGAACCAACATGGTTTTACATAACCCTATGACCGAAACAAACACAAAACAAGAGAGAGCTACGCCGGGCTACCCCTGTCAGAGGAACGTCTAGGGGGGTAGACGATCCGAGTGTGCACAGATCAGGGTTTCGCTGGAGGAAGACCACGAGAACATCGGAATCAGATGAAAACTTGCATGTGTCCCTAGCATATGTGTGTGAGTGTGGTGAGAGGTTGGTATAGGTGCTTGCATGTGTCCCCCCTCGCATGCATGCGCTCTAACCTAGAAGCGAAGGTTCTGGACCCGTATAAGGGGGAATCTCCCCGTTGAGGTGAAACCGGGTAGGATAGTGCCCCAACTTGTGAACCAACATGGTTTTACATCACCCTATGACCTAAAAAAACACAAAACAAGAGAGAGCTACGCCGGGCTACCCCTGTCAGAGGAACGTCTAGGGGGGTAGACGATCCGAGTGTGCACAGATCAGGGTTTCGCCGGAGGATGACCACGAGAACATCGGAATCGGATGAAAACTTGCATGTGTCCCTAGCATATGTGTGTGAGTGTGGTGAGAGGTTGTATAGGTGCTTGCATGTGTCCCCCCTCGCATGCATGCGCTGTAACCTAGAAGCGAAGGTTCCGGACCCGTATAAGGGGAAATCTCCCCGTTGAGGTGAAACCGGATAGGATAATGCCCCAACTTGTGAACCAACATGGTTTTACATAACCCTATGACCTAAACAAACACAAAACAAGAGAGAGCTACGCCGGGCTACCCCTGTCAGAGGAACGTCTAGGGGGTAGAGGATCCGAGTGTGCACAGATCAGGGTTTCGCCGAAGGAAGACCACGAGAACATAGGAATCGGATGAAAACTTGCATGTGTCCCTAGCATATGTGTGTGAGTGTGGTGAGAGGTTGGTATATGTCCTTGCATGTGTCCCCCCTCGCATGCATGCGCTCTAACCTAGAAGTGAAGGTTCCGGACCCGTATAAGGGGAAATCTCCCCGTTGAGGTTAAACCGGGTAGGATAGTGCCCCAACTTGTGAACCAACATGGTTTTACATCACCCTATGACCTAAACAAACATAAAACAAGAGAGAGCTACGCCGGGCTACCCTTGTCAGAGGAACGTCTAGGGGGGTAGACGATCCGAGTGTGCACAGATCAGGTTTCGCCGGAGGAAGACCACGAGAACATCAGAATCAGATGAAAACTTGCATGTGTCCCTAGCATATGTGTGTGAGTGTGGTGAGAGGTTGGTATAGGCGCTTGCATGTGTCCCCCCTCGCATGCATGCGCTCTAACCTAGAAGCGAAGGTTCCGGACCCGAATAAGGGGGAATCTCCCCGTTGAGGTGAAACCGGGTAGGATAGTGCCCCAACTTGTTATCCAACATGGTTTTACATCACCCTATGACCTAAAAAAACACAAAACAAGAGAGAGCTACGCCGGGCTACCCCTGTCAGAGGAACGTCTAGGGGGGTAGACGATCCAAGTGTGCACAGATCAGGGTTTCGCCGGAGGAAGACCACGAGAATATCGGAATCGGATGAAAACTTGCATGTGTCCCTAGCATATGTGTGTGAGTGTGGTGAGAGATTGGTGTAGGTGCTTGCATGTGTCCCCCCTCGCATGCATGCGCTCTAACCTAGAAGCGAAGGTTCCGAACCCGTATAAGGGGAAATCTCCCCGTTGAGGTGAAACCGGGTAGGATCGTACCCCAATTTGTGAACCAACATGGTTTTACATCACCCTATGACCTAAACAAACACAAAACAAGAGAGAGCTATGCCGGACTACCCCTGTCAGAGGAACGTCTAGGGGGGTAGACGATCCGAGTGTGCACAGATCGGGATTTCGCTGGAGGAAGACCACGAGAACATCGGAATCAGATGAAAACTTGCATGTGTCCCTAGGATATGTGTGTGAGTGTGGTGAGAGGTTGGTATAGGCGCTTGCATGTGTCCCCCCTCGCATGCATGCGCTCTAACCTAGAAGCGAAGGTTCCGGACCCGTATAAGGGGGAATCTCGCCGTTGAGGTGAAACCGGGTAGGATAGTGCCCCAACTTGTTATCCAACATGGTTTTACATCACCCTATGACCTAAAAAAACACAAAACAAGAGAGAGCTACGCCGGGCTACCCCTGTCAGAGGAACGTCTAGGGGGGTAGACGATCCGAGTGTGCACAGATCACGGTTTCGCCAGAGGAAGACCACGAGAATATCGGAATCGGATGAAAACTTGCATGTGTCCCTAGCATATGTGTGTGAGTGTGGTGAGAGATTGGTGTAGGTGCTTGCATGTGTCCCCCCTCGCATGCATGCGCTCTAACCTAGAAGCGAAGGTTCCGAACCCGTATAAGGGGAAATCTCCCCGTTGAGGTGAAACCGGGTAGGATAGTACCCCAATTTGTGAACCAACATGGTTTTACATCAACCTATGACCTAAACAAACACAAAACAAGAGAGAGCTATGCCGGGCTACCCCTGTCAGAGGAACGTCTAGGGGGTAGACGATCCGAGTGTGCACAGATCGGGGTTTCGCTGGAGGAAGACCACGAGAACATCGGAATCAGATGAAAACTTGCATGTGTCCCAAGCATATGTGTGTGAGTGTGCTGAGAGGTTGGTATATGTGCTTGCATGTGTCCCCCCTCGCATGCATGCGCTCTAACCTAGAAGCGAAGGTTCCGGACCCGTATAAGGGGGAATCTCCCCGTTGAGCTGAAACCAGGTAGGATAGTGTCCCAACTTGTGAACCAACATGGTTTTACATCACCCTCTCACCTAAACAAACACAAAACAAGAGAGAGCTACGGCGGGCTACCCCTGTCAGAGGAACGTCTAGGGGGGTAGACGATCCGAGTGTGCACAGATCAGGGTTTCGCCGGAGGAAGACCACGAGAACATCGGAATCGTATGAAAACTTGCATGTGTCCCTAGCATATGTGTTTGAGTGTGGTGAGAGGTTGGTATAGGCGCTTGCATGTGGCCCCCCTCGCATGCATGCGCTCTAACCTAGAAGCGAAGGTTCCGGACCCGTATAAGGGGGAATCTCCCCGTTGAGGTGAAACCAGGTAGGATAGTGCCCCAACTTGTGAACCAACATGGTTTTACATCACCCTATGACCTAAACAAACACAAAACAAGAGAGAGCTACGCCGGGCTACCCCTGTCAGAGGAACGTCTAGGGGGGTAGACGATCCGAGTGTGCACAGATCAGGGTTTCGCCGGAGGAAGACCACGAGAACATCGGAATCAGATGAAAACTTGCATGTGTCCCTAGCATATGTGTGTGAGTGTGGTGAGAGGTTGGTATAGGTGCTTGCATGTGTTCCCCCTCGCATGCATGCGCTCTAACCTAGAAGCGAAGGTTCCGGACCCGTATAAGGGGGAATCTCCCCATTGAGGTGAAACCGGGTAGGATAGTGCCCCAACTTGTTAACCAACATGGTTTTACATCACCCTATGACCTAAAAAACACAAAACAAGAGAGAGCTACGCCGGGCTACCCCTGTCAGAGGAATGTCTAGGGGGGTAGACGATCCGAGTGTGCAGAGATCAGGGTTTCGCCGGAGGAAAACCACGAGAACATCGGAATCGGATGAAAACTTGCATGTGTCCCTAACATATGTGTGTGAGTGTGGTGAGAGGTTGGTATAGGTGCTTGCATGTGTCCCCCCTCGCATGAATGCGCTCTAACCTAGAAGAGAAGGTTCCGGACCCGTATAAGGGGGAATCTCCCCGTTGAGGTGAAACCGGGTAGGATAGTGCCCCAACTTGTGAACCAATATGGTTTTACATCACCCTATGACCTAAACAAACACAAAACAAGAGAGAGCCACGTCGGGCTACCCCTGTCAGAGGAACGTCTAGGGGGGTAGACGATCCGAGTGTGCATAGATCAGGTTTCGCCGGAGGAAGACCACGAGAACATCGGAATCAGATGAAAACTTGCATGTGTCCCTAGCATATGTGTGTGAGTGTGGTGAGAGGTTGGTATAGGCGCTTGCATGTGTCCCCCCCGCATGCATGCGCTCTAACCTAGAAGCGAAGGTTCCGGACCCGTATATCTCCCCGTTGAGGTGAAACCGGGTAGGATAGTGCCCCAACTTATGAACCAACATGGTTTTACATCACCCTATGACCTTAAAAACACAAAATAAGAGAGAGATACGTCGGGCTACCCCTGTCAGAGGAACGTCTAGGGGGGTAGACGATCCGAGTGTGCACAGATCAGGGTTTCGCCGGAGGAAGACCACGAGAACATCGGAATAGGATGAAAACTTGCATGTGTCCCTAGAATATGCGTGAGTGTGTTGAGAGGTTGGTATAGGTGCTTCCATGTGTCCCCCCTCGCATGCATGCGCTCTAACCTAGAAGTGAAGGTTCCTGACCCGTATAAGGGGAAATCTCCCCGTTGAGGTGAAACCGGGTAGGATAGTGCCCCAACTTGTGAACCAACATGGTTTTACATCACCCTATGACCTAAACAAACACAAAACAAGAGTGAGCTATGCCGGGCTACCCCTGTCAGAGGAACGTCTAGGGGGGTAGACGATCCGAGTGTGCACAGATCAGGGTTTTGCTGGAGGAAGACCACGAGAACATCGGAATCAGATGGAAACTTGCATGCGTCCCTAGCATATGTGTGTGACTGTGGTGAGAGGTTGGTATAGGTGCTTGCATGTGTCCCCCCTCGCATGCATGCGCTCTAACCTAGAAGCGAAGGTTCCGGACCCGTATAAGGGGAATCTCCCCGTTGAGGTGAAACCGGGTAGGATAGTGCCCCAACTTGTTAACCAACATGGTTTTACATCACCCTATGACCTAAAAAACACAAAACCAGAGAGAGCTACGCCGGGCTACCCCTGTCAGAGGAACGTCTAGGGGGGTAGATGATCCGAGTGTGCAGAGATAAGGGTTTCACCGGAGGAAGACCACGAGAACATCGGAATCGGATGAAAACTTGCATGTGTCCCTAGCATATGTGTGTGAGTGTGGTGATAGGTTGGTATAGGTGCTTGCATGTGTCCCCCCTCGCATGCATGCGCCCTAACCTATAAGAGAAGGTTCCGGACCCGTATAAGGGGGAATATCTATGTTGAGGTGAAACCGGGTAGGATAGTGCCCCAACTTGTGAACCAACATGGTTTTACATCACCATATGACCTAAAAAACACAAAACAAGAGAGAGCTACGCCGGGCTACCCCTGTCAGAGGAACGTCTAGGGGGTAGACGATCCGAGTGTGCACAGATCAGGTTTCGCCGGAGGAAGACCACGAGAACATCGGAATCAGATGAAAACTTGCATGTGTCCCTAGAATATGTGTGTGAGTGTGGTGAGAGGTTGGTATAGGTGCTTGCATGTGTCCCCCCTCACATGCATGCGCTCTAACCTAGAAGTGAAGGTTCTGGACCCGTATAAGGGGGAATCTCCCCGTTGAGGTGAAACCGGGTAGGATAGTGCCCCAACTTGTGAACCAACATGGTTTTACATCACCCTATGACCTAAAAAACACAAAACAAGAGAGAGCTACGCCGGGATACCCCTGACAGAGGAACGTCTAGGGGGTAGACGATCCGAGTGTGCACAGATCAGGGTTTCGCCAGAGGAAGACCACGAGAACATCGGAATCGGATGAAAACTTGCATGTGTCCCTAGAATATGTGTGTGAGTGTGGTGAGAGGTTGTTATAGGTGCTTGCATGTGTCCCCCCTCGCATGCATGCGCTCTAACCTAGAAGCGAAGGTTCCAGACCCGTATAAGGGGAAATCTCCCCGTTGAGGTGAAACCGGGTAGGAGTGCCCCAACTTGTGAACCAACATTGTTTTACATCACCCTATGACCTAAACAAACACAAAACAAGAGAGAGCTACGCCGAGCTACCCCTGTCAGAGGAACGTCTAGGGGGGTAGACGATCCGAGTGTGCACAGATCAGGGTTTCGCCGGAGGAAGACCACGAGAACATCGGAATCGGATGAAAACTTGCATGTGTCCCTAGCATATGTGTGTGAGTGTGGTGAGAGGTTGGTATATGTGCTTGCATGTGTCCCCCCTCGCATGCATGCACTCTAACCTAGAAGCGAAGGTTCCGTACCCGTATAAGGGGAAATCTCCCCGTTGAGGTGAAACCGGGTAGGATAGTGCCCCAACTTGTGAACCAACATGGTTTTACATCACCCTATGACCTAATCAAACACAAAACAAGAGAGAGCTACGCCGGTCTACCCCTGTCAGAGGAACGTCTAGGGGGGTAGACGATCCGAGTGTGCACAGATCAGGTTTCGCCGGAGGAAGACCACGAGAACATCGGAATCAGATGAAAACTTGCATGTGTCCCTAGAATATGTGTGTGAGTGTGGTGATAGGTTGGTATAGGTGCTTGCATGTGTCCCCCCTCACATGCATGCGCTCTAACCTAGAAGCGAAGGTTCTGGACCCGTATAAGGGGGAATCTCCCCGTTGAGGTGAAACCGGGTAGGATAGTGCCCCAACTTGTGAACCAACATGGTTTTACATCACCCTATGACCTAATCAAACACAAAACAAGAGAGAGCTACGCCGGGCTACCCCTGTCAGAGGAACGTCTAGGGGGGTAGACGATCCGAGTGTGCACAGATCAGGTTCCGCCGGAGGAAGACCACGAGAACATCGGAATCAGATGAAAACTTGCATGTGTCCCTAGAATATGTGTGTGAGTGTGGTGAGAGGTTGGTATAGGTGCTTGCATGTGTCCCCCCTCACATGCATGCGCTCTAACCTAGAAGCGAAGGTTCTGGACCCGTATAAGGGGGAATCTCCCCGTTGAGATGAAACCGGGTAGGATAGTGCCCCAACTTGTGAACCAACATGGTTTTACATCACCCTATGACCTAAAAAACACAAAACAAGAGAGAGCTACGCCGGGATACCCCTGTCAGAGGAACGTCTAGGGGGTAGACGATCCGAGTGTGCACATATCAGGGTTTCGCCAGAGGAAGACCACGAGAACATCGGAATCGGATGAAAACTTGCATGTGTCCCTAGAATATGTGTGTGAGTGTGGTGAGAGGTTGTTATAGGTGCTTGCATGTGTCCCCCCTCGCATGCATGCGCTCTAACCTAGAAGCGAAGGTTCCAGACCCGTATAAGGGGAAATCTCCCCGTTGAGGTGAAACCGGGTAGGATAGTGCCCCAACTTGTGAACCAACATGGTTTTACATCACCCTATGATCTAATCAAACACAAAACAAGAGAGAGCTACGCCGGGCTACCCCTGTCAGAGGAACGTCTAGGGGGGTAGACGATCCGAGTGTGCACAGATCAGGTTTCGCCGGAGGAAGACCACGAGAACATCGGAATCAGATGAAAACTTGCATGTGTCCCTAGCATATGTGTGTGAGTGTGGTGAGAGGTTGGTATAGGCGCTTGCATGTGTCCCCCCTCGCATGCATGCGCTCTAACCTAGAAGCGAAGGTTCCGGACCCGTATAAGGGGGAATCTCCCCGTTGAGGTGAAACCGGGTAGGATAGTGTCCCAACTTGTGAACCAACATGGTTTTACATCACCCTATGACGTAAAAAACACAAAACAAGAGAGAGCTACGCCGGGCTACCCCTGTCAGAGGAACGTCTAGGGGGGTAGACGATCCGAGTGTGCACAGATCAGGGTTTCGCCGGAGCAAGACCACGAGAATATCGGAATCGGATGAAAACTTGCATGTGTCCCTAGCATATGTGTGTGAGTGTGGTGAGAGGTTGGTATAGGTGCTTGCATGTGTCCCCCTCGCATGCATGCGCTCTAACCTAGAAGCGAAGGTTCCGGACCCGTATAAGGGGGAATCTCCCCGTTGAGGTGAAACCAGGTAGGATAGTGCCCCAACTTGTGAACCAACATGGTTTTACATCACCCTATGACCTAAACAAACACAAAACAAGAGAGAGCTACGCCGGGCTACCCCTGTCAGAGGAACGTCTAGGGGGGTAGACGATCCGAGTGTGCACAGATCAGGGTTTCGCCGGAGGAAGACCACGAGAACATCGGAATCAGATGAAAACTTGCATGTGTCCCTAGCATATGTGTGTGAGTGTGGTGAGAGGTTGGTATAGGTGCTTGCATGTGTTCCCCCTCGCATGCATGCGCTCTAACCTAGAAGCGAAGGTTCCGGACCCGTATAAGGGGGAATCTCCCCATTGAGGTGAAACCGGGTAGGATAGTGCCCCAACTTGTTAACCAACATGGTTTTACATCACCCTATGACCTAAAAAACACAAAACAAGAGAGAGCTACTCCGGGCTACCCCTGTCAGAGGAATGTCTAGGGGGTAGACGATCCGAGTGTGCAGAGATCAGGGTTTCGCCGGAGGAAAACCACGAGAACATCGGAATCGGATGAAAACTTGCATGTGTCCCTAACATATGTGTGTGAGTGTGGTGAGAGGTTGGTATAGGTGCTTGCATGTGTCCCCCCTCACATGAATGCGCTCTAACCTAGAAGAGAAGGTTCCGGACCCGTATAAGGGGGAATCTCCCCGTTGAGGTGAAACCGGGTAGGATAGTGCCCCAACTTGTGAACCAATATGGTTTTACATCACCCTATGACCTAAACAAACACAAAACAAGAGAGAGCCACGTCGGGCTACCCCTGTCAGAGGAACGTCTAGGGGGGTAGACGATCCGAGTGTGCATAGATCAGGTTTCGCCGGAGGAAGACCACGAGAACATCGGAATGAGATGAAAACTTGCATGTGTCCCTAGCATATGTGTGTGAGTGTGGTGAGAGGTTGGTATAGGCGCTTGCATGTGTCCCCCCTCGCATGCATGCGCTCTAACCTAGAAGCGAAGGTTCCGGACCCGTATAAGGGGGAATCTCCCCGTTGAGGTGAAACCGGGTAGGATAGTGCCCCAACTTATGAACCAACATGGTTTTACATCACCCTATGACCTTAAAAACACAAAATAAGAGAGAGATACGCCGGGCTACCCCTGTCAGAGGAACGTCTAGGGGGGTAGACGATCCGAGTGTGCACAGATCAGGGTTTCGCCGGAGGAAGACCACGAGAACATCGGAATCGGATGAAAACTTGCATGTGTCCCTAGAATATGCGTGAGTGTGTTGAGAGGTTGGTATAGGTGCTTCCATGTGTCCCCCCTCGCATGCATGCGCTCTAACCTAGAAGTGAAGGTTCCTGACCCGTATAAGGGGAAATCTCCCCGTTGAGGTGAAACCGGGTAGGATAGTGCCCCAACTTGTGAACCAACATGGTTTTACATCACCCTATGACCTAAACAAACACAAAACAAGAGTGAGCTATGCCGGGCTACCCCTGTCAGAGGAACGTCTAGGGGGGTAGACGATCCGAGTGTGCACAGATCAGGGTTTCGCTGGAGGAAGACCACGAGAACATTGGAATCAGATGAAAACTTGCATGCGTCCCTAGCATATGTGTGTGACTGTGATGAGAGGTTGGTATAGGTGCTTGCATGTGTCCCCCCTCGCATGCATGCGCTCTAACCTAGAAGCGAAGGTTCCGGACCCGTATAAGGGGAATCTCCCCGTTGAGGCGAAACCGGGTAGGATAGTGCCCCAACTTGTTAACCAACATGGTTTTACATCACCCTATGACCTAAAAAACACAAAACCAGAGAGAGCTACGCCGGGCTACCCCTGTCAGAGGAACGTCTAGGGGGGTAGATGATCCGAGTGTGCAGAGATAAGGGTTTCACCGGAGGAAGACCACGAGAACATCGGAATCGGATGAAAACTTGCATGTGTCCCTAGCATATGTGTGTGAGTGTGGTGAGAGGTTGGTATAGGTGCTTGCATGTGTCCCCCCTCGCATGCATGCGCTCTAACCTATAAGAGAAGGTTCCGAACCCGTATAAGGGGGAATCTCCCTGTTGAGGTGAAACCGGGTAGGATAGTGCCCCAACTTGTGAACCAACATGGTTTTACATCACCCTATGACCTAAAAAAACACAAAACAAGAGAGAGCTACGCCGGGCTACCCCTGTCAGAGGAACGTCTAGGGGGGTAGACGATCCGAGTGTGCACAGATCAGGTTTCGCCGGAGGAAGACCACGAGAACATCGGAATCAGATGAAAACTTGCATGTGTCCCTAGAATATGTGTGTGAGTGTGGTGAGAGGTTGGTATAGGTGCTTGCATGTGTCCCCCCTCACATGCATGCGCTCTAACCTAGAAGCGAAGGTTCTGGACCCGTATAAGGGGGAATCTCCCCGTTGAGGTGAAACCGGGTAGGATAGTGCCCCAACTTGTGAACCAACATGGTTTTACATCACCCTATGACCAAAAAACACAAAACAAGAGAGAGCTACGCCGGGATACCCCTGTCAGAGGAACGTCTAGGGGGTAGACGATCCGAGTGTGCACAGATCAGGGTTTCGCCAGAGGAAGACCACGAGAACATCGGAATCGGATGAAAACTTGCATGTGTCCCTAGAATATGTGTGTGAGTGTGGTGAGAGGTTGTTATAGGTGCTTGCATGTGTCCCCCCTCGCATGCATGCGCTCTAACCTAGAAGCGAAGGTTCCAGACCCGTATAAGGGGAAATCTCCCCGTTGAGGTGAAACCGGGTAGGAGTGCCCCAACTTGTGAACCAACATTGTTTTACATCACCCTATGACCTAAACAAACACAAAACAAGAGAGAGCTACGCCGAGCTACCCCTGTCAGAGGAACGTCTAGGGGGTAGACGATCCGAGTGTGCACAGATCAGGGTTTCGCCGGAGGAAGACCACGAGAACATCGGAATCGGATGAAAACTTGCATGTGTCCCTAGCATATGTGTGTGAGTGTGGTGAGAGGTTGGTATATGTGCTTGCATGTGTCCCCCCTCGCATGCATGCACTCTAACCTAGAAGCGAAGGTTCCGGACCCGTATAAGGGGAATCTCCCCGTTGAGGTGAAACCGGGTAGGATAGTGCCCCAACTTGTTAACCAACATGGTTTTACATCACCCTATGACCTAAAAAACACAAAACCAGAGAGAGCTACGCCGGGCTACCCCTGTCAGAGGAATGTCTAGGGGGGTAGATGATCCGAGTGTGCAGAGATAAGGGTTTCACCGGAGGAAGACCACGAGAACATCGGAATCGGATAAAAACTTGCATGTGTCCCTAGAATATGCGTGAGTGTGTTGAGAGGTTGGTATAGGTGCTTCCATGTGTCCCCCCTCGCATGCATGCGCTCTAACCTAGAAGTGAAGGTTCCTGACCCGTATAAGGGGAAATCTCCCCGTTGAGGTGAAACCGGGTAGGATAGTGCCCCAACTTGTGAACCAACATGGTTTTACATCACCCTATGACCTAAACAAACACAAAACAAGAGTGAGCTATGCCGGGCTACCCCTGTCAGAGGAACGTCTAGGGGGGTAGACGATCCGAGTGTGCACAGATCAGGGTTTCGCTGGAGGAAGACCACGAGAACATCGGAATCAGATGAAAACTTGCATGCGTCCCTAGCATATGTGTGTGATTGTGGTGAGAGGTTGGTATAGGTGCTTGCATGTGTCCCCCCTTGCATGCATGCGCTCTAACCTAGAAGCGAAGGTTCCGGACCCGTATAAGGGGAATCTCCCCGTTGAGGTGAAACCGGGTAGGATAGTGCCCCAACTTGTTAACCAACATGGTTTTACATCACCCTATGACCTAAAAAACACAAAACCAGAGAGAGCTACGCCGGGCTACCCCTGTCAGAGGAACGTCTAGGGGGGTAGATGATCCGAGTGTGCAGAGATAAGGGTTTCACCGGAGGAAGACCACGAGAACATTGGAATCGGATGAAAACTTGCATGTGTCCCTAGCATATGTGTGTGAGTGTGGTGAGAGGTTGGTATAGGTGCTTGCATGTGTCCTCCCTCGCATGCATGCGCTCTAACCTATAAGAGAAGGTTCCGGACCCGTATAAGGGGGAATCTCCCTGTTGAGGTGAAACCGGGTAGGATAGTGCCCCAAATTGTGAACCAACATGGTTTTACATCACCCTATGACCTAAAAAAACACAAAACAAGAGAGAGCTACGCCGGGCTACCCCTGTCAGAGGAACGTCTAGGGGGGTTGACGATCCGAGTGTGCACAGATCAGGTTTCGCCGGAGGAAGACCACGAGAACATCGGAATCAGATGAAAACTTGCATGTGTCCCTAGAATATGTGTGTGAGTGTGGTGAGAGGTTGGTATAGGTGCTTGCATGTGTCCCCCCTCACATGCATGCGCTCTAACCTAGAAGCGAAGGTTCTGGACCCGTATAAGGGGGAATCTCCCCGTTGAGGTGAAACCGGGTAGGATAGTGCCCCAACTTGTGAACCAACATGGTTTTACATCACCCTATGACCTAAAAAACACAAAACAAGAGAGAGCTACGCCGGGATACCCCTGTCAGAGGAACGTCTAGGGGGTAGACGATCCGAGTGTGCACAGATCAGGGTTTCGCCAGAGGAAGACCACGAGAACATCGGAATCGGATGAAAACTTGCATGTGTCCCTAGAATATGTGTGTGAGTGTGGTGAGAGGTTGTTATAGGTGCTTGCATGTGTCCCCCCTCGCATGCATGCGCTCTAACCTAGAAGCGAAGGTTCCAGACCCGTATAAGGGGAAATCTCCCCGTTGAGGTGAAACCAGGTAGGAGTGCCCCAACTTGTGAACCAACATTGTTTTACATCACCCTATGACCTAAACAAACACAAAACAAGAGAGAGCTACGCCGAGCTACCCCTGTCAGAGGAACGTCTAGGGGGGTAGACGATCCGAGTGTGCACAGATCAGGGTTTCGCCGGAGGAAGACCACGAGAACATCGGAATCGGATGAAAACTTGCATGTGTCCCTAGCATATGTGTGTGAGTGTGGTGAGAGGTTGGTATATGTGCTTGCATGTGTCCCCCCTCGCATGCATGCACTCTAACCTAGAAGCGAAGGTTCCGGACCCGTATAAGGGGAAATCTCCCCGTTGAGGTGAAACCGGGTAGGATAGTGCCCCAACTTGTGAACCAACATGGTTTTACATCACCCTATGACCTAATCAAACACAAAACAAGAGAGAGCTACGCCGGGCTACCCCTGTCAGAGGAACGTCTAGGGGGGTAGACGATCCGAGTGTGCACAGATCAGGTTCCGCCGGAGGAAGACCACGAGAACATCGGAATCAGATGAAAACTTGCATGTGTCCCTAGAATATGTGTGTGAGTGTGGTGAGAGGTTGGTATAGGTGCTTGCATGTGTCCCCCTCACATGCATGCGCTCTAACCTAGAAGCGAAGGTTTTGGACCCGTATAAGGGGGAATCTCCCCGTTGAGATGAAACCGGGTAGGATAGTGCCCCAACTTGTGAACCAACATGGTTTTACATCACCCTATGACCTAAAAAACACAAAACAATAGAGAGCTACGCCGGGATACCCCTGTCAGAGGAACGTCTAGGGGGTAGACGATCCGAGTGTGCACAGATCAGGGTTTCGCCAGAGGAAGACCACGAGAACATCGGAATCGGATGAAAACTTGCATGTGTCCCTAGAATATGTGTGTGAGTGTGGTGAGAGGTTGTTATAGGTGCTTGCATGTGTCCCCCCTCGCATGCATGCGCTCTAACCTAGAAGCGAAGGTTCCAGACCCGTATAAGGGCAAATCTCCCCGTTGAGGTGAAACCGGGTAGGATAGTGCCCCAACTTGTGAACCAACATTGTTTTACATCACCCTATGACCTAAACAAACACAAAACAAGAGAGAGCTACGCCGAGCTACCCCTGTCAGAGGAACGTCTAGGGGGGTAGACGATCCGAGTGTGCACAGATCAGGGTTTCGCCGGAGGAAGACCACGAGAACATCGGAATCGGATGAAAACTTGCATGTGTCCCTAGCATATGTGTGTGAGTGTGGTGAGAGGTTGGTATATGTGCTTGCATGTGTCCCCCCTCGCATGCATGCACTCTAACCTAGAAGCGAAGGTTCCGGACCCGTATAAGGGGAAATCTCCCCGTTGAGGTGAAACCGGGTAGGATAGTGCCCCAACTTGTGAACCAACATGGTTTTACATCACCCTATGACCTAATCAAACACAAAACAAGAGAGAGCTACGCCGGGCTACCCCTGTCAGAGGAACGTCTAGGGGGGTAGACGATCCGAGTGTGCACAGATTAGGTTTCGCCGGAGGAAGACCACGAGAACATCGGAATCAGATGAAAACTTGCATGTGTCCCTAGCATATGTGTGTGAGTGTGGTGAGAGGTTGGTATAGGCGCTTGCATGTGTCCCCCCTCGCATGCATGCGCTCTAACCTAGAAGCGAAGGTTCCGGACCCGTATAAGGGGGAATCTCCCCGTTGAGGTGAAACCGGGTAGGATAGTGCCCCAACTTGTGAACCAACATGGTTTTACATCACCCTATGACCTAAAAAACACAAAACAAGAGAGAGCTACGCCGGGCTACCCCTGTCAGAGGAACGTCTAGGGGGGTAGACGATCCGAGTGTGCACAGATCAGGGTTTCGCCGGAGCAAGACCACGAGAATATCGGAATCGGATGAAAACTTGCATGTGTCCCTAGCATATGTGTGTGAGTGTGGTGAGAGGTTGGTATAGGTGCTTGCATGTGTCCCCCTCGCATGCATGCGCTCTAACCTAGAAGCGAAGGTTCCGGACCCGTATAAGGGGAAATCTCCCCATTGAGGTGAAACCGGGTAGGATAGTGCCCCAACTTGTGAACCAACATGGTTTTACATCACCCTATGACCTAAACAAACACAAAACAATAGAGAGCTATGCCGGGCTACCCCTGTCAGAGGAACGTCTAGGGGGGTAGACGATCCAAGTGTGCACAGATCAGGGTTTCGCCGGAGGAAGACCACGAGAACATCGGAATTAGATGAAAACTTGCAAGTGTCCCTAGCATATGTGTGTGAGTGTGGTGAGAGGTTGGTATAGGTGCTTGCATGTGTCCCCCCTCACATGCATGCGCTCTAACCTAGAAGCGAAGGTTCCGGACGCGTATAAGGGGGAATCTCCCCGTTGAGGTGAAACCGGGTAGGATAGTGTCCCAACTTGTGAACCAACATGGTTTTACATCACCCTATGACCTAAAAAAACACAAAACAAGATAGAGCTATGCCTGGCTACCCCTGTCAGAGGAACGTCTAGGGGGGTAGACGATCCGAGTGTGCACAGATCAGGGTTTCGTCGGAGGAAGACCACGAGAACATCGGAATCAGATGAAAACTTGCATGTGTCCCTAGCATATGTGTGTGAGTGTGGTGAGAGGTTGGTATAGGTGCTTGCATGTGTCCCCCCTCGCATGCATGCGCTCTAACCTAGAAGCGAAGGTTCCGAACCCGTATAAGGGGGAATCTCCCCGTTGAGGTGAAACCGGGTAGGATAGTGCCCCAACTTGTGAACCAACATGGTTTTACATCACCCTATGACTTAAAAACACAAAATAAGAGAGATATACGCCGGGCTACCCCTGTCAGAGGAACGTCTAGGTGGGTTGACGATCCGAGTGTGCACAGATCAGGGTTTCGCCGGAGGAAGACCACGAGAACATCGGCATCGGATGAAAACTTGCATGTGTCCCTAGAATATGCGTGTGAGTGTGTTGAGAGGTTGGTATAGGTGCTTCCATGTGTCCCCCCTCGCATGCATGCGCTCTAACCTAGAAGCGAAGGTTCCTGACCCGTATAAGGGGAAATCTCCCCGTTGAGGTGAAAACGGGTAGGATAGTGCCCCAACTTGTGAACCAACATGGTTTTACATCACTCTATGACCTAAACAAACACAAAACAAGAGAGAGCTACGCCGGGCTACCCCTGTTAGAGGAACGTCTAGGGGGGTAGACGATCCGAGTGTGCACAGATCAGGGTTTCGCCGGAGGAAGACCAAGAGAACATCGGAATCAAATGAAAACTTGTATGTGTCCCTAGCATATGTGTGTGAGTGTGGTGAGAGGTTGGTATAGGTGCTTGCATGTGTCCCCCTCACATGCATGCGCTCTAACCTAGAATCGAAGGTTCCGAACCCGTATAAGGGGGAATCTCCCCGTTGAGGTGAAACCGGGTAGGATAGTGCCCCAACTTGTGAACCAACATGGTTTTACATCACCCTATGACCTAAACAAAGACAAAACAAGAGAGAGCTACGCCGGGCTACCCCTGTCAGAGGAACGTCTAGGGGGGTAGACGATTCGAGTGTGCATAGATCAGGGTTTCGCCGGAGGAAGACCACGAGAACATTGGAATCAGATGAAAACTTGCATGTGTCCCTAACATATGTGTGTGAGTGTGGTGAGAGGTTGGTATTGAAGGGTTTCGCGGCATAGTAAATCAAAATTTTCTACGGATGCGAACAGAGGGAAAGCCAAGATCTAATCTAGGAGATGCAATCAACGAGAGAGATTGGATTAGATCTTCATACCCTTGAAGATTCGCACAGCGGAACGTTCGTCAGAACGTGGGTGATGTAGTCGTACTCGCTTCTCCTCCTCGCGATCCGATCCGATCTAGCACCACAAGTGGCGGTGCCTCCGTGAGATGCACACGTGCAGCACCTCGACGTCTCCTCCTTCCTCGGACCAGCAAGTATGGTGGAGAGATAGATTGGATCTACAACACGATGGCGTGGTGTATATGGTGGAGAATTTCTGCAGCAGGGCTTCGCCTACAAACAGTCGGGAGGGAGAGAGGAAAGCTAGCAAGGCGGCTAGGGTTTGGAGGAGAGGTGTGGGGGGTTGGTGCGCCCCCACCCCTCTTTATATAGAGGGGGTGGGCGCAGCCCTAGCCCCTCCCCCAAGCCCAAAGGATAAGGAGTGGGGGGCATGGACTCTCCCCTCTTCTAGAAACCCTATCTCTAGTTTAAACGATTTAAACTCTCTAGGATCGGCTGGGCCCTATAGGGCCTTGTGCCCCTGGCCCAATGCGGCCAGGACACTCCCTCATAGGCCCATGCCCCCTCCCGGAAGGTGGGGCCACGTTGGTCCCCTTCCGGAAGGTTCTAGAAGCTTCCGGTACAATACCGATTAACCCGGAACAATTCCGAACTCCAAAAACTGCACTGCCTTATATGAATCTTATTCTCCGGACCATTCCGGAACCTCTCGTGATGTCCCGGATCCCATCCGAGACTCCAAACAAAAATTCATAAACCAATTATCCAATCTATCCTAGCGTCGAGATACGTTAAGTGTGTGACCCTGCGGGTTCGAGAATATGCAGACATGATCTTCTATCAATAATCAACAGCGGGGTCTGGGCACCCATATTGACTCCCACACATTCATCGATGATCATATCGGATGAACCACGATGCCAGGATTCAAACAATCCCATATATATATTCCCTTCGTCTCGCGATATTTTACTTGCCCGAGATTCGATCGTCGGTACCGACATACCTAGTTCAATCTCGTTCACAGCAAGTACTTTACTCGTTCCGTAATCCGATATCACTTTGTGATTAACTCCTTAACCACATGCTTGCAAGCGGTGTTGATATCGATTACCGAGTGGGCCCGAAGTATATCTCTCCGACTTGGGAGGGACAAATTCCATCTCGATACATACAACCCAACAGATACTCTCCGATCACCTGAGAGACACCTTTATGATCACCCTCTCATAGGATGACGTTTGATGACCTCAAAGCTTTCTTCCGATACCAGGGAGTTGTATTATCTCATGGTCTAAGGAATACAATATTTGACATAGGAAAAGCTTCGCAACGATGAACACGATGAAACGATCTAATTGCTTTGCTTAGTTTGGGTCTGTCCATCATATCATTCTCCAATGATATGATCTCATTATCAATTGACAACTCATGTCTATGGTTAGGAAACCTTAACTATCATTGATCAATGAGCTAGTCCATAGAGGCGTACTAGGGACACGGTGTTGTTCACAAACCACACAAGTATTAAAGTTTCCGCTTAATACAATTCTAGCATCGAATATAAACTTTATCATGAACAAGAATTATAATAATAACATCTTTATTATTGCCTCTAGGGCATAATTCCAACAGTCTCCCACTTGCACTAGAGTCAATAATCTAGTTTACATCTGGCAACAATCTCACACCCATGGCACTGAGGTGTTGATCATGTTTTACACGTGGAAGAGGTTTAGTCAATGGATCTGCGACATTCAGATTTGTATGTACTTTTCTAATCTTCAGATCTCCATCTGCAATATAATTTCGGATTATATGAAACTTGCGGTTGATATGCTTGGTGTTTGGATGATATCTTGGTTCCTTGGCAAGTGCTATGGCGCCAGTGTTGCCACACAATATCTCCAGTGGGTCCAATGCACTTGGAACCACGCCAAGCTCAGTGATGAAGTTTCTGATCCAAACTCCTTCACTTGACGCTTCTGCAGCAGCCATGTATTCCGCTTCCACTGTAGATCCCGCGATCACGCTTTGCTTGCAGCTTCTCCAGCTCACAGCTCCTCCATTCAAAATATAAACGTATCCTGTCTGAGATTTGGAATCATCCTTGTCGGTGTCAAAACTAGCGTCGACGTAACCTTTTACGACAAGCTGTTCATCACCCCCATAGACTAAGAACATTTCTTTAGTCCTATTTAGGTACTTTAGGATGTTATTCACGGCTGCCCAGTGTTCCACTCCTGGATCACTTTGATATCTGCTCGTCAAACTAAGAGCATTGGACACATCCGGTCTAGTACACAGCATGGCATACATGATGGAACCTATGGCCGAGGCATAAGGCACTTTGCTCATAGCTTCCCTATCATTTACCATAGCTGGACACTGAGCCTTGCTCAATATCTTACCTGACAACATAGGCATTGAACCTTTCTTTGCCTTATCCATTCTGAACCTTTTCAGAACTTTGTCTAGGTATGTACTCTGGCTTAAAGCTATCAGGCGTCTTTGTCTATCTCTATAGATTTTGATGCCCAATATATAAGCAGCTTCACCTAGGTCTTTCATTGAAAAACACTTGTTCAAATAACTCTTCACATCGTTAAGCATGTTGATGTCATTTCCAATAATCAATATGTCATCCACATATAGTACCAGAAACGTCACCGAGCTCCCACTCACTTTCTTGTAAATGCAAGCTTCGTAGCAATTTGGAACAAATCCAAAACTCTTGATCACTTGATCAAAACGAAGGTTCCAACTCCGAGATGCTTGCTTCAGTCCATAAATGGAACGCTGAAGTTTGCATACTTTACTAGCATCCTTAGGATCGACAAAACCTTCGGGTTGCATCATATACAACTCTTCATCAATGTTCCCATTGAGGAAAGCAGTCTTGACATCCATCTGCCATATTTCATAATCATGAAACGCAGCAATTGCTAATAAAATCCGAATGGACTTAAACATCGCTACGGGAGAGAAAGTCTCATCGTAGTCAACACCTTGAACTTGTCGAAAACCTTTTGCGACAAGTCGTGCTTTATAGACGGTAACATTACCATCCGCGTCCGTTTTCTTCTTGAATATCCTTCATTTGCACTCAACGGCCTTTCGGTCGCTAGGAGGATCCACCAAAGTCCATACTTGGTTTTCGCTCATGGATCCAATTCGGATTTCATGGCTTCCAGCCATTTCTCAGAGTATGGGCTCATCATCGCTTCCTCATAGTTCGTAGGTTCACTGTCTTCTACTAACAAGACAGTCAAGACAGGGTTGCCGTACCACTCAGGAGGGGCACGCGACCTTGTCGACCTGCGACGTTCAGTAGTAGCATCGTCCGAAGCTTCATGATCCTTGTCATTAGCTTCCTCTATTGTTGGTGCAGGCGGCACTGGAACAATTTCAGGTGCTGCGCTACTCTCCAATTCAAGAGAAGGTCCAATAACCTCGTCAAGCTCTACTTTCCTCCCACTCACTTCTTTCGAGAGAAACTCCTTCTCAAGAAAGGAACCGTTCTTTGCGACAAACACTTTGCCTTCGCTTCTGTGATAGAAGGTATACCCAATAGTTTCCTTAGGGTATCCTATGAAGACGCATTTCTCCGCTTTGGGTTCAAGCTTGTCCGGCATCAACTTCTTGACGTAAGCTTCGCATCCCCAAACTTTAAGAAACGACAACTTAGGTTTAGCACCAAACCACAGTTCATACGGTGTCGTCTCAACGGATTTAGATGGAGCCCTATTTAAAGTGAATGCAGCGGTTTCTAATGCATAACCCCAAAATGATAACGGCAAATCAGTAAGAGACATCATTGATCGGACCATATCTAATAGGGTTCGATTCCGGCGTTTAGACACACCATTGCGCTGTGGTGTTCCGGGTGGCGTGAGTTGTGAAACGATTCCACTTGCTTTAAGATGCGTGAGAAAATCATAACTCAAATATTCACCTCCACGATCGGATCGTAGAAACTTAATCTTTCTGTTACGATGGTTCTCCACTTCATTCTGAAATTCCTTGAACTTTTCAAATGTTTCAGATTTATGTTTCATTAAATAGATATACCCATATCTACTTAAGTCATCGGTAAAAGTGATAAAATAGCGATATCCACCGCGCGTCGAAACACTCATCGGTCCACATACATCGGTATGTATGATTTCCAACAAGTCCGTTGCTCGCTCCATCATACCGGAGAACGGGGTTTTGATCATCTTGCCCATGAGGCATGGTTCGCATGTGTCAAATGATTCAAAATCAAGAGATTCCAAAAGTCCATCAGAATGGAGTTTCTTCATGCGCTTTACACCAATATGACCTAGACGACAGTGCCACAAATAAGTAGTATTATCACTATCTACTTTGCATTTCTTAGCCTCAATGTTATGGATGTGTGTTTCATCCCTTTCGAGATTTAGAAGAAATAAACCATTCACAAGAGGTGCATGACCATAAAAGATGTTACTCATATAAATAGAACAACTATTATTCTCCGATTTAAATGAATAACCGTCTTGCAATAAACACGATCCAGAAATAATGTTCATGCTCAACACAGGCACATAATAACACTTATTAAGGTTTAAAACTAATCCCGAAGGTAAAACTAAGGAGAGCGTGTCGACGGCCATCACATCAACTCTTGATCCGTTGCCAACGCGCATCGTCACCTCATCCCTCGCAAGCCGCCGTCTATTCCGTAACTCCTGTTTCGAGTTACAAATATTAGCAACTGAACCGGTATCAAATACCCAGGCACTACAACGAGGGATAGTAAGGAAAACATCAATAACATGTATATCAAATATACCTTTGATGGTGCGAGCCTTCTTGTCCGCTAAGTACTTCGGACAGTTGCGCTTCCAGTGACCCTTGTCCTTGCAATAGAAGCACTCAGTGTCCGGCTTAGGACCAGACTTGAGCTTCTTCTCAGCAGGAGCATTGCGCTTGCCGCCGCCCTTCTTGAAGGGCTTCTTTTCTCCCTTACCTTTCTTAAAGGTGGGCTTGTTGACCATCAACACATGATTATCCTTCTTGATGTCCACTTCCGCAGCCTTCAGCTTTGCGAAGAGCTCGGTGTTCGTATCAGTGGAACCAATCTGATTATGAGTCACTACAAAACTTTTGTAGCTGGGAGGGAGTGATTGCAGAACCCTGTCAATCTTGAGCTCCTCTGGAATCGTGCATTCCAGTTGCTCAAGGCGTTGAGTGTAGCCCGTCATCTTAATGGCGTGCTCACTAACGGAACTCCCTTCCTCCATCTTGCAGTTAAAGAACTTCTCAGAGATCTCATATCTCTCAGAACGGGCTTGAGTCTGAAACATGGTTTTCAGCTCCTCGAGAATCTCAAAGGGCCCGGGATAGGTTTCAAAACGATTTTGAAGTTCCGGTTCCATAGCAAACAACATGGTGCTCTTAATCACACCATAATCATCTTTGAGCGACTGATAGACAGCTTTCTCATCAGCCGGCGCAGTTGCAGCAGGGGGGTCACCTAACGCTTTACCAAGGACATAGTCCTTTTGTCCGCCAGACAGAATGATTCTTAGATTGCGGAACCAATTGGTGCAGTTAGACCCATTGTTTCTAAGCTTTTCCTTCTCAGCAAAAACGTTGAAGTTGAAGTTGCATTTGGCCATGTGATCTACAGTATTTGCAAGTACAATTTAGACTATGTTCATGATAAATAGTTCAACTTAATCAAATTACTAGATGAACTCCCACTAAATGCCTTTTTGGTGCGACAAAAAGGAAAACTTCATGTTGCAACGTTGTTTGCCATCCCATGATGCACATGTATGCACAATATGGCCACATTATCACAAACTATGCCTTGATTCTAGCCATAACATTAGTCATTTGACCAGAAAGCCAAGAAACCTCGAATGAGATAGGTCATTTTCGTGCCTGGCGAGCGCCCTCTCACGCCGATCCCCGAAGAAGGCTTCCTAAGTCGGGAAATAGTCGGGATGCCAGTTGGGATTCCTCCGCTGCTCCGGCGTGAGATCGAAGTAGTAGTGGTTCGTGATGGCCATCCGGCGCGCCACACCTAGAGGGACAGGAGAAACCGGCACGCCTCTGGCGCTCAGCATCCATCCGACGGGGATGCAGTAGCCCGGCGGGCAGGGGTAGTTCGAGGCGCAAAGCGCCTCTGCCTCCCCGAGGGTTAGTGGTACGGTGGAAGCCATGGAAAAGAGTGATGAGGTTGCAGATATGAGTCTACAGATGTGCAATGACAATGAAGGCCAATCCTACATATATATAGTGAGAAATGGCGGGAAGAAAACTGGCGAGAAGAACTGGCGGGAAGAAATGGCGGGAAGAACTGGCGGTAAGAAAAATGGCGGAAAGAATTGTCAGATTCCAAAGTATACAAAAGATGCTAAATTTAAATATCCAAACAATTCAAAAATGTTAACACAAAATAAAATATGATTTGCACTAATAAAATAGGGTTAGATTCCTTTTCAGATGCTTAATATTTCTTATGTTCAAAGTTTTAGGGTTTGACTATTTTATTTTTGTTTTAATTGAATAATCAAAATATATATTCAATTGTTTTAATCATTTTGAAAATTTTCATCTACAGTAACTATAAAATATTTTTATATGAATAGATAGATATTATTTTTCTGAAAATTATGATATATTATTCATATTTTTCTGAGTTGAAATAAAAAAGATATGAATTTTCTAAATTCTATCTTATTTTTTGAATTAAAAATACCCCCACTCATTTATTGTACGAAAGAAATGAGTACGAAATAAATGTCCCACCCTTTAACACCGGTTCAAGCCACGAACCGGTGTTAAAGGGGAGGGGGGCTGCACAGGGCGGTGGTACAGGGCTTTTAACACCGGTTCATGACTCAAACCGGTGTTAAAGGGGTGCGCCTTTTTGCTGCACGGGCCACGCGGGTACGGGCACCCCTTTAACACCGGTTCGTAAGCCCATTTCCTATCTCAACCAAAGGCCTCGGTTCCACTAGTGGACATCGTTGCGAGGGCGCCATGATCGCCTTTCTCCTCTGGCCGGCGGTTGTCGCGGCGGCTGCGACGATGAAGGCGCCCAACGCGGCCGGCTACTTCATCTCCCGCGAGGCCTTCGAGGCACCCTAAACTGTACTTTGAGCTCCTTCGCAGTGCTGGGCCTGCGGCGGCAGCCGACGCCTTCGCGTCGGCACGCAACGCACCTTTGTAGTTTGTACGATGTAGTGCCGTGGGGTTATCTTAAGCTAGTACAGCACAACTAGCTATGAACTTAGAAGCATGGGAAAGACAGGAGTGATCTTTTGTACCTGCTGGGCGTATAATATGTTGGATGGACCCAGGTTAGTACGTTGTGTGTGTCGAGAGTTTCAAGCTGCTTCTGTAAAGTAGTACTACTTGGTAGTAACAGCTATGTATGTATCTTGTATATGGGTGTACTTGTATCGTCATGTGTAATGTCCTCGTGATGATATGCAAGTCTCGCGAGTATTTCCTGCATGGATCTCTGAGCACTACAGGAATGGGCAGATACGCCGACGGCCAAACGTCGGGGCCGTTGGCGTAGGACCGGACCAGGCCAGCCCAAGTCGCCAGTCCTCGGCGTAGCCAAGCCGTCGGCGTAGTATACCCTACGCCGACGTTCACCCTCGGCATAGCCAGGGAACGCGTGGCACATACCAGCCAGCGCGGACGGCCATTGTTTCTAAGCTTTTCCTTCTCAGCAAAAACGTTGAAGTTGAAGTTGCATTTGGCCATGTGATCTACAGTATTTGCAAGTACAATTTAGACTATGTTCATGATAAATAGTTCAACTTAATCAAATTACTAGATGAACTCCCACTAAATTCAACATCCCTCAAGTTTTTTAGTGAACACGATCCAAATTCACCACCTAATCCGATCATCACGAGAAGAGATGTGGTTTCAATGGTGGACAACGAAGTGTCGATCATATCATTCATATGACTCATGCTTAACCTTTCGGTTCTTGTGTTCCGAGGCCATGTCTGTACATGCTAGGCTCGTCAAGTTAGACCCAAGTATTTCCACGTGTGCAAAACTGGCTTGCACCCGTTGTATGTGAGCGTAGAGTCTATAGCACCCGATCATCACGTGATGCTTGGAAACGACGAACTTTCGCAACGGTGCATACTTGGGGAGAACACAGTTTTTATCTTGATCTTTAAGTGAGGAATCATCTTATAATGCTACCGTCGCGATCTAAGCATAATAAGATACATAAAGGGATAAACATCACATGCATATAACTTTATGTGACATGGTATAGTCAATCTTCGCGCAATGATCTCCATCTTGTGCATTCCGGCATGATCTCCATCACTCCACCATGATTGTCTCCACCACGAATAGCAACTACAACTATTGCTAACTACTTAGCGATAAAGTGAAGCTATTACATGGAGTATAAGAAGTTGACTCGCAGGTCATACACAATTATAAAGACAACCATATGGCTCCTGCCGGTTGTGTACTCATCGACATGCAAGTCGTGAAACATTACAAAACATGATCATCGCATACAATATACACATCACATCTTGGGCCATACCATATCACAGAAAACACTCCCTGCAAAAACAAGTTAGACGCCTCTACTTTGTTGTTGCATGTTTTACGTGGCTTATGGGAGTAGATGCTAAGAACGATTCTTACCTACGGAAAGCCACAACGGTGATATTATGGTTGCCAAACTCCGGTGTTAATCCCATGACAACTATAGTGAGAGAAATTGACATCCACCAGCCGCATGTGTGGAACAAGCCACACGTCAAGTGCGGAGCCGGTCTCGCGAACGACGTCGCGTAAGGTTGGCCTGGACCGCTTCAATCTCACTATCCCGCGTCATAAGAAGAACACAAACAAGAGGCTTGCAACAGAAAACATCAACGCCCGCAACAACCATGTTGCGTTCTACTCGTGAAACACATCTACGCATAGATCTAGCTCTGATACCACTGAAGGGTTTCGCGGCATAGTAAATCAAAATTTTCTACGGATGCGAACAGAGGGAAAGCCAAGATCTAATCTAGGAGATGCAATCAACGAGAGAGATTGGATTAGATATTCATACCCTTGAAGATTCGCACAGCGGAACGTTCGTCGGAACGTGGGTGATGTAGTCGTACTCGCTTCTCCTCCTCGCGATCTGATCCGATCTAGCACCACAAGTGGCGGTGCCTCCGTGAGATGCACACGTGCAGCACATCGACGTCTCCTCCTTCCTCGGACCAGCAAGTATGGTGGAGAGATAGATTGGATCTACAACACGACGGCGTGGTGTATATGGTGGAGAATTTCTGCAGCAGGGCTTCGCCTACAAACAGTCGGGAGGGAGAGAGGAAAGCTAGCAAGGCGGCTAGGGTTTGGAGGAGAGGTGTGGGGGGTTGGTGCGCCCCCACCCCTCTTTATATAGAGGGGGGGCGCAGCCCAAGCCCCTCCCCCAAGCCCAAAGGATAAGGAGTGGGGGGCATGGACTCTCCCCTCTTCTAGAAACCCTATCTCTAGTTTAAACGATTTAAACTCTCTAGGATCGGCTGGGCCCTATGGGGCCTTGTGCCCCTGGCCCAATGCGGCCAGGACACTCCCTCATAGGCCCATGCCCCCTCCCGGAAGGTGGGGCCACGTTGGTCCCCTTCCGGAAGGTTCTAGAAGCTTCCGGTACAATACCGATTAACCCGGAACAATTCCGAACTCCAAAAACTGCACTGCCTTATATGAATCTTATTCTCCGGACCATTCCGGAACCTCTCGTGATGTCCCGGATCCCATCCGAGACTCCAAACAAAAATTCATAAACCAATTATCCAATCTATCCTAGCGTCGAGATACGTTAAGTGTGTGACCCTGCGGGTTCGAGAATATGCAGACATGATCTTCTATCAATAATCAACAGCGGGGTCTGGGCACCCATATTGACTCCCACACATTCATCGATGATCATATCGGATGAACCACGATGCCAGGATTCAAACAATCCCATATATATATTCCCTTCGTCTCGCGATATTTTACTTGCCCGAGATTCGATCGTCGGTACCGACATACCTAGTTCAATCTCGTTCACAGCAAGTACTTTACTCGTTCCGTAATCCGATATCACTTTGTGATTAACTCCTTAACCACATGCTTGCAAGCGGTGTTGATATCGATTACCGAGTGGGCCCGAAGTATATCTCTCCGACTTGGGAGGGACAAATTCCATCTCGATACATACAACCCAACAAATACTTTCCGATCACCTGAGAGACACCTTTATGATCACCCTCTCATAGGATGACGTTTGATGACCTCAAAGCTTTCTTCCGATACCAGGGAGTTGTATTATCTCATGGTCTAAGGAATACAATATTTGACATAGGAAAAGCTTCGCAACGATGAACACGATGAAACGATCTAATTGCTTTGCTTAGTTTGGGTCTGTCCATCATATCATTCTCTAATGATATGATCTCATTATCAATTGACAACTCATGTCTATGGTTAGGAAACCTTAACTATCATTGATCAATGAGCTAGTCCATAGAAGCGTACTAGGGACACGGTGTTGTTCACAAACCACACAAGTATTAAAGTTTTCGCTTAATACAATTCTAGCATGGAATATAAACTTTATCATGAACAAGAATTATAATAATAACATCTTTATTATTGCCTCTAGGGAATAATTCCAACAGGTATAGGTGCTTGCATGTGTCCCCCCTCGCATGCATGCACTCTAACCTAGAAGCGAAGGTTCCGGACCCGTATAAGGGGGAATCTCCCCGTTGAGGTGAAACCGGGTAGGATAGTGCCCCAACTTGTGAACCAACATGGTTTTACATCACCCTATGACCTAAACAAACACAAAACAAGAGAGAGCTATGTCGGGCTACCCCTGTCAGAGGAACGTCTAGGGGGGTAGATGATCCGAGTGTGCACAGATCAGGGTTTCGCCGGAGGAAGACCACGAGAACATCGGAATTAGATGAAAACTTGCATGTGTCCCTAGCATATGTGTGCGGGTGTGGTGAGAGGTTGGTATAGGTGCTTGCATGTGTCCCCCCTCGCATGCATGCGCTCTAACCTAGAAGCGAAGGTTCCGGACCCGTATAAGGGGGAATATCCCCGTTTAGGTGAAACCGGGTAGGATAGTGCCCCAACTTTTATGGCAAAGTCGGCCCAACCTTTGCTTTACATGTACATATGTCCTAAACAAAACCAAAAAAAAGTCCACTGGGCTACCCTCGTATAGAGAAAGCTATAGGGGTATACCACCGGTTCTCCAGGAGTTATAGTACTTGGAAAATCTGTGAGATCATCTTATGTATATTTAAGTTGGAATGATTGAATTATACAATTCCATCATAGCATATAACTACATCTCACAAGATGGCCATTAGACTCTTAGTGAGGAGCTATAGGGGTAGCCACGTCTGGGGTTATAGGGGTATCCCACATCTAGGCTTTGCTTGGAAAACGAGCACAAGACGAAATAAAAAATTATATATTAATAATATATAGTTTCTTCTATAATAGCAGACACTAAATAAAGTATCTTGCTTGTATAATTTGTTACTAAAAAAACTTGCTATGCCGACGGCTGCCCTCGGCGTACGCCTGGCTGTCGGCGTAGCCTTATCCCATTAGCTATCCCGCGGCCCACCCCGGGCCACTCACACCACACCCCTTTCCCCTAGCTACCCCGCGCCCCGACCCCGACCCCGACCCCGCGTCGCCACCGGCCGTCGCCAACCGCCGCCTCCCTCCCCGAGCCTGCCTCCCTCCTCCTCGCCGCCAACCGTCGTCTCCCTCCCTCCTTCCTCCCTCCTCCCTACCTCCTCCCTCCCCGAGCCTCCCTCCCCGAGCCTCCTCCCTGCCGCTGCCAACCGCCGCCTCCCTCCCTCCTCCTTGCATCCTCCCTGCCGCCAACCGCCGCCTCCCTTCCCAAGCTCGGCACCTCCCCGAGCTCGGCCCCCTCCTCCCCGACCTCGCCCCCTTCTCCTCGACCTAGCCCCCTCCTCCCCGAGCTTGGCCCCCTCCGCAGGTTCCTCCTCCACTCCCCTCTAGAAGAAAATGTTGTTGTTAGAGTTAATCTTGTTGTTAATCTTGTTAGAATTTATCAGTTGCATCTATTAGTAGTTTATATCATTTGTTATAGTTAATATTATAGTTAAGTGATATGCATGCACGAGTTGCTAGGATTAGGCCGTTGGTTAGTGGCAAGCTAGCTTGGTCATGTGGCCGTTGAAGAGAGAAGTCGCACTAGGGCTGTGAGTGTGTTGCATGTTTACTAAGGTGTTCTCTTTATGTCAATGTACAGACTTTGTAGTGTTTCGGGAGTGACCATCCTTGGCGGACTGACTGTCATTGCGGGAGATGGTGTAGGTGACACCTCGATCCCGTCTCCGAGTTCCGTCGCCGACCTCGACACTCGGTTGATCGACTACTTCCTCTACCGCCGAGGCTGAGAATCTGTTCGCCTCTCTTGTACCTAGGTTTATTTTTGTGTCTAGATCACCAGGTCTGTTGCGTCACCTAGGCGTCATCCCGACCGTAAGTGTTATGCGACTTAATATGCATTAGTGGTCTCGCATATTTTGAACCGTAACGCTTACGGCTTTTATCGGGCAGTCGGAGGATTCGTAGTTGTGTATGGTTCTCCCTGGCTCTACCTCGATTCGAGACAGGATTTCGGTGGTGCCTCCTTGTTGTTCTCCGGATGCACATGCTCTTGGCTTTTGTTGAGACGTGTATCGGGAGAGCAGCGGGGAGGTGCTACCGAAATTCTGCTCGGATCGGGGTAGAAACAGGGAGAACTTACCCAATCTACGGATCCGGCGGCTGGTTAGGACCCTCTTTTCCTATTAGATATGTAGGTTGATGAATGCGTAAAAATATGAAGCATTTAATCTCCTGTTTGAAATAAAATGTTATATTTGTTGTTTGTCTCCCAACAAAGCAGAAGAGGATGGCTGATAATGGGTGGATGTACAGTGGCCGTATTAGTGCGACTAATAAAACAAACGATTGGGTACGGAACACTCATTTGTTAGTGAATGAGTTAGCGCGCGGTTCGAAGGCAATGGTTCGGGCACTTTGTCCCTGCGCTCATTGCACTAAGTGTCATCGTCAGGGAAAGGATGACATGTATAAACATCTTCTGCAATATGGGTACATGTCTAACTATGTCACGCAAGTCGACTTTGCTCGGTATGAACGTGATAGAGGTGAGGTGATGCGTCAGCGAATCAATGGCAATGAGCATGATGGGATTAGAAACATGCTAGATGATCTCATCGATGCCGACCAGCCGAATTCGCCACCTCCACGGGAGGAATCACCAGAACCGGAGGAACCGCTAGAACCGGAGGAACCGGAGCCAACCGCGAAGGCCTTCCTTGATATGATGGCCGCGGCTAAGAGGCCTCTATACGAGGGTGCAAATATTTCTCAGCTCGATGCCATCTCTCAGTGTCTAGCCGACAAGTGCCAGTACTTCGCCACCCGTTCTCACTTTGAAGCTAATCTGAGAACATGTGGTAACATGTTGCCTGAAGGGCATTGTCTGCCTAAAACCTTTCACGAAACAAAGAAACTCTTGAAGGAGCTCAACATGGATTATGAAAAGATAGATTGCTGTCCCAAAGGCTGCCTTTTGTTTTGGAAACAGTTTGAGAGTGACAAGTACTGCTCCATTTGTAAGGCCTCTAGATATGAAGAGATAAAGGGGAAGGATGGTCAGGTGAGGCAGTCGAAGGTTGCTAAGAAGATACTTCGGTATCTCCCATTCATAAAAAGAATCCAGCGGCTTTACTTGAGCGAGGAGACCGCCAAACAGATGACGTGGCACAAGAAGGGGAAAAGATACGAGGATGAGCACGGACGGAAGAAGATGGGACATCCATCTAATGGTAAGGCATGGAAGAACTTCGATGGCAAATACCCCCGGTGGGCAGAAGAGGCTCGGAATGTTAGAATTGCGATATCAACAAATGGATTCAACCCATATGGTATGTCGACGGCCTCGTACAGCTGCTGGCCGGTGTATGTTATTCCGCTCAATCTCCCTCCCGGAGTATTAATGCAACGGAAGACCATGTTTTTGTCGCTGATAATTCCAGGACCTGAGTATCCGGGGAAGAACTTGAGTGTCTACATGCAGTCGATTGTGGATGATTTGAACCACTCTTGGATACACGGGACGTTGACATACGACCGAGCATCAAAGAGAAACTTTTTGATGAAAGTTTGGTTGCAGTATACTATGCATGACATGCCCGGGTACGCCCTAACGTGCGGATGGTGTACAGCTGGTAAGTGGCCATGCCCAGTGTGCAGGCACCGACTTGAGTTCCTTTGGCTAAAGTCGGGCCACAAATATGTTGCGTTTGACACGGATCGACAGTAACTCAAAAGAAATCATTCTATCAGAGAAGATAGAAAGAACTTCAAGAAGGGCAAAGTTGTGCATGAAGTAAAAGAGGTACCAAAGTTCGAGGGTGCAGCTGTTGATGCCGAGCTACGTGCTCTCGTGCCCGCTGCGCCAGGAACTGGCCATCAATTTGCGGGGTATGGTGTAACACATAATTGGACTCACGTGGTAGCCTTATCGAATCTCGTGATTACAAGGACCTCGAACTTCCCCATAACATCGATGTGATGCACACCGAAAAGAATGTCGGGGAGTCCCTTTTTCACACAGTCCTGAACATTCCTGGGAAGTCAAAGGATAATGTCAAGGCTAGAGTCGATGTTGAGAAGCTTTGTGATAGGAAGAGATTACACATGCAGCCTCCTACTGTCCGTCGAAAGAATTGGTTCAAGCCGCATGCCTACTACTGCCTTGATAATGTCCAAAAGAAAGAGTCATTTAGGTGGCTCAAATACGTCGTGATGTTCCTTGACGGTTATTGTTCGAATATAAGTAAGGGAGTCAATCTTTCGACGGGACAAGTCACCGGGATCAAGAGTCACGACTATCATATATGGATTGAGCGGCTGATGCCGGTGATGGTTCGAGGGTATCTCCCCGAGAAAGTATGGCGAGTGCTTGCGGAGTTGAGCCATTTCTTCCGCACCCTCTGTGCTAAGCAGATATGTCCTCTGGTTATTGAGAAGCTGCAAGTTCAGGTGCCGGAGTTGCTATGCAATTTGGAGATGATCTTTCCGCCAGGCTTCTTTACTTCGATGACACATCTCATTGTGCACCTCGCGAACGAGGCACTCTTGGGGGGGGCGATGCAATTTCGTTGGCAATTTTGTATTGAGAGAGAGTTTAAGTATATTCGAAAGATAACTGGAAACAAAGCCAAGATTGAAGCATGCATAGCTGAAGCAACATGCCTTCGGGAGATGGCAGACGCCGCGACAACCTACTGGCCCGATGATGTTCCCACTATGCATAACCCGGTCTCTCGTTACAATGTCGACCTGCCCAAGAATGACCCCAAGCTCGAACTATTCCAATTTCCCGGTGGCAAGGCCGGTAAAGGACTAAAATATAGGTTGCCGAAGGAAGAGAAGGATTGCATAATGCTCTATGTGCTTATGAACATGAAGGAAGTGGTCAATTTCATTAGGTAAAATGGTGAACACACTATTTCTCTATGCATAATGCTCTATGCAGCTAGTAACTCGGTCTCCGTCTAATGCTTATTTTCTCCTTCTTAGCGATTTCACGGATGAACAGTGGCCGGGACCGACGGATCCCTCTCCCATGGAGTTGGACACTCTACTGAAAGAGGGTGCTCCTGAAAATAAAAAAACTTTGTGTCCTGGTTTATGGAAAAAGTAATTTCTAACCTGTCCCTCTTACCTTGCAATATGTGACTTGTCCCTCTTATTCCACGTAACTACTGAACGCAACAAATTTGAACTGTACCTGTAGGGAGCTGATCCCAACGTTGAGATGTCAGATGAGCTGAAATGTGTTTCCCAAGGTTGTAACAGTGTCGTCATGAAGTATGAGAAGTATGATGTGAATGGGTTTCGCTTCCATACAGAGGCGCACCAGAAAGGGTGACCGAATGCAAAAACGGTAAATACTGGGGTGTTCACCAGAGGAGCCGATTCCCTTGATTACTACGGAAGGTTAGAGAATATATACGAGATGACCTTCAATCGTACGAATGTCGAACTCAATCTTGTTGTGTTCAAGTGCCACTAGTTTGACCCAAGGGGTGGACTGAGAAGTACCCCTTCCATTGGGTTAGTTGAAGTTAGGCCTTCAACCACCTATAGCGGAGCCGACGTCTTTGTTGTTGCTCACCAAGCCAACCAAGTTTATTATTTGCCCTACCCATGCCAGAAAGCGGAACTCCAGGGCTGGGAAGTCGTGTTCCAGGTATCGCCACATGGTAACCTACCAATTCCCTCCGAGGACGATTACAACAACATTAACCCTGTAACGTACGAGGGAATTTTCTATCAAGAGCAAGAGGACTTCAGACACTTTGATTTAGAACCGGTTGATCTTGAGGACCTTGGGAACGATGTAGAAACTCGGGGTGAGTCAGTGGTGAATCTACATGACATAAGTATGCTTGATAAGCTCCATACCGAGAATGACAACGATGATGAGCCTACACCCTTCGATGAGAATCCAGATTTCTACTCAAAAGATAGTGATAGTGAGAATGAGAATGAGAATGAGAATGAGAATGAGAATGAAAATGATAGTGAGTAATTATTTTTTAATGCATTTTATTTTGTCTTTGTGCTTAACTGTTTGCTTAATTGCATTATGCCTTTATTCTTTGTGTATACATTTTATTATGTATTTATGCTTAACTGTTTCTCTTACTTAATGCAGGTGATTGAACAATATGAGCAGCGCCAAGGCAACTAGTTCGTCCTTGCTTAATGCGATGAAGCAGTGCAAGAAAAGAGTTACACGGAGTGGGAGACAGCCAAATCCCAATCCACGTTACCTCGATCTTGCTCCTGCTGGCGGAGGACGGGGTCGAGGCCGAGGTCGAGGAGGACGAGGTGCCACGGGAGGAGGCGTGGACTTTGACCCACCACCCTCTGCTTATGGCGACGTGGCTCCTGAGTTGTTCCTGACAGAGCAGCCTTTCAGGGCCGAGAGGGAGGAAGAGTCTGAGAGGGAGGCAGAGTCTGAGAGGGAGGCGAGGATCGAGAGGGAGGCGGGGACCAATACGGAGGCGGACACTAGCCGCGAGTTGGTGAGGCCGAAGAAATTGCGGAATCGTGGGGAATCGGGAGTCCCTGATGAGAAGTTTGAGCCTAGGACTCAGGAGGCGAAAGCCCTTATTATTCCAGATGGCCTTGAGTAAGTGTACTAATTTGGCAATTTAAAACATTTTATTTCATGTTGGTCATAAATAATTTGGCATGTGTACTAATGTTTATTATTGTGCAGCAATTGGACATTTCCTCCGGGGACCAAGGCTCGCCTTCCTAACAACCTCGTTGGAGATCTGATTAGGAAGTTCTGGCCGGGCTATCACATTACCCACGAGGGTGACAGGAAGCTAGCTACTACTTGGGCGGACTACCAGACTACCCGTGTCCCGGGCTTTCCGACAGCTGCTGATGCTGTCATCACCAAGTTTTGGGTAAGGCATATTTCTCGAGTTATGTTCATACTTGATGACCCCACCGTGCTAACTCATGACTCTTATGCATGATTGAAGTGCTTTTACCGTGTGTTTGAGGAGGACCAGGAGAAGGCGGAGAGGACTTTGCTTGGGGCTTGTGTGAAGTTGACCCCCCAGGTGTGGTACAACCAGAAGGTCACGGCTGCTAGCCACTTCTGGGCTGACAGGGGCGTGAGGGTCAGGAAGGAAGACATTGTCGGTAGGAACCCTAATCCTGAGTACTCGATGACGCCAGAAGAGTACATGTCGGTGAGTAAAATGTCAATGAGATTCTACATTGCGGCTAAGTTGCCATTGCATTGTCTAGAGTTGAGTATTGTATTTTCAGGTTATCCCCGATTGGGCCGAGCCGCATCGACTCGCATGGGAGGAGCTGGTTAGGACGAGGTGGCTCAGAGAAGACGAGGAGTTTGCAGCCTTGTCGAGGCGGAACGCGGATAACCGAGGCGATGGTGGAACACACTGCGCGGTAAACCGCAACTTTGACCGCTTCAAGGGAAAGGTGGTACGTATATACATGGAACGACCTGCGTGTATTTCTCGTCATGTTTGTACTTCATATGCATAATATTTCTTTTCGCGATGCAGGTGGCCGAGGCACAACCCGGGGAGGTGATTCATTACGTCGCCATCTATGAGATGATGCGGCGAAAGAAGCCCGATTACTCGGAGCCTCAACCCTCGTTGCCCGTGTACTTCGGCACTGCCCAGAACGACTTGGGGAACTACAGCACGATGGTGAAGGCTCGTCACCCCCATGTGTATGACCCCATTCACGTGGAGATCGACGAGGATTTGTTGGTCCTGTCGGGGCACGGATTGCAGCATGGACGCCTCAAGATTCTGAATAAGAAGGTCAAGCCTACCCTCAGCACGAGCTTCATCCGTCTCAAGGCTACCTACCCCGCCGACGGCCCCCTTATCCCGCCTCATAGCCAGCCTCATCGATCCAGAGATGATGTAAGTTTTTCTCGTTTTCATCATCTTTATGACTTTTGTTCCTGCATGGCTAACCGCTGACGAGATTCCTTGTATTTGAAATTGTTGCCTGAGTTAGACGCGGCCTACGATGCCGCTCATGAGGAATATCAGGTGGCCTTTCGGCAGCATCAGGAGGCGAATGCGATCTACATGCAATACATAAATGTAAGTCTGAACCTTTATTTTTGCAAAAGATACAAGTCCCACTTCCCCCCGTTTGTTTTACTACGGCCTGACATCTAAACTATCTTGCAGGCCATGTTGGTGAATATTCAAACTGGACAGAATAGAGATTTAGGGCCCGTGCCTCCCATGCCAGGGACGGCGCCATTTTTGCCATCGAAGGACAACTTTACTAGGACCTACTACGCATCGACATCGGTAAGTTCTTTGCTAACCCACTGGTTATCGCTTTACTTTGCCTCGCAAGTTGCTAACATGTAGGCAACATGTAGGGAACGGGAGCTTCTAGAAACCGGCACTTTGGCCACGCCTCGCCGGATGGGCGTAAGATCACACCGCTTCATGACAATGGTCCATCTCCTGGCCATTCTGCAGGTGGTTCTCCCGAGCTTCACACTTCTACTCCCTCGCTAGGTGGCTCTTCTGTTGCTTCTACTGGACGCAACCCTCGCCAGAGGTCGCCACTTTTCACCAGGGAAGATCTCGGGTACACCCCGTCTCCTCCAGAGTTGTAGGGATGTGTGATGATGTATGAACGATGTATGGATGATGTATGAACGATGTATGAACAATGTGTGATATGACCATGTGTGATATGAACAATGTTTAATATGAGCATGTGTGATATGAACAATGTGTGATATGAGCATGTGTGATATGAACAATGTTTGATATGAGCATGTGTGAAATAAAGGTGAGCATTGCTGTGAGCTGTGAGCTGAAACAAAAAAAACTGGGGCTGGTCCTACGTCGACGGCCTTGCCCTCGGCGTAGAAGGTATGGTCACGCGTACCTTCTACGCCGAGGGCAAGGCCGTCGGCGTAGGACAAGCCCGCTGCTGCCAGGCTGCTCCGCTGCTTACACGTGGCGAGTGTACGCCGAGGGGGAGGCCGTCGGCGTAGCAGCTGCGCCAGGCCGCTCCGCTGCCTCCACATGGTGAGCGTACGCCGATGGGGAGGCCGACGGCGTAGCAGCTGCGCCAGGCCGCCCCACTGCCTCAACGTGGAGAGCGTACGCTGAGGGGGAGGCCGTCGGCGTAGCGGACGCGCCGTTAACTGGCCGTGCGACGGCGCTGTCGACGTTCGCCGACGGTCTCTACGCCGACGGGCGCCGTCAGGCCGTCGGCGTTGACCTACGCCGACGGCCGCGCCTGCTCCGCCGAGGGAGAGGTCCGCTTACGGTACGCCGAGGGCAGCCATCGGCGTAGCTTACGCCGAGGGTTTTCCTGGCTACACCGACGGCAATAAGCCCTCGGCATACCAAGCGTTTCCTGTAGTGGAGCTACACCGGGAGTTTGGTGAGCATCCTCTTCTATTCGTCCTATCTTGAATGTATCTTTCTTAATCCGCATAACAATAGAATGACTTTTCTCTGTACTTAACAGGACGGACACTCCCCAGGACAAAGTTCAGAATACATACTGTAGGAGGTGATTGTCTTATCTAACGTTGGTTGTATATATTGTACTCTTAGACTAGCCCCAATGGGGGTATCATAGGTGGTATCATGCGCAACATGCATGCAAAATGCTTATGTGTCATAGCAATTAATGATGAAATAGATTGTGTTGGTATCATAGGTAGATACGGTATCATAGCACATAAAACTAGAAAAATTAATTCCAAACAAATCTTGTCCATAATTTTACATTGAGATTCTACAAAACAATAAATATACCAAGATTATGATACTATTATATGATACTATGCATTATGAAGATGGTATCATATATTAGTATTATATGCATAATACTACTATACGATACTCCCCGTTGTTACTAGGTTTAGAAGTTTTGCAAGTGCCAAATGTTACTTGCTGCGATCGACGATCAGTAAGATATCTATCCGATACTGTCATCATAACGCCAAACTATTATTTAGGGCATCACCTATGTTTGTTGTCAAACCAAACCGCAAGCTGGGGCCCACTGGGTAGTCTTATGGCAAAGAGAGTACTCCACTATGTATGTTACACAAGCATACCTTAAGATGGGCTCCACATGTCAGAAAAAGTAGTCAAAAAGTGAACTTATAGCCAATAGTAGATGGGGCAGCTCTAAAAGAAATATTTATATATTCCTTATGGTAGTCCACAAGCTTGTAGGTTACCCACAAGGTTTTGAGCTTGTGGATAGCTTGTAGATAGATTCCACTATGTATGTAAAAGTCTATAAGGTACACTTTTTGCTTGTAGACATCCTTATAGACAATATAGTGGATGCCCTTACACGTACTAGTTCTCCTGTCGTGGAAAAAAAAAGGCCTAGCATCCATTCGGGAGGACGCGAAGCTCGAGACGTCGATGCACTCCTCACCAGCTGACCAGCGTCGATAGTTCCAACGCGGCCGCCCGCCATCGCCAACCGGGGGGAGGGCAGTGGGCTCAGGCGCACCAGGCTGTCATCCTTCCCGAGGAAAAAGCCCCATTGGCGCACGGCGCGGTGACGGTGACCCAAACGTTTCACCAGCGCTGCCATGCTTGCATTACTCCTATAAGTATTCTTCACTATATGCATGGAGTAATTGTGAAATTATTTTGATTTGAAACGGTGACCCAAACGTTTCACCAGCGCTGCCATGCTTGCAGTACCAAAGTTTCAACATGCATGGAGTCATTGTGAAATTATTTTGATTTGAGAGTATTTACGCTCTAAACTTTTGAACGGAAATACTTCTAGCTAGTGCACATATCGATGGGATTATCTTCTCGGTAAAAAGCATTAAAGTAAGAATCTCGCTTTGGTTACTCAAAAAAAAAAAACTCGCTTTGGGATCAAGAAGCGCACTGAGCAATTAAAAAAAAGATTAACTGAGTGGAAAAGAGGAACCGCATCGATCAGGAGCGGGCGTAATTATTATTTTTCCACTAGTACTACTTTCGCCCCCCACGATCGCCTCCGTCTTTATAAACCCCCTCACCCACCTCCTTTCCTCTCCACAACACACAAGAACTCCACCATCTCCATCTCGATCCGTAGCTAGGCAACATCTCGGAGAAACAAGGTAGGTGCAGGCCTAGATGGACCCGTTCAAGAAGGCAGCCAAGGACATCTTCACCACGCGCGAGGGCGCGCTGGGAGCCGCGTCGGTGGTTGCAAGCGTCGCCGGCGCCTACTTCTTCTGGCCTGCCGCTGTGGCAGCCGGCGCCACGATGAGCGCCCCCAGCGCCGCCGGCTTCGTCATCTCTCGGGCGGCGTTCGTCGCCAACCCGCAGCTTTATTTTCAGCTCCTGCGCACCGTCGGCCCCAAGGCGGCGGCTGCTGCCTTTGCTCCGGCGGCGGCTACGGCTGCCTCCTTCGCTCCTTCTGTGGCTGCCGCCGTCGCTCCTGCCGCCGCAGCGGCGGCTGCCGTATTCCGTCGCTTCCGTCGCGGCGGCGACGGTGACGAAGGCGACGGCAACGGAGATGGCAACGGCGACGCCGACGGCGAAGGCAACGGAGATGGTAACGGCGAAGCCGACGGCGAAGGCAACGGAGATGGCGAAGGCGAAGGCAACGGAGATGGCAACGGCGACGGCGACGGGAGCACGGCAGGGCAGCCCCTGCATGCAAGCGACTGCATCAGCGACCCGTCGCTTCTGATGAACGCCCCCGGCGCCGCCGGATTTGTCATCTCGCGGGCGGCGTTCATCGCCAACCCGCAGATCTATTTTCAGCTCCTGCGCACCGTCGGCGCCAAGGCGGCGGCTACTGCGTTTGCTCCGGCGGCGGCGACGGCTGCCTCCTTCGCTCCTTCTGTGGCTGCCGCCGTCGCTCCTGCGGCGGCTGCCGTCTTCCGTCGCTTCCGTCGCGGCGGCGGTGGCGGCGACGGCGACGGTAGCACAGCAGGGCAGCCCATCGCAACGGAAGTGGCGGAAGACGGGAGCACAGCAGGGCAGCCCATGCATGCAAGCGACAGCATCAGCGACCCATCGCTTCTGTTGAACTAGTTTGCTTAGTGTTATCTCCGAAGGATGTTTGGTGTGTTTATCTTAGTGTGCTCTGTTGATCTAGCACCGTTGTGCTTGTGCAGATCTACTATGTATCAATGTTATCTCCGAAAAGAATTGCCTGTTTGTCGCGTAATTTTAGTGTAATAATCCGTTGATTTGAAGTTTATTTTATTTGCCTTAGTACATGTTTTGGTTCGATGGTGACGCGTGTATAACCCTGTAACGACGTCACAAGAAATGGGAACTGCAGCGTACTCACATACTATGATTTTTTTTAAAGAATGCGGTAGAGGAAGCTCCTGCAACGAGTTTGTTTTTCTAAATAATAAAAACCCAAATATGCATCCGTGATTCTTTAGTCCACTACTATGACTAGTTATATGCTACAGTTTCTACTTGAGTTAGCCAGTTGGGTACTAATCTTCTGTACTTGGTCATAAAGCTAGCTAGGCTTTATTCAATACGACAGTTTGTACACGTACGCCCAAAGTTAGTACTAGCATCACTAGCATGTGATCGTGTGTCAAAAAGCTTGAAGCTCCTATTTGTGTAAATTGGTGATCTATATAAATGACTCCCTCCGATCCGATTTATTAGGCATACGTATAATTTAAAAACAACTTTGATCAATAATTTTGGTTAATAAAATTTAAATAATATGTCACAAAAATTATACCATTGGACTCATCTTTAAAAATAGTTTCTAATAATATATTTTTTAGACATATATTTTATATTTTATTAGTCAAAATTGATGATCAATTTTTTTCTTAAAGTACATACTTGCCTAATAAACTGGACCGGAGAGAGTACTTGTATTTTGATATGCTCTTGTTCATTTGCACTCTTCCGATGTGCATGATTCTCACTCGTCTACGAAGTCCCAGTGCCTTTGCTTGATTTTTTTTACAAATACTCCCTCTGTTTCAAATTACTCCGCCGGCGCGCTTATGTAGGTGGGCTAGTATTTCCTCATTTCTCATTCAAAAAAATCCTAGGATTTTTGAAATAGATAGTATGAAATATGTAGTACGTATACCAAAAATTCTAAGAATTTTTTGATGAAAAATGAAAAAATACTAGGCCACCTAGGTAAGCGTGCGCGCGGAGTAATTTAAAACAGAGGGAGTATGACCCTCTATAATTCGTCATCGTCAAAAATACTCTCCTCGTGCCGTAAAAGCCAAAAATGCCCTGGCGGGAGGCTGAAAGGGCGACACGTGTCACCTCCCGCCACGAGGGATGGCGGGATGTTCCTCCCGCCATAGGGGGTGGCGGGATGTTCCTTCCGCCATGGGGAATGGCGGGATGAGGTGGGCCACACGGCCAGGCCAACGGGGAGGTTCGACTTGGCGCTGGCGGGAGGTTCGACTTCGTGCTCGCACTGGTGGGCCCCACAGCGTCATTCCGCCACCGCCAAAGGCGGAAGGAACATCCCGCCACCCCCTGTGGCGGGAGGAACATCCCGCCACCCCCCGTGGCGGGAGGTGACACGTGTCGCCTTTTCAGTATCCCGCCAGGGCATTTTTGGCTTTTGCGGTGCGAGGAGGGTATTTTTGGCGATGACAAATTACAGAGGGTCATATTTGTAAAAAAATCTTTGCTTGGTCCAGTCAGTGTCCTAGTCGTTTACCGTCACGTGGTGTTGTGTGCCGGAGAAGAGCTCGTTTACTCTCCGTACCATCCACGACGTGCAGGGCATGTCTGGGTACATGCCATCGTGTCATACTGAAAGCATCTGATAAAGCCTGAAGTGTATCGTCACGTCAACTGGGCAAGTGGGCAGCTCGTGGCTATGTGCACGAAGTGTTGTGAGCTCGTCAACCAGCAGTGTCTTGCAGGCTATTAACCGGCCGGGTAAATGGAGTCATCGTGTCTTTTCGGCAGAGTCCAGCCCAAATTTCATCGTAAAGTACGCAGTATATGTAAACGGTCATGTCGATCTGACTTTTCTACGATACATAATGAGCAGCCGAGACCGGAGATCATCCATCTGCTGTAGCCCAGATGAAATACCTGTGGAAAAACATTCCTGGTAATTGTAAAAATATGAATTGGATGGCCTCGCTCTCCTGGTTCATCTATCCCCACAAGACGTTGTTGTCCCGGCTCATCTATCCCTACACGGTGTTTTCGTCCCGGTTCATCTATCCCATAAGGTGTTGTCGTCCCGGCTCATCTATCCCCACACGACGTTGTCGTCCCGGTTCATCTATCCCCACACGGCGTTGTCGGTAGAAGAGACCGCCGTCGACCTCAACCGTACTTTAACGATCGCGGTCGCAATCCCAGAGGCGTCGAAGAAGCGGCGGTCCATCTCTGTCGTGAATATGTCGACGTCAGTCTACCTGTTCGGCGAAATGTCTGACGAGTCGCCGATGACACGGTATGGTCGCGATTTTTTTGCCATTGCCAGTATACTACTCCCACCGCTTTATCATAGCAAAATTGGGTGTAGGATTTCGTGGCCAATGATTTCGAGGACGTCATGCACGACATGATTAATGATGATGGCGACGGCTATACCGACAATGGAGAGATCCAACAAGACACTCAATAAGATGCCTACAATATTGCAGACAAGTCATTGTTTGAAAATGATGGCAATTTCATGGACGAGAGGGTCACGACCGCATCGTTGGCCGCTTCACTTGCGACGTCACTTGTCGACAGCAAAAAGTTGAGTCAACGAACCTCAAGCTATACCATCATCGATGACAAGATCCTATGCAAGGCATGGATGGATATTTCACAAGATCCAATATGCGGTGCCAAGAAAAATGGCTTTGCCTATTAAAAAAGGTGGGAAAGTTCTTTCATAAGCATAGGAAATTCGGAAAGGAAGCCTTCTATAGCGATCGAAATGATCTCTCCCTCTTCAAGCGTTGCGGAACCATCCATGCCGAGTGTAGTAAGTTCCAAGGCTCCTATGAGATGGTGATAAAAAGTAAAATAAGCGGCATAATGCCGGTTGACATAATAAAACCTTTTCCTTCCTCTCTTTTTTGATGTCTTGCATATGCATTGAGCCATTGTTGGCATCCATATATGTAGGTCATGAAAGCAATGGAGCACTTTAAGAAGGTGAATGATAAAAATGCCTTCACATTGTCCCATTGTTGGATATTGATCAAGGACTGCAAAAGATGGAGACTATATATGCCATTTTAAAATAAATGAACAACAAGAAGAAAAGGGCAAGCGCAATGCTTTGACGGGCCGTGTCGTTGACCTAGAAGACGCCAATGACGAAGGCTTCATCAACCCTGTAGACGACAGGACAGCCGCCCGTGCCCACCGTCCTAAAGGCCACAAGGCTACGAAGGTGGACATCGCCCGCCATGGTAGTTCCTTGGCATTCCAGTAGACCTTGAGGAAGATCCTGAAAAAGAAGGAAGAGGCCATCACCGAGAGGAAATAGAGGCGACGCAAAGAGAAAGGGGCCATCACCAATATCTTTGTCGAGCTCTAGATGAGGTCTATCGAGGTGGAGGAGGCCAACGTCAAGGTTAGGCTAATAGAGATCGAGGCCAAGGCAAAAGCGAAGGAGGCCGAAGCCAAGGCCAAGGAGGCCGAGGCCAGATCTAGCCTGGTGGAGGCAGAGGCCAAGGCCAAGGAGGCCGAAGCAAAGATCATGGCCGAGTAAAATGTCATCATGCTCACCGACTTGGATACCGTCGCCGACCCCGATCGAAGGGTGTCAACACCCGGATTTTTAATCACAGATGCCTGTTATGCCATACATCACAATCCCAGGATTACCATTTTTGCGAGACATAACAAATTGGATATCACAGTACATCATCCATTACAAACCATACATAAGGTCTTACATAAATAAGGATCTCATGATCCAGTTCTTAATACAATTCAAGCAGCGGAATAACGTAATAGTAATGATAGCGTAGGCGAAGCTCCATCTTTAGGGTCACATGCAATGCTAACGATGGGAGATGATCCTAGTTGTCGTAACCTTTCTGTTGTCCATCTTCCTGATACTCCTCTTCATAGTCTGGCCACGGGAATAGCCAGGGACAAAGCCATGAGTACTCTTTAAGTACTCACAAACTAATACTAACAAGTGAAGTGGTTTTGAATAGGATATACTAAGCTCTAGGGTTGTTTTGCAAAAAGCCAAATTTACCTCTACTAAGTTCAAAAACAAAGAAAGCAAGTTGAAAGTTTTATAACACCTTAGTGGGAACTTGAATTTCATATCACAACTCTGTTATGGTCAAGTCAAAGTCACAAATCATTTCACAAGTCATTTTGAAAATATATTGACGATAGAACAGTATGGCCACTCCAACTGTCCATAACCGCGGACGCGGCTATTCGAATAGTTTGACACTCTACAGAAATTGTACACTTTCACCACAATATTCGATTCATCCATCAGGAACAATCTTGAATTCACCATACTCAGTATGCGGATAATAAATCCTAACCTTTCAATTACACGCCCTAGTATAGGCACCTCTCCTGTGAGTTTGGCCTCCTAACCATGACCAATTGTCATCTTGGGTACTGCACAGGTAGACAATCTTCACAAGGTAGCCTCAGCTCAGACCTTGGCCGCAAGGGAACCCATACTAAGGTATATAAATTTTCAGTCAAGCCCTACCCAAATTTCGGGTATTGTGGTTGGACGGTAAAATTTGGAATGGTATCGCATCCAGACAACCTTCAGTTTTATAAAGGGCTAAGGCTCATCCCTTAACATTTTCATCATCAAAATCATTTGGTGTTCGGAAACACATGTCAAAACATCTCAATAGAATGGCTCATCATTCTAAGGTTTTCATAACCATTTTCACCAAGTATTCCCATCTAAAGTTGGTCAAATTTTAAGCTTAGCACTAGCATCTATAAGTGGGGGTAAATACTAATGATGGGTGATAAGCAAGTGTATCTTATCTAAGTAAAATATCATGCCTCGGGATAATATCAAGATTATCTAACTTAGGCCAAATTTTATGCTCTTTATGCTACCTTCAATTTTCTTTCTAGAATCTACATGTCACTAAGTAAACTTTTGATAGAAAGCTTTTAATAAAGAAAATAAAATACTAAGCTTGCAAGAGAAACTACGATGGTGTGTCAAGTGGGTATAATCACATATGCTTAAGGCATATAGTTGGCATAGTAACAAGCAAGTAGTAGCATGCATAAGTAGGGTATCTTGGAAGTGTTAACTTGCTTAATGAGTAGCTTGCAAGTATTAGCTTGTTAGGATATTAGTATAATCTTGCTAAGTTGCAAGTGTTAGCTTGCCTTGTGCAGAGCAGTGGTTGAAGTTCTTCTCAGCTTCTTCCTCGTAGTATCCTCCTTCCTCCTCGTATCCTTGGTCGGTACTATCGTCTATAATTAAATACGAGGTACACAATCACCAAACAATACTTAACTTTTTCTATTTATTGCACAAAGGTTCACACTAGATGATCTAGCATCATCACTAACATTACAAGATTAAAGCACTTGTCTCATTTATTTTATTTTAGAAAAGTAATTTCTACTCATTGAAAAACTACTTAAAATTTAATATTCTCCAACTAGAACATGGGATCATGTTGACAGATGTCATCACCACATATTTGACCATATGGGAATGTGATTTAAAGTGGTATCACAATTTAATAAGGTTTAACCTTTTTATTTTATTTAATTAAAATGACTAGAAATGCCTATGTGGCATTCTTTTATTACTTGATCATTATTTCTATAAGTAAACCTATATATTTTTATATATCTGAAAGATAGGGTTAAATGTGATTTTTGAGAGTTGGAATCAACTCAAAAGCCCTTATGGTTGAATTTTGAAAAATGTTTGAATGCAGAAAAGCTTATGCATTGTTATTTTTACCATGGGTGATCTACAAATCTAAATGGTTTGAATCCAACGAGCTTTGATTAAGCATTTCAGTACCTTTCTAACAAAATTGGTTTCATGCATTTTGGTTCAGTGAATCGAGCTGGGTTGATTTTTGAATCTAGGTACATAACTAAGTTTAGAACTAAATGAATAAAACTAAATTTGAATTAGTGGGTCGCGCGGGATGTTTAACTGGGCCGGCCCACTACGCACAGCACACGTGCGGACTGGTTAAGTGAGCGACCCCACTCGTTAGTGAGACAACGAGTGGCGAAGCGATATGGGGTGATCTAGGTCGCACGATCTAACTCTAATCGAATGGCTCTGGTTCATCGTCCACGTCGGGTAGCGCCGACGAGACAGAACCCTAGCGCGGCCGGTGGGGGTCGTGGGAGGCTCACTGGGGCTCAGGCGATGGTCGGCGACGGGGCGAACGACGAAGTCTATGACAGCGATTCTCCTGGTAACGGCAGCTTCTCCTAGGGCGGCTCCAATCGACGGCTCCTCTCCTCCTCTGCAGCGGCGAACTCCGGTGAAATTCCGGCCACCTGGTGCTCGCCTTGCTCCGGGAGTAAGTAGGGGGTATCAGTGAGAGGTGGGGAGTGAACTGGTGTGAAGAAAACGAGCGGGGGATGTCTCCTTGTATAGTTGCTGAAGGGGACCGAATGGAGCGGGTGGAGCTCGTCGGTGTCGATGATACAGAGTGATACTGGCATAGGCGACGATAGGGGGCAGTGCTATGCTCCCTGGCAAAGCTCAACGACGTGGTGGAGAGGCGTGGGGCGGTGTGAGATGGTCGGAACGTCGCAGCGCTCTAGGCGGGTCCGACGGTGATTTTAATGGCACACAACGTCTACGGTCCGCACGACGGCGAACGGGCTTGTCCGCGGGGTTTCCAGGGTGCTGGTGATCACGCACGCAAGCGGTGAGGGCGGCGCGCGGTCTGTGGGCGTGTGTCGTGGTTGGCGCACTGGCGCGCTCTCGGCTCGCTCGCATAGAGGCCTGGCATGCTCGGGCAATGTGGTCCAGGGGCTGGCAGTGCTCGAGGCTTGGACAGGGGTGGCGGTGGACGGTGGTCAGTGCTCCAGACATGCTCGCTAGGCTTGGTGCTTCTCCTAGCTTGTTTTCGACATGTGGGTGGCAAGTTAGGCTCGGCATGGTCACCATTGATGGCTATGCCAAGCTCATAGTGGTGCTAAGGCTTGTTAATTGGGCTAGATCATCTACTGAGAGTATAGAGTGAGCTACAGAGGGAACAAGGTTGGCCAAAATCACTGCTCCTAATAGGTGTTTTGTGTTTGTTTGTTTGCTGCAAACAAGGTGTTTGATGAAATGTCCGAAAGAAATTCAAATTTGAATTTTGGATTCAAACTTGGTGGGTTTGCTAGGCACATACTAGGGAGTATCTGGTTAGTTGGATTGGTCAGGGGGCACTGGTTTGGTTGGGTTTTGAAAATGTGTGATCTTCACATATGTTAAAGATTCAATTTTGAATTGTCATTTGAATGGGGTTGCTAAAAGTTTCTGCAAGTTTGAAAGGTGGTATTTGATTCACTTTTACTTGGTCTTGCAAGGGGAGAAAATAATTGGAAAAGTTTCTATTTGAAATCTTGGACTAGAAACACTCAAAGTGACCTAGTGAACAAGATTGGCAAAAATGACCATTTGCCTTATTTGATTTGTTTGTGATTTTATCTTGATTTGTTTATGCTTGTAAATGTTTTAGATGATGTTATATTCATATTTTAACCATTCCTTACTATTTAGTTGAATCACACAAGTCCATTCATGCATTCATCAAATCATCACCTACACACATGCATTCATTTGGTTTTTATTTAATCAAAGTTTTTGTTAACCCTAATTTTAGTGATTAGAGTTTGATGATCATTGTTTCATATTTTTGGGATGTTACAAACCTTCCCTCCTTAAATGAAATCTTGTCCCGAGATTTGAAAAAGAAGAAAAAGATTACCTAGGATTTAAAGAGATCGGTAAACTCCATCCTGATGTGATCTTCTCGCTCCCAGGTAGCTTCTTATTCAGTGTGGTTGCTCCACTAAATCTTGATAAACTTGATGCTTTAGGTTGTGGTGGTTCTGAAAGCTTCTTCCAAAATACGGATGGGTACTTCGGGATACGTCAGGTCATCGTTCATCTCTATGGTCCGATGATCAATGTTCTTGAACACTTCGGTCTTCTCCGGGACTTCAAGGCATTTGCGAAGTAACGACATATGGAACACATTGTGTACTGCTGACATCTCCTCTGGCAGTTCCAATTGATACGATACTTCTCCTCAACGATTCAGAATCTTGAAGGGTCCGGTATATCTGGGGGCTAACTTTCCTTTGAGCTGGAAACACTTCATTCCCTTCAAAGGCGATACTTTGAGATACACAAAGTCTCCAATATTGAAGGCGAGGTCTCGACGTCTCTTGCCGGCGTAACTCTTCTGTCTTAACTGGGCGGTCTTGAGGTGCTCACGAATCTTGTGAACTTTCTCTTCTGCTTCTCGTAGGATGTAGGGTCCGAAAATCTGACTCTCTCCTACTTCCGAACAATTCAAAGGGGTGCGACACTTCCTTCCATACATGAATTCAAATGGGGCCATTTGCAGACTAGCTTGATAACTGTTGTTGTATGAAAATTCTGCGAAAGTCAGTCAGTCTTTCCATTTAGATCCATACTCTAGCACACGTGCTCTCAACATATCTTCGAGTATTTGATTTATGCTCCGTTTGTCCATCGGTCTGAGGGTGATACGCTGTGCTGAAATCCAGTCGGGTTCCTAAACCTTCTTGGACTTTATTCCAGAATCTCGAGGTAAACTGAGTTCCTCGATCCGATACAATGTTCTTGGGGACTCCATGCAAACTGATGATTCTAGCGATGTATAATTCTGCTAGCTTCAAACTCTGGTATGTGGTCTTGACTGGTAAGAAATGGGCTACTTTGTACAATCTATCAACTATGACCCAGATAGAGTCATTTCCCCTACTAGAAGTAGGCAATCCAGTGATAAATTCCATTCCAACGGAATCCCCTTTCCATTTCGGAATCTATAATGGTTGCAACAGTCCTGCAGGTCTTTGATGTCCCGCCTTGACTCTCTAACATATATTACACTTGGCGATATAGCTTCCGATTTCTCTCTTCATCTTATGCCACCAAAATTGCTCCTTCAAATCCTGATACATCTTTGTTCCTCTGGGGTGGATAGAATAAAGAATATCATGGGCCTCTTTCAAAATAACTTCTTTCAACTCTGAATCTGCTGGTACACAGAGACGTCCTTTGTACCATAGAACTCCTTCATCTTCGGTGAATCCGGGTACTTTGCATGTACCGATCCGACGTTTGATTCCGTCCATACTAGCATTTCCTTTCTGCGCCTCCTTGATCTGACTGATCAAAGTGGGTTGAAGTTCTATGCTAGCCAAAAATCCTTCACTCACCAATTCCATTCGGAAGTCTTCCATCTCTTTGTGCAGACTTGGTTGCTCCTTCAAAATCATGGAGTTCAAGCGGCACGGCAATCTGCTAACTGCTAAGGGCATCTACTACCACATTGGCTTTACCGGGGTGATAGTGAATGTCCAGATCATAGTCCTTGATTAGCTCAATCCATCTTCTTTGCCTCATATTCAACTCCTTCTGAGTGAATATATACTTCAGTATCTTGTGATCCAAATAAATCTCACAACGGTTTCCCATGAGATAATGTCTCCATGTCTTCAGGGCAAGAACTACGGTTGCTAGTTCAACGTCATGGGTTGGATAATTCTGTTCATGCTGCTTCAGTTGTCGGGATAGGTGAGATATAACTTTGCCTTCTTGCATTAGCACACATCCAAGACCGATCTTGGATGCGTCACAATACACACCAAAGGGTTTTGTGATATCTGGCATGATCAATATTGGGGCTGAAATCAATCTCCTCTTGAGTTCCTAAAAACTCGTTTCACATTTGTCTGTCCATTCAAACTTCTTGTCCTTCTTCAGCAATTGGGTCATGGGTCTTGCAATACTCGAGAATCCTTCTACAAACTTGCGGTAGTATCCCGCTAATCCGAGAAATGCATGAACTTGGGTTTGAGTGGTTGGGGCTTGCCAATCCTCAACATCCTTCACCTTCGCAGGGTCAACGACAATTCCTTCGGCTGATACAATATATCCGAGAAATCCTACTTCCTATAACCAAAATTCACATTTGCTAAACTTGGCATACAACTGATGCTCTCTAAGGGTTCCAAGAATGGTCCTTAGGTGTAGCTCATGTTCTTCTTCTGATTTGAAATAGATTAGAATGTCATCGATGAAAACAACGACAAACTTATCCAGAAATTCCATAAAAATCTTATTCATGAGGTTCATGAAATAAGCGGGGGCATTGGTTAATCCAAAAGACATGACAGTATACTCATATAATCCATACCGGGTGGTAAAGGCAGTCTTTGGAATATCCTCTACGCGAATCTTGAGTTGATGATAGCCAGTTCTAAGATCAATCTTAGAAAACACTTTGGCACCAGTCAACTGGTCAAACAGGTCTTCTATCTTTGTCAACTGAAACTTGTTCTTGATGGTGACATCATTCAACTTCCGATAATCCATACACAAAGGGTTACCTCCATCTTTCTTGTCCACAAACAAAACAGGTGATCTCCATGGTGACGCACTTGGTTGAATCTATCCAATTTCTACCATGGCATCCAGTTGCTTCTTCAGTTCCACTGGTTCATACGGGTTCATACTATATGGTCTCTGGGCTATGGGTCCGGTTCTAGGTATTAGTTCAATGATAAACTTGATATCCCGATCTGGGGGCATACCGGGCAAAACATCTGGAAATACATCGAGATATTCACAGACTATCCGAACTTGGTCAATGGTTGGCTGGGCTATACTCTTGTTGCACTTGAATTGACGGGGCAAGGTTTCAGATACATGCTCGACTGATATTCTGGCTGTACTGGTCATGGTTATGGCTTTCTTGGCACAGTCAATTAATCCTTTGTATTTGGACATCCAATCCATTCCTAGTACTACTTCCAAACGTTTAGTTTCGAGTACTATTAGATTAGCATAAAAATCTATGCCATGGATTCGGATAGGGACGACTTTGCAAATTTGTCTAGCTTTGGTGGTTGAACCAGGTATTTGAACAATCATAACATGCTTCAATTTGGTTGGTTGAATGTTACTAGTGCATGCAAATTCTTCAGTAACAAAGGAGTGTGATGCTCTACAATCAAACAACACTCTTGCAAGTACTGCGATAACAGAAAACATACCTAGCACGACATCTGACGCTTCTTGGGCTTCTTCAGCATGCATGAGAAAGAAACAGCCATTGCGGTTGAGCGAATTTCCTGGGGCAAACCTTCTTCCGGGATGAACATGACGCTGCTGCTGAGCTGGGGCATTTTCATTGGGGGCTGCGGAAATCTTCTTGGGGCACTCATTGTAATAGTGACCCTTGGTTCCACATTCATAACAAGTCACTTGCGACTTTTCCTCTGCTGCAACAGTCATAGCATTGCTTCCAGTCCTTGGGGCAGTGTTGGTGTTGGTGGCGACATTGTTGTTGAACTTGGGTGGTGCACGGTTGAAATTGCTGGGGTTGCCGGGGTTGTTGTGGTTTCCTCCGGGCCTTGGGTTTCCACGGTTGGGATAGGTTGGACGGTTCGTCGGGGGTTTGTTGGTTCTTGGGGCAAATCCTGGAGATGGGCTGGGGCGATACTTTGGTGTATGATGGGTTCCTGGTTGGTGGATCATGCGACGCTTGCAGTTCTTATTAGCTTGGTTGATCTTTCCTTCCATATGAACGACAGAGTCAACTAAGGCTTCAATATCAGCAAAGGGCATATTGACTACCATTGTCTGCATCTCATCGTGCAGACTATTCAGGAATCTCTCTTTTTTCTTGGCTTCAGTGTCTATCTCATTCGGTGCATACCTAGCCAATCACAATAATTTGTCACGGTATTCCACTACTACCATCCTTCCTTGCTTCAGTTCTCTAAATTCATCTCTCATCCTCTTGATCAAACCCAGTGGCACATGGGTTCTTCTGAACTTGACTTTAAACTCTTCCCAAGTCATCAGCTGACCTCCTGTCATTGCGTGAATGCTGTTCCACCATGCTCTTGCATCTCCAGCTAGATAGTGAGTAGAAAACAACACTTTCTCCTTGGCTTCTACTCCTGCAACTTCTAGGTTATTCTCCATGGTTTGCAACCAATCATCTGCATCTAGGGGCTCTTATGACTTAGTGAAAACAGGTGGATTGGTGTTCTGGAAATTCTTGAGCTTAGATCCATGGTTGTCCTGATTTCCATGGACTTGATTGTTGTTGGCCATCTGAGCTATCTGTTGAAGGGTGGCTAAGTTGGCTTGACGTTCGGCTCTTTCAGCTTCGCGGTCAGAAACCAACATTTGCAAGAGTTGCAACATCGGGTCCGGGGCTGAGTTGCTTCCTCCGCGAGGCATCTGAAGATTGAGATAGATCATGAGAAAAGAGGGAAATTTCTAAGGTTCAGGATTTTTGAAAAGTTTTTAAAGTTTGACTCAGATTTTTTCTAGCAACTTTCTTTCCATTCATTCATTCATTCATAGCACACGATACAAACACACGCCACAACAAAGGAAAACAAATGGTTTTAAGAACCATTCTGGGAAAGCTATGATACAGTGGGACCGAATACAACTCACTAACGCTAGTGCTCAAGTGCTACTACTCCTCGGAGTCAGTGTCCTCATCATCCTCATCATCATCGATGAAGGCAATGTCATCCTCATCGGTGAAGAAGTCCATGGCCTGATCCTCCAGAAAGTCATCATCATCACTGAGATAGGAGTAGGGGTCTCCACGAAGGTCTTCCCCTGCATTCTCCCTCTCCTCCAACTGCATCTCTCTCTCGTGGATGGTCCCCTCCAAATCCGTGATCCGGTGGCGAAGACGGGCAATGATGCGCTCCTTCTTGTCGAGCTGACGGCGATGATACTTGTGGTCCTTCACTAGCATGGCGATGGTCTGATCCTTCTTGGCGGCGATGGCATACTTGTGGTTGGCGTAGGAACGGGCATTGTCCAACTCCTTCTGACGGTCATACATCATGAAGCCGAGGTGTTCCAACTGAGTCTTCGGCTCATGGTGATATAGGGCCTCCAGTGGCTGTCCCATAACATCACGCCTTGGGTAGAACTCAAAGCGGGTACCCTTGATTTTCTGTCCACACAAACGGGCAAGAGCTTCCTGCATGGCCCTGGCAAGTCCATCAAGCCAGTTGTTCTCTCTTAAGGTGAACTGAATTCCCTCTGCAGTGGGGGGTTCAATCTTTCCTCGGAGACTTGCAACAAGTAACCACTGCAAATCTTCTCCTTCCTGATCATTGAGCTGAGCTCCAAAGAACTCGGGGTGTAGACGCTCCAGCCTCTCCGAGAGCTGGTCCAGGTCACGCTCAAAGATGAGGTCCCCTCCATTCCCCAACTGATAAAACTTGTTGTAATTCACGTCCATCTATAAGGATATAGGATGAGTAAGTTAGTAGAGTGATCAAGTGTGTCAAATTTTATGTAAGTTTGCAAGAATTTTTGAGGAACATGAATTTTCATGAAAGAATCCAAGTGATAAGAATGAGAATAAGTTTTTGTAAATACTCACTTCCTTTGGTTTTGAAACTAAGTTTTTGATTCAAACGTCCATTCTAACTAGGGTCTCCTATGGTCAGGATGGCTCTGATACCAACTTGTCAACACCCGGATTTTTAATCACAGATGCATGTTATGCCATACATCGCAATCCTAGGATTACCATTTTTACGAGACCTAACAGATTGGATATCACAGTATATCATCCATTACAAACCATACATAAGGTCTTACACAAATAAGGATCTCGTGATCCAGTTCTTAATACAATTCAAGCAGCGGAATAACGTAATAGTAACGATAGCATAGGCGAAGCTCCATCTTCAGGGTCACATGCAATGCTGACGATGGGAGATGATCCTAGTTGTCGTAACCTTCCTGTTGTCCATATTCCTGATACTCCTCTTCATAGTCTGGCCACGGGAATAGCCAGGGACAAAGCCATGAGTACTCCTTAAGTACTCGCAAACTAATACTAACAAGTGAAGTGTTTTTGAATAGGATATACTAAGCTCTAGGGTTGTTTTGCAAAAAGCCATATTTACCTCTACTAATTTCAAAAGCAAAGAAAGCTAGTTGAAAGTTTGATAACACCTAAGTGGGAACTTGAATTTCATATCACAACTCTGTTGTGGTCAAGTCAAAGTCACAAATCATTTCACAAGTCATTTTGAAAACATCTGACGATAGAACAGTATGGCCACTCCAACTGTCCATAACCGCGAACGCGGCTATTCGAATAGTTTGACACTCTGTAGAGATTGTACACTTTCACCACAACATTCAATACATCTGTTAGGAACAATCCTCAATTCACCATACTTAGTATGTCGATAATCAATCCTAACCTTTTAATTACACGCCCTAGTATAGGCACCTCTCCTGTGAGTTTGGCCTCCCAACCATGACCAACTGTAATCTTGGGTACTGCACAGGTAGACAATCTTCACAAGGTAGCCTCAGCTCAGACTTTGGCCGCAAGGGAACCCATACTAAGGTATATAAATTTCCAGTCAAGCCCTACCCAAATATCGGGTATTGTGGTTGTACGGTAAAATTTGGAATGGTATCGCATCCAAACAACCATCAGTTTTATAAAGGGCTAAGGATCATGCCTTAACATTTTTATCATCAAAATCATTTGGTGTTCGGAAACACATGTCAAAACATCTCAGTAGAATGACTCATCATTCTAAGGTTTTCATAACCATTTTCACCAAGTATTCCCATCTAAAGTTGGTCAAGTTTTAAGCTTAGCACTAGCATCTATAAGTGGGGATAAATACTAATGAGGGGTGATAAGCAAGTGTATCTTATCTAAGTAAGATCTCACGCCTCAGGATAATATCAAGATTATCTAACTTAGGACAAATTTTATGCTCTTTATGCTACCTTCAATTTTCTTTCTAGAATCTACATGTCACTAAGTAAACTTTTGATATAAAGCTTTAATAAAGAAAATAAAATACTAAGCTTTCAAGAGAAACTAGGATGGTGTGTCAAGTGGGTATAATCACATATGCTTATGGCATATAGTTGGCATAGTAACAAGCAAGTAGTAGCTTGCATAAGTAGGGTATCTTGCAAGTGTTAGCTTGCTTAATGAGTAGCTTGCAAGTATTGGCTTGCTAGGATATTAGTATAAGCTTGGTAAGTTGCAAGTGTTAGCTTGCCTTGTGCAGAGCAATGGTTGAAGTTCTCCTCGGCTTCTTCCTCGTAGTATCCTCCTTCCTCCTCGTATCTTTGGTCGGTACTAGCGTCTATAATTAAATACGAGGTACACAATCACCAAACAATACTTAACTATTTCTATTTATTGCACAAAGGTACACACTAGATGATCTAGCATCATCACTAACATTACAAGATTAAAGCACTTGTCTTATTTATTTTATTTTAGAAACGTAATTTTTACTCATTGAAAAACTACTTAAGATTTAATATTCTCCAACTAAAACATGGGATCATGTTGACACATGTCATCATCACATATTTCAGCAGATGGGAATGTGATTTAAAGTGGTGTCACAATTTAATAAGGTTTAACCTTTTTATTTTATTTAATTAAAGTGACTAGAAATGCCTATATGACATTCTTTTATTACTTGATCATTATTTTTGTAAGTAAAACTATATATTTTTATATATCTTAAAGGTAGGGTTAAATGTGATTTTTGAGAGTTTCTCCTGGGGCGGCGAGACAGAACCCTAGCGCGGCCGGCGAGACAGAACCCTAGCGCGGCCGGTGGGGGTCGTCGGAGGCTCATCGGGGCTCAGGCGATGGTCGGCAACGGGGCGAACGACGAAGTCGACGACGTCGATTCTCCTGGTACCGACAGCTTCTCCTGGGGCGGCTCCAATCGACGGCGCCTCTCCTCCTCTGCAGCGGCGAACTCCGGTGAAATTCCGGCCACCTGGTGCTCGCCTTGCTCCAGGAGTGAGTGGAGGGTATCAGTGAGAGGTAGGGAGTGAACTAGTGTGAAGAAAACGAGCGGGAGAGGTCTCCTTTTATAGTGGCTGAAGGGGACCGAATGGCGCGGGTGGAGCTCGTCGGTGTCGACGGCACAAAGTGCTACTGGCATGGACGACCATAGGGGTGGTGCTGTGCTCCCTGGCGAAGCTCAATGGCGTCGTGGCGAGGCGTGGGGCGGTGCGAGATGGTCGGAACGTCACAGCGCTCTAGGCGGGTCCGACGGTGATTTTAATGGCGCACAGCGTCTACGGTCCGCACGACGGCGAACGGGCATGTCCGCGGGTTTGCTGGGGTGCTGGTGATCACGCACGCAAGCAGTAAGGGCGGCGCGCGGTCTATGAGCGTGTGTCGCGGTTGGCGCACTAGCGCGCTCTCGGCTCGCTCGTAGAGAGGCTTGACATCCTCGGGCAGTGTGGTCCAGGGGCTGGCAGTGCTCGAGGCTTGGTCAGGGGGTTGCGGTGGACGGTGGTCAGTGCTCCAGACATGCTTGCTAGGCTTGGTGCTTCTCCTAGCTTGCTGTCGACATGTGGGTGGCAAGTTAGGCTCGGCATGGTCACCATTGATGACTATGCAAAGCTCACAGTGGTGCTAAGGCTTGTTAATTGGGCTAGATCATCTACTGAGAGTATAAAGTGAGCTAGAGAGGGAACAAGGTTGACCAAAATCACTGCTCCTAATAGTGTTTTATGTTTGTTTGTTTGCTACAAACAAGGTGTTTGATGAAATGGCCGAAAGAAATTCAAATTTTAATTTTGGATTCAAACTTGGTGGGTTTGCTAGGCACATATTAGGGAGTATCTGGTTAGTTGGATTGGTCAAGGGGCACTGGTTTGGTTGGATTTTGAAAATGTGTGATCTTTACATATGTTAAAGATTCAATTTTGAATTTTCATTTGAATGGGGATGCTAAATGTTTCTGCAAGTTTGAAAGGTGGGCTTTGATTAACTTTTACTTAGTCTTGCAAGGGGTGAAAAGAATTGAAAAAGTTTTTGTTTGAAATCTTGGACTAGAAACACTCAAAGTGACCTAGTGAGCAAGATTGGCAAAAATGACCATTTGCCTTATTTGATTTGTTTGTGATTTTCTTTTGATTTTTTTCTGCTTGGAAATGTTTTAGATGATGTTATATTCATCTTTGAACCATTCCTTACTATTTAGTTGAATCACACAAGTCCACTCATGCATTCATCAAATCATCACCTACACACATGCATTCATTTGGTTTTTATTTAATCAAAGTTTTTGTTAACCCTAATTTTAGTGATTAGAGTTTGATGATCATCATTTCATATTTTTGGAATGTTACAAAGGGCTTGGGTCATGAGGGGGCAGCAGACCATCCGGATCGCGAGAGAGCAGCAGACCATCTAGGCTAATATTTAAGTTTAGTTAGATAGATCTTATTTTACTGCAAATTTTAATATATTATAAGTATTTTTCTAAATTAGAATAATTAGTTATATTTTTTCTAGTATTAAATGAAAAAAAATAGCTATGCCCGGAAAATCGCTTTAGGGCATGTTTGATTTAAAGAATTTACAAAGAAATTTTGTAGGATTTTTATCTATAGAATTTTTTTTATAGAGGTCATTTGATTTAAAGATCGAACCCTTCAGAATTGCTATGAATTCCTTTCCTATACTATATTTTCATAGGATTTTTAACAAGAGGTTAGATCTCTTGGAGAAAAATTATATGTCTATGATAACTATGTCATATACTCAATCTATATATAAATTTTCTGCGTTTTTCTCGTGGCGCAATCAAACGACTTTTGCAGCTAATTTCCGTGTTGTTTATTCTTGTAGGATTTCACAAGTCATAACATACCATTTCTATGATTTTCCTATTCCTGTATTTTTAAAATTCTTTGAATCAAACATGCTCTTAGAGGACGGGCTCCCTACAACCCGTTTTTGATTTTTTTAAATGTTATTTTTGAAAAAATACGTACGTATAGCCAATAAAATGAAATACATGTATGCAAATTTTCAACGAAAAATACAATGTATCTCGAGTGCAGCAAAATAGACAAATATGACAAAATTTGAAAAGATGAAGGTCCATTCAAACTTACACTGTTTTAGTTCAGATCTAGAATTTTCTTTTTTTACCGAGGACAGAATACAAAATATCTTTACATGATTCATCGTGTTCATGTATTATGAATCATTATCTATGTCAATATTTTTTTTGATCTTTTTGAAACTTTAGATGATTCTTCATATTGACGCTCTCATGAGTGTCCCTCTAGAAGCTACCTCGACTTGCTCTTGGGGTGGTCTGGTACCGAGCCACCGCGCGTCGTGGCTTTGCATCCCACGCGTATATGCCGGGAATCGTCAAGTGTTCTTCATCGTTTGCAGATACAGCGGCCTCTTCCTCCATCAGAACGATTCTCCTCGTCGTCGGAGTCTATTACCAAGTAGGCAAAACGCCGAGCACTTCGTAGGCATGGTGAGCGAGGAGCTACCCGAGAAGCTGCCCACGCCTTGGAATCGGCGCGAAATCTCAAGGAATAGGAAGGTTGAGTGTGGCGTGGTGGAGAGCGCCCTTGCTAACATCGAGCTTTGGGCCGAGTAGGGAGGGGTGCTGTCGACGACGAGGAGGGGAAATAGAGGGAGGAGGTGAGTCTAGCAGGCGAATCTTGATGGGGAATGTGTTGTCTCGCTGATAGAGCTGGCTCACTCGCATTTTTCTCTTCCACTCCCAACAACACCTAACACGCTGGGTTCAGCCAGGGCTCGCCGGTTGAAAGTTTGGCTCAAACAGGCGAATTTTCGGCCTCTAGAAACCGACCGGGAGAAAATCGCGTCGTCGGCGACTGCCATGGAAGCTGAATATTCTGCACTTCAACATAACAAGACATGGCGTTTAGTTTCTCCTCGGGCTTGTACTAATGTCATAGACTACAATTGGGTCTTTAAAGTAAGCAGAAGTATGATGGTACTATAGGGAGATACAAAGCTCCTTTGGTTGCAAAAGTGTTCAAGAAACGCTACGAACTTGACTATGAAGATACATTTAGTCCTATAGTTAAGCATACTACTATTCGACTTCTGCTGTCCATGGCTCTCACTCAGGAATGGCATCTTCGACAGCTGGATATTTAGAATGCATTTCTGCATGGTGTTCATGAGAAAGAGGTTTACATACGACAATCTCCTGGTTTTGAGGATCCTACACATCTAGAGTACATCTGTCGTCTTGACAAGGCGTTATATGGACTAAAACAGGCTCCCCGTGTTTGGCATACACGGTTGAGTGCTATTCTTCATGACCTTGGATTTAGAACATCTACTGTAGACACATCTCAATTTATTCTACAGAGGCCCGAGGTTACTATTTATCCGTTGGTATAGTGGACGACATTATTGTGTTAGCTCCTCTAGTACTACTATTACTACTACTACTACTACTACTACTACTACTACTACTACTGATTGCCTTCTTCAAAAGCTTGGTACTTCATTTTCTTTTAAGGATCTTGATGAGCTTCATTATTTTCTTGGTATTGAAGTGAAGCGTTCTTCTGGTTGTCTTCACCTAAGTCAGCAAAAGTATGCGTCTGAGCTCCTTCGCCGTGTTGGTCTATTGAAGTGTACACCTATGACTACTCCTATGACTCCTAGTGATAAGTTGTGTTCTACTGATGGCACCTTACTTTCAGCAGAGGATTCCACTCACTATCGCAGCATCGCTGGAGGCTTACAGTATCTTACCATAACCATGCATGATCTAGATTTTGTAGTGAATAATGTGTGCCAGTTTCTTTCTGCTCCTCGATGTCCTCACTGGGCAGCAGTGAAGCGTATTCTGAGGTATGTTCATGGCACCTTGTCACATGGTTTGCTACTAAGGAAACCTACCTCATCTCCTCATCTCTTGTCCGTTTTTTCTGATACGGATTGGGTTGGTAATTCTGATGATCGGCGATCAATCAGGGGATATGCCATCCTTTATGGTGGTAACCTGGTCTCTTGGAGTGCTAGAAAGCAGGCTATTGTGTCTCGTTTCAGTACGAAGTCTGAATATAAAGCACTTACAAATGCCACTACAGAGTTGATTTGGGTACAAGCTCTTCGAGCTGAATTTGGTATCTCTAGTCCACTAGTCTTATGGTGTAACAATATTGAGCAACGTTTCTTTTCTTGAACCTAGTGTTTCATGCACGTATACATATTAAGATAGATCTTCATTTTATTCGACAAAGGGTTCCTAAGAAGGTGTTACATATTCGTCTCATCTCATCTAAGGATCAGCTGGAAGACATATTCACTAAACCACCACCACTACCATTGTTTCAATTTTATAGGCGCAATCTCAACCTTGGTACACCTGTTGAGATTGAGGGAGGATGATAAACATATTTGTATAGACGTTTAACTCTAGTTGTACACGGTATGGATTGTATAACTGACCGTATAATGTACTCCCCTTGTATTTTTTTTTGAACAATAGAGGGGTCTCGAAGGACCTCGACGCAACTTCATTAATTTCCAAGCGGTGGGACAGAATTACAAGCAGAACCCTGTACAAAGCAGTAAGTAAAACAAAGTCCTGCATAATTACAACAAAGACCCCCGAAGAAATTAAGAAAAAGCAATCAGGTCCCTGTCCTCCACCACCGACGACGAGACTCCCGCTCCGGCCGCCCTTCCATTGCTAGGGACAAACCACTTGGCGACGAAGGAGCGCTGAACGCCGGTGCAGAGCTCGAGCAGAGGCCTCCATCCTAGAGGTTCAGAGGACGCATCGTTGGCATCCGAGAAGGCCATCCCTACGGCCATAGATCGCGGGGCCAAACATAGCCGCCGCGTGATGAGCTCGATTGTACTGCGAGGTTGGCGCAGCAACAGGCCGCCGCATGGTCACACCCACCCTACTCCCCTCGCCGCCACGGTCGTTCAGAGAAGAGCGGCGAGAGCACGCAGAAGCTCGTCACGAACCGAACCAACTGACCTTATGCAGGGAGCTGCCGGAGTCGAGGAAGACCGCTGCAACCGCCTCTGTCCACCAGAGCACCTTAGCAAGAAACCTCTCCTCCAACTGACGCCAGATCGGGTCAGAACGATCCCGTGCCGAACACCCCCACCGCCTTCTAAACCTAGCGACCCCCGCCTCGTCCTCCTCCCACCCCTCGCCACCAAGGTCAGCCAGGGGAAGAGGAGAGTCGCGCAACAGCCAGATCCAGAGGCGAAAGCACTTATTTCGAGAGCCTCCGTCCATAGCAGCGGCGACGTCGCTTTCCACCCACAGGAACTCGTCAGACCACTACGAAGACGGCCTGTCGGCGCCGTGCTGGAACACCGGAGGGGACAGGCAGAATGGCATCTCGCCAAACGCCATGGAGGCAGACACTAAACCTAAACCTACGACATCTATGGCGAGAAGCCAAGACCCTAGACTACCTATACTACAAGGGGGACCTCGCCTCCGCCGCTCCCCGGCGGCAAGGGGAGGGCCTCGGCTCGGTCAGGGACGGAGGAGGGGGTGCTCTCACTTACTGTGGAAGAGAGGAGGATGGGGAAGGAGAGAATGGGTGCTGGCGAAATACTACTCATGCCTGCGTACTCCCCTTGTATACATGATGCATATATATTGACGCTGTGGGCACGATCCATTACCCTAATACCAATACAATCTTCTATACTTACGTTCTCAGTGCGGCCGGCGGAGCGGTGAAGGAAAGGAAAGTCTGCTTAGGTCACATCGAGTAAAATGTCCGTCGAACGCTAGATATAACAGTATGGGAGTGTATTTTTAGCTCGATAGAAGAAATTTTACGGACAGGGCGACGATTACATGCTCTGTTTAGGTAAAAAAAAAAGATAAAAAACGAATTTCTAAGTTTGGGCCATTTTATGTTGTGTGCTAGAGATACTCTAGACGATATTCCGAAGCCTCCAGGATTTGCTAGAAGTTACTGCCGAGGAAATGCACCATACTTACGTGGCTACATGGCAGGACACACGTCACCCTCATATGCATGCTCGTCTCCGGCCACTGTCGACGCGTCACCGGTGAACAGACGCTCGATGACCGGAAGGGGTGAACGCTTGCGCGCACTCCACCGGCTCGGAATATATAAGTCAGCCTCATCGCTGCTTGCACGTATCAGCCTCACCGAGCCAACACACACAAAGATATACACAGGTTGAAATACAGGACGTGAAGAGATGAGAGATGGCCTCCAACATCGTTGCGACCGTGCTGACCGTCGGCGCCATGATCGCCTTTCTCCTCTGGCCGGCGGTTGTCGCGGCGGCTGCGACGACGATGAAGGCGCCCGGCGCGCCCGGCTTCTTCATCTCCCGCGAGGCCTTCGAGGCGAACCCGCAACGTACGCTACTTTGAGCTCCTTCGCAAGTCTGGCCCTGGGGCGGCAGCTGACGCCTTCGCGTCGGCACGCAACGTACCCTCGTCTGCCCTAGTGGCGTGGGGTTATGTTAAGCTAGTAGCACAAGTAGCTATGAACTTAGAAACATGGGAAAGACAGGAGTGATCTTTTGTGCCTGCTGGGCGTATAATATGTTGGATGGACCGAGGTCAGTACGTAGTGTGTCAAGAGTTTCAAGCTGCTTCTGTAAAGTAGTAGTAGTAATAACAACTTTGTAATACTATTATGTATGTATCTTGTATATGGGTGTGCTTGTATCGTCATGTGGGTCAGACCTAGAAATTTATCGAAATTTAATCGGCGATGCAAGGAAACTAAAAAAAATCTTGGACGAATATAAACATCATATGGAGTAAATATAGTTTTTACAATAATTTTACCGTGGAAATAAAAAAACAACACATTAACAATAATTTTACCGTGAAAATAAAAAAACAACACATTACACCGTTCACACCGCATTTCAATGTTCACAAGTTATGAGGAACAAGGTTCCTCCTTCCTCCCGCCGCCGGCAAGCGGAGGAAGAGGAAACCAGTCCAATCACCGGCTGAGATCTGGGGAGGGAGTTGGGTTTAGCGCCGTCCCTCACGAGACGTACGTCGCGTAGAGCCGATCACGTTGTAATCCCCACGGGTAGCTCTGACAGGAGTGATCTTTTGTACCTGCTAGGCGTATAATATGTTGGATGGACCCAGGTTAGTACGTATTGTGTCAGGAGTTTCAAGCTGCTTCCGTAAAGTAGTAGTAACAGCTATGTAATATTTTCTCTGTTCGGGATAATAGGTCCTACGCGCATATCTAGGTTGTTGATTTGATCAACAAAATATAACTTATATATCATAAAAGTTATACAGTTAGAAAATATAATCACTAAAATTTCTAATGATATAATTTTATGCTATACTATTTATATTTTATTGTTTAAATTGGCAACCTAGTTATCCGCGCGGGACTTATAATCCCAAACAGAGGGACTACTATGTATGTATCTTGTATATGGGTGTGCTTGTATCGTCATGTGGGAAAGAGGCGGACCTAAAAATTTGCCGAAGCCTGGGCGTGCCGCAAGGCAATACAAATTTAATCGGCAACACAAGGAAACTAAAAAAATTCTTGGACAAATATAAGTATCATATAGAGAAAATATAGTTTTTACAATAATTTTACTACGAAAATAAAAAACAATACATTACATCGTTCACACCGCATTCCAATGTTCACAAGTTCATAACACACTCATGAATTTTGACAAGTTGACAACACATTAAAATGCTTATATGCGCTACTATTATATATGATAGGACTTAGCAAAAACTTATATGATAGGACTTAGCAAAAACTCTCAAAAGATTAATAAAAATACAATGATCGACTAGAAGCGGTAAATTAGGCGACAGGCAGCCACCAGCGTGATGAGTCGGGTGGCGAGGGAGCGTCCGGAGGTGACGAATCGGGCGGCAGGAAGAGGGGAGCGGTCGAAGGCTACGAATTTGGCGACGGTCAACCGCTGGGGAGCTGTGAGATGGTGGGAAGGTGACCCGCAGCGTGTCTACGAAGAACGTCACCAGCGTCGGCTACTCGCTTGCCGACAGCTCTAGCAATGGAGGCACTCGCATATGCCAAATAGCTTTAACCGATGGGCTTTTTTGCAAAAAATTATCGCTGTAGATTGGTCAAAGCATGCCACGCCAGCGAAACACCGGTGTACAGAGGTCCATTGTTTCTAAGATCGATAACTGGACTCTCTTTGATCCATATTAATGTTTCTTAACTTTGTCTAGATACGAGTTTAGATACATTCGTATCTAGACTAAATACTTAACTAGATACTCCACGTTCTACAATATAAGACTTTTTAGAGAGCTAAAAGAGCTTGCTAAAGATGCTTATATTACGAACAGAGGTAGTATGTTGAAAATATAAGCAAATTACCATAATATTTAATCCGAAATAAGCAATAATAAAACATGACTATAAGTGCAGGAATTAACCTAATCATGTATACTACCAGAATAGATGAACAGATCACATTCAACCAGAATAAGCAGATCACATCTATTCCAAAAGCTAGTACAAGAAACTGTAACAGAAACTGGACTAGATAGGAACAGATTACATACGATGCTGGAGGAGGAATCGGGTTCGTGTTCAGGTTGGGGTTGAGGTTCACGTTGACACCAGTGTCGTCAGCCATGTTGTCGATGTAGAGGCTGCTGATGTCCGGAAAGAAGTCCTCGTCGGGGAAGGAGTGGTCGGTCGACATGATGCCGTTAGTAGTCACGCAGACACGCTCCCCAAGAACCTGATCGCCCCTCACCCGTACAGGTTCACGAGAGACGGTGGTTCCGGAGGCCTACTGTCCCGTCGTCCGGTGCACGCCGGAAGAGGGGATGGAGAAGGTGTAGCGGCGGCGCAAGCTTCTGGAGGCAGAGAGATGTGTGTAACTCGTATTAGGGTTTTCGCCTGAGGCCGTTTATATATTATGTCGGTCAGATAAGACATGGGGCGCAACCCACGTCCGAGTAGTAACAGCCCACGTTTCCGGTCTTTCCGGAAACGGCTGACAGAAAATAACTCGCACAATAATTTTCCCGAGCAGCAAAAATATAAGATCGGCACTGAGGCACAATTCCGCAAACCGCACGTCGTAACGAGGCGAGGCGTGGCGAGGCGGGCAGCGGAGGAGGAGGAGTGCACGTGTATGCCACTCCTCTTCACTCTCTTTAGGAGGTAGTGAAACACTACACTATATATATTGGTCCAACTTCCTCCAAACTAGCAAGGTGGGACTAAACTTTGGTGCCATCCCTTGCTAGGCATGAATGGGCCATGAGAATTTCATAATTTGTATTAGGCTATGGGCCAAGGCCCACACCCAAATTCCAACAATCCCCCATAAATTCTCATAGTCACATATCATCACATTACATCAATCAGTTCCAAAACATTGTTTATATACCGGTGCGAGGTGGAGACTGTTAAGTTGAACTTCCACTTAGAACTTCATGCTACACTAGATTGCAACTTGAATAGTGGACTATGCTTTGAACTACAAGTTTGGTGGGCACTAGTTTCACACAAGGTCTAGACCGATACAGGGCTGCCGCGAAGCTTCCCCGCGGTTTGGAGCTTATGCGTCATACTCCATGGCCTTTCATGAGTTTATTAGAGAGCACCCCACTTCCACAGACTGCGATGTTTGACAGTCAGACTCATATAGGTGTGTTCTTCAAAATATGTTCTGTAGGACAATATATTTGCTTTAAACAAGCCACTCATAAAACATTAAGGTAAATACCAACCTGCCATGCAGAATAGGAGAGTATTGCATCTATACGGAGTGGTAGTATACTGTAAGGATACTCTCCTCCCAGTTGACCAACAGCTTGTCTCCCAACTCTACTTCACGGGATCTCCGATCACATAGAGCGGGTTACCACTATGAGCAACTCAAAAAGTGGGTCTCAAACCCATCACCCTCGATGCATTATCTATCACATTACGTGATAGACCCTTTGTGAAGGGAACTGCCAAATTTTTAGATGTTTGGATATAGTCTAATGCAATAACTCCGGAGTTTCTCATTTTCCTAACAGATTTCAATCTCCTCTTCACATGTCTTGATGACTTCATATTGTCCTTAAAAATTTTTATTTTTATGATCACGGTTTGATTATCACAGTTCATAAGGACTGCGGGTATTGGTTTTTCAACAACAGGTAAGTTCATTAAGAGTTCACGAAGCCACTCTGCTTTAATAGTGGATGTGTCTAATGCTTTGAGTTCTGCTTCCATAGTTGACCTCGTTAAGATGGTCTGCTTGCAAGACTTTCAAGAAAAAGCGCCACCACCAAGTATAAACAAATAACCACTCGTGGCCTTAGTCTCATCAGCATCAGAAATCCAGTTTGAGTCACTATACCCTTCAAGTACCCTTGGATACCCGGAGTAGTGAATCCCATAGCTCGCAGTGCCTTTCAAATAACGCAAAACCCTTTCAAGCGCCTGCCAATGAACATCTCCATAATTTGAGACAAATCGACTTAACTTGCTTACATCAAAGGAGATGTCAGGCCTCGTAGTGCTGGCTAAATACATAAGCGAGCCAATAATATGAGAATATCTCAGCTGATCTTTAGCATCCTTAGGATCTCCCTGATTCTTTCGAACCAACATGCTAGGATCATATGGTGTAGTAGAGGATCTGCATTCGCTATACCCAAAACGACTCAAGATCTTTTCCACATAGTGAGAATGAAGCAGTGTTATCCCACCATCATCATCTTTAAGCAGCTTGATGTTCAATATCACATTAGCCACTCCTAGATCTTTCATCTCAAAACAACAAGATAGAAAGTCTTTGACCTCATCGATAACATTAAGATTGGTCTCGAATATCAGTATATCATCAACATACAGACATAAGATGACTCCCTCGCCCCACCATGGCGATAATACACACACTTGCCAGCTTCGTTTACAATAAAGCCTTCATCAGTTAAAGTTCTTTCAAACTTCTCATGCCACTGCTTAGGTGCTTGCTTAAGACCATACAAAGGCTTCAGTAACTTCCACACCTTGCCTTGTTGACCATCTATCACGAATCCATCCGGCTGATCCATATAAATTTCCTCATCTAACTCTCCATTTAGGAAAGCCGTTTTAACGTCCATTTGATGAACGAGAAGACCATGCGAGGCAGCCAAGGATAGCAGTACTCGAATGGTGGTCAATCTAGCCACATGTGAATATGTATCAAAGAAGTCTTCGCCTTCTTTCTGGGTATAACCCTTGGAAACAAGGAGTGCCTTGTACTTCTCAATAGTACAATCAGGTCTAAGCTTCTTCTTAAACACCCACTTACATCCTACAGATTTGCACCCATAAGGACGATCAGTAATTTCCCAAGTTCCGTTTGCTATGATGGAATCCATCTCACTGCGAACGGCTTCTTTCCAGTAGTCAGCATCTTGAGATGCATAAGCTTCTGAAACAGAAGTGGTAGTATCATCCACGAGGTATACAATGAAATCATCACCAAAGGACTTCACAGTCCTCTGTCTCTTACCTCTGGTAGGAGCTTCATTGTTATCCTCCACAGGATTATCAGGGTGTTCTATCGAAATGGTGGGTTCAGGAATTGTAATTAATTCTTGACTAGGTAGACTAGGCATCTCCTGATTTGATGAACTAGATGAATCTTTCATGGGAAAGATGTATTCAAAGAAAGTCGCGTCATTCGACTCCATGACTGTACCAACATGCATGTCGGATACCTCAGATTTCACTATCAAAAATCTATAGCCAATGCTATGAAATGCATATCCCAGAAAGACACAATCCACGGTTTTGTAACACCCTCAGAATCGGCCCTATGCAAGTTTTAGCGCTTCCCGCCAAACCCGCATAGAAACGATTCAAAGGTGCCCACCAGGCACTTTCGTGCGGGTGGAAAACGAAGTAATATCATTACACAATAGTCCTCGATGAACCCACAAAACATATATATACAACAACGACTCAAAGAGTCAAGAATACAGATATACAATACAAAGATCCAAATCACCTTTAAAACGATATAGCGTCCGAGTACGGACAAGATGCAAATTGAGCTAAGAGCCCTGAAGAATAACCAATGGCGTCCATAACCCTGCCCAGGCCAAGCCGGAAGGGTAACCCTGCTAACGACGTCGATCTCGAAACCTGCTTAAACAAAAGGGGTGCCGACAAAGGGCAAAGGAAAAAGAGAGAGCGGTCAGTACTGAGGCCAGTACACGGCGAGGCTAGAATTCGGCAGTCCTCGCCTACATAGGTATGGTGGACTGAAGCGGCAGCGCGGCATGCACTAAACAACCTATAGAGACTCGATACAACTAGCGGCTATCAGAGAGGGGTAAGAAAGACCTATTCGGAACCAACCTGATACTACCACCAAACATACCCATCCTGGTATTTCCCCCTCGAGACCAAACGAGGAAGTCAACCGAGGAACTCACACCGTTGGCAGTTTTATTCATTCCGTTATAGTTGCGACAATTACTAGTCAAATAAAGATGGCATGAGTCATCCTGATATAAGCAGTGGGCAGTTTTAGTTAAACATTCTGTTGTAGTTGCAACACTTACTAGTCAGATACGATTAGCATGAGACATCCCAAACCCAGCAGTTGTTGGTACTTTTATTTAGCCATTCCGTGGTAGTGGAGCTGATTACTAGTCATATCGGATACCAGTCAAATTATAACAGTAAACTTTAGTTATGGTTGTCTATGATCGAGAACTGTGCTCCAAGTCGTCCATAACCGCGGACACGGCTTTTCGAAAAGATTTAACCCTGCAGGGGTGCACCAAAGTATCCACACGCACTTCGACCCTTTTTGCCAGATCAGTTAACATACACCCATCGGTATGTCGGCGGGGCCTAAGTCATGACATTTCCCAGACCCAAAGCAAGTACATGGGGGCCACCCCACTAAGCTACCCGCAACGAAGTCGGCCGGTCTCCGAGACGGACTCAGGGTTTGCGCCAATGGCTGTAAACGACTGGGAACCCGAAAATGAGACTGGGCTTGTCGATACCGCGAAAACACTCCGCTTACCTAAACAGTACAGGTGCAGTACTTCGCACAATTTAAAATAAGCAGTAAAGCATGGCATAAGTACAGAATAGTAATAAAGCCCCAAACTACTTGTGGCCCCCGGTACAATACTTTGAAATCAGGTACTAATCGATGGGGGTGCCCATACACCCCACCTGTGGTTAGCGCGCTCGATCTCGGAACAGGTCTCAAGAACTCGGGGTCCTACGGGACACAAGTGGACGGTTAACAACCAAATAACATCTATTGCCCACCTGTGCCTCTGCATTTATCTACTGCAATTTTAGTTATTAAACGATAATGAAAGTCTTGTTCATCTCCAACATTAAACATGCGGCAATACTCCAACAACTGAGGTACTGGACGACACGCAACGGCACTTGAGCAAGCGACTACGACGCGCAAGTCCAACTATCTACCAAACAACAGGTAATAGGATGTGTCCAAGGCAATATAAGGCTGCAAGGGATATCACGGGTACGACAACTAGAGCATCGCAACACAGATAGCAATAGATCAACAGGAGGGAATAAATACTATAAAAGTAAGATAGGTAGAAAGGGGGGAGAATGCTCGCCTGAAAACATTGCCGAAGGTTCATCCGAAGATCGGGTCGACACTCGCATCAACTCATCGGCCTAATCCGTGAAGAAGCAAAGCACTATAAGAAACACCGGATGGACTATTTAATACTACGACAGAAGATCGAGCATGATGCATGTATGATGTTTGACATGGCAAAGGTGCGATGCAATTAGGCAATATTAAGCGGAACCGGGGTCCCGACAATTAATTAATAGGTTTATGTTGTTTAGATAACCCGCAATTTAAAAGTTGTCTTAACATGGCAAAAGATAGCACCGGTTCGCTACACCAATTTAAATGAAGTCCGGAATAAGACAAAGATATCCCGCATATAGACTCCATATTCAATTATGAGATGAATTGGCATAATGCCCCAAACCACAGACAAGTATGCATGCATGATCAATTTAATATGCATCAGTTGATAATGTCATATTATAAAATAATGGGGTCTCGGATAGGGAATCACATTAGGGTTCGGCGAACTTGGGCTCCGAGGGGTTCGGGGTCGGTCTCAGGGTCCGGATCTGGGGTTCGGTCTCGGCGGGATCGTTCTCGGATAACAGAGTAGATCTTGGCGTTCCGCGAAGAAGGACTTGGGTCGGTGTCGGGGCGCATCGGATTCGTCCTGGTCGGTGTCGATCTTGTCGTTGCGAAGATCTTGTCGGGTCCGCGCCATCAAGTCGGTCTTGGCATTCGGGGTGAAGAACTTGGCATCCTCGAGGAAGTATTTGTCGTATCCGTGAAGAAGATCATGTCGGTCCACGGGGTTCGGTCTTCGGGGTTCGACGGGTGTCTTGGCGTCCCATGAAGGCATCCTCGGTGCTCCGTGTCGAAGGCATCGGGGTCTCCGGGTAGGAGAACATGGAGTTCCGAGGGGTTCGGTCCCGGTCTCCGGTAGAAGTTCTTGGCGCTCCATGTCAGCGTTCTCGTGGCTCCTTCTTGGTACATCGTTGTCAACTTGCGCCAGTGACCTTGTCGATAAGAAGATCTTGGTACTCTAAGGCATGCGTGGCTGCCGTCGGTCTTGTTCGGATACGAGGCTTCATATCCGTGGATCGGGGTCATCAGTTTCCTGTCGGTGGCCTTGGGATTTCCAAGTCGAGTTGCTCGATGTTTCCGGTCTTCATGTCGATGACGGACTTGGTCGGGCATCGGAATCTCGGAGCGGAAACGGCTGCCGACAGAGGGAGTCTCAGACACGTACGGACGCGAGAGAGCAGCGTCATCCTGTGGAGAGGCGGCGATGGCCGGAAGAGGCGCAGGCGCCGGCCTTGGCGACGAACAAGACGGGGCCGTTGCGGGGTCAAGGTTCATATGGCGGCCATGACTGGAGAACAGCGGCAGGGAGGCTGGTGCTCAGCAAGGTAAGAGGCAATGGGGTGCTGCACGAGGCTCGCGCACGGTGGTGACCTCGCCGGCAGAGGACGACCCGGAACAGGACGACGCAGCGAGGAGATGCGGGGGTTCGACTCCTGCGAAGGGCCAAGGCCGGGGAAGAGCTCGGGAGCGCGCCGACGGCATGGCAGCCAAAGAGGTTGGCCGGGAAGAGGAGGGGGACCGAGGTGGTGCTCGTCAGAGGGGAAGGCGGCTCGAGCAGGATGCTGGCGGTGGAGAAGCGAGGCCTGCGCGGCCGGCCGAGAGGAAGGTAGGGTGTGGCCGGAGCTCTGGGAGGCGTCATGGCCAGGGGAGAGGTCGACGATGCTCGGTTCCCGGGGATGGGCTCGGGCTCCAGGGCCGGCTAGGATAAGACAGAGAGGCGCCGAGGAAGAGGAGGGGTAGAGGGTGCCCGCGACGGTGGTGGAGGAACAGGAAGACAAGGAGAGGCGCGCGGCGGCGCTGGTCTGCGGCGGCGGCTTGCAGCTTGGCGGCGGAGGCAGGTGGTGGCGGCAGAGGTTGGGGAAGAGGCGCCCGGGGGCGACGGGGCGGCATCCGGTGATGAGAGGGAGGGTCGACGGGGAGCGGAGGGCGGCGGCGGGGGAGGCCGGAGCCGCGAGGTGGAGGTGCGATGGGGTTGGTGGGATCGAGCAGAGCGGGAGGTTGGGGATGGGCGTCGGCGTGTGTGGGTCCTGGCGCCGGGTGGCTGGCGGCAGGTGGAGTGGGGGCGGGGCCAGAGGGTGGGGAAGGAGAGATGGTGGGAGGGGAGCGGCGAGTGAGGCAGGGAGGTGGGACCAGGGTGCAGGCGGGGTGGTTGGTTGGCTAGGGTGAGGCGGCGCTGGCGGGTGAGGTGGCGGCTGGTGGTTGGCTGGAGGGGAAGGGAGTGGTGAGGTGGAGGGAGGGGATTGGTCAGGGTGAGGTGGAGGGAGGCTGGGTAGAATAGGGTTGGGTAGTTTTAGGATTAAATATTTTGACTAGGGTTTGGAGGTGGCTGGCCGGGCTTTCAGGCCTGGCTGGCTGCTCCCCAAAAATAATATAAACTTTTATTTTAATTTAAAAATAGATTTTTGTAAATAGTTTTTAGACAAATAAAAGACCCGAAAAAGTCCGGAGGTTTTGATTTGAAATTAAGACGGGGAATATTTAGAAAACAAAACTAGGCTTTTAGAAAATAGTTTTAGAAAAACAAATGCATGATGACATGACGATGCTCAAATGAAATGAGGCATGAGGACATGAGCATGCGGTCATGATGATGCAATGCACGAAAACAACGCGATTTTCTAGTAGTGGTTTTTGCGGGGCGCCACAGGTTTTTGGTCCAAGCTTGCGCTTCTTGGGTATTGGCACATTCACTTTCGCCAAACAACCCCAAGTCCGTAAGTAGGAGAGTTTCAGCCTTTTCCTTTCCCATTCCTAAAATGGAGTAATGGTTTTGTTCTTTTTGGGAATACGGTTTAGGACATGACACACAGTCTTTATCGCCTCCCCCCACCATTCCTTGGATAGACCCGATGTATCTAACATGGGGTTAACCAAATCAGTTAGAGTACGGTTCTTTCTTTCGGTCACCCCATTTAACTGAGGTGAGTAGGGAGGCGTCCTCTCATGTATAATACCATGCTCCGCACAAAAAGAATCAAATTCGTTGGAGAAATACTCTCCACCATGATCAGACCGAAGTCGCTTAATCTTTCGATCAAGTTGGTTTTATGATTCAGCTTTATAGATTTTGTAGTGATTAAAAGCTTCATATTTAGATTTCAGAAGGTACACATAATAGTATGAAGTGGAATCATCAATTAAAGTCATGAAATATTGCTTTTCACCTTTTGTCAACTCACCATTCATTTCACAAAGATCTGAATGTATTAGTTCCAGTGGTGCCAAATCTCGTACCTCAGCAGTCTTGTGAGACTTGCAAGGTTTCTTAGCTTGCACACACACTTGACACTTGGAACTCTTGACAGTAGTAAATTTCGGAATTAAATTCATATCGACAAGCCGTGTCATGCACCCAAAATTAATATGACAAAGTCATGAATGCCAAATATTGGATTCACTATCATTGCAAACATGATTAATAACTTGAGTACATAAGTCTGACAAAGATAAGAGGAACAGGCCTCCGCACGCGTAACCCTTTCCAACAAATTGTCCACGCTTAGAAATTACAACTTTATTGGACTCAAATACTAACTTAAAACCATCTCGACATAGAAGAGATCCGCTGACGAGATTCTTATTGATGGAGGGAACGTGCTGCACATTCTTCAACTATACGATCTTCCCCAAAGTAAACTTTAGATCCACCGTACCAACACCTTGAACAGAAGCACGTGAGCCATTTCCCATCAGCACAGAGCCAGCCCGTTCGACCTGATAAGAAGAGAACATGAAAATATCAGCACATACATGTATATTTGCACCAGTGTCTATCCACCATTCAGGTGAATTACAAACTAAAAGAACAGTAGGAAATATACCGTACCTAGCATCCTTCATCTCAGTATCACCAAGAACAACATTAGCGGACTTTCCACTATTTCCATGTGGACGCTTGTCAAAGCGATTGGGACAGCTAGGAGCCCAATGATTAGGATCACCACAGACATGGCAGGATCCTTTCTTCTTATACTCAGTCTTCTTCTTGAAGTTGGTAGTCTGTGAGGCCTTGTTTTGGCCATCAAACTTTCCTTTGCCATCAGACATGTTCTTATTCTTGAACTTGTGGGACTGGAAGTTATTTTTCTGCACTACATGTGCGCTAGAACTTCCGTCAAAGCCTCGAGGACGTGTATCTTTTGCTCTCGCCTTTTCTTCAACATGAATAGATCCGATGAGATCCGAAACAGAAAACTCCTGTCTCTTATGTTTCAGAGAGGTAGCAAAGTTCCTCCAATAAGGAGGAAGCTTGGCAATAATGCCTCCGGCCACGAACTTGTCCGATAAGATACACTTGAACTGCTCGAGTTCTTTCGCAAGGGACTGTATCTCATGAGCCTGATCCACGATGAGACGGTCATTAGTCATCTTGTAGTCATAGAATTGTTCCATGATATACAGTTCAGTGCCAGCATCCAAAACACCAAACTTGGCGTCGAGTGCATCCCACGCATCCTTGCCATCATCAAATGACATATAGGTGTCAACAATGTTGTCACCAAGAATATTGAACAAACCCCCCATAAACATGGTGTCGACTTTCTGAAACGCTTTCTCCTGAACAGGAGAAAGGTCTCCCTCAGGTTTGCCAAGAGTGGCGCTATAACAGCCTAGGTTTTTCAGCCATAGAACTGCTCTCGTGCGCCATCTCTTATAATTGACACCGTCAAAAGGAGGCGGACTTGTAGCCACAGCTAAACCAGTTGAATTCAGTTGCCTATAATCGGGTTTTTGGATTGTTGAAAATATAAGCAAATTACCATAATATTTAATCCGAAATAAGCAATAATAAAATATGACTATAAGTGCAGGAATTAACCTAATCATGTATACTACCAGAATAGATGAACAAATCACATTCAACCAGAATAAGCAGATCGTATCTATTCCAAAAGCTAGTACAAGAAACTGCCACAGAAACTAAACTAGATAGGAACAAATTACGTACGGTGCTGGAGGAGGAATCAGGTTCGCGTTCATGTTGGGGTTGAGGTTCGCGTTGACACCAGTGTCGTCAGCCATGTCGTCGATGTAGAGGCTGCTGATGTCCGGGAAGAAGTCCTTGTCGGGGAAGGAGTGACCAGTCGGCGTGATGTCGTTAGTAGTCACGCAGACGCGCTCCCCAAAAATCTGATCGTCCCTCACCGTACAGGTTCACGAGAGGCGGTGGTTCCGGAGGCCTACTATCCTGTCGTCCGGTGCATGCCAGAAGAGGGGCCACAACAAAATTAACAAATATAAATTTTGATATAATTTACAAAAAAATGTTTTAAAAATTCAAATGGCCATAACTTTTGCATACGATGTAAAAAAAGTACAACCTATCAAAACGTGCAAAAAAATTATCTCTTTGATTTCAACATCCTTAGGCCATTTTGGATTCTTAAAATTCGAAAAGAAAAAAAACTTATTTCAGAAATTAAATTATTTTAGTATTTTTTATGTCATATTTGAATTCCTCACATTTTTCTAATAATAATGGATATATTATTTGTCAAATTTCGATTTACAGATTTGAAGATATTATTTATGTCATATTAAATGAATAAATGACAAAAAATGAATAAAATATTAATTTAATTAGTTTTTACTTTCATTAGAATAAAATATTATTATTACTTATTTACTGTTGTTTACTAAAAATAGTTGTTCTTAATTTCAAAAAATAAAACGTGTCACATATTGATATGAGTTAATAGGATTGATATACTAATTTTGATAACAATCGATAAGGGTCCTTTGCGCTGGGTGAGAGAGATTGAATGGAGAAGTTAAGCGTGCTGGGTTGGAGTAGCGCTAGGATGGTGACCGGCCGCGAAGTTTGACCGTAAGTATGATTTGAATTAGGATTAAGTATAATTAATGTTAAAAATGAGAGATGTGGGAGATTAACGAGTCAAACAATTCAAAAGTTTAAGAAAAATTTAAAAATAAAATAAATTTTTTTTTGAAAAAAAAACCTTTAGTCCAGGTTCGTATTACAAACCGGGACTAAAGGTCCCGCGCGCTCGACGCTTCCCGTGAGCGCCTTTAGTCCGGATTTATGGCCGAACCAAACTAAAGACCTACCCCTTTAGTCCCAATTTCATAGTCCCTGTTAAGAAACCGGGACTAAAGACATTTAAAATCCTGGACAGATAGCAGGTCTTCCACTATGTGGATTTTACAAGTCCAGGAACGATGAGAGGCAGAACGAATCCATGATTCGTTTCTTGGCTGGACTTGGACGTCTCAACCCGGCCCAAGCCAATGGACTATTCACGTCTGTGGAATTTTGCCCATGCTCGGTCCTGTTTTGTCGCTAAAATCGATTTCCCGCAACGCACGCGCGGACATGAAGCCCGGGCGACAGGGACGCTGCGTCCGCGCGTGCTCGTAGTGATCTGCAAGTCTTGTGATGTATTTCCTGCATGATCCACTCCTACCTCTGAGCTACACCGGGCGTTCGCTGATCATTCTCTTCTTTTCTTCCTTTCTTCAATGTACCTATCTTAAACCGTACAACAAGAGAGTGGCTGGATTTCCTCTGGTACTTAAGAGCACGGAAACTCCGCAACAAAGATCAGTATATAAAAGGTGACTGTCTATCTAAGGTTGGTTGTAATCCTAGAAGTTCTGCAAGTGCCAAATGTTACTTGCTGCGGTCGAAGATTAGTACGATACTTTTATCATAACGTCAATTTGTTCTACACGTACTCCTGTCGTGGAAAAAAGCCAAGCCTCCATTCAGCAGAACGCAAAGCAGAACTCCTTACCAGCTGACCAGCGTGGATCTCTACTATTCTTTAAAGGCAAACACGACAATATGGTGGTACGTCGTCCACTTCTTTCCACGCGAAGAAAATCGTCCACGCAGGAAAACCAATCCGAGAAAAACCAACATTTATGTCCCTGTGCACGAGAGGAGAGAAAACCATTCCACAATCCAAGCCCACGACCCACAATCCCACGACCTATCCATCAGTTTTTCTATCGTCAGACTTCCCCTGGATAGAAGAGAGGAGGAGAGAACCCATGGCCATGGAGGGCATCCGGGTGCGCCGCAGCGGACCACGTCGGGTGACGGCATGTGCGCTCGGTCTCCACGAGCGCCCCCTTCCAATTTTCTTTGGGGGGCCTCCATTGAAGGGTGGGCGACGGGAAAGAAATGGAGCCGGAGGCGCTGAGGTCATGGGTGTTTCCATGCTCCCAGCCGATCTCGCCTCCGCCGTGGTTGGCGACCCTCGTAGGTGTCTTGCTTATGCTCGTCCTGTGGTTTCGATCCTGCGGGAGCGCGCTGCTCAACCCGTCCGCTACTGGTGTAGGTCAACACTGGCGCTAATGACGACCACGAGCACATCACCATCTTCTTTCGGCGCGGCAGACCGACACCGCCAAGGGACGTAGCCAAGGATCCACCTTGACGTGAGCTCTCGTCATTCTGATTCATGGATTTTTTTAATTTCTCACGTGAACTCTCCGTTTTGGTTCGTTGATTGTTAAATTGCCCTGATTATCAAATTGCCCCTTTCCTCGCTTGTTCATTAATACCCTGATGCTCCTACCTGTCTTTTGTTCTAAACGAAAGTTCCAAATGCATTTAAGACATTAGCCTATATATGTTGTGGGGAGTGCATATGTTCTTTCAACACACCAGTGACATTGCAATTGGCAAACCAATGCATCGGTATATGAATTGGAATTGTCTGCAGCAAATTTTAATTATGGAAAGAGTGTTTATTTATGTGCAAATTCTACTGAACAATGCATTGTTGTCAAATAGATTGTTTTTTCTATAAAAGATGTGACCAACTCCAGCAAACATGGGCGAAGGACCCCTTTGGGCAAGGTATGGCAGCTGCCCTATCTTAAATTTTTGCAAAAAAATTGCATATATATAACCTTCTATTCGACATACATATAGTTCTCTGCAAAGTACGCGAGTTCTGAAGAAAAACTACTACTCCCTTTATCCATATTAATTGACTCATATTTGTCTAAATATGGATGAATCTAGACACTATTTAGAATATAGATCATCTAAATTTTGACAAATTTAAGTCAATTAATATGGGCCGGAGGGAGTACCAAAAATAAAAAATGGGCTACGTTGGAGGGGATTCGTCTGTACTGGTCGTTTGCTGGGCCACGCACTAGGGAGCAGTAGGCCCCCTGATCGTGTGTGCGTATGTGGCCGGAGCCCCTTCCTGTCTTCGCCCCAGAGCCATCGAAGCCTACGAGTCTAGGACTCGAGCGACGAGCAGGAGGAACGCCGCCGTCTTCTACTAATCTACTCCCTGCCAGAAAAACTGCCCGCCGATCAGGCCGCCCTTCCCATAATCCTCTTCCGACCTTCTCATTTTCTTAAATTTTAAATTCTCACGGTGACACGGTTCACCCAGCTAGGGCTCCTTCTCATCTCAGTTATAATTTCTGACCCTGCTTCAAAATATAGGGTTATGCTCCTTCCTATTAGTGGCCTCTAGGCTCCGCAAATTTGTGGTAGAGATAGACAATAAGGGGAAGAAACCTGCAGCTTCAAAGGGGACAATTATAATTTGTGATTTTGTGGTCAATTGAACTATTGAAGCAAGTTTGAATTTGTGGTCAACTGATTATGCTATTACCATTGTATCGATACAATTTTATTTTTTTGCATCATATTTTTTATACCTTAGAGTTTGCCCGACCTTAATTTTTTCTCGTCCTTCGCCACTACCAGCAAAACTGTTGTTTTCTGTAAGTTATACATTTTTAGCTACATGGTTAGATGTTTTTATCAATAACTGCAGATAATTATGTTCAAACAAAAGATATAGCAATGGATAACCCACTGATCATGTGCAAATATTCTACAAATGGACCGCTAAGATTTCTGAGGTTAACATTTTACAATGTCACTAGAACGTCTTATGGAGTATTATTTTTTTGTACTAAGGCATCTCAAGGGCAAGAAGGTTTGGATTAAAGATTGTATGTTGTATTTTTCCTTGAGAATAGGGAGTACGCGATTGAATATGAGAATTTTAAAGAAGCCATATATCTGGTATCCTAGAAGAAAATAAAATTTTGATTAACATTATTTATTCTGTATTATGTCATAGTCGTATGGACTTATATATGCAGGATGAATTGCGCATGGCCTTATCCTTCACTGAATTGTGCAGGCTGCCTGTTCGGTTGTTCCCCCTCCCCAGGTCGATCCCCTCTACCTATATGTTGGAATCGAGATCGGCGGTGTCCTCGATGATAGGTGGTAGGCCAGCCAGGACACCGAATGGAGTTCGACGAGGTGGGAGATCACTACAAGCAGTCCAAGCTGAGGTCCATTATAACGGAGAAGCCTAACATCAGGTGGAACGACACCGGGAAAACTCCCACGAGGATTGCATGATGGCCGTCCATGAAAAGAAGTTCAAAGATTCCTTTACCAATATGTGCACCGTCCAGATCTTGCAAAAGCCATGGTATTGCACTAAGTTTATGTCTTGTATCTCTTGTGCTGTTCTTAATTTTTTTATCCGGTTAGGTGGTTGTTAGGAGTGTGTACTAAGACTTGGGACTTGATTTCTGCTTGAGATCTTTTCACGGCTTGAGAAATCATGACTATAGGGGTGCTGCTCTAGCAAAGCTTAGCATATTCTTGCAAAATATCGTCAGTCGGTCTATTTGCAAGAGATCACTCATTGTTATTGCAGGTGCAAAAACTTATTTTGTTCCTACCGAGAGAAGAATATATTTTAGTTTGTTCTATCAAAAAAAAAAAAGAAAAATAAGTAAAATAACTAGAGAGAAACTAAAAATTGAATTTGTACCAACCATCATGAGTTTCTAGAAATTGTGGATTTCTTCTTGACCGACACCACTCCATTTCACATCAAGTATTGGACTCACCCTAAAGGAAACCACCATGTCTGGAGAGGAGTGCACCTTGAAAATTACACACATAATCTGCTGAAGGTGCATACTTCAAACGAAAAAATCTCATCCATGTTAAACAAAAATATGTCTTACATAGCAAAAGAAACTGACATTTCTTTTTAGTAACTGCTGCAATCTCGGATTTGGATGAGGGCATGAGGCAATGAGGAAATTAGAAGGAGAATGGAACTGTTTGCTTTTGGGTGTTATCCGCTGATCCTTTGTTCAAAACTCTCGGTGTTATGCAGAGTCAGGGACTCAAGGTCGGCTTCTGATTTTCTGAATATGCAAGTGGGGGAAGAAGGTAGACAACTGTTATGCCGGACCGGAGTTCAGAAGATTATTTTCCAAGTGTGAGTCGCGGAGTCAAAGGCTTCTATAACAACTATAGCAGTTGCTTTCCAATCCTCCAGCGGTGATATAAAGAAGCAATAGGTGAGATTATTGTTAATTAATGATTCCATCCAACTTAAAGGGACAATTGCACCAAGTTTGCACGTCTTCACAATGTGCAGGTTCTTGCCGGTGATTGTTGGAGCCAAAAAATGTATCAATCTCTTATAGTATTTCAATTACCATATTCTGTTGCATCGGTAGTATATTTTCTTTCTTCCGTTGCAAGCCCATAATGCCTAATGCTCTCTATTATCCCTATATTTTCCAGTTATAGATGCTAATTCAGAAAACTAACATGGATTATTAGTCTCACGGCATGCTCTCCTTGCCTGTGTAGCCAAGGCTGAAGAACAGGCCAAGCTTGATGCATGAAATTCATCGTGAGAAGAGAGATTTCGAGCATGTCATTGAACAATAGGTTTGATGCACCATTAAGATGCTAAACACAGTGTATATATATGAAACTTTTATTTGCTTTCCCTGCATATATATTGAACTTAACACTCACCTATACTACTAGAGTTTGTGCATTTTCAGTATAAAAACCTAACTTATCATCATACATGGAGATCAAGTGAATCGATGACATCTTCAATGAGATTGTTACCGGCGGACCATAGTACGAGGCTATATCAAGATTCACTCATCTTATCCAGATGGTAATCCCCTTCCCTCTTTTACTAACAATTCTTCTACCAGTTCAATGCAAATTTCCGAGCTTCATTATTTGAGGTGAATGGCAACAGAACTATTATCATGTTAGTTGAGAAAATTTTGAAGGTAAAGATAAACGACGACTATCTGGAATCCAGCAGATGCTGCAAATGAATGGCAGACCGACTCTTGGGACTAATGATGTTTTTGTTTTGGTTTCCTAAGTGCCATCTAAGTTGCAGTAGCCTGTTAGCCAGAGTGAACTATTTTGATGCTATGAATACACTGAACTTTCGCTAAGCTAGAATGCTACATGTTATACATAGACAACAAACGAGAGTTATGTTACGTAGAAAGTTCCTCTCAACAATAGATACAAAATACCATCAGGTCCTAGGGTCAACAATCCAATGATTTTATGTTGACATGTAGTTCAGTTGGTTCTTCTGGCACATGGAGGCCTAGGACGTCCACAGCCTCAACTGCATACATTTTGGTGTTGCTAAGACTTGGTACAGGGCGCCACCCGATGCCACACTCGCATTTGAGGATGTAGTGCACGTGCACTGGTATGGCGGGAGGTGAACCCCTTAGGTGAGGCGGCATTTGTTTTTATGTTCAAGTTTTATGTCCTCGTGGAGGTGAAGCCCTTATGTGATCCAGTGTTGGAAATATTTGATGTTCCACTTATATGTTTTTTGACCAAAGGTAAGTAAATTGTATAATTTTCATTTTTATGTCATACACTAGCTATGGCTTAATGATAACCATGTTCATGTATAAATTATTGGAGCTGTTTTCTAACACAACCTTTTATGTATTTCATTTGGCACCCATCATATTGTTTGTTTTTAAACCCTTTACCTTTTCTCAACTATTATATTTCTAGGAATACGCCTGTTGGGGTATTGTAACCAAAGACTACATTAAAGGAGAAGGAGGGAGAAATAGGACAATTGGTCAAGAAGGTATGAAAACATGATAATTGATCTTTTACATGGCATGGAGACAGTTTCAGTTGCATGCATCTCTATGGTGAGAAATCCTCAATTTCTGAATTTGCTTTTCTCCTCCAAGACAGGAAACAAGAAATCTTAGGAAGCCTTTATCCATCATAACTTTCAGTGTTTACAGTCTCTTAACTTCGTCTCTTATTTGTAGTTTGACTGGATTCCATGCAGGTAGTAAGTGTCTCAGGTGTTGTGGAGGCGTCAGGAAATACAGTATTCTGTATGGTTGAATTAAATAATTTTTCTATATCCCTGAAGTTGAGTAAAATTGGAAACTTCCATATGTCCAATTCACATTTAATCTTGTCATCATCATTCATTTTATTTAGTATATCGCAACTCGGCATCCTAGGAGATGGAGACCTCACAATCGTGTTGTGGCCGAGATCTCTCCCTCCATGGCTTCTTAACTCAAGTTTATTACCCAGCACTATCTTTTTTAGTCAAGTAGCTCTGAAGCAAGTCCATTGTGTTGTAGATCAACAGTAAGTGTCGCAGCAGGTGCCGTCAAGACAATAGGTATTTAGTAATTTCAGTGAACCAATACCTTCATATCCTTCCATTAGCAATGTAAACATTAAACAACACTAGAGTATTATGCACTGATGTAAATCGTGTTTAACATAGGATGAAGCTTAAGTAACAACTCAGGATGAGGTGATTGTGTTTTTCTTGTACCTGTCTCTTAAGATGGCCGATGCCATCCTTTTGAACTTTTAGTTGCAGTTTGGTAATGCAATACCAATGCTTAAGTGAAAACATTAAGCTATTTGTTATTGATTAGTGTGTTCCTGGCAAAATAAAAGTGAAACGTGGGACAATTTTAATGAAAGGAGATATTTTTTAATCAAGTCTTTATTTTAAATTTTATTAATTTCTCATCCATACATGGTATTTGTTCTTATTTATGACTCTTAAAGTCACAAAAGCATTATTTTTCTTTCCGTCGAAGAAACAGAGTGCCGAGGAGAAAATAAGAGAGAGATAGTAGTAGTATTTTCCACATGTCATCATATTTGCAAGCTTTGAATAAACTATAATACATTATTATTATCTTGGTGTAATTCTGATCAACCGTGGCAACCCACGGGCATTCAACCAGTAGGAGTAGTACCAACGCGGCCGCGCGCCATCGCCAACCGGGAAGAGGCAGTAGGCTCAGGCGCACCATGCTGTCATCCTTCCCGAGGAAAGCCCCATTGGCGCACGGCGCGGTGACGGTAACCCAAACATTTCACCGCTACCATGCTTGCATTACTATATTCTTCACTATAGGGGGCAATTACCAAAGTTTCAACATGCATAGAGTACTTCTACTTCTAGTAGCTACTAGTGCTGCGTATATCTTTGGGTATCGAACGATTATCTTCTCGGTAAAAAGCATTGGAGTAAGAATCTCGCTTTGGGGCCAAGAAGCGCACTGAGCAATTAAACGAAGAATATTAACCGAGTGGAAAAGATGAACCGCATCGATTAGGAGGTGGGCCAATTATCTTTCCACTAACTGTTCTCCTCCACCCCCCACGATCGCCCCCGTCTTTATAAACCCCACCAACCTCGTGCTTCCTCTCCACAACACAATCACCCCACCTTCTCCATCTCGATTCGCGTCCAGGCAACATCTCGAAGAAACAAGGTAGGAGTAGGCCTAGATGGACCGGTTCAAGAGGGCGGCGAAGGACATCTTCACCACGCGCGAGGGCGCGCTGGGAGCCGCGTCGGTGGCTGCAAGCGTCGCCGGCGCCTACTTCTTATGGCCTGCCGCTGTGGCAGCCGGCGCCACGATGAGCGCCCCCAGCGCCGCCGGCTTCGTCATCTCTCGGGCGGCGTTCGTCGCCAACCCGCAGCTTTATTTTCAGCTCCTGCGCACCGTCGGCCCCAAGGCGGCGGCTGCTGCCTTTGCTCCGGCGGCGGCTACGGCTGCCTCCTTCGCTCCTTCTGTGGCTGCCGCCGTCGCTCCTGCCGCCGCAGCGGCGGCTGCCGTATTCCGTCGCTTCCGTCGCGGCGGCGACGGTGACGAAGGCGACGGCAACGGAGATGGCAACGGCGACGCCGACGGCGAAGGCAACGGAGATGGTAACGGCGAAGCCGACGGCGAAGGCAACGGAGATGGCGAAGGCGAAGGCAACGGAGATGGCAACGGCGACGGCGACGGGAGCACGGCAGGGCAGCCCCTGCATGCAAGCGACTGCATCAGCGACCCGTCGCTTCTGTCGAACTAGTTTACTGAAGTGTTATCTCCGAAGGATGCTTCGTGTGTTTATGTTAGTGTGCTCCGTTGATCTTGCACCATTGTGCTTGTGCAGATCTACTATGTATATCAATATTATCCCGAAGAATATTGCCTGTTTGTCGCGTAATTTCAGTGTATAATCCGTTGAATTGGAAGTATTTTACTTTCGTTATTGGCGACGCGTGTCAAGAAATGGGAAATTTACTCTGACCGAATTCTATTTTCAAAAACCACAAACAAAAAACTGCAGCGGACTCACCTAGTCCAGTATTATGACTAGTTATACGTAAACGGTCATGTCGATCTGCATGATTCTCATCTGCTAGTACAAGAATTCTTATTAAAATATAAATGCTGATTTGCAAAAACTGCAGCTAATTTGCGCTCTTCCGATGCATGATTATCACTCCTGCACTAGGAGAAGTACCCCAGTGCGTTTGCATGATCGCTTCTCAAACTGCCCTAGTTGTTTACCGTCGCGTGGTGTTGTGTGCCGGAGAAAAGCTCATTTACTCTCGGAAAAGGTCCAAAACAAACCCTAAACTCTGGTTTGACAGTTTAAACCCTCAAGTCAAAACCCTTTTGTACCCTAAATTATGCAATCCCGATCTAAATTAAACTTTGGACTTCTTTGACCAAATTGACTGACGCCAAGTAGGCAAACTTTCACGAAAAGCCCCTAGATAAATTGTCTATTCCAATCTCTTAGTCCCTTCTGCCTTTCCCAGACGCCCTCGTCTCCAACCATTGTAGAGCCTTCTCTGTCCTCCCCTCCTTCTGCCGCTCGAACCAAGGCCCGCGTGCGCCCGCCACCGTACATGACGACCTCCTCCTAGTACCCGCCCGCGACCCTCCACGTTGTCCATTCCTTGATAGCGCGCTCCTTAGCTCCCCACCGCCGTCGGTGGGAGGCTGCCCCAAAGGTAGGAGCTCGCCTCACATGCACTTGGCTGGAGCTGCTTGGTCGCGCTTGGTCGAATCTTCAGGACAACGTCGGTCTCCCTTTCCTCGCGGAGAGGTCCATACTTTTCCTCTGGCTAGAGCAGCCTGCCGCCGGCACCGTGTCCCACATGTCCTGAACCCTAAAGCCATGGCGACCTACGCTGCATCCCACGGATCATGCGGAATTCAGTGGCAGGGAAGAGTGGTACGCGCTGACGGGGGAGATGCACCGTCGATGATGCACTGGTGCCGCCGTGGTGAGGCGTCACTGCGACCAGGCCTCGCCTCGAGCCGCCACTGTCAGGCACGAGTAGCGCGCATGCTCTTGGCCTCTGCCATATACGAGCAGCGGAGCAGATCGACGGCGCGGAGGCGTCCAACCGAAGTGTAGGAAGGTGACGAGGTTTAATCTCGTCAATGCCCATTGTTATGGACTTGGGTTTTGGAGAAGATGGGGATGCTAGAGATCGTGGCACGGTTAACAGACAAGCAACCAGGGGACACGAGATTTACCCAGGTTCAGGCCCCCGGAGGGAAAACCCTACTCCTGCTTGTCTGCTCTTGTTTACGGCGGAACCGAAGGTTACAGGGTGCGCAGATTCGATCTGGCGTGGATGCGCGTGCGAGAGTATGAGTCGAGAGATCTAGGACGTGCCCTCCTGGCCTTTATATAGACTTAGGCAGGTCTCAGGCATAGTCCTATTCGGTTACAAGCTCTAGGGTTTTACCCCTTTGAATTTCCTATCTCCGCTAGTCTTGTTCTCCAAGGATCCGAAGGCGTCATGGGCCTTGGCCACCCGGAAATCTTCATGGGCCAGTGTATATCTGCTGTGGGCCTTCCTTGGGCTGGACCAGGTATGCTAAAGTCACGTACCCGTAGGGTATAACCATGTCAGTAGCCCCCGAGTGATCAGTCGAATCGTAGATTCGGCTAAGGACTCTTCCATCTTTTGGGTGCAACTATATATTAATAGTATATGTGTGCAGGGATTGTTGATGCGTGTGCCCGACTCACCCGACGGATCAGGGTCAGTTAACTGTCTTAGGACGAAACGACACGATCTTCTTCAGGTTCGGGTCCCTCAACCCGGACCTGGAACATATGCTGGCGTAATTCGACTCAGGCCGCAGAGGACTTACAGGAGTGGAATTCGGTGATTTTAATTGGTGTACCCAACGCGTCCGTCGGGATTTTTCATCGTACCTGCTGGTACGGATTCGTACTAACAGAGCGCAGTCAGGTGTGTTGCCAGGCCATCAGATGATATCTGTAGGTCTTATCTTTGCGTCGCAGACGCAGCATCCGAACATTTATCACCGCGGAGGTGTTTCGGGTGGCCAAGGAGATCGTTGCTCACTCAGCGTTTTGTTGGGGCATAGTTGCCGAAAAGTTTTTGCATGCTGATCCGAAAGATCGCAGTCGAAGATTTCATAGGGTGCGCGACCAGCGCTCTCTATGGGAGTAGCCCCCAAGTGTCTGTTCGAGTCGTAGACTCGAACGGAGACTTTAGTTCAAGCATTGTTTCTGTCGTTAAGTCCGCAGGACTCGAAAATTTTCGGATGCTTAAATCCATCCTCCCTATGGGAGTAGCCCCCGAGTCCGTAGTGGAGTCGTAGACTCGACGTAGGACTCAGAGAAGTAATTTGTCCTCATTTGTCTGTCGGGTGCGCGGCCAGCGCTCCTGATAGGAGTAGCCCCCGAGTATTTAGTCGAATCGAAGATTCGAGTGAGTACTCTTAGCTGTGGAGCCGAAGTGGTGCTAGTATAGCTTTTGATGACGTCAGTGCTTACGATTGATGACCTCAAGCGTCTGCTACGCCAGAGATGACTTGACTGGAAGAACATGGGTCCTACTTGCTGACTTTGAATTGACCGGTCACGCGGGGCGTGGAGATAATTACGGCGTCTCCTTGATTTCCGCGCGTAGTGGACGGCGTGGTAACGACGGTTCGTTGTGGTGTTGACACGTGTACGGCCAGATCTACCGTTGGCGTTAGGTCTTCTCGATGGACGGCCAGCGTGCGTCGTCTTCGCTGTTATAATCCTTGGTGAAATCGTGGTTTGTTTTTCACCGCACCAGTTCATCTGTTCACTGCCTCCTTGTTCTTGAGCGATTCTTGCTGCGCGCTGAGCTTTCCTTCCACATTTCCTTCGTTCTTTCTGCATTGGCATCGCCACCACCGCTGTAGCGCCATGGGTAAAACAAAGAAGTCCTCATCTGCGGTTGGGACCTGCGCCGCCGGAGGCAAGAAGGGCACCGCCGCTGCTCGCGTCACCGATAGTGGCTAGCGGCGATCAGAGACGCGGGAGAGCGATCTCCGCAAACTGCGCGAGCGGAGCCTGATCCCGCAGGATACGACGGCCGTCAAACTCCCCAGCAATGAGGTAATCCCCCGTCCCCCATCTGGGTACCGGGTTATGTTTCTCGCCTTCGTCTTGCGTGGGTTTTCGTATCCAGTCCATGACTTCCTTCGTGGACTGCTCTTCTTCTATGGGGTTCAGTTGCATCATCTGTCTCCCAATTCTCTTCTCCACATTGCTTGTTTTATCACTTTTTGCGAGTGCTAGCTTGGCATTGAGACGCACTTTGGCCTCTTCCGGAAGCTTTATTCCGTGAAGAGGCAATCTGGTTCGAATGGTGTGTATCCCATTGGGGGTTTCATCATCTCCCTCAGTCCCAATCTGCAATTCTTTTCCTTTTCCATGTACGAATTTGTCCAGTACTGGCGGAGGCGATGGTTTTATATCCGTGACTCCGTAGTGCCCGGGCAAGATTTTGGTCTTGTTCCCTTTGACCCCTCCCAAATGATTGAGAAGAAAAGGTCTTGGAAAAACCAAATCTTAGACGGTGAGGTGGCAGAGATAGAGGCCCTGTACCGTCGGGTGGAGGATCTCCAACTGATTCCTGAGAAGGAGGTGAACGGTGTGGACATCATCCGAACGTTTCTTGAGCGTCGGGTGCAGCCTCTCCAAGCGAGGGCGCACCCGATGTTTCTTTATTCTGGGCGCCATGATCCGACGAGGGTTTCGAGTGAGAAAATCTCCGAGGTGGAACTTGACAAGGCTCTTCGCGCGCTGTTGAAGTTCAAGGCCGACGAAAAAATCCCGGGGAAGTCGCTGACTCCTCCCTTTTCTTCGGCGTTGGTCGTACCGAAGGTGTAGATTTGCGCACGTAGTGCTCCCCCTTTTTTTTGTCGGCTGTGTATTTGTTTCCTTTGTTTGCTAACAAAGTTCCTTCTCATCTTGCAGAGCTTCAAGGTGCCGGGCAGGGTACCACCATTGCCCGAAAGGTATCCGAATGCCCCGGATAATGAAGTGGTGGATTCCGTGTCCGAGCTACCGTCAGCGCGATCTCCAGCGGAGGATGCCGACGAGTCGAGTGAGGACAATTCGCGCAAGCGATCACGGAGCTCCAGCGAGTCTTCGGATGCCTCGACTCCTCCGACTCCCAGGAACCCTCTGGGCCTTGAGCGTCATAGTGATGGTCATGGAGGTTCTTCCTCTCCCCTTCCTGCCATTCCTGTGCGGGCTGTCGCGCCGTACCCGCCAGCAAAGCGAAAGAAGGAAGAAAAGAAGGAGGAGAAGAAGGAAGAGAAGAAAGAGGAGAAGAGGGCCCGAAGGGCTTCTCCTATCTTCGACCTGAGCGCATTGGGCTCGTAAGTTTTCTTGTTGCACTGTTGTCCTTTGTTCCCTCATGATTTTTGCACCTGTGTTGATTGGTTCGTATGCAGGCAATCCTCCCACGACTCTAGTGATGGTGCGCGGGAGATGATGGGGGAGTCGAACATTGCATCGCCTCCCCCTTAGACGGTGGCGACTTCGGGTGGCGCCGCTCCAGATCCTCCTGTGCGAGAGGCGCTGGTGGTTGCGCCTCAGAATTGCGCAGGCGGGGCTTCGGGGTCGCCGTCGGAACATGTAAGTTTTCTTCATGTCATGGGGGAAGCCCCCGAGTGTCTTCGTGTGCTGATGTTGTTTTTGTTCCTTTGTGTTGGGCGTAGCCCCCAAGTCCTTTTCTTACTGCTGTTTCCTTTTTCTACAGCCTTTTGCACAGGAGGCCAAGCGGCTGGTGGGGGAGCGCCTGGCGCTGGAGGCGAAACTTCGGCAGCTTCAAGGTATCTGTCTGCTTTTTAATACCTCTCTTGTTTATCCTTAACTTGTTCTTTGACACTTGTTTGTCTTAAATGCAGAGAAGCATAACGACTCTCTCCGTGAGGTCGACGCTCTCAAGAAGAGCCTCGGTCAGTCGGAGCAGAAGGCCGAAACCTCCATTGGCGCGAAAGAGCGCCTCGAGCTGGAGCTGACTGAAGCAGCCGAAGCGAAGGAGCGTCTGCGGCAGGAGGCAGCGGATCGTGAGGAGCAGCTGGCCACGGTTGCGGCTGCTCGCGAAAAGGAAGTGGCGGCAAAGCTCATGGCTGCTGCCAAGGCTATTTCGGGTGAGTGCTTAGTTTTGCCTTTGTTTCTTTTTTCTCCGGGTCTTTATATGCTACTTTCCTTCATGGTTTTTCTTCTTTGTGTCTCAGATGCCACAGGCATCGAGTTCGACCGCGGTGATCTGGAGCACGGGAGTGCTCTGGATGATGCCACTGTGGCGGTCGAAGACCGCTGCAGCACCGTCGTCAACTCCCTCGCCAAGGCGAAAGAGGTCCTTGGTCGCTTCTACCAGGAGCTCTTCCTGAAGGGCGCAACCCTTGAAGATGTGGATGCCCTGGCAGAGGCTCTGTCAGCCGAAGCGCCTGCGGCATACAAGCGTAAGCAGAAGGGCATCGGCGCGTCCGTCGGGCTGGCGATGGCCTTGGCGGCTGGAGCGGAGCTGGACTTGCCCCAGATTATCTCTCGGATGCCGACGACTGCGGATGGATCCGAGGTAGCCTTCGCTGCCTACTCCGCTCGCTGCAGACGATATGGGCCCAAGCTTATTGACTTGCTGTCTGAGTACGCACTGCGGCAGCAGGGCGAGGCCAAGGCTAGGCAGTCTGGCTCCGAGGCGACTCAGTGTCCTGCACCTTAGGCATGGTAGACGTAGGGTAGTGTGTACTCTACTTTTGTTGTAAATATCTTTTGTAGTACCGTCCTTGTGCCACGTAGTGGCCTTATATATTTAATGAATTCCTCCGAGTTGTTCTCAATCCTTGGCTAAATGTCTGTGTGCCTTCTTTTTTCTGTTGCTATAGGTTCCTTCGGGTGCTGACCCGGCTAACCCTTCATCCACAAATCCCGTGCGACCATCGTTGGATGATTCCTCGCAGCTCGCTTTCCTTCGAGATCGCGTGCGCAGTTTGGAGAGGGAATTGCTCGGGTTGCGTGGCCACGCCGACGTTTGGAAGTCCAAGGCGGATCGTGGTGCGGCCAGAGAGGAATACCTAATGGCGGAGCTCGGTCGGCTATCCGAGCAGCTGCAATGTAAGTTGATCCTTGTTTCGGGTTGTAGCTTTAGTTCTTCGGGTGAGCCTGCTGGCCTTATTCTTGTCTTGTGCAATTGTCGCAGGTGCGAATCTTGCTCCAAGGGAAGAAAAAGAGCGTGTCGATGTTCGGGTCAATTGCTTGACTCAGCAGGACATGGAGGCCGGCGGCTTCTTCTGGATGGATCGCGATCGCGCCGTGGTTCTGGCGACGGTGCAGGATCGTGTCTATCAAGTTTCGCGTGTGCTCCGCCAGGTGCAGACATCACTTTCCTCGGTGATGCACGTCATGTTTCCTTTGGATGCCGTGCCGACGACTCTTGCTGGTCTTCTGTCGAAATTTTGGAGTGCCAGCAATGTCAAGGAGCTGGTGCGGCAGCAGCTCGTCGCAGGAGTGAAGGCTGCTTTGTCTCTTGTGAGGGTGCACCGCCCTGACGTAGATTTGGCTCCTGTGGCAGCTGGGCCGCCTCTTCGACCGGATGGTGGCGAGTGGAACATGCGTCCGCATTACGCGGCTGTAAGGCAGTATGCCGAACAGATTGTAGATTTGTTTGAGCAGCGTGCTCAGGTCATTCTTCAGAATAGGTAGGACCTGAAAATGAACAGATAGATGTAAAATTTGTATATTTTGGCTGGGCGTGTCTGTGCCCTTTGTTGTAAAGGTTTTCTTGTTTGTGAGCACACAGTGCTATGATTGAGTACGTGTCCTTTTCGTTTGCCTAACGTGGTCAGCTACTCAGGTGTACACGTTTGGTCCTCAGTCGATGAAATCGTGAGGTGGGGGGAGCCCCCGAGTGCGTTTGTAGCATGTAGTAAAGTTGCAGAAAAAGAGTTAACCAAAGTTTGGGGCGAGACACTTAGCTTTACTTATATCGTAATGGAGGAGGTACATGGTTCGGCTGAGTAGCCTTGGCTGAAAGCCTTATTGAAAGGAAAAAAGGGGGGTAGGTTGCTACGGGTAGAATCGTCGCAGGTGCGAGATGTTCCATGGGTTGGAGTATGCGACTCTAGACTCCACGTGTTTGAGGCGATAGGCGCCACCTGGGATGACTTCGGTGATGACGTAGGGTCCTTCCCATGGTGACTCGAATTTGTTCGGTCGCTTTTGCTTGAGTCGTAAGACGAGGTCTCCTTCGACGAAGGACCTTGGGCGCAGCCGGCGGCTGTGATAGTTGCGGAGACTCTGCTGGTACACCGCTGATCGAGCTGCTGCTATAGCCCGCGCTTCGTCGAGTGTGTCTACGGCGTCTTCGAGTGCAGTCGTGGATTCGTCTTCGTTGTAAGCGACGACTCGTGGAGCCTGGTGGCGCACTTCGGCTGGTAGCACGGCCTCAGCTCCGTGCACCATGAAGAACGGTGTGTAGCCGGTGGAGCTGTTTGGCGTAGTCCGTAAGCTCCACAGGACGGACGGTAGCTCTTTCGTCCAGTTTCCAGCTTTTAGCTCCAGTGAGCTCATGAGGCGCTTCTTGATGTCGGCGCCGATGAGGCCGTTGGCCTTTTCCACTTGCCCGTTTGTTTGCGGGTGTGCCACTGAGGCATACGTGATGTTGATCCCGAGGCCTTCGCAGAAGTCCTGGAATTCTTCGGAGATGAAGTTTGATCCGTTGTCGGTGATGATGTTGTGCGGTACGCCGAACCTGTAGACAATGGATTCGAAGAATTTGACGGCGGTTTTGCCCTTCTGGTTGGTGACTGGCATGGCCTCGATCCACTTGGTGAATTTGTCGACTGCGACCAGGAGGAAGACGCGTCCCCCTTTCGAGGACTTTGGCAGTTTGCCGATCATGTCGAGGCCCCATTGAGCGAAAGGCCAAGCTATGGGTATGGGTCTGAGTTCGGATCCAGGTGCGTGCGGTTTGTCGGCGAACCGTTGGCACCCGTTGCATCTTCGGACGATGTCCTTCGCGTCGCTCATGGTCGTTGGCCGGTAGAATCCTGCTCGTAGAGCTTTGGCGACAAGGGAGCGGCTGCCTGCGTGGTGGCCGCAGATGCCCTCGTGGATGTCTTGGAGTATGGCTTTGCCATCGTCGATGGTGACGCACCGTTGTAGTACACCCGTGATGCTGCGTTTGTACAGTTCGCCGTTGATGATGGTGAAGGCTTTTGACCGACGAGATATGCGCCGGGCATCTGTCGGGCTGTCGGGCAATTCTCCGTTTATCAGGAACTGGAGGTATGGGCGTGTCCAGGTTTCTTCGACTGCCATGACCTGCATCAGGCTGACCATAGCGACCTCTGTGTCCAGTTTCTCGGGTCCTTCTTGTCCTTCGGGTAGCGTAGCCCCCGAGTGTTCTGCTTCTTCGGGTGATCCCTTGGGGAATTTCCGCTTGATGGATGGCACGCAGATTTGTTCGAGGAACACACCTGGTGGCACCTTTGCGCAAGTGGAACCGATGTTGGCGAGTTTATCGGCTTCCTCGTTGCTCTCTCTTCCAACGTGCCGAAGTTCGCAGCCATCGAACTCTCCTTCGAGTGTGTTGTAGAGCGCGCGGTACGCGATCATGTTTTCGGCGTGTGCGTCACACTCGTTCATCGTCTGCTGGACGACGAGGTTGGAGTCACCGTAGATGACCAGGCGCGTTGCGCCGCATATTTTTGCCATCCTCATGCCATGGATGAGGGCTTCGTATTCGGCTTCGTTGTTGGAGGCTCTGAATTTCATCCGAAGAACGTACTTCATCTTGTCACCTTGAGGGGAGGTCAGTATGACCCCTGCCCCTGCTCTGGCTTCGCGCTTCGAGCCGTCGAAATGCATTGTCCAAGACTGTGACATGTCTGGGGTATCTGGCAGCTGCAGCTCCATCCAATGTACCAGGAAGTCCGGGAGGACTTGAGATTTGATTGCGTGTCGCTTCTCGTAGACGATGTCCAAGGGTGATAGTTCGATGCCCCACAGGGCCACCCGTCCTGTGGCCTCTGGATTATTCAGGATGTTGTTCAGGGGTGCTTCGTTGACGACCATCACTTGGTGCTCCTGGAAGTAATGGCTCAACCATCGAGCCGTCATGAACACGCCGTAGGCTAGCTTCTGGTAGTGAGGGTACCTCTGCTTTGTTGGTGTCAGTACCTCGCTGAGGTAGTAAATTGGGCGCTGGACCCCATGGGTCTTGCCTTCTTCGGGTCGTTCGACCACGAGTATGGTGCTGACCACTTGGTGTGTGGCTGCTATGTACAACAGCAGGGGTTCGTGCTCCTTTGGCGTGACCAAAACGGGCGAGGTAGAGAGGAGCCGCTTGAGGCTTTCGAATGCGTCGTTGGCTTCTGGTGTCCACTCGAACTTGTCTGCTTTACGCAGCAGCTGGTAGAATAGTAGGGCCTTCTCGCCCATGCGGCTGATGAACCTGCTTAGTGCCGCTACTCGTCCTGCGAGCTGCTGGACGCCCTTGAGGTTTTTCGGCTTCTCCATTGTCATGATGGCTCTGATTTTCTTCGGATTCGCCTCAATCCCTCGTTGAGAGATGAAGTACCCGAGCAGCTGACCCGAGGGGACGCCGAAAGCGCATTTTTCTGGGTTGAGCTTGATCCTGTAGCGATCAAGGTTGTCGAACGTCTCGCGGAGATCGTCGATAAGTGTCTTTGCCTCCCTGGTTTTTATTACTATGTCGTCAACATAAACTTGGATATTGCGACCAATCTGGTCCTTGAGGCAGGCCTGCATGCATCGCTGGTACGTGGCACCCGCATTCTTTAGCCCGAAGGGAATTGTGTTGTAACAGAATACTCCGAACGGTGTGATAAACGCCGTTTTCTCCTGATCTTCGACCTTGAGCCGAATCTGGTTATAGCCTGAGTAGGCGTCGAGGAAGGAGAGTTTCTCGCAACCTGCAGTTGAATCGATTATTTGGTCGATCCGTGGAAGAGGGAAGTGGTCCTTTGGGCAATGCTTATTTAGTGACGTGAAGTCCACACACATCCGCAGGATGTCCGTGTCCTTCTTCGGGACCATCACCGTGTTCGCAAGCCACTCGCTTTCTTTGATTTCCCTGATGAAGTCTGCAGCGAGCAGTCTATTGATTTCCTTGCCGATAGCTTCGGCTCGTGGCTCCGATAGTCTTCGGATGGACTGCTTGACCGGCTTGGTGTCTGGAAAGACATTGAGTGCGTGCTCGGCGAATTCCCTGGGAACTCCTGGCATGTCCGCAGGACACCAGGCAAAGATTTCCCAGCGCTCACGGAGGAATTCGACGAGCGCGCCTTCCTATGCGGTGCTGAGGTCATTGGCGATGAGGGCCGTCTTGGAGGCATCCGTCGGATGGACCTGTACTTTCTTGGTGTTGACGGTGGAGTCGAAGGACATGTCGGGTGCGTTCTGCCTTGTGACTAGGGGTAGCCCATTGTCCGTCACCTCTCGGAGCCTTACAAGCTCGTCTTGCATGCCGAAAGACAGGGAGATTTTTTTGAAATCCCTGTCGCATTGGTCCGATCGGGTGAAGCTCCCGTGGACTGTGATGACGCCCCTTGGTCCTGGCATCTTGAGTAGTAGGTATGCGTAGTGTGGGACGGCAAGGAATCTTGCGAATGCTACACGCCCCAGGATGGCGTGGTATTGCGACGGCCAGTCCACCACTTCGAATTCTAGGCGCTCCTGCCGAAAGTTGTCCGGCTTCCCGAAGATGACGTCGAGCCCTATTTTGCCCAGGGGGAAGATGCCCTTCCCTGGGACAATGCCGTGGAACGTTGTGTCTGATTGTTCCAGGCTGCATTGCGGGATTCGCATAGCTGCTAGAGTGCTTGCGAACATTAGGTTGATGTCGCTGCCGCCGTCCATGAAGACGCGACTCATCTCGAAGCCTCCGATCTGCGCCTCCAGCACCAGGGCAGCATGACCTGGGCGAGGGATCTGGCAAGGGTGATCCGCGCGAGTGAATGTGATGCAGGACTCCGATCTGCTGAGGTACTCAGGGATTGCAGGCGGAGTTGCCACGGCCAAGTTGATTTGTCGGGTGATTTTCTTCTGCACCCTGTTTGTGGGGCGTCCCTTCTGGATCATATTTAGTGCTCCCTTTGGTGGGGGGTATGCGACCCCGGCGTTGTTTTGCGCTGGTGCGACTGGTTGATTTGGGCCTCCAATAGGCGGCGGTGGAGGAGCTCCGTGTGCTATTTCACCTGGCGCAGGTGCATTTCCGAACGCAGGAATTGGAGCTTGTTGCCTCATCTGCACCATGCCTTCGCTGAGTTTCTGGAACTCGCGGCAGTCCTTGAGCATGTGGCTGGCTTTCTTTTTGCCATCCTGTTTGTCGATGTAGAAGTGGATGGTGCATGGACCCGAAAGTTTGTCGAATGCTGAGGGTCAGTTGTCGCGGTCGCGGCGTTGCCACGACTGCGTTGGTCGTCCATTGTCGCGGAAGTTTCCGCCGCGGTATCCTCCGCTGTTGCGGCTATTGTCGTTACGGCGGTCGGCGTAGCCGGCCGCGACCATGTCGGGTCCATCGCGGTCCTCGTAGACGCGCGATCTCCTCTTTCTGCGGCGTTCACGTCTTCGGCCGTAATCGTCCTCTTCATCTGATTGCGGTCGCTGGATGCAATCTTCGCCGTCTGCCCAGCTGTTGGCGATTTCCATGAGGTGGTCGAGTGTCTTGGGCTTTACACGCCCAAGTTCCTCCTTGAAGTCCTGGCGCTTGACGCCGTCCCTGAAGGCGTCGATGGTCCTCTCTTCGGAGATGTGTGCTGCGGAGTTCTTGGTTGTAGACCAGCGTAGTATGTACGAGCGAATAGATTCACCCGTTCTTTGAGTGCAGGCTCGCAATTCTTCGATTGAGGCAGGCCTCTTGCTGGTGCCTTTGAAATTTCGGATGAAGCTGTAAGCGAGCTCCTCCCAGCTTCGGATGGATCCTGATGATAGGCTGCTGAGCCAGACTCGCGCCGCGCCTGTCAGCTGCAGCTGAAGGCATTGCATGGCGGTTTCTTTGTTGCCTCCGTGAAGCTTGACGGATGACAGATGGTCAATGAGCCAGGATTTTGGATCTTGCGTGCCGTTGAACTTCGGAGTATCCGAAGGAAGCTTGAAGTTGCGTGGCATCTGTGTTCGTCGAACAGATCTGCTGAAGCATCGGGCCCCGCAGAGTTCTCCTTCGTCTTCATCCATCTCAGATTCAGACAAGCATGCGCGTTTGGCGCGTGCTTTGTCGATCTTGCGCTGTGTAAGCTTGTCTCTGGCGTCGTAGTCGTGTTTGTGGCGGTGTGAGCTCTTCTTCCTTCGAGGAAGATCATGCTCATCTTCCTCTTCGGATGAGGGTGTGGGGCTCCGGTCGCGCCTGGCCGGAGCTTTCTTCTTCGGCTCCGCAGGAGTGTCTTTGTGGAGCGCAGCTCCGATTAGTCCTAGTCCGGTGAGTGCGGACCTATGCATGGCCCTTTTTGGGTCCCCCTCCGGTGGTGGGTGAGTCGCGAGATACGCAGTGGCTGCCATGATCGCAGCTTGTGGCGTCTTCGGGATGATGTTGCCGTCGGCATCCATATCCATGAACGATGTGTGGAGAGTTCGGGTCACGTCACGCCGCTCCTTGGGATCCAGGTTTTCCACCCGTGAGCGGTGCTTGTTTCCCTGGTTTCCGTTTGTGCTAGAGCCGGGTGCCATGGCGGAGAGCGCAGCTCGTCGCGCGCTGGACTCGGAGGCTGCTTGCTTGCGCTTGTCTAGCGTCTCCTGCATCTTGACTTGTTTCTTGTGTTCCTCGATGAGGAGGTAGTGGTATGCCATCAGTAGGTCACGTGAGGCGTCTGCAGGTAAGACGATGTCGCCTGCGACTGCACGACGCGCCTGGACCCATCCTTCTTTGCTAAGTTGGATGACGTGGCCGTTGTTTTCCCTGTTGGGTGGGGGGATTGGCTTCTTCTGTTCTCGTCGTTTTCGCCGTTTCGGTTGGGTGGCGGGTTAGGTGTTTCCTCGTCGGTTTGGATGACTGCGGCGCATAGATAGCGCTTACAGATTGGTCGACTGCTGCCGCAGCTTTCGGATCCGGAACCGTAGGTCCCTTCATCCGAAGGTGGATCACATAGATCGGAGTTACAGCTGCTGCTGTCGTAAAACTCATCTGTTGATGGTGACGTGCGTAGCACAGGGTGTGGAGCCCACGAGGCGGGCCTGATTGACGGCACGGGCACCCTCTCAGGGAGGCGGAGGGTGCCAGTTTGTCCCACCTGGAAGCAGAAACTCCCGAACAAGATCTCGAGTCCGTCGCCTACGGGCTCGAAATCCTTCATGGTGGCCGGCGAGTGGGCGGTGAAGTCGAAAGCGCCGAAGAGGAGGTGATTCTCCGTCGCCACGGAGTTGTAGATCGATCGGGTCGGAACCGTCACGACCGCACAATCAGCAGCCCCAGTCCCCACGGACGACGCCAATTGACGAGGTTTAATCTCGTCAATGCCCATTGTTATGGACTTGGGTTTTGGAGAAGATGGGGATGCTGGAGATCGTGGCACGGTTAACAGACAAGCAACCAGGGGACACGAGATTTACCCAGGTTCAGGCCCCCGGAGGGAAAACCCTACTCCTGCTTGTCTGCTCTTAATTACGGCGGAACCGAAGGTTACAGGGTGCGCAGATTCGATCTGGCGTGGATGCGTGTGCGAGAGTATGAGTCGAGAGATCTAGGACGTGCCCTCCTGGCCTTTATATAGACTTAGGCAGGTCCCGGGCATAGTCCTAGTCGGTTACAAGCTCTAGGGTTTTACCCCTTTGAATTTCCTATCTCCACTAGTCTTGTTCTCCAAGGATCCGAAGGCGTCATGGGCCTTGGCCATCCGGAAATCTTCATGGACCAGTGTATATCTGCTGTGGGCCTTCCTTGGACTGAACTAGGTATGCTAAAGTCACGTACCCGTAGGGTATAACCATGTCAGAAGGCGAAGGAGGTACCAGCGATTAAGAGACTCCGAGGTCGATTCCTTCGGTGGGGATCGATCTGCACAAAAAAAGAAATTGGGATGAAGGCTCTTACACGTGGGGTCGAGATGTCAGCGAGAGTAACTTGTAATCCCGGCCAGGATTTCCGTTTTAACGATGTACCAAACAGCTCAACGGTTTAATTTAGACCGGGATTATACAGTTTAGGATAGAAACGAACAGGATTTCGACTCGATGGTTTAAATCGCCTGACCACTATGTGCATTCAAGTGTTGTGAGCTCTCGTCAACCAACAGTGTCTTGCAGGCTATTAACCGGGTAAATGGAGTCATCGTGTCTTTCCGGCAGAGTCCAGTCCAAATTTCATCATAAAGTACGCAGTATATGTAAACGGTCATGTCGATCTGACTTTTTACGATATATAATTAGCAGCCGAGATCGGAGATCCTCCTCGATCTCATTCCTGGTAATTGCAAAAATACGAATAGTTTAACTTCGGATTCATCAAGTAGACCTGCGTCTTCGAGAAAGGTCATCGAGTGTAGCTACTACTAATAAAGCTAGTGCTGTGTGGTCACATCAGCTATGTGCAGCAAGCTTTGTATCGTCTCATCCATCAACCAGCAGACTGGAAATGCAGTCACCCGGTCTTTCCGCAGATCTCTATCTCTACTACCTAAAAACAACCTTGTGTTCCGTTTCCTGCCGAGCCTTCGTTTCGCTCATCCTTCGTCGCGCACTCTCACGGTCGCGCCCTCCCCTCCCCTCCCCTCGCTGAGTCCCACCATGTCCCAATATTCTCCTCGCCTGTTTCTGATTTTCTGGCGGTGATTGCTCACGTCCCCCTCGCCTTGTCCTAAATATCTGCGGCGATGACTCCGGTCGCAGATCTGGCTGCAGCAGAGGCCAGGCGCAAGGAAGACGACCGCGTGAATTTGTTCCCCGGATAGCTCCACGGTATGCAGCAGCGCCATGGGCAGGTGGTCGTCGCTGCGGTACGGGAGCTCAGCCTCTTCCGCTTTCCTCCTCATCGGCGTGCAGCTCTAGACTGCAACCGCGGGTGTGAGAAGGTGGCAGGTGAGAGTGGCGCTGCTCCTGATGCCTCTCTTCCGTCCTACATGGGAGTGGGTTCCTCTCTCCCACAAAGTGGTCGTGGTTGCTGTCCATAGCCACAACAGCAACGACTGATTCACCGATGACTCCAACAAGGACCTTGCGGTCTTCTTTGTCACCGAGATTCCAGTCATCGGATCATTGTTTTTCAAGGTAAAACACAACAAAGTTATTGTTGCATTCTACATGTTCGATGAAATGTCATCTTGTAATGTCTTATTGTTATCGCCACATTTTGGCCAAAGGAGGAGATGGGCCGTAATCAAGATGGGCTTGGAAGATACATATATGCAACGTGTTGTTGAATCGGCCTTGTGCGTGGATTTGGGCTAAATTGCCCGTGTATCTTATATTGTAGTAGGTTACGTTTCGGTTTAAGTAAAGAGATAGGATTGTTAGGGTTATTCCAAAGATAGGAAGTCTCCGGACTATAAATATGTACCTAAGGTTATTGAGAAAGGGGGACGATCACGTTCACAACAAACACAATCTCGGCGCATCGCCACCCCTTGTTTCTAGGGTTTTTCTCGGGTAAGTGTCATGCTGCCTAGATCGCATCGATCTAGGCAGTATCTGCTTATGCGTTATTTGGTGTTACTCGTACTGAAGCCTTGTTGATGGCGAATAACACTATTATCATAGATTTGTTTAGGCTAGCATCGGTACCTTTTGCTATGATTGCTTAGTTATGCTACCTCTAGTTATCTCGCTGTCTTTGCACCTTTTCCCGGATGTAAGGGTAGTATCTTGCTTGATCTTTATTCAGTCGATTTGATCCGTTACAGTTTTGCCTTGTTTTCCAAGGTTTAGTTTGATATCCACGTAGTCAGGCCTTGCAAACGGGTTGAACGATCCAGTAGTACGTGAGGATATGGTTTGCTAATTCGAGAGGAGTTGTTCCGGGAATTGACTTTACGTCGGTTGTTAGGCCTTCTCTAGGGTTAGTTTTCTATCATCTTTTGTATTTACCAGGCTCAATTACGTGTAGGATGTTCCAATTACGTGGTGAAAACGTTAAACTGTCGTAGATCGATTTAACTTGTATTGATGAAGCAAAACCCCATGTTATCATAGATCTAATGCAGAACCATGGGATAATCGGCTCCAGGAGCCGATTCACAGGGAAACCTGGGAGCCGGTCACGGCTTGAATTTTACGTATGTTTGTTTGCCATGCAGGAAACCAATCGAAGCAATCCATCACCTTCCTGACCAGGTATAGGTCAGGTGGCACGCCCTTGCACCAACCAGGACGTGTGCCGGAGTTTTGCGGGCCGTTGCCCGAGGGACCAGGGCCCACCAGCAGTTCTGGGAGCCTCCCGGCTCTTCGTGTTGCCCGTCGCTGCTCGCCGGTGGGTTTTGGCAGGCAACACATTCTGGCACGCCCGGTGGGACATTCAACAACGTCTACATCAACATCCGACGCTGCGATGGAGAACAGACCGGTCACGTACGACGATCTGCCTGAGGAGCACAAGGCGAAGTATGATGATATCAAAGATCTCTTCGAAGCCGATCTCATCGGCTCTTTTGAGAGGACTCGTAAACATGGCATCAGGTGGAAAGGGTTCTCACCCGAAGGTGCTCTTGATGAGGTGGATCTGTCTGTTCCTTCAGAGGAGCGCACCAGAGCTCTGCGACAGGAAGTCAATTACATGGTAGCTCATTCTCTTCATCGCCATTCTGAGAGCCTAGTGAACGCTTTCGAGCGTGTTGCGGTTCGCGTGGTTCAGGAGATCATGAAACATCAGTACTCTCCGTCGGGGCCTACTCTAGGGACTCACCAGGGAGAAAGACCGCTCCAGACTAGGCCACAACTGCCATTCACGCTTGCAGCTCCGGAGCCACCAGGGGCACCGGCGTACGTCGTCTACAAGGTGGGAGGTGACCCTGGCGATTGCCAGTTCCTGTTTGAACCACCTAAAGAAATCCCACATGGATATGTGTGCACCTACGTGCCGGACTGCAATAACCTGACGCGCACGAACCAGGTGGCAACTGCAGGGATTGCTGGGGCAGGAGTTTCTGGAGCAGGGGCTTCGGGAGCAGGTATTTCCGGAGCAGGGATGTCTGGGATGGACGCTGATAAACATGCATGGCTAGCCAAGTACGCCACCGGAGCGAGTTCTGAGAATTTAGCCCCTGCAGCTCAAACGGTGGAGCAAATCCGTACCATCTTGAGAGACCAGTTCGGCTTCGTGCCGAAGAGAAGGACAATCGGCTATTCTAAGCCGTACCCCAACGAGTTTGATCTAATTCCGCTGCCACCCAAGTATCGGCTCCCTGAGTTCTCAAGGTTTAGCGGATCAGAAGGGTCGAGCTCGATCGAGCACGTGAGCCGATACCTGGCACAGTTAGGCATGATTTCAGCATCGGATCAGTTACGCGTAAGGTTCTTTGCGCAATCTCTGACATGACCAGCTTTTGGGTGGTACACCTCGCTGCCACCGGATTCGGTCCAGACCTGGAAGCAACTGGAAGAGCAGTTCCACATTCAGTATCATTCAGAAGCTATCGAGGCTGGCATTGCAGATCTGGCACAGGTGCGGCAAAAGCGAGGAGAAACGGTAGCTGAGTACATTCAACGTTTCAGGACTGTCAAGAACCGATGTTATTCGGCTCGTTTAACTGAGAAAGAAGCGGTCGAGCTGGCAGTGTTGGGTCTCTCAGCACCTATCAAGGATCTGGCTTTCCAAGTAGAGTACAATTCATTGGCGCACATGGCCCAGAAACTGACAATGTATGAACAACGCCACCCTGAGTTGTACCAAGACAAGTTCAAACGTCCGATCAGCCTAGTCGATACAGAAGAAGAGGATCCTATGCAAGACCAGGAGGTGGCCGTGGCTGAATGGGCTCGGGGGGCAGATCCTGTGTCCTGCAAATGGGTAAAACAGCAAGGGCCTGCAAAAGGGTTCGACTTCGATGTGAGCAAAGCTGAGCAGATATTCGATTTACTGCTGAAAGAAAAGCAGCTGAAGTTACCCGAAGGCCACAAAATCCCTACGGCTCAAGAGATGAACGGGAGACCATACTGCAAGTGGCATCACTCGTTCACCCACACCACCAATGATTGCAAAGAGCTACGTCGCCAGATCCAAACGGCGATAGAACAGGGCCGTCTGATCCTTGGGCAGTTCGCCATGAAAGTGGACACAAACCCGTTTCCCGGCGTCAACATGGTAGAACACAGCCACTCCACGAGGCGTCAGTTAGATTTCTCGTTCGATGTTAATATGACAGGGCCTGTGTACCACCATGGCGCATATAAGGAGGAAGGCGGTCGCTCTCGGGGCAAAGAAAGAGAGGAGGCCGGTCCACGTGACCGGCCCCGTTATGATGACAGGCGGTATTTAACCGAGGAGCAAGTGAGAAGCGTGCGATATCAGAAGCCACACTCCACACATCTCCTTAACAAGTATGAGCGTCAGTATGACCGACGTCGCCGGCACGATAGAGATGATGAAGGATATGAGCACCTCGCTAGGGGAGAGTCAAAGGAAAAGGAAGGCATGGACAAACATTGGGATTGTCCCTTCTTCAAGTATTGCTGGGATGCCGGAATGAGCCGATTGCCTACAGTCGACAACTGCCCAGAATGTGGACAGCAGAAGGATGACTCAGGTCCAGTCTCAGTGTTCAAGCGCCTAGGGCCTCTCCCTCCTCGACCAAAAGACCTCGAGGAGCCAATGGGTGGAAAAGAAGAAGACAGATATCACCGGACAAGGTGGTGCCCCGATGGACTCAGGCACACTCAAAAGTGTCGAGTTCAGCGGCTGCGTAACTTGGAGGAAGCCGAAGCGCAGTACCTCCACGCTTTAAGGAAGGCACGGCCCGATCTGGCCGTGAAAGTTCGGCAAACCTTGGAAACGGAGGCTCGTCCGAAAAGAAAAGAGTGGCGCCCCAAAACAGTAAAAGCCGATGCGAAGACATCGGCTGGCACAAACATGGTGTTCACACTTCCGTCAGAATTTTGCGCTCCAAGAACCAAAGAACTACCAGTGGCACAGTTTGACTGCGGCCCACGGCCGATTATCTTTGAAAAGCCACAAGAAAGGGCTACAAACATCTGAAAGCTCTGTACCTGCGAGGTTATATCAATGGGCAGCCTGTCCGCAAGATGTTGGTTGAGACCGGAGCGGCAGTCAATATAATGCCATACTCCATGCTACGGCGTTTGGGACGCTCCACTGCAGATCTGATCAAAACCAACGTAACGTTAAGCGACTTCAATGGCCAAACTTCAGAGACGCAAGGCGTTCTGAATGTGGACCTGACCGTGGGCAGAAAAACCATCCCTACGTCATTCTTCATCGTTGACAGCAAAAGCACCTACGCCGTCTTGCTGGGGAGGGATTGGATTCACGCCAACTGCTGCATTCCATCCACGATGCACCAGTGCCTGATACAGTGGGATGGAGATGAAGTGGAGGTCGTTCATGCAGATGATTCGATCGAGATCTCCATAGCTGGCATGAACATCTGGGAAGCAGGAGACCAAGAGCCGATCTCTGGAGTCAGTCTAGACGGCTGTGAGCGCATTGAAGCTACAAAAAACGGGGTGAGGCTGGTCTTATCCACTGGCCTGACAGAGTAGCGAAGTCCACGATTGCACGTGGTGCGGCCGATCCCTGCGATCGGCCACAAAAAATAGAACGCAGTAATCTTACGACAAACAGGTCATGCAGTCGTAGTAGGGAGGTTTCCTGCCATTGTAGAACACAAATAAGTTGTAAACCTACCTTGACCAATGCAATCAAAAAGGGGGCCGATTCAGGCAATCGGCCCAAATTACCTTTGTTGTCCTCACCAACTGTTTGCTCCGTGTTTAGCATCGATTTAGCAGGTGATGGAAAGCTAGGGTATGGGTTTACCTCCGCTGATGAGCTAGAGGAGATTGACATCGGTCCTGGGGATAAGCCACGACCAACATTTATCAGCAAGAAGTTAGATCCGAATCTGCGGGGTCCGATGATAGCTTTGTTGAAAGAATATCCAGATTGCTTTGCCTGGGACTATACAGAGATGCCCGGGTTAGACAGGAGCATCATTGAGCATCGACTCCCGCTTAAAAAAGGATTTCGGCCATTCCAGCAGCGGGCACGACAGATGAAGGCCGAAATTTTGAAAGAAGTCAAGAAGGAGATCGAGAAAATGTTGACAGCCAAGTTAATCAGGCCATGCAGGTATGCTGAGTGGATTTCTAGTATCGTACCTGTAGAGAAAAAGGATGGCCGCTGGCGTGTTGCCATAGATTTTCGGGATCTCAATAGAGCTACTCCGAAGGATGAGTATCCGATGCCGGTAGCAGAGACATTAATCAACGCAGCTGCTGGTCATAAGATCTTGAGCTTCGTGGATGGCAATGCCGGTTACAACCAAATTTTTATGGCTCCGGAAGATATACACAAGACTGCATTCAGAGTCCCAGGTTCGGTGGGGTTGTTTGAATACGTAGTCATGACGTTTGGACTGAAGAATGCCGGCGCCACATACCAAAGAGCCATGAATTACATTTTCCATGATCTGATCGGCAAGCTGGTGGAAATTTATATTGATGACGTGGTGGTCAAGTCTGCTTCAGTACAAGGACACTTGGACGATCTGCGACGCGTCCTGGACCGAACAAGGAAATTCGGGCTACGAATGAATCCAAAGAAGTGTGCCTTCGGTGTAACGGCCGGTCAGTTCTTGGGTATCTTGGTCCATGAACGCGGAATCGAGATCGGCCTGAAAAGTCAGGAGGCAGTGCGAACAATGAAGCCACCTACCACGAAGAAAGAACTGCAGTCTCTCATCGGCAAGATCAACTTCGTCAGAAGATTCATCTCCAATCTGTCAGGAAGAATAGAGCCGTTCATGGGACTTGTGAAAATTAAAACTGATGAGGAGTTCCGCTGGGGGACAGAACAACAACGAGCCTTCGACGAAATCAAAGAATATCTGACGAAGCCGCCAGTGTTGGTTCCGCCCCAGCCGGATAGGCCGTTCTACATTTACTTATCAGTAGCTGACACGTCCATCGCCTTGGTGGTGGTGCAAGTTTATGATGGTCTGGAGCGAGTTGTGTTTTACATCAGCAGAAGGATGCTCGACGCAGAGACAAGGTACCCTGAGATCGATAAGTTATGCCTCTGCCTATTTTTCACCTGCACCAAGCTGCGCCACATCTTGCTCTCAGCAGAGATTATCATTATATGCAAATCAGATGTCATAAAGCACATGCTGTCCGCCCCTATGTTGAAAGGCCGACTCGGCAAATGGATGTTTGCATTATCGGAATTTGACATCCGGTACCAACCCGCGAAAGCGGTTAAGGGTCAGGCATTGGCCGACCTTATTGCTGAAAGGATCAACACTGATATAGCAGCGCTGTCTATACGAGCGTGGGCTATGTTTTTCGATGGATCGGTTTGTGATGATGGTTGCGGCATTGGCATTCTACTCGTGTCGCCCCGGGGGGCAACATATTCCTTCTCCATCAGGCTAGCTACCCCTCGCACCAACAACGTCGCCGAGTATGAGGCGATACGCAAGGGAATGGAGTTGCTCATCGACGCTGGAGCAGAGGCAGTGGAAATTTTTGGAGACTCCAAATTCGTGATTTCCCAACTCACGGAGGAATACAAGTGTGAGAGCGAGTCGCTCTTCCCATTATGGTTGCAATGCCGTGAGCTCATGGCACAGTTCCGGTACATAAACTTTCACTGGATCCCGCGATCGCAGAATACAGAGGCGAATGATCTCGCACAAATGGCGTCAGGCTACAAGGACGTAGCAGAGGGAACTGATGTTCAAGTACAGTTCCTGGAGGCGGACGACTGGAGAGCCGATATCTTCAATTACTTGAAAGATTCGGCTCGGGGGGCACCTAAACGGATAAGGTACAAGGCCATGAAGTATGTGCTTATCAGGGATGACATGTTCTACAGGACTCTGGAAGGGTTACTGCTCAAATGTCTGGGACCAACCGAGGCCAATCGGCTCCTACACGAGGTACACGAAGGCGCCTGTGGAACTCACCAATCGGCTCACAAGATGAAATGGTTGATCAGGCGATCAGGGTTTTATTGGCCCACCATGCTTGAGGACTGCTTTAAGTACTACAAAGGGTGTCAAGCATGTCAGAAATTTGGAAAAATTCAGACGGTACCCGCATCAGCAATGAACCCCATCATCAAACCTTGGCCATTCCGAGGTTGGGGCATGGATATGATTGGCAAGATCAATCCTCCATCAAGCAAAGGCCACATGTGGATTTTGGCCATTACGGATTATTTCACTAAATGGGTGGAAGTCGTCCCTATGAAGTCAGTGACCTCGAAGGATGTTATCGATTTTGTGAAAGAACATGTCATTCATAGATTCAGGATTCCCCAAACTAACACGACCGATGGAGGTTCGGTCTTCACTTCTCATGAGTTTAGAGAGTTCTGCGAGGACACGGGAATTAAGCTGATCCGATCATCTCCATACTATGCTCAAGCAAATGGGCAAGCTGAAGCGTCCAACCAGAGCCTTATCAAGCTGATCAAGAGGAAGATCGATGAGCACCCTAGACGTTGGCACGAAGTTTTGTTAGAGGCTTTATGGGCTTATCGCATGTCATGTCATGGAGCAATAAAAACCTCGCCATACCATCTAGTCTATGGACAAGAAGCCGTATTGCCCTGGGAGATTACGGCTGGATCGAGACGTGTCACTTTTCAGAACGATCTAACAACTGAAGAATACACGGCCCTGATGAGTGACAGTGTTGAGGATTTAACTGAGCTTAGGCTGTGGTCGCTTGAGAAAATCAAAGAAAACAAGGCCAAGGTAGCTCGTGCATATAATAAGAAGGTGAGACCGAAGGAGTTCCACGTTGGCGATCTGGTATGGGAAGCTGTATTGCCACTGGGGACTAAGGATGCAGCATATGGTAAATGGTCTCCAAATTGGCACGGGCCATACAGGGTCGATCAAGTTTTAAGGGGAAACGCGTACATGCTTGAGGAGCTGGATGGCGTGAAATTCCCAGTGGCTGTCAATGGTCAGCACCTCAAGAAATATTTCCCAAGCATGTGGGATGATGGACAGTGAAATATGGGGGCCGATACATGAAATCGGCCAATAAAAAAAATACAGCCGATGCACAGCCATCGACTCTAGAGGTTCAAACTGCTATGAGCAGGTGTCAGTTTACGTGAAGAAGCTACTGAAGGAATGCCGGAGGGCGTCAGCACGGACACGATCCACCTCGGCGATCTCGGCTTCGTCGTCTTCATCCTTGCCCGTCACTAGCTGCTTGTTCAGGGCACGTATTTCCGCCAGATCAGTCTTCAGTTGAGCTTTGAGGCCTTCTGCTTCGTCTTGGGAGCGGGCGATGAATGCTTCCTTGTCACGAATGAGCTGTTTAGTCACCTGGACCTTCTCTTCAAGATCTCCCAGTTCCTTTTTCAAGGATGCAAGCTCGGCGGTGCTGACAGAGGTGTCAGTTTTGGCATCCAGAGTCGCCTTTTTCTCGTTGAGTTGCTGACATTTGTCTGCAATGTTGGCCTTCAGTGGGAGTTGGGCGCGGCGCAGATTAATCCTCTCGCGAGCCAACTTCACCCTTGACCCGTAGAAAGACAGATTTACAACTGGCCAAAGCTTCACCTGCAGTGCTACTGGAAGTTGGTCCTTGATTTCAGCAAGAACACTCTTCACCTCTTCAGAACCCTCGATCAACTTCTCGATCGGGGAGGACAGCAAGGCTTTGAGACGCTGGAATTGAGGTAGAACAGCCCTTGCTCGTGGTTCATCGTTGGCAACAGGGAGGGTTGGTTCGATGGACTCAGGGTCGAACGTCAGCAGGCCTGAGATATCACAACCCTGGCAGGCCGAAATGGCGTCAGTATGCGTCCAACACGGAAGGAAGAGCCGAACGAAGCGAACGTACCTCTCCTAAGGTCAAGGGGATAGCAGATGATGAGACCATCAGCTTGTGTGTTGTTGCTGGGGGCTTGGCCAAAGTGGTAACCGTTTCAGTTACACCTTCAGGGATTACTAGATCCGGCCTTGCGGCAGGCATCGGCACTTCCCCGGCTTTTCCACTAGAAGTGCCAGTCGTCTGCATGGAAGGTGTTTAGCCGATGTAAATAAGTGATGAATCGGCAGATATAAAAAATAATAATTGGTAAGAGCATCGAGGGTGATGACTTTCGAAACCTCCTGGCTCGACGAAGAAGTTTGCAGCCCCTTGCGAGCCCTTTTGGGGCTCACGACTGGCCCCGCCTCGACTGATGCTCGGGGGGCAGCAGGTTCAGGAACTGGCCTTTTCCTGGGAGCCGATTGTGGCAAATCTGGCTGGATCGGTGTGATGATCCTCTCAGAGTCTGTTGGACCCAATTCTCCTCGATTGGATTGTGTGTCCTCGCTGGAGGTGTCTTCGACGGAAGCCTATAAGGAAGGAGAGCTAGTAAACACAAGCATGTTTGCAAGGATGAAGGAGATCAACCAAGGCATGGATCAGCATACATGCGAACTTTCTGGAGAAGGGCTCCGGCGCCTCAAAGTCTTCCTGGCAGCTACCTTCCTCACCACCGTTCTTGTTTTAGTTGGAACTCGAGGGGCGGCGGACCCAGAAGTGGCTTGGATCTTGGAAGCCGATTGTGGTGATATCGGCTGGTTCTGCATCACGACCTTTTTAAAAGGTGGCGAATTTTTGTAGAAAAGGACCACAGGAGCTGGTGGGAAGAATTCGAAGGGGGAGCCATCATCGTGTGTAGGTTCAGGACCATCTTGTTGCTGCAAGGAGACAAAGCGGGTTATTAGAAGGATCATTTGGGAGCTGCATCAAGAAAATTTACAAGTAATAGTACCTGTTCTACAGGGATATCATATTCAGCATCAAGCTGTTCCAGCAACGGTCCCAGAGCTCTCCTGAAGGCATGAGTCTTCCACATCGCCCACCAGTTCTCAAAACCATCGGTTGATGAAGTAAAGATGAGGTTATTGGGAATTGGGATGGTCAGAGCATCGAAGAAGGAATAACACCTTTGACTGGTGAGAGGATCGGGCAGGTCAGCTCTGCTCTCTGTAAGATGGTGGAGAAAGAGATGGGGAGGTACTTGTCCAAGGCCAAATTGCCGAGCCACTACGACTGGCTGGTAGAATTCATATCCAGGCTTGATTATTCTATTGGATGTGCTCATGCCAACTGGAAGAAAGCAGGGACGGATCACAGTGGAAAATAGCTGCCGAGTGCTGGTGTCATCGGCAAAGTTGTCTAGCCTAAAGGAGATTGGATTTTCAAAATGTTCCGATTCTTCCATGTAAGGAAAGAAGATGGGATTATCCAGGCCTTGGAAGAAAATGCTGAACCATTTGGATGCTTCCTGAGGGATCAGTTTGCTACCTGGCAGTCTGTATAGAGCTTGGCCATAGCTGGTGCATCGGATCTGCTTCCCTTTGACATCTGGAAAGGTGCAACTCGCCAAAAGGGGGAAGTTTGGGACATGGTTTTGAAAATACAGCTGGGCCCATAGCTGGATGAACCACCAGGGACCTCCTGTTTTGACTGCTATGCCGGAGAATAATTTGACAGACATCAACTGGAGATATCGATAGACTTCTCCAAGGAACAGTTTGCCGACGCCGAGTTGAGTGCCTTTGGCAAGTTCGTAGGCCAAGGAGAGGTAATTCTTGGTTGGAGCCAGGGAAGGGCCACAGAATATGAAATGTTCCAGCCAGAAGTTGAGGAAAGCTGTGTGTTCTTTCTCTGTGACAGGGCCTTTAGTTTTCATGTGTTTTTGAAGATATGCACCCCAGTTCGTGCAGTCTGTTTTGGAAGAAAGCTTGTAGGGGACCTTTGTCAGCTTAAAAGCAGAGGGGCTGGGTGATGTAACGTCCAGGCCAGTAATCATCACCACGTCTAACAGAGTTGGTGTCATAGGACCATGACCAAACATGAAGCAGTTCAGAGCATCGGACCAGAAATAGCCGATGGTTTTTAGAAGATTTTCATGTTTCTCCAGGGGAGACAATGACAAATGCAAGGCATCAGCTATTCCCGTGGTTTCCCATTGAGATTGGTAAGTTTTGGCTACCCTGCTGAACCAAGAGACCCAATGTTCAGGAGGATTAGGCCAGGCTCGCAAGCAGTCGGCCCAAGAATTCAAATCTAGGTTTTGGCTTGCGAAGGGGATTCTGTTTGCTTCGCAAGAGATCAGATGGGCAGGACTAGATTCTGTCCGGGGGCCAAGACAGAGAGAATTTGGGAGAGAAGGGTGCGGCAGCAGGATGTCTGAAACCTAAAAAATTTTAACGGTGGAATAAAGCATTAATTCAGGTGTTTGCTATTAATTCTAGCGCCATGTTCAGACTACGAGGAGCAGGCGTACCTTCAGACCAGAGACCGCTGTGTTGATATTGGACGATGCCGCCATCTGGTTTGCCGGCGGAGATGGATCTATGCGATTGGGGATCGAGGGTTCTTGTCGCTGTAAGCTCGATCTATGCGGTGAGGAAATTGGAGATCTGGTCTAGCCTTTTTGAAGAGGGTCACAGGTTACCGTTTGAAGTTGGAGAGTGGCTGCTCAGATTTATCTAAATGTGCGACCAAATTTGACCTTGTCAAACGTTTGTGGGGAAAGTCGATGTGTTACCATCGACTCGTTGGGCTTTGACTTGGTTGACCATATGAGCGTAGTATGGTGAAAGCCGATACATTGCTATCGGCTTCTGGAGCGTTGACCTATTTTGACTATCGGCAAAAGCGAATTGGAAAAGCAATCTTTGTTGATTCAAAAGACGATTGTCTACAATGGAGCCGATTGCTTACAAAAGGAAATCTACTGCTAGTACTACTACTACTAGTTCCTAATCTAGAGGCCGGTGTCGTCGCCGCTGTCCTCGCCGTCGTCGTACTCGCTGTCCTCAGCGCTGCTGCCGGCGTCGTCTTCGTCGCTGCTGCTGAGGATGTCAGCGGGGGCCTCCTCGTCCTCGTCGTCGTCTTCGGTGTCCTCGCTGGACCCGGCGCGGAAGCGCTTCACCGGCGGGTATTCATCGGAGGAAGTGTCCTCCTCCGCTTCCTCCTCCTCGTCGGAGGATTCGACGCCGTCCCAGGACCAGGCGTCGTCGGAGCTCTCCACCTCCAGTTCCCCGTCGACAAGGAACTGGAGGCCCTCCTCGCCGTCGGTCAGGGACTCGTCGTCCTCCGACCAGGCGGCGAAGTTCCAGTCCCTCTCGTCCCACCATTGTGGGGCGAGAGCCTCGTACGCCGCCATTGGCGGGTGCTCCGGCGTCGGCTCTCGGTTGCTCATCGTGTTGGAAGATTGGGAGGAAAGGGCAGATGATTTGGAGGAAGAAGAGGAGGCCATGGCGGAGGAAGAGGGTTTTTTCGGCGGAGGAAGAGGGTTTTTTGGCTAATGGAGGAAGATGGGGGCTGCAAACTGCTCAGATGAATTTAAATAAGGGGAATAGTGGGAGACGGTTCAATGCCATAGCAGTTTCCATAATGTGGTGCCAAAACGGTCAAATCATGCACTACGGAGGAGTTGAGAAGACAGGGCATCATGATGAGGGGGTGGCGTGACGATTCTGCTCTGCAACGCGTAACCCGATAAAAAAAAGAGAGAAGGGGAGAAGAAAAACATCAACAGAGTGGTTTTGGAATTATTATTGCCAAAACCAGGGGGGCATGTGTTATCGCCACATTTTGGCCAAAGGAGGAGATGGGCCGTAATCAAGATGGGCTTGGAAGATACATATATGCAACGTGTTGTTGAATCAGCCTTGTGCGTGGATTTGAGCTAAATTGCCCGTGTATCTTATATTGTAGTAGGTTACGTTTCGGTTTAAGTAAAGAGATAGGATTGTTAGGGTTATTCCAAAGATAGGAAGTCTCCGGACTATAAATATGTACCTAAGGTTATTGAGAAAGGAGGACGATCACGTTCACAACAAACACAATCTCGGCGCATCGCCACCCCTTGTTTCTAGGGTTTTTCTCGGGTAAGTGTCATGCTGCCTAGATCGCATCTTGCGATCTAGGCAGTATCTGCTTATGCGTTATTTGGTGTTACTCGTACTGAAGCCTTGTTGATGGCGAATAACACTATTATCATAGATTTGTTTAGGCTAGCATCGGTACCTTTTGCTATGATTGCTTAGTTATGCTACCTCTAGTTATCTCGCTGCCTTTGCACCTTTTCCCGGATGTAAGGGTAGTATCTTGCTTGATCTTTATTCAGTCGATTTGATCCGTTACAGTTTTGCCTTGTTTTCCAAGGTTTAGTTTGATATCCACGTAGTCAGGCCTTGCAAACGGGTTGAACGATCCAGTAGTACGTGAGGATATGGTTTGCTAATTCGAGAGGAGTTGTTCCGGGAATTGACTTTACGTCGGTTGTTAGGCCTTCTCTAGGGTTAGTTTTCTATCATCTTTTGTATTTACCAGGCTCAATTACGTGTAGGATGTTCCAATTACGTGGTGAAAACGTTAAACTGTCGTAGATCGATTTAACTTGTATTGATGAAGCAAAACCCCATGTTATCATAGATCTAATGCAGAACCATGGGATAATCGGCTCCAGGAGCCGATTCACAGGGAAACCTGGGAGCCGGTCACGGCTTGAATTTTACGTATGTTTGTTTGCCATGCAGGAAACCAATCGAAGCAATCCATCACCTTCCTGACCAGGTATAGGTCAGGTGGCACGCCCTTGCACCAACCAGGACGTGTGCCGGAGTTTTGCGGGCCGTTGCCCGAGGGACCAGGGCCCACCAGCAGTTCTGGGAGCCTCCCGGCTCTTCGTGTTGCCCGTCGCTGCTCGCCGGTGGGTTTTGGCAGGCAACACTTATACAATTATGTTTCCAATGATTTCTGATTCGTTTTGGTGGAAAACTGACATACCCGATAGGTTGCTAAAGTGATTCTCGCGCTGCATATGTCCACATTCTGTTTGGAATCATGTTAAAGGAAATATGGTCAGTTCTGACCGATTTGAATCCACACATAAGTTCATGGTTCTCAATCTTGCAGGTTATTTACGGAAAAGTAGGGCGTTGGAGTGAGATTAGTGTGGCAGAATGCGGGAGGACTTCTAGGGTGTAACCGCACTTGTGACGTAGATCAGTAGATGTCGAATTGGGATGTGGAAGAGAGTCAACTTAACTGCAGTCCACGCATCAGCTAACAAACCTCATGTACGTATTGCGCTACATCTGACGCCCTAAGTCCATTGGTATGACCTCGACCATATATATTTGACATGCATTTGGTACTTTGCAACCCTCAATTTGGCATTTGATACTTTAGTACTCTGATGGTTTGGTGCTGGTCGAGTAAGGAGGTAAAGAAGAATTTGGGAGTGAGTTTCAGCTGAGAAAGAATAACGTGAGAACAAGAAACAATAGAGAAAACTTTTCTCTCAGTTTCTTATCTCACTCCTCTCTTTATTTATTATAAATGTTTTCACATTACTTTGTGCCTTGAGTAGATGGGTTATATGGTTAGTGTTTGTCTATAAAATGCAATTTTGGCTTGCCATTATAGGTGATAAGTGAAAATTGGAGCTAAATTTGGCCACTTTCATCGCCCACCCTTCCGGCCAGATTTATTGCATACCAGCACAGCGTGACTTTCGTCAGCTTGTCAGGTTAATTCTTGCTTAATTTGTCTCTTGCTTTCTGTCCAGTCTCTGGCTATGATTTAAGATGAAATTAATTTTGGTTCTCTCCTAATAATGTATATCTTTCATATTCCTCGGTAGAGCACCATTCGTTATTTGGTTTTGATGTTTCACTGCTAAAATATAATTATTGGGTTGGCCAATAGAAGTAGATAATGACTGGTCAAATGCTGAACTTAAAAACGCCCCTTGCTATTTATTGTTTAATTTTATTGTGAAAATGGCAGGGATCTCCGGAAGAATTTCTTGGAACCTGGTGAAGACATTATTATGCAGCATTACAAGTTGGTTCAGAGAGATCTGCTGTGGTATGTATAAGCACACCATTTTAATTGCTCATAAGCGTAGTTTTAAGATTAAAGTTCTAACCGAAGTACGAGACTACTGTTATAAAACTTTGGTCTTTCCATTGGTAATCAAATTCATTCACTAAAATGCACATTTCCGTTGGTATACCAGTGTACACATTAAGAAAGTTAGTTTCAATTAGTTTGTTTTTTCTTACAGTGGAGATGAAATTTTTTTGTGGACTATTTTTTGAGAAAACTCAAAAGAATTTGCGTTTCGTTTCATTGAACAGATAGAAGACATCGAGGGTACAACCTCCAGCACACGCACACGCACACGCACACGCACATGCACACTACTGTCCTCACCAAGTGACTACAGCTTGGCAAGGAGGTGCCCCCAACTACAGACCGCAACGAAGTCAGGCCTCGCCTAGCCTTGCCTCCAGCCAAGAATGGCGAGGCAGCGTGGATCGGAGCAGCAGGGCAGCGTCACCGCCATTGCCAGACGCCTCCAGGGACGGTTCAGCCCCAGGACTACCCAGGCCAACGTACCACGCACCATGTTGCCTAGAGGATTGGCAGGTGCAAGGCAGGGCTCGGCTGGAACTGGTGGGGAATCGTCGGGGAAGTGCTGGCTCTGGCAGAGGTTGCGCACCATTTGTCCGGACCCTGTGAGGCACACTACGCCAAAGCGATGCATCGTCAACCTCTAGATGCTGCATCAGGTACTCCACTAGCAGGCAAAGCAACGCCCTCATGAGGGGAACGACGTTGAGACGTCGTCGCTGCCCGGTCCGGCAAGCCGGCCCTGGGGTTTCCCCCGTTGCTCGAGGATGAAGTCTGATCAGGGTCATGCCAGCGCCTCCAAGGAGGTAACGGCACCCTCTAGCGTCGCCGTTGACAGCGCAGGCCATCGCCGCGGGGGGTTTTCTCCCCGACCCAAGCACAGGGACCTCCGAAGACCATCGATGCAGGGGCAGACCGGAGGTGGCGTTGCAGGCCGCTGGCAAAGAACATCACACAAGGGGGAGAGCCTAGGAACTTGTTGAGTATCTACTTAATCATGCTGCTACATGGCATATCTCAGTCCTTTAATTCATAATTTTTATTGACATCAAGTTTATGCAGCCACAAAGGGCTTCTCATGGATTCATTCTTCGTTGTGTTTTATAAAGGAGGCTATGTTGGCTATTGAAAAGTTAGCTGATATAAAAAAAAGTAGCCCTGGGGAGTTATCCACATGTGGAAATTCACGCATCATTGCATATCTAAGAGAGGAGATTCATTAGAGAGGGAAGTCAAGTAAGTACCCCCTAAAATACTTCACGCCAATTTGACCCTCTAAAGGTACTAGCTTTTGGCAGCTAACTAACTACTACTATTTGTTTCTCTTGAACTGCCATACGAAAAAGACGCTAGGATAGCAGTGCAGGGAGCATTTTAAGAAACACTTTTGCTTGGTGATATCATCTATAATGTACAAGTTCGAGGCCATCGCGACTAGCTGCCCACGGAGGAAGAGTTTGAGCGTGCTTGGTAGACACTGGAGAAGAAGAGCACCAAAAGGGCCCAAATGATACGGCTACTGACATGAAAGTTGGTCTGTTTTCGCCATCTGGTTGATGTGGTACTTATACATGCTTTAAATCAAGTCCATGTTTTGAGAGAAACATGGAGTAGTCGAGGGGTTTGTGTTGCACTAGAAGCTTTGTTTGAAGATCTATAACAGTGTCATATTCCCATGAATGAAATCCTCAACCTTTTTAGCAGGCTAGATGTGGCCTGAAAATAATACTTCGTTGTTGTTTGCTCTTTTTTCGAAGATTTGCTTAGGTATGGTTGAGTAGTCCACATGCCAACCTGAACTAGCATGTATTTGTATATGCTTCATTGATTTTTGATTTGTTAGCATGCCTTTGCACAAAAAGATAGTATTTAATTTGGTAGACTGAGGATGAAGCGGCTGCTTATATTTAATTTGTTATGCCTTTTGTTTATTAAATCTTGTTCTTTTGATTTATAGAATAGGCAAAATGCTAGAATTCATTGTGTTCATGTCAGTTAATCTCATCATCATGCATAGTAGCTTTCAGTGAGGACTACAATGAACTGGCTTGGCTTGTGTAAAATAAGTATATAAGCGAACTATAAATTTTTGACCCTCTCTTGTTATTGACAATCAGGCAGTTTCACTATAATGAATTGACCGGTAAGATATATACAGTGCTATATTTTCTCTTTGCGGTTATTGAGTTGGTTCACTTTCCAATATCCATGTTAACTGGGAGAATCACTATAATATATTAACAACAAATGTGTTGACCTTTTTTGGATAGTGTAAAAGAACCTGGGACTTTGACTATGTAAGATTTCAGCAATCTTCTTTGATTGGCTTTAGGCAGGCTAACCAATTTCGTTTCTACAAAGTAAATTAAGTTGGGGAGTTAAATTCTAAACATTGGTCACGTGGAGAAGGAATGTCGATGGCATTTTCATATTATTGATTGGACTGGAAAAGAAGCCCCTAAATACAGCTAGATGGGTGCATGATGGTTGTCAGAGAGAAAAAAAGAGTGAGAAAGATATCGCCATTTCTCATTGGCTGAAAGCATAGGAGAACGACAAACATGGCAGATAGAGGAATTGATCTGGGCCAAAAGTGGATGTACCTTACCTACTAAGATCATCAGAGCTCAGTTGTTACTTCTATTTAGAAATTTCCAACCTCTAATTTTTTTTTACAATTTTCTTATCTTATGACCCGGACAGAGTTGCTATTGTTTAAAAATAATCCGGAAAGGAGAGAGCTGATGTCATCATCTTTTTATTTATTTTGCACTATAAGCATATTATCATTGATTTGTGGAGCTTCATGTTAGATAATATTTAATTTTGCTTCATGAAACTTGTGGACCTAAGCAAGAAAGTTGTCGCAATGTAAGAAGTATGTGATAAAACAGTTCTTTCCTTCATAGAAAGAAATAGGAGGACTTTACAAAAAATAAAGTATGCATGTACGGTGTATTATGTTTCGATGTTGGCATCTGATATTGGTGCTACAGTCCATATTGTAGAATCACGGTAGCCAGTTAATACTTCCGGTGCTTTGTTCACCACTCGATGAAAATTTCTCAGTATTTACCTGGTGCTAAAAAATACATGTTTACAGGTTAGAGACATGTCGTTTATGAACCACTCGTGGTTACTATTGAGATGCTTGCACAAATGGCAAGTTGATATTTTTCTTTACAGTGTGTTATCATAAGCCTTCTTGGTTTCATTGGTAAATTGTAGCCTCATATTTGTATCCTTAAATCATAGTAGTAGTCAAAGGTCTTGTCATCCAATATCCTTAGTCGTGTGTTGAATTCATGCTTTGATTTACACCAATGGTAGGCCAACACACAAGTCCTCGGTGCTATCTGGGGCGGATATTTGATGAATTATCACCACATGGAGGAGGAACTGGGTGCGTCGGAGCTCACGCCGAGGATGTGGCATGGCCAAGTACAGTCATTGACTTGCCACCTTTAAGATATCTTGTCTAGGCGCATCGTCTGTAGCAATTCACATATGTTTGACACATGAGTACACAACATAGTATATTTTGATCAAAATCTATATGGGTAATCTCTTTTTTGTTTGGTTAGCAGTCATCGAGATGGTGGAATTGATGTTTTTGCGGCGAGATGGAAGAATTGATGTTTTTGCGGCTTGTCAGGAAATGACATGTGGGCCGTGCTCGGCGGCATTCATGGTTTCTAAGTAAACAATTATTTGAGTAATATATCTCTCCATATAAGTCAAATGAAAATAGGAAAATTATAAAAACAAGTGAAATGATAAGAAAAAACATTGAGAAACTACTATATTGAAGTTCTCAATCATCTCATCTACCAAAAATCCCAAAAAAGAAAGAAAAAAATAAGAATTGTTTTAGGGATTCATAGAAATCTAATACATTGTGAAAAGAAGTATGTAACTTTTAGATTGCAGTGATGAAGCTCAAGCATGTCCTGGCAGTTTGAGAAACCAAGACGAGAATGATGTCATCCTGGGCTTGATGGTCTTGTCATTACTAAAAATACGACTTCATTTTTGTATCCTCTATGTGGTATATTTTCCATGTAAGAAAGAAAAAAAGATGGACCGTGGCAACGCACGGGCATTTAACTAGTTCCAGGACAAATTTCCTTCGTACCCCACGACTACGACCCACTGGCCGCTCTTCACAGCGAACACAAGACCGGATCACCCGTTATCAACTACTAATAAAAAAGAAAAAAATTGACCGCCCCTTATCAACTACTAATAAAAAAGAAAAAAAATCGAATGATTAGATTAGTGCTCCTGGATACTCAAGTGCTGATTAATTTCTTATAACATACTCTATTTTTCTTTGCCAGATAAGCTTTCAAACATCAACATTTCTTCAAAAGTATTCGTATATCTCTTTCGGATAAAAAAATCTATTTTGCGTAATTTCAAATGTTAAACAAGTCTCCCTATATCCATCAGCAGCAACAGTTCCAAATAAATATGACTGCAAATATAGAGGATTAGTCTGTGGCTACCCTGGACACGACAAGGTTGGATGAGCAAGAATGGGCGTATGGCACCATCATAATTTGTTCAATGATGTGCGGCAACCTTGTTAGAAATAAATGGGCTAACTTCTTTTGGTTCATGCAGATTTTAGATTTTCTCTAAATTTTAAAGTCCATGTGTGTAAATATTTATATGTGATTTTGTCTAAGTTGGTGTCAGCTCATATGTGTGTGGCAAGAGGAGTGAAAGCTAAAATTTAGTCTCACATGAAAAGTTGGATGAGAGTTACACCACCTTATAAATTGGAGTGTCTCACCAATTTGTAAGTGAGTAGGACGAAATTGCTACATGTGCGCTTCTTCTCCGACAACGCTCGCCCGCTCGTCTCGTCTCGACACACGTGCACATGACACTTTGCAGAATGAGCCTCAAGCCATGTCAACAGTTATGATAGAATGAGCCTCGTCTCGACATCGGAATCTGCCGTATTTTTGCTGCTCAGGAAAACCGCTTTGGTTGTGACAGACGGGTCAACAATTAATCCGTTCGGATCGCACCCGAATCGTGGGCTACTATAACCGATTTTCTAAGCTACTCTATATAAGTTGGTGCGCCTTCCACCACGCAACACACTGAATTCAAATTAGGGTTTTGCAAGCCTCTCTACTTGCGCTGCCACCGTAGTCTACTCCATCCCGCGAGTCGGCGTGCACCGGCTAACGGGAGAGCATGTCTCCAGAACCACTCGCATTTGCGATTCTCTATGGGAGAGAGAGAAAAAGGTTTTTGGGAAGCGTTCCACGCGACTGTTCAAGTTCGTTATCACGGCGTGTCTTCCCGGTTATCAAGCCGGACCTCGTGCGTGTCGTCTTCTTCGACAAGTGTCGACCAACCTCTGCACCAACGACGACTTTATTGATAACCGATCAGTACGTGTACCATGGTTCGATCTGTTGCTATACTATGGATGTTTTGTATATACATTGCTATTGTTCGTGTTGATTAGTACATCTAATATGTTAAAGTTTCACATGATCGTAGTTGCTATAGTCATGATTTATATTCTGAAATTAATTGTGAAAATTATGTCTAATAACCCAATAATCCAAAAACCTTATTATAGACAATTTTCCGAGTTAAACATGAAACACTTGGCCGATGCACTGAAGCCGGATAAGTTTACAGGAGTACACCTTAAGAGGTGACAGTACAATGCCATGCTCTGGCTGCGAGATCTGGAAGTATTCGATGCTAGTAAAGACTTGCCTAAAGGAACTATATCCGACGAGGATTGGAACAAGTTTGAGGAAACCAATATTGCTTTTATGGGATGCATTCTGAGTGTTCTTGACAACAAATTTTTTGATGTGTACATGCCATCACATATGGAAAAGAGGTATGGAAGGCACTAATCGCTAAGTTCGGTCTAGCAGATACAACCAGTGAACTGTACATCATAAAGAGCTTCCATGACATTAGGATGGTGAATAACTGTTCTAGTTGAGTAAGCTTATGTGAAACAGCGCATTGCTAAAGAGGCCGAACATCATAGAGTTGATAGTTTAGTCCCATATTAATAATTTAAAAAGGGTTTAAAAAGTTTACAAAGGTTTATCAATTAAGTGGGTGTACTCCTCCTCCACTACCTGCCTCGCCACACCACACAGCGTTAAGTGCCACGTTTCACGAATCGAGTTGAGTTAGAATTTTTTTTAGAAGATTAATTTTTTATTTGGTGTATTACTTTATATGTACGTTTGTTTTGACGTGCGTGAGCATGTTTCACACATGCTCACTTTTTTTAACCATGCTCACTTTTTTCACCACGTGACCCTTGTGTTCTCCGTTCTTTTTGATTGGTTGCTTCTTCACATGCCAACTACTCTCTGCATGGCCATAAGAGCATGACTCTGAAATCCGATCCCTTGAGATTATATAGTCTGATTATGTTTTTGAGGAGCCTCTTGGTGCGACTGACTGCTAACTTATGTCTGAATACATCATGGTCGTTTGTTTGAATACACCTGATCCACATACTATCAATGGATTTTGCAACATATATAGAGAATCGAAAAATCCTACGCAAGAGAGCGAACAATAACCAAAATCCAATCTAGAAGATGCAAATAACATGAGAGATTGCATATTCATACCCTTAAAGAACGCAAACGGAAATGTTTTAACAATATGGATGGTGTAGACGCTCCCTCAGCAATCCAACTGATCCAACGCCGCAATGAGCGGCGTCTCCAGGATATGCACACATACGATGCAGCAACCACTCCTCGTTCCAGCAAGAGAGAGGGAGCAATATATTGGATCTAGGCTAGCACTACGACAATGTGGTGGCTCGGGTGGAGATTCCCAAGAGCAGGGCTTCACCTACGCACGGGGGAGGAGAAAGGTGGAGTATAGGGGAGGGGCGGTGGCTAGAAGTTGTGTTTCACTAGGCTCCCCTATCTTGATATTGTTGGAGATATGCCCTAGAGACAATAATAAAAGTGGTTATTATTATATCTTTGTGTTTATGATAAATGTTTACATTCATGCTATAACAGTATTAACCAGAAACATTAATACCTGTGTGATTTGTAAACTAAATTAGAGTCCCTAGTAAAGCCTCTTTAATAATACTGGCTTGTTGATTAATAGATGATCGTGGTTTCTCGATCATGAACATTGAGATGTTGTTAACAACGAGATCATATCATTAGGAGAATGGTATGATGGACATACTCCTGTAGATAAGTGTAGCATAAAGATCAAGTCATTTCAATAGTTTGCTTGCTATAAGCTTTCCGATACATAGTAACCTAATTCCTTCGACCATGAGATCATGCTAATCACCATCACCGGAAGGATGCTTTGGTGACATCAAACACCACACCGTAACTGGGTGGCTATAAAGGTGGCATTGAGTGTTCGGAAACTATGGGTTGAGATACATGGATCAAGAGTGGGATTTGTCCATCCATATGACGGATAGATATACTCTGGGCCCTCTCGGAGGAATGTCATCCAATTAGCTTGCAAGCATGTGACTGGCTCACAAGGGATCACATATCACGGGAACGAGAAAAGAGTACTTATCGGTAACGAGGTTGAACTAGGTATGCAGAGATACTGACGATCAAAATCTCGGATAAGTAAACTATCGTGAGACAAAGGGAAATTGGTATCGTATGTAAGTGGTTCATTCAATCGCAAAGTAATCGTAGAAATATGTGGGAGCCATATGAATTTCCAGATTCCTCTATTGGTTATTGATCGGAGAAGTGTCTCGATCATGCCCGCATAATTCACGAACCGTAGGGAGACACACTTAAGGATTCGATGTTGTTTAGTAGATATGGAATGTTAATAAGGGATGCCGAATGTTGTTCGGAGTCTCGGATGGGATCCGGGATATCATGAGGAGATCCGGAATGGTCTGGAGAATAAGATTTATATAAGGAAAGTCTGATTCCGAAGTTCGGGAAAGTTTCCAATGTTTTCATCGGAGAGGTTCTACAAGGGTCTAGAAGGTTCACCGGTTCGGAAGGAGAATGGTCCATGAATGTGTCATGGATGAGTGGAATGATTGGATCATATCCTAGGTCACTTGGTGTGTGCATTTGTAAGAGAGAATTAAAGCTCTAAATTGAAAGTCAAAGGGGAGTTTGAAAAGTCAAACTGGAACAATGGTTTCCTAGTGGGAGAAGAAACAAGTCCTTCTCTCAATCCAACTTGGGTTTGGGTTTGGATTCAAACCCACCCCTACCAAGGCTGCCCTCCTCTCATAAATAGAGGGGGAGGGCTGCCCCAACACACAAGCCCTAGCCCCTGTCCCCGCACAAGAGCCGCCGCCGCTCGCCGCCGCCTCGCGCTGCCACCGGATTGTTGCCGCCGCACTAGCCGCCGCCGACACCTCCTCCTCCTCCCGGTCATCTAAACCCTAGATCTCCGGGAAACCCTAATCCACCATAACTCGCACCGGCTTAGGCGAAGCCCTGCAGGATCTTCCCTCTACTTCCGACACCACGCCGTCGTGCTGTCGGAATTGTGAGGGGATAACTATAACCTCCGCTGCCTGCTGGAACAAGGGAGAGGAAGGTCTTCATAGAGTACCGAACGTGTGACCGACTGCGGAAGCGCTGCCGAAACGCAGCGCTGGAAGGATCGTCTACGCGATCTTGAGATCGGCAAGTGTACGACTACATCACCCACGAGAATCTGCTCTCGTTAACCGCTTTGTAATCTTCGAGGGTGAGTGCTTCTATCGACTCGTTGCTACAATCTAGTAGATAGATCTTGGCTTGTTTGTGTGCATGCGGTAGATTTTTTTTGTTTTCCATGCTACGAACCCCTACAGTGGTATCCGAGCCGTGTCTATATGTAGATCTGTTGCACGAGTAGAACACAATGGTCATTGTGGGCGGTGGTGCTTTTATTATCAATTGCTTTTTGTGTACTTTGCATCTTGCGGTATGATGGGATGAAGCGGCCCGGGCTAACCTTACATGACATCGTTCATGAGACTTGCTCCACGCTTAACATGCAACTTGTATTGCATAAGTGGCTTTGCGGGTGTCTGTCTCTCCCATAATAGTATAGATTCAATTTACAATGGGCACTTGATAATTCAAACATCAACGTTGTGGTTCTTGTTCGTAAGTTAGAGCGGCACTTATTGAAAGCCCCAAACCATGTAAAATATGCAAAGAAAATTAGAGGCGTCTAACTTTGTTTTGTAGCGGTGTGCTGTGATGTGATATGGCCATGATTGTGATTATATATGATGTATGCAATGTTCCTTATTGTAAGTTGGCAACCGGCAGGAGCCATATGGTTGTCTTTTAAATTACGTTAAGACCTGTGTGTCTATTGAAAGTAGTTGTAATAGTTGATGCTGGTGGACGACAACCATGAAGCGGCGCCATTGACCTTGACGCCATACCGGTGATGATGGATATCATGTTCATGCTTGAAGATGGAGATCGGAAGCACAAAGAAGATGATCCCTTATGAATTGCATGTGATGTTAATCCTTTTATGCATCTTGTATTGCTTAGTTCACGACGGTGGCATTATAAGATGATCCCTCAAGCACATAATTTCAAGTTTTAAAGTGTTCATCCTTAGTAAGCACCGTTGCTAAAACTCGTTGTTTTGAAGCACCACGTGATGATCGGGTGTGTTAGATTCTGCGAGTGTATACAATGTGAGCAAGCCAGATTTGCTCATGCGGAAGCTAAGGTTTGATCTTGACGAGCCTAGCATGTACAGACATGGTCTCGGAACACGGATCACCGAAAGGTAAAGCATGAGTCATATAGTAGATATGATGAACATGTTGATTGTTCGCCATTGATGCTACATCAACTCTCGTGATGATCGGTTTTGATGTGGTGGATTTGGTTCGTGTGATCACTAAAACAATTTGAGGGATATTGTTTTGAGTGGGAGTTCACCTAGATTAATTTAACTATTAATTAGAACTCAGTTTGTCATAAACTTAGTCTAAACTATTGCAAATATGTTGTAGATCAATGGCGGCCCCTACCATCAATTTTAATGCGTTCCTAGAGAAAGAAAAGTTGAAAAACAATGGAAGCAACTTCACGGATTGGTTCCGCAATTTGAGGATTGTCCTCAATGCTGGTAATTTGACCTATGTGCTGGATGCATCTCTGGGTAACCCGCCTGCAGCTGATGCTACCGATGAGGTAAAGAATGTTTTCCTCGTTCGGAAGAATCAGTACTCCACAGTTCAGTGTGCTATCTTGTATGGTTTGGAATCGGAGCTTCAGAAAAGGTTTGAGAACCATGACCCACATGATATTGTCCGGGAACTCAAAATGATATTTGAGGCTCACACGACAGTTGAGAGTTATGAGGCTTCTGAAAAGTTCTTTAACTGCAAGATGGAAGAGGGCAGCTTCGTTAGTGAGCATGTTCTTAAGATGTCTGGGCACGCAAGCAAGCTTCAAAGCTTAGGTATAGTGATTCCTAATGCTTTGGGGATTCACCGTGTCCTCCAATCACTACCACCAAGTTACAAGAACTTTGTGATGAACTACAATATGAAAAACATGGACAAGTCGTTGCCCGAACTCTTCTCCATGTTGAAGTTTGCAGAAGTGGAGATCAAGAAAGAGCACCAAGTGTTGTTGGTCAATAAGACCACCAAATTCAAGAAGCAAGGCAAGTCTAAGAAAAAGGGAAACTTCAAGAAGGGAGGTAAGAAAGTTACTGCGCCGATGAGGAAGACCAAGGCTGGGCCTAAGGCTGATACTGAGTACTTTTATTGCAAGGGAGAGGGTCACTGGAAGCGGAATTGCCCAAAGTACTTGGCGGATTTGAAGAACGGAAATATCAATAAGAAAGGTATATCCGATATACATGTTATTGATGTGTATCTCACTAGTACTCGTAGTAGTGCCTGGGTATTTGATACTGGTTCGGTTCCTCATATTTGTAACTCTAAACAGGTGCTGCAGAATAAACGGAAGCTAGCGAAGAACGAGGTGACAATGCGCGTTGGAAATGGATCAAAGGTTGATGTGATCGCGGTCGGCACGCTACCTCTTCATCTACCATCGGGATTAGTTTTATACTTAAATAATTGTTATTTGGTGCCTACGTTGAGCATGAACATTATATCCGGATCATGTTTATTGCGAGACGGTTACTTGTTTAAGTCCGAGAATAATGGTTGTTTGATTTATATGAGTAATATGTTTTATGCACATGCACCTTTGATAGATGGTCTATTCTGCTTGAATCTCGATTGTAGTAATACACACATTAATAACATTGAAGCTAAACGTTTGAAATTGAGTGATAACTCGACCTATATGTGGAACTATCGTCTTGGTCATATTGGAGTGAAGCGTATGAAGAAACTCCATTCCGATGGACTTATTGAATCACTTGATTTTGAATCACTTGAAAGATGCGAAGCATGTCTGATGGGTAAAATGACTAAGACTCCATTTTCTGGTATGATGGAGCAAGCTACGGATTTGTTGGAAATCATACATACCGATGTGTGTGGTCCAATGAGTGTAGCATCGCGTGATGGTTATCGCTATGTTCTTACCTTCACGGATGACTTGAGTAGATATGGGTATATCTATTTCATGAAACATAAGTCCGAAACTTTCGAGAAGTTTAAGGAATTTCAAAGTGAGGTAGAGAATCAACGCAACAAGAAGATTAAATTTCTACGATCTGATCGTGGAGGTGAATATCTAAGTTACGAGTTTGGCAAGCATTTGAAGAAATGCGGAATACTTTCACAATTGACACCACCGGGAACACCACAACGTAATGGTGTGTCTGAACGTCGTAATCGAACTCTCTTAGATATGGTTCATTCTATGATGTCACTTACAAATTTACCGCTATCATTTTGGGGTTATGCATTAGAAACATCCGCATTCACTTTAAATATGACACCATCTAATTCCGTTGAAACGACACCGTATGAACTATGGTTTGGGAAGAAACCTAAATTGTCTTTCCTTAAAGTTTGGGGTTGCGAAGCTTATGTAAAGAAGTTACAGCCCGACAAGCTTGAACCCAAAGCGGAAAAATGCGTCTTCATAGGATACCCAAAGGAAACTATTGGGTATACCTTCTATCATAGATCCGAGGGAAAAATATTCGTTGCCAAGAATGGATCCTTTCTAGAGAAGGAGCTTCTCTCGAAAGAAGTGACTGGAAGGAAAGTAGAACTCGACGAGGTTGTTGAACCTTCTCTCAAACTTGCGATTAGCGCAGCACCGGAAGTAGTTCCTATGGCGCCTACACCAATAAGAGAGGAAGCTAATGATGTTGATCATGAAACTTCGGTTGAAGTTACTACGGAACCTCGCAGGTCGACGAGAACTCGTACCACTCCTGATTGGTATGATCCGGTTATGAGTGTCATGTTGGTGGACAACACCGATGACCCTGCGACATATGAGGAAGCGATGATGAGCCCAGATTCTAATAAATGGCATGAAGCCATGAAATCCAAGATTGTATCCATGTACGAAAACCAAGTATGGACTTTGGTGGACTTACCGGATGGCCGGAAGGCTGTCGAGAACAAATGGATTCTCAAGAAGAAAACAGATGCTGATGGTAATGTTACCGTCTATAAAGCTCGACTTGTCGCAAAAGGGTTTCGACAAATTCAAGGAGTTGACTACGCTGAGACATTCTCACCGGTAGCGAAGCTAAAGTCTGTGAGGATTATGTTAGCGATCGCTACATATTATGATTATGAGATATGGCAGATGGATGTCAAAACGGCGTTCCTCAATGGAGACATTGATGAAGAGTTGTATATGGTACAACCCAAAGGTTTTGTTGATCCTAAAGATGCTAACAAGGTATGCAAACTTCAACGGTCCATTTATGGATTGAAGCAAGCATCCCGGAGTTGGAATCAACGTTTTGATAAGGTGATCAAAAGGTTTGGTTTTATACAAACTTATGGAGAAGCTTGTATTTACAAGAAAGTGAGTGGGAGCTCTGTAGCGTTCTTAATACTATATGTAGATGACATATTGTTGATTGGGAATGATGTAGACCTTCTTAATAGTGTCAAGGATTATTTGAATAATAGTTTTTCAATGAAAGATCTTGGCGAAGCAGCTTACATATTAGGCATAAAGATTTATAGATATAGATCAAGACGCCTAATATCATTGTCACAGAGTACATATTTGGACAAAGTTCTAAAGAGGTTTGGAATGTAAGATAGCAAGAAAGGGTTCTTGCCCATGTTGCCCAATACGACCTTGAGTAAAACTCAAAGTCCTGCAACGACAGAAGATAGAGAAAGGATGAGTAAGACTCCCTATGCCTCAGCCATAGGATCTCTTATGTATGCCATGCTATGTACTAGACCCGACATTGCATATGTTGTTAGTTTGACTAGCAGATATCAAAGTGATCCAGGAGTGGATCATTGGACAGCGGTCAAAAACATCCTTAAGTACTTGAGAAGAACAAAGGATATGGTTCTTTCTTATGGAGGTGATGAATAGCTCGTTGTTAATGGTTACACCGATGCTAGTTGGAACACTGATCCGGATGATTCTAAATCACAATATGGATATGTATTTACTTTGAATGGTGCAGCAATTAGCTGAAGAAGTGCAAAGCAAAGCGTTGTGGCGAGATCTTCAACTGAATCGGAATACAAAGCTGCTTCGGAGGCTTCACAAGAGGCGATATGGATGAAGGAGTTCATTACAGAGCTTGGTGTGGTTCCAAGTGCGCTGGACCCAATGTCCATCTACTGTGATAATATGGGTGCCATAGACAATGCGCAAGAACCAAGGTCACACAAGAAGCTGAAGCATATTAAGCTACGTTTTCACGCTTTTCGAGAACATGTCCAACATGGTGACATAAAGATTTGCAAAGTACACACAAATCTGAATGTGGCGGATCCGTTGACTAAACCTCTCCTGAGGGAAAAACATGACCAACACCAAACCGCCATGGGTGTTCGGTATATTACCATGTAATCTAGATTAGTTGACTCTAGTGCAAGTGGGAGACTGTTTGAGATATGCCCTAGAGGCAATAATAAAAGTGGTTATTATTATATCTTTGTGTTTATGATAAATGATTACATTCATGCTATAACAGTATTAACCGGAAACATTAATACTTGTGTGATTTGTAAACTAAATTAGAGTCCCTAGTAAAGCTTCTTTAATAATACTGGCTTGTTGGTTAATAGATGATCGTGGTTTCTTGATCATGAACATTGAGATGTTGTTAAAAACGAGATCATATCATTAGGAGAATGGTATGATGGACATACTCCTGTAGATAAGCGTAGCATAAATATCAAGTCATTTCAATAGTTCGTTTGCTATAAGCTTTCTGATACATAGTAACCTAATTCCTTCGACCATGAGATCATGCTAATCACCATCACTGGAAGGATGCTTTGATGACATCAAACACCACACCGTAACTGGGTGGCTATAAAGGTGGCATTGAGTGTTCGTAAACTATGGGTTGAGACACATGGATCAAGAGTGGGATTTGTCCATCCATATGACGGATAGATATACTCTGGGCCCTCTCGGTGGAATGTCATCCAATTAGCTTGCGAGCATGTGACTGGCTCACAAGGTATCACATATCACACGAACAAGAAAAGAGTACTTATCGGTAACGAGGTTGAACTAGGTATGCAGAGATACCGACGATCAAAACCTCGAATAAGTAAACTATCATGAGACAAAGGGAAATTGGTATCGTATATAAGTGGTTCATTCGATCGCAAAGTAATCATAGAAATATGTGGGAGCCATATGAATTTCCAGATTCCTCTATTGTTTATTGATCGGAGAAGTGTCTCGATCATGTCCGCATAATTCGCGAACCGTAGGGAGACACACTTAAGGATTTGATGTTATTTAGTAGATATGGAATGTTAATAAGGGATACCGAATGTTGTTTGGAGTCTCATATGGGATCCGGGATATCACGAGGAGATCCGTAATGGTCCAGAGAATAAGATTCATATAAGGAAAGTCCGATTCCGGAGTTCGGGAAAGTTTCCGATGTTTTCATCGGAGAGGTTCTAGAAGGGTCTAGAAGGTTCACCGGTCCGGAAGGAGAATGGTCCATGAATGTTTCATGGATGAGTGGAATGATTGGATCATATCCTAGGTCACTTTGCATTTGCAAGAGAGAATTAAAGCTCTAAATTGAAAGTCAAAGGGGAGTTTGAAAAGTCAAACTGGAAGAATGGTTTCCTAGTAGGAGAAGAAACAAGTCCTTCTCTCAATCCAACTTGGGTTTGGGTTTGGATTCAAACCCACCCCTCCCAAGGCTGTCCCCCTCTCATAAATAGAGGGGGAGGGCTGCCCCAACACACAAGCCCTAGCCCCTGTCTCCGCACACGACCCGCCGCCGCCGCTCGCCGCTCGCCGCGCTGCCTCCTCGCACCGCTGCCGGATCGTCGCCGCCGCACTAGCCGCCGCCGACACCTCCTCCTCCTCCCGATCATCTAACCCTAGATCTCCGGGAAACCCTAATCCACCATAACTTGCACCGGCTTAGGTGAAGCCCTGCGGGATCTTCCCTCTACTTCCGACACCACGCCGTCGTGCTGTCAGAATCATGAGGGGAGAACTACAAACTCCGCTGCCTGCTGGAACAAGGGAGAGGAAGGTCTTCATCGAGTACCGAACGTGTGACCGACTACGGAAGCGTTGCCGGAACGCAGCGCCGGAAGGATCGTCTACGCGATCTTGAGATCGGCAAGTGTATGACTACATCACCCACGAGAATCTGCTCTCGTTAACCTCTTTGGAATCTTCGAGGGTGAGTGCTTCTATCGACTCGTTGCTACAATCTAGTAGATAGATCTTGGCTTGTTTGTGTGCATGCGGTAGAATTTTTTTGTTTTCCATGCTATGAACCCCTACAGACATAGGCATGGCGGCCAAGAGGGGCAGCCTTGCTGAAAGGACTATATTTTCCCGTGCTATTTTGGTGATGATGATAATCCCACTTGTGATCTAACCGTGTGCTTGAGTTTCAGGTTAATTGCTTTTGATGATTCTTATGAAGTGTGTGGATGCTCTCTTTGGGATCTCGTGAAGACGGCAGTCTTTCATTTTTCTATTTCTTTCTTTTTATTGCTTTAGATCGCCGTACTATCAAGAGGGGTCTACCTCGGAAGGCTGTGGAGAATCATCTATTTTTGCACAAACCATATATGCACCGCCACAGCCATCCTACTCATCTGAGAGAGAGCAAAGTTCTAATCTGTTGGAGCATTTTTTGTCTGATCGGAACTTCCGGCCAGGCGCCAGAAGTTCCGCTCATGGCTCTCTATGGGAAGGATCTGGGACTATGTTCCGGTCCAACTTCCCTGGAAGTTCCGGCCAGCTCCCAGAACCTTCTGTTTTGGTATGTTCTATTTGGCGGAACTTCCACCGGAAGTTGCACGAGAAGTTCCGATCAGGAATTCCCGTGGCTTCTTCCACCAAGATCCCGAGCGGAACTTCCGCCCAGGCGCCGGAACTTCCAGTCAAACAATGTTGGCGACCCAGTTGTTCCGCCCCAAGTTCCACTCAGATTCAGTATACTTCTGTTTGGAAGTGTTCTATTTGATGGAACTTGCATCAGAAGTTTCACCAGAACTTCCAGTCAGGCTTTTGGAGCGTGCATCAACGGCCTGATGACCGTTGGAGCTACGCTGGGCGGAACTTCCGGCCACTCACCGAAACTTCCGGTGAGGCCGCGAACTGTCCAACGGTTCAGTTTGGAGGGAGCCTATTTAAGGCGCCCTCCTTCTTCCTCCTACCTATCTCTTAAATTTTCTCTCTCCTCCATTAATACCTGAGCTTCACCTTACTAGATATCTCTCCCTAGCCACTCAAATCACTTGATATTTTGAGAGGTGAGGGAGGTGACCTAGATCTACACTTCCACCAAAGAAGATTTGATTCCCCCCACCTATCCTTTGTGGATATTGTTACTCTTGGGTTTGTTGGAACCTTAGACGGTGTAGGGCATCCTCGGAGCTAAGGGCATGTGTTGTAAAGCTCTGTGGTGTCGTTGAGGGCTTCTAATTGAGTTGTGGAGCTTCCCCCTAAACCTTGTTGTAAAGGTTTCGGTTGGCGCCTTCAAGGTCACCGGTTAGTGGATTGTGAGACCTCCTTTGCGGGGGAGCTCACCGGAGAAGAAGGTGAGGCCTTTCTGGCGCTCGGGTGACCTTGTGTGGCCCCAACACATCTCCAACGTAGATGTAGCTCCCTTGGGAGTGAACTATGGGAATTACATCTCTGTGTCCCCGCTCTGGTTATCTCGTTCCCTACCTTTACTTCTTGATCTTTACCGTTCTTGTGGTCGTTGTTAGTTCTGTAGAATATAGGTTGTTCACCTAGTTGCATATCTAGAGAAATTTTCTTGCCAAGTCTAAAATTTTGTAACAAATTAAAAAATTAGTAGTTGCCTATTCACCCTCCTTTAGTCGATTCAAAGTTGGTACTTCCAATTGGTATCAGAGCCAAGGTTCTTATTTTGGGCTTTACCGCCTAAGGGACGATGGCCGACGAAGGGGGTAGTGAAAATGAAAACTCCAAGAACTTGGCCACCATGTATGACCTCAAGCAATTGGTGACATCCTTGATGTCCAAGTTTGAGGAAATGGTGACTATTTTGCAGTCTCTCAAGCCAAACCCCATGGTTTCTCTTGCGACACCCCAAACCACCAAGCTTCCTCCCACCGTTCCCGTGACCGCCACCGGGGTGAATCCCGCAGCTGTCACCACTCACTTGGGACTTGATTTTTTTGCTCAAACATCTACCAAGGTTCCAAGCGAGAACACCGAGGAGCCCGAAGACTCAACTTCCAAAGAGGAAAGTGGAGGAAAGGACTACTCGGCAGTGCCCCCACTGCCGAAGTACACTCCGGATCCACCCATTCCCATGCCACACATCATTCCTCAAGGAGCACCACCTATGCTAGATACTTCAAATTTTCGCCAATTGGCAATATCTAATGCGCTCACATATTTCCAGCTCTTCTATTGAGTTAATGAGGATTGTGGAGGATGGGTTCTCTCCATATGATCCAAAGAAGTTGACTCGAGGTGAAGTGGTGGACAAGCAACTCAATGCCACGGCTTTGGGGATGATTGAGAAGGCCTTAACTCCCAAGGACTTTGCTCACATTCGCCAATTCAACACCGCCAAGGAAGCATGGGATCATCTCACTGAGCTATTTGTTGGGAATGCAAGCATTCAAAGATCCAATTTTGATGAAGTCAACAATGAGTGCGATGGTTTCGCTATGCAAGATGATGAGACTCCCGAAGACATGTATAGGCGGCTCAAGGTCCTTTGCTGCACTATGAGGGATCTTGGTGCCACCTATGTTGATGACAAGTTCATGAAGAGGAAGTTCATTCAATCTCTCCTTCCTTTTGAAGAACAAAAGCTCAACTCCATCAAGGGAAGAACCAAATTTCACCTAATGACCTCCCAAGAAGTCTTGAGTGAAGTGATTGCCATGACCATTGCCAACAAGAACACGGAGTCCGCTCGTGCTAGGGCTATTGGATCAATAAAAGTGAATCTTTCTTTGAAGGCCAAGGCTATTGAAGTTGATGATGATGATACATCAAGTGAGTGGTCTCAAGAGGACCTCAAGTGTGCCTTCAACGAACATCTTGCTCTCGCTTCAAGGGCCTTTTGGAACAAGTACGAGATCAAGTCAAGGTCAAGGGACAACCCAAGATTCAACTCATCCAACAAGTCTCCCAAGGCAAGGACATGCTACAATTGCAACGACAAGATTCACTTTGTGGACAAGTGTCCCTTTGAGAACTGTGAAGACAATGGTGGTCGTCTTATTCGCAAGATCAAGTCAAGAACTCCTCACCCTTTGAACAAGAACTATGCCGTCAAGAATGTTGACAACAAGGAAAGAGCTATAGTGTTCCATGAAGAATACCTTTCAGGCACGGATGAAGATGATGATGAAGTCCAAGGCAGAGAAATTGTGGGAGTTGCTGCTATTGCCACTACCTCTACTCCACGATTGTCCCTCTTCGACTCACCAAATGAGAACGTCATCTCCTCCAACCAAAAGTGTCTCATGGCCAAGGCCACCGAGGTAAAATCTAAACCCACTCCTCAAACCATCTCTAGTGAGCCTTCTTCTCTTGATCATGTTGGTCTAGAGATAAAGAAAGAGATGATAGATATGTGTGAGTTTATTGCTACCTTGGATGAATAAACTAAAACTTGCTTTGATTCCTTGCTTGCACAACTTGAAAATGCTAGGGATGCTTTAGATGAAAAGGAAGAACTTCTTGACTTGTTAAGTAAAATGAAAGAGATGTCGCCGATGAAATTGCTTCTCTCACTCAAAGTCTTGAGGATGAACAAAATATGAGAATTAATCTTGAGGAAAGTGTGTCTAAACTTGTAGATGACCATAACAACACCATGTGCTCTCTCACTAAAGAACGTGATCATGCTCTTGCATTGGTTAAGGTTCTTAAGAAAGAGAAAGTTGAGTTTGGTGTTGGTCATGATAGGACTCGAGAAGATCTTGAGAAACTCAAAGAGGAACACAAAGCCTTGGAGAGCAAATTCTCAAGTCTTTTTGAATCCCATGAACAACTTCAAACTCAACTAACTTGTGAACATGCTAAGTCTTCCGCTGTGGAAATTATAGACTTGTGTAGCACTCCTAACCCTTGTTGCAAACATGAGCATCTTATTGAGGAGAACAAGGCGTTGAAGGATCAACTTGCCAAGACTAAGAAGAAGAACAACAAGAAGAAGAAAAAGAACAAGGGCATGGCTCAAGGACCTTCTAATGGTCCAACCATCTTCCAAAGTGACAACTTTGCCGGAAAGAACAATCCCTCTTATATTCTTTGCAAGTCCTATGATGGTCATATATATGCTAGATATGTTGGAACTTCTTACACGCATGATTATCATTGGGCCATTTGGGTGCCAAAGACTCTTGTTACTAACAAAAGGGGACCCATTGCAAAATGGGTACCTAAAACCAAAGCTTGATTTTATTGTAGGACTATGCTTCCGGTGGAGCAAAATGGGTGCTTGATAGTGGTGCCACAAGTCATATGACCGGAAGCAAGTCTATCATGACGGAGATAAGACCAAATATTGCTAACACCATGGTCTCCTATGGTGATAAAACAAGTTCTCAGGTTTTGGCTTTTGTTAAAGTGGTGGTAACCCCGGATGTATCCTTAGTTAACGTCATGCTTGTCAAAACTCTTGGTTACAATTTACTTTTAGTTTGTGCTCTTGCCATTATGGGTCTTTCTTATTTCTTCAATGAGCACTCCGTGGTCCTCATGTGGAGCAAGTCTCTCAAGGTGGCATTCGTAGGGTATATAGAGCATGACTTGTATGTGGTGGACTTTTCGGGGACCACCACTCCTCATGCTCTATGTCTCTATGCTAAAGACGACAAGGGATGGTTGTGGCATCGCCACCTAGCCCATGTTAACATGAGAACTTTGCAAAGACTTCACTCCGAGGGCCAATCCTTGGTCTTAACGATGTTTCTTTTGCCAAAGATCGTGTTTGTAGGGCTTGTATTGAAGGGAATATGCATGAAACTCCTCACAAAGTTCTCAATCAAATCACCACGGAGAGATGCTTGGAGCTCTTGTACATGGACCTCTTTGGGCCTCCCTCTCATGATAGTCTTGGAGGCAAGAAGTATTGTTTGGTTATTGTGGATGATTTCTCAAGATACACTTGGGTGTTCTTCTTCAAGTACAAGAGTGAGACTCAACAAACCGTCATCGACTTTGCCAATGAAGTACAACGAAAACACAATGCAACCATTCTCTCCATCCGAAGTGACAATGGCACCGAGTTCAAGAACTATACCTTGGATGAGTTTCTTAGTGATGAAGGCATCAAGCATCAATACTCCACTCCCTATACCCATCAACAAAATGGTGTTGCCGAAAGGAAGAATCACACTTTGATGGATGCAGCTCGGTCTATGCTAGTTGAATTCAAGTCTCTATACAACTTTTGGGCCGAGGCCATCTCCACCGCTTGTCATGCAACCAACCGGCTCTACCTTCGCAAGAAAAAGGACAAGACCCCTTATGAGCTGCTCACCAGGAAAACGCCAAATGTTAGCTACTTTCAAGTGTTTGGTTGCAAGTGATATATTCTCAAGAAAGGAGTTCGTTTGTCCAAGTTTGAATCCAAGGTACAAGAAGGAATTTTTGTTGGATACTCAAAATCAGTCCCATGCTTATAGAGTCTACAACAAAGCCAATGGAAGAGTTGAAGAGATGAGCAATGTGAAGTTTGATGAAGACCATGAGTCCCTTGTTAAGCAAGACAGTGTTCGTGATCCAAGTGATGAAATTCCTATTAAGGACATAAGAAGAATGGGTGTGGGTTTCCACCTCCCCATTGAGGATCCCCTTGTGGCCGAAGGAGAATGACCAAGCTCTACTCAAGTGAAGCCCTCACTCTCACAAGATCATCATTCCCCTCAAGGACCTACTATTTTGGCTCAAGCTCCCTCAAGATCTTCCGAAGCTCCTCATGCTCATGACTCTTCGAGCCCCGAATCTCAAGCTCTTCATCAACATCAACTTCCCCAAGATGGGGCTCCTTCTCAAGGCACCTCCCAAGGTCAAGCTCTTCATCAACATCAACCTCCCCAAGATGGGGCTCCTTCTCAAGGCTCTTCCCAAGGTCAAGCTCGTCAAGAACAAGGGCAAGCTAATGATGATGAAGGCTCTACTCCAAATGATGACTCTCCTTAAGTGGAAATTGATGAAGATGATCCTCGTGTTCGTGCTTATAGTCAAGTCAGGAACTCAAATGGTGGCAATGACCAAGTGGTTGCTCAAGAATCTCGTATTGAAGCTCAAGCCTGCCGTTAAGCTTATCGTCTCGCCAGGCTCATTCGATATGGCCATATCCTTGATAATGTCTATGGAGATTTAAATAGAGGTTCTACTACAAGGAGGCAATTAGCCTCCTTTAGCTCTCACCATGATTTTATCTCTCTTGTGGAACCACAGAAAGTCTTTGAGGCTCGTGAAGATGATGATTGGCTTGACGCTATGAACGAAGAACTTCACAACTTCAAGAGGAACAAAGTATGGACCTTGGTTGAGCGGCCCAAAGATTGTCAAAATGTCATCGGTACCAAATGGGTTTTCAAGAACAAGTGTGATGCGAATGGGATAGTTGTGCGCAACAAGGCAAGGTTAGTTGCCCAAGGATACTCACAAGTTGAGTGCATCGACTACGGTAAGAGTTATGCCCCCGTTGCTCACCTTGAATCCATTCGTATGCTTCTTGCTTTTGCTACTCATCATAACTTCAAGTTGCATAAAATGGATGTTAAAAGTGCTTTCCTTAATGGTCCTTTGAAATAGTTGGTATATGTTAAGCAACCTCCGGGCTTCGAGGATCCACTTTTCCCGAACCATGTCTACAAGCTCAATAAGGCACTCTATGGTCTCAAACAAGCCCCACGTGTGTGGTATGATTTCCTTAGAGAGCTCTTGTTAGACCGTGGCTTTGAAGTGGGCCTCATTGACCCTACTCTTTTTACTAAGAAAGTTGGAGGCCACTTGTTCGTATGCCAAATATATGTTGATGACATTATCTTTGGGTCTATTAACAAAGCTTTTAATGAGGATATTGCCAAGATGATGACCGATCGCTTCGAGATGTCCATGATGGGAGAGTTGAAGTTTTTCCTTGGGTTTGAATTCAAGCAATTGAGGAAAGGGACTTTCATCAACCAAGCCAAATACATTCAAGACACGCTCAAGAAGTTCAAGTTTGATCAAGTCAAAGGTGCCAAGACTCTATGATTAATCTTGATCTCGATCCTAAGGGTAAGGATGTGGATCAAAAACTTTATTGCTCTATGATTGGTTCTTTTGCTCTATCTTTGTGCATCCCGAACGGATATTATGTTGAGTGTGGGTATGTGTGCAAGATTCCAAGCCGCACCAAAAGAAATCCACATGGTGGCGGTCAAGAGAATCTTTCGATATTTGGTTCATACCCCAAACTTTGGGTTGTGGTACCCCAAGGGAGCCAGCTTTGACCTCATTGGACACACGGACTCGGATTGGGATGGTGACGAAGTGGGAAGGAAGTCAACCTCTGGAGCTTGTCAGTTTCTTGGAAGATCCTTGGTTTGTTGGTCCTCGAAGAAGCAAAACTATGTGTCTATGTCCACTGCCGAAGCTGAGTATATCTCCGCCGCAAGTTGTTGTGCTCAATTGCTATGGATGAAGCAAACCTTGAAGGATCTTGGACTTTCTTTTGACAAGGTGCCCCTTCTTTGTGACAATGAGAGTGTCATTGCTATTGCTCACAACCCCGTGCAACACAACCGGACTAAGCACATTGAGATTCGTCATCATTTCATTCGGGACCATGTTGCAAGAGGAGACATTTCTTTGAAGTATGTTCCCACCAAGGAAAATCTCGCGGATCTTTTCACGAAGCCTCTTGATGAAGCAAGGTTCTGAGAGTTAAGGAATGAGCTAAATATCATAGATTTGAACAATGTGGCTTGAGTACCTTGCACACCTACCCATGTCTCAATGTGTATCTTTGTTTGGATGTAGGCATGGATTTAGGGGGAGTGTTGTTCCTCTCATAAACAAACATTGTCCATATTATGCGCACATTAAAGTTTTCATACTCTATAGTCTCTAAAGGAGACCATTTGAGCTTCATGATGAGTGTTGGTGTCAACACCCGGATTTTTCAATCCTAGATGCCTGTTATGCCATACATCGCAATCCCAAGATTACCATTTTTGCGAGACATAACAGAATTGGATACCATAGTACATCATCCATTACAAACGATACATAAGTTCTTACACAAATAGGGATCTCATGATCCAGTTCTTAATACAACATCAAGCAGCGGAATACGTAATAATAACGGTAGCGTAGGCGAAGCTCCATCTTCGGGGTCACAGGCAATGCTGACGATGGGAGATGATCCTAGTTATCTTAACCTTCCTGGGGCCATCCTCCAGGTACTCCTCTTCATAGTTTGGCCATGGTAATAGCCAGGGACAAAGCCATGAGTACTCTTTAAGTACTCGCAAACTAATACTAACAGGTAAAGGGGTTTTTGGATAAGAGGACACTAGGCTCTAGGGTTGTTTTGCAAAAGCCAGATTTATCTCTACGAAGTTCCAAAGCTAATCACAATTTTATAACTCCTAAGTGGGATCTTGTATTTCATATCACAACCCTGTTGTGGTCAAGTCAAAGTCTCAATTCATTTCACAAGTCATTTTGAAAAGTCTGAAGGGGGACAGTATGGCCACTCCAACTGTCCATAACCGCGGACACGGCTATTCGAATAGTTTGACACTCTGCAGAGATTGTACACTTTCACCACAACATTCGATACATTCGTCAGGAACAAATCCTGAATTCACCATACTCAGTATGCGGATAATCAATCCTAACCTTTCAATTACACGCCCTAGTATAAGCACCTCTCCTATGAGTTTGGCCTCCCAACCATTACCAACTGTCATCTTGGGTACTGCACAGGTGGACAATCTTCACAAGGTAGCCTCAGCTCAGACCTTGGCCGCGAGGGAACTAATACTAAAGTATATAAGTTTCCAGTCAAGCCCTACCCAATCTTCGGGTATTGTGGTTGTACGATAAAATTGGAATGGTATCGCATCCAGACAACCATCAGTTTTATAAAGGGCTAAGGCTCATGCCTCAACATTTTCACACCAAAACCATCAGGTGTTTGGAAACACATGTCCAAAACATTTCAATAGAATGATCCATCATTCCAAGGTTTTCATAACCTTTTTTCCACCAAGTATTCCCATCTAAAAGTTGATCAAGTTTTATGCTTAGCACTAGCATCTATAAGTGGGGGTAGGCACTAATGAGGGGTGGCGGACTAGTGGAGTTTCAACTAAGTGCAACCTTATGTCTCAGGCTGATATCAAGGTTTATAACTTAGGCCAAATTTTATGCTCTTTATGCAACCTTCACATATATTTCTAGTATCTACCAATCTCTTAAGTAAACTCTAAGTAAGCTTTGATAAAGAAATAAAGTAAGAAGCTTGCAAGTAAAACTAGGATTGGTTTATCAAATGGGTATGATCACATATGCTTAAGGCATATAGTGGTCATGGTAAAAAGCAAGTATTAGCTTGCATGAGTAGGGTATCTTGCAAGTGTTAGCTTGCACATTCAACTAGTATTATTAGGCTTGCATTGGTCCACTTGGTTAGTAAAGCTTGCCTTGTGCAGAGCAGTGGTTGAAGTTCTCCTCGGCTTCTTCTTCGTAGAATCCTCCTTTCTCCTCGTATCCTTGGTCGGTACTAGCGTCTATGAATAAATACGATGTACACAATCACCAATCAATACTTAACTACTTGCATTCATCACACAAAAGGGTCATATAGATGATCTAGCATCATCTCTAACATTACAAGGTTAAGGCTTGGTTTAATTCTTTTTATTTTTAGAAAAGTAATTTCTACTCATTGAAAAACTACTTAAGATTTAATATTCTCCAAACCAAACATGGGATCATGTTGACACATGTCATTACCACATATTGTAGTCCAAGGGAATGTGATTTAAAGTGGTGTCACAATTTAATAAGGTTTTACCCTTTTATTTTAATTAATTAATGTGTCTAGAAATGCTTATGTAGCATTCTTTTATTACTTGAACATTATTTCTGCAAGTAAACCTATATATTTTTATATATTCTGAAAGGTATGGTTAAATGTGATTTTTGAGAGTTGGAATCAACTCAAAAGCTATTATGGTTTAAATTTGAAAAATGTTTGAATGCAGAAAAGCTTCTGCCTTGTTATTTTTACCATGGGTGATCTATAGATCCAAATGACTTGAATCCAACGGGCTTGGATTCAGCATTCCCAGACCTTTCTAACAAAATTGGTTTCATTCAATTTGGTGCACTGAATCGATCTGGGTTGAATTTTGAAGTTGGGTACAGAAGTGAGTTTGAAATAAAATAGAAAATGTTTAATTTGAATAACTGGGCTGTGCGGGAAAAGTTAACGGGCCGGCCTGCTAAGCGCAGTGCTCCCGCGGGCTGCTTAAGTGGGTGTCCCCACTCGTCAGTGAGACAGAGAGGGACGAAGCGGTAAAGGGCAACGTGGGTCATTCGATCTGATTCTAATCCAACGGTTGGGAGTCATCGTCGACGCGAGACAACGCCAGCGAGAAAGAAACCTAGCGCGGCCAGTGAGGGGTGCTGGGGGCTCACCGGGGTGCAGGCGAGGGTCGGCGAGGTGGGCGAACGACGAAGTCGACGACGGCGAATTCAGGGGTGGTCGCGGCAGCTCCTGGGGTGGACAAAATCGATAGCGCCCTTCTTCTCCAGAGGCGGCGGGCTCCGGTGAAATTCCGGCAAGGTGGTGCTCGCCTTGCTCCGGGAACGGTGTGGCACGATCAGTGAGAAGAGGGGAGTGAGGTCGTGTGAAGAAATCGACTGGGGTGGCCTCTATTTATAGTCGAGCGAGGGGACCGACGGAGCGCACGGTGAGCTCGTCGGGGGCGATGTTACAAGCGGCTATTGGCATGGGCGACGGTAGGGGACGGTGCGGTGTTCCCTGGCGATGCTCAACGACATGGTTTTGAGGCGTGGGGCGGTGTGGCTTGGTCTGGAATATGCGACGCTCTGCGCGGCAGAGGCGGCGTCTTCGACTGCGAGCGGTGGCTGTGCGGCACGGGGCAGCGAACGAGGATGTCTGGCGGTCTCCTGGGTCGGTGGGGATTGTGTATGCACGCGGCGAGGGCGGCGCGCGGTCTGTGGGCTTCGGTCGAGGGTGGCGCTCTGGCGCATGCTCGGCATGGTCGCTGGCGGGGTTGGCATGGTTCGTGCGTGTGGTCCAGGGCTTGGCAACGCTCGCGGCTGGGACAGGGGGTGGCGGTGGACGGTGGGCTGCCTCCCAGACATGCTGGCTAGGCTTGCTGCTGCTCCTAGCTTGCTGTCCACAATGCGGTGACATGGGGGTGCTCGGCTGTTCACCATTAATGACAATGGCAAGCTCACAGGGGTGCTAGTGTTGGGCTAATCTTTCTAGATGATCTACTGAGCTGGTTGTGAGCTAACTATGGAACAAGTTAGGCTCAAAACACTGCACACTATAGTGTTTAGATTTTGTATGATTTGTGTCTGCAACCTGTTTGATGAAATGGCCGCATGAAATCAAGTTTTGAATTTTGAAAAGATTTTTGGTGGGTTTATTAGATTGGTGCTGGTGAGTCTGCAGATGCTTGGGTTTTGAAAGTTGAGCTTGTTTGAGTGGTTTTTGAAAAAGTGGGATCTTCCCATATGATAAAGATTCAATTTTGAATTGTCATTGAAACTATGCATTTGAAAGTTTCTGGATGATCACAAAGTGGGCCTTGATACCTTGTTATGAGTACATTCAAGGGGTGCAAAGATCCAGAAAAGTTTCCATTAGGTTCTGGAAGTTTGAGACAGCCAAAGTAGGCATGGGAGTTAAATTGGTCAAAATGACCATTCCCTTATTTTATTTGTTTTGATTTACTTGTCCTTAGGAAAAGTTTGGGAAATGTTTTAGATGATGTTTATTTCACCTAAGAAACATTTTACAAGCAAGGAAACACACAAACAAGGTGGTTCAAAAGAATTTCAAATTTAATGCATACTCATATGCATGCATTCATAATTTTATTTAACAAAGTTTTTGTTAACCGTAATTTTGATGATTAGAAATTGATGATCCAAGTTTAGTATTTTTGGGATGTTACAAACCTCCCCCCTTAAACAAAATCTCACCCCGAGATTTGAAAAAGGACGAAAAGATTACCTAGGATTTGAAGAGATCTAGAAACTGCGTCCTGATGTGATCTTCGCGTTCCTAGGTAGCTTCCTCTTCTGTGTGGTTGCTCCACTGAATCTTGAGAAACTTGATGCTTCGGGTTCTGGTAGTTCGAAAGGCTTCTTCCAATATACGGATGGGTAATTCGGGATAGGTCAGGTCATAATTGATCTCTATGGTCCGGTGATCGATATTCTTGAACACTTCGGTCTTCTCGGGGACTTCGAGACATTTGCGAAGTAACGAGATATGTAACACGTTGTGCACGGCTGACGTCTCTTCGGGTAGTTCCAATTGATATGATACTTCTCCTCGACGGTTCAAAATCTTGAAAGGTCCGATATATCTGGGGGCTAACTTTCCTTTGAGTTGGAAACGCTGCATTCCCTTCAATGGCGACACTTTCAGATAAACAAAATCTCCTATATTGAAGGCGAGGTCTCTACGTCTCTTGTCGGCGTAACTCTTTTGTCGGGATTGGGCGGTCTTGAGGTGCTCACGAATCTTGTGAACCTTCTCTTCTGCTTCCCGTAGGATGTCGGGTCCAAAAATTTGACTCTCTCCTACTTCCGACTAGTTCAAAGGGGTGCGACACTTCCTTCCGTACATGAATTCAAATGGGGCCATTTGCAAACTGGCTTGATAACTGTTGTTGTACGAAAATTCTACAAACGGCAGACAGTCTTCCCACTTGGATCCATATTCTAGCACACATGCTCTAAGCATATCTTCGAGTATTTGGTTTACTCGCTCCGTTTGTCCATCGTTCTGAGGGTGATACGCGGTACTGAAATCTAGGCGGGTTCCTAAACCTTCTTGGACCTTCTTCCAGAATCTCGAGGTAAACTGAGTTCCTCGATCCGATATGATATTCTTGGGGACTCCGTGCAAACTAACGATCCTAGCGATGTACAACTCCGCTAGCTTCGAACTCTGATAGGTAGTTTTGACGGGCAAGAAATGGGCGACTTTGGACAATCTGTCCACTATGACCCAAATAGAGTCATTTCCCCTACTAGAAGTAGGTAGTCCAGTGATAAAGTCCATTCCTACAGAATCCCATTTCCATTCCGGAATTTGCAAAGGTTGCAACAATCCAGCGGGTCTTTGATGTCCTGCCTTGACTCGCTGACATATATCACACTTGGCGATATAGCTCCCGATTTATCTCTTCATCTTATGCCACCAAAATTGCTCTTTCAAATCTTGATACATCTTAGTTCCTCCAGGATGGATAGAATAAAGAGTATCATGAGCCTCCTTCAAGATAACTTCTTTTAACTCAGAATCTGCTGGTACACAAAGGCGTCCTTTGTACCTCAGAACTCCTTCTTCGTCCTCGGTGAATCCAGGTACTTTGCCTGTACCGATACGACGCTTGATTCCTTCAATACTAGCATTTCCCTTCTGTGCCTCTTTAATCTGACTGATCAAACTGGGCTGGAGTTCTATGCTAGCCAAAAATCCTTCACTTACTAATTCCATTCGAAAAGCTTCCATCTCTTTGTGCAAGCTTGGTTGCTCCTTCAAGATCATGGAGTTCAAGCGGCACGGCAATCTGCTAAGGGCATCGGCTACTACGTTGGCTTTACCTGGGTGATAGTGAATGTCCAGATCGTAATCCTTGATTAGCTCAATCCATCTTCTCTGCCTCATATTCAGCTCTTTCTGAGTGAATATATACTTTAGGCTCTTGTGATCCGAATAAATTTCACAACGGTTTCCCATCAGGTAATGTCTCCATGTCTTCAGGGCTAGAACTACGGCTGCGAGTTCGAGGTCATGGGTTGGGTAGTTTTGCTCATGTTGCTTCAGTTGTCGTGATAGATAAGATATAACTTTGCCTTCTTGCATTAGCACACATCCGAGACCAATCTTGGATGGATCACAATACACATCGAAGGGCTTCGTGATATCTGGCATGATCAAGATTGGGGCTGAAATCAATCTCCTCTTGAGTTCTTGAAAACTCGCTTCACATTTGTCGGTCCATTCAAACTTCTTGTCCTTCTTCAGCAATTGGGTCATGGGTCTGGCGATACTAGAGAATCCTTCTACGAATTTGCGGTAATATCCCGCCAATCCGAGAAATGCACGAACTTGGGTTTGAGTGGTTGGGGCTTGCCAATCTTCTACATCTTTCACTTTGGCAGGGTCAACGGCAATTCCTCCGGCTGATACAATGTGACCGAGGAATCGTACCTCCTGTAACCAGAATTCACATTTGCTAAACTTTGCATACAACTGATGCTCTCTAAGGGTCCCAAGAATGGTCCTTAGGTGTAGCTCATGTTATTCTTCTGATTTGGAATAAATGAGAATGTCATCGATGAAAACAACGACAATCTTATCCAGGAAGTCCATAAAAATCTTATTCATGAGATTCATGAAATAAGCGGGGGCATTGGTTAATCCGAAAGACATGACCATATACTCATACAATCCATATATGGTGGTAAAGGCAGTCTTGGGAATATCCTCTGCACGAATTTTGAGTTGTTGATAGCCAGTTCTAAGATCAATCTTAGAAAATACTTTGGCACCGGTCAACTAATCAAACAAATCTTCTATCTTAGGCAAGGGCTACTTGTTCTTGATGGTGACATCATTCAACTTCCGATAATCCGTACACAAACGGTTACCTCCATCCTTCTTGTCCACAAACAAGATAGGTGACCTCCATGGGGACGCACTTGGTTGAATCAATCTGATTTCTAACATGGAATCCAGTTGCTTCTTCAGTTCTTCTAGTTCTGACGGGTTCATACTATAGGGTCTCTGGGCTATGGGTCCTGTTCCGGGGATTAGTTCGATGATAAACTCGATATCCCGATCTGGGGGCATACCGGGCAAAACATCTGGAAATACATCGGGGTATTCGCAGACTATCCGAACTTGGTCAATGGTAGGTTGGGCTATACTCTTGTTACACTTGAATTGGCGAGGTATGGTTTCAGATATATGCTCAACTGATATTCCGGCGGTACTGGTCATAGTTATGGCTTTCTTGGCACAGTCAATTAATCTTTTATGTTTGGACATCCCATCCATTCCTAGTACTACTTCCAAACCTTTAGTTCCGAGTACTATCAGATTTGCATAAAAATCTATGCCATGGATTCGGATAGGGACGGCTTTGCAAATTTCCCTAGCCTTGGTGGTTGATCCGTGAATTTGAACAATCATGACATGCTTCAGTTTGGTTGGTTGAATTTTACTAGTGCATGCAAATTCTTCGGTGACAAATGAATGCGATGCACCAGAATCAAACAACACTCTTGCAAGTACTGAATTAACAGAAAACATACCCAGCACGAAGTCTGGCGCTTCCTGAGCTTCTTCAGCATGCATGAGAAAAAGACGGGCATTGCGGTTGAGTGAATTTCCTGGGGCAAATATTCTTCCTAGCTGAATACGACGCTGCTGCTGAGCTGGGACATTGGCATTGGGGGCTGTAGCATTCTTCTTGTTGGGACACTCGTTGGAATAGTGGCCTTTATTTCCACAGTCATAACAGGTCACTTGTGAGTTATCCTTGGCTGCGACGGGCACAGCATTGCTTCTAGTCCTCGAGGCAGTGTTGGTGTTGGCGGTAACATTGTTGTTGTTGAACTTAGGTGGGGCACGATTGAAATTTCTAGAGTTGCCGGGGTTGTTGTGGTTTCCTTCGGGGTCTAGGGTTTCCACGGTTGGGATAGGTGGGACGGGTCATCGGGGGTCTGTGGGTCCTTGGGGCAAATCCTGGAGATGGGTTAGGGCGATACTTTGGGGTCTGATGGGTTCCTGGCTGATGCATCATACGACGCTTGCGGTTCTCATTGGCTTGGTTGATCTTTCCTTCCATCTGGATAGCAGAGTCGACAAGGGCTTCAATATCCGCAAAGGGAATATTGACTAACACCGTCTGCATCTCATCATGCAGACCATTCAGGAATCTTTCTTTCTTCTTGGCTTCAGTGTCTATTTCATCCGGGGCATACCTAGCTAATGACAAAAATTTGTCACAGTATTCCAGTACAGTCATCCTTCCTTGCTTTAGCTCTCTAAACTCGTCTCTTATTCTCTTGATCAAACCCGGTGGCACATGGATTCTGCTAAACTTGACCTTGAATTCCTCCCAGGTCATCATCTGGCCTCCGGTCATTGCGCGAACACTGTTCCACCATGCCCTGGCATCTCCGGCTAGATAGTGGGTGGCGAACAGGACTTTCTCGTTGGCTTCCACTCCTGTTACTTGTAAGTTATTTTCCATGGTTTGCAGCCAATCATCTGCGTCTAGGGGTTCTTCTGACTTAGTGAAAACATGTGGGTTGGTATTCTGGAAATTCTTGAGCTTAGATCCATGGTGGTCCTGATTTCCATGGCCTTGGTTGTTATGGGCTAGCTGGGCTACCTGCTGAAGGGTGGCCAGGTTGGCTTGACGTTCCGCTCTTTCAGCTTCACGGTCAGAAGTCAACATTTGCAGAATCTACAACATCGGGTCCGGGGTTAAACCACTTTCTCCATGTGGCATCGGAAGATTGAGGTAGATCATGAGAAAAGAGGGAAATTTCTAAAGTTTTGGGTTTTTGAAAAGCTTTTAAAGTTTGACTCAGATTTTCTAGCAACTTGCTTTTTCATTCATTCATTCATTCATTCATAGCACCCGATACAACACACACCACAACAAAGAAAAACAGATGGTTTTAAGAACCATTCTGAGAACTACGATACAGTGGGACCGAATACTACTCACTACGTTGGTGCTCAAGTGCTACTATTCCTCGGAATCTGTGGCTTCGTCATCTTCATCATCATCGATGAAGGCGAAATCGTCCTCATCGGTGAAGAAATCCATAGCCTGATCGTCCAGAAAATCATCGTCATCGCTGAGATAGGAGTAGGGGTCTCCACGAAGATCCTCTCCGGCATTCTCCCTTTCCTCCAACTGCATGTCTCTCTCGTGGATGGTCTCCTCCAAAGATGAGATGCGGTGGCGAAGATGGGCAATTATGCGCTCCTTCTTGTCGAGCTGACGGCGGCGAGACTTGTGATCCTTTGCTAGCATGGCGATGGTCTGGTCCTTTGTCTTGATGATGGCAGACTTGTGGTTGCAGTAGTCACGGCAGTTGTCTAACTCCGGGTGGTATGGGGCTGACGATCATACATCATGAAGCTAAGGTGGTCCAATTGGTTCTTCAACTCGGGGTGGTATGGGGCTTCCAATGGTTGTCCATTTGCATCACGCCTTGGGCAAAACTCAAAGCAAGTACCCTTGATCTGATTGATGATCTGCCCACAAAGACAGGAAAGAGCTTCCTGCATTGCTCTGGCAAGTCCATCGAGCCAGTTGTTTTCCCTCAAGGTAAACTGAATTCCCTCCGCAGTGGGAGGTTCAATCTTTCCTCGGAGACTTGCAACAATTAGCCACTGCAGATCTTCTCCCCCTTGATCATTGAGCTGAGCTCCGAAGAACTCGGGATGCGGACGCTCCAGAAGTTCCGAAAGCTGATCCAGATCCCTCTCAAAGATAAGGTCTCCTCCATTCCCGAGTTGGTAAAACTTGTTGTACTTCACGTCCATCTATAAAAATAGAGGATGAGTAGATTAGCAGAGTGATCAAGTGTGTCAAAATTTTATCTATTTTGCAAGAGTTTTTGAGGAACATGGAGTTTTAGTAAAGAATTAAAGAGGTAAGAATGAGAATAAGTTTTCGTAAATATTTTTGTTCTTTGGTTTTGAAACTTAGTTTTTGGTTCAACGTCCAATCTAACTAGGGTCTCCTATGGTCAGGATGGCTCTGATACCAACTTGTCAACACCCAGATTTTTCAATCCTAGATGCCTGTTATGCCATACATCGCAATCCCAGGATTACCATTTTTGCGAGACATAACAGAATTGGATACCATAGTACATCATCCATTACAAACGATACATAAGTTCTTACACAAATAGGGATCTCATGATCCAGTTCTTAATACAACATCAAGCAGCGGAATACGTAATAATAATGGTAGCGTAGGCGAAGCTCCATCTTCGGGGTCACAGGCAATGCTGACGATGGGAGATGATCCTAGTTGTCGTAACCTTCCTGGGGCCATCCTCCAGGTACTCCTCTTCATAGTTTGGCCATGGGAATAGCCAGGGACAAAGCCATGAGTACTCTTTAAGTACTCGCAAACTAATACTAACAGGTAAAGGGGTTTTTGGATAAGAGGACACTAGGCTCTAGGGTTGTTTTGCAAAAGCCAGATTTATCTCTACGAAGTTCCAAAGCTAATCACAATTTTATAACTCCTAAGTGGGATCTTGTATTTCATATCACAACCCTGTTGTGGTCAAGTCAAAGTCTCAATTCATTTCACAAGTCATTTTGAAAAGTCTGACGGGGGAACAGTATGGCCACTCCAACTGTCCATAACCACGGACGCAGCTATTCGAATAGTTTGACACTCTGCAGAGATTGTACACTTTCACCACAACATTCGATACATCCGTCAGGAACAAATCCTGAATTCGCCATACTCAGTATGCGGATAATCAATCCTAACCTTTCAATTACACGCCCTAGTATAAGCACCTCTCCTGTGAGTTTGGCCTCCCAACCATTACCAACTGTCATCTTGGGTACTGCACAGGTGGACAATCTTCACAAGGTAGCCTCAGCTCAGACCTTAGCCGCGAGGGAACTAATACTAAAGTATATAAGTTTCCAGTCAAGCCCTACCCAATCTTCGGGTATTGTGGTTGTACGATAAAATTGGAATGGTATCGCATCCAGACAACCATCAGTTTTATAAAGGGCTAAGGCTCATGCCTCAACATTTTCACACCAAAACCATCAGTTGTTCGGAAACACATGTCCAAAACATTTCAATAGAATGATCCATCATTCCAAGGTTTTCATAACCTTTTTTCCACCAAGTATTCCCATCTAAAAGTTGATCAAGTTTTATGCTTAGCACTAGCATCTATAAGTGGGGGTAGGCACTAATGAGGGGTGGCGGACTAGTGGAGTTTCAACTAAGTGCAACCTTATGTCTCAGGCTGATATCAAGGTTTATAACTTAGGCCAAATTTTATGCTCTTTATGCAACCTTCACATATCTTTCTAGTATCTACCAATCTCTTAAGTAAACTCTAAGTAAGCTTTGATAAAGAAATAAAGTAAAAAGCTTGCAAGTAAAACTAGGATTGGTTTATCAAATGGGTATGATCACATATGCTTAAGGCATATAGTGGTCATGGTAAAAAGCAAGTATTAGCTTGCATGAGTAGGGTATCTTGCAAGTGTTAGCTTGCACATTCAACTAGTAGTATTAGGCTTGCATTGGTCCACTTGGTTAGTAAAGCTTGCCTTGTGCAGAGCAGTGGTTGAAGTTCTCCTCGGCTTCTTCTTCGTAGAATCCTCCTTCCTCCTCGTATCCTTGGTCGGTACTAGCGTCTATGAATAAATACGATGTACACAATCACCAATCAGTACTTAACTACTTGCATTCATCACACAAAAGGGTCATATAGATGATCTAGCATCATCTCTAACATTACAAGGTTAAGGCTTGGTTTAATTCTTTTTATTTTTAGAAAAGTAATTTCTACTCATTGAAAAACTACTTAAGATTTAATATTCTCCAAACCAAACATGGGATCATGTTGACACATGTCATTACCACATATTTTAGTCCAAGGGAATGTGATTTAAAGTGGTGTCACAATTTAATAAGGTTATACCCTTTTATTTTAATTAATTAATGTGTCTAGAAATGCTTATGTAGCATTCTTTTATTACTTGAACATTATTTCTGTAAGTAAACCTATATATTTTTATATATTCTGAAAGGTATGGTTAAATGTGATTTTTGAGAGTTGGAATCAACTCAAAATCTATTATGGTTTAAATTTGAAAAATGTTTGAATGCAGAAAAGCTTCTGCCTTGTTATTTTTACCATGGGTGATCTATAGATTCAAATGACTTGAATCCAACGGGCTTGGATTCAGCATTCCCATACCTTTCTAACAAAATTGGTTTCATTCAATTTGGTGCACTGAATCGATCTGGGTTGAATTTTGAAGTTGGGTACAGAAGTGAGTTTGAAATAAAATAGAAAAGGTTTAATTTGAATAACTGGGCTGCGCGGGAAAAGTTAACGGGCCGGCCTGCTAAGCGCAGTGCTCCCGCGGGCTGCTTAAGTGGGTGTCCCCACTCGTCAGTGAGACAGGGAGGGGCGAAGCGGTACAGGGCAACGTGGGTCGTTCGATCTGATTCTAATCCAACGGTTGGGAGTCATCGTCGACGCGAGACAACGCCAGCGAGAAAGAAACCTAGCGCGGCCAGTGAGGGGTGCTGGGGGCTCACCGGGGTGCAGGCGAGGGTCGGCGAGGTGGGCGAACGACGAAGTCGACGACGGCGAACTCAGGGGTGGTCGCGGCAGCTCCTGGGGTGGACAAAATCGATAGCGCCCTTCTTCTCCAGAGGCGGCGGGCTCCGGTGAAATTCCGGCGAGGTGGTGCTCGCCTTGCTCCGGGAACGGTGTGGCACGATCAGTGAGAAGAGGGGAGTGAGGTGGTGTGAAGAAATCGACTGGGGGTGGCCTCTATTTATAGTCGAGCGAGGGGACCGACGGGGCGCACGGTGAGCTTGTCGGGGGCGATGTTACAGGCGGCTATTGGCATGGGCGACGATAGGGGACGGTGCGGTGTTCCCTGGCGATGCTCAACGACATGGTTTTGAGGCGTGGGGAGGTGTGGCTTGGTCTGGAATATGCGACGCTCTGCGCGGCAGAGGCGGCGTCTTCGACTGCGAGCGGTGGCTGTGCAGCACGGGGCGGCGAACGAGGATGTCTAGAGGTCTCCTGGGTCGGTGGGGATTGTGTATGCACGCGGCGAGGGCGGCGCGCGGTCTGTGGGCTTCGGTCGAGGGTGGCGCTCTGGCGCATGCTCGGCATGGTCGCTGGCGAGGTTGGCATGGTTCGTGCGTGTGGTCCAGGGCTTGGCAACGCTCGCGGCTGGGACAGGGGGTGGCGGTGGACGGTGGGCTGCCTCCCAGACATGCTGGCTAGGCTTGCTGCTGCTCCTAGCTTGCTGTCCACAATGGGGTGACATGGGGGTGCTCGGCTGTTCACCATTAATGACAATGGCAAGCTCACAGGGTGCTAGTGTTGGGCTAATCTTTCTAGATGATCTACTGAGCTGGTTGTGAGCTAACTAGGGAACAAGTTAGGCTCAAAACACTGCACACTATAGTGTTTAGATTTTGTATGATTTGTGTCTGCAACCTGTTTGATGAAATGGCCGCATGAAATCAAGTTTTAAATTTTGAAAAGATTTTTGGTGGGTTTATTAGATTGGTGCTGGTGAGTCTGCAGATGCTTGGGTTTTGAAAGTTGAGCTTGTTTGAGTGGTTTTTGAAAAAGTGGGATCTTCCCATATGATAAAGATTCAATTTTGAATTGTCATTTAAACTATGCATTTTAAAGTTTCTGGATGATCACAAAGTGGGCCTTGATACCTTGTTATGAGTACATTCAAGGGGTGCAAAGATCCAGAAAAGTTTCCATTAGGTTCTGGAAGTTTGAGACAGCCAAAGTAGGCATGGGAGTTAAATTGGTCAAAATGACCATTCCCTTATTTTATTTGTTTTGATTTACTTGTCCTTAGGAAAAGTTTGGGAAATGTTTTAGATGATGTTTATTTCACCTAAGAAACATTTTACAAGCAAGGAAACACACAAACAAGGTGGTTCAAAAGAATTTCAAATTTAATGCATACTCATATGCATGCATTCATAATTTTATTTAACAAAGTTTTTGTTAACCGTAATTTTGATGATTAGAAATTGATGATCCAAGTTTAGTATTTTTGGGATGTTACAGTTGGTAATGAACCCAAGATATATCTTCGCGGTGTCAAGCCATTTACTCTTATATAAGGTGGCCTCAGCCACCGACCCTTTTGTGTTTCTTGTTTGGTTTTCTTTGTTTTTGTGTGCTTGGATGTTCTTGTCTTTTCTTTGTGTCTTTTATTGCTTTGGTTCTTCATAGTTTGAGCTCTCTATCCCAAGCCTTTCCTTTCCTAAATCCGTCTCTATTCACTGCACAAGTTCTTCCTTGTTATCTTCCTGTCTTGAGAAAGTATTTCTGGCGTCACCGGAACTTCCGGCCAGTTGCCGGAACTTTCGGTCAGCACGTTGTTCTTCGGAACTTCTTGTTGACCTGGATAACTTCCGCCTGGCTCGGAACTTCCGGTTCACCGGAACTTCCGGTCGTGGATCGGAACTTCTGGTGAGGATCTTTGTCCTATATAAAGTGGGCCCTGGAAAAAATGGGATCTTCTTCCAGTTTTCCCCAAGACCCACTTCTTATTTGGAGCAGCCGCCGGTGACGCCTACTCCGCGGAGGTGTTCTGGCCCCTCTGTCTCCGGCCACCCTTCCTCAGATCTCCTCCGTGGGAACCCTCCCCACCTAGATCTCCCGCCATGGACTCCGGTATTTGCCCTCAACTCCCTCCATTAATGGAGATCTTGCTTTCTCTCCATTGCTTGAGTTAGGGATCACCTTGTCTAGGCTAGTTCTTTGGCTAGAACTTGTTGGGAGATCTTGGTAGGCCTAGGGAACTTTGCTAGGGTAGATTGGTACAATACATTCATGGGAATCCGTACATGTGCGAGTTAGATCTAGATCCATGGCAACCTCTGTTGAACTGCCCTGTTCGTGGTCTCACCAGAACTTCCGGTGAGTCACGATCGGAACTTCCGGTGGTAGCATTTTCACCGGAAGTTCCAACGGCTCAGCGGAAGTTCCAACGCACAATATATGATTCCCTGACTGTATTTTTCCAATCACCTTTTGTTTCCTCTTTCGAACTTGTGCACTTACCCCACCTTCCCTCCCTATTATTTTGCTTTCTTCTCAAGGAAAGGTGGTCTCCGCAATGGCAAGCGCGCCCGTCGTCCTTCCTCCGATGCTCATCCCAAGATTAATGAAGAAGATCTTGAGGTTGTGCGTCCATCCACCCAGACTGCCCATCAGAAGTCTGTTGATGCTCATCGTGCTGCTGCTGAGGGTAAGCGGCATGTTCTTGCCTCTCAAAAGGCCACTGCCACTGGGCCTGATAACTCCAAGAGCAAGATTTCTAAGTGGACTCAGAGGGCCTACTCTGCGTTTTGGCATGTGGATCCTTATCTTGTTCCTCGTGACCGTCTTTGCTTGGATCCACTCTTCTACAACTGTCGTCAAGAAAAGATTTTTGCTGAAATCTATGCTACCAAGACCAAGTTTTTTGTTTCTCCTCAGAAATACATCAACATGGCTCACATGGAAGACAAGATTTAGTACTTTGGCGAAGCTCTTGAACTTTGCCAAAAGTTTGGGCTGATTCCTATCATGGAGCATCGTCAGAATTATGATGAGTCTGTTATTGCTCAGTTCTACACCACTCTTCACATAGAGATGAACAACCCTTTAGATGGTGTTTTGAAGTGGATGACTAATGGTGTGCTGCTTACCACCAAATGCTCCGAGTTTGCTGCTCTCCTTGGCTATCCCATCTTGCCTGGTAAGGGGGCAAATGGGTGGCGTGTTCATAACGCTCAAGCTGTTGCTCCCGAGGTCTTGGAGCCTCTCTACATTGAAGGATGGGCTACTTCTGGATTTGTGAACCATCTCCAGCCAGTCTATGACATCATGCGCAGGGTCTTCTTGAACACCATCTCTCCAAAGGCCGGCAACTTTGATCAGTTTCATGCGTATCAAGTTGACCTTATGTATCAGACTTATCATCGTCGCGACTCTGACAGGAAGTTGGATGTTATGCACTTCATCTACACTGAGATCTGGCAAGCCATTATTGACAAGCGCTCTTGCCCCTATTCTCCATATATTCAGACTCTCATCAATGCCAAGTGGCTTGAAGCAACTGGTACCCGTTTCCCTCAGGACAGCATCACTATTCATGAGGAGAAGAAGCTGCGTGTGAGCAAACACAAGAATCCTAGGACCCAAGAAGAAAAGGAAGAAGCTCTACGGAAGGCTAGTGCTGATGCTAGTGGTCCCTCTTCTGTTCATGGTGGATCTAGTGCTGGTGGTCCTTCTCTTAAGAGGCAGCCGTCTTGGGCCAAGAAGCTGCTCGGAAAGGTGAAGAAGACTTTTTGCTTTCTGCAGAATTGTGAGTATCAGTCTTATGTTGATCAGCGGCACAGTGCTTAGCGTCGGAAGGCTATCATGACAACTCTCAGTATTCCTTGCTCTCTAGTCACTAGCTCCTTCACTGCTCCCAGGAATGAGTAGATTCGCGACAACTGCCAGTGGTCTGAGGATGAGTCTGAGGAGGAATTCACCGGTCCCCCGCCTGCGTGGAACAATGCCTCTTGGGACCCCGAGCCCTCTCCTCCTCCTGTTCATGGTTGGGGCGATTAGAGTGATTTTTTCTTCCTTTTTGGTGTCTCGATTCCAAAGGGGGAGAAAGATGTCTATTAGGTTGCTCACGGGATTTGCATGGGCTGAGTCGCGAGTTCGTTCTTATCTTTGATCTTTTCTCACTGGTGAACTATCTAGTTTATTTGTGTGTGCTTGTGGACTCATTTGTGCTTGTGGACTTATTTGTGCTTGTGGACCATGTTATTTGTATGAGACTATGTGGTATGTTATGTTACGATATGCCTAGTGTTTGGTATGATTGTTGTTGGATTATGGTCATTTGTATATGGTGGTGGAGCATTCATAGTCTTCATTGATATTATTTCTTCTAGTGTCTCCACCACATTTGTTTGGTGCAACGGTATGTTCTCTATCTTGTCTTTCCCTTGCACATATGCTATCTTTGCAATAGAAAGGGGGAGAATACTTGTATGTGTGCTAATATTGTCCTTAGAGCTTTATCTCTACCTTGCACACATAGAGGGGGAGCCTGTTCCATCCATTGCAAAGACTGCTCCTTCTTATGCAAATCTTTGGGATTGTCATCAAACACCAAAAAGGGCGAGATTAAAAGGACTATATTTTCCTGTGCTATTTTGGTGATGATGAAAATCCTACTTGTGATCTAACTATGTGATTGAGTTTTAGGTTAATTGCTTTTGATGATTCTTATGAAGTGTGTGGATGCTCTCTTTGGGATCTCGTGAAGACGGCGGTCTTTCGTTTTTCTATTTCTCTCTTTTTATTGCTTTAGATCAATGTACTATCAAGAGGGGGTCCACCTCGGAAGGTTGTGGGGAATCATCTGCTTTTGCACAAACCATATATGCACCGCCATAACCATCCTACTCATCTGAGAGAGAGCGAAGTTCTGATCTGTTGGAGCATTTTTTGTCTGATCGGAACTTCCGGCCAGGCGCCGGAAGTTCCGCTCAGGGCTCTCTGTGGGAAGGATCTGGGACTAAGTTTCGATCCAACTTCCGCTAGAAGTTCCGGCCAGCTCCCAGAACCTTTTGGTTTGGTATGTTCTATTTGGTGAAACTTCCACCGAAAGTTGCATCGGAAGTTCCGGTTAGGAATTTCCGTGGCTTCTTCCACTAAGATCCTGAGCAGAACTTCCACCAAGGCGCCGGAACTTCCGGTAAGACAATGTTGGCGACCTAGTTGTTCTGCCCCTTGTTCCGCCCCAAGTTCCGCTCAGATTTAGTATACTTCTGTTTGGAAGTGTTCTGTTTGACGGAACTTGGGCTGGAACTTGCATCGGAAGTTTCACCGGAACTTCTGGTCGTTTTGACCGGAACTTCCGGTCAGGCTTTTGGAGCGTGCGTCAACGACCTGATGACCGTTGGAGCTACGCTAGGAGGAACTTCCGGCCACTCACCGGAACTTCCGGTGAGGCCGCGAACTGTCCAACGGTTCAGTTTGGAGGGAGCCTATTTAAGGCGCCCTCCTTCTTCCTCCTACCTATCTCTTAAATTTTCTCTCTCCTCCATTAATACCTGAGCTTCACCTCACTAGATCTCTCTCCCTAGCCACTCAAATCACTTGATATTTTGAGAGGTGAGGGAGGTGACCTAGATCTACACTTCCACCAAAGAAGATTCTATCCTTTGTGGATCTTGTTACTCTTGGGTTTTTTGGAACCCTAGACGGTGTAGGGTATCCTCGGATCTAAGGGAATGTGTTGTAAAGTTCCGTGGTGTCGTTGAGGGCTTCGAATTGAGTTGTGGAGCTTCCCCCTAAAACTTGTTGTAAAGGTTTCGGTTGGCGCCTTCAAGGTCACCGGTTAGTGGATTGTGAGGCCTCCTTTGTGGGGGAGCTCACCGGAGAAGAAGGTGAGGCCTTTGTGGCGCTCGGGTGACCTTGTGTGGCCCCGACACATCTCCAACGTAGATGTAGATCCCTTGGGAGTGAACTACGGGAATTACATCTCCGTGTCCCCGCTCTGGTTATCTCGTTCCCTACCTTTACTTCTTGCTCTTTACCGTTCTTGTGGTCGTTATTAGTTCTCTAGCATATAGGTTGTTCACCCAGTTGCATATCTAGAGAACTTTCTTTCTTGCCAAGCCTAAAATTGTGTAACAAATTAAAAAATTGGTAATCTCCTATTCACCCCCGTCTAGTCGATTCAAAGTCGGTACTTTCACTTGCGCACCAATATGATGGGCAACAACCAAGGGGGGGGGGGGAGTCCCCCTAGGAACCTCCCATACACCCCCTAGGGTTTGATTCCCTTTGGCGCATGAGCCTCTCGGATTATGGCGCCCTATCCCATGTAGGCAGGGGTGCCCCCTTTCAGGTCATGTGCTCAGTTGCCCGTGGGACCCAAGAACCTTGTAGAACCTTCTCTGTACAATATCGGTAAATCCCAAAATTCTTTGGAAACCTGAAAACCACTTTTCTTAAATGAATCATCATCCCTGGACCATTTTGAGGCTCCTCATGCTGTCCCAGATCCCATTTGAGACTGAATAATATTAAATCTCACCCTCAAGAATATCTCGTAAATACCACATCATTACCGAACGTTAAGTGTGTGCCCTACGGGTTCGAGAACATGTATACATGATCGAGACATCTCTCCGATCAATTGAACCATGATATCAAGGACTCCATTCCCTTTGTATCGCGATATTTTACTTGCCCGAGATTTTATCATCAGTATCTGCATACCTTGTTCAATCTCATTTTTGCCAAGTACTCTTTACTGTAACACACCATTCCTTATGATCAAAATCATTGTTCACGTGCTTGCAAGCGATATAAAATGTGCATTACCAAGTGGGCCTAGAGTATATACTTTCGTCACATGGATGGAAAAATCTCATTCTTGATTCACGCAACCCAACAAGTACTTTCTGAGATACTTGGGACACTTTTATGATCATTCTATTACAAAGTGACGGTTGATGCCCCCAAAGTATTCTTCTAGTGACATAACTTCATGCCTAAGGAACACATTTGATAATGAACAACTATACATTTTAAACATTATGATACGGTCTAATTGCTTTGCTTAGTTTGGGTATGCCATCATGTCATTCTCCTAATGATATGATCTCTTTATTAATTAATAACTCTTGACCATTGTTAAGAAACCATAATCATCATTAATCAATGAGCTATCCTAGTAGAGGCTTTCTAGGGGCACCGTGTTGTTATGAAGTTACACAAGTGTTATGTTTCTAGTTAATACAATTATAGCATGGAATATAAATATTTATCAAAAACGGAAAATATGATACTAACAACTTTATTATTGCCAATATGGCATATTTCGAATAACCACTACTTCTCTTCATCACCGATATAGGATACATAGGCAATCTTGTTGCTGAGGTTGACTTCCTAGATAACAACATGTTTTTCTCGGCTCTTTGTTTGCACTACTATTTGTTTCTATTGCCTACTCTCTAGATGTGTTTACTTTGGTATGTATAATTAAATCTATACATTTCTGCGAGCACTCTAGTTTTTTTGGAAAAGAATATATATTAATATCGCGGAGATACCAATTACACCCAGTCTCTGCAACAACGCATGCCCTAGCGGTCTTACGGATGCACATATCCTAGAAAAAGAAGAAGAAATACAAAGAAGAAGAAAAGTCCCGCTATAGTGATATACGCCTTGTTGCAGCGAACCAACCACCACCAAGACAACACCAAAAATCCAACTTCTCCAAAAGCGACGTCTCCAAGAAGGAAACAGTCCACAAGCACCGTCATCGCCCTGATCATCGATCATAGGTTTTCACCCAGGAGAAAGTCTGAACTCACAAAACAATGCCTCAAACAAGGTCATTGCCAGGCACATCCAACTAAGGCCACACCTTGAGCTTTCACCCTGTAAAATAGACCTTGAATTCCTCCCGTGTTCTCCCACTTGTTGTTGTCGCTTCTCCAAGTCAAAAATCACCTAGCCGAAATCTCGTCATCACCAGGACTCGAACCACCCTTACTCATCCTTAGATCTTCGGCTCCCATGCCCTTCTCTATGACTGACGTCACCGTGATACTACATACATGACCCATGATGGCAATAGACTGCAGATCTTCGCACACTTCCACTGAAACCAAACGGTCAGAAAAAAGATGGATACGCACGACCGAAATCCATCCGATCCGACAAACTCTAGGCATGTCGTCCATTTGGAGTTCATCAGCGAAGCACTCCGGAACTTGGGACCTCGGCCAGATCACTGACGACATGCGACAAGCAGAAAACCATCATGGCTTAAGAGGGATCTTAGAACCGCCACCTTTATTAGGAAGATCGGCAATCCCATGCTGCCCCCGCTAGCACCCAACAGGACCGGCTGTCCGATACCCCACCATCATGTCCGGCAGAGGAGAAGGCAGCCCGGGCCGCCATGACCACAACCTGTCGCTTGGACGACGACATGTGGAGATCGATGGCAGGGCAGGCACATCTGCCCACAAGGGCTAGGACCGACCGTGCACCCGCTGAATTCCGATCGGTGGAGATCGAGGCAATCCAACCGACGAATATCTTGCAGGGGCAGACATCGACGACCGTGCCACCGCCAGGAACTCCATGCCGTTCATCTCCCCAGCATCACCGTCCTTCATGACACCCACCACCAGTCCCGCCTACGGTTATCGTTTAGGCGACTACCCGCACTCTCGACGGCCACAGACCCGCTCCGTGTCGCAGCAAGGGAAGGAAGGTCCCCGCCGCCACCTTCCTTGGGGCTACGCGTTTTGCCCTTGGCCCCTCCGGTTGGCGGCGAGAAATTTGGCAGCGACGTCTAGGTTAGGTCGCGTGCGTAGGTTAGATTAGGTCACGTCTCTAGTTAACTAAATACATTGCTTTAGACTAGCTATAGTGCGGGTATCATTGGCAAAAGCTAATTTATCACTATAATTAATGATGAAAGATGATAGTGATATCATCATAGCATATTGAACTAGAAAACTTGTCAAATAAATCTTATACACAAATTTACATTAAGATTCTATATACCAATAAATATAATAATACTATACAATAATGTATATTATAGAGATAAGATTATACACTAGATCATATGCGTTATAGTAGTACCCACTACGACTAACTTTAGTATTCCAAATGGAATCTAAGTGTAACCCTAAGGGCATCTCGACCAGGCCGACGCATCCCGTACGAGCGTGTCCGAACTTGTCCGCGCGGACGCGCGGGGCATGAGCGGCGCCCCAGCGGACCGACCCATCCGGATAAACGCGTCCGACTCGACCCATATGTGCATCTAATCTGGGCAACGGTTGCCTCGGCCCGGACACACGCAGACAACCTGGGGTGTCCTGCCTGTTGGCCACCCGGGGTACATATGTAAGTGAGACATTAGTACTTAAGATAGCTATTAATTAGATTTTAAGCCCTGCCAGTTACAAAAAGGTCATTTAAACAAATTAGGGGGATGCTACTGCTGTTGCTATGGCTACGGCTACGGCTACTGCTGGAGGAGGACGGCACGGCGCCTACTCTCCGCCATTGCCGCGACCACCGTTGTCGCTGCCACTGGCTCCGTCAATCGCCGCCCTAGCGGACCAGATGGCCCGCTGCTAGACGCGTTCGCGGTGACGGTCGCGCGCATGGTCGCGACCCACCGCCTTGCCCGCCGCCTTCCTCCGGTCCTCCGCCGCTCGGTTCGCCAGGGCATTGTCCATCTCGGCGGCCCAGTGGTCCCTCGCCTCCTAGTCGGCAACCAACTCCACCGGAGAAGGATTCGGAGCCGGAATCGGTGCACCATTAGGGCCGAAGCCTAGTGCCTGCGGTATCTGCACGGGGACGGCAATCGGCGCTTCCAGCTGGTCTACCTCCTCCCCTCCTCGTCATCGTCCTCTGCCACCTTCGTGTTGTCGGCGTCGATGAGACCCCACGCGACTGCCGCCTCAGCGGCCAGAGCCACGCGCTCCTCCTCCTCCGCCGAGTCGGTGCCATGCTTGCACCGCGCCGCTTCCGCATCGCTGCACGCTATGGCGGCGTGGCGGATCTCGCGGATGGAAACCTTGGCGGCCTCCTTGGCCACCTCCTCCAGCATGGTCATGGACGCCTCGTGGCGGATCTTGCGAAGAGCCGCAGATGTGGCCTCTAAGGACACCGCCTCTACCGCCTCCTTGGCGGCGACCTGGTGTATGTCGGTCACCACCCATTGGGCGGCCACCTATGCCGCCGCCTCCACCACCCGCTGCAGCGCCATCTCGGTGATATCTCCTTCCTTCTCGAAGGCCAACACATGCACCGGGCCAGCACTGTGGCCTTGAGGTGGACCTCGTCGACCTCAACATCTGGGTAGCAGGTGCGGCACATCTCCCGGATCTTCGTCCAGTTGGCCATCTTGTGGAGAGGCATGGCTGGTGGTGGCTGGCGTTTTTTCGGCTGCTGGTTGCTCTTGCTTTGGGGATTGTTGTCTCCGCCGCGCCGGCGGCCGTCTTTTATAAACCGCGGCGAAGGCAGGAAATACCGACCACAAATCGACTACGGCCCGACTCAAACGAACCATTTGAGGCGACCGGATAAGTCGGCCCGGTGGAGATGTCCTAACAGCTTGGTAAGAATGCACTATAACATGACCAAAGCCCCACCTCTCATGGACAGAATAATCGCAATTATGGTTCAGATTGAGTGAACGTGGCCTATTTTTTCCAAGAATTAATTTTCTAATTTGATAAATTAAGCAATTTCTTTTAGTTCAGATCAAAGAAATATCTTCTAACATAATTTTTGTGTCTAAGTCTCAAAGCCGAGCTAAATAAAAAATCTCCAAGTCAACTGAATATTTTTTCTTACATTTCCTACATTTTAAATTAATTCTTTGTCGAAATGAAGAGCGAAGCCTCAGCCTCTGTATCAGGCGACGCACACAACTTTATTTATTTTTAGAACAACAAATTTTAGCAAAAGCCATTAAAAAATTATACAACAAAGACCGCCAAAACAAAACACCAAGCATAACGATAACTGTATCGCTATCTCCCCAACGAGACCTAACAAACACCCAACTGCCCCATGCAAGGTAGGAGCCCAGATCCGCCTAACATATTCATATCCGCCTAACATATTCATAAAGTCCATGCACTCACTCCGGATGTCGCTGCCTCAACTATCTTCTGCAAAATCATCTTCAGCATGTAGATTGATGTGCCGACTCTCGACACACCAACCACCGGCACCACCGTGGTGTCAAGTAGCACCATCTCCCTGCACACTATCTCCAAAGTATGTCGCGGTCGCCACTGGTACCGTGCAGCACCATGCCGCCAAGTAGCACCAGCCAACATAGCTTGAAGTTTTCGGAGAATCTGTCGTGCGTAGCACCTACCGAACAAACATGACTTAGCGTAGCACCTGTCAGTCATTTATGACTCAACGTCTTAAATTAATTGACTCAATTTTACTGAGACATACATATAAATACATAAATAGACAAAGTTGAGGAGATACACATATAAATACATAAAAAGACAAAGTTGAGTCTTACATAGCATAATAAAACAAGTAGTCCTAAAAAACTTAAAAATTGTAAAAAATATATTCTCTATGTTTCTGAATCAAAGAGACCCCTCGGTTCGATCGAATGACTAGTACAGACTAGACACCGGACCATAGAGTGCTGCACAGCCATCGTCCCATCAAGTATAGTGAGCTCGTGACTTTGTGCAGCCAGTGTGGTGGTGTCCCGTCAAACTGCTAAAAAACGCTCGATACGCATATGCACCCTATTAACCGGGTAAAAGTGGAGTGTCTCCTGCTGCGCCCTGTGATCAGATTCCCAGCCAAATGCTTTAATAATTTCCAACTTCCAACAGTCGCCTCCAGCTTTAATACCCAGCAACCCTCGCGACGCTCACACCAGAGACCAAACGACAGTACACTCAGCAATAGCTAGCCATGGCTTTCGTCTCGGAGGTACCTGCAGCAGCGAGGAAGCTTCTGCTGCCGAGCGGCGCAGCCATGGCACGAACCCTGGGCGACGCCGGCCTCGGCTTCGACCTGGACGGCGCCGCGCACCTCCTTTCGGCCCTGTGGGAGCTCATAAACGCGAAGGCCGCCGCGCTCGCGGCCTTCTTCGCCAGCCTCCTCGCCGCGCTCGCCAAGAAGGCGGACGAGCTCTTCCCGCCGGAGACCCGCTCGGAGACGCTCTCGCAGTGGCTGCGCTTCGGGGTCACGGTGGTGCTCCCGGCCCTCGTGCTGCTCTGCTTCCTCCGGTGCTGCTGGCGCTGCTGCTGCGCCCGCGGGCGCGGCGGGCGCATGATGGTCGCCCCCGGCCGCCGAGGGGTGCGCATGCCGCGGGACGCCTTCGAGGCTAATCCCCGAAGCTACTTCCGCGATCTCCATGCAAAGAAGGCCCTGGTGTGCTAAGCGCGCGGCGGCCACACGATGTGTCGTGCTCGGGGAAGACACTCGGCTGGTACTTTCGCGCGTCTGTTCATGTCATGTACACCGTACGCTCGTATGTGTACGCGTATTCTGTCGTGGGATTGGTATAAGTACTGTTTTACTAGGTTTGTGCATGCGTATGGTCGGATTACGTCCGTCACGGTCCACATTATATATGGCGTACTCCCTCGGTCCGCAAATAATTATACATTTAGCACTTAAATTTTTCCTAAAAAAAATTATATATCTACATTATCAAAGTACTAAATAAATGCAATTAGCTTCTCGTAATCACTCCCCCACCTCATCCTCCAATCTCTATTCTTCTCTCCTATATCATCCACCAATCCTCATTCTTCTCTTTTCTTGATATAATTGATAGAGCTTCATAAAAAAGAGAAAACTAATTTTTCTAGTATTTTCTAGATTTACACTTATTTGCGGACGGAGGGAGTATATTTATGTCCAAGTATGTGACAGATATATCGTGGTCTTAGACCGGTCCTAGTGGGAGTATGGGTAGACGTGCTTCGAAGATTAAACATGGCCACTTGCCACAGATGAGTGGGATGTTTATTATGTTGTTCGTCTCTTTATTGATATTTTGGTTATTTTCATTTTGTAACATGATTGGTGTTGCTTTTTAAAGGAGAAAAGATGCTTCGACCCTCACATAACGGCCCCATCGGTCATTGGCTTCGATGGCCTTACAAAACGATTCTATCGTCAATGGCTTTGACGACCCATAGACCTATATAACGGTCCTATCATTTATTGGCTTCGATGGTTCCATAGAACGGTCCCATTTATCATTGGCTGCATCGGCGGAAAAAAGCAGCCCACATGTCAGTGAGAGATGGATGGTTGGTCCGACGTATATCCTAGCCCCATCCGTCAGCACGTAATGGCTATTGAAGGACCCATTCCAAGGCGGTCCTACCGGTCGGCATGTAACGATTAAGTCTTTGACCTAACGGCATCCCTCCATTCGAGCGTCTGCGAGGATTTCATAATAGAGGGAGGGAAAAAGTGAGAAAAAGTTAAGCGGCTGAGAAAAACTAAATACAACTAACGAATCAGGGACACGAAAATAGAAATCTCCTTTTTAAACCCTAGCGTCAATTTTAACATCTTTGTAAATTCTTCTGATTCATGTGATTGGAACTGGGGTCTGAGTCACCTTAGTGGTAGGAGGACCTTAGTGTTAGGAAGGTGGGTAGGCATGCTTCGAAACTTGCCACTTGCCACAGAAGAGCCGGGTGTTATTATGTTATCGTCTCTTTATCGATATTTTGGTTATTTTTCATTTTGTGAAGTGATTGGTGTTTCTTTTTATAAAGGATAAAGGAGAAAAGATGCTTAGACTGTTACTAGTCAAGGTCGTCGTCGCTGTCGTTGGTCTAGGCATAGATTAGAGTTGCTAAGAATGACAAATGATGGGGGATGTCACTCGCTTCTCCACTCTTGAAGTGGAGCGGTTAATGGAGAAATTTTGTTAATGCAACTTTGTGTCCTTTGCATTCGATTCTTCCACTAGGTGACGGTGTGCGACGTCGCACCCACTGCGTCACCTTCCGATCACCCTTGACCCTAATTTTCCCGTAACCTGTTTAGTGACATGAAATTCCGTTTACATATTTGCTTTATTGAGGCTAGAGTCGTGTTTGCTCCGAGAGCTTGTAATAGGTCAGCGCATTTTTTTGTGGCCAAGGGTGTAGGCGAAGTACAAGAGAACCTATTTAGCACTATATTAATGATTTGTAGAATCTCAATATAAAATTGTGGACAAGATTTATTTGTATGAGGATTTTCTAGATTTATGTGCTAACCATCTCTTTTTTCATTAATTGTTGTGTTTGTTCACCTATGATACGGTATAAACACCTCTCATTCATCTCAGCTGCTTCAAATTGGTGCTTGTTGTTTCAAAAACAAGACCGGTGCTGGAATTTTTTTAAATGTCTAGCAGCCTAATCCAATTCACATCAAGAAAAGTCCCTCCAATCTTGCACAACACGCCCGTCGGTATTCAATATATCACCTAATCTATATCTAATAATAAAAGTACAAGCGTTTTTGTGTTTTCGTCAAGAAAAAACTGATTTGCCCTCACAAGTACGGATGTATTACAGGCAGTGCCACCACTTAGTAAACCAGACGCTTCGATCCGGCTGCATGGGGAGACAAAGGATGAGGATGGGAGGGTTGTCTCTTCCCTAATCTCACCGTCTCCGTCTTCCTTAGCGAGAAGGCATCTCTCCGTGCAAAATCCCTCAATGTCACGTGTTGTGAGAGATGGGCGGTTGGTGGGGGAGAATAAGAGGAGAGAGAGGACAAGTGGATGTGGGAGAAAATGAAGAGAGAGAAGGATGATATCTGGAGGCTGATGGGCTGTTTGGCGCCGTGCTAGCGTCGATGGCAGGACTGACGAGAGCTACGAATCTCTGTCTAAAGTTGGTGCAGTGGTCCAATGGTGGTGACGACTTATGTAGCTGTACATGAGGTGCTCACTAAGAGTATACTAGACCGGATGAGCACTCTTGTTTTGCCTAGAGGGTGTCTCAGGATATGTGATATTTCCAGGGCCTAACTGATGGGGTTTTTCAAGTTTTTAGGGCATAAGGCCATGCTGGCATGATCTCCCTTGTTGTCCAGTATGTAGGTGTTGTGTGGTGTTTTCGGGTGTTTTTTTTTTAAACGGAGGCAAAAGCTTTGCCACACTCTATTAATTAAGAAAGAGTTTGACAAACAAAGCGAAAAAAAGAAAGGTGAATATTACAATAAACCTACTCTCCCGGCATTATTTCGCCCAAATGTTTTGCGCCCGCAAAAACCCACAAGCGAACCTCATTCTTAATTCTATCTAACACAACAAAAGGCGGTGCGTGCTTGATGCGGAAAACCCGTGCGTTCCTCTCGTTCCATATCTTCCACGTGATAAGTAAGGTTAGGAAAGCCAACGCTTTTCGGTTGGAGATTACTCCATCCGTTATCATGCTCCACCAAGTCTTGATTGAAAGGCCCGCGCCTTGTCATTGTTGAGGTTCAATGTCGTTTATGCCTATCCAACTCTTCGTGAGATTCTAAAACCGTATGGTATACCGACAAGATACAAAAAGATGATTAACCGTCTCGATGGTTTGCTTGCAAAGAGGGCACAAGCCACAATTTTGCCACCCCCTCTTCTCCAATCTATCCGCCGTCCAAATCCTATTTTGAGTAGCAAGCCATGCGAAGAACTTGAGTATGCCCTTTATCTATAATTTGTTGAATAAATTAATAAAAAAAGTTATATGCATCTTTTCGATGCAGAGGCCGCAGGTTTCACCCTTCATTTCGAAAAGAAGGCTGACATTGGGTCTTTTTTGTATGCAAATACATCTGGAGCCCCAAGGCAAACCCTGGCGTGTTGTCTTTGGCCTGTGAATCCGGCCAAAAATATTGTGTGTGTGTGTATGTGTGTGTGTGGGGGGGGGGGGGTGTGGGTGTGTGTGTGTGTGGGGGGGGGGGGGGGGGGGCACGATTGGGATGATTTTCATCCATCAAAAGCTACGGACAGGTCTTCTTTAGGTGGAGATGCTCTTATACATGATCCAATGAGATAAGACCGGGACGTCAAACCCAGCGTGTGGAATCGGCGTGTTCGTAGTATCATGCTTCTATAAAAGTGACACGCCACAAAAATCACTAAAGTAGATCGAAGTATTCTCAGATTTGGTTGCATCCTGGAAGGAGGTGAAAGAATCTCCTTTTCATCCATCTAGTCACGAGCTTTTGTCTCTCCGAATAAAAACAGCAATAAGTCAAGTATGACATGGACACATGGACCCAGCCGGATGGTGGTGACATGCATTTTCACAAACTTAGTGGTTAAGAATAGTTTTTTTTTTTAAAGAACGCTCGCGTCCCATGAGGATATTTTTCCCTGGATCCCCTCATTTTTTGCTTCACATGTGTCCATTCTCTCCTTTAAATCCTACTTAGGGTATCTTCATCGGGTCAACCCAATCCGTCCGAACTCGCGGACGCGCGGGACGTCTAGCGGCACGATCCATCCGGAGGAATGCGTCCGGCTTGATCCATCCGTGCACCAAAACTGGAAAACGGTTACGTCGGACCAGACGCGTGCGGGGACAGAAGGCGTGTCCTGCCCGCTGGTGTCGCTGACCCACCCATCGGCCACCGCGACGTTGTTTCATATGCGCTGAAGGAAGGCTGACTGGCGGCAGCCTACACCATCAATGGCGACAAGACGTGACACCGACTGACTGGACGCCATGCTCTCCACAGCCGTTACAGGCACCGCCCGACGCCTGCCCTCCTGACTAGACACTTCAATGCCATCTCTTTGGCCTTCGTGTCGGCATCCGATGCCTGTCCTTTTTAACTGGCCGCCCGTGGTCATCTTCTCCCACACCACACCATACTCTCCTCCTTCTCCTTTCCGTTCTCCACTACTGTAGCTATCCATGGCGGCAATGGATCGAGGGGAGGGCATCCCGTCCGTGGACATCGAGGGAGGCGTGGAGGACGCGGACAAAGCAACGCGCCACCACGCTCTCCCTCAACGACGTCGTCGCCCGACGAGGTTGACCTAGGCATCCAGTTCGCCGTGGCCATCCACGTCAGCATGGCGCGTGACAGGCTGCTCTTGCCCCGTAGATTTGGGACCCTAGTCGGCGACAAACCACCCCCGCTTGTCATTCTGCGGGAGAACGGTTTCAATACCACCAAGTACTAGGTCGAGGTGCAGTTCGACCACCTCGGGCAGATGTACCATGCCAACGGCTAGGAGTGCTTCGCCCGCGCCCACCAGATCGAAGCGGGCAACATTGTTGTCTTCAAGTACCACGGCGAAGGAGGGCTCGCCGTTAGCGTCTTCGACGCCACCATGCATGTGTCGTCGCTACTACCGTTCCGACTCCGACTCCGACGAGTAGGTTAGGCCATTTGCATTCATCATGTAAGATGTAGCAACGTGGGCACCGGCCATTTACAATGAAAAGTTTTATTTGATTTCAAAATATATTACAAACAACACAACAACACCATCCTAGCGATGCGGCCGCCTGCAATGCTGACGCTGGCGGCGCCTGTGGATCGATAAGGCACCATTCTTCGTAGAGAGAGCGGTATATCGCTTCCTCTGTCTACAACTCTTCTTCGTCTTGGGGGAGGCGGGCACGCATGTACGTGTCGTCGGGATTGATCCGCAATGCTTTCCAGAGGTCGTCGTGCACTTCTCTGAGCGCTAGACGCCACCGGTGCTCCGGCAGAAAGATGCGGTTCATCACCTTCAATGTGAAACGTTCATCACCTTCAATGTGAAACGCTTGCCAGTGGTCCTGTTGTATTCGTAGTGAGAGCGCCACGACCGCAGTGGGATATGAAATATATGCGGGCGCCCTAGAATCGGAGGCGGCAAAACGTCCAATTCCACCGGCGAGTTTGACCACCACGACGGTAGCGGATGATTCGTTATAAACGTATCTATAATTTTTTATGCTCCATGCTTGTTTTGTACCAACTATCTTATGTTTTGTCTCTACTTTGAGGCATTTTTATACATTTTTTTGGAACTAACCTATTAACAAGATGCCATAGTGTCAGTTCCTATTTTCTGCTATTTTTGGTTTTAGAAAATCTAGTAAATAAATATTCTCGGAATTGGATGAAACAAAAGCCGAAGTCAATATTTTACCGTAGCAAAGACGGAGTCCAGAGGGGGGATGAAGAGGTGCCACAGGGCGGCTAGACCACCCCATGGCGCGGCCAAGGGTGGGCCCGTTCCATGGCATGGTGTGGGCCACCCAGGTGACCACCGACCTCGCCCTTCCGCCTATATAATGACTTCGACGCAAAAACCCTAAAACATCCAGCCTCCGTCCACGAAAAGTTCCGTCGGCGCCGCCATTGTCCAGAGAAGTTTCAGGGGTCAGAAGCTCATGTTCCGGCACCCTGTCGGGACGGGGATTGACCCCCGGAGCCATATCCATCGACTCCACCGCATCCACTTTGACTCCATGATGGTTCGTGAGTAGACCCCCCTTGGACTACGGGTTCTTGGCTGTAGCTAGTTGGTAATCTCTCTTCCATGTACTTCAATACAATGATCTCATGAGATGCCTTACATGATTGAGATCCATATGATGTAATTAGTGTTGTGTTTGTTGGGATCCGATAAATTGTGGAATTGTGATCAGATTGTTCATCATATTATCATACTACTGTTATTTAAGATCTTGCATGCTCTCCGGTACTTGTAGTTACCCTGATCAAGTAGTTGCATGTATCTCCAAGAGGGAGTATTTATGCTCGATAGTGGGTTCATGGCTCTAGTAATCTGGGGAGTGACAGAAACCTCTAAGATTGTAGATGTGTTGTTGCTAATAGGGAGAAAACAACAATCCTTTGTCCAAGGGCAATTATATTGTTTACTTTACACATATTGCTTAATGCGATAATCTGTTGCTTGCAACTTAATACTGGAAGGGGTTTGGATGATAACCTGAAGGTGTATTATTAGTCATAGATGTAGTTGGATTACGGTCTATGTATTATGTTGTAATACCCAATTAAATACTATAGTAACCTTTATTTTATCATAGCATGCATTGTCATGCTCTCACAATTATCAATTTTCCAACTGTAATTTGTTCACCCAACACATGTTATTTGGAGAGTTACCACTAGTGTAGATAGCTGGGAACCCTGGTCCTTATGTTATCATCATTGCTCTAAAGTCAACTATGCATTGGAATATTTTATGGTGCCATCTCTTCTGTGTTACTGCTACTGCTACTGTGTTCCTATTGCCATTGCTCTCATGTTACTACTTCTTTCACATTACCCCTGTTACTAGTGCTTTTTCATGTGCAGCTGAATTGACAACTCAGCAGTTAAGGCTTATAAGTATTCTTTACCTCCACTGGTGTTGAATTAATAAATTTGGGTTTTACTTTCCTCGAAGACTGTTGCGATCCCCTATACGTGTGGGTCATCAAGGCTATTTTCTGGCGCTATTGCCGGGGAGGCATAGCTCTACACCTGGGGAGTACAATTTACCTGTCTCTCTGCTTTTATTTTATTTTTTCTTGTCTAGTTTATTCGAGCTTAGTTTATTTCTATTTAGTTGTGTCTTGTTTAGTTTACCTTTGTCTAGTTGATTTTCTTCTTGTTTTATTTTTCTTATATACTCGAAAATCCATAAAATTTTGAAAAACCGAAAATCTAAAAACTGTTGTTATGGAAGAACATGATAGAACCTCTATGGAATACTTTATAAAGTATAGAGAATCATATAAGGGTAAAGTCACGAGAGGCATGTTAAAGAGGTTGGATCAAATTGCTAAAATTTTGCTTAAATGCCATGATATAAATTGTTGCTCTGAACATGATACTAAACATCTTAAATTCCAATGTGGCTTTAGTAAAGAAGTTTTAATTGTGAACTATCATTGGAATAACTATATTCATCTTGGATTTGAAGAAGTAGAACAATTTGTTTTGTTTATGGGAGCTTCTGAAATAGAATCCTTCATGTCAAAAAATTATGAAACCTGTGTTGCTTGTAAATACCTTAAAGATATGGTCTCTTCTACCCTTGATTATTGAATAGAAAATTTCAGCAATAATTGTTATATCGTTGATTATAAAGAGAGACTCATTCATGCACAAGAATGTGTCCACAATTTACAGGAACCTGTAGAAAAGAAATTGCTGACCCAAAAGCTCATTAGATGAAAAAGAGGAGGAGAGTGATGAACAAAAGGAGTAAAAATGGATTAGCTACCCATGCCTACCTTCTAATGAGAGTAACTCTTTATACCTTATATTATTTGATTGTCCCCATGCTTACCAAAGGAGGATGAATGTTATGTTCCTGTGGATTCTTTTGAAATATATACTATGGATAAAACTTGTGGTAATAATTATGCTCCTGTTATCTATGATAATCCATGATATTTTGATAAATCTTATGATAATCCTTTATTTGCGCTTGACTTCGAAATGCATGATACTAAAGAGTTTTGCCTAGAAAATGTTTATGATAAATCTCTAGATGATGGTGCTATATTGGTTGATAATATTAATTGTACTACTATTGAAAATGAGATTGGAGGGGTCTTGACTTTATCTTGGAACCCCATACCTCTTAAGAATGATCAGTCATCTTGTTATAAAATTGTTAAAAGTGGGTTTGAAGGTTTTAATCCCACTATTTTTTAGATTGATAAAAATTATGTGTTTGTAGATCATGAAAAACATGATTTATGTGATAGTTATATTGTTGAGTTTATTCATGAGGCTAATGAAAATTATTATGAGAGAGTAAAATATTATTGTAGAAGTTTTCATGCTACTGAAACACCTCTCTCTGTGCTAAAAGTTTTGAAGTTACTCTTGTTTTATCTTCCTATGCCTGTCACTTTGTTCTTTGTGAATTTATTTGCGTACAAGATTCCTATCCATAGGAAGTGGGTTAGACTTAAATGTGTTTTGAATTTGCTTCTTGATTCTCTCTTTTACTTCAATTCATATTTCTTATGTGAGCATCATCAAAATTATCATGCCTATCTTAATGTCTATAAAGAAAGAGCTTTTGGGAGACAACCCATTATATTTTTGCTTTAAGTAAGTTTTCCTTTTGTTGAGTCTTGGAAGTTATTGCCTCTATAATAAACTCTCTTTATCCTTTTTGTTTGGTTTTTGAGCCAAGAATAACATCTAATGAGAGGGAAGTAAGATTTGGGAAAGTTGTTGTCCCAAAATAGATTTATGTTCTTCACTATAAAAAATTGTGAAAAATCCCAGAACGTCGGATTGAGATGAAATTATTTGTGTGCATGACCCTAGTACTTACCCAACTTTCGTTAGTTTTGCACTTTTCAATTTGAGCAACTGAAGATTTTCGAAAAAAACCGGTCTTTACCTGCTGGTCTGTTTTGACAGATTTCTGCCATTATTTGCATTTGCCTCTTAATCGGTTTCTTTTTGAGTTATTTTGGAAGAAAGAGATTTCCAAAGGAGTTTCTAAAATACCTTATGTTTAATTGATGTTTCTACTTGAGTTGAAACTGAAACCAAAGGCTTATTATCTTGAATACACTAATGTTGCTAATGAAGATTATATGAAATTTTGTATGAAGGAAGTTTTCAAATATAGGAAGAGAATGATATGATGAAATGAAGTTTGGAAAAAATCTCAAGATTGGGGATGCCACCCATGTCACCCCAATAAATATTCAAGACGTACAAGAGTCAAAGCTTGGGGATGCCCAAGGCATCCCCTTCTTTATCAACAAAAATCTCAGGTCTTCTTTCAAGACACTTTATGTTAATTGCTTCATGCACTATATGTTGTTCTTGGAGCGTCTTTGTTTTTGTTTTTAGTTTTATTTTTTGCTTTGTTTGCTGGAATAAGTTGGTTGGACCCCAATACACCTATTTTTGAGAAGTCACACCTAGTTCTTCATTGCCTAAAACACTCTAGTTTTCACTCCTATTGTTCTGTGAGTGTTCACTTTTGCTAGCACTGCATTTAGATTTAGTTTTCTTTTGCTTTTTGCTTAGAACTTTTTTAGTTCTTCTTTGTAGATTTGTGAGACAAGCTTACTGGTCTTTATTGGTTATTATCTTTGTGAATTATTTCAAATAAGTCGATTGGTGTTGGAAAAGAGTAGAATGTTTCATGCTTATAGTGGTACAAAAGGAAGTTTGTTTTGACTATGGCTCAAACTTTATCATGTCATGTTAGATGTTGTTTTGACCATATGCTTAGTGATTATTGTTGTAGCATGACTTGTTTCAAACAATTGAGATTGCTTAATGTGCCATTAAATAATCGTGCGTTGTTTTAGCATACAAAAGCATAATATTATGGTATTATCCTTTGATGCTTTATTTGGGTTGACATGGCACATGCTTACACCATGTTATGACTATGAACCAGTCACCTTAGCCTCTATGATCATTTAATTTTTGACTTGTGATATCACTTTATGCTTTGATTAATAATGCATGATTCTGGCCATTATTGCTCTCTTAGTTGATCGCTCCTAGTCTTTTGTAGCCTCCACCTATACTGAGTATGAGCTCTGCTCGTGCATCCAACTCCCAAAAAACCAAGTTATTCCAAAGAGTCCACTATAAATTCCTATGCATGGTGTGTTACACCATTCCAAGTATATTCATGTGTTTATTTATCTTCCAAATTAAATTTTTGTTATGTGAAAATTAGTGATTAAAGCTCTCACAAACTTGAAAGCACACTTTATTTCTTGCACTTAATGAACTTGAACCATTGTGACTGTCTTATATGCTTATATACTTGCAAATTATAAGTTGGGAATGAGCAGAACCATGTTGTCATGGGGAATGCTTTCAACATTGTTCTATTTAGTTGATATAATGTTCTTTTGTTTATGGATCCCGACGGTGTGAAATAAAATGGGGGCTTGTAAGTTCATGGAGTATGTATATGTGTTAGAGAAACGCCTAGGCGGCTAGCCTAAGCCATGCCTAATCATGGTGGAAACTTACAGCGAAACCATAGTGGCATTCTATGAAGCATCCTCAATAAAAACCTATGAAAATAGCAAATAAAAAGATCGCTGAGATGCTCACTGTCTGTTGCCTGGTAATTTTGATATGGGATAGCTCCCGTGTCATGGGGCAAGGGGTACCCCGTTGGCGGTTCTCTATGATACAAATATACTTACAATGGTAAGAACTTGCTTGTGACCAAAGTTGAGTAGCATGAGGTTTGGTACTCGTATGCAAGGGGCATGAGATTTTCAACTTGTGATTTGTCAAGCATATACTCATATTTGCACTAATTTTAACCTTAACCACTTCAAGATGCTTATGATAGGGGCAATGAGAGCTCAAAACTAATGAGTACCATAATTTTTGGAAGCTTTATAAAACCATTAAATCCCAACTTCCCTCTGCGAAGGGCCTTTCATTTTACTTTTTGTTGAGTCTCCATCGTCTATCTTTATGCACCAATTAAGAGAGAATAGTTGTCATTCTTAGTTCAATGTGCATTGTCCCAAAACTTATTGATTGATTCATAATTATGGTATTGCTTGTTCTTAAATTATTTGTATCTAGTCACCCTTATAAACTATGAATGTGTCCTATGCATTTATGTTTTGCTATTCCATGAAGGACAAGCTGAATACCACTTTTGATATGTTTTATATATGTGAAACAAACAAATGTCTTTCAAATAATTATTCATGATCTTTTGTTTGTGTTGCCTTTCATGTTGCAACATAGTTGATTTGTCTTATTATTAGAAAATATATCTTGCATGCTTATGTTAGAGTACTTTGATCCCAGCTATCAATGCTTTACAATACCTTAATCAAGATTGTGATGGTGCATGTCACCTCAAAATTATTCTTTTTATCACTTACCTACCTGAGGACGAGCAGGAGTTAAGCTTGGGGATGCTTGATACGTCGTAAATGTATCTATAATTTTTTATGCTACATGCTTGTTTTGTACCAACTATCTTATGTTTTGTCTAGACTTTGAGGCATTTTTATACATTTTATAGAACTAACCTATTAACAAGATGCCATAGTGCCAGTTCCTGTTTTCTGCTATTTTTGGTTTTAGAAAATCTAGTAAATAAATATTCTCGGAATTGGAAGAAACAAAAGCCGAAGTCAATATTTTACCGTAACGAAGATGGAGTCCAGAGGGGGAGAAGAGGCGCCACAGGGCGGCCAGACCACCCCATGGCGCGACCAAGGTTGGGCCCGTGCCATGGCATGGTGTGGGCCACCCAGGTAGCCACCGACCTCTCCCTTCCGCCTATATAATGCCTTCAACACAAAAACCCTAAAACATCCAGCCTCCATCCACGAAAAGTTTCGTCGCCACCACCATCGTCTAGACAAGTTTCTGGGGGTCAGAAGCTCCTGTGTTGGCACCCTGTCGGGATGGGGATTGACCCCCGGAGCCATCTCCATCGACTCCACCGCATCCACTTTGACTCCATGATGGTTCGTGAGTAGACCCCCCTTGTACTACGGTTTCTTGGCTGTAGCTAGTTGGTACTCTCTCTTCCATGTACTTCAATACAATGATCTCATTAGCTGCCTTACATGATTGAGATCCATATGATGTAATCGGTGTTGTGATTGTTGGTATCCTATAAATTGTGGAATTGTGATCAGATTGTTCATCATATTATCATACTACTATTATTTAATATCTTGCATGCTCTCTGATACTTGTAGTTACCCTAATTAAGTAGTTGCATGTATCTCCAAGAGGGAGTATCTATGCTTGATAGTGGGTTCATGCCTCTGGTAATCTAGGGGAGTGACAAAAACTGCTAAGATTGTAGATATGTTATTGCTACTAGGGAGAAAACAACAATACTTTGTCCAAGGGCAATTGTATTGTTTACTTTACACACATTGCTTAATGTGATATTCTGTTGCTTGTAACTTAATACTGGAAGGGTTTCGGATGATAACATGAAGGTGGATTATTAGTCATAGATGTAGTTGGATTACGGTCTATGTATTATGTTGTAATGCCCAATTAAATACCATAGTAACCTTTATTTTAACATAGCATGCATTTTCATGCCCTCACAATTATCAATTGCCCAACCTAGAAAAAGAAAAAATAAGCAAAAAAATACATGAGACGATGAGCCAAAGCGCCACATAGTTCTTTCAGGGAAAAGAAACATCATGGGAGTGGAGGACAAGACAGATATGTCAGAAGATTGTGATAAGTTTCATGAAATTCTGCCCTTCGCGGTGAAAGATGACCCAAGCATCATGCTAATGAATGAAGATGCTCAATGGTTACGGCGCAATCAGAAAGGGACACACGTGAAGAAATGACGTGTAATAATGTAACATTTTATGAATGAAGATGCTCCATGTGCCCATTTTATGTATTAAACATTTTATGCAGTCAGATAGGGGACGAGCCTCGTTAGAACTTGCATTGGATTTCTTAAGAAATAACATATTTTTAGTCTAAAAATGATTTTTTCCAAAAAACATGGGCGTTAGATCATGTACCTGTAGTTCAAACCGGACCCACTTCCTTCCGATTCAGTAAACATTTGTCTTTTTCACCCGGGAAGGACTGAAAGGTTTGAGATCTCCCGATCGGGAGATCGTTCATGTAAGGTGGTATAGTATTTTAGAAAAATGGGATGGTAGCATTCTGTAACTGTATTTTGGTGGCTGCTTCAGAAAACAACTCGTTTTTTGCGCTCGAAAGATGGAAAATGGCTTTTCTATGCGACGAAAAGGAAAACTTTCTCCTGCAACATTGTTCACCATCCCAAGATCCACATGCATGCACAATATGGGCACAGTATCACAAACTATGCCGCGATTCTACACATAACATCAGTCACTTGGATCGAAAGCCATGAAACCTCGAACATGATAGGTCATTTTGTGAAGGTTTTTTCGAGACATAATAAATATACCAAGTTTGGTATTTTTCCTTACAACTATGTCACATAATATGACACCACGTGAAGGATTTACATTGTTCGGACCTTTTTTGATTTTTATGCCCATTTCGAATTTTCCGTTTCGAACTAAGGTCAAAACGGCGTACAATCAGATAGGGGACAAGCATCGTTAGAACTTGCATTGGATCTCTGAAGAAACAACATATTGTAAGTCTAAAAATGATTTTTTTTTAAAATCACGGGCGTTAGATCATGTACTTATAGTTCAAACCGGACTCGCTTCCTTCCGATTCGACATGCATTTGTCTTTTTCACCGGGATGGACAGGAAGGTTTGATATCTCCTGGTTGGGAGATCGTTCATGTAAGGTGGTCTAATATTTTAGAAAAATAGGACGGTAGCATTCTGTAACTGCATTTTGGTGGCTGCTTCACAAAACGACCCATTTTTGCGCTCAGAAAATGGCTTTTCTGTGCGACGAAAAGGAAAACTTTCTCATGTAACATTGTTCGCCATCCCAAGATCCACATGCATGCACAATATGGGCACAGTATCACAAACTATGTCGTGATTCTGCACATAACATTGGTCACTTGGACCGAAAGCCATGAAACCTCAAAAATGATAGGTCATTTGTGAAGATTTTTTCGAGACATAATCAATATACCAAGTTTTGTATTTTTCCTTGCAACTATGTCACCTAATATTTACATTGTACGGACCTTTTTGATTTTTTATGCCCGTTTCAATTTTTTTCCGTTTCGAAGTAAGGTCAAAACGTCGTGCAATCAGATAGGGGACGAGCCTCGTTATAACTTGCATTGGATCTCTAAAGAAACAACATATTGTGAGTCGAAAATGATTTTTTTTCAAAAAATCACGGGCGTTAGATCATGTACATGTAGTTCATACCGGACCCCTTGTACCTGGCGAGCTTCCTTTCCCGCCGGTTAGCAAAAAAGGCATTCCAGGTGTCATAGTTGTCGAGATCCCACCGGGGATCCATCCGCTGCTCTAGCGTGAGCTCGTGGTAGAAGTGATTCATGATGGCCGCCTGGCGTGCAGAACCTTGAGGGACAGGAGGGACAGGAACCCCTCCAGCGCTCAGCATCCAGCCGGCGAGCAGCCAGTAGCCCAACGGGCAAGGGTAGCTGGAGGTGCACAGAGCCTCGGTCTCCTCGAGGGTTAGAATGGCCCAGCAGGCGCTGTCCATTGTTGTGAGAGAGCAAGGTGTGGATGTGTGGATAGCCATGGCGCGGTCGGCCTAGATATAGAGGGAAAGAGCGGGAAAACTTGGCGAGAAGCGGTGGGAAATGGCGGGAAATATCTTTAGTCCCGGTTAGTAACTACAACCGGGACTAAAATCTCTGGTTGGAGAGACAGGGAGGGAAATCTTGGCGGGAAGCGATAGGAAATGGCGGGAAATATCTTTATTCCGGTTAGTGAACACAATCGAGACTAAAAGCTCTGTTCAGAGGGAAAGAGCGGGAAAACAGATGTATGGATATTATATTAAGATTCTTTATATTTTTCTGATAATAATAGACATATTATTTGTTTTATTTGGATTTTTACAATAGGAGTATGATTTTCCAAAGTTTTATATTTGATTTGAATAAAAAATGAAAATTTAAAAATGACACAATTTATAAATGTTGCAAACAGATGTATGGATATTATATTAAGATTCTTTATATTTTTTGATAATAATAATAGACATATTATTTCTTTTATTTGGATTTTTACAATAGGAGATATGATTTTCCAAAGTTTTATATTTGATTTGAATAAAAAATGAAAATTTACAAATGACACAATTTATAAGTGATGCAAACAGATGTATGGATATTATAATAAGATTCTTTATATTTTTTATAATAATAGACATATTATTTGTTTTATTTGTATTTTTACAATAGGAGATATGATTTTCCAAAGTTTTATATTTGATTTGAATAATTGTTTTTACAAATGACACAATTTATAAATGATGCAAACAGATGTATGGATATTATATTAAGATTCTTTATATTTTTTTGATAATAATAGATATATTATTTGTTTTATTTGTTTTTTTACATTAGGAGATATGATTTTCCAAAGTTTTATTTTTGATTTGAATTAAAAAAATAAAATTTACAAAAAATACACTAGTCCCGGGTGGTGGATGGACCTGGGACTAGAGGATGCCTACGCGCGCGAAAAAGAAACGGCCGAAAAAACCCTCTAGTGCCGGGTCGTGGCCTAACCCGGGACTAGAGGGTGGGTCTTTAGTCCCAGGTTAAGCCACGGCCCGGGACTAGATACCCTCTAGTCCTAGGCTGTGGTTTAACCCGAGACTAAAGGGGTGTCTCTTTATATAACGTGCGCCCGCCCTAGCACGCCCACCCAGCACTTAGCAAGATTTGACTACGACGAACAGACGACGTGTGAAGACGAACAGGCGATGACACGGTGGAGGTGCTGCCCGCCGGCCGATTCACGCGCTGCCGCCCTCGTCTACGGCTGTGTCGCCTTTCTGTATCGCCGCGCGCTGTGCCACCGCCCTGCCATGTCATGCCGCCTCGCCATGTCATGCCGCCTCGCCGTGTCGCGCTGCCCCGCCGCGCCGCTCGACTCCTCCAGCCGCCCACCTCACCGGAGGTGCATGGTTATTACTATTATTAGTAGTAATTTAATTTGTTATTTGTATATATTTGTTTATATTTATTATATGTTTAGGGTTTGTTAGTAATTTAGTTATGTTTTTGTATAAGGTGCTTAATTAGTTAGTATTTAGTGTAATATTAATTATATTTTTTTCTTAATTAGTAGTATATTTAGGTTTTTGTAGTAATATTTATTATTAGTAGTAGTAGTAGGAATATTTAGGGTTTTGTATAAATGCTATTATTAGTATTTATATTATTAGTATATTATTAGGAAATGTTAGTAGTATATTATTAGTATATATATTATTATATTATTAGGGTTTTGTATAAATGCTATTATTTTTTAGTATATTATTAGGAAATGTTAGTAGTATATTACTAATATTGTTAGTATTTATTATTATAATTATTATATTATTAGGAAATATTATTTTGTGGTAATATTATATTATTAGGGTTTTGTATAAATGCTATTATTATTTAATATATTCTTAGTATATATTATTAGGAAATGTTAGTAATATATTATTAATATTATTATTATATATTATTATAATTATTATATTATGATATAATGTATTTTTTATAACCTTTTTAACTCCTTTTCTGTTATAGTTAAGTCATGGATCATGATCGTAGTGGTGAAGATCTTCTTCAGGGCATGATAAGAGGTGAAATTCGTCTTATTACTACTGGTGAAGATATCGAGCTCGAGGAAGAGATTTCCTCATATCCGAATCCATCCGGTGATGGACTAGAGGAAGACCTGATGTATGAAGGGCAAGACCGGATAGAGGAAGGGCAAACAAATAACAACAATGATGCCCCCTCGACAGGATCCGACGAGGAATATATATATTAAGCCTCGTGTTACCTCTATGCATTAATTGATCTGGATATATCTATATATATATTAATCACTCTCTCTTCTTTTATCCCACTAGATCGAAGAAATCGATAGCTCGAACAAAACAATGGCCGAACAGAAAGTTGGATGGTAATCATAGGTTCACCATCGAAGAAATAGATGATAATGGACAACCGATTGCTCCATGATACGTTGGAAACGTATCTATAATTTTTGATGCTCCATGCTTGTTTAGTATCTACTTTGATTTACTTGTCTACACATTGAGGTGCTTTTTACCTGTTTTCTGGTACTAACCTACGAACAAGTTGCAACAGTGCCAGATGTCTGCTTTCTGCTATTTTCTGGTACTAACCTACGAAAAGTTAGTAAAGAAATATTCTCGGAATTGGACGGGACGAACGACAGAGTCAATTACTTTCCATGGGTAACAAGAAGTCCAAAGGGGAGCCGGAGGGGCCAGCCAAGGGGGCCAGACCCACCCCAGGCGCGGGTGGGCCCAGTCTCGCGCCTGGCTAGGGATTACCTACCCTGGACACCTCCTCGGCCTTCCCCTTCGCCTATAAAAAGCCCCCGATGCAGAAACCCTGAGTACCCAATCAAATATCCACGAAACCATCTATAGCCACCGCCACCATCGTCCCTAGATAACCATCTATACTGGAAGGGGTTCGGATGATAACCTAAAGGTGGACTTCTAGTCATAGATGAAGTTGGATGGCAGTCTATGTATCTTGTTGTATTGCCCAATCGAATCTCATAGGATCTTTCTGGCTAGTAATTGCATTGTTATGCCTTGCTTAGTTCCTGTCAATTGCCCTGCTGTAATTTGTTTACCCTTCATGCCATGTTGTTTATCTAAGGAGAGCACCTCTAGTGAACTATGGACCCCGGTCCAATCTTTACCATTGATACATCTTCCACAGTTACTTGTTTACTTGCTGCAAATCATTACCTTCCACACATACATTTAATCCTTTGTTACAGCAAATCGGTGAGCTTGACAACCTCACTGACTCGTTAGGGGCAAAGTCTTAAGTTTGTGTTGTGCAGGTCTCCGCGTTGCTTGCAACACCTGTGTGACGTTTCCTTCCTCCTTCTGGTTCGATAACCTCGGTCTCTACTGAGGGAAGACTTGCTGCTGTGCTCATCACACCTTGCTCTTGGGCTTTCCAACAAAGTTCTCCACGTCAGCACCATCAACAAGTTTTCTCGCGCCGTTGCCGGGGAGGCCAAGGACGTCTTCACTAGGGGATTCCTTCACTTCCTTTCTCTTTACTTTGTTTTTAGTTTGCTTTGTTTCTTTTGCTTGGTTTTGTTTGTATCTTTCCAAAAAAAACCAAAAACTTAGTCTAGTTTGGTTTTCTTGCTTTATTCAAAAACACAAAAAAAATTCCTGCTCTAGCTGTTGCTGCTGTTTTTTGGCTTGCCCACCTTTGCCAAAATGAACTCTGTTGCGAACACCAAGTTGTGTGAATTCACTAGAACCAACAACAATGATTTCCTAAGCACACTCATTGCTCCACCTGCTCCTTATGCTATCTTTTATGAAATTAAGCCTGCTTTGTTGAATCTTGTGATGAGAGAGAAAATTTCTGGCGCTAGTTCTGATGATCCTGCTGCCCATCTTAATAGATTTGTTGAACTTTGTGAGATGCAAAAGTATAAGGATGTAGATGGAGATATTATTAAGCTCAAGCTTTTTCCTTTCTCCTTGAAGGGAAAAGCTAAAGAATGGTTGCTTTCTTTGCCTAAAAATAGTATTGATTCTTGGACTAAGTGCAAAGATGCTTTTATTGGAAAGTACTATCCTCCTGCTAAGATTATATCTATGAGAAGTGACATTATGAAATTTAAACAACTTCATAGTGAACATGTTGCTCCAGCTTGGGAAAGAATGAAATCTTTGGTTAAGAATTGCCCTACTCATGGACTCACTGCTTGGATGATTATCTAGACTTTTTATGCAGGTTTGAACTTATCCTCAAGAAATCTGTTGGATTTAGCTACTGGAGGTACTTTTATGGGCCTCACTTTGGGTGTTGCAACAATGCTCCTTGATAATATGATGGTTAACTACTTTGAATGGCATGTCGAGAGAGCTCCACATGGTAAGAAGGTAAACTCTATTGTGTAAACTTCCTCTTTGAGTGAAAAGATTGATTTCATTATGGCTATGCTTGTTAATGGGAAAGCTCCTCTAGATCCTAATAGTGTTCCCTTAGAATCTTTGGTTTCTCGAGAAGAGCAAGTTAATGTGAAATTCATTAGAAACAACAATTTCAACAACAATGCCTATAGGAATAATTTTGGTAGCAACAACAATTATAGGCCTTATCTTCCTAATAATGGCAATTCCTATGTAAGCTCTTACAATAATGCTAAAAGTGCCCCCGCTGAACTTGAAGTCATGATCAAAGACTTTATTAGCAAGCAAACCACTTTCAATAAGACTATAGAGGAGAAGCTTTTAACTGTTGAGAAAAATATATCCTCTTTGTCTTGGGCTCAGTCCTCTTTGATTAATAAAATGGCTGCTAAACCTGAGACTATGGAAAACACCTTTGCTACTGCTCATGCCATACAAGTTACTATTGATGAAAATGTTAGGTTGTTAGCTCAATTTCATGCTAGGTGGGAAAAGGAAGCTGAAATTGATAGAAACAATAGTGTGTGCACTATCACCACTAAAACACAAGTAGTCCCCATTCCTCCTCCTACTATGCCTAAGCCTATTGAGCCCACTACTAGTGATGCTAAGTTTGATTTTGATATTGATGGTTGCAATATTTCTGAAGTGATTATGTTCTTGAAAAAGCTTGCTAGAAGTCCTGATGCTAGTGATATGCATGTTGCCTTTACCAAACACATTACAGATGCTCTTGTGAAAATTAAGGAAGAGAAGCTAAAACACAAAGCTTCTATTCCTAGGAAAGTAGAAGATAGTTGGAAACCCATTATTAATATGCAAGTGAATGACTTTTATCTCAAAGCTTCATGTGATCTTGGTTCTAGTGTCTCTATTATGCCTAGGAAGATTTATGAAATGCTTGATTTTACACCTTTGGAAGATTGTTATTTGGATGTCCCACTCAATGATAATGCTAAGAAGAAACTCATGGAGAGTATTAATAATGTTCTCATCATGGTTAACAATGCTTATGTCCCTGTAGATTCCTATGTTTTGGATGTTGAATACAATGCTTCTTCTCCTATTACTTTGGGAAGACCTTTTCTTAGAACAGTTGGTGCCATCATTGATATGAAAGAAGGCACCATTAAATATCATTTTCCATTCAAGAAAGGTATTGAACACTTCCCTATGAGCAGAGATAAGTTGCTTTCTACTCCTCCTTTGAAAGCAAGATTTGATGTTAATGCTTCTTGATTTCAAAATACTTGATTCTTCTTGCTTCTTGTGCCTAACTTAAAGGCATTAAAGAAAAGTACTTGTTGGGAGATAAACCAAGAGTTTCCTTGCGTCTTGGAAGTTATTATTTCAGTTATTACCTCTTCTTATCCTTTTTGTTTGCTTTTTGTGCCAAGAATGACCTCTAATGAGAGGGAAGTAAGATTTGGGGAGTTGCTATCCCAAAACAGATTTATGTCCTCCACCAAAAATATACGTGAGGAGGCTCTGTAACTCGTATTGATCTCAAAATGTACGAATAAATCCCCCAGTATGTTAGATAAATTTCGTTAGTTTAACACTTTTTGATTTGAGTAACAGAAGATGTTCGAAAAAATCGGTTTCTACCTGCTGGTCTGTTTTGACAGATTTCTGCCATTATTTGCGTTTGCTTCTTATTGATTCCTTTTTGAGTTATGTTTTGGTGAATTGAGCTTTTTGAAGTATTTACTATAGTAGCTTGTGTTTTTAGTGAAAATCCTTGTTGTTTCAAAGCTTTGCCAGTGGTCCAATATCTTTTGAATACACTAATGTTGCTAATGAAGATTGTGTGAAGTATTGTATGAAGGAAAAATTTCAGGTGTAGGGAGAGAATGATACAATGAGATGAAGAATGGACAAAAGCTCAAGCTTGGGAATGCCACCATGGTGTAACCCCAAGAAATATCCAAGAGGTACAAGCGTCAAAGCTTGGGGATGCCCAAGGCATCCCCTTCTTCATCAATAAAAAGCTCAGGTCTGTCTAGACACTTCGTTTTTATTGTTTCATGCACAGTAGTGTTGTTCTTGGAGCGTCTTAGTTTTCGTTTGCCTTGCTTAGGTATTTTAGTTTGCTTGAATAAATTAGTTTGGACCTCCGTTCTCGCTGTGTTGTTTTGCAAATAAGTTTGCTTGGTGTTTGGAAAGGACTAGTAAGTTCTTGCTTGAAGTGTAAGAGGAGCTTGCATTGACTGTGACTTAGACTTTAGCATGACATGCTAGGTGTTGTTTTAGCCTTATTCCTAGTGATTATTACTGTAGCATGTCTTGTTCCAAACAATTGGGATTGCTTAGTGTGCCTTGAAGAAATTATGTGTTGTTTTAGCATTCAAAAGCATAGTATTGTGGTATTCTCCTTTGATGCTTTGCTTGGGTTAACTTGGCACATGCTCACACCATGTTATGACTATGACAAGTCACCATTAGCCTCTATGATCATTTAGTCCTTGACTTGTAGTACCACTCTTTGCTTTGATTAGTATGCTTTGTTGCATTGAATGATTATGTCAATTATTGCTCTCTTAGTTGGTTGCTCCCAGTCTTTTGCTAGCCTCCACTTGTATGAGTAAGTTCTACTTATGCCTCCAACTCCCAAGAAACCAAGTTATTCCAAAGTTTACACTGTAAACTCCTATGCATGGTGTGTTACACCATTCCAAGTATATTCTTGTTTTCAGCTATCTACCAATTAAAAACTATTTTGTTATGTGAAAACTTAGTGATTAAAGCCCTCACGAACTTGATGGCACACTTTATTCTTTGCCCCTAATAAACTTGAACCATTGTGACAATTTTGTTGTATATGCTTGCACTTATAAGTTGGAATTAGCAGAACCGTGCGGTCACGGGGAACGTTTTCAACATTGAACTTGTACTTTGTACTCAGTTGATATCATGCTCTTTTGTCTATGGATGTCACCGGTGTGAAATAAAGAGGGAACTTGTAAGTCCATGGAGTTTGTATTCTGTGTTAGAGAAACGTCTGGGCCGCTAGCCTAAGCCATGCCTAATCATGGTGGAAACTTGCAGCATCACCATAATGAGCTATCTATGAAGCACCCTCAATAAAAAGCTATGCATATGGTAAATAAAAAGATTGCTGAGATGCTCATTGTCTGCTTGCCTTGTCATTTTGATTATGGGAAAGCTCCTGTACCATGTGCAAGGGGTACCCCGTTGGTGGTTCTCAATGATATGCAAATACTTATGGTGACAAGAACTTACCTGAACCCAAAGTTGAGTATGCATGAGGTGTGACCCTCGTATTCAAGGGACTTGAGATTGCCAACTAATACTTCGTCAAGCATATACTCTAGCTTTGCCACTTTAACCTTAACCACTTCAAGATGCTTATGATAGGGGCAATGAGGGCTGAAAGCTAACAAGTACCATAATTTTTGGAAGCTCCTTTGAAACTTGTAATCCCTGCTTCCTTTACAAAAAAGGCCTTTCTTCCACCATTATTGAGTCTCCACCTTCTACCTTTAGGCACCATTAAGAGAGCATAGTTGTCATTTTGTGTGCAGTGTTCCAAAGCTTATTAATTGATGCATATTGTGTTATTACTTGGTCTTGTGCTATTTGTTTCTAGTCACCCTTGTGAACTTTGCAGATGTCCTATGCATTTAATTGCTACTCTATGAGGGACAAGCTGATTGACACTATGTTATGTTTTCTACATGTGAAACAAACAAATGTTTTTCAATGCATGTTATTCATGATCTTTGTTTGTAGCTTGTCATGTTGCATGCATAGTTACTATGTCCTATTGTTAGAACTCCATCTTTCATGCACATGTTTAGAGTTCTTTGATCCCAGATTTCAATGCTTGCAAATGGTTGGATCTTTATTGTGAGGGTGCATGTCACCTCAAAAATTATTCTTTTATCACTTACCTACTCGAGGACGAGCAGGAGTTAAGCTTGGGGACGTTGATACATTGGAAATGTATCTATAATTTTTGATGCTACATGCTTGCTTAGTATCTACTTTGCTTTACTTGTCCACACTTTGAGGTGCTTTTACATGTTTTCTGGTACTAACTTACTAACAAGTTGCAACAGTGCCAAATGCCTATTTTTTGCTGTTTTTGGTTTCAGAAAAGTTAGTAAAGAAATATTTTCAGAATTGGACGGGACAAACGTCAAAGTCAATTACTTTCCGTGGAGAACAAGAAGTACAGAGGGGAGTCGGAGGGGCCAGCCAGGGAGGCCAGACCCACCCTAGGAGCGGGTGGGCCCAGCCCTGTGCCTGGCTAGGGTTTGCCTACCCTGGCCGCCTCCTTGGCCTCCCCCTTCGCCTATAAGAAGCTCCCGATGTAGAAACCCCGAGTACTCGATCGAATATCCATGAAAACGTCTATAGCCGCCGCCACCATCATCCCTAGATCAGGGGGATCTGAAGTTCTTCCCGGCACCCTGCCGGAGGGGAGATCATCCCGAAGGCCTTCTCTCTGGTATGATGCGTGAGTAGTTCCACCTTAGACTATGGGTCCATGTAGTAGCTAGATGGTTGTATCTCCTCCTTTGTGCTTTCATGTATAGATATTGTGAGCTCCGTTCATGATCAAGATCTAATCTATTTGTAATCATGCATGTTGTGTTTGCGGGAATCCGATGGATATTGAGATTACTATGTTGGTTTGATTAATGGTTTTGTCTTTATGATTCTATCATGTCTGTGTTGTTTGTGATCTTGCATGCTCTCCGTTGTTAGTAGCTATCTTGTCCAAGTAGTTGCTAGTGACTCCAAGAGGGGGTATTTATGCTCGATAGTGGGTTCATGCCTCTAGTTTCCAAGGGAAGTGATATAAATCTCTTCGGTTGTAGATGTGTTGTTGCCACTAGGGATAAAACAACGGTCTCTTGTTCATGGAACATGTGGAATATTTACCTTACACACTTTGCTTAAAGCAGTTTTCTGTTGCTTGCAACTTAATACTGGAGGGGGTTCGGATGATAACCTGAAGGTGGACTTCTAGTCATAGATGCAGTTGGATGGCGGTATATGTATCTTGTTGTATTGCCCAATCGAATCTCATAGGATCTTTCTGACTAGTAATTGCATTTTTATGCCTTGCTCAGTTCCTGTCAATTGCCCTGCTGTAATTTGTTTATCCTTCATGTCATGTTGTTTATCTAAGGAGAGCACCTCTAGTGAACTATGGACCCCGGTCCAATCTTTACCATTGATACATATTCCACTGTTACTTGTTTACTTGCTGCAAACCATTGCCTCCCACACCATATGTTTAATCCTTTGTTACAGCAAACCAGTGAGCTTGACAACCTCACTGATTCGTTGGGGCAAAGTCTTCAGTTTGTGTTGTGCAGGTCTCCGTGTTGCTTGCAACACCTATGTGATGTTTCCTTCCTCCTACTGGTTCGATAACCTCGGTTTCTAACTGAGGGAAACTTGCTGCTGTACTGCTTCATACCTTGCTCTTGGGGTTTCCAATGAAGCGTCCCACGACAAGTGGTGGGCGCCATCACCTTTCCCGTTCAAAAAAACATGGACAAGGGCAGCGACACGAGCAACATTTTCTTCACCTGTGCTGACGTCCTACGATGCACCACACATAGTACAAGGGTTTAGAAGGATTCGAATCACTTATTTTCACAACTGTACAAAAGGGGGTCTGAGAGGATGTTTACAAACAAATGGGGGTGATTGTTAGGGACAACTTTTCGATCACCATTCAAGAATGGAATAAGTCAAAGAAACCAGGTGAAGAATCCAATAGTTATGTCACCGATCATGCCAAAGATGACCTTTGGCAGAAGCTCATAGCGCATTTCATACTACCTCCGGAGTATGAAGAATTTGAGGTAGATGGTATTACCCCAAGGCCGGGTGGGCTTGAAAGAAGAGCGAAAGTCAAGGAGTGGGCTCTAATGAAGATGGCCGAACTGTACCAGAACCACAAGAAAAGTTTATACACGAAGTATGTGGCAAAGAAGAAAACTCCAGACTTCAAAGGAGCAAACGCGAAGTTGAGAGAACAGTGGCCCGATTTTGTAACGTATAAGCAATCTGATGTAACAAAGACGAAGTTGGCAAAGAATGCGTTAAATGCTGCCAAAAAGAAATACCATCATAAAATAGGGACATGTGGCTACAAGAGTGCCGTCCCTAAGTGGGAAACTATGGAGCGGGACATGAGGGCTAGAGGCATCAGTCCTGGTACAGATGGATGGCCCGAGAGGTCAAAGCACTGGTGGTACAGGCATGGGGGATCGTTGGACCCAAAACAGGGAAGATATTATTTCATGAAAAAATTCTAGAACCCTCCAAAGAACTTGTTAAAGAAATGAACAAAGCTCAATTGTGATTGTTCCGGCCCGAGAGAGAGAACGACGAGCTGACACGCGCCCTCAGGAATCCTGAAAAGGGTGGACGAACACGAGGCAAAGGCACCGGTGTTACATGGAAGAAAGGGTTTCCCCAGTACGATGACAGTTACAGAAGCCGTCAGAGAAAGAAGGACCGGGAGGCGGACCGGATCTTGAAGGTAGAGCAGGACCTAGCAGAGATGAATAAGCTCATGCAAGAAATTAGCCAAAGATCGTCAACTCACCTGCAGGCTGATGATCCCGCATTGGATCTTAGCCAGCGGAGAAGCAGCGTGGCTTCCACGGAGGTCCGTGCTGATGATAAAGCACCGATGGATGATGCACCGGCTCCTCGCTACCCCGTGGATGATGTCACAGAGATGGCACAATGTGAGCTACATCATTCAATGAACAACCTATCCTTCAAGGTGGCGATCGGCAATGCTTTACCTTGTCTACCTGGAGCACTCCATCATTCACTTCCGATTCCACCTAGCTATGCTCGTGTCATGGTGGATGACATAGTGGAGGATTTTTTGGACCTAGAGATTGACATCGCTATGCCTGAAGGCTTTACGAAACTAGGATATGTCAAGCGCAACATCATATTATGGAAGAAGAAGTATATAAAGTTTCCAGGCTTGGCACCAAGATCACCAACTCCGAGGAATCCAAGTCCACCGTGCCCCGATGATCGTCAACCTCCAAGTCCACCCCGCCCGATTATCGTCAATCCGCAAGTCCACCCCGCCCTGATGATCGTCAACCTCCAAGTACACTCCACTCCGATGTCGATCGCCACAATAGGAGTACATCAACTCGATCTCCTCCTCCACGCAATACTCGATCTCCGCCGCTGCCTCCATGCAATACTACCTCGTCGAGGTCGCCGCTCCCCCGCGCCCCACATCAAAGTAAGGTAAAACGACGAAGATAGTCGACATCCCGTCGGCTCTTCCAAAGAGACCTTATGACAAGACCGATGAGGAAAATGCCGCTGATATGGATGCCCAAGTTAAGGCGCATTTTGCACCCAAAAGCCTGAGCCAAAATCGGTATTTGATGAAACCAAAAAGTGTTCTAGGTCCTTTCTTGAGCAACCATCCCAGATATCGATGAATCTGGAATCAGACTATGACCGGGAAATTATTAAGCAAGCAAAGCAGAAAAAATAACAAGTGCAAAATGCGGGAAACAAGTTGCCCAGCTCGGACAACAGAAGATTCAATCGGTGCCCCCGCTCAAAGTGATTTGAGACATCGACAAGGCCTTCAGAGCCGAAATGTATAAGGACATGCAAATAATGGACCCCAGAGCCAGTACTAATGTATAATGGGCATCACTGTATCGGACGCCAAAGCACTTGCTATCGAAGAAAATATGTCTCTTGGTCAATATTTAGGCTATGAAGATACGCCGGTGGGTACCTGTTGCGAAAGTATGTCCAAGGGGAGCCTCTAGTCAGTCATGAGGAGCGTCTATCCACACATATGCGAAATCTGCACACATGGTACCTGTTGCAAACAAAAAAGCACCAGAAAGATTGGTTTTCGGTGGACGTTAGAAAGGAGAATCACTTCAAACCATACTCGATATAGGTTCAAATGACCGAACTGTTTCAGTTATACAATCAGCGCGCCCTCGAAAAATCTATCATTGGTTGCTACTGTCTGTAAGTGATTTATTTCTGTAATTAAGTCTGTAGCTCAGCTCGTTCATTGCATTTAATATATTATCCTGACTATGTATATATCCTTTTGTACGATATTATATTCTGCAGAATGAAGATGCTTGAATGCAAAAGAGTTAGAAGATATGACGTTGGGTTCATTGACCCATATATCGTTAATGAATATACGTTAAAAAATCACCCAAGGACATGGAGGAAGACCAATGCATGTTCTTAACCGAGAATAATTTTGTTAAGGAAATACTATTTCCTTACAACTTCAAGTGAGTGTTTCTATCTTGTATATATTTTATTTTTGCTTACTTGATGTTAAGTGTAATTGATGAGCTATGCATATATGCTTATGTAAATGTACGCAAATTCCACTGGATCTTGCTAAACATTGAAGTTGACAAGTCCCTAGTTGAAGTCATTAAGTTGGTACAAAGAGCAGTGGAGCGACATGAAATCCATGCTCCATAAGTAATTTCAATCATTATCGCATTATATCAGCCTCTTTCGTTCATTTCCTGATATCAAGTAACTAATAACTCCTTTGTTCATTTTCTTTACCGAGCAGGTGTTGGACATGGTTCAGACATAAAATACCAGGTCCATTCAAAGAGGAGCTAACTTATAAAACGGTGAAGAGAACTCATTTATGTGGATACTTCGTCTGTGAGTACATTCACGAGTTGACCGATGAACGGAAAGTTGATTCACATTATATTTACGGTTTGCGGGAGAATCTAGAGCCAGAACAGCGCGTATGAGCAATTCAAGAGGAGCTGGCGGGATTTCTGATGAAGGAGGTCCTTGATGTACATGGAGAACATTATGTGAAATATGCCTTAATGATCTCCATGTAGTTGATATGATATATCATCAATGACCATGTAATTTCAAAACATTTCTTCTTTTTGATATGATTGAATATATGTATACTTGCAAGGGATTAAATATTAATTATATAGATGCATCAACGTGTACTATGTATGTAGTAGCGTAGAATAAGTGTACTGAAATATATGTTTGAAATTATAGTGAAACACAAAACGAAAAAGAAAAAAAATGCAAAAAAAAGGAAATACACAATCTCTGCCGCGGCAGATAAACACATGAATTCTCTGCCGTGGCAGGAAGCCTTATAGGCCCAGGTGGTGTTACGACCTAGGACTAGAGGATTTCTACCCCCCTCCTCGCAGAAACTGCCATGTGGTCGTCTCTTGTCCGGGCCGTAGCGAGCCGATACTAGAGAGGGGGGCTCTAGTCCCGATTTGGCAGTCCCAAATCCAAAACCGAGACTAGAGTCCGTTACAGCCCAGGACTAAAAGTCCGTTTTCCAACACTGCATGTTCATATTAATATCAAATCATGTGTTGTCGTTTTCACATTTTATTATCTCCTTTAGCCCGTAACTACTTAGGTCGAGTTATATACTGCATGCCTGCAGGTCCGGAGTATTGCCATTGAAGAAATTTAACCATAATAAAAGTAAAGTGGTGTAAAAATTATACTCCCTGTCCTAAAAAGAATATCACACATTTGTTTAAATTCGCATGTATCTATATACTAAAACACGTCTAGATATATGTGAATCTAGACAAATCTATAACTAGTAGAAAAAAGGCTATCCGTTCGTGCCTCCTAACAGCATTAGTCCCGGTTCCGCCATGAACCGGGACTAATGCTGGCACGCGTCCCAGTTCGAGCGGGCACGGGGCCGGGAGGCATTCGTCCCGGTTGGTAGGGGAACATACGTCCCGGTTTGTAACACAAACCAGGACTAAAGGTTGGGCGTCAGACACGTGGCATGGAACACACCTTTAGTCCCGGTTTGTGTTACAAACCGGGACGTATGCTCCCGCCCTCTATAAATGCAATGCCCCGGCCCTCTGCTTCCACTCTATTTTTTCTTAGTGGAAGGTGTGCGGGGTGTGCTAGTTTTTTCCCCCTATTCATGCATTCAAGGTGTTTGATGAAATGTTTGAGTGAATGATCCTGTTCAATTTCTCATAGAACAAAAATATAGAAGGTGTCCGAGACGCACTTGAGCTTTCTCCTCTTTATTTCCCTCGATCGAGGTTAGCAATCTTATCTTTTCTCTGTCATTGATACAATACATGTGTCGATGTGAATTGGTCATTTCACTATTTATGATGTCCTGTTTTTGGTAAACTTACTGATATGATGCAGATGAACGGTCGGGAATGGATGTACGGTGACCGACATGTACCCGGGTATATGAAAGGCGTGGATAAATTTATCGATGTGGCTACGGCAAACAAAGAGAATGGTTTTATACGTTGTCCATGTGTTCAATGTCGGAACAACAAGGAGTACTCTTCCTCAAAAATCATTCGCGGCCACCTGATTATGAAAGGTTTCATGCCCAACTATAATTGCTGGACCAAGCACGGGGAAAGAGGGGTTATGATGTAAGATGGTGAAGAAGTTAATGATAAAAATTATCATCATATGTTTCCTGAATACAGTGATACTGCAATGGAAGACAATGGAGAGGAAGGAGGTGAAGAACGGACATCAGATGAGCCGGCTGATGAACTTGGTAGGGTCATTTCTGATGCAAAGCGAGACTGTGAAACAGAAAATGAGAAGTTGAAGTTAGAGGGCATGTTAGAAGATTACAAGAAATTGTTGTACCCAAATTGTGAAGATGGCAGCACAAAGCTCGGTACCACACTGGAATTGTTGCAATGGAAGGCAGAGTGTGGTGTAACTGACTCCTCATTTGAAAAGATGCTGAAAATAATGAAGCCGAAGTTTCCAAAACATAATGAACTTCCCGAGAGTAACTACGAAGCAAAGAAGACTCTCTGTCCTCTAGGATTAGATGTGCAAAAGATACATGCATGCATTAATGACTGCATCCTCTACCGCGGTAAGGAGTATGAGAATTTGGATAAATGCCCGGTATGCAATGCATTGCGGTATAAGATCAGACGAGATGACCCTGGTGATGTTGAGGGAGATCCCCTCCGGAAGAGGGTTCCTGCTAAGGTTATGTGGTATGCTCCTATAATACCAAGGTTGAAATGCATGTTCAGAAACAAAGAGCATGCCAGGTTGTTGCGATGGCACAAAGAAGACCGTAAGAAAGATGGGAAGTTGAGACACCCTGCTGATGGGTCACAATGGAGAAAAAATGAGAGAGACTTCCCAGACTTTGCACGTGACGCAAGGAACTTATGGTTTGGTCTAAGTACAGATGGCATGAATCCTTTTGGGGAGCAGAGCTGCAGTCACAGCACTTGACTCGTGACTCTATGTATCTACAACCTGCCTCCTTGGTTGTGCATGAAGCATAAGTTCATTATGATGCCAGTGCTCATCCAAGGCCCGAAGCAACCGGGCAACGACATTGATGTGTACCTTAGGCCATTAGTTGAAGAAATCTTACAGTTGTTGGGCAAACCAGGTGTACGTGCGTGGGATGAGAACAAACAAGAGCCATTTGATCTACGAGGGTTGCTATTCGTAACCATTAATGATTGGCCTGCTCTTAGTAACCTTTCAGGACAGACAAACAAGGGATATAAGGCATGCACACATTGTTTAGATAAGACTGAAGGTACATATTTGCATAAATGCAAGAAGGTTGTGTACCTGGCGAATCGACGATTTCTTCCGACCAATCATCCCGTAAGAAAGAAAGGCAAGCATTTCAAAGGTGAGGCAGATCACCGGAAGAAGCCTGAACTCCCTGCTGGTGATGATGTATTTGGTATGGTCAAGGACATAGAAGTAATCTTTAGGAAGGGTCCCGGCGGTCAATCAGTTCCGAACGACGTCGCTACAGGACACGCACCCATGTGGAAGAAGAAATATATATTTTGGGAGCTGCCATATTGGAAAGTCCTGCGTGTCCGCTCTTCAATCGACGTGATGCACGTGACGAAGAATCTTTGCGTGAACCTGCTAGGATTCCTAGGCGTGTATGGGAAGACAAAAGATACACCAGAAGCACAGGAGGACCAACAAATTATGAAAGACCCTAAGAACATGCATACACAGAACAAGACGGATAAAGGGCGTCACTTAAGTCGTGTCAGCTATGCTCTTACCAAAGCAGAGAAGGAAATCTTTTTTGAAGTCCTTTACAGTATCAAGGTGCCGCCTGGCTTCTCATCTAATATAAAGGGGATAATAAATATGGCAGAGAAAAAGTTCCAAAACCTGACGTCTCATGACTGTCACGTGATTATGACGCAGTTGCTTCCGATTGCATTGAGGGGGCTTCTACCGGAAAATGTTTGAGTGCCCATTGTGAAGCTGTGTGCATTCCTCAATGCAATATCTCAGAAGGTAATCAATCCAGATATTCTGCCAAGGTTACAGAAGGATTTGGTACAATGTCTTGTTAGTTTTGAGTTGGTGTTCCCACCATCCTTCTTCAATATTACGACGCATCTCCTGGTTCACCTAGCGGAAGAGATTGCCATTCTCGGTCCAGTATTTCTGCACAATATGTTCCCCTTTGAGAGGTTCATGGGAGTCTTAAAGAAATATGTTCATAACCGTGCTAGACCAGAAGGAAGCATCTCCAAGGGATATGGAACAGAGGAGGTCATTGAGTTTTGTGTTGACTTTATTCCTGACCTTAAGCCAATTGGTGTTTCTGACTCGCGGCATGAGGGAAGACTAAGTGGAAAAGGCACGCTGGGAAAGAAAGTAATGATATGTAAGGACGGGGATTCTTTCACTAAAGCACACTACACAGTTCTACATAATTCCACCTTGGCAGCTCCGTATATCGAGGAACACAAGAATATTGTACGCTCCAAAAACCCGGGGAAGCCTGAATCATGGATTACAGATGAACACATGAATTCTTTCGGTGGTTGGATGCGGACACATCTCTTGAATGACACCACTGTTGGAGATCAGCTATACTTGTTGGCCCCGTCACCATCTTCTACTGTATTGAATTTCCAAGGGTACGAAATAAATGGGAATACATTCTACACGATTGCCCAAGATAAAAAGAGCACCAACCAAAATAGTGGTGTCCGCTTTGATGCAATAGACGAGAATGGACAAAAGGACACATACTATGGTTACATAGAGGAGATATGGGAACTAAGCTATGGAGTCTCTTTTAAGGTCCCTTTGTTTCGCTGCAAATGGGTCAACCTGAATGGGGAAGGGGTAAAGATAGACCAGTTGTACGGAATGACAACAGTGGATCTCAACAATCTTGGTTATAGAGATGAACCATTCGTCCTAGCCAATGATGTGTCTCAGGTTTTCTATGTGAACGACATGTCCTCCAGACCAAAAAAATATATGCAAACGAATACATCATATGATGAGCCAAAGCGTCACATAGTTCTTTCAGGGAAAAAAAACATCGTGGGAATCGAGGACAAGACAGACATGTCAGAAGATTATAATAAGTTTGATGAAATTCTACCCTTCACAGTGAAAACTGAACCAAGCATTCCGTTAAGTAAAGAAGATGCTCCATGGTTACGTCTGAAGCGATCATAAGGAAGGACATATGCCAAGAAGTTCATGCTCATATTATGTAACTCTAGTTCATGTCTTTCGTGGTTTGTGGCTTGACCGAAGGATATCTTTCGCGGTTTGTGGCTTGACCGGGACTATATATAGGGGGGCATTTAGTCCCGGTTTTGTAGTCTCAGTTTTTAATATTAATAAATGTCTTGAGTGTTAGTCCCGTTTTGTGGCTGGACCGGGACTATGAAGAAGTTGTCCCGATTCGTACTTACCATTAAGATCTGATCTCCAAACACGCGCGGTCACATATTAGGGAGTGCCTCTATGACCAGTTTCTTGGAGATGCCGGAGGACTGGGATCTGGCGGCATCTCCCTGAAACTGGTTGTAGTGGTGTCCCTGCTCTCGAAAACCATCTTGCAGCTTGTAACTTCTCTAACTAGATCAATACACCTAGGAGCTAACTAATTTCACATATTAGGGAGTGCCTCTATGACCAGTTTCTTGGAGATGCCGGAGGACTGGGATCCGGCGGCATCTCCCTGAAACTGGTCGTAGTGGTGTCCCTTCTCTCGAAAACCATCTTGCTGCTTGTAACTTCTCTAACTAGATCAATACACCTGGGAGCTAACTAATTTCACATATTAGGGAGTGCCTCTATGACCAGTTTCTTGGAGATGCCGCAGGACTGGGATCCGGCGGCATCTCCCTGAAACTGGTCGTAGTGGTGTCCCTGCTCTCGAAAACAATATTGGAGATGCCTCAATCTGGCTAGAGGACTGGACTCACAAGGATGCCTATTTATAGTACAAGCAGCTCGGCATAGTGTCGACACTTACGACATAATGTCGACACTCACCCCTATTATTAGTGCTGACTCGTGTTTTGTCCCGGTTGGTGTCTCCAACCGGGACTAAAGGTTCATCTTTAGTCCCGGTTGGTGACACCATCCGGGACAAGTTACACGCCGCACGACATAATGTCGACACTCACCCCTATCATTAGTGTTGCCTGGCCCAGCCTGCCGAAATCCCTCCAACCGGGACTAAAGATGAACCTTTAGTATATTGAAAATCCGAACAATGAAAATCCTTCGCGTGGTGTCATATTATGTGACATAGTTGAAAGGAAAAATACCAGACTTGGTATATTGATCATGTCTGGAAAAAACCTTCACAAAATGACATATCATGTTTGAGGTTTCATGGCTTTCGGTCGAAATGACCGATGTTATGTGCTGAATCACGGCATAGTTTGTGATGCTGTGCCCATATTATGCATGCATGTGGAAATTGGTATGGAGAACAATGTTCCAGGAGGAAGTTTTCCTTTTTGTCGCATGGAAAAGCCCTTTTCCATTTTCCGAGCGCAAAAAACGGGTCGTTTTGTGAAGTAACCACCAAAATGCTGTTTCAGAATGCTACCATCCCATTTTCCTAAAATACTAGACCACCTTACATGGACTATCTCCAAACCGGGACATCTCAAACCTTTTCGTCCATCCCGGGTAAAAAGAACAAATGTCCGCCGAATCGGTAGGAAGTGGGTCCGGTTTGTACTACAGGTACATGATTTATTGCCCGTGATTTTTTGAAAAAATCATTTTCAGACTCGCAATATGTGGTTTCTTCAGAGATCCAATGCAAGTTCTAACGATGCTCGTCCCCTATCTTCATGCACGCCGGTTCGACCATAGTTAGAAATTCAAAACGGGCATAAGAAATTCAAAAAAAATCCGAACAATGAAAATCCTTCGCGTGGTGTCATATTATGTGACATAGTTGAAAGGAAAAATAACAGACTTGGTATATTGATCATGTCTCGAAAAAACCTTCACAAAATGACCTATGATGTTCGAGGTTTCATGGCTTTCGGTCCAAATGACCGATGTTATGTGCTGAATCACGGCATAGTTTGTGATGCTGTGCCCATATTATGCATGTATGTGGACATTGGTATGTAGAACAATGTTGCAAGAGGAAGTTTTCCTTTTTGTCGTACGGAAAAGCCCTTTTCCATTTTCCGAGCGCAAAAAACGGGTCGTTTTGTGAAGTAACCACCAAAATGCTGTTTCAGAATGCTAGCATCCCATTTTCCTAAGATACTAGACCACCTTACATGGACTATCTCCCAACCGAGACATCTCAAACCTTTTCATCCATCCCGGGTAAAAAGGACAAATGTCTGCAGAATCGGTAGGAAGTGGGTCCGGTTTGTACTATAGGTACATGATCTATCGCCCGTGATTTTTAAAAAAATCACTTTTAGACTCGCAATATGTGGTTTCTTCAGAGATCCAATGCAAGTTATAAATGAGCCATTTTTCTTCTCGCCATTTCTTCCCGCCAGTTTTCTTCCCGCCATTTTTTCCCGCCAGTTCTTCCCGCCATTTCTTCCCGCCAGTTTTTCCCACCAGTTCTTCCCTCCAGTTATCTTCCTGTCATTTCTCACTATATATATATGTAGGGTTGGCCTCCATTGTCATTGCACATCTCTAGACTCATATCTGCAACCTCATCACTCTTTCCCATGACTTCCACCGTAGCACTAACTCCCAGGGAGGCGGAGGCGCTTTGCGCCTCGAACTACCCCTGCCCGCCGGGCTACTGTGTCCCCGTCGGCTAGATGTTGAGCGCCGGAGGCGTGCCGGTTCCTCCTATCCCTCTAGGTGTGGCGCGCCGGATGGCCATCACGAACCACTACTACTTCGAGTTCACGCCGAAGCAGCGGAGGAATCCCAGATGGCATCCCGACTATTTCCCGACTTGGGAAGCCTTCTTCGTGGATCGGCGTGAGAGGGCGCTCGCCAGGCACGAGGAGGATGGCCCACCTCCTCCGAACTTCAACGAGGCCGGCCGTCGGCTGTGGTGGCGCGGTCAGACTCTCCAGAGCGTCATGGCCTACGACACGGCCGCCGACTCTAGCCCCCGCCTGCGCTACCCTCAAGTCCAGCCCAATCGTACTCAGCCTTCAAGGTTCAACTACGACGACCTCGATGACGAAAGCGACGACGGCCGTGGCGAGTACGACGACTACAGTGGCCAGTATTACTGGTGTAGGCAGGAGCTTGACTGAATCACTCCAACATTGCAAAACAAGTTCGGCCGATTGTGGCTTAATCTGGCCATATATATTATCAGTTCTTCTATGTAAATTTGTGTTAGTTGCGTTATGTACTTTAATTCTAGTTCTATCCTAATAAAAAAAAATTCCGCCCATTATTTCCCGTCCTTTTTTTCCCGCCCATTAATATATAAAAAATATAAGTTAATTCAAATCCAAATTAAAAACAGAAAATGGTTTTGAATTAGTTATTCAAATCCAAACACTTTTTATGTTAAAACTTTTTCTAAATTCCAAATTAATATTCAAAAAATATAAGTTAATTCAAATCCAAATTAAAAATAGAAAATGGTTTTGAATTATTTATTCAAATCCAAACACTTTTTATGTTTAAAGTTTTCTAAATTCCAAATTAATATTCAAAAAATATAAGCTAATTCATTTTTAATTTTAAATGGTTACATTAATTATTTTCTGAAAACAGAAAATGGTTTTGAATTAGTTATTCAAATTCAAACACTTTTTATGTTTAAAGTTTTTCTAAATTCCAAATTTATATTCAAAAAATATTAGTTAATTCATTTTTAATTTTAAATGGTTCGTAGTTTAGATGGTTATATTAATTATTTTTAAAAACATAAAATAGTTTTGAATTAGTTATTCAAATTCAAACACTTTTTATGTTTAAAGTTTTTCTAAATTCCAAAGTAATTATCATTTAAAAAACATTACAAATTTAAACCCCAAAATAAAAAATAAGGCGGGAACAGAGAGAAAATTCTTGAAAAAAATTGAAAACAGGATCATATGTCCCAGTTGGAGCCACCAACCGGGACTAAAGACCCCTGCGCGCGCCAACCCTTGGTCTGCTGAAAAAAATGGAGTATACGTCCCGGTTGGTGGCTCCAACCGGGACGTATGACCCTTTAGTCCCGGTTGGAGCTACCAACCTAGACAAAAGGTCCTTTGGTTAATAACTGGGTGCCCCTCCTCTTCTTCTTCCCCATCTCACAATCTTCTCGCGCACAGGGACTAAAGCGACGCCGTCAGGCTTCCCCGCCGCCCTGCACGCCCTACCGGCCGCCGCCGCTGCTCTGCCTCTGCCTCCTCGCCAGGAACCGCCTCCCCTCCAATGGAATCAACGAAGGGCGCCCGTAACCACCGCAATCAGGAGCTCCTCCCCGAAGTCCGGCCACCACCGTTCTCGACGATTCCGGTCACGTCCGAGCTCGCTTGGTCGAGCTGACCCCTCCACCGCCTCCGTGGTGAGCCCCTCCACCTCACAGTCCTCTCTGTTCTTCCTCTTCCTCTCTGTATCGCTGCTGCGCCGAGGACTTGAAGCCACCGCCGTCGGTCGCCATCGTGCTTCCTGTTCCGGCGACCAATCCGGAGCGGCGCCGCCACTAAACGGCTCGGTACGCTAGCCCGCATCCATCGCACCCGCTCCCGCTGCTCCGCCCGCGCTCCAGCGCCCTCCCCGTCGATGATCTAGGGCTGATCCCCGGTAAATGACGTCACGCTGACGTCCTGGTGACATCAGCGGGCGAGGTTAGCGCGGTCAAACCTTCGGTGGGTCCTGCTTGCTTGGGTGGAGGCTGAGTTGGCACCGGGGCCCTTCTGTCAGTCTCACTGGCTAGGGGCCGCCCCGGTGTAAAAACTATTTTCCTTTTTGTTTTTAATTCCAGAAAATGATTTAATATTGTAAAATCAATAACTTATTGTTTATAAGTCAGAAAAATACAAATAATATATCAAATTGTTCAGAAAAATGAAACCTATCTATTTAACCTATAATCATGTATTGTTCAACAACTTAAATGACAAGTATAATTAGAAGAACAAATGCACCCCTCTCATATGTTCCGGAGTTTCCCTGAGTTAGGGTTTTCACCCCTCGGAACCCCGATTAAATCGTCGAGCATGTCTTAGGGTTACATTCCAATGCAAATTAACTTGTCATATCATCATACTTGCTTGAGCATCGCATTGATGCCATGTGTTGATTGTTTCCCTTTCTTTCTGGTGTTTGGTTCTTCCCGGTAGAATACGATATCGAGATCGAGATCGAAGCCAGAGATCAACACTGTCGAAGCTCGAAGACAAATACTTGACCAACTGTAATCAATTCAAGTACAAGGATCCTGAAGCTCTGCTTTCGGCTATCAACAGGCAAAGGCAAGCATAGCCCTACCATGATATAATCCTATGATTTCGAAAGCATTTCAATTCTTGCCATGATGCATACAATTCTATTATGGTCTTTTATCGATAGATAGAGTGTCCTATCTGTTGCATTACTCCCTTTGAGCTTATATTACCTGATCCACTGCTCCTAGCATATTAGGTTTATTAGTTTGGATTATTAGGTTTATTATTAGTTAGGTATTATTAGGTTTATTAATTACTTAGGTATTATTAGTCTTCGGCCCCACTGGTCATTCACTTTGGGTAGCCCCAGACCCGATGAAAAACTACCCCCTGTGCTGATGTACATATTGATTGGGCATTGTATTATGCCATGTATTGATTGCCGCCTTTATTTCCGGTATTGGTTCTTCGCGATAGGATCCGAGCCCGAGGGTTTCTCCGAATTAGGGTTTCTGATATTGTAAATTCATTTCTATTATTGTGTATGTATATATTAGGGTTTCTCTGAATTAGGGTTTATATCTCTCAACACCGTACCTAACATTCTCCCTTAGCCACTTTGACTTATCCGTTTTTCCACCTATGCAGAAAATATGGACCTACACGACAGAGACGAAGAAAAGGAAGAGTTGATCCAAGGTGTGATCCGCGGGGAAGAAAATTTAGATGTATCGACGTTTCTGAATAACTCCGGTGAGGGTGATCCTCTTTTTGCCGGAAGAGACGACTTTTTTGAGGTTGAAGGTGATGCCTTCCGTGAGGGAGAAGGCGATGCCTTGTGTGATCTAGAAGACGACCGCTCCGGCGAGGTGCATGTAATATAATTAATTCATTAATTAATCATCTGCTATCTACATAGAAATAGTAACGACGATATTTCTTCTTTTAGCCCTCCGGATCGAAGAAATCTACTGAAAAGAGCAGCCGAGGCCTAACCAAAAAGTTGGGAGACCATGAGAGGTTCAGGATCGAAGATGTCAGTGAAGACGGCAAACCGACGGCTCCCGAAGTTGTCACAAACAAATTTGTGGCACAATGCGGAGTAATCGTTAGGGACTTAATCCCGATCACCATTCGAAATTGGAATAGGCCTGCTGATGCGGAAGAAGAGGGAACATGTTTATTTGTCCCTAACAAGGCCAAAGATTTACTGTGGAATAGGCTCATGATTAATTTCAAACTACCGAAGATAGAGCTGGATCCAAATGCGGAGGATCCAGTTGAGGACGCCTTAGAAGATGGGAGAACCATGGAGGCTAAGGTCAGGGAGTGGGCTTTGAAGAAGATGGGCCAGTGTTTCACCAACTGGAAGAAAAGATTGCACCTTGACTATGTCGTGAAAGAGAAGACTTCGGATTTCAAGAAGATTCAGTTTGAGAAGATAAAACCATTCTGGGCTGAGTTTGTGAATTACAAGACATCAGCAAAAGCTAAGAAAATGTCTGCAACGAATAAGCTGAATGCTGCTAACAAGAAGTATCACCATACTATGGGGCAAGGTGGCTACAGGGCTGGCAATCCTAAGTGGGAGAAACTTGAGCAGGAACTACGTGCTAAAAAGATCATTCCAGACACACACGATTGGATCAAACGTGCAATGAATTGGTTTTACGGGCATGGGGGCAAGTTGGACTCGGAAGGGAAGTGTATATATAACATACGACATAAAGAAGACCCCTTGCCAATCGAGAAGATGAGAAAAGCAGTAAAGGCTGTTAAAGATGGGGACTTCTTTCCCGATAGAGAGAATGATGAGCTCACACTCGCCCTTGGAAATAAAGAACATGATGGACGAACACGAGGCACAATAGGCTCCAAACCATGGAGGACTGGGTTTCCCGAAGAGAGGAAGAAATATCCTGATAGAAGCCGTCAAAGGAGAAAGGACAAGGCGGAAGTTGAAGCAGATATTCAGAAAGAGCGAATGCTTATAATTGAAGAACGAATAAGTCAACAACAAGATGAAATTAACGCACATAAAGAGCAAAGTACTACCGGCCCATCTCAGCAGCACACTGCATTCGATGCTACCGGCCTATCGAATAATCGAAAAAGCAGTGTGGCTTCCACCGAGGTCCCGGGTGATGACAATGACGATGACGATGGTGCACCGACGATGGCTCCTGTTGGCTACACAGTGGATGATATCACACATATGACACACTGCGAGCTACATGTCAAAGTTGTAAACATATCAATGAAGGTGGAGGTCAGCTATGCCTTACCAATTGGACCCACACTAACTTACCACTGTCGTCCGGTTCCAGAGGGCTACGATGTTGTCGGGTTGGATGAAATCATGCCCACCTTTGAAGTTTTGAAGCTTGACTACCCTGCAGGTGAAGGGGATGTGACTCAACTGGGAGACGCAACAAACGTCACCATTCTATGGCCAAAGGAATGTATCGTGCTTCGAAATCACACGCCAAGGCCATCTTCGCCGCCGCCTCACCCGTCTCCAGCGAGGTCGTCACCGTCGCGGCAGCTGTCTTCGTCGCCTCACCCGGCTCCGTCGCCTCACCAATCTCCGGCGCAGCCATCGCCGGCGCCTCAGGATAAAAAGCGTAAGCGTACCGCTACTCTGCGTCGTGGTAAGCGATCGCCGAAACGTAAACAAGAGCCTCTTCCAAAAGTACCAAAGGTTCCTCCCAAGAGAGCTTATGAGCGTACTGAAGAGGAGACTATGGCTATCGTTGATGCGGAAACGACAACGTTTTTCGCTAAGCTGAGGCGGCCAAAAGAGCCAGAGTTCCCCAGCACCAAAGAAGAAAAATCTAGAGTGTTCAAAATGCTAAAGACTCTTCATCAACCCGAGTCAAAGCTGTCATCAGACTATGAGCGTTCTATTCTCAAGTCACATGCGACACAAAAAGCCTCGAAGAGCAGTACTGATGCAAGCGAGAAATCTGTTGCCCAGCTCAGATAACAAGCAAAACAGTCTTGCACCCCTCTCAAGGTGATTTCCCATACCAATGTGGGGTCTAGCAAATATGGGGCCAAAGAGCAGTATGATCCAGAGGTAGTTGCACAATACGGAGAAGCTGCTGCTGCTCAAGGTATGAGTATTGCCCAGTACTTATCCCAGTTAGAGTACTTTCCCGTGAGTGAAGTAGCATACAAATACCAGTACGGCCAACCTCTCGTCAAACCTAAGGAGGTAAATAATCTTCCAACAAAAATGTGAAGATTGCATAACTGGTACATGCATGCCACAAAGGCCGGGGATAACTGGATAGTGCTGAGGGTTACAAAAAAGCATTATGGGAAAGAAATAGATGACATGATATCCATTGAATTTGATGAACTATTTCAATTATTCAATCAAGACGCCTTGGACAAATCGATCATCAGTGCCTATTGTCTATAAGTACTAATTCTGTAATTAATTTAGTCTCTAGCTATCTCACCTCGTTTATTGCATGTATATAATCATACTATAATATGCAGAATGAAGATTCTCGAATGCAGCAGAGGACAAATCTATGACATCGGCTTCATTGACCCATATTGGGTTCATCAAGCTAATCTCAAAACAAGCCCCCAGGATACGGAGGATAATATCGTACACGCGTTAAGGTTTCAAGAAACCAGAAGGGAAATACTATTTCCTTACAACTTCGAGTGAGTGTTATTGTCTTGTATACACTTTCTATTTCGCTTACTCGATGTTAAGTATATAATTGATTAGTTATGCATTCGCAGCTTCCACTATATTCTGTTAATCATTCAACTTGACAAAGGGGTGTACTAGTCATAGACTCGAAACATAAACCCCTTGAGCAGTGGAAGGACATGCAGATGCTTCTCCAGCGATAATTCTAATCATTACGAGACTATATCGACAACGTTCGTGAATTTTATGATATCAAGTAATTAATAACTTCTTTTATTCGTTTTCTTCGCCGGGCAGCGCTTGGAAACGGTTCACCAACAAGGCTAGGGGTGTTTGGAAAGAGGAGCTTACATTTCAAGCACTAGATGTAAGCACCACTAGCTATATCTACGCATCTCTTTGATTCTAGTTTTGATACCGTTATTATTATGCTTGATTATTATTTTGATTGAACTATGTTCTCGTAAAGTGCCTGACGCAGGGACCAGGTAATAATCTATGTGGATACTAATGTTTGCGAGTTCATCCGGCAGACGTGCTGTGAGAAGGGCAGAAATTTAGAGCAACTCCACGTACGTAAACAATTTCTATAGTTTTTAATTATCATCAAATTGTGCTTAGTTTCATTCATATAGGCTGACTCCTTTTTTGAATCAGATCGAACGTCTACGAGACGGTCTTCTGCCAAAGAATCGCGTACGAGCAATTCAGGAGGAATTGACGGGATTCTTGGATGTAGAAGTCCTAAACCCAAAAGGGGAGTACTATTCGGCTGTGTATAAACAATAGGGATTGTACAAAGAGCAACTTTTATATGTAGTGCATGAACTCGATCCGTGTATCGAATGTAATATTGTCATGATGATCTTGTGTAATATAATGGTTCCTTCATTGATGAGTGCAAAACACTAAATAAATAATAAAACAACATAAATGAATTCTCTGCCGCGGCACAAAAAGTGGCCAAAATGCTGCCGCGGCAACAAAAGTTGTCAAAATGAATTCTCTGCCACGGCAGAGAAATGTGTCAAATCTCTGCCGCGGCAGAGGGTTATTTGTCCCGGTTCGTGTTACGAACCGGGACGGTTGCTCCACCCCCCCCCCCCCCCTCGCCCTCTGCCGTGGCCACGTGTACCCATTTTTGTCCCGGTTGGTGGGACAACCGGGACTAAAGGTTGGGGCTTTAGTCCCGATTGCCCCGTCCCGGTTGGATAACCGGGACTAAAGCCCCTTACCAATCGGGACCAATGGGGTTGTTCCCACTAGTGTATGAAATCCTTTTTAAAATGAAGGAAGTATAAGTATACTAATTAATAATTTATATATTTACAATATACTACCCTAGGTAAAGGACTTTAAGCACACAGATGTTTTATGTCCACTCCTGCTGCTCGTCCCTTTGTTTCATAATCTTTGCACCATTGATTATACTTGTGTAAGCAACATAATGACATATACACAAAAGGAAGTTTAATAAACGTGGATGACCATTTATCAATGTTTAATCTACTCTCTAACTATCAGCAAATTTGAAGTAGTAGTCCAAAAAAGAGTATCTGTTTTTTCTTTGTCCCTTGCTACAGGTATTCTTAGCTGGCCCCCGGTGCACATCTCTGCTGATGGGCAGCCGTATGTTCGTCACTGGCCAAGTACACCACATGCAGTAGCTTACCAAAGGAGTCCGTTTCAAAAAAAAAAAAACTATCTCAAACTTGTAAGAACATTTCAATGTGACTTCATGATTTGTCTAATGCAAAACAAATGAGCAATTTTTTATCTAGCGGGTGTTAACGCTTGACAGGGAAATAACCATTTATGGGTAGACTGACTCATAGTGAGTGACTTACTTCCATGCCTAAAATACTTGACTGACTCATATAGTAAGTGACTTGTACTTGCATGCCTAAAATACACAGGCGCAAAAATACTAAAAACCATCGGCTGATTATTGACACTACGCATGATTTTCGAGTGCATTAAAATACATTTCTTTAAATTACGCTCGAATCAATGAGCGGGGCTGCATTTTTCTCCCAATCGACTTGTCATTTTTTGACAATGGCAATGCCAATGTAATAATCCTTTGTGCTGATTAATGAAAGTACTTGCTTGATCACAATATATTGAACCGTTGGCATATCTCAACTCCTATTATGGCTAGCCAATATCCTTAATTATGGGTTAAATGCGTAGATACATGTTGGGGAATTGATAAAAATAAGTCCATTGAACTTACCGTATATGAGTCCGGTCGATCATTTGATTGGCATGCAGATTCCGCGGCTTTTGAGGTAGTAGTTGGTGCCTGCCCGTTGGCCTCTCTTTTATTCGCGTTTCTTTGTTTAGAGCAAGTATAATAAAACTTAGTCAGCACGCTATAAGCTAGCACAGGAAGAGAGCAGACGATGTACTAAGCGTCCGGCTGCACACTTAAATCCAAGCAACTAAGAGCATGTGCAGCATAGATAAAATGAGGTGTCTAAGGATGCCTTTTAAGTACTAGACATAGGTCTAAACGCTGTGGAAGAGGTGTCTAGCAAAAAGATTCTTGAGAGTGAGTCTAGTACAAGACTCAAGGTCTAAGAAATTAGATTCTTGGCTGGGCACATAGTTAGCCTCTAATTTTTCTCTGTGATAACAGTGCATGCACATAAAAAATATGACCATTTCATTCTTTAGCTTGTTAGTTGGATGCTAAAAAAAAATTGCTCCACTAGTACCATCCTGGGACAACAGGCTTTTCTGACGGAATTTCTTAGGCCTATGTCCAAACGCTGGGCACAGGCACATGCATGCTTTTTGTATAGCTGGCTCACCTCTACACTTGCAAACATTAAACACTTAAATATTAAACTAGAGCAGTCTAAGAGCCAAACTATTGTATGAATGGACTTTTGTCATGGCTCTAGTTAAGTTGGCAAGGGCTTGTAGCCGGTGGCCGGCTACGTTATTGCCATTACACTTCTAGTTCGTTTGTCAAAATCTAATTTAAATTTTTATTCAAAATTTACACTAGATTTTGACAAATGTAAATGTGGGATTTAGATGAAATCTCACTTGACACCCTACTGGGTGCACGAGGCAATTCCAATTCCATCTACCCGCTCCGATGACTGATACCCACTAGAGGAAAAAGGGCCATCCGTTCGCCACCCCTGGGAGCATTAGTCCCGGTTGCGCCACCAACCGGGACTAATGCTGGCACGCGTCCCGGTTGGAGCGGGCACGGGGCCAGGGGGCATGGGTCCCGGTTGGTAAGGGGTCTTTAGTCCCGGTTGGAGCCAGCAACCGGGACTAAATGTTTGGCCATAGCCACGTGGCGTGGCACGCACCTTTAGTCCCGGTTGCTGGCTCCAACCGGGACTAAAGACCCCTTGCCCTCTATAAATGCAACGCCCCAGCCCCCTCTGCCTCCACTCTGTTTTTTCGAATGGTGTAAGGTGTGAGGGTGTGTGCTAGTTTTTTCTCATGCATGCATTGAAGGTGTTTGTTGAAATGTTTGAGTGAAAAATCCAGTTGAATTTCTCATAGAACAAAAATATAGAAGGTGTCCGAGACGCACTTGAGCTTTCTCCTCTTTATTTCCCTCGATCGAGGTTAGCAATCCTATCTTTTCTAGGTCATTGATACAATTCATGTGTCGGTGTGAATTGGTTATTTCACTATTTATGATGTCCTGTTTTTTGATAAACTTACTTATATGATGCAGATGAACGGTCGGGAATGGATGTACGGTGACCGGCGGGTAGCCGGGTATATCAAAGGCGTGGATAAATTTATCGATGTGGCTACGACAAACAAAGAGAATGGATTTATACGTTGTCCATGTGTTCAATGTCGGAACAACAAGGAGTACTCTTCCTCGAAAATCATTCGCGGCCACCTGATTATGAAAGGTTTCATGCCCAACTATAATTGCTGGACCAAGCACGGGGAAAGAGGGGTTATGATGGAAGATGGTGAAGAAGAAGATGATGATAACAACTATCATCATATGTTTCCTGAATACGGTGATACTGCAATGGAAGACAATGGAGAGGAAAAAGGTGAAGAACGGGCATCAGATGAGCCGGCTGATGAACTTGGTAGGGTCATTTCTGATGCAAAGCGAGACTGTGAAACAGAAAATGAGAAGTTGAAGTTAGAGGGCATGTTAGAAGATCACAAGAAATTGTTGTACCCAAATTGTGAAGATGGCAGCACAAAGCTCGGTACCACACTGGAATTGTTGCGATGGAAGGCAGAGTGTGGTCTAACTGACTCCTCATTTGAAAAGATGCTGAAAATAATGAAGCCGAAGTTTCCAAAACATAACAAACTTCCCGAGAGTACCTACGAAGCAAAGAAGACTCTCTGTCCTCTGGGATTAGATGTGCAAAAGATACATGCATGCATTAATGACTGCATCCTCTACCGCGGTAAGGAGTATGAGAATTTAGATAAATGCCCGGTATGCAACGCGTTGCGGTATAAGATCAGACGAGATGACCCTGGTGATGTTGAGGGAGAGCCCCTCCGGAAGAGGGTTCCTGCTAAGGTTATGTGGTATGCTCCTATAATACCAAGGTTGAAACGCATGTTCAGAAACAAAGAGCATGCCAGGTTGTTGCGATGGCACAAAGAAGACCGTAAGAAAGACGGGGAGTTGAGACACCCTGCTGATGGGTCACAGTGGAGAAAAATCGAGAGAGACTTCCCAGACTTTGCAGGTGACGCAAGGAACTTATGGTTTGGTCTAAGTACGGATGGCATGAATCCTTTTGGGGAGCAGAGCTGCAGTCACAGCACCTGGCCCGTGACTCTATGTATCTACAACCTGCCTCCTTGGTTGTGCATGAAGCGTAAGTTCATTATGATGCCAGTGCTCATCCAAGGCCCGAAGCAACCGGGCAACGACATTGATGTGTACCTTAGGCCATTAGTTGAAGAACTCTTACAGTTGTGGGGCAAACCAGGTGTATGTGCGTGGGATGAGAACAAACAGGAGCCATTTAATCTACGAGGGTTGTTATTCGTAACCATCAATGATTGGCCTGCTCTTAGTAACCTTTCAGGACAGACAAACAAAGGATATAAGGCATGCACCCACTGTTTAGATAAGACCGAAGGTACATATTTGCATAAATGCAAGAAGGTTGTGTACCTAGCGAATCGACGATTTCTTCCGACCAATCATCCCGTAAGAAAGAAAGGCAAGCATTTTAAAGGTGAGGCAGATCACCGGAAGAAGCCTGAACTCCCTGCTGGTGATGATGTATTTGGTATGGTCAAGGACATAGAAGTAATCTTTGGAAAGGGTCCCGGCGGTCAATCAGTTCCGAACGACGTCGCTACAGGACACGCACCCATGTGGAAGAAGAAATCTATATTTTGGGAGCTGCCATATTGGAAAGTCCTGCGTGTCCGCTCTTCAATCGACGTGATGCACGTGACGAAGAATCTCTGCGTGAACCTGCTAGGATTCCTAGGCGTGTATGGTAAGACAAAAGATACACCTGAAGCACGGGAGGACCAACAAATTATGAAAGACCCAAAGAACATGCATACAGATAACAAGACGGATAAAGGGCGTCACTTAAGTCGTGCCAGCTATGCTCTTACCAAAGCAGAGAAGGAAATCTTTTTTGAAGTCCTTTACAGTATCAAGGTGCCGTCGGGCTTCTCATCTAATATAAAGGGGATAATAAATATGGCAGAGAAAAAGTTCCAAAACCTGAAGTCTCATGACTGTCACGTGATTATGACGCAGTTGCTTCCGATTGCATTGAGGGGGCTTCTACCGGAAAATGTTCGAGTACCCATTGTGAAGCTGTGTGCATTCCTCAATGCAATGTCTCAGAAGGTAATCAATCCAGATATTCTGCCAAGGTTACAGAAGGATGTGGTACAATGTCTTGTTAGTTTTGAATTGGTGTTCCCACCATCCTTCTTCAATATTATGACGCATCTCCTGGTTCATCTAGTGGAAGAGATTGCCATTCTCGGTCCGGTATTTCTGCACAATATGTTCCCCTTTGAGAGGTTCATGGGAGTCTTAAAGAAATATGTTCATAACCGTGCTAGACCAGAAGGAAGCATCTCCAAGGGATATGGAACAGAGGAGGTCATTGAGTTTTGTGTTGACTTTATTCCTGACCTTAAGCCGATTGGTGTTTCTGACTCGCGGCATGAGGGAAGACTAAGTGGAAAAGGCACGCTGGGAAAGAAAGCAATGATATGTAGGGACGGGGATTCTTTCACTAAAGCACACTACACAGTTCTACATAATTCCACCTTGGCAGCTCCGTATATCGAGGAACACAAGAATATTGTACGCTCCAAAAACCCGGGGAAGCCTGAATCATGGATTACAGATGAACACATGAAGTCTTTCGGTGGTTGGATGCGGACACATCTCTTGAATGACACCACTGTTGGAGATCAGCTATACTTGTTGGCCGCGTCACCATCTTCTACTGTATTGAATTTCCAAGGGTACGAAATAAATGGGAATACATTCTACACGATCGCCCAAGATAAAAAGAGCACCAACCAAAATAGTGGTGTCCGCTTTGATGCAATAGACGAGAATGGACAAAAGGACACATATTATGGTTACATAGAGGAGATATGGGAACTAGACTATGGAGTCTCTTTTAAGGTCCCTTTGTTTCGCTGCAAATGGGTCAACCTGAATGGGGAAGGGGTAAAGATAGACCAGTTGTACGGAATGACAACAGTGGATCTCAACAATCTTGGTTATAGAGATGAACCATTCGTCCTAGCCAATGATGTGTCTCAGGTTTTCTATGTGAAGGACATGTCCTCCAGACCGAAAAAAATAAAAAATATGCAAACGAATACATCATATGATGATCCAAAGCATCACATAGTTCTTTCAGGGAAAAGAAACATCGTGGGAATCGAGGACAAGACAGACATGTCAGAAGATTATAATAAGTTTGATGAAATTCCGCCCTTCACAGTGAAAACTGACCCAAGCATTCCGTTAAGTAAAGAAGATGCTCCATGGTTACGTCTGAAGCGGTCATAAGGAATGACATATGCCAAGAAGTTCATGCTCATATTATGTAACTCTAGTTCATGTCTTTCGCGGTTTGTGGCTTGACCGAAGGATATCTTTCGCGGTTTGTGGCCTTTAGTCCCGGTTTTGTAGTCTCAGTTTTTAATATTAATAAATGTCTTGAGTGTTAGTCCCATTTTGTGGCTGGACCGGGAGTGCCTCTATGACCTGTTTCTTGGAGATGCGGGAGGACTGGGCTCCGTCGGCATCTCCCTGAAACTGGTCGTAGTGGTGGCCCTGCTCTCGAAAACCATCTTGCAGCTTGTAACTTCACTAACTAGATCAATACGCCTCGGAGCTAACTAATTTCACATATTAGGGAGTGCCTCTATGACCAGTTTCTCGGAGATGCCGGAGGACTGGGATCCGTCGGCATCTCCCTGAAACTGGCCGCAGTGGTGTCCCTACTCTCGAAAACCATCTTGCAGCTTGTAACTTCACTAACTAGATCAATACGCCTCGGAGCTAACTAATTTCACATATTAGGGAGTGCCTCTATGACCAGTTTCTCGGAGATGCCGGAGGACTGGGCTCCGTCGGCATCTCCCTGAAACTGGCCGCAATGGTGTCCCTTCTCTCGAAAACCATCTTGCAGCTTGTAACTTCACTAACTAGATCAATACGCCTCGGAGCTAACTAATTTTACATATTAGGGAGTGCCTCTATGACCAGTTTCTCGGAGATGCCGGAGGACTGGGCTTCGTCGGCATCTCCCTGAAACTGGCCGTAGTGGTGTCCCTGCTCTCTAAAACCATCTTGGAGATGCCTCAAACTGGCTGGAGGACTGGACTCACAAGGATGCATATTTATAGTACAAGCAGCTCGGCATAATGTCGACACTCACGACATAATGTCGACACTCACCCCTATTATTAGTGCTGACTCATCTTTAGTCCCGGTTGGTGTCTCCAACCGGGACTAAAGGTTCATCTTTAGTCCCGGTTGGTGACACCATCCGGGACAAGGTACAAGCCGCACGACATAATGTCGACACTCACCCCTATTATTAGTGTTGTCTGGCCCACTCTGCCGCAATCCCTTTAGTCCCGGTTTGTGACTACATCCGGGACTAAATGTGTGCCGAACAATGATCATGTTTCGAAAAAACCTTCACAAAATGACCTATCATGTTCGAGGTTTCATGGCTTTCGGTCCAAATGACCGATGTTATGTGCTGAATCACGACATAGTTTGTGATGTTGTGCCCATATTATGCATGTGTGTGGACATTGGTATGTAGAACAATGTTGCAGGAGGAAGTTTTCCTTTTTGTCGCACGGAAAATCCCTTTTCCATTTTCCGAGCGCAAAAAACGGGTCGTTTTGTGAAGTAACCACCAAAATGCCGTTTCAGAATGCTACCGTCCTATTTTCCTAAAATACTAGACCACCTTACATGGACTATATCCCAACCGGTACATCTCAAACCTTTTCGTCCATCCCGGGTAAAAAGGACAAATGTCTGCCGAATCGGTAGGAAGTGGGTCCGGTTTGTACTACAGGTACATGATCTATCGCCCGTGATTTTTTGAAAAAATCATTTTTAGACTCGCAATATGTGGTTTCTTCAGAGATCCAATGCAAGTTCTAACGATGCCCGTCCCCTATCTTCATGCACACCGGTTCGACCATAGTTAGAAATTCAGATAATTCAAAACGGGCATAATAAATTCAAAAAAAATCCGAACAATGAAAATCCTTCGCGTGGTGTCATATTATGTTACATAGTTGAAAGGAAAAATACCAGACTTGGTATATTGATCATGTTTCGAAAAAACCTTCACAAAATGACCTATCATGTTCGAGGTTTCATGGCTTTCGGTCCAAATGACCGATGTTATGTGCTGAATCACGGCATAGTTTGTGATGTTGTGCCCATATTATGCATGTGTGTGGACATTGGTATGTAGAACAATGTTGCAGGAGGAAGTTTTCCTTTTTGTCGCACGGAAAATCCCTTTTCCATTTTCCGAGCGCAAAAAACTGGTCGTTTTGTGAAGTAACCACCAAAATGCCGTTTCAGAATGCTACCGTCCTATTTTCCTAAAATACTAGACCACCTTACATGGACTATATCCCAACTGGTACATCTCAAACCTTTTCGTCCATCCCGGGTAAAAAGGACAAATGTCTGCCGAATCGGCAGGAAGTGGGTCCGATTTGTACTACAGGTACATGATCTATCGCCCGTGATTTTTTGAAAAAATCATTTTTAGACTCGCAATATGTGGTTTCTTCAGAGATCCAATGCAAGTTCTAACGATGCCCGTCCCCTATCTTCATGCACACCGGTTCGACCATAGTTAGAAATTCAGATAATTCAAAACGGGCATAATAAATTCAAAAAAAATCCGAACAATGAAAATCCTTCGCGTGGTGTCATATTATGTTACATAGTTGAAAGGAAAAATACCAGACTTGGTATATTGATCATGTTTCGAAAAAACCTTCACAAAATGACCTATCATGTTCGAGGTTTCATGGCTTTCGGTTGAAATGACCGATGTTATGTGCTGAATCACGGCATAGTTTGTGATGTTGTGCCCATATTATGCATGTGTGTGGACATTGGTATGTAGAACAATGTTGCAGGAGGAAGTTTTCCTTTTTGTCGCACGGAAAATCCCTTTTCCATTTTCCGAGCGCAAAAAACGGGTCGTTTTGTGAAGTAACCACCAAAATGCCGTTTCAGAATGCTACCGTCCTATTTTCCTAAAATACTAGACCACCTTACATGGACTATATCCCAACCGGTACATCTCAAACCTTTTCGTCCATCCCGGGTAAAAAGGACAAATGTCTGCCGAATCGGCAGGAAGTGGGTCCGGTTTGTACTACAGGTACATGATCTATCGCCCATGATTTTTTGAAAAAATCATTTTTAGACTCGCAATATGTGGTTTCTTCAGAGATCCAATGCAAGTTCTAACGATGCCCGTCCCCTATCTTCATGCACACCGGTTCGACCATAGTTAGAAATTCAGATAATTCAAAACGGGCATAATAAATTCAAAAAAAATCCGAACAATGAAAATCCTTCGCGTGGTGTCATATTATGTTACATAGTTGAAAGGAAAAATACCAGACTTGGTATATTGATCATGTTTCGAAAAAACCTTCACAAAATGACCTATCATGTTCGAGGTTTCATGGCTTTCGGTCCAAATGACCGATGTTATGTGCTGAATCACGGCATAGTTTGTGATGTTGTGCCCATATTATGCATGTGTGTGGACATTGGTATGTAGAACAATGTTGCAGGAGGAAGTTTTCCTTTTTGTCACACGGAAAATCCCTTTTCCATTTTCCGAGCGCAAAAAACGGGTCGTTTTGTGAAGTAACCACCAAAATGCCGTTTCAGAATGCTACCGTCCTATTTTCCTAAAATACTAGACCACCTTACACGGACTATATCCCAACCGGTACATCTCAAACCTTTTCGTCCATCCCGGGTAAAAAGGACAAATGTCTGCCGAATCGGCAGGAAGTGGGTCCGGTTTATACTACATGTACATGATCTATCGCCCGTGATTTTTTGAAAAAATCATTTTTAGACTCGCAATATGTGGTTTCTTCAGAGATCCAATGCAAGTTCTAACTATGCCCGTCCCCTATCTTCATGCACACCGGTTCGACCATAGTTAGAAATTCAGATAATTCAAAACGGGCATAATAAATTCAAAAAAACGGACATATAAGTTAATTCATTTTAAAAGGTTACATTAATTATTTTTCAAAAATAGAATATGTTTTTGAATTATTTATTCAAATCCATACACTTCTTATGTTTAAAGTTTTTCTAAATTCCAAATTGATATTAAAAAAATATAAGTTAATTCATTTTTAATTGTAAATGGTTCATATTTTAAATGGTTACATTAATTATTTTTTAAAACAGAAAATGTTTTTGAATTATTTATTTAAATCCAAACACTTTTTACGTTTAAATTTTTTCTAAATTCCAAATTAATATTCAAAAATATAAGTTAATTCATTTTAAAAGGTTACATTAATTATTTTTTAAAAATAGAATATGTTTTTGAATTATTTATTCAAATCCATACACTTCTTATGTTTAAAGTTTTTCTAAATTCCAAATTGATATTAAAAAAATATAAGTTAATTCATTTTTAATTGTAAATGGTTCATATTTTAAATGGTTACATTAATTATTTTTTAAAACAGAAAATGTTTTTGAATTATTTATTTAAATCCAAACACTTTTTATGTTTAAAATTTTTCTAAATTCCAAATTAATATTCAAAAATATAAGTTAATTAATTTTAAAAGGTTACATTAATTATTTTTTAAAAATAGAATATGTTTTTGAATTATTTATTCAAATCCATACACTTCTTATGTTTAAAGTTTTTCTAAATTCCAAATTGATATTAAAAAAATATAAGTTAATTCATTTTTAATTGTAAATGGTTCATATTTTAAATGGTTACATTAATTATTTTTTAAAACAGAAAATGGTTTTGAATTATTTATTCAAATCCAAACACTCTTTATGTTTAAAGTTTTTCTAAACTCCAAATTAATTATCATTTAAAAAACAATACAAATTTAAACCCCAAAATAAAAAATAAGGCGGGAACAGAGAGAAAATACCTGAAATTTTTTGAAAACAGGGGAATATATCCCGGTTGGAGCCACCAACCGGGACTAAAGACCCCCTGCGCGCCAACCCTTGGTCTGCTGAAAATATTGGAGTATAGGTCCCGGTTGGTGGCTCCAACCGGGACGTATAACCCTTTAGTCCCGGTTGGAGCCACCAACCGGGACTAAAGGTCCTTTGGTTATAACTGGGTGCCCCTCCTCTTCTTCTTCCCCCATCTCACCTCCTCTTCTCTTCTCGCGCACGACGCCGTCAGGCTGCCCCGCCGCCGTGCACGCCCTACCGGCCGCCCCTCGCCCAGCCAAGCGTGCAGGAAGCTTCGCCTCGTCGCCCCGAGGCTTCTCCCTGAAGGAATCGGCCCCGCTCGCTCCCAATCGTCGCCAACGACCCTCGAGCCCGACGATCGCCGCCGTCGATTCGTCGGCTCCTGACCTCGCCTCGCCTCCCCGACACCACCACCGCACACCTGGTATGCTGCTGGTCCTCGTGGACCCTCTCTCTCGCCCCCTCTCGCTCTGGTTCATCCTCCCCATCGACTCCCTGCCACCACCGCCGCTCACCGTCGTCGTCGTCGAGAAGAGGTCGATGGCGACGATTCGAAGAACGCGGGGCTGATTCCTCCGGTGGAGATGATCTTCGCGATGAGGCGGTTCCAACGGCGGCCTCGACTGGCCGTGAGGTGGCCAGAGACGGCGGGGCGACGCAACACCTACGCAGCTAGGGTTCGGGCAAAGGGGGAAAACGGGGAAGAAGAGAAGCTAGGGTTGTTGATGGCGGCGCTGGAGCTCTTATAGGCTCGCGGGGGCGGCGACGATGATCTTGGCATGCGGCGGCGCATCGGGTGGCCGGCGGCGAGCCACCGCGAGCTGCTTGCGTCGGGGAGGAAGAAGACAGAAACAGAAGGCCGAAGGGGTACGGGCCTGGCTGGGCTGCTCTTGGGCCCCGGGTGGGCTTCCTGCTAGCGCCAGAGAGAGAGAAGGAGAGATGGGCTCGGCCCAGTAGCTAGGTTGGATACATTTTTTATTTCCAGAAATTTTTTTCTATTTCTATTTCTGATTTCCCTTTTGTAATTTGAATTTCAAATCTGTTTTGAATCTTTTCAACTTACAGAAACTTTTATAAAGTATATGAAATAGTGTGAGACCCTTTTATACACTTTGGGCTCAACTCATGTAGTTAGTTGTTTAAATACAAAACTCATTTGAATGGTTTTCAAATGGAGGGGGAAGTTAGGGTTTAGGGTTTGATTTGGTCTTTCTTTATTAAACCAAAATGCAAGTTCAACAATTTAAATGACAAGTATAATTAGAAGAACAAATGCACCCCTCTCATATGTTCCGGAGTTTCCCTGAGTTAGGGTTTTCACCCGTCGGAACCCCGATTAAATCGTCGAGCATGTCTTAGGGTTACATTCCAATGCAAATTAACTTGTCATATCATCATACTTGCTTGAGCATTGCATCGATGCCATGTGTTGATTATTTCCCTTTCTTTTCGGTGTTTCGATTATTAGGTTTATTATTAGTTAGGTATTATTAGGTTTATTAATTAGTTTGGTATTATTGGTATTCGACCCCACTGGTCAGTCAATGTGGGTAGCCCCAGACCCGATTCACATTGTCAGTCACTGTGGTTAGATAAGGAATCATTAATACCCCTTAGGTGCATGTGGGTTCGACGATGTGCCTTCGCCAGGGCATTCTGAACCCTCTTAAATCGATTCCAATATGGTATTTTGTTAGTATCTAGTGTTACCTATCTGCTGGATAGTTTCCCTTTTGTAGCCTTATACTCATGTTCCCCTCTCATATGCATCGGAGGTTTCTCCGAACTAGGTTACACCCCTCGGAACTCCGGAGTATTGATTTTAGTTGATTTTAGCTAGAGTTACCTATCTACTACACGGTTTCCTTTTTGTAGCTAGGTTTAGGGTTTCTCTTCATTTTTATTATTGTGTATGTATATATTAGGGTTTCTCCTTAACTTTCTCCTTTAGCCGCTTTGACTTATTCGTTTTTCCACCTATGCAGAAAATATGGACCCACACGTCAGAGACGAAGAAAAGGAAGAGTTGATCCAAGGTGTGATCCGTGGGGAAGATAATTTAGACGTATCAACGTTTCTGAACAACTCCGGTGAGGGTGATCCTCTTTTTACGGGAGTAGACAACTTGTTTGAGGTTGAAGGTGTTGCCTTCCGCGAGGGAGAAGGCGATGCCTTGTGTAATCGAGAAGATGACCGCTCCGGCGAGGTGCATGTAATATAAATCAATTCATTAATTAATCATCTGCTATCTATATAGAAATAGTAACGACGATCTTTCTTCTTTTAGCCCTCCGGATCGAAGGAATCTACTGAAAAGAGCAGACGAGGCCCAACCAAAAAGTTGCAAGACCATGAGAGGTTTAGGATCGAAGATGTCGCTGAAGACGGCAGACCGACAGCTCCCGAAGTTGTCGCAACCAAATTTGTGGCACAATGCGGAGTAATCGTTAGGGACTTAATCCCGATCACCATTAGAAATTGGAATAGGCCTGCTAAAGCGGATGAAGAGGGAACATGTTTATTTGTCCCTAACCACGCCAAAGATTTACTATGGAAGAGGCTCATGGTTAATTTCAAACTACCGAAGATAGAGCTGGATCCAAATGCGGAGGATCCAGTTGAGGACGCCTTACAACATGGGAGAGCCATGGAGGCTAAGGTCAGGGAGTGGGCTTTGAAGAAGATGGCCCAGTGTTTCACCAACTGGAAGAAAAGATTGCACCTTGACTATGTCGTGAAAGAGAAGACTCCGGATTTCAAGAAGACTCAGTTTCAGAAGATAAAACCATTCTGGGCTGAGTTTGTGGAATACAAGACATCGGAAAAAGCTAAGGAAATGTCTGCAAAGAATAAGCTGAATGCTGCTAACAAGAAGTATCACCATACTATGGGGCAAGGTGGCTACAGGGCTGGCATTCCTAAGTGGGAGAAACTTGAGGAAGAACTGCGTGCTAAAAAGATCACTCCAGAGACAGACGATTGGGTAGAACGTGCAAGGAATTGGTTTTACGGGCATGGGGGCACGTTGGACTCGGAAGGGAGGTGTATATATAACATACGACATAAAGAAGACCCCTTGCCAATCGAGAGGATGAGAAAAGCAGTAAAGGCTGTTAAAGATGGGGACTTCATTCCCGATAGAGAGAATGATGAGCTCACACTCGCCCTTGGAAATAAGGAACATGATGGACGAACACGAGGCACAATAGGCTCCCAATCATGGAGGACTGGGTTTCCCGAAGAGAGGAAGAAATATCCTGATAGAAGCCGTCAGAGGAGTAAGGACAGGGCGGCAGTTGAAGCAGAAAGTCAGAAAGAGCGAATGCGTTTAATTGAAGAACGATTAAAGCAACAACAAGATGAAATTAACTCACTTAAAGAGCAAAGTACTACCGTCCCATCTCAGCAGCACACTGCATTCGATGCTACCGGCCTATCGAATAATCGAAAAAGCAGTGTGGCTTCCACCGAGGTCCCGGGTGATGACAATGGCGATGCCGATGATGCATCGACGATGGCTCCTGTTGGCTACCCAGTGGATGATATCACAGAGATGACACACTGCGAGCTACATGTCAAAGTTGTGAACATATCAATGAAGGTGGCGGTCGGCTATGCCTTACCAATTGGACCCACACCAACTTACCACAGTCGTCCGGTTCCAGAGGGCTACGCTGTTGTCGGCGTGGATGAAATCATGCCCACCTTTGAGGTTTTGGATCTTCACTACCCTGCTGGTGAAGGGGATGTGACTGTGCTGGGTGACGCAAAAAACGTCACCATTCTATGGCCGAAGGATTGTATCGTGCTTCGAAATCACACGCCAAGGCCATCTTCGCCGCCGCCTCACCCGTCTCCAGCGAGGTCGTCGCCGCCGCGGCAGCCGTCTTCGTCGCCTCACCCGTCTCCGGTGCAGCCATCGCCGCGGGAGCCATCGCCGGCGCCTCAGGATAAAAAGCGTAAGCGTACCGCTACTGTGCGTCGTAAGCGATCGCCGAAACGTAAACAAGAGCCTCTTCCAAAAGTACCAATGGTTCCTCCCAAGAGAGCTTATGACTGTACTGAAGAGGAGACTGCGGCGATCGTTGATGCGGAAACGACAGCGTTTTTCGCTAAGCTGAGGCGGCCGAAAGAGCCAGAGTTCCCCAGCACCAAAGAAGAAAAAGCCAAAGTGTTGAAAATGCTAAAGACTCTTCATCAACCCGAGCCAAAGCTGTCATCAGACTATGAGCGTTCTATTCTCAAGTCACATGCAGCACAAAAAGCCTCGAAGAGCAGTACTGATGCAAGCGGGAAATCTGTTGCCCAGCTCGGAGAACAAGCAAAACAGACTTGCGCCCCTCTCAAGGTGATTTCTCAAACCAATGTGGGGTCGAGCAAATATGGGGCCGAAGAGCAGTATGATCCAGAGGTAGTTGCACAATACGGAGAAGCTGCCGCTGCTCAAGGTATGAGTATTGCCCAGTACTTATCCCAGTTAGAGTTCTTCCCCGTGAGTGAAGTAGCATACCAATACCAGTACGGAAAACCTCTCGTCAAACCTGAGGAGGTAAACAATCTTCCAACAAAAATGCGAAGATTGCATAACTGGTACTTGCATGCCAAAAAGGCCGGGGCTAACTGGATAGTGCTGAGGGTTACAAAAAAGCATCATGGAAAAGAAAGGGATGACATGATATCCATTGAATTTGATGAACTATTTCAATTATTCAATCAAGACGCCTTGGACAAATCGATCATGAGTGCCTATTGTCTGTAAGTACTAATTCTGTAATTAATTTAGTCTCCATCTATATTATTTTGTTTATTGCATGTATATAATCATACTTTAATATGCAGAATGAAGATTCTCGAATGCAGCAGAGGACAAATCTATGACATTGGCTTCATTGACCCATATTGGGTTCATGAAGCTAATCTCAAAATAAGCCCCCAGGATACGGAGGATAATATAGTACACGCGTTAAGGTTTCAAGAAACCAAAAGGGAAATACTATTTCCTTACAACTTCCAGTGAGTGTTATTGTCTTGTATACACTTTCTATTTCGCTTACTCGATGTTAAGTATATAATTGATTAGTTCTGCATTCGCAGGTACCACTATATTCTGTTAATCATTCAACTTGACAAAGGGCGTGTACTAGTCATGGACTCGAAACATAAACCCCTTGAGACGTGGAAGGACATGCAGATACTTCTCCAGCGGTAATTCTAATCATTACGACACTATATCGGCAACGTTCGTGAATTTTATGATATCAAGTACTTAATAACTTATTTTATTCGTTTTCTACGCCGGGCAGCGCTTGGAAACGGTTCACCAAGAAGGCTAGGGGTGTTTGGAAAGAGGAGCTTACATTTCAACCACTAGATGTAAGCACCACTAGCTATATCCGCGCATCTCTTTGATTCTAGTTTTGATACAGTTATTATCATGCTTGATTATTATTTTGATTGAACTCTGTTGTCGTAAAGTGCCTGACGCAGGGACCAGGTAACAATCTATGTGGATACTATGTATGCGAGTTCATCCGGCAGACGTGCGATGAGAAGGACAGAAATTTAGAGCAACTCCACGTACGTAAACAATTTTTATAGTTTTTAATTACAATCAAATTGTGTTTAGTTTCATATTCATATAGGCTGACTCCTTTTTTAAATCAGATCGAACGTCTACGGGACGGTCTTCTGCCAAAGGATCGCATACGAGCAATACAGGAGGAATTGGCGGGATTCTTGGATGCAGAAGTCCTAGACCCAAAAGGGGAATACTATTCGGCTGTGTATAGACAATAGGGATTGTAAAAATAGCAACTTTTAAGGAATTGGCCGGTAGCATCGAATAGCAACTTTTGTATGTAGTGCATGAACTCGATCCGTGTATTGAATGTAAAATGTTGTCATGATGATCTTGTGTAATATAAGGTTCCTTCATTGATAAGTGCAAAACACTAAATAAACAATAAAACAACCTAAATGAATTCTCTGCCGCGGCACAAAAAGTGGCGAAAATGCTGCCGCGGCAACAAAATGTGCCAAAATGAATTCTCTGCCGCGGCAGAGAAATGGGCCAAATCTCTGCCGCGGCAGCAGGTTATTAGTCCCGGTTCGTGTTACGAACCGGGACTAAAGCTCCACCCCCCCCCCCCCCCCACTCGCGCTCTGATGCCGCCACGTGTGCCCCCATTTGTCCCGGTTCGTGTTACGAACCGGGACTAATGCTCCACCCCCCCCCCCCCCCTCGCGCTCTGATGCCGCCACGTGTGCCCCCATTTGTCCCGGTTGGTGGGGCAACCGGGACTAAAGGTTAGAGCTTTAGTCCCGATTGCCCCGTCCCGGTTGGGCAACCGGGACTAATGGCCCTTACCAACCGGGACGCATGGGGCGTTCTCTACCAGTGACCAGCTCAGGGCCTCGATGCAAATACGGTGGCTGCGGCACGCTTGAGACGCGCCAGATCGGAATACGGCGGCAGCAGCCAAGACAGCACGGGCGAAGGCGGCTGCCGAGTGACTAAATAAAAAGTTAGATTAGATTTAGCCGACGGCATACGTTGGGTAATTAATTTTATTTTAGTGGTACTAAATTATTTCTAAAATCTAGTGGCTACGGTTATTTATTATAACAGATCAATGGTTAGATCTCTCCGATTTTTGTGAGAATTTCTAGCCTAATTATTTAATTTCTGGTAGCCGGTACGTAATGTACTTCCCTTTAATATATAATAGATAGTTGAATGCCCGTGCGTTGCTACGGTATAGCAAATTGTGTTATATAGAATTAATGATTAACATATTATTTTAGATCATCGACGACTAACTTATGCGCAACAAAAATATAGACTTCAAAGGAATGGTCATGTCTACCTCACATGATTTGTCCGCGGCTACCATCTCTACTTATTGTTAAGGTCTTGTTTTTAAAATATACCGGCATCCTGTACTTGCTACTCTACTCACCGTAACCTATTTCTCATACACATCCGGAGAAAATGGAGTAGCTCACAGCAGGTTCTCTAAATGGTAGTCTTTTTGTAGCTCCAACTGCTCTGGTGTATCACACGGATGGGTTTTCTCTTAGCGGCGGCTAGATCCAAGTACTACCGACCCGCTCAATCATGTGAAAAAGTACTACCAAATCATTCATCAATGCAATTCACATGTTTGTATCCATCCTTTTATCCCTCTCGTAGCTATCACATTCTTATGGTAATACTAGGGAGAATTGCACAAGATTTAACTTGGGTCGTTGGTTCTGAATGCAGATCAGGGTCGAGGGCTTCAAGGTTCTAATAGTACACCATGTTGGTATCAACTTGTTCTATATAGATTATTGTCACACTCTGCATCACCGCATTCCCAAATCATAAGCAAATAGCAGCAGCTCACTGTCATATGTACAATACGAGTGCACACCATATCACTACTACATGCATATCAATGACACCAGCAAGATCATGGCGTCGGCGTCATGCCAAGTCCTCGGCCGGCACATACCACACCCAGAACTCCTTTTTCTGCATAGCCGAGTGCTTCCTGGCCTCCTGGGTCTACCCTTCAGCGACTGGAGCCTTCGCCGGTGGTAGACATCGACGTCCCTCACTGCACTGAATCCCTTCTACTTCTTGAGGGCCACCACTTTGGTATGTGTGGCCAAGCGTAGCCCAAGATCGCGCAAGGTTAAGTTGGTCATTCATCGAGTCACGGGACACACATGGAGATGGCGGAGGTCGTCGCCTTCGCCGCCATGTCCGGCAACAACAAGCCAGCAACCTGACGGACCAGCCTCCTGCCAGGCAGCCAGTCCAGATGGAGGAGCTCGGCGTGGCCTTCGCTGCCTCCCTACCATGTCAGTCGTAAACGACAACCACTCCCCGCCTCCTGCTTCCAACCCGTGCCACGACAACCTAGAGACGACGACGTCCAGTGAAGGTGCCCAAGACCATGACGACAAGCCAGCAAAGGGCAAGGAGGCGTGCGTCCTACGGGTGTGGTTCCCTAACGGGCGCATCCTTTGCATGAGCTTCGGCGCCGGACATCCGACCGCGGAGCTGTATCGGTCCAGCGTCGGCTCGCCCCGAGCTGGGCTCGGCATGAGATAGTCAACGACCGAGCAGAGCCCAAAATCATGGACTGTTGCGGGCCAAAAGCTCGCGTGGCTCGGCTCGGTCCAACCCGCGCAATCCATCTGCGAGGGGTAGGGTAGGCAAACGAGCTCGACCACGCTCCCAGGAAACTCATATCCAAACTATTATGCATATCCAAATTTTTGTAAATTTTGAAAAAATCTGCTACTACATACTACTCGAAAGAATCAAGACTATAAGGGTTAAGGTAACTGAAAATGGTGAAAATTTGAGGTTCTTAATTGTTGATTCTATTTATTGGAATGGATTCATGCATAGTTCAATTACTATTCTGTAAAGTTTCATGACAAAATTTAAACGTTTACTTGCTTGATTTCCTTGCTCAAATTTGTACCGGAGTGTCACTCTCTACCTACCAGATTATCCACGTCTGGACCACGAGGCCAGGTTCCTCCACCCGCGCGTCTGGCCGGCCAGCACCTCCGCGCCCTCGCGGCTCCCTGCTTGACTCCCTCCTCCTCCCGGCGAGCCTGTACACCTCTCGCCCGTCTCCGCGTGGTTGCGTACTTACACCGGTGGAAACAGGCCTATAGGTTTCGGTTGGTACGGGCCTTTAGTCCCGGTTGCCCAACCGGGACGGGGCAATCGGGACTAAAGCCTTAACCTTTAGTCCCGGTTGCCCACCAACCGGGACAAAAGGGTGCACATATGGCAGCGGCATAGAGAAAAGGGGTGGAGCACGAACCGGGACTAATAACTTTCTGCCACGGTAGAGATTTGGCCCATTTGGCAGAGAATTCATTTTGGCACATTTTGTTGCCGCGGCAGCATTTTCGCCACTTTTTGTGCCGCGGCAGAGAATTCATTTAAGTTGTTTTATTGTTTATTTAGTGTTTTGCACTTATCAATGAAGGAACCTTATATTACACAAGATCATCATGACAATATTACATTCAATACACGGATCGAGTTCATGCACTACATACAAAAGTTGCTATTCGATGCTACCGGCCAATTCCTATTGTCTATACACAGCCGAATAGTATTCCCCTTTTGGGTTTATGACTTCTGCATCCAAGAATCCCGCCAATTCCTCCTGAATTGCTCGTACGTGATCCTTTGGCAGAAGACCGTCCCGTAAACGTTCGATCTGATATTTAAAAAAGGAGTCAGTCTATATGAATGAAACTAAACACAATTTGATTGTAATTAAAAACTATAGAAATTGTTTACGTACGTGGAGTTGCTCTAAATTTCTGCGCTTCTCATCGCACGTCTGCCGGATGAACTCGCAAACATAGTATCCACATAGATTGTTACCTGGTCCCTGCGTCAGGCACTTTACGAGAACAGAGTTCAATCAAAAATAATAATCAAGCTTGATATTAACTGTATCAAAACTAGAATCAAAGAGATGCGCGGATATAGCTAGTGGTGCTTATATTTAGTGGTTGAAATGTAAGCTCCTCTTTCCAAACGCCCATAGCCTTGTTGGTGAACCGTTTCCAAGCGCTGCCTGGCGTAGAAAACGAATAAAAGAAGTTATTAATTACTTGATATCATAAAATTTACGAACGTTGCCGATATAGTGTCGTAATGATTAGAATTACCGCTGGAGAAGCATCTGCATGTCCTTCCACGTCTCATGGGGTTTATGTTTCGAGTCCATGACTAGTACACGCCCTTTGTCAAGTTGAATGATTAACAGAATATAGTGGAAGCTGCGAATGCATAACTAATCAATTATATACTTAACATCGAGTAAGCGAAACAGAAAGTGTATACAAGACAATAACACTCACTCGAAGTTGTAAGGAAAAATTATTTCCCTTCTGGTTTCTTGAAACCTTAACGCGTGTACTATATTATCCTCCGTATCCTGGGGGCTTGTTTTGAGATTAGCTTCATGAACCCAATATGGGTCAATGAAGCCAATGTCATAGATTTGTCCTCTGCTGCATTCGAGAATCTTTGTTCTGCATATTACAGTATGATTATATATATGCAATAAACAAGGTGAAATAGCTGGAGACTAAATTAATTACAGAATTAGTACTTACAGACAATAGGAACTGACGATCGATTTGTCCAAGGCGTCTTGATTAAATAATTGAAATAGTTCATCAAATTCAATGGATATCATGCCATCCTTTTCTTTCCCATGATGCTTTTTTGTAACCCTCAGCACTATCCAGTTAGCCCCGGCCTTTGTGGCATGCATGTACCAGTTATGCAATCTTCACATTTTTGTCGGAAGATTGTTTATCTCCTCAGTTTTGACGAGAGGTTTACCGTACTAGTATTTTTATGCTACTTCACTCACGGGGAAGAACTCTAACTGGGATAAGTACTGGGCAATACTCATACCTTGAGCAGCGGCAGCTTCTCCGTATTATGCAACTACCTCTGGATCATACTGCTCTTCGGCCCCATATTTGCTCGACCCCACATTGGTTTGGGAAATCACCTTGAGAGGGGCGCAAGTCTATTTTGCTTGTTCTCTGAGCTGGGCAACAGATTTCTCGCTTGCATCAGTACTGCTCTTCAAGGCTTTTTGTGCCGCATGTGACTTGAGAATAGAACGCTCATAGTCTGATGACAGCTTTGACTCAGGTTGATGAAGAGTCTTTAGCATTTTCAACACTTTGGCTTTTTCTTCTTTGGTGCTGGGGAACTCTGGCTCTTTCGGCCGCCTCAGCTTAGCGAAAAACGCTGACGTTTCCGCATCAACGATCGCCGCAGTCTCCTCTTCAGTACAGTCATAAGCTCTCTTGGGAGGAAACTTTGGTACTTTTGGAAGAGGCTCTTGTTTACGTTTCGGCGATCGCTTACCACGACGCACAGTAGCGGTACGCTTACGCTTTTTATCCTGAGGCGCCGGCGATGGCTCCCGCGACGATGGCTGCGCCGGAGATTGGTGAGGCGACATAGCCGGGTGAGGCGACGAAGACGGCTGCCGCGGCGACGACCTCGCTGGAGACGGGTGAGGCGGCGGCGAAGATGGCCTTGGCGTGTGATTTCGAAGCACGATACATTCCTTCGGCCATAGAATGGTGACGTTTTTTGCGTCTCCCAGTACAGTCACATCCCCTTCACCTGCAGGGTAGTGAAGATCCAAAACTTCAAAGGTGGGCATGATTTCATCCACCCCGACAACAGCGTAGCCCTCTGGAACCGGACGACAGTGGTAAGTTGGTGTGGGTCCAATTGGTAAGGCATAGCCGACCGCCACCTTCATTGATATGTTCACAACTTTGACATGTAGCTCGCAGTGTGTCATCTCTGTGATATCATCCACTGGGTAGCCAACAGGATCCATCGTCGGTGCACCATCGTCATCGCCATTGTCATCACCCGGGACCTCGGTGGAAGCCACACTGCTTTTTCGATTATTCGATAGGCCGGTAGCATCAAATGTAGTGTGCTGCTGAGATGGGCCGGTAGTACTTTGCTCTTTAAGTGCGTTAATTTCATCTTGTTGTTGCTTTAATCGTTCTTCAATTAAACGCATTCGCTCTTTCTGACTATCTGCTTCAACTTCCGCCCTGTCCTTTCTCCTCTGACGGCTTCTATCAGGATATTTCTTCCTCTCTTCGGGAAACCCAGTCCTCCATGGTTGGGAGCCTCTTGTGCCTCGTGTTCGTCCATCATGTTCCTTATTTCCAAGGGCGAGTGTGAGCTCATCATTCTCTCTATCGGGAATGAAGTCCCCATCTTTAACAGCCTTTACTGCTTTTCTCATCCTCTCGATTGGCAAGGGGTATTATTTATGTCGTATGTTATATATACATCTCCCTTCCGAGTCCAACGTGCCCCCATGCCCGTAAAACCAATTCCTTGCACGTTCTACCCAATCGTCTGTCTCTAGGGTGATCTTTTTAGCACGCAATTCATTCTCAAGTTTCTCCCACTTAGGAATGCCAGCCCTGTAGCCACCTTGCCCCATAGTATGGTGATACTTCTTGTTAGCAGCATTCAGCTTATTCGTTGCAGATATTTTCTTAGCTTTTTCTGATGTCTTGTATTCCACAAACTCAGCCCAGAATGGTTTTATCTTCTCAAACTGAATATTCTTGAAATCGGGAGTCTTCTCTTTCACGACATAGTCAAGGTGCAATCTTTTCTTCCAGTTGGTGAAACACTGGGCCATCTTCTTCAAAGCCCACTCCCTGACCTTAGCCTCCATGGCTCTCCCATGTTGTAAGGCGTCCTCAACTGGATCCTCCGCATTTGGATCCAGCTCTATCTTCGGTAGTTTGAAATTAACCATGAGCCTCTTCCACAGTAAATCTTTGGCATGGTTAGGGACAAATAAACATGTTCCCTCTTCATCCGCATTAGCAGGCCTATTCCAATTTCTAATGGTGATCGGGATTAAGTCCCTAACGATTACTCCGCATTGTGCCACAAATTTGTTTGCGACAACTTCGGTAGCCGTCGGTTTGCCGTCTTCAGCGACATCTTCGATCCCGAATCTCTCATGGTCTTGCAACTTTTTGGTTGGGCCTCGTCTGCTCTTTTTAGTAGATTCCTTCGATCCGGAGGGCTAAAAGAAGAAAGATCGTCGTTACTTTTTCTATATAGATAGCAGATGATTAATTAATGAATTGATTATATTACATGCACCTCGCCGGAGCGGTCGTCTTCTCAATTACACAAGGCATCGCCTTCTCCCTCGCGGAAGGCAACATCTCCAACCTCAAACAAGTCGTCTATTCCGTTAAAAAGAGGATCACCCTCACCGGAGTTGTTCAGAAACATTGATACGTCTAAATTTTCTTCCCCACGGATCACACCTTGGATCAACTCTTCCTTTTCTTCGTCTCTGACGTGTGGGTCCATATTTTCTGCATAGGTGGAAAAACGAATAAGTCAAAGCGGCTAAAGGAGAAAGTTAGGTACGGTGTTGAGAGATATAAACCCTAATTCAGAGAAACCCAAATATATACATACACAATAATAAAAATGAAGAGAAACCCTAAACCCTAAACCTAGCTACAAAAAGGAAACCGTGTAGTAGATAAGCACATCGTCGAACCCACATGCACCTAAGGGGTATTAATGATTCCTTATCTAAGATAGGGCTTTTAAGTTGCTTGACAATGTGAATCGGGTCTGGGGCTACCCACAGTGACTGACCAGTGGGGCCGAAGACCAATCATACCAAACTAATTAATAAACCTAATAATACCTAACTAATAATAAACCTAATAATCCAAACACCGAAAAGAAAGGGAAACTCCGGAACATATGAGAGGGGTGCATTTGTTCTTCTAATTATACTTGTCATTTAAGTTGTTGAACAATGCATGATTATAGGTTAAATAGATAGGTTTTATTTTTCTGAACAATTTGATATATTATTTGTATTTTTCTGACTTATAAATAAAAAGATATTGAATTTACAAGTTTATATCAATTTCTGGAATTATTAAATCGTTTAAAATTGAATTACTGTGTCAATATGACATCAGCAAAGGGTTGGTTTTTTTTACCCAGACAGAACCTAGCCTCTGTGATTGAGTGCTGGACCCTAGGCCACATCGGCAAGCCACTGTGGTGGTCAAAGGTTAGCGGGCCCGTGGGCCACGTCAGCGTGACGCCGGGGTGACGTCATCTCGGCGGCCACCGTCGGGTGCTCACCGGGGACGGCGCTGTGAGGCGTGCGGGGCGACGGGGCTAGGCTTGATCGAAGCAACGCGTCGCGGTAGGAAATAAAGTGGCGGCGCCACTCGAAGAAGCTCACCGGAGCTGGGCGCACGGCGGGCAGCGGCGGCGGTGCTTGCAGCGACACGACGTGTGGCGGCTACAACAAGCAAGCAGGCAAACGGAGGGCACTAGGAGGTGCAGAGGCTCACCGTGCGTTAGAGAGAGGCGGCGCCGCTCCTTCTTGGTCACCGGAGCGTCGCCTCCGTCGAGCTCGATCGGCGGCGGCGTCGGGCAGGGGGGAAGTAGCTGGTGCGCGCACGGACGGAGGAGGCGGTGCTGGCGGACGGAACGCGCGGGCTCGGGCAGCCTGCCGGCGTCGGGGGCGGCGAGCTCGAGCAGCCTGCCGGCGTCGGGGCGGTTGTGCGTGCGTCGGTGAAGCAGAGAAGTGAGATGAGGAAGAAGAAGAGGAGGGGTGTCAGTTATAACCAAAGGACCTTTAGTCCCGGTTGGTGGCTCCAACCGGGACTAAAGGGTTATACGTCCCGGTTGGAGCCACCAACCGGGACGTATACTCCAATATTTTCAGCAGACCAAGGGTTGGCGCGCAGGGGGTCTTTAGTCCCGGTTGGTGGCTCCAACCGGGACATATTCCCCTGTTTTCAAATTTTTTCAGGTATTTTCTCTCTGTTCCCGCCTTATTTTTTATTTTGGGGTTTAAATTTGTATTGTTTTTTAAATGATAATTAATTTGGAATTTAGAAAAACTTTAAACATAAAAAGTGTTTGGATTTGAATAAATAATTCAAAACCATTTTCTGTTTTAAAAAATAATTAATGTAACCATTTAAAATATGAACCATTTACAATTAAATATGAATTAACTTATATTTTTTTAATATCAATTTGGAATTTAGAAAAACTTTAAACATAAAAAGTGTATGGATTTGAATAAATAATCCAAAACCATTTTCTATTTTTTAAAAATAATTAATGTAACCATTTAAAATGAATTAACTTATATTTTTGAATATTAATTTGGAATTTAGAAAAACTTTAAACATAAAAAGTGTTTGGATTTGAATAAATAATTCAAAACCATTTTCTGTTTTAAAAAATAATTAATGTAACCATTTAAAATATGAACCATTTACAATTAAAAATGAATTAACTTATATTTTTTTAATATCAATTTGGAATTTAGAAAAACTTTAAACATAAAAAGTGTATGGATTTGAATAAATAATCCAAAACCATTTTCTATTTTTAAAAAATAATTAATGTAACCATTTAAAATGAATTAACTTATATTTTTGAATATTAATTTGGAATTTAGAAAAACTTTAAACGTAAAAAGTGTGTGGATTTGAATAAATAATTCAAAACCATTTTCTGTTTTAAAAAATAATTAATGTAACCATTTAAAATATGAACTATTTAAAATTTAAAATGAATTAACTTATATTTTTTTAATATCAATTTGGAATTTAGAAAAACTTTAAACATAAAAAATGTTTGGATTTGAATATGTAATTCAAAACCATTTTCTGTTTTAATGGGCGGAAAAAAAAGGACCAAAAATAATGGGCGGAAAGAAAATTTGATTAGGATAGAACTGGAATTAAAGTACATAACGCAACTAACACAAAGTTACATAGAAGAACTGAAAATTAAGATACATGGCCAGATTAAGCCACAATCGGCCGAACTTGTTTTGCAATGTTGGAATAATTCAGTCATGCTCCCGCCTACACCTGTAATACTCGCCACTATAGTCGTCGTACTCGCCGCGGCCGTCGTCGCTATCGTCGTCGGGGTCGTCGTAGTTGAACCTTGAAGGTTGAGTACGAGTGGGCTAGACTTGAGGGTAGCGCAGGCGGGGGCTAGAGTCGGCGGCCGTGTCGTAGGCCATGACGCTCTGGAGAGTCCGGCCGCGCCACCACAGTCGACGGCCGGCCTCGTTGAAGTTCGGAGGAGGTGGGCCCTCCTCCTCGTGCCTAGAGAGTGCCCTCTCACGCCGGTCCACGAATAAGGCTTCCCAAGTCGGGAAATAGTCGGGATGCCATCTGGGATTCCTCCGCTGCTCCGGCGTAAGCTCGAAGTAGTAGTGGTTCGTGATGGCCATCCGACGCGCCACACCTAGAGGCACAGGAGGAACCGGCACGCCTCCGGCGCTCAGCATCCAGCCGACGGGGACACAGTAGCCCGGCGGGCAGGGGTAGTTCGAGGCGCAAAGCGCCTCCGCCTCCCTGGGAGTTAGTACTACGGTGGAAGCCATGGGAAAGAGTGATGAGGTTGCAGATATGAGTCTAGAGATGTGCAATGACAATGGAGGCCAACCCTACATATATATATAGTGAAGAACTGGCGGGAAGAACTGGAGGGAAGAACTGGCGGGAAAAAATGGTGGGAAGAAAAATGGCGGGAAAAATGGCGTGTCGACATTATGTCGTGCGGCGTGTACCTTGTCCCGGATGGTGTCACCAACCGGGACTAAAGATGAACCTTTAGTCCCGGTTGGAGACACCAACCGGGACAAAACACGAGTCAGCACTACTAATAGGGGTGAGTGTTGGAAAATGGAAAAGGAATTTTCCGTGCGATAAAAAGGAAAACTTCCTCCTGCAACATTGTTCTCCATACCAATGTCCACACACATGCATAATATGGGCACAACATCACAAACTATGCCGTGATTCAGCACATAACATCGGTCATTTGGACCGAAAGCCATGAAACCTCGAACATGATAGGTCATTTTGTGAAGGTTTTTTCGAAACATGATCAATATACCAAGTCTGGTATTTTTCCTTTCAACTATGTAACATAATATGACACCACGCGAAGGATTTTCATTGTTCGGATTTTTTTTGAATTTATTATGCCCGTTTTGAATTATCTGAATTTCTAACTATGGTCGAACCGGTGTGCATGAAGATAGGGGACGAGCATTGTTAGAACTTGCATGGGATATCTGAAGAAACCACATATTGCGAGTCTAAAAATGATTTTTTCAAAAAATCACGGGCGATAGATCATGTACCTGTAGTACAAACCGGACCCACTTCCTGCCGATTCGGCAGACATTTGTCCTTTTTACCCGGGATGGACGAAAAGGTTTGAGATGTCCCTGTTGGGAGATAGTCCATGTAAGGTGGTCTAGTATTTTAGGAAAATGGGACGGTAGCATTCTGAAACGGCATTTTGGTGGTTACTTCACAAAACAACCCATTTTTTGCGCTCGGAAAATGGAAAAGGGCTTTTCCGTGCGACAAAAAGGAAAACTTCTTCCTGCAACATTGTTCTCCATACCAATGTCCACACACATGCATAATATGGGCACAACATCACAAACTATGCCGTGATTCAGCACATAACATCAGTCATTTGGACCGAAAGCCATGAAACCTCGAACATGATAGGTCATTTTGTGAAGGTTTTTTCGAAACATGATCAATATACCAAGTCTGGTATTTTTCCTTTCAACTATGTAACATAATATGACACCACGCGAAGGATTTTCATTGTTCGGATTTTTTTTGAATTTATTATGCCCGTTTTGAATTATCAGAATTTCTAACTATGGTCGAACCGGTGTGCATGAAGATACGGGACGAGCATCGTTAGAACTTGCATTGGATCTCTAAACAAACCACATATTGCGAGTCTAAAAATGATTTTTTTCAAAAAATCACGGGCGATAGATCATGTACCTGTAGTACAAACCGGACCCACTTCCTGCCGATTCGGCAGACATTTGTCCTTTTTACCCGGGATGGACGAAATGGTTTGAGATGTCCCTGTTGGGATATAGTCCATGTAAGGTGTTCTAGTATTTTAGGAAAATGGGACGGTAGCATTCTGAAACGGCATTTTGGTGGTTACTTCACAAAACGACCCGTTTTTTGCGCTCGAAAATGGAAAAGGGCTTTTCCGTGCGACAAAAAGGAAAACTTCCTCCTGCAACATTGTTCTCCATACCAATGTCCACACACATGCATAATATGGGCACAACATCACAAACTATGCCATGATTCAGCACATAACATCGATCATTTGGACCGAAAGCCATGAAACCTCGAACATGATAGGTCATTTTGTGAAGATTTTTTCGAAACATGATCAATATACCAAGTCTGGTATTTTTCCTTTCAGCTAAGTAACATAATATGACACCACGCGAAGGATTTTCATTGTTTGGATTTTTGTTTGAATTTATTATGCCCGTTTTGAATTATCTGAATTTCTAACTATGGTCGAACCGGTGTGCATGAAGATAGGGGACGAGCATCGTTAGAACTTGCATTGGATCTCTAAAGAAACCACATATTGCGAGTCTAAAAATGATTTTTTCAAAAAATCACGGGCGATAGATCATGTACCTGTAGTACAAACCGGACCCACTTCCTGCCGATTCGGCAGACATTTGTCCTTTTTACCCGGGATGGACGAAAAGGTTTGAGATGTCCCTGTTGGGAGATAGTCCATGTAAGATGGTCTAGTATTTTAGGAAAATGGGACGGTAGCATTCTGAAACGGAATTTTGGTGGTTACTTCACAAACGACCCGTTTTTTGCGCTCAGAAAATGGAAAAGGGCTTTTCCGTGCGACAAAAAGGATGGTGTCACCAACCGGGACATTATGTCGTGCGACACATGCATAATATGGGAACAACATTATGTCGACATTATGTCGTGCGGCGTGTACCTTGTCCCGGATGGTGTCACCAACCGGGACTAAAGATCAACCTGTAGTCCCGGTTGGAGACACCAACCAGGACAAAACACGAGTCAGCACTAATGATAGGGGTGAGTGTCGACATTGTTTCGTATGTGTCGACACTATGCCGGGCTGCTTGTACTATAAATAGGCATCCTTGCGAGTCCAGTCCTCCAGCCAGTTTGAGGCATCTCCAAGATGGTTTTCGAGAGCAGGGACACCACTGCGGCTAGTTTCAGGGAGATGCCGATGGAGCCCAGTCCTCCGGCATCTCGGAGAAACTGGTCATAGAGGCACTCCCTAATATGTGAAATTAGTTAGCTCCGAGGCGTATTGATCTAGTTAGAGAAGTTACAAGCTGCAAGATGGTTTTCGAGAGCTGGGACACCACTGCGGCCAGTTTCACGGAGATGCCGACGGAGCCCAGTCCTCCGGCATCTCCGAGAAACTGGTCATAGAGGCACTCCCTAATATGTGAAATTAGTTAGCTCTGAGGCGTATTGATCTAGTTAGAGAAGTTACAAGTTGCAAGATGGTTTTCGAGAGCAGGGACACCACTACGACCAGTTTCAGGGAGATGCCGCCGGATCCCAGTCCTCCGGCATCTCCAAGAAACTGGTCATAGAGGCACTCCCAAATATGTGACTGCACGCGTTTGGAGATCAGATCTTAATGGTAAGTACGAATCGAGACAACTTCTTCATAGTCCCGGTCCAGCCACAAAACGGGACTAACACTCAAGACATTTATTAATATTAAAAACTAAGACTACAAAACCGGGACTAAAGGCCACAAACCGCGAAAGATATCCTTCGGTCAAGCCACAAACCGCGAAAGACATGAACTAGAGTTACATAATATGAGCATGAACTTCTTGGCATATGTCCTTCCTTATGATCGCTTCAGACGTAACCATGGAGCATCTTCTTTACTTAACGGAATGCTTGGGTCAGTTTTCACTGTGAAGGGCGGAATTTCATCAAACTTATTATAATCTTCTGACATGTCTGTCTTGTCCTCGATTCCCACGATGTTTCTTTTCCCTGAAAGAACTATGTGACGCTTTGGCTCATCATATGATGTATTCGTTTGCATATTTTTTCTTTTTTTCGGTCTGGAGGACATGTCCTTCACATAGAAAACCTGAGACACATCATTGGCTAGGACGAATGGTTCATCTCTATAACCAAGATTGTTGAGATCCACTGTTGTCATTCTGTACAACTGGTCTATCTTTACCCCTTCCCCATTCAGGTTGACCCATTTGCAGCGAAACAAAGGGACCTTAAAAGAGACTCCATAGTCTAGTTCCCATATCTCCTCTATGTAACCATAATATGTGTCCTTTTGTCCATTCTCGTCTATTGCATCAAAGCGGACACCACTATTTTTGTTGGTGCTCTTTTTATCTTGGGCGATCGTGTAGAATGTATTTCCATTTATTTCGTACCCTTGGAAATTCAATATAGTAGAAGATGGTGACGTGGCCAACAAGTATAGCTGATCTCCAACAGTGGTGTCATTCAAGAGATGTGTCCGTCATCCAACCACCGAAAGACTTTATGTGTTCATCTGTAATCCATGATTCAGGCTTCCCCGGGTTTTTGGAGCGTACAATATTCTTGTGTTCCTCGATATACGGAGCTGCCAAGGTGGAATTATGTAGAACTGTGTAGTGTGTTTTAGTGAAAGAATCCCCGTCCCTACATATCATTGCTTTCTTTCCCAGCGTGCCTTTTCCACTTAGTCTTCCTCATGCCGCGAGTCAGAAACACCAATCGGCTTAAGGTTAGGAATAAAGTCAACACAAAACTCAATGACCTCCTCTGTTCCATATCCCTTGGAGATGCTTCCTTCTGGTCTAGCACGGTTATGAACATATTTCTTTAAGACTCCCATGAACCTCTCAAAGGGGAACATATTGTGCAGAAATACCGGACCGAGAATGGCAATCTCTTCCACTAGATGAACCAGGAGATGCGTCATAATATTGAAGAAGGATGGTGGGAACACCAATTCAAAACTAACAAGACATTGTACCACATCCTTCTGTAACCTTGGCAGAATATCTGGATTGATTACCTTCTGAGATATTGCATTAAGGAATGCACACAGCTTCACAATGGGTACTCGAACATTTTCCGGTAGAAGCCCCCTCAATGCAATCGGAAGCAACTGCGTCATAATCACGTGACAGTCATGAGACTTCAGGTTTTGGAACTTTTTCTCTGCCATATTTATTATCCCCTTTATATTAGATGAGAAGCCCGCCGGCACCTTCATACTGTAAAGGACTTCAAAAAAGATTTCCTTCTCTGCTTTGGTAAGAGCATAGCTGACACGACTTAAGTGACGCCCTTTATCCGTCTTGTTATGTGTATGCATGTTCTTTGGGTCTTTCATAATTTGTTGGTCCTCCCGTGCTTCAGGTGTATCTTTTGTCTTCCCATACACGCCTAGGAATCCTAGCAGGTTCACGCAAAGATTCTTCGTCATGTGCATCACGTCGATTGAAGAGCGGACACGCAGGACTTTCCAATATGGCAGTTCCCAAAATATAGATTTCTTCTTCCACATGGGTGCGTGTCCTGTAGCGACGTCGTTCAGAACTGATTGACCGCCGGGACCCTTTCCAAAGATTACTTCTATGTCCTTGACCATACCAAATACATCATCACCAGCAGGGAGTTCAGACTTCTTCCGGTGATCTGCCTCACCTTTGAAATGCTTGCCTTTCTTTCTTACGGGATGATTGGTCGGAAGAAATCGTCGATTCGCCAGGTACACAACCTTCTTGCATTTATGCAAATATGTACCTTCAGTCTTATCTAAACAGTGTGTGCATGCCTTATATCCCTTGTTTGTCTATCCTAAAAGGTTACTAAGAGCAGGCCAATCATTGATGGTTACGAATAACAACCCTCGTAGATCAAATGGCTCCTGTTTGTTCTCATCCCACGCACGTACACCTGGTTTGCCCCACAACTGTAAGAGTTCTTCAACTAATGGCCTAAGGTACACATCAATGTCGTTGCCCGGTTGCTTCGGGCCTTGCATGAGCACTATCATCATAATGAACTTACGCTTCATGCACAACCAAGGAGGCAGGTTGTAGATACATAGAGTCATGAGCCAGGTGCTGTGACTGCAGCTCTGCTCCCCAAAAGGATTCATGCCATCCGTACTTAGACCAAACCATAAGTTCCTCGCGTCACCTACAAAGTCTGGGAAGTCTCTCTCGATTTTTCTCCACTGTGACCCATCAGCAGGGTGTCTCAACTTCCCGTCTTTCTTACGGTCTTCTTTGTGCCATCGCAACAACCTGGCATGCTCTTTGTTTCTGAACATGCGTTTCAACCTTGGTATTATAGGAGCATACCACATAACCTTAGTAGGAACCCTCTTCCGGAGGGGCTCTCCCTCAACATCACCAGGGTCATCTCGTCTGATCTTATACCGCAACGCATTGCATACCGGGCATTTATCTAAATTCTCATACTCCTTACCGCGGTAGAGGATGCAGTCATTAATGCATGCATGTATCTTTTGCACATCTAATCCTAGAGGATAGAGAGTCTTCTTTGTTTCGTAGGTACTCTCGGGAAGTTCGTTATGTTTTGGAAACTTCGGCTTCATTATTTTCAGCATCTTTTCAAATGAGGATTCAGTTAGACCACACTCTGCCTTCCATCGCAACAATTCCAGTGTGGTATCGAGCTTTGTGCTGCCATCTTCACAATTTGGGTACAACAATTTCTTGTGATCTTCTAACATGCCCTCTAACTTCAACTTCTCATTTTCTGTTTCACAGTCTCGCTTTGCATCAGAAATGACCCTACCAAGTTCATCAGCTGGCTCATCTGATGCCCGTTCTTCACCTCTTTCCTCTCCATTGTCTTCCATTGCAGTATCACTGTATTCAGGAAACATATGATGATAGTTGTTATCATCATCTTCTTCTTCACCATCTTCCATCATAACCCCTCTTTCCCCGTGCTTGGTCCATTAATTATAGTTGGGCATGAAACCTTTCATAATCAGGTGGCAGCGAATGATTTTCGAGGAAGTACTCCTTATTGTTCAGACATTGAACACATGGACAACGTATAAAACCATTCTCTTTGTTTGTCGTAGCCACATCGATAAATTTATCCACGCCTTTCATATACCCGGCTACGCGCCGGTCACCGTACATCCATTCCCGACCGTTCATCTGCATCATATAAGTAAGTTTATCAAAAAACAGGACATCATAAATAGTGAAATAACCAATTCACATCGACACATGAATTGTATCAATGACAGAGAAAAGATAAGATTGCTAACCTCGATCGAGGGAAATAAAGAGGAGAAAGCTCAAGTGCGTCTCGGACACCTTCTATATTTTTGTTCTATGAGAAATTGAACGGGATTATTCACTCAAACATTTCATCAAACACCTTCAATGCATGCATAGAAGAGAAAAAACTAGCACACCCCTCACACCTTCCACCAAGAGAAAAAACAGAGTGGAGGCAGAGGGGGCTGGGGCGTTGCATTTATAGAGGGTGGGAGAATATGTCCCGGTTGGAGCCAGCAACCGGGACTAAAGGTGTGTGCCACGCCACGTGGCTGTGGCCAAACCTTTAGTCCCGGTTGGTGGCTCCAACCGGGACGTATTCCCCCTTACCAACCGGGACGCATGCCCCCTGGCCCCGTGCCCGCTCGAACCGGGACGCGTGCCAGCATTAGTCCCGATTGGTGGCGCAACCGGGACTAATGCTCTGAGGGGTCGCGAACGGATGGCCATTTTTCCACTAGTGTTAGGAGGGAAACGGAACGGATAAGTATCGGTCTCGGTCGGGACTTCTCTTCAAAACAATAACCTACACAACTAAAACATCGGAGACGACGGACGAGGACGACGGACGAAGGCGAAAACCACCGTAACATAAATTTTACAGTAGAGATTATAAACTACTAATAAAAAGGTTTATGTTTTGAAATGGATGTAGTAGAATACGGGAGTACTGCACATATCTTTGAATCGAGCGGTTATCTTTTCGGTAAAAAGCATTAAATAAAGTAAATAATCTCGCTTATTGACCAAGCACACTTCAGCAACTAAAACAAGAAGATTAACTTGAGACTCTCTCAAAAAAAGAAGATTAACTGAGAGGAAAAGAGGACCGCAATTGTCTTTCCAAGCCCAACCCGATTTCGTTCCCCACGATGGCTCCGTCTTTATAAACTCACCATCCACCTCGCCTCTTCCACTACACGAGAAGCTGAATACGCCGATGGTCGGGTCCCATTGACATAGTCCCTAAATACCGTCGGCGTATGGCCGTCGGCGTACAACCCCGTAGGCGTAGCCCCTTCTCCCGTCAGCGTAGAAAAGCCGTCGGCCTATATAGCTACGCTGACGGCAAAGCCGTCGGCGTAGACCATATGGGGCCCACCTAGATGACTAACGGCCGTTTGGCTACGCCGACGGCTTTATCGTCGGCCTAGATTTTTCCAAAAAAAATTTAAATTTTTTTTTCATTTTTTTAACATTTTTGAATTGTTTCACTTGTTAATCTCACGTGAACATTTTAATTCTAAGTATATTTAGTCTCAAGCTAAATTGCACAATTAGTCAAACTTTCCAACCGGTCACTCATACTAATACTACTCCAGCCCCAGCACTCTTAACTTCTTTGTTCCTTCCACATGAGCTTCCAACAAAGAAACTAGAACTTGTTGTGAATATTATCATATCAAACCTATTAACCATTACACTATAATGTTAGACATATTTATTTTTTTACATTACATACAATTATTTAAGTAAACAACAATGAATAAGTAATAATAATCTTGAATTCAAATAAAAATAAAATAAATTTTATTTATTTTGCTTTTTCATTTAAATTTGAATAATTCATATCTACAAATCCGTAAATCACAATTCGACAAATAATATATCCAAATCGATCAGAAAAATGAGAGGAATCCAAATATGACATCCCTATCATCTATTTAATTATATATCATAACTTTTAAATATTAGACCAACTGAAACTATGTCAAGATTCATGAAACACCCCGTTTTTGGCACTCGAAAAATAAAAAATGGCTTTTTGGTGCGACGAAAAAGAAAACTTACTCCTGCAACATTGTTCGCCATCCCATGATATATACGAGTGCACAATATGGGCACATTAGCGCAAACTATATCACGATTCTAGCAATAACATTGGTCATTTGACCTGAAATCGAGAAAACCTCGATTGAGATAGGTCATTTTGTGAAGGTTTTTTTGAGACACAATCAAAATACCAACTTTGGTATTTTTCCATGCAACTATGTCATATAATATGACACCACGCGAAAGTTTTGCATTGTTTTGATCGTTTTTGAATTTTTTATGCCTATTTCAAACTATCGTCAAACTTCCTAAATCGAGGGGCATGATGATTCTTAGCTCGGGGCTGAGCCTCACTAAACTTGCATTATATCTCTGATGAAATAGCATATTGTGAACCTAAAAATGATTTTTGCAAAAAATCATGAGCAATATATCATGTACCTGTAGTTCAAATCTAACTCATTTCCTACCGATTCGGCAGGAATTTGTCTTTTTTACGAGAGGTGAACGGAAAGGTTTGAGATATCCAGGTTGGGAAATTGTCCATTCAATATGGTATAGTATTTTTAAAAAATGTTGTATTATCATTTTGAAACTTTCATTTGGTGGTTGCTTCACAAAAACACCCCGTGTTTTGCACTCGGAAAATGAAAAATGGCTTTTCGGTGCGACGAAAAGGAAAACTTCCTCCTGCAACATTTTTCACCATCCCATGATACACATGTGTGCACAATATGGACACATTATGGCAAACTATACCGCGATTATCGCAATAACATTGGTCATTTGACCTGAAATCCAGAAAACCTAGATTGAGATAGGTCATTTTGTGAAGGTTTTTTTGAGACTCAATGAATATACCAAGTCTGGTATTTCTCCATGCAACTATGTCATATAATATGACACCACGCAAAGGTTTTGCATTGTTTCGATCGTTTTTTAATTTTTATGCCCATTTCAAACTATCGTCAAACTTTCTAAATCGAGGAGCATGAAGATTCTTAGATCGGGGCTGAGCCTCACTAAACTTGTATTATATCTCTGATGAAATAGCATATTGTGAACCTAAAAATGATTTTTGCAAAAAATCATGAGCAATATATCATGTACCTGTAGTTCAAATCTAACACATTTCCTACCGATTCGGCAGGAATTTGTCTTTTTTACGAGAGGTGAACGGAAAGGTTTGAGATATCCAGGTTGGAAAATTGTCCATTCAATATGGTCTAGTATTTTTAAAAAATATGGTATTATCATTTTGAAACTTTCATTTGGTGGTTGCTTCACAAAAACACCCCGTTTTTTGCACTCGGAAAATGAAAAATGGCTTTTCGGTGCGAAGAAAAGGAAAACTTCCTCCTGCAACATTGTTCACCATCCCATGATACACATGTGTGCACAATATGGACACATTATCGCAAACTATACCGCCATTCTCGCAATAACATTGGTCATTTGACATGAAATCCAGAAAACCTCGATTGAGATAGGTCATTTTATGAAGGTTTTTTTGAGACTCAATGAATATACCAAGTCTGGTATTTTTCCATGCAACTATGTCATATAATATGACACCACGCGAAGGTTTTGTATTGTTTCGATCGTTTTTGAATTTTTTTATGCCCATTTCAAACTATCGTCAAACTTTCTAAATCGAGGGGCATAAAGATTCTTAGATTGGGTTGAGCCTCACTGAACTTGTATTATATCTCTGATGAAATAGCATATTATGAACCTAAAAATGATTTTTGCAAAAAATCATGAGCAATATATCATGTACCTGTAGTTCAAATCTAACTCATTTCGTATCGATTCGGCAGGAATTTGTCTTTTTTACGAGAGGTGAACGGAAAGGTTTGAGATATCCAGATTGGAAAATTGTCCATTCAATATGGTCTAGTATTTTTAAAAAATATGGTATTATCATTTTGAAACTTTCATTTGGTGGTTGCTTCACAAAAACACCCCATTTTTTGCACTCGGAAAATGAAAAATGGCTTTTCTGTGCGAAGAAAAGGAAAACTTCCTCCTGCAACATTGTTCACCATCCCATGATACACATGTGTGCACAATATGGACATATTATCGCAAACTATACCGCGATTCTCGCAATAACATTGGTCATTTGACCTGAAATCCAGAAAACCTCGATTGAGATAGTTCATTTTGTGAAGGTCTTTTTGAGGCTCAATGAATATACCAAGTCTGGTATTTTTACATGCAACTATGTCATATCATATGACACCACGCGAAGGTTTTGCATTGTTTTGATCGTTTTTGAATTTTTTATGCCCATCTCAAACTATCATCAAACTTTCTAAATCGAGGGGCATGAAGATTCTTAGATCGGGGCGGAGCCTCACTAAACTTGCATTAGATCTCTGATGAAATAGCATATTGTGAATCTAAAAATGATTTGTGCAAAAAATCATGAGAACACATCATGTACCTGTAGTTCAAATCTAACTCATTTCCTACCGATTCGGTAGGAATTTGTCTTTTTTACGAGAGGTGAACGGAAAGGTTTGAGATTCCTAGGTTGGGAAATTGTCCATTCAATATGGTCTAGTATTTTTGAAAAATGTGGTATTTTCATTTTAAAACTTTCTTTTGGTGGTTGCTTCACAAAACACCCCGTTTTTTGCACTCGGAAAATGAAAAATATGTTATACGAAAGTATTTGTATTTTTGATGTATTTTTTGAATAAAAATATATAATATTTGAGTTTATATAGATAAATCTTATTTTTCTGCAAATTTTGATATATTATATGTATTTTTCTGAATTTAAATGATTTAGTTATGTTTTTTAAAGATTAATGTGGAAAAAAAGAAAAATAGCTACGCCGACGGCTTTGCCGTCGGCATAGGTCTGAAACCTACGGCGACGGCAAAGCCGTCAGCGTAGACTTGACGCCGTTTCTCTTCAGTTAGCTCGATGGGCTATGCCGACGGTCCTGTTTACGCCGACGGCGGCCGTCGGCCTATTTATTCTACGCCGACGGCAAAACTGAACCGACGGCTCGCCAAGCTACGCCGACGGTCCCGATATTTTGCCGTCGACGTATAAAAAGGCCGTCAGCCTATTTAGTTATTTCCGTAGTGTTCTCCACAACGCAAGAACTACACCTTCTCCGTCTCGATCCGTAGCGAGGCAACATCTCGAAGAAACAAGTTAGGAGTAGGCCTAGATGGACCCGTTAAAGAAGGCGGGAAGGACATCTTCACCACGAGCGAGGGCGCGCTGGGAGCCGCGTCGGTGGTTGCAAGCGTCACCGTTGCCTACTTCTTCTGGCCGGCCGCTGTGGCAGGCGGTGCCGCCGGCTTTGTCATCTCGCGGGCGGCGTTCGTCGCCAACCCGCAGCTCTATTATCAGCTCCTGCGCACCGTTCACTAGTGCAGAGCCCCCCCTTTAACTCCGGTTGGGAGGTCCCTCTAACAGCGGTTCCCCAACCGCTGTTGAGGGTTCGGTGTTAGAGGGGGGGGCCTTTAACACCGGTTCTTATACGAACCGGTGTTAAAGGGTGGCGCACGTGGGGCTGCCGCAGGCCTCAGGCTCCCCCCTTTAACACCGGTTCGTATCTGGAACCGGTGTTAAAGGTTAGTCTGCCGCGGCAGAGATTTAGGCCGTTTTCCTGCCGCGGCAGGAAAACGGCCTAAATCTCTGCCGCGGCAGACTTCTGCCTCTGCCCCGTTCTGGGCGTATTTCTGCGGGAGGGGGGAGCGAGGGGGAATCGATCGAGAGCGGTATACACAAACATCGTCATCGGTACATACGAGTACATGAATAATTAAGCAACTATTATTATACACAAACATCGTCATCGGCACATACATCGTCATCGTTCATTTTGGTGGATATCTAAAGAGTTCTCTGCCAGGCGTGACGACCTCATCAAGTATGAACCCCGCCAATTCCTCTTGAATGGCTCGTATGCGTTCAAATGGTAGGAGTTGGTCCCGCATCCGTTCGATCTGAATATATATGAAGAATGGGCCGTCAATATATATATAAGAATAAAACTCAACACAATTGATGGTAATAAAATAATGTTGTGGACTTTGTTTACTTACTCTAAGTTGTTCTAGTGCGACTTGGCCCGTCGCACATATCGTGTTGCGAATGAATTCGCAAACATAGTACCCACATAAGTTATTGCCGTGTCCCTGATGCGCGCACTTTACGAGAATAGAGAGTTCAATCAAAATAATAATCAATAAAGCATGATATAATGGAATTGGAAGCTAGCTAGTATTACTTACATTTTGGTCTACAAATTTTAGTTCTTATGACCATTCACCCACGGCCCTGCTCGTGAACCTTTTCCAAACCCTGTCCGACAAAGAAAATGGATAAAGGAGTAATTAATTACTTATTGTCACGAAAGTTGCCGATCTAGTGCGATAATATGATTGAAATTACCTCTGGAGCATCTCTCTAAAGTTTGCCCATATCTCTTTTTCTTTTCGTAACGAGTCCATGACAAGGACTTTTCCTGAGTCGGGTTGAATGACTAGCAGAATAAAGTGGAACCTACGCACGCATAACTCATCATCAATTACACTTAACATCGAGTAAGCTGAAATAGAATGTGTACAAGAGAAAGAGAGAGGGTAACAGTACTCACGAGAAGTTGTAAGGCAATAGTATTTCCCTTTTGTTTTGTTGTCTCAGTAAAGACATTAGCAAGTAATCTTCTGTTTGCCCGGGTTTGGTTTCTACCACTTCTTCATGAACTCTATTTGGGTCAACGAACCCAATGTCAAAAGGGCCTCCTTTCCTGCATTCCATAACCTTTTTCCTGCATAATAGTATATACATATATGGTGAGCATATATATATACATGCAATTAATAAAGTGAATGAGATGAGATATAAATTATAGAAATAGTACTTACACACAATAAAGGCTGATGGCAGCTTTGTCGAGTTCCTTCTGATTGAATAGAAAATGCAAGTCTTGAATGTTGAAGTCGATCGCGTCATCTCCGCAGAAGAAAATATCATCTCTTATATGCGCCGTGATCCATTCTACCTTTCTCGTCTTGCATAAATGAAGGTACCACTTGTGCAATTTTTGCATCTTTGTTGGTAGAGTCTTGAGCTCCTCTTTCTTGACGAGATTCTTCCCATACTTCCATGGCTGTATGGGGTTGGCATCGCATTTGGGCAAGTTGTCTCCCATGACGTTCAAGTATGCAATGTAAGTCATCCCCATTTCATTGGCCTTTCTTTGTAGCACTGCCTCGTAATCATTTACGGGAGGAGCGTCCCGTGTGTCGAACATTTGGAGCGGGGCACATGATTGGTTTTCTTGCTCTCCGAGCATGGGAACTGTTTTCTGGGGTGCCTCACGACTGCTACTTTCAATCTCCCTACGGCGCCTTGCATCCGCCTTTAAAATCTGGCGCTCGTAGTCCGGCACAAGTGGGGTTTCAGGTTTCGAAAGATTATTGTAAAACTTCTCCACCACCGCCGGATCTATTTTCTCCTTTGGCTCGGCCCGTCTAGGTGCAAAGAATTTCTTGACCTGTTCTTCCGAGATCCTATTGGTCTCCTCGTCGCTGCGATTCCACGGTAAAACCGGCAATGGCTTGGCGGAAGGCTACGGGACGTAGTTTTTTGAACTCTTTGGCGTACGGTTTCCTGCGGATTTCTTTGTGGCAGTGCTACTGATGCTCCTCGCGGCAGTGCTCTTCCGCTTACGCTGAGGAGATGGCTGAAGCACCGGAGATGGCTGACGGGCCGGAGATGGCTGCCGCGCAGGAGATGGCTGACGGGCCGGAGATGGCTGCCGCGCAGGAGATGGCTGCCGCGCCGGAGATGGCTGCCGCGCAGGAGATGGCTGCCGCGCAGGAGATAGCTGAAGCGGCTCAGACTGCTGACGCTGCGGAGACGGCGGGGGTGCCAGTGACCTCCAATTTGGAAGCACAATGTGTTCCTTCTTCCAAAGAATGGTTGTTTTCACTGCAAATTTGAGTTGAGTTTCCCCTTCACCTGTAGCATGGTCAAGCTGTGCTTCCTCATATTCCTTCACAACCTCATCCACCCCGACAATAGCATAGCCATCTGGAATCGGTCGGCAGTGGTAAGTTCCACCAGCTACAGGAGGTAAGGCATAGCCGACAGCCACCTTAATGGATAAGCCCATTAATCTCACATGCAGCTCAGCGTGTTCGCTCTCCGTGATCTCATCCACGGGGTATCGAGGACCCGTCATTTCAAGCGTGGGTTGCACGTTCTCCGTGGAAGCCACACTGCTTTTCCACGCAGAGTCTGGGCCGCGGGCAGCTTCCAATGCGGGCTCTTCGTGCCGCTGAGATGGGCCGGTAGCTTGATGGCTCTGTTGTGCATTCACTTGCGCCTACAGCGCCGCAAGTGCATGTTCTATCTGTGTCATCCGCTTTGTACGCTCTTTTTCTTTTCTGCCGCGCCATCTGTAAGAGTCGCTCCAGTCGGCAAACCCATCCTTCCACGTCATACCCCATGTGCCTCGTGCATGTCCAGGGTGTTCTTTTTTACCGATGGCGCGTGTGAGCTGGTCATTATCTCTGTCGGGATGGAAGGTCCTGGCGGATGTTTCCTCGTATGCCGTGATGAGTTCAGTGACGGGTTTGGCAAGGAGGGTTGGGAAGATACACAATCCTGTTTCTGGGTCCAACCTTGCCCCGATTCCGTAGAACCAAGTCTTTGCACGTAGGTCCCACCCATCTGTCTGGGGTGTGATCCCTCTCTCGCGCAGGGCCTTCTCAACTTCCTCCCACTTAGGCCTCTGAGATATGTAGCCACCTGACCCCGTCCTCTGGTGATATTCCTTCTTCAGGGCATTAAGCGTATTGGTTTCTGACCTCTTTTTAGCTATAGCACTTTTTTTATATGTCTCAAATTCGGGCCAGTGAGGTCTTATCTTCGCATAATATGCGTCTTCGAAATTTGGAGTCTCGCCAGATTTGACAAATTTATTCAATTTTGTCTTCCAGTTGCGGAAAGCATTAGCCATCTTCTTTAGAGTCCACTCTTTGACCTTTTCCTTTATAACCGGGTTGTTTTCATCCTCCTCTGGCGGAAGGGTGAAATTTACCAACAACGAATTCCAAAGCGTTTCTTTGGATATGTCATCGACAAAGGTACCGTCGCCCTTCTTTGGCTTATTCCAATTTTCAATTATGATTGGGATTTGGTCCCTAACAAGAACTCCAGCCTGACGTACAAATTTGTCTGCGGCCTTCTTGGGCTCCATCGGCCTGCCATCAACACGGACTGCTTCGATCGTGAACTTTGCACGATCTTTCAACCGCTGGCTCGCGCCTCGCTTGCTCTTTTTCGTAGAAGAAGATGGTTGCTGGCTGGTCGATCCAGAGGGCTAAAAGAAGAAAGAAGCGTTAATTTGTATACACGAAAGTCAGCAGAGGCTTAATCAATGCATATACCTCGCCGGACTTTGTAACCATTAAATTGCGTTCACCGGAGTCTTCATCTTCTCCATGACTAGTACTTGAGTTGTCGTCATCATGTCCCTCCAAGTTCAGATATTGTGAGGTGTCCTCATCAATAATGTTCTCCATTATTTCTTCTTCTTCAAGGTTTCTACTAAGTGGATCCATAGTTTCTAAAACAATAATATTATCTAGAGTAAGAGTGTAAACATTCAAGTGGACTTGGATTCATACACAAATATACATATTATTCATACCAAAATACACAAATAAATACACAAATGAGTCAGAGGTCCAGTTTGTATACAACTTTTAATCTATGCATGTAGTACAATTTATCGAGCAAACAAGTTTTAATCAGGATGAGTCAGCAATCATACACGTGGCAGACACGTGGCGTTCACCGGTGGGGTGACGTTGGTCTCGTCGGGCGGCGGCGCTCGTCGGGCGGCGGTGCTCGTCGGACGGATGCGGCGGTGCTAGCAGCGGGCTCGTCGGGCGGCGGGCGGCGTCGGCGTTTAGGCGTGGCCTATGAGCTCCGAAGCGACGGCGGCGAGACGCTCCTGCACGGGGAAGAGAGCGAGGTGGTCAGTTAGGGTTTAGGCGTGGCCTATTATAATATCTTTGCTATAAGCTATTTTATTTTTACTCCACATGCTTCTAATTCACATGTGCAAGGATTAAGGCCTAGATCGTCGGGGTCGATGTCACTATGTTCATCTCGCCCATCTTTGGCACCCTGGAATCGTTCCGAGGATCAATTGGCGATTATTTATTTTCATCCCAAGACTATGTAAATGAAATGGATTGGCCAAACAAAAAAATACTATACAGAAATAGACAAATACTCCATATTTCTCGAATTTTTTCCTCGGCGGGGAGGATGATGTGGATTGGACCGTAACCCAAGTCAATCCCGGTCTTCTAGAGCCTAAACCAACGAGGCCTAAAGAACTGTGTTTATATAGTTGATATATTATGCAAATATGTTCATATGTGTCCCCTCCGGCAGCGCCCAATCGAAGCCACAGAGCATGCTGGCCAGGGCGAACTCCACTCGTTCATCAGCGCCATCGACCTGCCCGGGCACAGCCGCCGCCCGGAGCCGAACGGCACCGGCCAGCTCCAGATGCGCGCCGTGCAGGTCCACCTCGCCGCCCGCGAACCTGTCCGGGTCGAACCGCGCCATCGCCCCAGCTTACCGGGTCCCTCGATGGCCCACGCGTTCACGGCCACCCTCGTGCCCGCCGGCACGTCGTAGCCGCCGACGCCGACAGCAGCAGCGTCGTGCCCGCGGCAGCAGCAGCGTCGCCGAAAGCAGCAGGAGGAGGAGGGCCAGGCGCGGGTGTACCGTGCCGCCGTCACGGGGCTCGACGGTGGCCTTCTCTCAGCCGAACCGCGGGATCGGCGAGGTGTTGGCAGTCGTGGTCGTGGTCGCGACCACTGTGGCTGTGGTCGCCGTGGCCAACCCTAATTTCCCGCGCGCATTTATTGATGTGTAAGTAGGTGTAATGGCATATTTGGGATGTACATAGAGTTACAGTGGCGTTTTTCAAAAGTTAAGAGTTGCAATGGCGTTACTGAAATAGCTGGAAGTTGCAATGACATCTATCTAATTAACCCATCAATGAAATATATGCATAAGAGAAATTGTGTTGAATTAAATGCAAATCCAAAACCCTAATTTCCCTCTTCCTTTGAAAACAATTCAAATAGTTTTGAATTTTGAAATGTACAAAAAAATAATGGAGCCCAAATGGATTAATAGGGCCCCTACAATATTTCAAAATATATCTATAAAGTTTTGTATTTGTGAATCATTCAAAACAGATCATAAAATGAAAATACAAACAAATAAGTAGAAAACATAAAAGGAAAATGTTTCTGCAAGGAAAATACTGTTTTTTAAACCTATCTGGCCGCAGCCCAGCTTCTCTCCTTTCCTCCCGCGTCTCTCTGTCGCTCACGCGCGTCCCGCAGTGGCCCAACTGTCCCGTCACCGGCCCGGTCCCCCTTCGTCCTCGTCGTCTTCGACGATGACGCGAAGCAGCTGCGTGCCCGCGCCGCTGCCGTTGATCGTCGTCTACCACCGCGATGCGCCCCGCCGCCCCCAGTCGAGGATAAGAACACAGCGCCGTGTCCGTCTCCTCCTCCCCAGCGCGGGATCGGCGAGGTGTTGGCAGTCGTGGTCGTGGTCGCGACCACTGTGGCTGTGGTCGCCGTGGCCAACGCCGTGGACGGCATCGCCAACACCGGGAGGAGCGGGGGAGGGCCGGCCGGGCGCGGCCGGAGCAGGCGCCGAACGAAGGAGGTGTTAGAGGAAGGGGAAGGATGCGGGGAAGAGAGGGTCGGGGGCGGCGAACCTCGAGCTCCGAGCGGCGGCGGCGAGACGGCGGGTCGAGGGCGGCGAGACGGCGGGTCGGGCTCCGAAGCGGCGGCGGCGAGACGACGGGTCGGGGGCGGCGCTTCTCTCCGTGTTCTCGATCGATCTAGCTCAGTGGGGGAAGAAAGGAAGGGGAGGAAGGTGAAATAAATACACCCCCCCTTTAACACCGGTTCGTGGCTGGAACCGGTGTTAAAGGGGGGGGGGCGTTTCCCGCGCGCATTTATTACCCCCCCCTTTAGCACCGGTTCTTGCCTGGAACCGGTGTTAAAGGGGGGGGGGGCGTTTCCCGCGTGCATTTATTACCCCCCCTTTAACACCTAGAACCGGTGTTAAAGGGGGGGGTGCGCACGGGAAACGAAATAAATGCCCCCCGCTTTAACACCGGTTCCTGTCTGGAACCGGTGTTAAGGGGGGGGCATTTATTTCATGCATTAAAGGGGCTTTTTTAATTCAAAAAATATGATATGAATTTAGAAAATTCATATCTTTTTCATTTCAACTTAGAAAAATATGAATAATATATCATAATTTTCAGAAAAATAATATCTATCCATTCATGTAAATCATTTTATATTTACTTTACATGAAAATTTTCAAAATAATTAAAACACTTACATATAAATTTTGATTATTCAATTCAAACAAAAATAAATTGTTAAATCCTAAAACTTTGAACATAAGAAATATTAAGCATCTAAAAATGATTTTTATTAGATCAAATCATATTTTAATGCCGCATCTTTTGTATTAACATTTTTGAATTGATTGGATATTTAAATGTCGCATCTTTTGTATACACTTGAATCTCACCAAGCCTCGCTCAACTTGCATTGTTTTTTGATAAAATAGCATATTGTGAAACTAAAAATGCTTTTTGTAAAAAATCATGAGCATCGTATCCTGTACTTGTAGTTCATATGTGTTGGTGGTTTTTTGAATTAGCCATTTGGTGGTTGCTTCACAAAACCGTCCGTTTTTTATGCTCGGAAAATGGAAAATGCCTTTTTGGTGCGATAAAAAGGAAAACTTCCTCTTGCAACATTGTTTGCCATGCCATGATGCACATGTATGCACAATATGGCCATATTATCACAAACTATGCCTTGATTCTAGCCATAACATTGGTCATTTGACCCGAAAGCCAAGAAACCTCGAATGAGATAGGTCATTTTGAGACAGTTACATAAAGTCGAACTGGAACTGAAAATTAAGATACATAAAAGAACTGAAAATTAAGATACATGGCCAGATTAAGTAACAATCGGCCGAACTGGAACTGAAAATTAAGATACATAAAAGAACTGAAAATTAAGATACATGGCCAGATTAAGTAACAATCGGCCGAACTTGTTTCGGAATGTTGGAGTGATTCAGTCATGCTCCTGCCTACACCTGTAATACTCGCCACTGTAGTCGTCGTACTCGCCGCCGCCGTCATCGCTGTCGTCGTCGGGGTCGCCGTAATTGAACCTCTGGAGAGTACGCGTGGGCTGGACTTGAGGGTAGCGCGTGGGCTGGACTTGAGGGTAGCGCAGACGGGGGTTAGAGTCGGCGGCAGTGTCATAGGCCATGACGCTCTGGAGAGTCCGACCGCACCACCATAGCCGACGGCCGGCCTCGTTGAAGTTAGGAGGAGGTGGGCCGTCCTCCTCGTGCCTGGCGAGCGCCCTCTCATGCCGATCCACGAAGAAGGCTTCCCAAGTAGGGAAATAGTCGGGATGCCATCTGGGATTCCTCCGCTGCTCCGGCGTGAGCTCGAAGTAGTAGTGTTTCGTGATGGCCATCCGGCGCGCCACACCTAGAGGGACAGGAGGAACCGGCACGCCTCCGATGCTCAGCATCCAGTCGACGGGGACACAGTAGCCCGGCGGGCAGGGGTAGTTCGAGGCGCAAAGCGCCTCCGCCTCCCTAGGGGTTAGTGCTACGGTGGAAGCCATGGGAAAGAGTGATGAGGTTGCAGATATGAGTCTAGAGATGTGCAATGACAATGGAGGCCAACCCCCTACATATATATATAGTGAACTAGCGGTAAGAACTGGAGGGAAGAACTAGCGGGAAGAAAAATGGCGGGAAGAAGATCTGGCGGGAAGAAAAATGGCGGGAAAAATGGCGGGATGAACCTTTAGTCCCGGTTGGAGACACCAACCGGGACAAAACACGAGTCAGCACTAATAATAGGGGTGAGTGTCGACATTATGTCGTGCGGCGTGTACCTTGTCCCGGATGGTGTCACCAACCGGGACTAAAGATGAACCTTTAGTCCCGGTTGGAGACACCAACCGGGACAAAACACGAGTCAGCACTAATAATAGGGGCGAGTGTCGACATTATGTCGTGCGGCGTGTACCTTGTCCCGGATGGTGTCACCAACCGGGACTAAAGATGAACCTTTAGTCCCGGTTGGAGACACCAACCGGGACTAAAGATGAACCTTTAGTCCCGGTTGGAGACACCATCCGGGACAAAACACGAGTCAGCACTAATAATAGGGGTGAGTGTCGACATTATTTCGTAAGTGTCAACACTATGTCGAGCTGCTTGTACTATAAATAGGCATCCTTGTGAGTCCAGTCCTCCAGCCAGTTTGAGGCAGGGACACCACTACGGCCAGTTTCAGGGAGATGCCGACGGAGCCCAGTCCTCGGCATCTCCGAGAAACTGGTCATAGAGGCACTCCCTAATATGTGAAATTAGTTAGCTCCCAGGTGTATTGATCTAGTTAGAGAAGTTACAAAGCTGCAAGATGGTTTTCGAGAGCAGGGACACCACTACGGCCAGTTTCAGGGAGATGCCGACGGAGCCTAGTCCTCCGGCATCTCCAAGAAACTGGTCATAGAGGCACTCCCTAATATGTGACCGCGCGCGTTTGGAGATCAGATCTTAATGGTAAGTACGAATTGGGACAACTTCTTCTCATAGTCCCGGTCCATCCACAAAACATGACTAACACTCAAGACATGTATTAATATTAAAAACATGAACTAGAGTTACATAATATGAGCATGAACTTCTTGGCATATGTCCTTCCTTATGATCGCTTCAGACGTAACCATGGAGCATCTTCTTTACTTAACGGAATGCTTGGGTCAGTTTTCACTGTGAAGGGCGGAATTTCATCAAACTTATTATAATCTTCTGACATGTCTGTCTTGTCCTCGATTCCCACGATGTTTCTTTTCCCTGAAAGAACTATGTGACGCTTTGGCTCATCATATGATGTATTCGTTTGCATATTTTTTCTTTTTTTTGGTCTAGAGGACATGTCCTTCACATAGAAAACCTGAGCCACATCATTGGCTAGGACGAATGGTTCGTCTAAGTTCTTCATAAGATTGTTGAGATCCACCGTTGTCATTCCGTACTTCTTGTCTACCTCAAACCCTGCTCCTGTTAGCTTGACCCATTTGCATCGAAACAAGGGGACCTTAAAATTAGGTCCATAGTCAAGTTCTCATATCTCCTCTATGAACCCATAATACGTGGTCTTTTGCCCATTGTCTTCTGCTGCATCGAAGCGGACACCACTGTTTTGGTTGGTGCTCTTTTTATCTTGGCCTATCGTGTAAAATGTATTCCCATTTATCTCGTACCCTTGGAAAGTACATACAGTCGAAGATGGTGTCCTGGCCAACAAGTACAGCTGATCCCCAACAGTGGTGTTATTCGTGAGAAGTCTTTGCAGCCAGCCGCCAAAACTCGCCATGTGTTCACTTATAATCCATTCATCAGACTGCCCCGGGTGTTTGAGGCGTATTAAATTCTTGTGTTCATTGATATACGGGGCAACCAAGATAGATCTTTGTAAAACCGTGTAGTGTGCTTGATTGAGAGAATGTCCGTCCCTACATATCATTGCTTTACATCCTAGGGTGCCTTTTCCACGCAGTCTCCCCTCATGTCGTGATTCTGGAACACCAATCGCCTTAAGGTCAGGAATAAAATCAACACAGAACTCAATGACCTCCTCTGTTACATAGCCCTTGGAGATGCTTCCTTCTGGCCTAGCACGGTTATGAACATATTTCTTTAAGACTCCCATGTACCTCTCAAAGGGGAACATATTGTGTAGAAATACAGGACCGAGAATGGCAATCTCTTCTACTAGGTGAACCAGGAGATGCGTCATAATATTGAAGAAGGATGGTGGGAACACCAACTCAAAGCTGACAAGACATTGGGCCACATCTGTTTGTAACCCTGGTAGGCTTTCTGGATCGATTACCTTCTGAGATATTGCATTGAGGAATGCACATAGCTTCACAATGGGTACTCGAACATTTTCAGGTAGAAGCCCCCTCAATGCAATCGGAAGCAATTGTGTCATAATCACGTGGCAGTCATGAGACTTCAGGTTTTGGAATTTTTTCTCTGCCATATTTATTATTCCCTTTATATTCGACGAGAAGCCAGACGGGACCTTGATACTGCTCAGACATTCAAAAAAGATTTCCTTCTCTGCTTTGGTAAGAGCGTAGCTGGCAGGAGTTAAGTGGCATCGTTTACCCTTCTCGTTCTCAGGATGCATAGGCTCTTCAGGAGCCTTTAGACGTTGCTGGTCCTGCCGTGATTCCGGTGTATCTTTTGTCTTCCCATACACTCCTAGAAAGCCTAGCAGGTTCACGCAAACATTCTTCGTCACGTGCATCACGTCGATTGAAGAGCGGACCTCTAAGACTTTCCAATAGGGTAGGTCCCAAAATATAGATTGCTTCTTCCACATGGGCGCGTGTCCGGCATCGTCATTCGGAACAGATAGACTGCCAGGACCTTTTCCAAAGATTACTTCTAGGTCCTTGACCATACCAAATACCTCCTCACCGGTACGGAGGACAGACTTCCTCCGGGGTTCTGCCAGACGTTTGAAATGCTTGCCTTTCTTTCTTACTGGATGCAGGTTCGGAAGAAATCGGCGATACCCTAGGTACACAACCTTCTTACATTTATCCAAATATACACTTTCAGTATCATCTAAACAGTGTGTGCATGCATTGTATCCCTTGTTTGTCTGCCCTGAAATGTTACTAAGAGCAGGCCAATCATTGATGGTTACGAAAAAGCAATGCTCGTAGGTCAAATGGCTCCCCTTTGTGCTCATCCCACATACGTACACCTGGTTTGGCCCACAGCTGTAAAAGTTCTTCAACTAATGGCCTTAGGTACACATCAATGTCGTTGCCGGGTTGCCTCGGGACTTGGATGAGCACTGGCATCATAATGAACTTCCTCTTCATACACAACCAAGGAGGAAGGTTATAGATACATAGGGTCACAGGCCAGGTGCTGTGATTGCAGCTCTGCTCACCAAAAGGATTCATGCCGTCTGTACTTAGACCAAACCTTAAGTTCCTTGCGTCACGTGCAAAGTCCGGGTACTCTCGCTCGACTTTTCTCCACTGTGACCCATCAGCGGGGTGTCTCAACATCGCGTCTTTCTTACGGTCTTCCATGTGCCATCGCAACAACTTGGCATGCTCTTTATTTCTGAAGAGACGTTTTAACCGTGGTATTATAGGATCATACCACATAACCTTGGCGGGAACCTTCTTCCTAGGGGCCTCGCCCTCAACATCGCCAGGATCGTCTCGTCTGATCTTATACCGCAGTGCAGTGCATACCGGGCATGCATCCAAATTCTCGTACTTCTCACCGCGGTAGAGGATGCAGTCATTAATGCAGGCATGTATCTTCTGCACGTCTAATCCTAGAGGGCAGACAACCTTCTTTGCTTGGTATGTACTGTCGAGCAACTCATTATTTCTTGGAAGAAGATTCTTCATTTTTACCAACAACTTTGAAAATGCGCTGTCAGTCACACCATTCTCTGTCTTCCATTGCAGCAAATCCAGTGTGGCACCTAGCTTTTTGTGGCCATCTTCGCAAGTTGGATACAACAATGTTTTGTGATCCTTTAACATCTGCTTCAGCTTCTCCTTCTCCTTTTCAGTTTCACATTCTTCCTTTGCATCAGTAATGGCCCGACCAAGATCGTCATCAGCGGGCCCATCTACTCCCTCTTGATCTTCATTATCTACCTCCGTTGCATTATCATCATATTCAGGATACATATTATGATAGTTGTCATCATCCTCTTCTTCTTCGTTGTCTTCCATCACAACCCCTTTTTCTTCGTGCTTGGTCCAACAATTATATCTGGGCATGAAACCGGATCGAAGCAGGTGGGCGTGAATGGTTCTGGTATTTGAGTAGTCTTTCTTGTTCTGACAGTGAACACACGGACAGCACATAAAACCATTGTGACCACGGTTTGCATTAGCCACAACGATGAAATTTTGGAGGCCCGTAATGTACTCGGAAGTGCGGCGGTCACCGTACATCCATTGCCGATTCATCTGCATTAATATGTAGTATATATCAAAAAGTAATAGGGAGATGACCATTTATATATATAGTACATCAATGACACATGAAACTATAGTTGCCGACCTCGACCGAGACGGAAAGAGCAACAGCTTATTTTGAGCTCTCGGGCATTTCACCGAACACCTCTAGTGCATATGAAAAAAACACAAACTAGCACTCTTCACACCCTCTTGCTAGGCTCCAAAATGTGAAAGAATGGAAGAGTGGGGTGTGTGTGGGCTGGGGTGGTGTCTTATATAGCCCCCCCCCTTTAACACCGGTTCATGCCACGAACCGGTGTTAAAGGGGGGGTGTGCGCGGGCCACTGCTGCAGGGACCTTTAACACCGGTTCGTGGCACGAACCGGTGTTAAAGGGGGGCTCCTTTTTTGCCGCAGGGGCCACGCTGGTACGGCCCCCCCTTTAACACCGGTTCGTAGAAGAACCGGTGTGAAAGCCCCTTTTCGGGATCAACAAAAGACCTCGTTTCCACTAGTGGTTGGCGCCAAGGCGGCGGCTGCGGCCTTTGCTCCGGCGGCGGCGACGGCAGCCTCCTTCGCTCCTTCTGTGGCTGCCGCCTTCGCTCCGGTCACGGCGGCGGCAGCTGCCGTCTTCCGTCGTCGGTAGGGGAGCACAGAGCAGCGCAGGCATGCACGCGAGCATCATCCACCCGTTGCTTCTCTCAATCTACTCTACTTCTGCTAGCGTTCCCAACAATGTTTCGTGTGTTATCTTAGTGTGCTCTGTTGATCTGGCGCCGTTGTGCTTGTGCAGATCTACTGAAGTGTGCTGATGTTATCTCCGAGAAATATTGCCGTTGTCGTGAGTAAATCCGTTGATTCGCAAGTCTTTTACTTACGTTCTATGTTTGTTTTATGATTTTCAACTTTGAAGCATGTATAACCGCGTAACAACGTGACAAGGAATTGGATTGGAAATTTACCCTGATCGAATTTTATTTTCAAACCACGAACCAAAAACTGCAGCGTATTGTTGAACTATTGGTGTAGCCAATTTGCAGCAATACATGAAGTTCGTAAGCTTTTCCCTGCTCCCCAAGTCGTCTGGAAGGTGACTATGGCGACACCTTGAAGGTGACCACCATCATCTCAACCTCTCTCCCCTCGCCTTTGCTAAATGAGGGCAGACTGCTTTCGGGCTCATGCATGATGTTATTCTACTCAACCAGTTTTCATAGAATTATTTTCCGTTTCTCATGGTGCATGAGCTAGAATTATTTTCTGTTTTTCCTTGTGGCGCGTGAGCATCTATGCAGCCACGGAAACCCTCGGTGCACGGATTTACATAAAGGGACTTTTTGCGTCGAGGCTAGCTCCTCGTTTGCAAGTTTTTTCTTGAACGGGCCTGGTTTGCAAGTTGAGCCAAGCTTGTCGTCAAATAGTCCATGACACCAGCTAGCCCAAGTTAAGGTACATCCGAAACCCGCCAAGTATTAGTATAGCTAGGTGAGCTCCCATGGGACTAGACCTAGTGTTTTCTAGGGTTGGTGATTCCAGTGGTGTGACACCCTCGAAATTAGGGCTAGACAAATCTTAGACCTTAGTGTGACATAATCATAACCTATAGCTGGAGAGTTTATAGTGAGAATCGATAACATAACAGTGACCCTACGACACAAAAGTTGTTATAGCAAGCTCATAACTGGGCAGCAGAGAACCAAAATAATACAAGTAGAGGTCACTAACCATAGACATCAAATAATGGAAGATAAATTATGCTATTAAATATAGTAAACTTAACTAATGCCCTAAGAGGACTGAAAGCATAACGATGACTTCCCAACCTATAGATTTTAGGCTGCTGGCCGGGAACCCAAGCTACTCGTCGGTATCGATGTTATACCAAACTCATCTTTTGAGGAACACTTATTCTGCTACAAATATATCAAGAAGCAAAAAATGAGTACAAGGTGTAGTCCATAAGACATATGGCTAGTGGAGTTATTTGAATAAAGTCATCTTTGTTTGTAGAACAAGATGGAGTAGAAGCTCGACTAAACAGACCATTATAAAAAGGGATAAGAGAGTGACATCTCTAACTTTATCGACCATCTTTGCATATCCACAAATCATGATCGTCACCTCTCAACTAGGATCACCCCCTCGTACCCTAAGAAAGCATCTTTAAGCATACTTTGATTTGCCAAGTTTTATGATTAGGTTATTGTTCTCTATGATATTAGAATTTAGTCACCAAGTCATTCATAACCGTGGACATGACTTTTTGAATGGATTTAACCCTACAGGAGTGTTGATTCCCACAAGTATATGGTATCATTCAAATCTTCGATGGGAAGTATTATCTAAATTTATAGTTCACCACAACGGGACCACAAGAATACCAATAAGCCTTTAGCAATTGAGACATCACTCTCAACCACAATTGTAGATCAATATTCTCAAGAAACAAGTGGTGATTGTAGCAGTTGAAACAAAACATTAAAGAATAACAGCAGATTCTAGTTTTCACTAGAAATACTGAACTTGTAACTTTCAATGGCTAAAAGAGTAGGCATGAGGTGATAGCGGGAAGTTACATGCATAAGATTAATTATATAATATAAATACAAACAATATGGTGTTCATATCTAATTTCATTATGTGTAGTTGTATGTGCCAAATATAGTTATACTTACTAACCAAAAGAATTTACACAACATCTATTGTCCTATCTGTCCATTTCACCGGGGCCACACTACTACGAGGACAGCTATCCATGGTTGGGACTAAAGGGTATTCGCAGCAGATTTTTTTTCTACATTAGAATAACCCGAACGCCCAGATCTATCTAGGAGTTCATGCAGTAACGGGATGAAGAGAGGTTCGCATACATACTTTTCATGCATCCTCAGAGTTCATCCTCGGGATGCAGTAATCCGACGGCCCTCGCTCTTTACACTCATAGAGGTCCTCATCTGACTTCGCGACATCCTCGGAGTTGGGGTGGGAGGGCACTGACGGACTCCCGGGTGAACCAGGCAGGCAGATCGCCGCTAAGAAGCTCCGTTTCCGGATCTTGTGCTCATGTGTGAATATACGGTCCCACTTCGAGCCATTCCAGCCGTAGTGGGGATTGTTGAGTATATCCGACAAGGCTCCGTGATTTTGTGCGTACGCCTGTGGTCGGACGGCGGGGATGAAACTGGAACCTGTTTGGGTTAAAGTGCCATCTTCTCATCATACTGACGTCACAGGGAGCCGGCTCATACACCTCCCACTCAGAGATTGAGTGGTGTTAGCGCACCTTTTGTTCAGTAGGTGGCGAGCGTGGGTCGAGAAAGCAGAACCCGCCATGCGGACGGGAAGAGGACGAGCCGCATGCTCATTGCGGCAGAAGAAGAGGACGAGTCGTCGTGCTCGCTCCAGTCAGAAGAGGATGAGCCGCCATGCTCCTTCGGGGGAATAGGATGAGTCGTCGTGCTTGTTGTGGCGGAAAGAGGACAAGCCGTTGCGTCAGGAACAAGAGGTGTGAAATCAATTCGGCCTCGCACATGCAGCGTGGATCTACCGTACCGATTGGCTGCAATGGCGCTGACGTCGAAGACCACAAATACTAGCTAGGAGGGCGAGCAGTGCAATCGGTGCGATGGTACGGTGAACAAGGGTTTGGAGGACCGATGCATAAATGGCATGGATGCTCGGTGTGCCCGGCAAGTGGGCCAGACGCGAACATGGGAGGATAGGAAGGATGATAGCGGTCGGTGTCAATTTGACCTCAAACCACAACCAAGTTTGGTTCAAATGAGCTGTCCAGGGACGACATGGTTTGGGGGCACCATCCGGTCCACTTTTGGGGCCAGTCCTGTCCCAAGGAACCAAGTCAGACCAATGGGGAGGGTTTGACGAGTCCCGTTGTAGATGCAATCTACTCCCTCCGTTTCAAAATATAAAATATTTTAGATTTGTAAAAAAAATATAGGTTCATTCAAGTTTAGAATGAACCTACACACTAAAAATAGTCTAGATATATTTGTTTCACAAACTTACATCTTATATTTTGAAACGGAGGGACAAACGAATGTGTAGTTAGATTTAAGTAAACACTTTATTCTCGATTTTCTTTAGAAAAAAATCTTGTGTAGCTTAATGGGCTAGGAATAGAGATTACGTCATAGTGATACTGCATGTTCAACTGATCATGTTCTTGTGTGGTGCTGCCGCCATAACCGGGAACAGACAGCCGCACAACCCTGTTTTATTTTAGTGCGTTTGTATAGTCCTACGTAGTACTGTATCATCGCTGAACCTACCTAGGTACTATAAAAGTGAGACGCCACAACAATCACTAAAGTAGATTAAAGTATTCTCAGATTTGGTTGCGTCGTGGAAGGAGTTGAAAGAATCTCCTTTTCTTCGATCTAGTCACCACCTTTTCGTCCGAATAAAGACATCAATAATTCAAGTACAACATGCATAATGCACACATGAACCCGGATGGTGGAGAACTGGATATTCATTTTCGCAAACTTAGTGGTTAAGATTAGCCTTTTTTTTAAGGAGTCCTAGGAGGATTTTTTTTCTTGGATCGCCTCCTTCTGTGTTTTGAAACGTGTCCATTCTACACTTTAAATTCAACTTTTGGTTTTACTAGTAAAATGCCCGCGCGTTGCCTGTGAAAAATATTAGTTTTTGTTGTGCCGATGATGAGTTTTTTTAAATCAATGGCATGTGACAAATAGATAGTGTCACATCTGCTTCTCGATCAATTGATTGTTTCAATTTACAAGCAGAATATGTCCTTTCTTCAAACCTCCTCTTCCTCTTCCTCGGCGTGCTTCCCTTCATCTTTCCATGAATTGTGTGTTGCTGCCGGCTCTGGCTAGCACCATCCTGTTTAATTAGTTCACGTATTTAGTTTATTATCGTCCACACAATCCCTCACGATTAGTCTCGTTCAATTAGCCAGCCCATAGTTTTTTTAAATCAGCCCACAATCCCTCCACTTAGTTGCTGCTTGTTTCGATTTTTCCTTTTAATCTTGCTGATTATAGGCGGAAGCGATTGTAATATAAATTGATGTTGATCCTTGTAATATAGCAGAGTGGGACTAAACATGAGGATATCAAGTTTAATTACAAGATCAAAGCAAAAAACGTGCCCTCTCATTTTAGAGGTATACTAGCAGAAGTGCCCGTACGTTTGTGTTGCCTCATGACACCGGTCTCGATTGAGTTGAAAGTTTTCTTATCTTAGACGAACCTAGTCACCGAGTTATGCCAGAACTTAGAAATTATTTCCACTACCTATACCTTGATGATTTGTTGATTTTTAGATGAAGCATACTCCAAAATATAGTATCCTCTAACAGTCATACGGATTTCATGTAAAAGGACATACGCATTCGTTTGGCAGGGCTTAATAGGAACGTATGCATTTTTTTATTTTGTAAACCCCTATTTCTTTTTCTACAAAATAAAAAATTAGAAAAATCAAAGAGAAAAAAAAAGAAAAAACATGTAGAAGCTCTCACCTAAGAGTCCAAGTAGTCTACTAATCTGTCAATATTATCAACACTCCCTATTGTGTATATCTTTCATGCATTAGTCATTACCAACACTTTAGTCTCTCTAAAATCTCTAGGGGTGTGTAAGTGTGTTTGGTAGCCCTGCTCAACTCAGAATTTCCCAACTCAGCTCACATTGGGATGTTTGGTAGATTGGTTCCTTGGTCTGAGCACTGCTCACCGCATACGAAAATAGGATCTGGGCACTGCCCGCTTGCGAAGCTCAAAACCAGCTTCGCACATCAACCCTGCCGCCTCCATCCCGGAAAATCGGTCCCGCCCGTCTCGATTCCTTTCCCCGCGTGTCTGTCCAGGAAACCGCCCTCGCACCCCCCAGTCCCTACCCCGACCCCGATCCCCCACGCATTTCCTTCTCCTCTCTCGTGAACCCAGAATCGCTGCTCCGCCCCCAAGCCTCCCGCCCCTAGATCCGGCAGCTGCAGTGCTTCCCCCGCCGTCGGTCAGCCACCCCCGCCCCTCTCTCTAAGCCGAGCTCCCTCCCAGCCCTCATCCTCGTTGCACCGCCCTCCTCTAGTCGTCGGGGGATATGCATCGCCACTATGGAGGCCGGGGCCGGACAAGGACAACCGGTCGCGCCTCTGTAGCAGAGGCCGCTGTGCCGGACGAAGACTACGACCACCGGCCTCCCCTTTGTAGCAGTCGGCTGCTGCTCGTCGACCCGTCCGCCCCGATCTGCAGAGGACGCGCCTGCACTGGTCTGCAACACACCTGGTTTCCTTTGACCAACAGTGAGCTTCAGGTAGATAATACTTTGCTTCTCCCCAGTAACTCTTGTTATCGTGTGCAAAAATGATTCAGTTTGCAACATGATTTGCTCCCTGATGTTACATAGTAAACATGATTGTTTTTATTGTTTTAGATGGATGATTTGGCAAGAAAATGAAGGCAGCTGATCGTGGAAGTTGATTGTCAAGCGTAGTGTTGTTGGTTGATGCAACTCAAAAAACTATCTCTTTTGTAATGCTAATTAGAACTATTGCTTGCAGACTTTGTTATATGGATCTGCTATGGAGCACTCGATGTTATGTACTTATTATGGATTGCAAATTTGCGACAAATTTGGTGCTTATTACGTGTCAAAATTATTATGGACTTGTTAAAATTTGCATGAGTTAAATTATTATTGTAAGAGATAACCACATATCACTCATATGCAGTCTACCAAACAAAGTCTGACCTCAGCATGCCTAAACAGACCTGGGCTACCATGCCTAAACAGACCTGGGCTACCAAACAACATCTCAGCTCAACATATCTTGATAGACACAGGCTACCAAATACACGACAGAATCTCAACCCAACTTGGTTGGGGTCAACATGTATGAGGAGAGAAAGATATTCTAGATGCACCCATACTACCAAACACACCCTAGCAGTACCAATGTATCTTATTCTATAGATTGTATTTCTTTCAAACAATGGTTCTAGACTTTTTTGCAAAAAAAAGAGAAGGAGGCCGTTGCTCCTCTCTCTTTGGATGACCAATTGGTCCGGCTCGCCATCTACACCCTAAGCCAGGGACGGAGCTATAAAAATAACCTTGGTGTACAACTTTGAATAACAAATTGATACTCACTTTGTTTAGAAATATAAGACGTTTTAGCTTTATAAATCAAATATATCTATACGTATTTTAATGTATAGGTTCGTAAAGGTTCGAAGTGAACCTATACATTAAAATGGGTCTAGATACATCATTTTACAAAGCTAAAATATCTTATATTTATAAACGGAGAAAGTATATGCAATTCAATCAAAACGACATCGTATGGGGCCATACGATAATGCGGTGGTTTTTTCTAAACCAAAAACAATTCACTCTTATCCATTCACACTCTCAGGAAAAATCCACTCACTTTTCTTTTATCTTCGTTCGATTGCAGCAGAACAGTCAGAATCACACCACGTCACGGGCTGAGCCACATGAGTTCATGGAGCCGCTGGTTCTCTAGCTCAACGGCGGTGACACCTGCAATACCAGGATGATCGCCTACTGCCCTGCTCGGTATGGTGCACGTCCCCATAGTCGCGCGTATTATGGTCGTTGGTGAAATTTCGATAGAGAGAAATAAAACTTCAGTAATCGAGGCTGCCTTACAGGAAGTTCTGGGCGTGACGTTGGCCAGTAGCCTGCGGCTCTAGGGCGAAGAGTTGACCGATTGGGCTGGTCCGCGGTGGGGACGACCAGCACTCATCCCATCGGAGATGGTTTTGAGATTTTCAAGGGGGAAAGATCTGGGGCTGCCTCCTAGGATAGTCGGAGTCCACATGTGCAGGGGCACTGGCCGACGGTGGAGATCCTCTAGGCGTGGTCATAGATCGAGATGGAGGGGCGGCTGCCGTGGGAGTCCAGGGAAGTCCTCGTTGGAATCCAGGCCTGCGCGGGGAAGCCGATGCACCGGGAAGCACTGGCTGGCGATGGAGACCCGCGTTGGTGGCGGCGTGGTGGATTGAGAGGGGGAAATTTGGTGTGTTGCCACACGCGAACTTGAGCCCGTGGCGAAGTTGACATACCGAAAAAACGCTCGAGCAAGGAACGACGAACGGACCACAAAACGGATGAAGAGAGAAGCATTGCGTACTTCATGCGACGGGAAGGAGGTGGATCGGGAAAGAGAGGTTAGAGTTTGGTACGGAGGATACTAACTTTTTTTGTATATTTTTTTTCACTTACCGGTGGTATTGGTGGGTAATTTATTTTCTGATCAAAGGGTAAAACCGTTCAAATAAGTGTAGGTACTATAAGAAACGCTCCTTCCTTTATTATTAGGTATAGATACTGCCTTTTTTCAATGGTATATACTAAAACAATTTTTGGAGTACATAGTGCAGAACAGTTAAAGGAGAGTATGTACTATAATTTTTGAATTACAACCATGGTGTAGACATGAAACTCCTGGACGAGCACGTAGAGCATGTGGATGAATCCTGGAATTACAAGCTTGAAGCCATGCATATGTGTGCATCCTGGACGTTGGCGAGAACAGTAGTGATTGTTGCATGGCAGACCTAGCCCCTGCTCCCCCCCTCAATATATAGGTGCATATTTTGGTACTAAACTAATGGTTTTATAGGCTTAATTAGTTAGTCTTAAGCTCAAATTTAATTGATTGGTCGTGATGCTTTCTACCAAATGACAAACGTAGCACATGGTTTAAGATCTAGTAGCTAGCACAATATTCAATCTTTCAGATCAATTGGCTGGACGTTGCCATCGTTGCTCGCTCCTACTTAGTCGCAAGATGCCACGTGATGCCACGACCACGGCACTGTGCTAGCCAACCCTGTTGTTTGCCATTTCTACCTTTGTTAATCATGCCCTAACACCGGCAACAGACATGTTGTGCCATCTGAGTATAAAAATCTATCTTCCTTATTCAGATTGAAGGTACCAAGTCATTAGTTTTTGTCGATAGATTGCATAACCTATAGTCTAATTGATTAATTTACAAAAAAGATGTGTCTTTGATTGATGTTTGCTCGGTGATGACGACTTATTGCATAATAATTGCTATATTGGAAAAAAAAATACTAGGAAGGTCACCTGCAATGAAATTATCAAGATTTATACTTGTAGAGACAAAGTTTATCCAATAAAAACTTATCTTCTGTTTTGTATTTTCCAAGATTTAGTGCTACATATTAATATCAGTTCTATGCCGAGACTTTGATATATTTTTTCGATGTCAATGCAGGGGGGGGGGGGGGGGGACCTCACCTAAATTTTCATTGAAAAGAGATTTATACTAACCCGGGGAGGAAAGTCCACCGAGAGTTTTTACACGTGTTACATTCAATTTATTGCAACTACATACTGCATGCATTCAAACCCACAGCAACAAACTGCAGCGGGGCAGCTGCACACCAACGGCCGCGAGGATTGTTCACCCAGAGGAGGCGACGCAAAGGAGGGAGATCCACGCGTCTACATCAGGCCCGAGCGGACGGGAGTACGCCTGGTGCGGCAGCACGGGGCCCAAAATCCTGAGGGGCCCAAATTTTTTGTATAGCCTTATATAGGCATAATGGCCTGGCAACAAAAGAAAATATTACAGCCCATTTGGAGTTTGGCCTCCCATGAGGGACGTGGAGTAGGTGGTCTCCGATCGGAGACATCAGTAGCGAGCTAGGCCAGGATCCATCGATCGAGTTAGGCTTGACCGCTGGTCGCGACTCGCGAGACCTCGAGGCGTCACTTCCTCTTCTGCTGTTCTACTCGAGACACCGACGCTGCATTTTGTGGTTCACAATCTCATCCGTCGCCATCATCTGCGATAGTTGGATCAGCCGATCGATCCTAATTCCTGAATTCTGGATCAACAAGAGTCTCCAGGTACGTGCATCACTCCTCTAGTCCTCTTTTTCTTCTCTTTCACCGTTGCAGGAGTACTTCAATTCCAGTCAATTTCCATTCTCTTCTAATTCGTTGGTAGTTCAATTGCTTGGTCTTGTTCATCTCTTCTGTAACGAGTGTTTCAAGAAGTAAGATCAGAGTTCGAGTTATCACGGGAAAGAAAAAATGCCCAAAAATCTCAAAGAGGGTCTTAGATAGTTTTATTATAAAAGAATTAGAAGTGCCGTCCGATGATCAGTCAGTCGATACTTTGACCCTTGCAATTGATATGATATTATAAAAGAATCTAAAAGAGGTATATTTCTTTATATATCCAATCACTATGTAATATACTCGGCATATACATTATAATTATTGAATATTTAAAAAAGTTAGTACCATAAGGCCTATTTTAGAGTTTCGCACAGGGCTACGGATTTTGCCGGCTCGGCCCTGGTCTACGTCCCCTTTTCTCTCAGGAGACTTCGATATATTGTCTTTTTTGTCCAAACAGTTCTTTCAAAACAAAATGACATGTAGTTGTAGACTCTGCGAGAAATTTTTTGCTATGTATGATTATCAATATCTTTGCCCCCTCATTGTCAATTCCTAGCTCCGTCCCTGGCCGGCGTGTTGCGTGAGGTCGCTCGGCCGGCAGCCACGCGTGGCATATGAGAATGTCGGCGCGTCATTACTAGGAAAACGGCTATAGGTAATCCACGTATCCGTAGCGCACGTGCCAATAATATCCTATGGGTAAAATAGAGGTGGCGCACTGCCAACAAGTGTCTTACGGCTAATTAGCTATGGCGTACATGGCGGTGGTGCGCCACAGCTACATGTCGGCCAGGGCAGAGGTGGACGCATACCACTTTCCCGTAGGGCACCACATAGTGGCGCACCACTAGGTGGTGCCCTACGGTTAAGTATGTTGTCTATTTTTTTCCAACTCCACCCCCGGTGGATCGTCTTTTTAGTCTCGCAAAAAATAAAATAAAATAAAATAAAAAACACTTCAAATTTAAAAATCCTTTGACATCTAGGCAGGTAAAATGGTCTAGTTTGTAGAAAAATTAACAAACAAGAATTTTGACTTTTCTAAAAAAAAAGTCATGTCACGGTAAAACGGCCATGACTTTTACATACGAAATCGGAAAAAAATGTTTAATATACCAAAATGACGAGAATTTCGCATCCGCTCACAACCACCTAAGATTGTTTAGTAATTTTTTATATTTTCAAAATTTGAAAAGGATAAAAAGTTACGGTCAAAAGATCATTTTTCCTATAAAAAAGCGGCGGGATTCAAAATTGGAATCACCATCCCGGCCACCTACCCCTCTCCTTTTCCCTCCCATTCTTCACCTTCTCCTCTCATTGTCCTCTCTTTTTCTTCTCCTCCTTCTCTTCCTTTTCCTTTTACTTTTCCTTCTCCCCCTTCTCCTCCTCTTCTCCTTCTCCTTTCTCTCTGGCTTCCTCCTCCTCCTCCTTGCAGTGACAACAACGGTGACCTCTTCCTCTAGCCGTCACCTCTTCCTCCAATCGCCACCTCCTCCTCCGGCTGCCGACGCCACCTCCTCCTCCGGCCGCCACCACCTTCTCCTCTGGCCGCCACCTCCAAAACACAACTTAGTTATCCTAAGTGCCCAAGATAGGCATGATAAACAATCTAATTTTGGATAAAAGGCCAAACAACCCATCCTTTTTATGAAAGCTCAAACCAAGTACGCAGGAAACCACCAACTACAAGAGAGAGAAAACTTCCACCTACCACCAGGATTAACAAACATTAGAGCCAACTTTGCTCATACAAGATTGAACCCAAGGAAAAAAGCAAAGCTTTAGGTAATGCTCGCAATAGGAGCTACAATGACTCACCCAAGCACCACCTACTGAGAAGATCAGACTTCTTTTTCTTCATCCCACCCCTTGACGATCCACATCACAAATCACACTAGAAGAACCCAAGGTCGATCTCCCAGCGCTGCGCCATAGGAATACCCCTTCACCCTACAGATCCACCGCCAGACTTGTTTCCCTTCCCCGCCTCCTCGCTTCCACGACCGGGCAGGAATAGAAGTAGCAACAAATCCACCCACTGGATCAAAGGGAGGGCGATCTTGACCTTATTTTTGGATATCCCCGCGGAGGAGAAGCTCCCCGACGGCTCCATTCATTGGAAAACCACTAAGGAGAAGGAAAACCACATGATGTGCTCGATCTGGCCAAGAAAGATTGGCACCCTACTCCATTCTGGAAAAGTGTAAAACCTTCCAGTCGTATTTGGATCTATAAATAAATATACATGGATGTTTCACATCTATGAAATAGTCGACATGTCGGGAAAGAGTGTACGATAATGTTTAAAAGGTTGACTATGACAAGATTTAATCTTTCATAGCGATATTTGGTCTGAACGGGTTATCATAGCAACCACTACATATAATTTTGTTATATGGTAGTTGAACAAACAAAACAAAGTTCTTCTAATAGAATAGTTACCTAGGACGTGTACATGACACGATCCAAAGGATTTTGTTAATTCAAAAGATGCTAAAAGCGCATGCAAACTTCAATGGTTGAAGTAAGCATCGCGTAGTTGGAATCTTTACCGTGATGAAACTGTTAAAAGAGTTTAATTTCATCGGAGATGATGAAGATGCTTGCATTTGCAAGAAATTAAGTGGGAGCGCTAAGACATATTTCTAATTCATTATGTGAAAGACATATTGTCGATTGGAAGTGATGTATCTTTTATTGATACATGTTAAGAATTTCATTTTGATGAAAGACTTAGGAAAAAACCCGAATATTGATTATCAATGTCTATATGGATAGATTGAGACGCTAATATGGTTATGCCAAATATACATAGATGAGATATTGAACGAGTTTAATATGGAAATGACAAGAAAGGTACATATCGCACAGGAAGGATTGAATTAAGATTCAGGTGTATTGACACTTGGTAACTAAAACGAGATTCAAGTGTTTTGACACTTGATGAGTGAAATCACAAGAATATTTTGATCAATCATACTATGATATGTACACGTACAGATATGTCCTATGCTCTAAATGTTATAAGCATACATCAGAATGATTCAAAAGATAATCATTGGATGATAGTAAGGATATTATTATGATCTTTGGAAAAACTAAGAATATGATATTTATGTAGAGATGACAAATAGATTGATAGTTCATTATAAAGTGTTACATTGATACTAGTTTTGTCACAAGATATAAATTAAGTTTATCTCAATTCAAACTATGGGTGGACGGGTGGCACAATGTAATGGAAAGGAAGTTTCATAATGGATTTGGATGCGTTCCAAATTTAAGACATTGTGACGAATACTACAACAAAAGGCTAAGTATATGACTGTTGTTGTAGCAGCAAAAGAGGGCATTTGTGTCAAATAGTTTGTTATCAAACTAGGTGTGGTTCAGAGCAGGATAGTACTACGAAGATATATTGTACGATAATTATATCGACATGATTTAACCCCAAGGAACTAAAGGTCTCACCAAAGGACCAAAGTTATACAATATCATCTCATTAGAGAATGAATGATACATAAAGACACAAAGACATGCAAATACACACGGACCTGGAAGTGTTAGATCCGAAGATTATGTTTACCAGTGGCAATCGTGTATATACAACACGAAAAAGCCATAGACGTTGAATGCACAAAGTTTTTCAAACTAGATTATTGACTCTAGTGCAAGTGGGAGACTTTAGGAGAGATGCCCAAGAGGCAATAATAAAGTGGTTATTATTACATCGTTGTGTTTATGATAAATGTGTACATCTCATGCTATAATTGTATTAACATGAAACATTAATACTTGCGTATTTTGTAAATATATAAGAGTCCCTAGTAAGTCTCTTGTTAAGCTAGCTTGTTGATTAATATATAGATGATCATGGTTTCATGATCATAGACATTGGATGTTATTAATAACAAGGTCATATTATTAGAAGAATGATGTGATGGACACACAACCATAGTAAGCATATCATTCGATCAAGTCATTAAGTTTATTTTGCTACAAGCTTTCAGATACATAGTAACCTAATTCTTTGACCATAAGATCATGTTAATCACCATCACCGGATGAGTACTTTGATAACATCAAATGCCACTTCCGTAACTAGGTGGTTATAAAGGTGGCATTGGGTTTTCTGAAAGTATGTGTTGAAGCGTATGGATCAAGAGTGAGATTTGTCTATCCATATGAACAGATAAATATACTATGGGTCCTCTCGGTGGAATGTCATCCAATTGGCTTGCAAGCATATGAATAGGTCACAAACGATGTCATATCACGGAACGAGTAAAGAGTACTTATCGGTAACAAGGTTGAACTAGGTATAGAGATACCAACGATTAAACCTCAGATAAGTAAAGTATTGCGCGACAAAGGGAATCGGTATCGTATGTGAATGGTTCATTCGATCATGAAGTCATCGCTGAATATGTGGAAGCCGTTATGGATTTTCAGATCCCGCTATTGGTTATTGACTAGAGAGGGTCTCGATCATGTCTGCATAGTTCGCGAATCGTAGGATGACACACTTAAGGTTCGATGTTGTTTAAGTAGATATGGAACATGAGTTGGAAACCGAAAGTTGTTCGGAGTCTTGGATTGGATCCAGGACATCACGAGGAGATCCAGAATGGTCCGAAGAATAGGATTCATATAAGAGCATCTCTAGCAGAGGCTCTATATTTTGGCGCTGTAAAACTTGTTTGCAGCGTGCTTTATCCACTTTTAATGCGCGGGACGGACAACACCTCCACCGGAAGCTCTAAAAATATAGCGCACAAAAGTATCACTTCACTAGGCTCTCTAAAATAGAGCACCAAAAACACCTTTTTCCAAATATGTGTGTCAAAATAAGATCAAATAGGACCAAACAAATAGACTAAAAATCAAACACAAAATTGCTAGCATGTTGGAAAAAAGAAATTGGGTCCTTATCTTCTCTAGCTAGCACATTGTAAAATCGACGAGCTAGGCAAAATCGATTCATGAGTGTGTGCACCTGCGTCCAAAATCGATTCATACACAGATCGATTCATACAGCGCGAGGAGCGACGGGATCGATTCGTACAACGCGAGGAGCGTGCGGGCAGGCAGACTGTCAGGCTCCAGCGACTAGACGGCGTTCCCGGTGGCCGTGTTGGCGGCGGGCGAGCTGTGCGCGAGGCCCCCGAGCTACGCCGTGCCACTGGTGAAGCAGGAAAAGGGGAGGTGGACGTGGAGTACATGCGTTCGGTGGCGTTCTCGGGCAGGCAGACCGTGTTCCCGGTGGCCGTGTCGGCGGCGGGCAAGCTGTGCGCGAGGCCCCTGAGCTACACCGTGCGGCTGGACGTAGGCGGCGGAGCCGGGCGCGAGCGTCCAGACGGCAGAGGGCCCATGTGCGTGAGCGGTGGAGTCTACGAAGGCCCGGCGGCCTCGTTGGAGGACTAGCACGAGGAGAAACGTGAGAGGAGGACCAGCGCGAGGAGGTGCGACGCGAGCGGTGGAGGGCCCATGTGCGGCCAGATGGTGGAGGGCCCATGGGGTCCAATCCATCTACGAAGGCGCGACGGCCTTGTCGGAAGACCAGCGCGAGGAGCGACGCGAGCGGAGGACCAACATGAGGAGGTGCGACGCGAACGGAGGACCAGCGCGAGCGGTGGAGTCTTCCGAAGACGAAGACCATGAAGTTTCCGCGATGTTTTTTCTTCGCGCGTTGCGTGGTAATTTGCAGCGTGCGCTAGTCGGCGCCCCAAGTTTGCAGCACAGGATAGCGCAATTTGACGCACACTGAATTTTTTTGGGGCACGCGCTAGTATAGGGCGTCTGCTAGAGCACGATTTAAAGTCTCCCGCATGCTAAAATAGCAGTTATTTTAGCGCAAGCACGTTTTAGAGCCTCTCTTGGAGATGCTCTAAGAAAAGTCATTTTCTAGGGTTCAAAAAATGTTTTCGGTATTTTGACCCGAAAGCTTTTAGAATGTTCTAGAGGGCCACCAGTGGACCCACCACCCTGGGAGGGGACACTTGGGCTGAGGCATGCCGCGGCGGAACACTAGGCCCAGCCTCACCAAAGCCCAAAAGGGGAAAATCCGGCTACCAAAGAATTGGGATCAAAACCTAGTTTTAAAAGTCAAACCCTAGTTTGGAAAGGAAGGGGAAGTTTCCCCCTTTTCCCCCTTGTGGCCGAGGTGGGGGAGGACTCAACAAGGGCTGGGAACCCCTTGGCCGCAGCCCTCCACCTATATAAAGAGGGGTGGGGGCGCACCCCCTTGTCCCTTGCCCTTGGCTCTAAACCCTAGCCGCCACCTCTCTCCATCCCCCGTCTTCCTGCTCCGGCTTAGGCGAAGCCCTGCAGGGATTCTCCTCCAACACCACCACCACGTCGTCGTGCTGCTGAGATTCCGAGGGGATCTACTACCTCCGCTACCCGCTGGAACGGGAAGATTAAGGTCTTCCTCGACTTCGTACGTGTGACCTAGTGCGGAAGCACTGCCAGAAGGATCGTCTACGCGATCTTGAGATCGGCAAGTGATCGACTACATCAACCATGAGAATCCGATTTCGTTAAATGCTTTGGATTTACGAGTGTAATTTCTCTTTAATCTCGTTGCACCGATCTCGTGGATTAGATCTTCTCTTTGCCATAGATTGGATCTTGGTTTTATGTGTTCTTGCGATAGAATTTTTTTTGTTTTCCATGCAACAAACCCTACACGTACAAGAGGCAACAGAAGACCAGAAATGAAGAAAATCTATCAAATCAACCAAAACTAAGCCAAATGGATATAAATATAGCGTGCATGTCAATGATATGTACAGAACTATGCTCTAACATACAGATCTACGGTGCTAGAACAAAGAGAGAGAGAGGATTGATGCCTTACCACCATTGATGGAGATCGGGAGCACCGGTTGTGCCGAGAAAGAAGGTGTCGTAGATGAGGATCCTGGCACCAGAAGAAAGCAAATCTCTCGTCGTTGATCTACCACCGTCTTGGGCCCTTTCGGTGCTCTTTGATCACTTGCGATAGAGGAACCGCCAACGGTGAGAGGAGAAAGAGAAGAAGGTGCGGTTGTCAATGGGGATAGTGAGAGTGGTGAGTGAGCGATGAGGGGATTTATGGCGCGCGTTCTCGATGCATAGCGCGTCTCCCGCTCTTCTCCGCATGTGCACCCATGTGCCGACCCTTGGCTTGCCAAGGCCTGTCCCCACAGAACACCCGATTTTGGCGTTTCTAGCGGGCCATGTTTTTTACTTCTTTAAGATGTGTGCCACGCAAGGCCGGTCCAACCAGCGAGCATCCAAACCGCCTTATGTTTTCCGGTCAGGTGCGAGAAACCACTAAGTGGGCAACCAAACACGCCCCCCACCAAGGACTCTGATGCTCTCACACACACACACACACGCACACGCACACGCACACGCGCACGCGCACGCGCACGCGCACACGCACACACGCACCCACACGCACACACGCACCCACACGCACACGCACACGCACACGCACACGCACACACGCGCACACGCACACACACACACACACACACACACACACACTCTTCCTCTCCCGCTAGGGTCTTACCCCATCTTCTCCTCATGGACTTCCAAGCTACCTCATGTTCGATGCCACGAGATGTGGCTAAAGAGGAGAGAAGGAGGATCACGACGATCGGTTGTTCCCACACTCTAGATGTGCTCTCGCACCATAGAGGTGAGAAAGAGCTACTTCAGCGTGAGTGTTGTCGTCACGCCGAGTGTGGGAAGTGAGTGAGAGTACATGGTTTTTCTGAGGGTTATGGATGGAAACAGTCTTTAGAACTTGAAAACGAGTGCTCCTACTTTTAAAACAACTAGATGACCCGGTGTGCCACCGGCGCCGAGGCCGAAAGCGAGAGAGTATTTTAGCAAAAAAACCTTATATGTCGTTATATCGTAATTTACATAGAACTAAAAAAAATGTAGTATGTTGCTTGAACCACCAAGACAGGTATGAATTTTTGCTATATGAGTCGGGCAGTAAATAGGTCGGCAGGGCGGTTGGCTCGAGCTTAAATCAATCAGAAAGTACTAGGACAATAACTAAAGGTGAACAGGGCTATGTGTCTTCAATGATAGAAAGGCCGCATAATTAAGTACTCCCTCTGTTTAGAAATATAAGATGTTTTAGATTTGTGAATAAGATATATATAGACACCTTTTAGTGTATAGGTTCAAACGAATCTAGACACTAAAATGTGTCTAGATACATCTTCACAAAACTAAAACATCTTATATTTCCAAACAGAGGGAGTATAAGCCTTGTAGCCTCATTTGAACTTGGCGTGAAAGATCACAAAACATTGAGCCAAAAGCTTTTGACCACTTGCGGATTCTATGGATCCGAAGGAAACTGTATCTTACCATTTCCATCTTCTGTTCTTTGAAAAAAATGTCTGATACATCATTTAGAAGTAATCCCGACAATACTAGGTGTGAGTAGCATCTGAAGCTTGTAATAAAGACTAAACGAAACAGCTCTATGTACATTCTGAGACTCTCCTCCCCCTCCCCTCTCCCTACGCGCTTCTCCCGTTGAGAGTCGTCTGTGTATTCCTGGGCCTCCCCCGACCCAAATCCGGCGGCGATGCTGGCTGGAGGCGGCGACGGGGCGGTCCCGGAGTAGGTAGATTTAGGTTAGGGTTTGGTTTGGCCAAGATGACCGTGTTTGGGAGTAGGACGCCGGTGGATCTCAGCTGCCATCAGCGCGTCCTGGTGCTCTCCTTCCTCGTGGCAACGCTCTGGTGGCAGGGGCGTTCGTCGCTGGAAGGTCGGAGGCCAGGCATCTCCGCCAATAAAGCTGAAGCCTGGAGCTCTTCTTCGCTGCTGATGGCGCGCACGGCGGCGGAGGCATCTGCAGGGATGCTCTTCCTTCCATGGTGGAAGGTAACTGTGTCCCCGGCAGCAAGCTCCTCCAATAAGCGCGTTGGTCGGCGGGCTCGGGACGCCGATGACAAGATCCTGCCCCTGGCCGGCCGTGGAGGCGAGGGGGTGTGGGTTCTTGAAGTCTTTCGTCTCGATCTTGGCCGGCTAAGGGATACCACTGCTGCAGAGGCGAGTTCTTCCATAGAGGCGGCGGCGTGCCAGCCTCTGATCCACGCCGACAACCGGCGGCTCGCGGCGCCTGCAAGGCGCATCTTCAACCTCCATCGGAGGCCAGGAGTTGGTGGCTCGACGGCGGCGTCCCACGCTGCCCCCTTCCCAAGTGGCTTGTTCCCCGGTGAAGAGGGTGGTGGCCGGAGCTTGAGCGCACCCATCGGAAGCGAAGGAGGCGGAGGACCGGATCTCGTTTGTGGAATTAGATCTAGGGTCCTCTATGCAAAATCCAGGGGCTTGGGTGTTATTTCCGTTTCTTTGAAGGGCTCCTTTGTAATTATACCTCCACCGCTTTGACTAAATGGCAGCAATCTAGGTCCTTCGGGACCGCCATCGGTTCAAAAAAAAAAGAAACAACTCTATGTGGGCAGGCACATCCAAGTCCATGAGGTAGCAATGGCAAATCAAAAGTTGGATCTAACAAGTTGAAAAACCTTAATAATAATTTCATATTACGCAAGTTCTATCTATATATAATTACAAGAACATTTGGACTCAAGGTACACAATTTTAGAATATCAAATAAATCAAAACCATCAAGACCACTCTTAGCACCGATTTAGGCTATGCAAAGGCATGCATGCCCTATTCATGCACACACTCATTGATGGCATGAACCGGTGAGCGATGTGGGACTATAATTGGAATTCAAAAATACGTTTTGAACTAAGATTAAGTATAATTAGTGTTAAAAATAAGAGACGTAGGAGATTAACGAGTCAAACAATTCAAAAGTTTAAGAAAAAATTGAAAAAAAAATCATAAAAAAAACCTTTAGTCCAGGTTCGTATTACAAACCGGGACTAAAGGTCCCGCGCGCTCGACGCTGCCCTGTGAGCGCCTTTAGTCCCGGTTTGTGGCTGAACCGGGACTAAAGGGTAGGCCTTTAGTCTCGATTTCGTAGTCTCTGTTGGAAAACCGGGACTAAAGGCCTTTAAAAACCGGGACAGATAGCACGTCTTCCACTAGTGTACATAGCTGAAATGATTAATAGCTGTTTCATTATGATGAAGAGACCTTCGTTGTAAGAATGTTTCAGAAGTAACAATGTTGCAGCAAATCCATATAGCTAGAGCCAAATAGTTACAAAGCAAATCCTTTTTTAGAAAATTGAGAAAATATATCAAAATTTATTTCTGTGCGATCTATGTAACACTTGATTTCTTTTTTTCATCGGTTTCTATAGTGGATTGACCATGCCTGTTGTTGCATATCATCAGGAATGAGATTGTGCATGTTTTTTTTATGTGGAAAAGAGCATATATTAATATCAGATGATACCAATTACATCCGGACTCTGCAACAACACATTGTCCTAGCGGCCACATGGATGCACACAGCCAAAAAAAGAAAGAAAAATTACAAAAAAGCTACAGTGACTCATTCATTGAAACAACAGTACTACCACCACCAAGACAACACTAGAAGTTCAGCTTATCCAAAAACGACACCACCAAGAAGGGAATAGTGCACAAACACCGTCATTGCCCCGTTCAAAAATCTAGGTTTTCATCCTGAAGAAAGTCCGCACTCTCAAAACAATACCTTCAACAAGGCTATTGCCAGGCACAACCAATTAAGACCAGACCCTGGGTTTTCACCCTGAGAGGTAGGACCATGAACCTCTCCTGTGCAGTCGCCCCCACTTGCATGCCACTGCTCCAATTCACAAGTCACCTAGCCAATTCCTCATCACCACCTAGACTCGAATCACCATTGTCTGTCCTCAGATCTCGGTCTCCATGACTTTCTCCGTCAGCACCATGGAACGAGAACATGCCCCATGATAATAATAGTCAACAAAGCTTTGAAGCATACCCTATGAAACCAAACGGTCAGGGTAAACATGAGTGCGTACGACCGAATTCAATCCTTTCAGCAAACTCACGGCATAATAGCACTTATGGAGTTCGTCGGCGGAGCCTTCCGAAACACGATACAAAAACCAGATCAATGGAGACCAACATCCGGCTGAACATCGTCTTGGCTTGAGAGAGATCCAGGACCACCTCCTTTATTGAAACCGAGCCAGCAGCCCCCACGCCACCCGCCGGAAACTAGCAGGATCCGCCACAAGACGGCAAGACCATCCGGCCGACCATTCCGACGGAGAAGGAGGCCACAACCACCATACCGGGGGCAGATGCCCCAAGCGCCCTAGTGTCATGGACAAGGCCCGGATCGCCTGGGCGCCGACGTTGAGGGCAATGTACAGAACAGATCACGGCTAGGCCCAGATCCCCGCCACCGCATGCCGCCATCTGGGCCAAGGATCACCGGCCGCCGCTCGCCGCAACACCACCGCCAAACCAGCCGGGACGGACGCCGCCGCCTTTCCGCCAGATCGCGATCAGGGACGCCACCGCCGCCGCCACACCCTAGGTCTTTGCCTAGCGACGATCCGGACGACGGCGGCGGGGAGGAGAGACCACGGGAGGTAGGGCTCGACGGGAAGTGGAGGCCGCCCGGCGCGGTGCGGCGCGGCGCCGCCGCACAGGTGCGGGAGGAGGATGGGTCGGGAGGAGGAGTACGTACGTGTCCTCTAATATAGTATCGGAGGACTCCAAGCATGTGCAAGGACGGAGACAAGGGGGGACGAGCAGGGGCGACCCCCCCCCCCCTATGCTCATGATTTTCTTAGGAATATTATCCATGACAAATCGTTATTTGTGGCAGATTTGCTAGCTCAGCCCCCCTCAATCAGATCACACGCACACCTTGCCCCCCTTGAGCTCGGACCCTGGCTCCGTCCCTGAGCATGTGCGGGAGGAGGATGGGGTCGGGAGGAGGATTGTGCACGTATGTGCTGCTAATTCTATTGTGAAATTGCATTTCTAAATCTTCAAGCATCCAATCTACCCATAGAAAAGCACGGGCAAATGTGCAAGTTTTCCGTCAATATACAACCATATAGCCCAAAAAAAAACCTTAGGCCTACCACATGATTGATACAGGCAACAACTAGAACATCTAATTAATATGAATAACAAGGAGTAGATGTAGATGGGATCTTTACTCGGTGCAGGAGTTGATGAAGACGCCATTGCTGCCCGGTTGATGCAGGCTTGTGCAGTGGTCGAGGAAGACAACGCAGGGAAGGTACGGATACCCTCCGGCCTCCGGCGGCACTGGCCTGGCACCGGCGGGGTGTAGGCTGGCCTTCCCGTCGCTGCTGCGCCGCCCTAGATCGGTAGGGTTTTGGGGATATCGGGGAGTAGGGAAAGCAAAGCGTAGACTAGCGCAACCAGATCGCTTCCAGACTCCCGTTCTTTATATGGCGCAGGCGACAGGGGACCTAGAGCCATTGGTTGGTTCAGGTGCCCCCGATCAGGACGCGTAAGTTAGCGTACGAGACCACCATCTCGTTGGTTTTGGTGGGCCCCTTTTGACTTAACGTTAATCTTATCTTTATCCCTTGATTTGACTCTGTCTTTATCTGTTAAACGTGACGGATCAATACCTACATTCTCTCCCTTGATCGTTAGGTTTAACTTCATTTGCCCATTCTCCATAGAAATAATACACCAAAGTGACGCGTTGAAACAACCAATGAAATGTTGTTGAACTTCAACACCTATGGCATATCAGCCTATTTCGAAATGGATTACATTTTACTTAATGAGAGTGGTTCTTTGTAATGGTCCCTTTATTCCAGAATCATAAGGCTTCCAGTAGTCCCAATGCCGGCAACATGCTCATGAAAAATACTAGGTGGTAAGCCTTTCGTTAGCGGATCTGCAAGCATACGAGTAGTACTAATATACTTAACATCAATAGTGTGATCCTGGATTCTATCTTTCACAACATGATACTTTATGTCAATGTGCTTGGCAGCAACACTTGACTTGTTGTTACTCGCATAGAAAATTGTGGGTTTATTATCGCAGTACAACACAAGTGGTATAAAAATGCTGTCAACCACCTTTAAGCCTGGGAATGAAATTCTTTAACCATACAGCCTGCCCAGTGGCCTCATAACATGCTATAAATTCTTCTTGCATCGTAGATGAGGCAGTTATTGTTTGCTTGGAGCTTTTTCACGATATGGCTCCTCCGGCAAGTGTAAACACACAACCTGGCGTGGATTTCTTACTATCCACACAACCTGTGACTTCTAGGCTATCAGGCCTTCTATATGTAAGCATGTAGTCTTTAGTGCCTTGCATATAACGCAAGACTTTCTTTGCGGCCTTCCAGTGGTCTATTCCTGGATTCGATTGGAATCTGCCAAGCATTCCCGTTATAAAAGCCAAGTCAGGGCGTGTACAAACTTGTGCATACATGATGCTTCCAATAGCTGAAGCACAAGGAACCGACTTCCTCTGATCAGTTTCAATTTGGTTCCTTGGATATTGAAATGTCCCAAACTTATCGCCCTTGACTATTGGAGCAGGTGATGCCGAACACTTATGCTTATTGTATTTCTTTAGTACTCGCTCAAAGTATGCCTTTTGTGATAATCCCAACACACCTTTAGACCTATCCCGATGAATTTCTATGCCAAGGACATACGAGGCTTCACCGAGATCTTTCATATCGAAATTGGAAGACAGAAAATTCTTGGTCTCGTGCAGCATATCTTTATCACTACAAGCCAACAATATGTCATCCACATACAGGACTAATATTATGAACCTACTGCCCTTAAACTTAACATAAATACAGTTGTCCACAATATTTTTCGTAAAACCAAAAGTTCTAATGATCTTGTCGAACTTAATGTACCACTGTCTCGAAGCTTGCTTCAAGCCATAGATGGATTTCTTTAGGCGACACGCCAAATGTTCACTTCCTTCCACGACAAAACCTTCTGGCTGAGTCATGTAAACATCTTCTTTCAACTCTCCATTCAGGAAAGCTGTTTTAACATCAATTTGGTGTAATTCTAGGTCGAAATGAGCTACTAGAGCCATGACGATCCTAAAAGAATCTTTAGATGACATAGGAGAGAAGGTCTCATTGTAATCGATTGCTTCTCTTTGTGTGAATCCTTTTGCCACAAGTCTCTCCTTGAACCTTTCGACATTCCCTTTGGAGTCATACTTGGTTTTGTAGACCCATTTGCAGCCTACTCTTTTAGCTCCATTGGGAACTTCTACTAAGTCCCAAACATCATTTGAGGCCATAGACTTCAACTCATCTTCCATGGCAACCTTCCACTTAGATGAATCTGTACTTTTAATGGCTTCTTTGTATGAGGTTGGATCCTCCACCTTTCCTATATCATTTACATCCTCACTTATGTAAGTGACGTAATCATCTGGGATGGCTTTCTTCTTTTCTCGCAGTGATCTTCTCACAGGAGGAGGTGGAGGGGCATCATTATTTTGTGGATCATTTTCTTCATCTGATTGGTGAAGCTCTTCATTATCATTTTCATTAGTTTCAGCATCACCATTAGGTGGAGGGCCTAGATTACCAGATTCAGAAATTTGAGAAGTTACTCTCCTTGGTATTGGTAGAACAATCTCTTGGATAGTCGGGCATGGGACACATACCCTCTTCTCCTCAAGATCGATCTTTCTTATTTCTGTTAGTTCATTATCTTCAAAAAGTACCGCTTGCCGGGTCTCCACATACTTAGTGGTGTGACCCGGACAATAGAAACGATATCCCTTTCCTCTATGAGGGTATCCAATGAAGAAACAACTAACTATTTTTGGATCTAGCTTCTTTAGTTGTGGATTGAAAACTCTAGCTTCAGTAGGACAACCCCACACACGAAGGTAGTTCAAGCTCGGTTTCCTTCCCGTGCACATCTCGTAAGGTGTGCACGGTGCTGCTTTAGTAGGAGCAAGATTTAGTACATGTGAAGCTGTCTTCAAAGCCTCCATCCATAGGCTTACTGGCAAATCTGCATGGCTAAGCATGTTTCGCACCATATCCATGAGTGTGCGATTTCTACGCTCAGCTACACCATTTTGCTAAGGTTCGCCAGGCATTGAGTAGTGGGCAACAATTCCATTTTCTGCTAGGAACTTAGCAAATGGTCCTGGAATTTGCCCATAAGGAGCATGCCTTCCATAATACTCTCCCCCACAATCCGATCGTACAACTTTAATTTTTGCATTTAGTTGGTTCTCAATTTCGGCTTTGAACACTTTGAATTTGTCCAAAGCTTCCGATCGATCGCGTATAGGGTAAATATACCCATACCGGGAGTAATCGTCTGTAAATGTGATGAATTAATCAAAACCATCTATAGACTTAACATTCAGGGGTTCACATATGTCACTGTGAATAAGTTGGAGAACCCCTGTGGCTCTTACGGCTCCTTTCTTAATTGTTTTCGCATATTTTCCTTTGATGCAATCTACACAATTGTCCGCATCTGAAAAGTCTAATGGAAGGAGTACATCATTTTTAATAATTCTTTCCATTCTCCCCCTCGAAATGTGGCTTAAACGGCGATGCCACAATTTCGATGAAGTGCTAGTACCCTTCCATTTCTTGTCATTATTGGAAACATTACTCACATGCATCACATAATCATTGAGAGATAACATATATAGTTTGCCTTGTCTGACACCGAGGCCAACATCCTTATTACAATATTTCAAAATAAATTGTTTGTGACCAAACAAACATTCATACATCTCATCATATAAACAAGAGACAAAAATCAAATTCCTACTCAAAGTAGGTACATAAAGAACATTATTCAATTGAAGACTAAAGCCGGTGTTGAGCTCCAAGGTGAGTGACCCTATTGCTTCAACGTCGACTTCAACTCCATTTGCTACTTTAAGATTTCTTGAACCTCTTGTTGTAGTTTGGATCATATTTAATCCCTTCATGGAGTTAGCAACATGAGCAGTTGCTCCTGAATCAATCCACCATGAAGTACAAGAGAAATTTGCATAATATAATTCATCAACAAAAGTAATTTCATCTGTACCTCTCATCATCATCCACTTGAAGTATTCTGAACAGTTCTTCCTGTAATGACCTCCTTTCTTGCAATGGAAGCACACATTCTCATTATCTGCACTTCCAGAGGACTGCCCAACTTCCTTTTCCTTTCCCTTAGACTTTGGCATTTCTTTCTTGAAAGGCTTCTTTGCAGGCTTTGGGGAATTTGGCCCGTCATGATTTCTCTTTTGGGAGCCAACATGAAAAGCTTGGTCCTTGTTCTGCCTCATGAACCTTTCCTCCTCCTGAACAACTTTTGTTGGGGATATGCTATATGGGTATCCTCATAGCATGTCTCTTATCCGACTAACCCGGGTGGCCCATAGTCGGTAGCATGGCCTGTGGCCTGCTGGGCGGCCCAGCTAGGTGGATCCAGAAGGGAGGCCCATGCCGGATAAAGGAAGGCTACGGTGGAGTCACCAGCGTACCCGGAGCCTTGGAGTACAAGATACACAAGACTAGTGATAGACGGTGTAGGACTCTGTAACCTGTCCGGCTAGGACTTTTCCCTGTAACCTTAGGACCTGGCGACTATATAAGTCGGGCCTATGGGAGCCTTTAGGGCACGACGATAACTTACAATCTCAGACAACCTCGCACAGCGAACCTATCTCTGTAACTCGGCGTATTGCCCTTATAGTGATTTATAGCAGGAGTAGGATTCCGCCACCGTTGTGGGATCTGAACCTGGGTAAGCTGTGTTACCTCGTACCCGTCAACCGTCCGCCTTACCCCACGTCTCTAAACACGTACTGTGAGGACCCCTCCATGGCGTACTCGTCGGCAATACCATGACAGTTGGCGCCCACCATGGGGCAAGAGGTGCTTCAGGCTCTTCAGCGGGCGAGGACCAAGATCTTCGCGGGAATCAGCGAAACCGTAGCCATCGGTCGCGTTCTCTTCTCCGGCAATGTTCCGATCGTCCCTCCCGACGAGTACTGGATCCCGGCGAAGACGAACCCTACGCGGTGTTCGATCATTCCTATCGGAGACATCCACCTCTTCATCGGTGAAACCGACTCGGGCTCTAGTTCCCTGGAAGTCGGAGGAGCGTCAAGACCCGCACGGACCGCCTACGGGCATGATACGTTCGCGGAAGGATCGATGTCGGATCTCTCTTCAGAGTTTGCCGACAAAGATTGGAAAGCATCAAGACCCGCACGGACCGCCTACGGGCAGGATACGCTCGCGGAAGGATCGATGTCGGATCTCTCCTCGGAGTTTGCCGGCAAAGATCGGAAAAATTCAAGACCCACCCAAATCGCCCCTATGCAGGATATAAAGGTGGAAGATCACTGCAAATCCGTCGGCTTTGTCCGTGCGTCTGGACAGCAGAGATCCAAGTTCGTTGGCGTGGTTACCATCTTCGATTTGGCGCGCTGCGTTCAGAGAGAAGGCGAAAAACCCCGCGATTACCTGGCCAGATGGCTCCGTATACGAGCCGATCTGGCCCACTACCCCACTGATGATGCTATCTATCACTTTGTGGAAGGACTGGACCATGGCACGCTTCTCCGACATTCTCTAAGATGGCAACAGGCGTCCGGACGCCTTACCTTCGAAGGCATGGTGAACACCGTCAACAAATACGCGGAGGCTAAAGCGGCAGCTCAAACTGCACTTGCGCTCATTGACGGAGCCCCTCCGATTCAGCCACCACCACCACCGCCTCCAGCCGCCATCGTCGTAGCAGCACCGCCACCTCCAGTCATCGTCGAGGCCGTTGCACCTCCACCGCCCGTCATCGAGGAAGTCCTGGCACCCTCCGACTCTGTCATTGACGCGCTTTATGCTGATTTCAGTGCAGATTCAGAGGAAATAGACTTCAGTCCAGAAGAGCTAGACTCTGCTATGCAGGAGATGGAGGAGGAGTACTCGCGCGACGAGCAAGCTAATAACACCATCATGTCTCGAGGGGTGTTCGTCACCATTGGGACAACGATGGATGAAGATCAACCTGGGCAAGCTCCGCCTACGGCGCTGGAAAAGGGGAAGGGGCCACTTATTGCTGCCGACAATGATCGTGCAAAGGTCATGCCTCCTCCGCCTAAACCAGTGCAGCAGCCGCAGGAACTCGACACCGGTCCGAGCAACAACAACACCGCAAACTTGCCGCCTCCAGCATCCACGTCGGCAGCAGCCCATGTTACTCTAGCTGATAGAGTGATGTACGACAATCTCCTCGTTGAGCCACTAACCATTGATCATATCCGGAACATGACTCAGCTTGACGAGAAGCGCCAGCAGCTGCTGGAGGAGGCGCAAGCCATCGCGAAGCAAGGCGCTAAACTAGATCGAGACCTGGTCAACGTGCAGAAGTCCATAGAGAAGGCTAGAGAAATGGAAGCCGAGTACAAGACTCTGCTGCAGCAGTAGAAGGCTAAGAAGGCTCCGGCTCGCGTCATCAACGATCCTGGTGTACGGTGCAACCTAGGATGGGCTCCCTCGAAGCCGGCACAGGCCAAGCCATACATTGATAGTGAAGGCAAGCAGGTGATGCCCACCCCACTCCTTAACCTCGCCGTCGCCAAGACCCTTCTGGAGCAGGATAGATCGCCTGAGGCTGTAGAACAGGTCTATGACCTAGTGGCCAAGGCGGTAAAGCAGCAGGAAAAGGCCACCTCTCAGAGGCTGGAGTCTGACCCAGCGCTCTGCCAATCTAGCCAGTACAAACAGCCAAGGACAGATCTCCTTAGGATGTCGGATCACAAACGGGTTCATCAGAACAAAGACGGAGGGATGCGCGCAACATGAAGGATGCTATCCCCATATCCTCCGACCACGGAGAAAGAGCCCGACCTCGCCGCCCATCGCCACCGCCCCGATCCCCCCGACGTCAGGAAGACTACAAGGCTCACCATCGCACGGATATGCCCCCACCAAAGCAGTGCGGCATCGTCATCCGCGACAACGCGACACAAACCCGTCATGATGAAGAGCGCCACCAAGGACATAAGAGCAGGTCACACCACGACCCTCCGTGTCCGACAAGCAACCGTGACAGGCGTGGGGCGTCGCAGGAGGGTAACAGCAAGAAGGCTAACCCACCGCCACCTCCGCCTCCGTCGCCGCCAAGCAGTCACCATGGCGGAAGAGGCCCGCGTCGTTCACGCAGCCCGTCCCCTGTTGATAACAAGAAGAAGAACCCGGAGCCGTACGATGCACGTTCGCGGATCGATAAGATCCACGAGGCCTGGGAAGGACCATACCTGGGACCACGTTGCTTTGGACCCACAATACGGTCTGCGACTTACCCCAAAGGTTTCTGGATTGACAAGACCATCAAGCCCTATGACGGCACCGCCAAGCCCGCCACATGGTTGCAGGACTACGGCAACGCGGTGGAGATTGCCGGAGGCAACCCCAACGTCGCCGTCAAGTACCTCCCGTTAATGTTGGCAGGAACGGCCCGTCAATGGATCGACGACTTGCCGGGAAAATCTATCTACAACTGGCTGGATATGCAAGAAGCATTCACCAAGAACTTTGAGGGTACATACAAGCGTCCCTGCATTGTGGGCGATCTACATCGATGCGTGCAAGAGAAAGACGAGACATCTCGCGCCTACCTCTCCCGCTGGCTGGACATGAAGAATTCCTCCGCAGGAGTACACGCTCAGACCGCTATGGCCGCCTTCATTGATGGATTCGAAAGGGGCACATTACTCCGACATAAGCTAAAGCGCTTGTAGGACAATCATCAACTTGACTTGAATCAGATGATTCAGTTAGCTAGTGAGTTCGCAGCTGCCGACGACGATGCTCGTGGCTCTTTGCCGGCAACGGCCGTTCCAACCCAAGCTCGGAGGAATAGCAGTACAAAGCGGAAAACCGCTCCAGAAGAAAAGAAATCTACCGACATGGTCGCCATGACTTTTGCAGGACGAGGAGAAGGCGGACAACGTGGCCGAGGAAGGGGAGCAGGCCGCGGGCAGCAACGAGGAAGTGAAACCAACTCGGCGCCGCTCCGCGTTCCCCAAACGTACGAGGAGTACCGCGATATGCCGTGCCTCGTACACCTCGATGTCAACGGCAAGGCCACCCATACCAATCGACACTGCAAGTTCGTCAACGACCTCAAGGAAGACCCGGAGTCCGGCTACAAGCGAAGTCGGAAGAACAGACCGCGAGGCAAGGGCAAGGGGAAGAAGGAGGAGGAGTCCAAGGATTCAAGTGACATGGACGAGGACGTTGACCCCAAGCACGCCGCCAAGAGCGATGACAAGGGCAAGAACCCCTTCGCAAAGAAGGCCCCAGTCTACCACACTTTCCTTGGCACCCCCACCGCCCGACAACAGAAGACCTCTCTAAGGATCCTGATGGCCACTCTCCCCCCAGTTCCCCAATACCTGCGCTGGTCGGAGGTTACAATCACTTGGGACAGGACGGACCACCTAGACCTTGTGCCCACAGAGAACCAGTACGCCATGGTCATCAACCCATTGATTGACGGCGTGGAGTTCACCAAGTGCATGGTGGATAGTGGAAGCAGCATCAACATCATGTATCTGGATACACTGCAGAAGATGAACTTGACGGAGGCAAACCTAAGGCGGACCAACACCGTGTTCCATGGCGTAGTTCCTGGTCGGGAGGCTCGGTCCCTTGGGTGCATTACGCTTTAGGTAGCCTTCGGCGACGTTAATAATTACCGCCAAGAGCGCATGACCTTTGAGGTGGTCCCCTTCAAGAGCGTGTACCACGTCATATTCGGCCGCGACATATTCCACACGTTCATGGCCAAGCCATGCTTTGTGTACAACAAACTCAAGATACCCGGACCAAACGGCGTCATCACCGTATCCAGAAGCTTTACCAAGGCAAGGGACTGCGAGATCAATGAAGAAGCCGTTGCAGAAGTTGTCCTCTACAGCGAAGAATTCAAGGAGATCCAGAGCAAGGTCAATGACTCAGAGATGCTCGCGTCGAAGAAGGAGATCTCTGACTCCGCTCCTGCGTTCAAGGCCGCCATCGAGACCAAGCCGGTGGAACTTGTGGTAGGCGATGCCTCCAAGACCGTCGCCATTGGGACAAACCTGGATCCCAAATAGGAAAGCGCGCTCGTCGAGTTCCTCCATGAGAATAGGGACATCTTTGCCTGGCAACCTGCCGACATGAAAGGTGTACCTAGGGAACTTGCCGAGCACAGCTTAAACATAGATCCAAAATGTAAACCAGTGAAACAACCTCTACGACGCTTCGGAAATGAGAAGAGACGCGCCATTGGCAAAGAGATAGCTAGGTTACTTAAGGCTGGGTTCATCTGAGAAGTCCTTCACACCCGATGGGTGGCCAATCCTGTACTTGTCCCCAAAAAGGGAACCAATGAATTAAGAATGTGCGTTGATTACACCGGCTTGAACAAAGCATGTCCCAAAGATCCGTTTGCTTTGCCTCGCATTGACCAAGTCATTGACTCGACGGCTGGCTCGGAACTTTTGTGTTTTATCGATGCATACTCAGGATACCACCAGATCAAGATGAGGAAGTCGGACCAATTGGCCACTTCGTTCACTACCCCATACGGCACGTTTTGCTATGTCACAATTCCCTTTGGGATGAAAAACGCAGGTGCTACCTACCAGCGGACAATGCAACGTTGCCTTCATGACCAAATTGGTCGAAAAACGTTCACGCCTATGTGGACGATATCGCGGTGATGTCTAAAAAGTCAAACGACTTAATCTCCGACTTAAAAGAAACCTTTGATAATCTCCGGAAATACAACATGATGCTCAACCCTAAGAAGTGCGTCTTCGGGGTTCCAGCCGGCAAACTGTTGGGCTTCATCGTTTCCCAGCGCGGAATCGAGGTCAACCCGGAGAAAATCAAGGCCATATTAAACATAAACCGTCCGACATGCCTAAAGGACATCCAACGACTAACAGGTTGTGTTGCAGCAGTTAGTCGGTTCGTCAGCCGACTTGGAGAGAAGGCTCTGCCGCTGTACAAGTTGCTGAAGAAGGCGGACAAATTCACATGGACAGACGAAGCAGATGCAACATTGAAGCAGCTCAAGGAGATTCTTTCCTCAGCGCCCATCCTTGCAGCACCCGATCCTGCAGAGCCCCTGTTAATTTACATGGAGGCAACCAACCGGGTTATTAGCATCATCGTCGTGGTAGAGCGGAAGGAACCAGGCTACGAGCACGGAGTTCAACGACCAGTTTACTATGTAAGCGAGGTCTTGACGGAGTCCAAGCAGTGTTACCCGCACTACCAAAAGATAGCTTATGGAGTATTCCTTGCTTCTCGGAAGCTGATGCATTACTTTCAGGAGCACCCAATCACAGTAGTGAGCAAGACTCCACTGTCCGACATTATCAACAACAGCGACGCTACAGGAAGGGTCGCGAAGTGGGGCATTGAACTTGCCGCCTTCGAGATCACCTACAAGAGACGCGACGCTATCAAGTCACAAGCTTTGGCGGATTTTATTGCAGATTGGACGGAGATGCCAGATCCTACTCCACTGCCAGAACCAGAGTACTGGGTGATGCACTTTGACGGATCAAAGTTGCTCAACGGCTCGGGGGCTGGTGTATTACTACAATCACCAAAAGGAGACAAGCCGCACTACGTTCTGCAGATCCACTTCGAGGCTACAAACAACATGGCGGAGTATGAAGCACTCATTCACAGACTGCGTGTAGCCAAGGATATTGGCATCAAGCGCATAGTTTGCTGTGGAGATTCCGACTTGGTTGCCCAGCAGGTGGCTGGCACCTGGAATGCGCGGAACCCTATGATGGTGGCATATCGCGACGAAGTGGACGAGATAGCCAAGAGGTTCTTGGGCTATGAAGTCAAGTATGTGCCTAGGGAGCAAAACGAGGCAGCTGATCTACTGTCTAAACTTGGATCAGGGCGCAAGAAAATTCCGCCAGGAGTTTTCCTAGAGCATCTACGCACACCATCCGTGAAGGGCGCCGACATCTACAACCCGGATAGAGCTGACTCTTTCGTCAACATGGTGACAAAGATCCCTCCGGCTTGGACAAAACCGTTCATGGAATATCTCGAACATGGAACTTTGCCCGACGACGAGGTCGAACGACGGCAAATAGTACGACGAGCAAAGGGTTATACCATAATCAATGGGCAACTCTATAAAAGGAGCACTACTGGTGTATACCTAAAGTGCGTCTCCCAGCTAGAAGGTATGGAAATCCTGCGCGAGATCCATCTCGGAGATTGCGGGCATCACGCCGCTCCTCGATCGTTGGTCGCGAAAGCCTTCCGGCAAGGATTCTACTGGCTAACCGCGAAGGCGGACGCCGACAAGCTGGTTGAGACATGCATGGGATGCCAGTATTATGCCCGACAACCACATGTTCCTGCTGAAGAACTGCGAACAATACCAATAACTTGGCCGTTTGCAGTCTGGGGGCTAGACATGGTGGGACCATTACAAACGGCACCGTGTGGATTTACGCATCTGCTGGTAGCATTCGACAAATTCACCAAATGGATAGAAGCTAAACCCATTAGAAAGCTTGATGGGGCAACTTCCCTCAGGTTTGTCCGGGATCTAGTGGTGAGATTTGGTCTCCCACATAGCATCATCACCGACAACGGAAGCAACTTGTCACTCGGAGAAGTGGAGGCCTATTGCTGGGACAAAGGCATCCGACTTGACCTTGCATATGTGGCACACCCACAATCCAATGGTCAAGTTGAGCGAGCCAATGGATTAATTCTGCAGGGAATCAAGCCACGTCTTGAGGCACCGCTATATAGAGCAGTTGGAGCCTGGGCAGAAGAATTGCCATCTGTGCTGTGGAGTTTACGAACTACACCCAATAGATCCATCGGCTACACCCCTTACTTCATGGTATATGGAGCAGAAGCCATCCTACCTTCCGACATCCTCCACGATGCACCAAGAGTTGCCGCCTACAACGAAGATGACGCTGAAGAATCCAGACGCCTAGATGTGGACCTTCTCAAGGAGGAGCGTGTTTTGGCATGCCAAAGATCTGCCATCTACCAGCAGAAGCTACGCAGCTACCATAGTCGCCGCGTTCGGCATCGCTCGTTTAAAGAGGGGGATTTAGTACTCCGACTTAAGCAGAAGAAGTCACACAAATTATCCCCGCCATGGGAAGGACCGTTCATCATAAGCAAGGCGCTGCTGAATGGGTCTTACTACCTTGTCGACAATCGTGAGCTCAAGGATAGACCCAACGAGGATCATAAGCGTAAGCGACGTGACCCGGATGATGACTACCCGGAGCTTGATCGGCCATGGAACATAGCACAGCTACGTCCTTTCTACACTTAGCATTTTTTATCTAATTGTGTACCTCTTATATGATCAATGAAATAAAGCTCTTTGGTTCACTCATATTGCTGAGTCTTTTACCTCCTTTAATGTTCATTTTTGGATCATATAAACCTTTATGCATAAGTCTTGCGATTGCACTTGTGAAAATTCCGCCTACGGGCGTTAGCTTAAGTTTTCTGGTCTACACATTCTTTGTCGTTTTTTATGTGGATTCTGGAGTAGTGACTTTCGACACTTATTGTCGGCGATTTTGTGCTCAGGTTATTGACCGTGCCATTGGGCATCATCACCTAAGCGCATGGCTCCGACAACGAGTCTTCCGACTCACGAAAAGTCAAGCATAAGAACCAGAGTAATGGATAAGCCAACACTTGCTTTAAAAATACATGCTGAAACTTAATTCTTAAGTAGCAGGATACGACAACCATTGTTTTCCGCCTTAAGATTACATCAACAAGTTTTTTCTCGCGCACACTCCAGAGGTGAAACAGAAATTACAAAGTGTTTTTCATTCTTTGGGCACAGGAGACTTGGAGGCCGCATCATCACCAGCCGGAGAATCACCCTCAACGTCGGTGCTGTGATGAGACTCGGAGGAGTCCTGGTTGACGTTGTCGATGAAGTTCCTGGGCACGAAGACGTCAACGTCCACCAACTCGGCAACCCTGGTGTCATAACCCGCGAGTGATGACAGGATGGCTTCATGATCGATCTCCTTGCCGTCATCATCCACGTCGGGGATACCAGATGTCACCATGTCGATGTCGGCATCTTCATAGTGTGCCTTCACCATAGACAGTGCCATCCTTGCGCCAGCCCGTGCGCATGAAGCTTTCCAACTCGCGACACGCTTGGGGGCTCGGCACAGAATCTCCGAGTACTTCATCACGGAGTCCGAGGCCTTGATATAAATCTGGAGGGGCTTGGCAATCTCCTTGGCTTGGGCGATGGCGGTATTGATGAACTTGCCGGCAAGAACCATGCATTCCTTGTCCGAAGGAGGCGAGCGGGTTAAACCCATGGGCGCTGAAAATTCCGACAAGGATTGCATGAGTTCAATAAATTCTAAGTATCCAGACTACAGAACTACAAGGCGGAGGACACTTACTGAATATGCTAGCCTTAGCCTGCCAGACGGTGTCCGCCAAGGATTCCTTCTCTTGTTGGAGGAGCTTAAACGCTTCGTTATGGCGAAGGTTTTGCTCATCAGCAGCTTGCTTCTGATCCTTTAGGATGGCAAGCTCCTCCTTCAAGCGATTGATCTCCGCGGAGGCGGAGTCCTGCAGGGCTTTCATGGAATCCTCGTGCATCTTCAGCATTTCTTCCCTCTCCTTCTTAAGGATCTTGTTCTCGCTGTCCAGCTGCTGGATGTGCTTGGACTGCTCGACAATATCCTTGTCCTTGGCAACATGCTCTGCAAGTCGGAGAAAACAAAGTACACATTGAGTACTCGGAGATTATGGGCACAAAAGTAAGACGGAAATGCGCAAAAAGAAAACAGACTCTTGTTTTTGATGATCTGTTCCTTCAAGATGGCAGTTTTACCCTTTTCGGCTTCAAGATCTGTGCGCATCTTCTGATACTTGTCGTTGGCCATGCCCCTCCGAGCATTCTCATTATGTGTAAACAAATACAAAGTTAAATCGCTGTTTGGTCTGCTTGGAGCCCCTAGTCAGAGATTCTCCATCTAGGTGCTCGGGGGCTACAGCAAGAGTTTTTAAAACTTATCAATATGCTTAGCTTCTCTTTAAAGCATCTAGTCGGAGCTAATTCAGTTCTCGATTAGAAGCTTGGGGGCTACAGTATAAATTTTTTAGCTCGGAAAATGCTTAGCTTTTCTTTAAGCATCTAGTCGGAACTAATTCAGTTACAACTAGAGGCTTGGGGGGCTACGGCACTGAAAAATATAAACATTATGTATGCTACTCTTAAAGAATCTAGTCGAAATAATTTCTTCCATCTAAATCCTTGGGGGCTACAGTGAGAGTTCTTTCTAACTTAGTCACTCTTAGAGCATATAGATGCAAAACCTATGGTTTTCCGTCTACATCCTCGGGGGCTACAGTGGGATACTCATACGAAATGCAAAAGGTAAAGTAAAACTTAAAAGTGCGATGATCTTGAGGTTTGTAGCACTCTCGGCCAGCAGCTTGCCAAAGGAAATGCTGTTTCCTCGCAAGATGTCTGCTTGTCGGAGTAGCTCCTCAAGACCGCACGTCGGAGATGACGACACTCCTCCAGGAACCATAGTTGTGTTACTCGGCATGAGCGCCGGATAAAAAATCTTCGGGAACTCGAAGGGTTTCTGGGGAGCAGAGGCGCCGCCTTCGGCAGAAGTACCAGCTCCCACCACCGCCTTGCCGCTACCGATGGCATCCTTAGCCGGAGCTTCAGCCATTTGAAGAGCAGCACTCTCCTGCGTCGCCTGCTCGCCGACAACAGCTAGTTCGGTAGAGGCGCCAGAGTCCACTTCCATGGCGGAAGGGCCTGGTGCCTCCTGGACTTGGGAGCTTGTTGGAGCAGAGGAGGGATTGACGGCAGGAGTAGCAGGGGCGATGGCGGGGGAGGAGTCGCGATGCAGCATATCTTTGATATTTCTAGAAGCCCCAAGAGTCTTGGAGGACTTCTTGAGGCTGGTTGTGGCTTTCTTCCTGAAACGTGCAAAATGCATAAGTACAGGAATAAGACAGATAAATGAGACGATGTCGGAGAATGAGAGGCTTACACTAGGGGGAGCGCTTTGGCAAACATCCCGGTGGCTTTGTTCTTTTCCACCTCCAGGGAGGCAGTACTCTTTTTGGAGGCTCCACCCTCCGTCTTCTTCTTCTTACCTCCGTCGGCAGCGTCAGAGGTGGAGCTCTTCCGCTTTCGCGCCAACGAGGCATCATCGTCGGACACGACCGTGACTTCCTTCATCTTTGGATCGTAGATTTGGGCAGCCAGGTTGTCCTCATCTAGATCGCTAAGCTATTAAGTAAGAAATAACCATGTTAGATAAGATGGCTATGATAAGACGGAGAAACTGGAGCAATGTCATACACGGAAAATAAATACCTACCTTTGGGCACTTGCCGTCTACGTACATGTCGCAGGTGATGGTGAAGCCACGTTTCTTATCCTTCACCTTGACGATGTCCTTCAGACGGAGCTTGACGGAGTCGCTCGAGAAGTTATCCACGGAGATCCGAAGGGAATCCTTTCGATCACCCGTGTACTCGTGCATGAACTTCGCGCGGTGCTGCAGGGGTTGGATTCGCCTGATGAACCAGCACATGGCTAGGTCCAAGCCGGTCAAACCCGCCTCTACGAACCACTCGATCCTCCTTATTGCGCGAGAAGCGTTGAGGTCGGAGGAAAGGGAGGCATGGGATCTCCATGTGGAAACTTCAGCGGCGGCTCCATCCACGAAGTCCGGGTACGTCACTTCTCGGCCCGCCAAAGGAATGTCGGGGCCGTAGAAGTACGTCCGCTGCCAGTTTTTGCATGACTCGTGGCCCACGATGTCGGGGAACCGCCGGCCAGGTCGGATCTTGAAGCTTATGGTGCCGCAGTTCCTAAGCTCCTCCCTACTATGTCCGGCTTCACGTTTGACGGTGAAGAAGTACACGAACAAGTCTAACCTAGGCTTAATCCCTAGGTAACCCTCACAAAGTGCCGCGAAGTTGCTAAGCACTAAGATGCTATTGGGGGAGAGGTTGTGGGGTTGGACTTTGAAGTGGTTCAAGACGGACAGAAAGAAGTGGGAGATGGGCAGAGAAATGCAGCGTACCAGCTGGTCCTTGAGTACACCTTTTCTCCGACTTGGGTAGAAGGTGTCACCTCGCCGGCCGGTGCCGCCCGCCAGGCGAGCCCCTTCATCGCGGGGAGGTAGCCTTCGGCGACCATCTCTTGGATGTCGCGGCCGGTGATGTCCGAGCCGCGCCAGTCGCCTTTGTGCGAGTCTAGCTCCTCTTCCAGAGGCTCCAGCGCCGCCAGATTGTGGTCACCGTCGGTGGTTTCAATCACCGCCGACGCGGGGATGACCAGGCCCTCAGGGGGCACGACGACGGAGCTCGCCGGCTTTGCCGTGGCTTCGCTCGACGCCGCCATCGAAGGGGAGGAGCTGCTGCTGGCCATGGAGGACTGGGAGCACGCGACTGGTGCAGAGAGAGAGGCTAGGGTTTCTTTGAGGTTTTCCGTGGAGGGCTCGAGGAGGCGTGCGGCTGGAGGAAGAAGATGATGACGCGGGAGAATGGGGTGAAAAAGTGGCAAGTGTCCCACGGTTACTATTTATCTTACTCTGCGTCAAGATTCGTGTAGCTAATCGGACGATTGTCGCGTAGACGACGTGTTCGTGAACGTGCGCGGTAATTTTGCCACGTCTCCAACCGCCGCCAACGGTTCGTATCGCTCGCGCGGGAAAATCGGATATGATTGCGTTCTCTGCATGTGTGAGTTACGAGGCGTCGCTGACCTACAGCCTACGTCGTCATAACTGACATGGTAGATGAGCCATCCCATCGAACATTCCGGCATGGACGGATTTAATCCGACAACGGAAGCGTATGATGGAAGATTCAGCATTTCTCTGACTTACTCATAGAAGACGGAGAAACCTTTGCAGGGTTCTTTGGGAGGACTACAAGATATTGCTTGACGATTTGCCGACATCCATCTAGACGGAGCATTCCACGGGAAGAGGCAAGATGGCGCAAGATCTCAGATTTCTCCGGGGGCTACTGTTGGGGATATGCTATATGGATATCCTCATAGCATGTCTCTTATCCGACTAACCCGGGTGGCCCATAGTCGGTAGCATGACCTGTGGCCTGCTGGGCGGCCCAGTTAGGTGGATCCAGAAGGGAGGCCCATGCCGGATAAAGGAAGGTTACGGTGGAGTCACCAGCGTACCCGGAGCCTTGGAGTACAAGATACACAAGACTAGTGATAGACGGTGTAGGACTCTGTAACCTGTCTGGCTAGGACTTTTCCCTGTAACCTTAGGACCTGGTGACTATATAAGTCGGGCCTATGGGAGCCTTTAGGGCACGACGATAACTTACAATCTCAGACAACCTCGCACAACAAACCTATCTCTGTAACTCGGCGTATTGCCCTTATAGTGATTTATAGCAGGAGTAGGATTCCGCCACCGTTGTGGGATCTGAACCTGGGTAAGTTGTGTTACCTCGTACCCGTCAACCGTCCGCCTTACCCCACGTCTCTAAACACGCACTGTGAGGACCCCTCCATGGCGTACTCGTTGGCAATACCACGACAACTTTAGGGGTTAGCTCATGAAGAGTCCACTTTTCCTTCATGGAGTTGTAATTGATCTTAAATTGATCAAATTCGTCTGGGAGGGACTCCAATATCATTATCACAAGAAGATTGTCACTGAGCTCACACTTTAATGTTTTAGCTTTTGTGAAGCAGAAACCATTTTCATTATGTGGCTCCTAACTTCTCCATTACATTTGTACTTCCCAAGTAGCTTGTGAAGAAGCTCATGTGCATAAACCTTTTCAGAGCCTTGAAACTACTCCTCCAAGGATACCATAAATTGCTTAGGAGTATCCATCTTGGGGAGAGCCCCAATAATCTCAGGTGAGATGGAAGACTTCATCAGTAGCTTAGCCACATGATTAGATCTTTCCCATTTCTCCATCTTGGAGTCATAAGCTTTCTTTAATTCTTCATACCCCGCGGCACCAACAACGAGTGTCGTGGGCTTATCCTCCCTTAAGGCATAATCAAATTCATTGAAGGCCAAGCTTAACTCGATTGAGTTCTTCCACCGAGGGAAGTTACTGCCTGTGAGTGGCTCGACAGTGTCATAGCGTATCGGAGCGGAAGTCGGTGCACAATTTTGTTCATCTTCCAAATTGGGGATTTCATAACTAGGGTTAGGGTTCATGAAAATAACATGCTCTAACTTCAGATGCGTGTCCCTCTGCTCTTAATTACTTAGACATGGCTAACAACAGATCAAAAAAATAATCAACTGAGACATAATTGCTTCATCGTATCTTAATCAGTTAATTACTTGTGATCTTGAGCATTAACTGTGCATGTCTAAGGAATAATTAGGACTAATCTGAGGCTAAACCAGAACATACTTGCCTAAAACATGATTAAGACATCATAATTTAGATCATCAAATCTCACTTAGGGTTCTAGTGCTACTCAATTTTGGCCTCTGATACCATTGTTAGCCAAAAAAAACCTTAGGCCTACCACATGATTGATACAGGCAACAACTAGAACACCTAATCAACATGCATAATAAGGAGTAGATGTAGATGGGATATTTACTCGGTGCAGGAGTTGATGAAGACGCCATTGCTGCCCGGTTGAAGCAGGCTTGTGCAGTAGTCGAGGAAGACAACACATGGAAGGTACGGATACCCTCCGGCCTCCAGCGGCACTGCCCTAGCACCGGCGGGGTGTAGGCTGGCCTTCCCGTCGCTGCTGCGCCGCCCTAGATCGGTAGGGTTTTGGGGATATCAGGGAGTAGGGAAAGCAGACCGTGGGCTAGCGCAACCAGATCGCTGCCAGACTCCCCTTCTTTATATGGCGCAGGCGACAGGGGACCTAGAGCCATTGGTTGGTTTACGTGCCCCTGATCAGGGCACGTAAGTTAGCGTACGAGACCACCATCTCGTTGGTTTTGGTGGGCTCCTTTTGACTTAACGTTAATCTTATCTTTATCCCTTGATTTGACTATGTATTTGTCTGTTAAACGTGACAGATCAATACCAACACTACTCCCTCTGTTTCAAAATACTTCGTATAAGATGTTTTAGGTTTGTGAAGAAAATGTATCTAGTCTTATTTTAATGTGTAGATTCACTTTAAACATAAGTAAACCTAGATATTAAAATTAGTCTAGATATACTTTTTTCACAAAGCTAAAACATCTTATATTTTAAAACAGGAGTATAACGATACATCTCACTAGTTCATGTATGTATTTAATGCGATTTAAATTTGAAACGGGCTCATCCAACTAGGCTGAGCCATTGCATGGCTAGCCATCATGTGGTGGAGGCCTGCGCACTATGCTTCCGCACGTACTTTTTTAAAACAAAGGCAAAAGCTTTGCTTCCGCACGTACTTGCTGTCCACATCAGAGAGTTGAAACCTTCCACTAATTTGTACTTGTGCTATTCGCTTAGTTCCTATACATGAGAGCATCCGACGGTGGCGTAGGCTGCGGCACACTCCCACCATGTGTATCAACTTAATACCCTTCTTATTAGTACTCATGAAGCAGTAGTAATAAAATAGAGAAGTATTTACCAAGGGCTTATGGCATCCACTGGAGCAACGCATGTCAATGTCAACTGGCCAATAGTTAATCTCAACATGAGTTAATCAATTGGCGCAAATAAATTTTCCATGTGAATCAGAGGGCTAACCTGCAGCACGCCAGAGACAACCAGAGGCACGGCAGTAACGCAGGCAACATCAGAGATAAGTATAGAATAAGTAGGATCAGTTTCTGTATTTAAAATGTTTATGCTTTGATAAATATAGGAAAGCCACGTCTGAAAAGAACCGGGTGCATATTCCGCTGCCTTCGGATGATAACAAAGCAGTCATGTGCTGAGTGTCAAACAAAAGAACCAGGTTCAGATTCCCCCGCCTTCAGATGATAACAACAAGCCAATGTCAGGTCTGCAAGGCAGAGTAATTTTTTTTTTTTGAAAACAAAGAGGGATCACGAAGGATCCCGAGCTGCATTCAATAGTCAAGCGGTGGGTACAGATTACAAGCCAGACCTTGCAGAAATAAAACTGAAGCAACAAAGTCCTGGCTTTTTACAAAAAGGACCTCAGGGAGTAAAAGTAAAAAGCAATCCGACCCCTGGACCTCTCCACCGACGATGAGCTTCCAACGCCGGCCGCCTGGACGCCGCCGGGGACTATACCACTTGGCAGCGAGAAGGGGGGACTCCGGCAAGGAAGTCAGAACCTGGCCTCCGAATTGGAGGTTGAAGATGGCGCTCTCATGGCGCACACACAGACCGCTCCACCGGTCGGAAATCGCGACGGCAATCCATGGCGTCGCGTAGTTTGCTCTAGCTTGCAGCATAAAGCCCCGCCTCAGAGACAAAGGAGAGAGCTCGCCAGGGCGCCTCCACCCCACACCACCACGGACGGCCGGAAGAGGCATCGATGGCCAGCAGCTCCATTGCTTGAGGCGGCCAGCAGCGCAGAGGATAAGGGAGCTGCCTGCTCGCCATAGCCAGTCCTCCTCAATCCCCTCGCCACCACGGACGGACAGATAAGGAGGAACCTGAACCACCAACAAGCACGGCGACCACCCGGCGGCGCGCACACCCGCCAGAGTGGAAATACTCCCGCCGCCACCCCCATCCCGCACCAGAGCACCCACCATCTCGATCCCCTCGCAACCACTGCCGGCCAGAGGGAGATGGGGGAGCCGAAGGACAACGCGAAGGAGGAGGCAGAGCATGACCTTCTTATTCGAGGAAGTGGTGGTCGTCGCCACCGCACCGGCCTCCAACCAGAGGAGCACGAGCACCATGAGGACGAACCCTAAAGCCTGGATGCGGTCACAATCCAGAGCTCCACGACCGGGCAAAGAGCCCACTACCGGCATAGAGCCAAAGAAACCTATCCTACTCACTACAGCGCCGCCCCCAGTCCTACTCCAGCCGGCTATTCCGGCGGAGAGGCACCAGGGGAGGACCGGCGGTCGACGCGGCTTGCTCAGCTACTGTAGAGATAAGGGAGAGGGGAGTGTCCCTTCCACATCTTGCAAGGCAGAGTAAACAATCAATTTACCACGACCAATATTAGCTACAAACGTCCAATATAATATGTCCTCGTGGCCTGCCGTCCTATATAAGGCATCTTTACCGGAACGACCCAAACGGTCTGCGTGTATCCGAAACTATCCGCACGGACGCTTTGAGGTCTATGTTGCGCCCTAGCGGAGCGACCCATCCGGCGAAACGTCCGGCTCGACCCATCCATGCATCTAATCTGGGGCTTGGTTGTGTCGGCCCGGATGCGCGCGGACAGCGCAGTGACTCGTCCACAGGTCCACCCGTCAGCTACCGCTTACCGGTGGCATTGGTTCGGACGGTCAGCGGCACCGATTCAGACGCAATCGCGACAGCAATTCAGAGACGCTGCACGGAAGGCTGACCGGCGACAGCCTGCGCGCATCAATGTCGACGAGACGACACCCTAACACAGCCTATGTTCCCGCGCCAGCATTGATGGCGAAGGAGCGGGAAGCTGCGCGCGTTCATGAGCGGACGGGCTATTTAACCCTGCACCCGTCGGTGCTGTCATCCTCACCTCTCGCCATTGCAAAACCTAGACCGCCGCCACCACCACCACCACCATCTACAATTAATGAAGACCCTGTCGTGGCTGAAGTGGAGCAAGAACGACCACGAAGCATCTGGCAGCCGTGGCTCTCGGCTGCCGGCCATCCTTCACGGCACGTCCTTGCCACCTCCGCCGCGGCCAGAGGAGTTCCGGAGCGACCCCGTGGGGGACTACCCGCCACCTTGGGAATGCCTCACCCGGCGGTACTACTGAGTCGGGGAGTGCTAGCGCCTTTGGAGGAAGGATCACGGCATCTAGCGCAGGGATGTCTCCCTCCCCATCGGCTGGCACCTCAACCGGGACCGTGTCCCGATACCGCCACCGCCCAAGGCGGGCAGAGGACTGGCGGAGGAGATCCGTCGGCAGATCAGCAACCTCTCCCGGGACCAACGGTGGGAGAGGGCTACCACTCTGAGGCCTACTGGGTCAAGTTCCTCGAGTGGGAGCACAAGGCACGGCGCGCCACCACCGTCCACTGCGACCTGCAGTCGTGGGAGGTCTACGACGTCCCCGACATCGACTCGGACGACGAGGGCGCCTACAACCACTCCGACGCCGACCTCAGCAGCAAGGACGGTAGCAACGATTACGACAACGACGTCGTCGTCAAACAGGAGGCGCAGAACGACATCGCCGCGAACCTGCCCCTGGAGTACCGTGAGGTGCTGGCTCAAGGCTACGATGAGGACGTCTTCACCGAGCAGGCCATTGTGGCCAGCGCGCGCGAGGAGGGGGCCCAGTGGCACGGCTAAGAGGAGGTCCTCCAGCTCACCCGCATGGTAGCGGAGATGAACGCGCAGCTGCCTCCACCGTCGCTTTTGCCGGGTTGGGCGCCTATGATCGCGTCGTAGGTGGGGATGGAGCTGGCGCACCTCCAGCACGGTTGGGAGCCGTGGCTTGGGCAGGTGATCAACCCGCTATTTATTGTAGCTCAGATCACTATAGAGCTTCGTTGGGAAACCCCAAGAGCAAGGTATGATGAGCACAACAGGAAGTTTTCCCTCAGTAAGAAACCAAGGTTATCGAACCAGTAGGAGGAAGGAAACGACTCAAAGGTGTTTCTAGAAACTTGGAAACCTGCACAACACAAACTCAAGACTTTGCCCCAACGAACAGTGAGGTTGTCAATCTCACCGGTTTGCTGAAAACAAAGGATTAACCATATGGTGTGGAAGGTAATGGTGGCTTGCAGAAAGTAAACAGTAACAATGGAAGATGTATCAATGGTAAAGATTGGACCGGGGTCCATAGTTCACTAGAGGTGTTCTCCTTAAGATAAACAACATAACCTGCTGGGTAAACAAATTACAGCGGGGCAATTGACAAGACAGAGCAAGGCATAACAATGCAATACTAGACAATCATGATCCTGTGAGATTTGATTGCGCATTACAATAATATACATAGACCGCCATCCAACTGCATCTATGACTAGTAATCCACCTTCATGTTATCATCTGAACCAACTCCAGTATTAAGTTGCAACCAACGGATAACTTCTTGAAGCAATGTGTGTAAAGTAAACAATACACTTGTTCCATGAAAAAGAGATTGTTGTTTTCTCCCTAGTAGCAACAACACGTCTACAACCTTAGAGATTTCTGTCACTTCCCCAGATTCAATAGAGGCATGAACCCACTATCGAGCATAAATACTCTCACTTGGAGTCACTAGCATCTACTTGGCCAAGATATCTACTAGAAATGGAGAGCATGCAAGATCTCAAATAACACAGACATGATAGAATCAATAAGATAGAACCATTAATCAATATGACATAGTAATCTCAATATCCATTGGATCCCCGCAAACACAACATGCATGCTTACAAATAGATGATCTTGATCATGAACGGAGCTCACAAGATCTAAACATGGTAGCACAAGGGAGGAGAAACAACCATCTATCTACTACATGGACCCATAGTCCAAGGTGGAACTACTCATGCATCATACCGGAGGCTGGCATGGTGATGAATAAGGCCTCCGAGATAATCTCTCTCCTCTGACAGGGTGCCGAGAAGAGCTTCAGATCCCCTCCCAATCTAGGGATGATGGTGGCGGCGTCTACGGAATGTTTCGTGGAAGATTGATCGGGTACATAGGGTTTAGGTACCGGGGGCTTCTTATAGGCGAAGAGGGAGGCCGAGGGGGTGACCGAGGTGGTTGCACCCCCAGGCGTGGGCCAGGCCTAGCCGCGTGGCCAGGGAGTGTGGCCCCCTCGAGGCCCTCCTCCGTCTCGTCTTCTAGCTCTGTGTTCTCCAAAGTGAAATATTGACTTTGGCTTTTATCCCGTCCAATTCCGAGAATATTCATTTTCTGAATTTTTTGGAACCAAAAACTACAAAAATACGCAACTGACACCGTGGCATCTTGTTAATAGGTTAGTCCTGGAAAACATGTAAAAATACCTCAAAGTGTAGACAAAGCAAAGCAAAGTAGATACTAAACAAGCATGGAACATCAAAAATTATATATACGTTTACGACGTATCAAGCATCCCCAAGCTTAATTCTTGCTCGTCCTCGAGTAGGTAAGTGATAAAAAGAATAATTTTTTAGGTGACATGCACCATCAAAATCAAGATCAAACCATTTGCAAGCATTGAAAGCTGGGATCAAAGTACTCTAAACATGAGCATGAAAGATGAAGTTCTAACAGTAAGACAAAATAACTATGCTTGCAACATGAAAGGATACAAAGATTCATGAATAACAATGCATTGAAAGACGTTTGTTTGTTTCACATATAGAAAACATAGCATAGTGGCATTCAGCTTGTCCCTCATGGAGTAGAAATAAATGCAAAGGACACCTTCAAAGTTCATAAGCGTGACTAGATACAAATAGTTTAAGAATAAGCAATATCAACAATATGAATCAATTAATAAGTTTTGGGACAATGCCCATAGAACGAAGAATGGCAACTATGCTCTCTTAATTGGCCAAAGGATAGAAGGTGGAGACTCAATATAATAGTGTAAGAAAGTCCCTTCATCAAAGGGAAGCAGGTATTTCTATTGTGATAACATGGGCGCCATAGCCAATGCGTAAGAACCAAGGTCACACAAGAAGCTGAAGCATATCAAGCTAAGTTTTCACGCTATTCGAGAGCATGTCCAAGATGGTGACATAAAGATTTGCAAAGTACACACAGATCTGAATGTGGCGGATCTGTTGACTAAACCTCTCCCAAGGGCAAAACATGACCAACACCAAACCGCCATGGGTGTTCGGTATATTACCATGTAATCTAGATTAGTTGACTCTAGTGCAAGTGGGAGACTGTTGGAGATATGCCCTAGAGGCAATAATAAAAGTGGTCATTATTATATCTTTGTGTTTATGATAAATGTTTACATTCATATTATAACAGTATTAACCGGAAACATTAATACTTGTGTGATTTGTAAACTAAATTAGAGTCCCTGGTAAAGCCTCTTTATAATACTAGCTTGTTGGTTAATGGATGATTGTAGTTTCTCGATCATGAACATTGAGATGTTATTAATAATAATATCATATCATTAGGAGAATGGTATGATGGACATACTCCTATAGATAAGCGTAGCATAAAGATCAAGTCATTTCAATAGTTCATTTGCTATAAGCTTTCTGATACATAGTAACCTAATTCCTTCGACCATGAGATCATGATAATCACCATCACCGGAAGGATGCTTTGATGACATCAAACACCACACCATAACTGGGTGCCTATAAAGGTGGCATTGAGTGTTCGAAAAGTATGTGTTGAGGCACATGTATCAAGAGTGGGATTTGTCCATCCATATGACGTATAGATATACTCTGGGCCCTCTCGGTGGAATGTCATCCAATTAGCTTGCAAGCATGTGACTAGCTCACAAGGGATCACATATCACGGGAACAACAAAATAGTACTTATTGGTAACGAGGTTGAACTAGGTATGCAGAGATACTGACGATCAAAACCTCGGATAAGTAAACTATCGTGAGACAAAGGGAAATTGGTATCGTATTTAAGTGGTTCATTCGATCGCAAAGTAATCTTAGACATATGTGGGAGCCATATGAATTTACAGATTCCTCTATTGGTTATTGATCGGAGAAGTGTCTCGGTCATGTCCGCATAATTCACGAACCGTAGGGAGACACACTTAATGTTTCGATGTTGTTTAGTAGATATGGAATGTTAATAGGGATACCGAATGTTGTTCGGAGTCTCGAATGGGATCCGGGATATCACGAGGAGATCCGGAATGGTCCGGATAATAAGATTCATATAAGGAAAGTCCGATTTCGGAGTTCGGGAAAGATTCCGATGTTTTCATCGGAGAGGTTCTAGAAGGTTCTAGAAGGTTCACCAGTCCGGAAGGGGAATGGTCCATGAATGTGTCATGGGTAAGTGGAATGATTGGATCATATCCTAGGTCACTTGGTGTGGGCATATTTGAGAGAGAATTAAAGCTCTAAATTGAAAGTCAAACGGGAAGTTTGAAAAGTCAAACTAGAACAATGGTTTCCTAGTGGAAGTTGGAAAGAGTCCTTCTAACTTGGGTTTGGAAGTGGATTCAAACTCCCCTCTCTCAAGGCTGCCCCCTCTCATAAATATAGGGGAGGGCTGCCCCAAACACACAAGCCCTAGCCCTCCCACACCCAAGCGGCCGCCGCCGCACCTCGCCGCCGTTGCCGTTTAGTCGCCGTCGCTCTAGCCATCGCCGACACATCCTCCTCCTCCCGTTCTTCTAAACCCTAGATCACCAGGAAACCCTAGATCCACCATAACTCGCACCGTCTTAGACGAAGGCCTGCGGGAAACCCTAGATCCACCATAACGCAGTGCCGGAAGGATCGTCTACGCGATCTTGAGATCGACAAGTGTACGACTACATCACCCACGAGAATCTGCTCTCGTTAACTGCTTTGGAATCTTCGAGGGTGAGTGCTACTATCGACTCATTGCTACAATCTAGTAGATAGATCTTGGCTTGTTTGTGTGCATGCGGTAGAAATTTTTTGTTTTCCATGCTACGAACCCTTACAGTGGTATCAGAGCCGTGTCTATATGTAGATCTGTTGCACGAGTAGAACACAATGGTCATTGTGGGCGGTGGTGCTTTTATTATCAATTTCTTTTTGTGTACTTTGCATCTTGCGGTATGATGAGATGAAGCGGCCCGGGCTAACCGTACATGACATCGTTCATGAGACTTGCTCCACGCTTAACATGCAACTTGTATTGCATAAGTGGATTTGCAGGTGTATGTCTCTCCCATCATAGTATAGATTCAATTTACAATGGGCACTTGATAGTTCAAGCATCAACGTTGTGGCTCTTGTTCGTAAGTTAGAACGACACTTATTGAAAGCGCCAAACCACGTAAAATATGCAAAGAAAATTAGAGGCGTCTAAGTTTGTTTTGTAGGGGTGTGCTGTGATGTGATATGGCCATGATTTTGATTATACATGATGTATGCAATGTTCCTTATTGTAAGTCGGCAACCGGCAGGAGCCATATGGTTGTCTTTTAATTCCGTTAAGACCTGTGTGTCTATTCAAAGTAGTTGTAATAGTTGATGCTGGTGGACGACAACCATGAAGCGGCGCCATTGACCTTGACACCATACCGGTGATGATGTAGATCATGTGCGTGCTTGAAGATGGAGATCGGAAGCACAAGAAGAAAGGCCATATCATATCACATATTATGAATTGCATGTGATGTTAATCCTTTTATGCATCTTGTATTGCTTAGTTCGTGATGGTAGCATTATAAGATGATCCCTCAAGCACAAAATTTCAAGTTTTAAAGTGTTCATCCTTAGTAAGCACTGTTGCTAAAGCTCGTTGTTTCGAAGGACCACGTGATGATCGGGTGTGTTAGATTCTGCGAGTGTATACAACGTGAGCAAGCAAGATTTGCTGATGCAGAAGCTAAGGTTTGATATTGACGAGCCTAGCATGTACAAACATGGTCTCGGAACACGGATCACCGAAAGGTAAAGCATGAGTCATATAGTAGATATGATGAACATGTTGATTGTTCGCCATTGAATCTACATCAACTCTCGTGATGATCGGTTTTGATGTGGTGGATTTGGGTCGTGTGATCACTAAAACAATATGAGGGATATTGTTTTGAGTGGGAGTTCACCAAGGTTAATTTAATTATTAATTAGAACTCAATTTGTCATAAACTTAGTCTAAACTATTGCAAATATGTTGTAGATCAATGGCGGTCCCTACCATCAATTTTAATGCGTTCCTAGAGAAAGAAAGGTTGAAAAACAATGGAAGCATCTTCACGGATTGGTTCCACAATTTGAGGATTGTCCTCAATACTGGTAATTTGACCTATGTGTTGGATGCACCGCTGGGTAACCCGCCTGTAGCTGATGCTACCGATGAGGTAATGAATGTTTTCCTCGCTCGGAAGAATCAGTACTCCACAGTTCAGTGTGCTATCTTGTATGGTTTAGAATCGGAGCTTCAGAAAAGGTTTGAGAACCATGACCCACATGATATTGTGCGTGAACTCAAAATGATATTTGAGGCTCACGCGGTAGTTGAGAGTTATGAGGCTTCTGAAAAGTTCTTTAACTGCAAGATGGAAGAGGGCAGCTCCGTCAGTGAGCACATGCTTAAGATGTCTGGGCACGCAAACAAGCTTCAAAGCTTAGGTATAGTGATTCCTAATGCTTTGGGGATTCACCGTGTCCTCCAATCACTACCACCAAGTTACAAGAACTTTGTGATGAACTACAATATGCAAAACATGGACAAGTCGTTGCCCGAACTCTTCTCCATGTTAAAGTTTGTAGAAGTGGAGATCAAGAAAGAGCACCAAGTGTTGTTGGTCAATAAGACCACCAAATTAAAGAAGCAAGGCAAGTCTAAGAAAAAGGGAAACTTCAAGAAGGGTGGTAAGAAAGTTATCGCGCCGGCGAAGAAGACCAAGGCTGGGCCTAAGCCTGATACTGAGTGCTTTTACTGCAAGGGAGAGGGTCACTGGAAGCGGAATTGCCCTAAGTACTTGGCGGATCTGAAGAACGGCAACATCAAGAAGAAAGGTATATCTGATATACATGTTATTGATGTGTATCTCACTAGTACTCGTAGTAGTGCCTGGGTATTTGATACTGGTTCGGTTGCTCATATTTGTAACTCGAAACAGGCGCTGCAAAATAAACGGAAGCTAGCAAAGAATAAGGTGACGATGCGCGTTGGAAATGGATCAAAGGTTGATGTGATCGCGGTGGGCACGCTACCTCTTCATGTACCATCGGGGTTAGTTTTATACTTAAATAATTGTTATTTGGTGGCTGCGTTGAGCATGAACATTATATCCGGATCATGTTTATTGCAAGACGGTTACTTGTTTAAGTCCGAGAATAATGGTTGTTCGATTTATATGAGTAATATGTTTTATGCAGATGCACCTTTGATAGATGGTCTATTCTTATTGAATCTCGATTGTAGTAATACACACATTAATAACATTGAAGCTAAACGTTTGAAATTGAGTGATAACTCGACCTATATGTGGCACTGTCGTCTTGGTCATATTGGAGTGAAGCGTATGAAGAAACTCCATTCCGATGGACTTCTTGAATCACTTGATTTCGAATCACTTGAAAGATGCAAATCATGTTTTATGGGTAAAATGACTAAGACTCCATTTTCTGGTATGATGGAGCGAGCTACAGACTTATTGGAAATCATACATACCGATGTGTGTGGTCCAATGATTGTAGCATCGCGCCGTGGTTATCGCTATGTTCTTACCTTCATAGATGACTTGAGTAGATATGGGTATATCTATTTCATGAAACATAAGTCCGAAACTTTCGAGAAGTTTAAGGAATTTCAAAGTGAGGTAGAGAATCAACGTAACAAGAAGATTAAATTTCTACGATCTGATCATGGTGGTGAATATCTAAGTTACGAGTTTGGAGAGCATTTGAAAAAATGCGGAATACTTTCATAATTGACACCGTCGGGAACACCACAACGTAATGGTGTGTCCGAACATCGTAATCGAACTCTCTTAGATATGGTTCATTCTATGATGTCACTTACAGATTTACCGCTATCGTTTTGGGGTTATGCATTAGAAACAGCCGCATTCACTTTAAATAGGGCACCATCTAAATCCATTGAAACGACACCGTATGAATTATGGTTTGGGAAGAAACCTAAATTGTCGTTCCTTAAAGTTTGGGGTTGCGAAGCTTATGTAAAGAATTTACAGCCGGACAAGCTTGAACCCAAAGCGAAAAAATGCGTCTTCATAGGATACCCGAAGGAAACTATTGGGTATACCTTCTATCATAGATCCGAGGGCAAGATCTTCGTTGCCAAGAATGAATCCTTTCTAGAGAAGGAGTTTCTCTCGAAAGAAGTGACTGGAAGGAAAGTAGAACTCGACGAGGTTGTTGAACCTTCTCTCGAACTTGCGAGTAGTGCAGCACCGGAAGTAGTTCCTATGGCTCCTACACCAATAAGAGAGGAAGCTAATGATGTTGATCATGAAACTTCGGTTGAAGTTGCTACGGAACCTCGCAAGTCGACGAGAACTCATACCACCCCTGATTGGTATGATCCCGTTATGAGTGTCATGTTGGTGGACAACACCGATGACCCTGCGACATATGAGGAAGCGATGATGAGCCCAGATTCCAATAAATGGCAAGAAGCCATGAAATCCGAGATTGGATCCATGTACGAAAACCAAGTATGGACTTTGGTGGACTTACCGGATGGCCGGAAGGCTGTCGAGAACAAATGGATTTTCAAGAAGAAAACAGATGTTGATGGTAATGTTACTGTCTATAAAGCTCGACTTGTCGCAAAAGGGTTTTGAAAAATTCAAGGAGTTGACTACGATGAGACTTTCTCACCGGTAGCGAAGCTAAGTCTATGAGGATTATGTTAGCGATCGCTGCATATTATGATTATGAGATATGGCAGATGGATGTCAAAACGGCGTTCCTCAATGGAGACATTGATGAAGAGTTGTGTATGGTACAACCCAAAGGTTTTGTCGATCCTAAAGATGCTAACAAGGTATGCAAACTTCAACGGTCCATTTCTGGATTGAAACAAGCATCCCAAAGTTGGAATCAACGTTTTGATAAGGTAATCAAAAGCTTTGGTTTTATACAAACTTATGGAAAAGCTTGTATTTACAAGAAAGTGAGTGGGAGCTCTGTAGCATTCTTAATACTATATGTAGATGACATATTGTTGATTGGGAATGATGTAGACCTTCTTAATAGTGTCAAGGATTATTTGAATAATAGTTTTTCAATGAAAGATCTTGGTGAAGCAGCTTACATATTAGGCATAAAGATTTATAGAGATAGATCGAGACGCCTAATATCATTGTAATAGAGTACATATTTGGACAAAGTTCTAAAGAGTTTTGGAATGGAAGATAGCAAGAAAGGGTTCTTGCCCATGTTGCCCAATACGACCTTGAGTAAAACTCAAAGTCCTGCAATGGAAAAAGATAGAGAAAGGATGAGTAAGACTCCCTATGCCTCAGCCATAGGATCTCTTATGTATGCCATGCTATGTACTAGACCTGACATTGCATATGCTGTTAGTTTGACTAGCAGATATCAAAGTGATCCAGGAGTAGATCATTGGATAGCGGTCAAAAACATCCTTAAGTACTTGAGAAGAACTAAGGATATGGTTCTTTCTTATGGAGGTGATGAACATCTCATTGTTAATGGTTACACCGATACTAGTTGGAACACCGATCCGGATGATTCTAAATCTCAATCTGGATATGCATTTACTTTGAATGATGCAGCAGTTAGCTGGAGGAGTGCAAAGCAAAGCGTTGTGGCAAGATCTTCAACTGAATCGGAATACATAGCTGCTTCAGAGGCTTCACAAGAGGCGATATGGATGAAGGAGTTCATTACAGAGCTCGGTGTGGTTCCAAGTGCGCTGGACCCAATGTCTATCTATTGTGATAACATGGGCGCCATAGCCAATGCACAAGAACCAAGGTAACACAAGAAGCTGAAGCATATCAAGCTACGTTTTCACGCTATTCGAGAGCATGTCCAAGATGGTGACATAAATATTTGAAAAGTACACACGGATCTGAATGTGGCGGATCCGTTGACTAAACCTCTCCCGAGGGAAAAACATGACCAGCACCAAACCGCCATGGGTATTCGGTATATTACCATGTAATCTAGATTAGTTGACTCAAGTGCAAGTGGGAGACTGTTGGAGATATGCCCTAGAGGCAATAATAAAAGTGGTTATTATTATATCTTTGTGTTTACGGTAAATGTTTACATTCATGCTATAACAGTATTAACCGGAAACATTAATACTTGTGTGATTTGTAAACTAAATTAGAGTCCCTGGTAAAGCTTCTTTATAATACTAGCTTGTTGGTTACGTAGGGGTTCGTAGCATGGAAAACAAAATTTACCGCATGCACACAAACAAGCCAAGATCTATCTACTAAATTGTAGCAACGAGTCGATAGAAGCACTCACCCTCGAAGATTCCAAAGCGGTTAACGAGAGCAGATTCTCGTGGGTGATGTAGTCGTACACTTGCCGATCTCAAGATCGCGTAGACGATACTTCCTGTGCTGCGTTCTAGCAACGCTTCCACAGTCGGTCACACGTTCGGTACTCGATGAAGACCTTCCTCTCCCTTGTTCCAGCAGGCAGCGGAGGTTGTAGTTCTCCCCTCGTGATTCCGGCAGCACGACGGCGTCGTGTCGGAAGTAGAGGGAAGATCCCGCAGGGCTTCGCCTAAGCCGGATGAGAGTTATGGTGGATTTAGGGTTTTCCGGAGATCTAGGGTTTAGATGGCCGGGAGGAGGAGGAGGTGTCGGCGGCGGCTAGGGTGGCGGTGACGAACCGGCGGCGGCGCGGCGAGGCGGCGGCGGCGGCGCGCGGGTGTGTGGGGAGGGCTTGGCTCTTGTGGTGTTGGGGCAGCCCTCCCCTTCTATTTATGTGAGGGAGGGGCAGCCTTGGGAGGGGTGGGTTTGAATCCAAACCCAAACCCAAGTTGGATTGAGAGAAGGACTTGTTTCTTCTCCCACTAGGAAACCATTGTTCCAGTTTGACTTTTCAAACTTCCCGTTTGACTTTCAATTTAGAGCTTTATTTCTCTCTTGCAAATGCCAACACCAAGTGACCTTGGGTATGATCCAATCATTCCACATATCCATGACACATTCCTGGACCATTACCCTTCCGGACCGGTGAACCTTCTAGACCCTTCTAGAACCTCTCCGATGAAAACATCGAAAACTTTCCCGAACTCCGAAATAGGACTTTCCTTATATGAATCTTATTCTCCGGACCATTCCGGATCTCTTCGTGATATCCTAGATCCCATCCGAGACTCCGAACAACATTCGGCATCCCTATCAACATTCCATATCTACTAAACAACATCGAATCCTTAAGTGTGTCTCCCTACGATTCGTGAATTATGCGGACATGACCGAGACACTTCTCCGATCAATAACCTATAGAGGAATCTGGAAATTCATATGGCTCCCACATATTTCTATGATTACTTTGTGATCGAATGAACCACTTACATACGATACCAATTTCCCTTTGTCTCACGATAGTTTACTTATCCGAGGTTTTGATCGTCGGTATCTCTGCATACCTAGTTCAACCTCGTTACCGATAAGTACTCTTTTCTTGTTCCCTTGATATGTGATCCCTTGTGAGCCAGTCACATGCTTGCAAGCTAATTGGATGTCATTCCACCGAGAGGGCCCAGAGTATATCTATCTGTCATATGGATGGACAAATCCCACTCTTGATCCATGTGCCTCAACACATACTTTACGAACACTCAATGCCACCTTTATAGACACCCAGTCACGGTGTGGTGTTTGATGTAATCAAAGCATCCTTCCGGTGATGGTGATTAGCATGATCTCATGGTCGAAGGAATTAGGTTACTATGTATCAGAAAGCTTATAGCAAATGAACTATTGAAATGACTTGATCTTAATGCTACGCTTATCTATAGGAGTATATCCATCATACCATTCTCCTAATGATATGACGTTGTTGTTAATAACATCTCTATGTTCATGATCAGGAAACCATGATCATATATTAACCAACAAGCTAGTTTAACAAGAGGCTTTACTAGGGACTCTTTTATGTTTACAAATCACACAAGTATTAATGTTTCCGGTTAATACAATTTATCATAAGCATGAAGATATTATAATAACCACTTTATTATTGCCTCTTGGGCATATCTCCAACAGTCTCCCACTTGCACTAGAGTCAATAATATAGTTTCAAACCTTTGTGCATTCAACACCTATGGCTTTCCGGTGTTGTATTTACACGATTGCTAGTGGTCAACTGATCTCAGGATCCGACACTTTCAGGTCCGTGTGTAATTGTATGTCTTTGCGTCTCTACGCATCACTCATTCTCTAATGAGATGGCTTTGTATAAATTTGGTCCTTTGGTGAGACCTTTTAGTTCCTTGGGGTTAAAATATGTTGATAATATTGTCGTACAATATATCTTCATAGTACTATCCCGCTGTGAACCACACCTAGTTTGATAACAAACTACTTGACACAAATGCCCTCTTTTGCTGCTATTATAGCAGTCATAGTCTTAGCCTTTTGTTGTAGTATCTGTCACAATGTCTTAACTTTGGAAATCATCCAAATCCATTATGGAACTTACTTTCCATCATATTGTGCCACCCTTAGTTTAGATAGAGGTAAACTTAATTTGTACTTTGTGACAAAACTAGTATCAATGTAATACTTTTACAATGAACTAACCATCTATTTGTCACTTCTATAAAATAATATATTCTTAGTTCTTCTAAAAGATCATAAGAATATCTTTACTATCATCAGATAATCATATTATGAATCATTCTGGTATACGCTCATAACATTTAGAGCATAGGACATATCTGGATTTGTACACATCACAACATGATTAATAAAGTACTCTTTGTGATCAAGTATAAAAAAATACTTGAATCTTTATTCAATACTTCCCGTGCAACAAGAACCTTTCTTGTAGTTTCTATATTGAACTCATTCAATATCTCATCTATGTACTTCTGGCACAACCATATTAGCGTCTCAATTTATCCATATAGACATTGATGCCAAATATTCTGGTTCTGCCTAAGACTTTGTCACGACCCGGGATCAGGGCTAGACAAATACCAGATCATCTGATAAAAGCCTAACCTAAATTCCAAAACACGCAGGGTAAGATCGGTAACATTACAGAACATACAAACCATATATTAATAAGGTAAACTCTTAAGAGAGTTACAAACCAGTCATACAAGCCAAGGGTCACAGACCCATCATTAGATCAAACAACGGAAGCAATCAAGTTGTTCTAAACAACAAACTTAGCAAAGGGCCTAAGAGGCCATAATAAAAGTAGCGACCCTTCCATAGATCCTAGGCAGCTGCCCGGGAACCCCGACTACTCGTCAACCTCGACGTAGAAACCACCTTCAGTTGGGGTAGCATCATCTATAGAAACATCAACGAAGCAAGGCTGAGTACATGGTGTACTCCGCAAGACTTATGGCTAGTGTAGTTATTTTGCATAAAGCCATCTTTTGTTTGCAAAACAAGAGGGAGAAGAAACTCGTCTAGTCAGATCATTTTCAAAAGGGGATAAGAAGACTTCAACTATAGCTCTTAAATCCATCTTTGATATCCACCAAGCATCATCATCAACTAAACCACTCTTCCCAGACTACCCCCTCAACAACCCCGAATAAGTATTCCGGATCTCACTTTAATTGGCAAGTTTTATCATTCGGTTATAGTTCTCTATGATCACAGAATCCGTTCCCAATTCTTCCATAACCGTGGACACGACTTTTCAAAAATATTAATAACCCTGCAGGGGTGCACAACTTTACCCACACGTACCAACCGATTCTTAATGCCAATATATTAGCCCTCTTCCTTGGAAGGCCGAAAGAGAGTGGTTGGCCACGACCTTTATATTGCTTTCGCCGAGACCATGAGTCACGCACTAAGGATATGCCGCCGTAACAGGTCGAGTCCCGAAGTCGGTCCCTAGCGATGTGAACAGGGTTTGAGATTATGGATGCCGGGCATCTCCCATTCCCTGCCACGCTTACCTACCTGTATGAATGCACCTCCTTCACCTCCATTCAAGAAAAACCAATATGCGTATGTCGAATGGAAAGCCCAAACTATGTGACTCATGGAATCTACTAGGCAAGTTAGTTGGTCGAGGGGGTTTCCAGGCCCCCGTGTGGTTGTACGCTCGTCTTGGTCCAAGAGGAGAGAACATCAGGTTCTAAGGGTGGCAAGTATGGGACTACAAAAACCACAACACACGTGGCCTCCCATACAAGCCTTAGCATGTTTATCATCCACTTCTGATCACATCACCACATCCTTCTATACTAGATTCATTCGCATCTACGATGCATCACTGGAATGATCGGCATCGAAACACTAAGAATGGCTAAGCTTGACTGAACTTGTGGCACTAGCGACGCTCATAAGCCAAACCCTAGTTATGCTAGGAGCGGTGGATAAGGTAATATAGTTCACGGAGGATAACATGCATCAGATAGGATTACTCTGTCTACTGATAAAATACTGTTTGAACCAAATGCATATGACGTGAATGAAATACTTTGGAATCATAGGATTCATATGTATGAGTGGGGCTTCGCTTGCCTTGTCCGTTGTTGGATTGGTACTGCTCTTCGGTGGTGTTGACTTCAGCTTCGGGTTCGGTTCCTATTCGCGAGAACCAGTCACCGGAAAAGAGAAAGCAACACTCAACACATGGCATGTGCAATGCTCATACAATATGGATGATATGAAAAGTTAAACGGTGTTGAATTGAACCCTAAAACATGCTTGATCACTTTAGAGGGGGTTTCGAGGATCCAAACCCTAAAACAGGGGAATCATCGGAATCACCTGTGGGGTTCAATTGGTTCTTCTAATTAAACTTGCTATCAAAGTTGATTAACAATGTATGATTATAGCTTAGTTAGATAGGTTTCATTTTTCTGAACATTTTGGTATATTATTTGTATTTTTCTTATTTAAAATGAATTAGTTATGAATTTCCCAATTTTAATTCATTTTAAACATTTTTGGAATATTTAAATTAATTTCCAAACTTGGGCCCACATGTCAGACTTTTATTCATTTCAGAAAATATTTACATAAATTATTAAAATCCTGACAAGTATGGCCCACCTGTCATATTATTTTCTATTTACAGAAATGATTTACTGAAAATGAAAACAAAATAAAATAAAAGGATTACTGCATCAGCATGATGCAATGCTGACGTCAGCAATGGAGAGGAGCTCCAGATCGAGCTCGGTCTCGGCTACAGAGCGCGTATGGGGCTGAGAGAGGGGGTGCGCTGGACGCGGGTGTGCGTGCTGAACCAAATAGAGGCGGCGCCGCCCTGGAATGGTCGTCGAAGCACGACACACGGTGGCGCGCGGCGGCGGGCTTGCAGATGCTCGTGGCGCCGGCGATAGAGAGCGAGAGGAGGCGAGAGGAGAGGTCTGTGAGGACCGCGAGCTCACCACAAATGCAACGGAGAAGTCGGCGAGGCGAGGCGCGGTCGGGAAGCGCCGAAATCGTCGACGGAGAGCGGTGGATGGTGTCAGGAGAGAAGAAGTCGATGGCGAGGATTCCTTGCGCGTGGGGTCGATTCCTTTTACGAGCTTGCTCAGCACGGCGAGGCGAAGCTCCCTGCAAGCTCGGCTGTCCTTGGGGCGGCTGGAGACGGCGGAACGACGGCGAGGTCTGCACCTAGGGTTCGGGCGGAAGAGGGAAAACAGGGAAGAAGAGAAGCTAGGGTTGTCGATGGCAGCGCTGGAGCTCTTATAGGCTCGCGGGGGCGGCGGCGATGATCTTGGCGCGTGGTGGCGCATCGGGTGGCCGGCGGCGAGCCACCGAGCTGCTTTGGTGGCGGGAGGAAGACGACAGGGGTGAAGGGGTATGCGGGCCTGTCTGGGCCGGCTTGGGCCCCGGGTGGGCTTCCTGCTGGCGCCAAAGATAGAGAAGGAGAGGTGGGCTCGGCCCAGGGAGGGTTAGGGATAGTTTTATTTCCAGGAAATCCTTTTTTTTCTATTTTCTGATTTCCCCTTTTTTATTTTGAATTCAAATATGTTTTGAATGATTTTGAATTTACAGAATCTTTTGTATAATATCTAAAAACACTGCGGGGCACTTATAACTATTTGAGCTCCATTTTTTTTGATGATTTTCAAGATTTAGAACCATTTGAATTGATTCAAAAAGAGAGGGAAAGCTATTAGGATTTTACTTGCTCTTATTTGGTTAAATCTAAGTGCAAGTGTAATGCATGGATGAAATGCTCAAACATATCTTATTTATATTACACACAAGATGGTATGTTATAGCTCTACCCCACTTACAAGAATCTCGACCCAAGATTCCTAGGTTTTAGAGAAGAAGGCAGGGTACTCAGATCGAAGACGATCTTCGTGTTCCCAGGTTGCTTCTGACTCAGAGTGATGAGACCATTTAACTTTCAGGAACTTGATGGTTTGGCGACGAGTCTTGCGCTCGGTTTCATCAAGAATACGAACAGGGTATTCTCGGTAGGTTAGATCATCTTGGAGATCCAAAGTTTCATGGTCCACACCACGAATGGGATCTTTGAAGCAACGCTTGAGTTAAGGCACATGGAAAACATCATGAACCTCTGGAAAAGTTGAAGGTAGATCCAATTGGTAGGCAAGCTCACCCCGCTTGGAGAGAATGCGAAAGGGTCCAACGTAGCGAGGAGCCAATTTGCCTTTGATACCGAATCGATGGACTGCCTTCAGAGGAGTGACCCGGAGATAAACTTGATCACCAACTTCATAATGAACATCAAGATGATGACGATCATAGTTAGTCTTCTGACAAGATTAAGCGGCCTTCAGACGCTCTTGAATTATGCGCACTTGATCTTATGCTTCTTGGATCATGTCCGGACCAAAGAATTGTCTTTTGCCGGTTTCTATCCAGTTCAGCGGTGTTCGACATGTTCTCCCATACAGGAATTGGAAAGGTGCCATGCCCAAATTGGATTGAAAACTGTTGTTATAGGAGAACTCCACAAAAGGAAGACATTTCTCCCAGTTCTTTCCAAAGGATATGACACACGCTCGGAGCATGTCTCTTCAAGAATTTGATTCACTCTTTTAGTCTGACCACCAGTTTTAGGATGATAGGCTGTACTGAAGAAAACTTGAGTTCCCATTTCTTGTTGGATACTAGCCCAGATTTGGAAGTAAACAAACTTCCACGATCAGATATGATCTTCTTGGGTACACCATGGAGAACGACGATCCGGGATATGTATAGCTCTTCCAACTGGCTTGTACTAATGCTTTCCCGAACAGCAAGGAAGTGAGCAACTTTGGATAGTCGATCAATAACTACCCATATGGCATCATGTCCAGATTGTGTCTTTGGGAGTCCAGTGATAAAATCCGTACCAATTTCATCCCATTTCCACTCAGGAATTTTTAGCGGTTGCAGATGTTGAAGTCATTAGAGTTGAAGATGTTGAAGTCATTAGAGTTGAAGATGTTGAAGTCATTAGAGTTGAAGAAGTCCTTTGCACATGGTGAAGTCTTTGGTCATGGGGTAGGTTTTTCCATCAAGTTGAAGTAGAGGAGAAGTAGAGTTGAAACCAAAATGGTTAAAGAAAGAGTTTACAAGTGTTTTTTTTTGTAAATAAGTTTTTGGAACAAATACACTCCTATTTTTCTAAGGGTTTTGTCCAATCCTAGGTTTACAAATCCTACAGGCAACACAATGCTCTGATACCATCTGTAAAGTTCCCAACCTTTAATAAGGTAGAGATCCCTGTGTTTACAATGCTAGTCCCTGGATCAATAGCTAGCATCCACAGTTAAGATGTAATATCGAGAAACAAAGGTCATAATATAACTTTATAACCAGGAATAACATAAGTTTATTACATCAAACTTAGCTCATTTGGCTATTACATTACATTGCAACGGAAAAACTATAAGTATGGGTCCTTCATCTTCAAAGTGCCACAGGCAGATGTTGGTTGTAGACTTTGTAATCCTAATCAATCAATCTTCATTAAAATCAATCAAACCTGCAACATTACAAGTTACAGCCACAAGGGTCAATACATTTGGATTGTATTGGCAAGATTCACTACTGTGTATAATATGAGTTGATCCTATCAATACGTGCATATTTGGCTAAGTAGAGTTTAAGGCTTATTTGCATAAAGCAACATTTTATCCTATCTTTTCAAAAATGGTTTTGGTCCTTTGTCAAATCTCTTTTCCAAGAATCCCTTGAACTCCTTGGTAGAAACTCAAATGTTCAAGTCCTTGTCAAAATCTCTTGAGCTACTTGGTAACCCCAAGTGCAACAAGTTTTATCAAAATCTCATGAATTCCTTGGTAACCCCAAGTACATCATGCTCTTGAGCACCTTGGTAACCCCAAGTGCAACAAGTTTAACAAAATCTCTTTGAATTCCTTGGTTGACACACAAGGGCATCAAGTTTTTATATTAGAAGTTGGAATGTCGAGATCTCCCATAGTTCAAACTTTAGTTGCTCAGTATTGTCCATAACCGGGGACACGGCTAAGTACTTAGATTTTATTATCTTCTACAGAAGGAGTACACTTTACCCACATTACACAATCCCATCTTGTTGCCACCAGTGGCCTACTGGATTAGTGCTCACCAAGATGGAGTACTGGCAGATTGAGAATGTGACGAAGTCTTTCCAAAGGGTCCTCCCATACACCATTGCTAGCTTGCCTTCAGCACCCATGAAGCATTCCAGATCCCCATGTCCAGTTAACTGAAGACAGTGCATGGGTCTTCCCAATGTAGTTGACTAAGCCAGAGCCATAATAGCATGTGGTTGCACACGAAAGCCACAATTGGAGAAGCATGTTTGATCTCTAAGTTTCCTAGGTGGTTTTCTTTTGGAGCACAACACAAAGTGATAGCCATAGACATGGTTCCTTTTGTTGCCACCTTCTCCAAAACTTAAAGTATCCTCCACCTAGGTGGTTCATTGAGTCCTTGTTTTATTATGTAAAACACAAGTCTTTTTCTCAACCTTTGTAAAATCTCAACATGTATCTCTTTTCAAAACATAGCATGGCTAAGCATGTACAACTTCAATATTTTCACTAAGGAGTGTATAGGGAATCCTATTAGGATTTTGCATAGCTTAAGTATAGAAATAACTTTTCATGCATGTTTTCTCAATCCACTAAGTATAAAGGAAATAGTAGGACTTTTGTATGATAGTGTAACTTGCCTTTTTGGAAGGGAATGGTGGTTCACTCCTTGATCTTGCTAGTCTCACACTTTGCTAAATTCACTACAAGTCAATCAAGCAAGCACAAAATCAACTATCATTCCAAACCAAAGTCAAACAAACAATTTCACACTCATAAAGCAATGGAATCTAAGTCGTGCAATAGTATGCAAAGGATGGTTCTATTGCAAGGATGGTCTCCACTTGGTTTATAAACTTTGTGAGGTCCAAATTGGTCATTTACCAAAATGGCAAAGTCATTAGCAAGAGGGTTTCGTTCAAAATCCAATTTTAAATCCCTTCATTATTTTAAGTGGTGAAAATTATTATTCTCAATACCACAACCTTAAGTGGTTTCACTAAATAAGTTGTTGTTTCTCAAAACTTGGTATCTATGGTCAGTAGGTTTGGTCCAAAACATTTTCTCCAAAGTTCTTTACTCAAAATCATTTTCATAAGCAAATCAATAGTTTTATTTAGCTAGAAATGGACTAAACCAATTAATCCATTCTAATCTTTTCCAAATTCATTTTCAAAACCATGGGTTGGTTCCTAGGGTCAGTAAGGTCACTACAAACCATTTTGCAAAAGATTTAATCCTAAAATCAATTTTAATCAATTTTTCTACTCTAAACAAGCTCACAAAAGAATCTGCAAAATCAAGCAAGCTAACAGATACTATTTTATAAACTAAGGCCATGGTTGGTTAGGTCTTGTTTTCCTGAATCCAGTGATATAAAATTTGTAATTTTTGGACGTGTGGTTTGAAAGTTACAAAGGTTTGAAGTTTGCAAATAAATCTGTTTTCAAATTTCTTTTAAACAGACTTAGTGCCACGCGTCGTGTTCCTATTGGTCCATACCGGTTCGGTTGGATCGCGGCTGTGGGGCGTTGGATCTAGTTAGATCGAGTGGTCCATAGGACATACCCCTTCGGTGTTTAAGTAATCTATCCGATTCGTTCGATCCAGATCTAACGGCTACTACTGCCTGGTCACAGCTGGGCGGCGCTGCGCGGCGGCAGACGGCGGCGCACGGCCAGGCAGTGATGCTCCGGCGATTCTAGGAAGCGAGGATGACGGAGAAGGTGCTCACCGGGTTCGCGTGGTCGAGGTGGTGCTCAAGGTACTGCTGGCTTGACAAGGGGTGCTTGGGAACGGTGGCGATTGCTCGCCAGAGACCTCGTCGGCGTCGGGTGATTCTGTCCGCGGTCGAGGACGTCGCTGGAGATCGCCCTAAGGCAAAACAAAGGTGCAGTCAGATGCGCAGGACCAAGATAACGCTGTGTGCGTGAACGAGGAGTGAAGGGGCGGTCTGGTTCACCTGGAAAACGTTGTCTGAGAAGAAGCAGACGGCGGCGCTGTCGGAGCTTGTCAAAGCCGACGCTCCGGGGCGCCCGCGGTTGAATGAAGGGCACGGGGAGAAGCGTCTGGGAGTGGGGAAGCTACCAGCGTGCTCAGGGAGGCTCGGGGAGGTGTGGCTTGGCCGGAATCGACAGAGGGAGCTCGTCGGACCGAGGGTGGTGCGGCGAGAAATGGAGCAGCCTGGGGGCGAGTCGAGGCGTGGTGACAGAGGGGAACGGAGGGAAAGACGCAGGCATTTTATCGAGCATGGTCAAGGCGAGTAATGGTGGCTGCATTATGGTGAATTAAGGCCGCGGAATCTCTGCAGGAAACGGCGACGAGGGGGGGAAAGAAGCGGTCGTGCGGGTGTGATAGAAGAACAGGAGCGGTGGGGTCTACTTGTCAGTGGGAAAAGGAGAGAGGGGGAGGTCCACTGGTCAGTCTCTGCGTGGGTCGGAAGCGTGGTGTGGAACGTTTTCCTGCGGGGTGAGGAGCTGGGCTGGTTGGTGGCTTCCTGGGCTTGGCCGGCTGGGCTGGGTCCAAATCCATTTTTTTTTATTCTGTAACTTTTTCTTTTTCTATTTCTGATTTCTGTTTTGAATTTCAATCAACCGAACAACATTCAAATTATTTCAAATAATCACCAAACCTTGCACTAAGAATTTGGTTCTGTTTACTAGCACAAACCTTAATTCCAAATAATATTTTAAATCTTTTTAGGTTCCATTTATTCATAAAATGGATCATGGTTATTAATAAAATAGGATTTGGTTTATTTAATAAAATCTTTATTTGAAATCCAAATACTTTCAAAACCAAATCAGTAGGTTTTATTTGGAACTAGTGAATACTTGGAAACTTGTTTTAAAATAAAATAATCTTTTATTTTAGGGTTCATTAATAATTTAAATACAATAAACTTTCATTATTAATTCAGCTAGGATTTATTTTATTTAAAAGATTTATTTGGAAATTTAAAATAAACCCAAAACTCTTTAGTAGGTTTTATTTGGGAATCTAAAATACCTGGAAAACTTATTTTAAATAAATAATTAAATAAGTTTTGATGTTTTTGTAAATAGTAAAACCTTTATTAATAAAAACTTGGATATTAAATCCTTTAAATAAACCCTTGCTATTTTTATTCAAAGTAAAATGTTTTAATCCCACAGCTTGGCCAAGGTTTAATTTGGTTTTTTATAAAATAATCTTTGTTTATGAATCCACTTTTTCTTTTGAAAACCAAATCCTTTTATTTTAAAAGTTCCAAAATATTATTTCCAAAATATTTTGTTTTCCTTTATTTAAAATGTTTATCTTTTTAAATCCCTTTAGGATTTTTATTTAATTCAAATGGGTTTGAAGTTCCCCTTTAAATTCAAAAAGTTACTTCTGGCCCTGAAAATCAAACAAAGTTTTATTTTATTCATTTATTTTCACATTACAAGATTTGGAAAATCTTGGGATGTGACAGGCTACCACCCTTAAAATAAATCTCGTCCCGAGATTTGGGGAGGCTAGGATTACAAGCAAGTTCAAAACAACTAGGGTACTACCACCCTTAAAATTTTCAAACAAAAATTACATAATGTCCTTCTTGGGATCCTGGGAAAATTCTCTAACAAACATTTGCATGGTGTCCTTGGTGTCCATACTTGACTCATGGGCCAAGGTTGAGTTTCTCCATAGGCTTGTTCAACTTGTTCTTCATCTTTTCTGGACAGTTGCTTGCATAATGTCCCGGATTCTTGCAGTTGAAACAATGCATGTCCTTGAGTTCTTTACGTGGCTCTTGTGGACAAGTTGCTACATAGTGGCCTAACTCTTTGCAGTTGTTGCACCACACTTGGTCAATCTCTTTATTCTTCTTGTTCTCTGGGCATCCACTGGAGTAGTGTCCCATTTCCTTACATTTACGACATTGTGCAAGGCTCATGTCTTGCTTTTGTTTATTAAGTTTCTTTAGTCCTTTGAATTGGGTTGTCTTGTTTGGAGGTATAAGTGGTCCTTTTCCTTTGGTAGACTTGGATCCTTCTTGTTTCCTTTGTTCCACCATGGAGTAGATAGGACATTGGTTAGGAGTATGATCACTTCCTTCACATAGGTAGCAAGTAGCTTGAGAGGTAGGGCATTGTCCAACAGGATGTTCTTCTTCACAATTGGGGCATTGTCCTTCATGCTCCTTGGAAGTATGATCCTTGTCTCCACAAATAATGCAAGCTGGGGCAACATCTAGGATAACATTCTTGTCATCCTTGTTATCATAAACTCTTTTGGGATAGTTTTCTTCCATGCTGATAATTTGATTTGTCACCTTAAGCATCAGTTGGGATTGTTCTTCCAAAAACTTTTGCAGTGCTGGATCTTTATCACTATTGTTGGCTATGAACTGAGCTCTCAGTTGGTTCAACTGGTGTTGAGTTGCTATGAGCTCTTTCATGCTGTCAGCTTGGTTGGTATTGGTGTCGTCCGCTTTGATGTTGGAGTCCTTTGGAGTAGTCATCTGTTTGGGTTGAAGGGAGGTTAGAATAGGCAAGATATTTCTAAGGACTTGGTTCTAATCACACACATCACAATTCACACAAACAATGTGCATGCAATCATAAACAAAACAATTTACTCAAACAACAAAGTTCAAGCACATACTTAGGCAACAAAATATTTTTTTTTTGTTACACCACACAGGTTGGTGGGTTTGACTTAACTAAAATTTGGTGGTCCATCTATGTGGTTCACTTGTGATCTTTCCTTCCTTCTTGATTCTTCTTGTATGAGATCATGGTTTCCTTGAGAAAAACTCTTAGTTGCAATACTTCAAATGATGTAGGCTCCTTCTAACTTTTGCATTCCCTCAGTCTCTAAATCTTGAGTAAGATTTCCTTGTTTCACTTGTGGTCCTTAGTAGTTTCTAAGTTGGAAGTCCTTGGTGAACATGCTGAAGATGTTGAAGTCATTAGAGTTGAAGATGTTGAAGTCATTAGAGTTGAAGATGTTGAAGTCATTAGAGTTGAAGATGTTGAAGTCATTAGAGTTGAAGAAGTCCTTTGCACATGGTGAAGTCTTTGGTCATGGGGTAGGTTTTTCCATCAAGTTGAAGTAGAGGAGAAGTAGAGTTGAAACCAAAATGGTTAAAGAAAGAGTTTACAAGTGTTTTTTTTTGTAAATAAGTTTTTGGAACAAATACACTCCTATTTTTCTAAGGGTTTTGTCCAATCCTAGGTTTACAAATCCTACAGGCAACACAATGCTCTGATACCATCTGTAAAGTTCCCAACCTTTAATAAGGTAGAGATCCCTGTGTTTACAATGCTAGTCCCTGGATCAATAGCTAGCATCCACAGTTAAGATGTAATATCGAGAAACAAAGGTCATAATATAACTTTATAACCAGGAATAACATAAGTTTATTACATCAAACTTAGCTCATTTGGCTATTACATTACATTGCAGCGGAAAAACTATAAGTATGGGTCCTTCATCTTCAAAGTGCCACAGGCAGATGTTGGTTGTAGACTTTGTAATCCTAATCAATCAATCTTCATTAAAATCAATCAAACCTGCAACATTACAAGTTACAGCCACAAGGGTCAATACATTTGGATTGTATTGGCAAGATTCACTACTGTGTATAATATGAGTGGATCCTATCAATACGTGCATATTTGGCTAAGTAGAGTTTAAGGCTTATTTGCATAAAGCAACATTTTATCCTATCTTTTCAAAAATGGTTTTGGTCCTTTGTCAAATCTCTTTTCCAAGAATCCCTTGAACTCCTTGGTAGAAACTCAAATGTTCAAGTCCTTGTCAAAATCTCTTGAGCTACTTGGTAACCCCAAGTGCAACAAGTTTTATCAAAATCTCATGAATTCCTTGGTAACCCCAAGTACATCATGCTCTTGAGCACCTTGGTAACCCCAAGTGCAACAAGTTTAACAAAATCTCTTTGAATTCCTTGGTTGACACACAAGGGCATCAAGTTTTTATATTAGAAGTTGGAATGTCGAGATCTCCCATAGTTCAAACTTTAGTTGCTCAGTATTGTCCATAACCGGGGACACGGCTAAGTACTTAGATTTTATTATCTTCTGCAGAAGGAGTACACTTTACCCACATGACACAATCCCATCTTGTTGCCACCAGTGGCCTACTGGATTAGTGCTCACCAAGATGGAGTACTGGCAGATTGAGAATGTGACGAAGTCTTTCCAAAGGGTCCTCCCATACACCATTGCTAGCTTGCCTTCAGCACCCATGAAGCATTCCAGATCCCCATGTCCAGTTAACTGAAGACAGTGCATGGGTCTTCCCAATGTAGTTGACTAAGCCAGAGCCATAATAGCATGTGGTTGCACACGAAAGCCACAATTGGAGAAGCATGTTTGATCTCTAAGTTTCCCAGGTGGTTTTCTTTTGGAGCACAACACAAAGTGATAGCCATAGACATGGTTCATTTTATTGCCACCTTCTCCAAAACTTAAAGTATCCTCCACCTAGGTGGTTCATTGAGTCCTTGTTTTATTATGTAAAACACAAGTCTTTTTCTCAACCTTTGTAAAATCTCAACATGTATCTCTTTTCAAAACATATCATGGCTAAGCATGTACAACTTCAATATTTTCACTAAGGAGTGTATAGGGAATCCTATTAGGATTTTGCATAGCTTAAGTATAGAAATAACTTTTCATGCATGTTTTCTTAATCCACTAAGTATAAAGGAAATAGTAGGAATTTTGTATGATAGTGTAACTTGCCTTTTTGGAAGGGAATGGTGGTTCACTCCTTGATCTTGCTAGTCTCACACTTTGCTAAATTCACTACAAGTCAATCAAGCAAGCACAAAATCAACTATCATTCCAAACCAAAGTCAAACAAACAATTTCACACTCACAAAGCAATGGAATCTAAGTCATGCAATAGTATGCAAAGGATGGTTCTATTGCAAGGATGGTCTCCACTTGGTTTATAAACTTTGTGAGGTCCAAATTGGTCATTTACCAAAATGGCAAAGTCATTAGCAAGAGGGTTTCGTTCAAAATCCATTTTTAAATCCCTTCATTATTTTAAGTGGTGAAAATTATTATTCTCAATACCACAACCTTAAGTGGTTTCACTAAATAAGTTGTTGTTTCTCAAAACTTGGTATCTATGGTCAGTAGGTTTGGTCCAAAACATTTTCTCCAAAGTTCTTTACTCAAAATCATTTTCATAAGCAAATCAATAGTTTTATTTAGCTAGAAATGGACTAAACCAATTAATCCATTCTAATCTTTTCCAAATTCATTTTCAAAACCATGGGTTGGTTCCTAGGGTCAGTAAGGTCACTACAAACCATTTTGTAAAAGATTTAATCCTAAAATCAATTTTAAACAATTTTTCTACTCTAAACAAGCTCACAAAAGAATCTGCAAAATCAAGCAAGCTAACAGATACTATTTTCTAAACTAAGGCCATGGTTGGTTAGGTATTGTTTTCCTGAATCCAGTGATATAAAATTTGTAATTTTTGGACGTGTGGTTTGAAAGTTACAAAGGTTTGAAGTTTGCAAATAAATCTGTTTTCAAATTTCTTTTAAACAGACTTAGTGCCACGCGTCGTGTTCCTATTGGTCCATACCGGTTCGGTTGGATCGCGGCTATGGGGCGTTGGATCTAGTTAGATCGAGTGGTCCAGAGGACATACCCCTTCGGTGTTTAAGTAATCTATCCGATTCGTTCGATCCAGATCTAACGGCTACTACTGCCTGGTCACAGCTGGGCGGCGCTGCGCGGCGGCAGACGGCGGCGCACGGCCAGGCAGTGATGCTCCGGCGATTCTAGGAAGCGAGGATGACGGAGAAGGTGCTCACCGGGTTCGCGTGGTCGAGGTGGTGCTCAAGGTACTGCTGGCTTGACAAGGGGTGCTTGGGAACGGTGGCGATTGCTCGCCGGAGACCTCGTCGGCGTCAGGTGATTCTGTCCGCGGTCGAGGACGTCGCTGGAGATCGCCCTAAGGCAAAACAAAGGTGCGGTCAGATGCACAGGACCAAGATAACGCTGTGTGCGTGAACGAGGAGTGAAGGGGCGGTCTGGTTCACCTGGAAAACGTTGTCGGAGAAGAAGCAGACGGCGGCGCTGTCGGAGCTTGTCAAAGCCAACGCTCCGGGGCGCCCGCGGTTGAATGAAGGGCACGGGGAGAAGCGTCTGGGAGTGGGGAAGCTACCAGCATGCTCAGGGAGGCTCGGGGAGGTGTGGCTTGGCCGGAATCGACAGAGGGAGCTCGTCGGACCGAGGGTGGTGCGGCGAGAAATGGAGCAGCCTGGGGGCGCGCGAGTCGAGGCGTGGTGACAGAGGAGAACTGAGGGAAAGACGCAGGCGTTTTATCGAGCATGGTCAAGGCGAGTAATGGTGGCTGCATTATGGTGAATTAAGGCCGCGGAATCTCTGCAGGAAACGGCGACGAGGGGGGGAAAGAAGCGGTCGTGCAGGTGTGAGAGAAGAACATGAGCGGTGGGGTCTACTTGTCAGTGGGAAAAGGAGAGAGGGGGAGGTCCACTGGTCAGTCTCTACGTGGGTCGGATGCGTGGTGTGGAACGTTTTCCTGCGGGGTGAGGAGCTGGGCTGGTTGGTGGCTTCCTGGGCTTGGCCGGCTGGGCTGGGTCCAAATCCATTTTTTTTATTCTGTAACTTTTTCTTTTTCTATTACTGATTTCTGTTTTGAATTTCAATCAACCGAACAACATTCAAATTATTTCAAATAATCACGAAACCTTGCACTAAGAATTTGGTTCTGTTTAGTAGCACAAACCTTAATTCCAAATAATATTTTAAATCTTTTTAGGTTCCATTTATTCATAAAATGGATCATGGTTATTAATAAAATAGGATTTGGTTTATTTAATAAAATCTTTATTTGAAATCCAAATACTTTCAAAACCAAATCAGTAGGTTTTATTTGGAACTAGTGAATACTTGGAAACTTGTTTTAAAATAAAATAATCTTTTATTTTAGGCTTCATTAATAATTTAAATACAATAAACTTTCATTATTAATTTAGCTAGGATTTATTTTATTTAAAAGATTTATTTGGAAATTTAAAATAAACCCAAAACTCTTTAGTAGGTTTTATTTGGGAATCTAAAATACCTGGAAAACTTATTTTAAATAAATAATTAAATAAGTTTTGATGTTTTTGTAAATAGTAAAACCTTTATTAATAAAAACTTGGATATTAAATCCTTTAAATAAACCCTTGCTATTTTTATTCAAAGTAAAATGTTTTAATCCCACAGCTTGGCCAAGGTTTAATTTGGTTTTTTATAAAATAATCTTTGTTTATGAATCCACTTTTTCTTTTGAAAACCAAATCCTTTTATTTTAAAAGTTCCAAAATATTATTTCCAAAATATTTTGTTTTCCTTTATTTAAAATGTTTATCTTTTTAAATCCCTTTAGGATTTTTATTTAATTCAAATGGGTTTGAAGTTCCCCTTTAAATTCAAAAAGTTACTTCTGGCCCTGAAAATCAAACAAAGTTTTATTTTATTCATTTATTTTCACATTACAAGATTTGGAAAATCTTGGGATGTGACAAACACATTCCTTGATCTTGGTAACTTCATCATCTTCCTTTTGAGCTTCCTTGATTTGGTCCTCGAGAGAATATTTTATTCAAGGTTAGCAAGGAATCCATAAGGAACTACTTCAAGGTTAAGACGCTTGATTTCCTCGTAGAGAACAGGTTGGGCTTGTGAAATCATCAGATTGTTGCAATAAGACTTCCGACTTAGCGCATCAGCAACGACGTTGGCTTTGCCGGGTTGATAGATGAGACCCAAATCATAATCTTTGATGAGTTCCAACCATCGTATTTGCCTGAGATTCAGATCTGGCTGGGTAAAGAGATACTTTAGGCTTTGATGATCCGAGTAAAGTTCACAACGGTTACCGATGAGGTAATGTCGCCATTGCTTAAGAGCATGAACAACAGCAGCGAGCTCGAGATCATGGGTTGGATAATTGTTCTCATGTGGCTTCAACTGCCGAGAAGCATAGGCCACTACATGACCATCTTGCATCAACACACAACCGAGCCCTTAGAGAGAAGCATCACAATAGATAACGAAGTCCTTGCTTGTGTCCGGAAGAACAAGCACATGTGCTGTGGTTAGCTTGGTTTTCAAAGCATGGAAACTTTCTTCTGCCTTTTCTGACCATTAAAACTTCTTATCTTCCTTAAGAAGATCGTTCATAGGCTTGGCTATCTTGGATAAGTTCTCGATGAATCGGCGGTAATATCTAGCCATTCCGAGAAAACTTCGGACTTCCTTGGCTGAAGTAGGTGATTTCCATTCCAGAATGGTCTGAACCTTATCCGGTATGACAGAAACACCACTTGCAGACACAACGTGACCAAGGAAGACGAGCTCTTGTAACCAGAACTCACATTTGGAAAACTTGGCATAGAGACGATGTTCTCGAAGTTTAGTCAATACCAAACGTAGATGTTCGACATGCTCTTCTTCGGTCTTGGAGTAGATTAGAATGTCATCAATGGATACCACGACGAACTTGTCGAGATACTCTATGAAGACGGAGTTCATGAGCCGCATAAATGTGGCAGGGGCATTGGTTAACCCGAAGGACATCACTGTATACTCGTAAAGACCATAACGAGTTGTGAATGTTGTCTTTGGGATATCTTCCTTTCTGATGTTGATTTTATGATACCCTGATCTTAAGTCCATTTTGGAGAAGATAGTGGCACCACTTAATTGATCAAAGAGGTCATTTATCCGGGGAAGTGGGTACTTATTCTTGATTGTCACCGTGTTGAGTGGATGGTAATCAACCACCAATCTTGGAATATTTGCATCCCGCTTCTTGACAAAGATGGTAGGGCAACCCCAAGAGGATGTACTAGGTTGGATGTATCCTAGACCCTCTAAATCTTCAAGTTGCTTCTTCAACTCAACCAACTCATGAGGAGGCATGCGATAAGGTCTTTTAGAGATAGGAGCAGTTCCAGGAACTAGCTCTATGACAAAATCCACACTTCGATCAGGTGGCATGCCAGGCAACTCTTCAGGAAAGACATCCGGGAAATCACAGACTATATGGACATCTTGGACCTCGAGAGCAGGTAGGACGTCCATGACATACAACTCCGAGAAAGGTTTAAGAACTGCTGACGGAGACTTTGAACCATTAGTCCAATACTAGACAGTTATGCCAGCAGGAGAGGTTACAGAAACTGTTCTGAGTGCACAGTCAATGAAGGCTTGATACTTGGTTAACCAGTCCATGCCCAGAATGACATCAATGTCACATGACTTGAGTGCAACGAAAGAAGTGGGGAACTTCTGGTAGGCTATGTCAATCTCATTCCCATGACTAACCATAGTGGTGAACCAGCTAGAACCCGGGGAATGGATGGTCAAAGGGGTGGACAAGGGTTCAAAATTTATCCCATGCTGTTGAGCAAACAGATTTGACATGAATGTATGCGATGCTCCAGAATCAAACAAGACTGTTGCGAGAATTGAATTGACACGGAGCGTACCCAGAATGATGCGTGGATCTTCCTGAGCTTCCTCAACAGTGACATGGGTCAGACGACCACGTCCAGCACCTTGAGATTTATCATTCTTCTTTGCCTGCTGATCATTGCGTCCGGCAGCCCTTTGGGAACACTCCCTTGAGTAGTGACCAGGATGACCACAGGAGTCACAGGTAACCCCAGTGTGAGAACCAGCAGGAGGGTGATAGTTTGATCCACCAGTATTTGACTGTGGCTGACGAGAATTATTGCCAGAAGACTTGGGCGCATAAGGAGCACGAGGCACAACACTGTATGGAACAAAGACACGGTGCTTCTTGTTGCCAGAAGAATAAGCACGAGAATTTCCTTCTTCACGCTTCTGAGAGACTTCCATATCCTTCCTTCCATGCTCCAGAGTAAGAGCCTGATTGTGCAAGTCCTGGAAAGACTGAAACTTGAAGGGCAACAACTCGTAGCGAAGTGCAGGGTTAAGTCCTTTACGGAACAGCTCTTGCTTATCTTCATCATTGGTCACATCCCTGGTTGCATAATGAGCCAGGCGAGTAAACTCACGCCCATAGGTTTCAATATCCTTGCGCCCCCGAGTCAGATCTAGAAACTCCCTCCTTTTGAGGTCCATGATGGGCTTAGGGATATATGAGGCACGACATGCTGCAACAAACTCCTCCCAGGTAACGACATGTCCCTGAGCTTGCAGATTCTGAAAACCTTCCCACCAAACACCAGCCTCACCTTCCAGTTGATAGGTGGCGAAGTTGACACGCTCAGCGGGAAGGATTCGGAGAGCACTGAACTTGTGCTCTATGGTGCGGAGCCAATCATCAGCTTCAAGGGGCTCCTTAGAATGGGTGAATATTGGAGCAAAAGAGCGGATGAAATCTCCAAGTGTGACACAGTCGTCAGGACGACGTTCAGTGTTCTGCGCCACATGCTCCAGAAGGCGTTCATTCCGCAGATGGTTGGTCTCAATGTTGTTGAGAACCTCGTCCATTGTGGGAGGTCGCGGAAGTTCCTGATCAGCATCGTTGTTTCCTCGACGGCCAACGGATCCACGGGTACCAGCCGGCATCCTGAGGAGAAAACAGAAACCATGAGAATGGATTCACCAAAAAGGGTACAGCAAAGAATGGCAAAACCATATCAAAGGATCATGGTAGAGGTGAACATGTGGATGAAAACTATATCAATGCATTAAGTATGGCAGTAGAACAAGCATACGAAACGTATATGCTACCAACTTAGATACAAACCATAACAATGGAATGCAAGCATGATATGATACCAACAAGTCACAAAAGAGTTGAGAGCGGGAGTGGAGGCATCCTTAGCAAAGTTGAAAAACAATGCTTCAATTGCACAGATATATCTTGGAGACTCTGAGCATTGCAACCAAGTACGGAGTACTATGGTAAAACAACCCAAACACGTATATCCTAAGAGTTTGAAATGATAGACAAGAAGTGAAAACCTTGCAAAGCAAACGAGGTAAGATAACTCAGCAATAGAACAACCTTGGATAAGGAGTAAAAAGAGTCCTATTCAGAGTTTTGCAAATAGTTTTTAGCTTTCAAATAGTTTTCTCAGACTCTAGACTCAACATCGACCAGCTAGAAGGGTTTCCTACAGGCAGTCCTGCTCTGATACCAAAATCTGTCACGACCCGGGATCAGGGCTAGACAAATACCAGATCCTCATCTGATAAAAGCCTAACCTAAATTCCGAAACACGCAGGGAAATATCGTAACATTACAGAACATACAAACCATACATTAATAAGGTAAACTCTTAAGAGAGTTACAAACCAGTCATACAAGACAGGGGTCACAGACCCATCATTACATCAAACAACATAAGCAATCAAGTTGTTCTAAACAACAAACTTAGCAAAGGGCCTAAGAGGTCATAATAAAAGTAGCGACCCTTCCATAGATCCTAGGCTGCTGCCCGGGAACCCCGACTATTCGTCGACCTCGACGTAGAAACCGGGGTAGCATCATCTGTAGAAACATCAACGAAGCAAGGCTGAGTACAGGGTGTACTCTGCAAGACCTATGGCTAGTGTAGTTATTTTGCATAAAGCCATCTTTTGTTTTGCAAAACAAGAGGGAGAAGAAACTCGTCTAGTCAGATCATTTTCAAAAGGGGATAAGAAGACTTCAACTATAGCTCTTAAATCCATCTTTGATATCCACCAAGCATCATCATCAACTGAACCACTCTTCCCGGACTACCCCCTCAACAAACCCGAGGAAGTATTCCGGATCTCACTTTAATTGGCAAGTTTTATCATTCGGTTATAGTTCTCTATGATCACAGAATCCGTTCCCAAGTCGTCCATAACCGTGGACACGGCTTTTCGAAAAGATTATAACCCTGCAGGGGTGCACAACTTTACCCACACGTACCAACTGATTCTTAATGCCAATATATTAGCCCTCTTCCTTGGAAGGCCGACAGAGAGTGGTTGACCACGACCTTGTAGGGGTCCCAACCTTAGATAAGATTGATCCCTCCTGTGTTTACAATGCTAGTCCCTGGATCAATAGCTAGCATCCACAGTTTAGATGTAATATCAAGAAACAAAGGTCATAATATAACTTTATAACCAGGAATAACATAATTTATTACATCTTACATAGCTCATTTGGCTATTACAATACATTGCAGCGGAATAATTATAGTCATGGGTCCTTCATCTTCATAGTGCCACAGGCAGATGTTGGTTGTAGACTTTGTAATCCTAAACAATCAATCTTCACTAAAATCAATCAAACCTGCAACATACAAGTTACAGCCACAAAGGGTCAATACATTTTGAATTGTATTGGCAAGTGATACTATGGTAGTATAGTGGAGTCTATCATCTATATGCATTTGGCTAAGTGGAGTTGAGGCTTGCATTGCTCAAATTATATTTTTCCTTAACATTTGAAAATACTAAGTTTTTGCTTGACAAAATCATTTTTCCTCAATCAAAGATTTCAAGATCCTTGTACCAAGCCATCTCTCCATCAATGATTGAAGAATTCAAACAACCCTTGTTCAAACCACAAGATTTTAATTTAGAAATTTGAATGATGAGATTCTTGATTGCTTCCATGTCTTGATGCTCAAATTGTCCTTTACCAGGGACATGGCTAAGTACTTAGATTTTACACTCCGCAGAGGTGGTGCACTTTACCCACAAGACTTGGTTTCCCAAGACAAAATCTTTCAGAAGCCTTCCCTTAGACCAAAATGGACGCGCTCCAACCTATCAAACACTACCACCCACTGTCCATATGGCTAAGTTCTTGCAACCTATATGATCATGGCAGAGCCCATATTGCCAAGTGGTTGCACTTGAAGCTTCTCAACATTTGACATCTCAAATCTCTTTGTTTCCTGGGTGGCCATCCACAAGTGAGATACACAATCCAAGTCCATGGCATTGTGAACCACTCAACATAACCCAATCCTTCCATTTCCACCCAGGTGATACATTAACTTAGTTGTTTTATTAAACAAAATCACAAGTCCTTAGACTTAGAATATTTTTCCATAGTGTGAATATATATTCCACCCATGTTTTCTATTAGCTAGGCTAAGCTTGGTAGTAATAGGGAACTTAACTTATGAAATCCTACTAAGGATTCATCTTCTAGGTTTTCCTATAGCAAGTTCTATACTTAGAAAAATTCATGCAAGTTTTACTTAGCAAAATCACTAATGCATAGTGAAAGTAATAGGATAGAAAGTATGAAGCATCACTTGCCTTTTTGGTAGAGTATAGGTTCACTTCTTGATCTTTGCAACAATCACACTCTTCAAGTCTCTACAAATCAATCAAGCAAGGCACAAACTCAATCTACCAATCAAGCAAAACAACACACATAAATAACAAAGTCAAAGAAATGCATGCAAGCATGCCAAGCTTTGTTTTGTTTGAAAAAGTGGTTCCTAGTGGGTCATAATCATTTGGGTACATCTAATGGTCATTTCCTAAAGTGGCCAAGTCATTTGCAAAAGGTTTCACTTTAAAACCATTTTCAAAACAAAGTGTTATTTTATGTGGTGTAGAAATATTTTTATTAAGGCATTAGCCTATAGGTTTCACCAAATGAGTTGCTATTGCAAAACTTGGTGTTTTTGGGTCAGTAGGTTTGGTCCAAACATTTCCTTGAAGTTTTCTTTTCATAAATATTTTTATAACAAAAACCATTCTTTTTATTTGGCTAGAAAATGACTAAGTCAAGTAATCTAACCTAAATCTTACAAAAATCATTTTTAATACCAAGGGTTGGTTCCTAGGGTCAGTAAGGTCACAACAATCCAATTTGCAAAAGTTTTATCCTTAAATTCAATTTTAAACAATTTTTATACTCTAAACAAGCTCACAAAAGTTTCTGCAAATTCAAACAAGCTAACAGATAATATTTTCAAAACTAAGGCCATGGTTAGCTAGGGCTTGTTCTCCTGAATTCATTGATATAAAATTTGTCAAATTTGGACGTGTGGTTCAAAAGTTATAAGGGTTTGAAGTTTGCAAATAATTCTGATTCAAAAATCTGTTTTAAACTAGAGCTGGCCACGCGTCATGTTTTAATTGGCCGAAAACGGTTCGCACGGATCGCGCACTGCAGGCCGTTAGATCTAAGTCATATCGCACGGTTCAGAGCTAGTGTACCCTTTCAGTTAAATGAATCTATTGCATTCGTTGGATTTAAATCGAACGGCTACGGTGCGACTGACCAGAGGAGGGCGGCGCTAGCGGCGACAGACGGCGGCGCGGGCTCTGGCGGTGAAGTTCTGGCTAACACAGGAAGCGAGAGAGAGGGAGGAGTGGCTCACAGTGATCGCAAGGTCGTGGGGAAGCTCGACGTGGTTTCGAGGAGGCGAGGGGCGCACTGGGGCGGTACCAATCGCTCGCCGGAGTTCCTGCTTCCGTCAGGCACGCTCGGTTGTTGTCGGGTACGAGGCTACAAGGCACGCCGGTGCATAACAGAGGGAGCGTTAGACACGTACGAGGAAGGGGAGTACGATAGTGTCAACTAGAGAGGAGGGGGCGGTCAGGGATTACCAGAGGAGCTCGTCGGAGTTGACCTAACCGTCGGTGGCGCTCAGACGAAGACGAAGGCGAGGCTATGGGGTATGCGTGGGTGAACGGAGGCCATGGGCAGGTGCGCGAGATGATGGGGATCAAGCTGGTGTGAGCTAGGAGGTAGGAGAGGGTCGGGGCTCGCCGGAATTTGACAGGGAACTCGTCGGTGGCACTGAGGCTTCGAGCAAAATTGTGGACACCCTGGGGCTCTGGTGGTGTGATGACTGGAAGGAGAGGGAGAGGGGAGGGAGGCGAGTTTACGAGCATCATCACTGGGCGGAGTTAGTGCGTCATTTAGGTGAATTGAACACGAGCAATCGTCGCTGGAAACGGCCGGAGTGAGGGGAAGAATTGGTCGCGCGGGTGAGGAGGATAAACAGTGGAGCGGGGTCCATTCGTCAGTGGGAAAAGGAGGGAGAGGGAGGGTCCACCTGTCATCTGCTCAGCGGGCTCTTTCTGCGGTGAAGAAAACGGTTCGGGGGGGGGGGGAGAATAGGAGCTAGGCTGGACTGGGCTGGTCTGGGCTGCTGTTGGGCCACTTTGTTGGGCTGGTCTGTTTCCTCTATTTTTTTCTGTCTATTTGTTTTATTCTTTTCTAATTCTTTTTCTGTTTTGAAATTCAAACAATCAAACACATTCAAAATGATCCAAACAATTATCAAGCTTTTCAAATATGAATTTGGTTCTGCTTAACATCATAATTCACATTCTAAAATAAAATATTATTTTAAATCTTTTAAGGTTCCATTTATTAATTAAATAAATGGATCATTAGTTATTTAATAAAATAGGGTTTGTTTTATTTAATAAAATTTTCATTTAAAATCCAAAATGTTTTCAAAACCCAAACAGTAGGTTTTATTTGGAAATAAAGAATATTTGGAAAACTTGTTTAAAATAAAATAATCCTTTTACTTTAGGGTCCATTAATAATTAAATAAAATGGAACTTAGTTATTAAATCAAAATAGGGTTTGATTTTATTAATAAAATCTTTATTTGAACTTAAATATTTTCAAACTAAAATTGGTAGGTTTAATTTGGGAATTATATAATATTTGGAAATTTGTTTTAAAACAAAATAACATTTTATTTTAGAGTCTACTATTAATTAAATATAATAGACTTTCTTTAATAAATCCCATAGGATTTGTTTTATTGAGATATTTATTTTGAAATCTAGAATAAGGCCAAAACACTTTAGTAGGTTTTATTTGAGAATATAAATATTTGGAAACTTATTTAAAGTAATTAAATAAGTTTTAGGGTTTTATTTAAAATGGAATAAGCCTTTATTTTAATAAAATTTGGATATTAAATCCTTATTATTTTATTTAAATAAACCTTTGCTATTTTTATTCAAAACAAAATGTTTTAATTCCAAAGTTTGGCCCAGGTTTCATTTGGCTTTATAAAATAATCTTTATTTATAAATCCATCTTTTCTTTTGAATACCAAATCTTTTATTAAAAGATTCAAAATAGTAATACCAAAATATTTTATTTTCCTTTATTTTAAAAAAAATTGTTTATCTTTTTAAATCTCTTTAGGATTTATTTGATTCAAATGGGTTTGAAGTTCCATTTGAGTTCAAAAAGTTTCTTCTGGCTCTGAAAATCAATCAAAGTTTTATGTTATTCATTTATTTTCACATTACAAGATTTGGAAAATCTTGGGATGTGACAGACCTTTACCTTGCTTTCACCGAGACCATGAGTCACGCACTAAGGAGATGCCGCTGTAACGGGTCGAGTCCCGAAGTCGGTCCCTAGCAATGTGAACGGGGTTTGAGATTACGGATGCCGGGCATCTCCCATTCCCTGCCACGCTTACCTACCTGTATGAATGCACCTCCTTCACCTCCATTCAAGAACAACCAATATGCGTATGTCGAATGGAAATCCCAAACTATGTGACTCATGGAATCTACTAGGCAAGTTAGTTGGTGGAGGGGGTTTCCAGGCCCCCGTGTGGTTGTATGCTCTTCTTGTTTCAAGAGGCGAGAACATCAGGTCCTAAGGGTGGCAAGTATGGGACTACAAAAACCACAACCCACATGGCCTCCCATACAAGCCTTAGCATGTTTATTATCCACTTCTGATCACATCACCACATCCTTCTATACTAGATTCATTCGCATCTCCGGTGCATCACTGGAATGATCAGCATCGAAACACTAAGCATGGCTAAGCTTGACTAAACTTGTGGCACTAGCGATGCTCATAAGCCAAACCCTAGTTATGCTAGGAGCGGTGGATAAGGTAATATAGTTCACAGAGGATAACATGCATCAGATAGGATTACTCTGTCTACTGATAAAAGACTGTTTGAACCGAATGCATATGACGAGAATGAAATACTTTGAAATCATAGGATTCATATGTATGAGTGGGGCTTCGCTTTCCTTGTCTGTTGTTGGACTGGTACTGCTCTTCGGTGGCGTTGACTTCAGCTTCGAGTTCGGTTCCTATTCGCGAGAACCAATCACTAGAAAAGAGAAAGAAACACTCAACACATGGCATGTGCAATGCTCATACAATATGGATGATATGACAACTTAAACGGTGTTGAATTGAACCCTAAAACATGCTTGATCACTTTAGAGGGGGTTCCGAGGATCCAAACCCTAAAACAAAGGAATCATCGGAATCACCTGTGGGATTCAATTGGTTCTTCTAATTAAACTTGCTATCAAAGTTGATTAACAATGTATGATTATAGCTTAGTTAGATATTTTTCATTTTTCTGAACATTTTGGTATATTATTTGTATTTTTCTGATTTAAAATGAATTAGTTATGAATTTCCCAAATTTTAATTCATTTTAAACATTTTTGGAATATTTAAATTAATTTCCAAACTTGGGCCCACATGTCATACTTTTATTCATTTCAGAAAATATTTACAGAAATTATTAAAATCCTGACAAGTATGGCCCACCTGTCATATTATTTTCTATTTACAGAAATGATTTACTAAAAATGAAAACAAAATAAAATAAAAGGATTACTGCATCAGCATGATGCAATGCTGACGTCAGCAACGGAGAGGAGCTCCAGATCGAGCTCGGTCTCGGATATAGAGCGCGCGGGGGGCTGCGAGAGGGGGTGTGCTGGACGCGGGCGTGCGTGCTGAGCCAAATAGAGGCGGCGGCGCCCTGGAATGTTCGTCGGAGCACGGCACACGGCGGCGCCCGGCGGCGGGGCTTGCAGATGCTCGTGGCGCCGGCGACAGAGAGCGAGAGGAGGCGATAGGAGAGGTTTGTCAGGACCGCAGGCTCACCAAAGATGCGATGGAGAGGTCGGCGAGGCAAGGCGCGGTCGGGAAGCGCCGGAATCATCAACGGAGAGCGGCGAACGGCGTCGGGAGAGAAGAAGTCGATGGCGAGGATTCCTTGCGCGTGGGGTCGATTCCTTTTACGAGCTTGCTCAGCACGGCGAGGCGAAGCTCCCTGCAAGATCGGCTGGCCTTGGGGCGGCCAGAGACGGCGGAAGGACAGCGAGGTCTACACCTAGGGTTCGGGCGGAAGAGGGAAAATGGGGAAGAAGAGAAGCTAGGATTGTCGATGGCGGCACTAGAGATCTTATAGGCGCGCGGCGATGATATTGGCGCGCGGCAGCGCATCGGGTGGCCGGCGGCGAGCCACCGAGCTACTTCGGCAGTGGGAGGAAGACGACAGGGGTGAAGGGGTGCGCGGGCCTGGCTGGGCCGGCTTGGGCCCCGGGTGGGCTTCCTGCTGGCACTAGGGGGAGTTAAGGAGAGGCGGGCTCGGCCTAGGGAGGGTTAGGGATAGTTTTATTTCCAGGAAATCCTTTTTTTGCTTTTTTCTGATTTCCCCTTTTTATTTTGAATTCAAATCTGTTTTGAATGATTTTGAATTTACAGAATCTTTTGTATAATATCTAAAAACACTGCGGGGCACTTATAACTATTTGAGCTCCATTTTTTTTGAGGATTTTCAAGATTTAGAACCATTTGAATTGATTCAAAAAGAGAGGGAAAGCTATTAGGATTTTACTTGCTCTTATTTGGTTAAATCTAAGTGCAAGTGTAATGCATGCATGAAATGCTCAAACATATCTTATTTATATTACACACAAGATGGTATGTTACAACCTTTCATCGAGATGAAATTCTTAACCTATGTCAATAAAAATATATATCATTTCTAATCAACAATATGTCTTCCATATAATGTATTAGAAATATGTCTTAGCGCTCCCACTTAATTTCTTGTAAATGCAAGCATCTTCATTGTCTCCGATGAAATTAAACTCTTTTAACAGTTTCATCATAGTGAAGATTCCAAATCCGCGATGGTTACTCAACCATTGAAGTTTGCATATGCATTTAGCATCCTTTGAATTAACAAAACCCTTTGGACCGTGTCATGCACACGTCCTAGGTAACCATTCTATTAGAAAAACTTGTTTTGTTTATTCAACTACCAGATAACAAAATTATATGTAGTGGTTGCTACATTAATCCGTCTAGACTAAATATCGCTTAATGGAAGATCAGATCTTGTCATAATCAACTCTTTGAACATTGTCGTGAACTCTTTCCCGACATGTCGATAATTTCATAGATGTGAAACATCCATGTCTATTTCTTTATAGATCCAAACACGACTGTAAGGTTTTACACCTTTCCAGAGGGTCTTTCAAATTCAAATATTGATTTCTCGTGTGTGTAACTATCATGGATTTTATGGCTTCAAGCCATTTGACGGAGTCAGGGCCCATCATCGCTTCTTTGCATGTAGTCGGTCCATCATTGTCAAACAACAAGATTTACTTTCAAATCCTAGTATTTGATTGTTTACCCGACCTACCAGGTTCAATAGAAACTTAGACCTCCGTGACAACAACCTTTGAGGCACGTGAGCCATGAGCATTGTTGCTGGCTCCGAAACACTTTTTGGCGCTGCGCAACTTTGCACATATAGCTAAGGTTCTCTTAACCTTATCAAAGTTCTATTGTCCTCCCACTTAACTTTTTCAAGGAAAATTCCTTCTCAAATAAACTTGACGTTCTAAGCGACAAACATTTTTGTCTTTGGTGTTATGGAGGAATACTCAACGATTATTCGAAATAACATACAAAGATATGTTCATCCGATTTTGGTTGCAAACATCTTTCTTATGCATAACATACCAATGTTTAAGAAATGACAACTTGGGTTTTATCCCAAGCCATAACTTTATATGGTGTCATTTCAACGGATCATGATGGAGCTCTTTTTAGTGGCAAACGGTAGTCTCTAAAGCTTTTAATCTTTTAAAATATAATGGCAGTTTTATGCATGACACCTTTGATCTTACCATGTCAAACAAGGTTTCATTAAATATCTCGTATACTCCATACTCTTATGATGTTTCGGGAAATGCAAATCCATGGAACGACTCCTTAAATCTTAGGTGTTATTCTAAACTTGTAACTCAAATATCTTCCTTTATGATCTTATCATAAACTATTTATATTCTTGTTATAATGATTTTGCACTTCATCTTGAAAGTCTTTGAACTTTTCAAACGTTTCACACTTCATCCTTATTAAGTAAATATTCATATATTCACTCAATTTTTTTGGAGAAAGCATACGAAGTTGAAATTCATCACTCTTAACTACACTTAATGGACTTCATACAACAATATGTACTGTTGGAGATATGCCCTAGAGGCAATAATAAATTTAGTTATTATTATATCTTTGTGTTTATGATAAATGTTTACATTCATGCTGTAATAGTATTAACAAGGAAACATTAATACTTGTGTGATGTGTAAACTTAATTTGAAGTCCCTAGTATAGCCTCTATACAACACTAGCTTGTTGGTTGATAAATGATTGTGGTTTCCCTATCATGAACATTGAGATGTTATCAACAACAAGATCATATCGTTAGGAGAATGATATGATGGACATACTCCTATAGATAAGCGTAGCATAAAGATCAAGTCATTTCAATAGTTCAATTGCTATATGCTTTCTGATACATAGTAACCTAATTCCTTCGACCATGAGATCATGCATATCACCTTTACCGGATGGATGCTTTGATGACATCAAACACCACACCGTAACTGGGTGGCTATAAAGGTGGCATTGAGTGTTCGGAAAGTATTGGTTGAGACACATGGATCAAGAGTGGGATTTGTCCATCCATATGACGGATAGATATACTCTGGGCCCTCTCGGTGAAATGTCATCCAATTAGCTTGCAAGCATGTGACTGGCTCACAAGGGATCACATATCACGGGAACGAGAAAAGAGTACTTATCGGTAACGAGGTTGAACTAGGTATGCAGAGATACCGATGATCATAACCTCGGATAAGTAAACTATCGTGAGACAAAGGGAAATTGGTATCGTATGTAAGTGGTTCATTCGATCGCAAAGTAATCGTAGAAATATGTGGGAGCCATATGAATTTCCAGATTCCTCTATTGGTTATTGTTCGGAGAAGTGTCTCGATCATGTCCGCATAATTCACGAACCGTAGGGAGACACATTTAAGGATTCGACGTTGTTTGAGTAGTTATGGTATTATGAGAAAGAGACCGAATGTTGTTCGGAGTCTCGGATGGGATCCGGGATATCACGAGGTGATCCGGAATGGTCCGGAGAATAAGATTCATATAAGGAAAGTCCCGTTTCGGAGTTCGGGAATGATTCCGGTGTTTTCATCGGGAATGTTCTAGAAGGTTCCGGAATGTCCGGCACTCCGGAGGGGAAGGGGTACATGAATGTGTCATTGCATGTTGGAATGATTGCATCATGTACTAAGTGTCATTGCTGTTCCAAATAAGGGATTAATTCAAATCCTAGTTTGAAAAGTCAAACGTCTAAAATTGGAAAGAGGAAAAGAGGAGGAAGGGGGAAACCGAGTTGGGGAGGAGTGTAGGGGTTCGTAGCATGGAAAACAAAAATTTTCTATCGCATACAAACAAACAAGCCAAGATCTATCTACTAGATTGCAGCAACGAGTCGATGGAATAACTCACCCTCGAAGATTCCAAAGTGTTTAACGAGAGCAGATTCTCGTGGGTGATGTAGTCGTACTCTTTCCGATCTCAAGATCGCGTAGACGATCCTTCCAGCGCCGCGTTCCCGCAGCGCTCCCGCAGTCGGTCACACGTTCGGTACTCGACGAAGACCTTCCTCTCCCTTGTTCCAGCAGGCAGCGGAGGTTGTAGCACTCTCCTCGCGATTCCGGCAGCACAACGGCGTGGTACCGGAGGTAGAGGGGAAATCCCGCAGGGCTTCGCCTTAAGCCGGTGCGAGTATGGTGGAGCTTATGAGAGAGGCTATTAGTGGTCTAGTAATTAGACACACCAACTAGAAGGCTCTAAACCAATTAGAAGGCTCTAAACCGAATAGCTCTAAACCGGGGTCTAGATCTAGGGTTTAGTTTAGAGGATAGGAAACTTGTGTATCTAGGAGGGGAGCCCTGCCCCTCCTTATATAGATGGGAGGGGTTGGCGCGCCAGGGGAGGGAGGGAGTCCCTCCCCAACTCGGCCTAGGGCTGGGCGCCGGCCTGGAGGAGTCCAACTCCTCCTCCAAGTTGGTTCCAACTCCTCTTGCTTGTTTCCCACAGTTTCTTGTTTTTGGCAGTTTGACTTTCAAACTGGACATTTGACTTTTCTGTTTTAGGATTCAATTTAATCCTTTATTTGGGACAGCAAGAACACTTAGTACATGATGCAATCATTCCAATAAGTAATGACACATTCATGTACCCCTTCCCCCCCCCCGGAGTGCCGGACAATCCGGAACCTTCTAGAATATCCCCGATGAAAACACCGGAATCATTCCCGAACTCCGAAACGGGACTTTCCTTATATGAATCTTATTCTCCGGACCATTCCGGATCACCTCGTGATATCCCGGATCCCATCCGAGACTCCGAACAACATTCGGTCTCTTTCTCATAATACCATAACTACTCAAACAACGTCGAATCCTTAAGTGTGTCTCCCTACGGTTCGTGAATTATGCGGACATGATCGAGACACTTCTCCGAACAATAACCAATAGAGGAATCTGGAAATTCATATGGCTCCCACATATTTCTACGATTACTTTGCGATCGAATGAACCACTTACATACGATACCAATTTCCCTTTGTCTCACGATATGTTACTTATCCGAGGTTATGATCGTCGGTATCTCTGCATACCTAGTTCATCCTCGTTACTGATAAGTACTCTTTTCTCGTTCCCGTGATATGTGATCCCTTGTGACCAAGTCACATGCTTGCAAGCTAATTGGATGACATTTCACCGAGAGGGCCCAGAGAATATCTATCCGTCATGTGGATGGACAAATCCCACTCTTGATCCATGTGTTTCAACCAATACTTTCCGAACACTCAATGCCACCTTTATAGCCACCCTGTTACGGTGTGGTGTTTGATGACATCAAAGCATCCATCCAGTAAAGGTGATATGCATGATCTCATGGTCGAAGGAATTAGGTTACTATGTATCAGAAAGCATATAGCAATTGAACTATTGAAATGACTTGATCTTTATGCTACGCTTATCTATAGGAGTATGTCCATCACATCATTCTCCTAATGATATGATCCTGTTGTTAATAACATCTCTATCTTCATGATCAGGAAACCATGATCATATATTAACCAACAAGCTAGTTTAACAAGAGGCTTTACTAGGGACTCTTATTTTAGTTTACAAATCACACAAGTATTAATGGTTTCCTTGTTAATACTATTATAGCATGAATGTAAACATTTATCATAAGTGTGAAGATATGATAATAACCACTTTATTATTGCCTCTTGGGCATATCTCCAACAGTCTCCCACTTGCACTAGAGTCAATAATCTAGTTTCGAACCTTTGTGTATATAACACCTATGGCTTTCCAGTGTTGTATGTACACGATTGCTAGTGGTCAACTGATCTCCGGATCTGACACTTCCAGGTCCGTGTGTAATTGCATGTCTTTGCGTCTCTACGCATCACTCATTCTCTAATGAGATGGCTTTGTATAAATTTGGTCTTTCGGTGTGACCTTTAGCTCTTTGGGGTTAAAACATTTTGATAATATTGTCGCACAATATATCTTCATAGTATTACCCCACTGTGAACTACACCTAGTTTGATAACAAACTTCTTGACACAAATGCCCTCTTTTGCTGCTATAATAGCAGTCATATACTTAGCCTTTTGTTGTAGTATTTGTCACAATGTCTTAACTTTGGAAATCATCCAAATCCATTATGGAACTCACTTTCCATTATATTGTGCCACCCTTAGTTTAGATTGAGATAAACTTAATTTGTACTTTGTGACAAAGCTAGTATCAATGTAGTACTTTTACAATGAACTAACCATCTATTTGTCACTTCTACAAATAATATACTCTTAGTTCTTCCAAAAGATCATAAGAATATCCTTACTATTGTCCAATGATCATCTTACGAATCATTCTGGTATATGCTCTCAACATTTAGAGCATAGGACATATCTGGATTTGTACATATCACAGTATGATTGATATAAATACTCTTTGTGATTTCATACATCAAGTATCAATCTATACTTGATTATTTGTTTCACTTTACCAAATGTCAATACACTTGAATATATCATCAACATTGAACTCATTCAATCCTTTCTGTGCGACAAGAACCTTCTCTTGTAGTTTCTATATTGAACTCATTCAATATCTTGTCTATGTACTTCTGGCACAACCATATTAGCGTCTATTGAAGCCAAATATTTGGGTTTTGCCTAAGTCTTTCATCGGGATGAAATTCTTAATATGTGTTAATAAAAGATACATTATTTCTAATCAACAATATGTCTTCCACATAATGTATTAGAAACATGTCTTAGCGCTCCCACTTAATTTCTTGCAAATGCAAGCATCTTCATTGTCTCTGATGAAATTAAACCCTTTTAACAGTTTCATCATAGTGAAGATTCCAACTCCGCTATGCTCACTCTAACCATTGAAGTTTGTATATGCTTTTAGCATCCTTTGAATTAACAAAACCCTATGGACCGTGTTATGCACATGTCCTAGGTAACGATTCTATTAGAAGAACTTGTTTTGTTTATTCAACTACCATATAACAAATTATATGTAGTGGTTGCTACATTAATCCGTCTAGACTAAATATCACTATGAAAGATCAAATCTTGTCATAGTCAACCTTTGAACATTGTTGTGAACTCTTTCCCAACATGTCGACTATTTCATAGATGTGAAACATCCATGTCTATTTCTTTATAGATCCAGACACAACTATAAGGTCTTACACCTTTCTCGAGGGTCCTTCAAGTTCAAAACTTGATTTCTCGTGTATGGAACTATCACGGATTTTATGGCTTCAAGCCATTTTACGGAGTCAGGGCCCATCATCGCTTCTCTGCATGTAGTCGGTTCATTATTCTCAAATAATGATTCAACCCTCAAATCTTGGTATTTGATTGTTCATCCGACCTACTTGTTTCAATAGGAACTTGGATCTCCGTGACCACAACCTTTGAGGTACGTGAACCATGAGCATTGTTGCTGCCTCCGAAACACCTTTCGGCGCTGCGCAACTCTGCACATATAGCTAAGGTTCTTTTAACCTTATCAAAGTTTCTATTGTCCTCCCACTTAACTTTTCACGAAAAATTCCTTCTTAAAGAAACTTGACGTTTTAAGTGACAAAACACTTTTGTCTCCGATGTTATGGAGGAGTACTTAACAGTTATTCGAAATAACATACAAAGACAGGTTCATCCGACTTTGGTTGCAAACATCTTTCTTATGCATAGCATACCAATGTTTAAGAAAGGACAACTTGGGTTTTATCCCAAACCATAACCTTATATGGTGTCATTTCAACGGATTATGATGGAGCTCTTTTCAGTGGAAAAACGGTAATCTCTAAAGCTTTTAATCTTTAAAATACAATGGCAGTTTTATGAATTACACCTTTCGATCTTACCATGTCAAACAAGGTTTAATTACATATCTCGAACGCTCCATACTCTTATGGTGTTTCGGGAAAATGCAAATCCACGGAACGATTCCTTAAATCTTAGGTATTATGCTAAACTTGTAACTCAAATATCTTCCTTTATGATCTTATCATAAACTGTTTATATTCTTGTTACAATGATTTTGCACTTCATCTTGAAAGTCTTTGAACTTTTCAAATGTTTCATACTTCATCCTTATTAAGTAAATATTCATATATTCACTCAAATTTTCGGAGAAAGCATATGAAGTTGAAATCCATCGCTCTTGACTACACATAATGGATTTCATACAACAATATGTACAATTTCCAATAAGCTAGTCATTCGTTCCCTTTCGGCCTATGAACGAAGTTTTAATTATCTCTAGGAAAGTTTCACAAGCGTCATTTGATCAAAATCAAATAGACTCCAAAATTCCATCCATATGGATTTTCTTCATGTTTTCTTTCCAATATAATTTAAACGGCGATGTCACTTCCTAAGTGATCTTTCAATCAATTTGTCTTTCGACATCTTTAGCACTAGTTTTATGGATGTGATGTCTCCAACGAGATTTGCGAATCATCCATCTTTTATGGATTACGGCAATTATTTGAACAACCCTTTTGTTCTCATAATACCTGATAAAACAAATCTTTGAAGGCAAGCTTTGATGTTTAACAAGCAACACAATAACCCTTTATTTTGTTCTCGATGAACATCATCACATATTCTTTTGCTAGTTACTTAGGCCATTGTAGTTCATGAATTGTGTTGTTTCGTATGACGATTCACACCAACAAATTCAGTATCAAATACTTAAGAACCACATTGTTTAACAAGCAGAGAATATAGCCATAACATGTATATCATCTATATACTTAAACTGAACGATTCTAGTCTTTTCTTTTCTGCCATATATTTATGAGATTCTCTTTCAGTATCTCCTTTTCTGTTTGAAAGAATCTATCAACATCAATAGTGGAGTCATACATATGACACATAATCCAAAGCGTGTATAGTTAAATACCAATGTCTTTGGACTTGCACTTTGAAGTAGATCACCATCATCAAATGTTTGGTGTTCTTTCAAATTCCTTTCTTTAGTAATCTCTTGGTGTAGTAAACATTTTACCTACATCACATATTCACCCTTATCATGGAATCTTCCATGATCAAGCTACTTTTAGCTTATAACGATGAATTATGAGTATAATGTTGCTATCCAAATCCTTTTGGACGATTAGGACAACTAGTGTCTCCAACCTTTTGCAAATTCTCATCAAATATGAGAACATGACTTTTGCCATATCATACTCTATCATGTTGCAACCAAAACTTCGTTTCAGATATCACAATATCTTCCACACATCATGGTTTCTGAAACAACTCTTTCAGATCCTAGATAACCTTGATATTAAGGGAATCCTTTGAATATCAAGAATCATGGATACAAACATGATACTTATATACTAACACTTGGAATTGTTACTCTTGATTTAATACTAATTATTAAACTTCATGGAGTAACCGGAACTTACTGAAAGTTTGCAATAGGACTTTTAAACTTTAGATTAACACTTAAAACAATACGATACCAGTTCGTAAAGTATCTAACCAGAATTCTATAGTTCTATCATCTCAATTATAACTAAGCGCAAGGTGGTAAACGGATGCCAATGACTACAACAACTATGCAAATTCACTTTGATTTAGTTTATGATAAATTGAGTTCTAATTAATAATTAAATTAATCTAGGTGAACTCCCACTCAAAACAATATCCCTCACATTGTTTTAGTGATCACACGAACCAAATCCACCACATCAAAACCGATCATCACGAGAGTTGATATAGCTTCAATGGCGAACAATCAACATGTTCATCATATCTACTTATATGACTCATGCTCTACCTTTCGGTAATCCGTGTTCCTGAGGCCATGTCTGTACATGCTAGGCTCGTCAAGATCAAACCTTAGCTACCGCATAAGCAAATCTGGCTTGCTTACGTTGTATTCACCCGCGGAATCAAAGACACCCGATCATCACGTGGTGCTTTGAAGCAGCAAGCTTTGGCAACGGTGCATACTAAGGGTGAACACTTAAGAACTTGAAATTGTGTGCTTGAGGGATCATCTTATAATGCTACCGTCGTCTACTAAGCAATACAAGATGCATAAAGGATTAACATCACATGCAATTCATAATATGTGATATGATATGGCCTTTCTTCTTTGTGCTTCCGATCTCCATCTTCAAACACGAACATGATCTCCATCATCACCGGCATTGCATCAAGGTCAATGACGCTTCTCCATGGTTGTCGTCCACCAGCTTCAACTATTACAACTACTTTGAATAGACACGCGGGTCTTAACATAAATTAAAGACAACCATATGGCTCCTGCCGGTTGCCAACTTACAATAAGGAACATTGCATACATCAAATATAATCACAATCATGGCCATATCACATCACTGCACACCCCTGCAAAACAAAGTTAGACGCCTCTACTTTCTTTGCATATTTTACGTGGTTTGGGGCTTTCAATAAGTGTCGTTCTAACTTACGAACAAGAACCACAACATTGATACTAGAATTGTTGATTACCCGTTGTAAATTGGATCTTAACTATGCTAGGAGAAACAGGCACCCGCAAAGCCACTTATGCAATACAAGTTGCATGTCAAGCGTGGAGCAAGTCTCATGAACGATGTCATGTAAGGTTAGCCCGGGCCGCTTCATCCCAACATACCGCAAGATGCAAAGTACACAAAAAGCAATCTACAATAAAAGCATCAACGCCCACAATGACCATTGTGTTCTACTCGTGCAACAGATCTACATATAGACACGGCTCTGATACCACTGTAGGGGTTCGTAGCATGGAAAACAAAAATTTTCTATCGCATACAAACAAACAAGCCAAGATCTATCTACTAGATTGCAGCAACGAGTCGATGGAATAACTCACCCTCGAAGATTCCAAAGTGTTTAACGAGAGCAGATTCTCGTGGGTGATGTAGTCGTACTCTTTCCGATCTCAAGATCGCGTAGACGATCCTTCCAGCGCCGCGTTCCCGCAGCGCTCCCGCAGTCGGTCACACGTTCGGTACTCGACGAAGACCTTCCTCTCCCTTGTTCCAGCAGGCAGCGGAGGTTGTAGCACTCTCCTCGCGATTCCGGCAGCACAACGGCGTGGTACCGGAGGTAGAGGGGAAATCCCGCAGGGCTTCGCCTTAAGCCGGTGCGAGTATGGTGGAGCTTATGAGAGAGGCTATTAGTGGTCTAGTAATTAGACACACCAACTAGAAGGCTCTAAACCAATTAGAAGGCTCTAAACCGAATAGCTCTAAACCGGGGTCTAGATCTAGGGTTTAGTTTAGAGGATAGGAAACTTGTGTATCTAGGAGGGGAGCCCTGCCCCTCCTTATATAGATGGGAGGGGTTGGCGCGCCAGGGGAGGGAGGGAGTCCCTCCCCAACTCGGCCTAGGGCTGGGCGCCGGCCTGGAGGAGTCCAACTCCTCCTCCAAGTTGGTTCCAACTCCTCTTGCTTGTTTCCCACAGTTTCTTGTTTTTGGCAGTTTGACTTTCAAACTGGACATTTGACTTTTCTGTTTTAGGATTCAATTTAATCCTTTATTTGGGACAGCAAGAACACTTAGTACATGATGCAATCATTCCAATAAGTAATGACACATTCATGTACCCCTTCCCCCCCCCCCCGGAGTGCCGGACAATCCGGAACCTTCTAGAATATCCCCGATGAAAACACCGGAATCATTCCCGAACTCCGAAACGGGACTTTCCTTATATGAATCTTATTCTCCGGACCATTCCGGATCACCTCGTGATATCCCGGATCCCATCCGAGACTCCGAACAACATTCGGTCTCTTTCTCATAATACCATAACTACTCAAACAACGTCGAATCCTTAAGTGTGTCTCCCTACGGTTCGTGAATTATGCGGACATGATCGAGACACTTCTCCGAACAATAACCAATAGAGGAATCTGGAAATTCATATGGCTCCCACATATTTCTACGATTACTTTGCGATCGAATGAACCACTTACATACGATACCAATTTCCCTTTGTCTCACGATATGTTACTTATCCGAGGTTATGATCGTCGGTATCTCTGCATACCTAGTTCATCCTCGTTACTGATAAGTACTCTTTTCTCGTTCCCGTGATATGTGATCCCTTGTGACCAAGTCACATGCTTGCAAGCTAATTGGATGACATTTCACCGAGAGGGCCCAGAGAATATCTATCCGTCATGTGGATGGACAAATCCCACTCTTGATCCATGTGTTTCAACCAATACTTTCCGAACACTCAATGCCACCTTTATAGCCACCCTGTTACGGTGTGGTGTTTGATGACATCAAAGCATCCATCCAGTAAAGGTGATATGCATGATCTCATGGTCGAAGGAATTAGGTTACTATGTATCAGAAAGCATATAGCAATTGAACTATTGAAATGACTTGATCTTTATGCTACGCTTATCTATAGGAGTATGTCCATCACATCATTCTCCTAATGATATGATCCTGTTGTTAATAACATCTCTATCTTCATGATCAGGAAACCATGATCATATATTAACCAACAAGCTAGTTTAACAAGAGGCTTTACTAGGGACTCTTATTTTAGTTTACAAATCACACAAGTATTAATGGTTTCCTTGTTAATACTATTATAGCATGAATGTAAACATTTATCATAAGTGTGAAGATATGATAATAACCACTTTATTATTGCCTCTTGGGCATATCTCCAACAAGGAGTTCCCTCCTCCAACCGGCGGCCCACCTCCAAGCCGAGTTGGGGAGGGACTCCTCTCCCTCCCCTTGGCGCGGCCGGCCCCTCCACCTATATAAGGAGGGGCAGGGCTCCCTCCTCTAGACACACTAGTCCCTCACCTCAAACCCTAGAAAGCTACAGCCCTCCATAGCCGCCGCCACCACCTAGGGTTTTGCCCTAGCCGCCGACTTGGGGGTCCCCGGAACCCTAGTTGCCGGCTCTAGCATCCCCTCCTTGGTGTGTCTAAACCCTAGAACACCGAGGGCTCTCTCATACTCCACCATACTCGCTCCGGCTTAAGGCGAAGCCCTGCGGGATTTCCCCTCTACTTCCGGTACCACGCCGTTGTGCTGCCGGAATCACGAGGAGAGTGCTACAACCTCCGCTGCCTGCTGGAACAAGGGAGAGGAAGGTCTTCGTCGAGTATCGAACGTGTGACCGACTGCGGGAGCGCTGCCGGAACGCAGCGCCGGAAGGATCGTCTACGCGATCTTGAGATCGGGAAGAGTACGACTACATCACCCACGAGAATCCGCTCTCGTTAAACACTTTGGAATCTTCGAGGGTGAGTTATTCCATCGACTCTTTGCTACAATCTAGTAGATAGATCTTCGCTTGTTTGTTTGTATGCGATAGAAAATTTTTGTTTTCCATGCTACGAAACCCTACAGTGGTATCAGAGCCGTGTCTATATGTAGATCTGTTGCACGAGTAGAACACAATGGTCATTGTGGGCGTTGATGCTTTTATTGTCGATTGCTTCTTGTGTACTTTGCATCTTGTGGTATGTTGGGATGAAGCGGCGCGGGCTAACCTTACATGACATCGTTCATGAGACTTGCTCCACGCTTGACATGCAACTTGTATTGCATAAGTGGCTTTGCGGGTGCCTGTTTCTCCTAGCATAGTTAAGATCCAATTTACAACGGGTGATCAACAATGCTAGTATCAATGTTGTGGTTCTTGTTCGTAAGTTAGAACGACACTTATTGAAAGCCCCAAACCACGTAAAATATGCAAAGAAAGTAGAGGCGTCTAACTTTGTTTTGCAGGGGTGTGCTGTGATGTGATATGGCCATGATTGTGATTATATTTGATGTATGCAATGTTCCTTATTGTAAGTTGGCAACCGGCAGGAGCCATATGGTTGTCTTTAATTTATGTTAAGACCCGCGTGTCTATTCAAAGTAGTTGTAATAGTTGAAGCCGGTGGACGACAACCATGGAGAAGCGTCATTGACCTTGATGCAATGCCGGTGGTGATGGAGATCATGTTCGTGCTTGAAGATGGATATCGGAAGCACAAAGAAGAAAGGCCATATCATATCACATATTATGAATTGCATGTGATGTTAATCCTTTATGCATCTTGTATTGCTTAGTAGACGACGGTAGCATTATAAGATGATCCCTCATGCACATGAATTTCAAGTCATAAAGTGTTCACCCTTAGTTAGCACCATTGCTAAAGCTTGTTGTTTCGAAGCACCACGTGATGATCGGGTGTGTTAGATTCTGCAAGTGTATACAACGTGAGCAAGCCAGATTTGCTCATGCGGAAACTAAGGTTTGATCTTGACGAGCCTAGCATGTACAGACATGGTCTCGGAACACGGATCACCGAAAGGTAAAGCATGAATCATATAGTAGATATGATGAACATGTCGATTGTTCGCCATTGAAACTATGTCAACTCTCGTGATGATTGGTGTTGATGTAGTGGATTTGGTTCGTGTGATCACTAAAACAATGTGAGGGATGTTGTTTTGAGTGGGAGTTCACCTAGGTTAATTTTATTATTAATTTGAACTCAATTTGTCATAAACTTAGTCTAAACTATTGCAAATATGTTGTAGATCAATGGCAGCCCCTACCATCAATTTTAATGCGTTCCTAGAGAAAGAAAAGTTGAAAAACAATGGAAGCAACTTCGCGGATTGGTTCCGCAATTTGAGGATTGTCCTCACAGCTGGTAATTTGACCTATGTGCTGGATGCACCGCTAGGTGACCCACCTGCAGCTGATGCTACCGATGAAGTAAAGAATGTTTACCTCGCTCGGAAGAATCAGCACTCCACAGTTCAGTGTGCTATCTTGTATGGTTTGGAATCGGAGCTTCAGAAAAGGTTTGATAATTCAGACCCATATGATATTGTCGAGGATCTCAAATTGATTTTTGAGACTCATGCGGCAATTGAAAGCTATGAGGCTTCTGAAAAGTTCTTTAACTGCAAGATGGAAGAGGGCAGCTCAGTCAGTGAGCATGTGCTTAAGATGTCTGGGCACGCAAACAAACTTCAAAGCTTGGGTATAGTGATTCCTAATGCTTTGGGGATTTACCGTGTCCTCCAATCACTACCACCAAGTTACAAGAACTTTGTGATGAACTACAACATGCAGAACATGAACAAGCAGTTGCCAGAACTGTTTGCTATGTTAAAGTCTGCAGAAGTGGAGATCAAGAAAGAGCACCAAGTGTTGTTGGTCAATAAGACCACCAAATTCAAGAAAGGAAAGTCTAAGCAGAAGGGACACTTCAAGAAGGGTGGTAAGAAAGTTACCACGCCGGCGAAGAAGACCAAGGCTGGACCCAAGCCTGATACTGAGTGCTTTTACAGCAAGGGAGAAGGTCACTGGAAGAGGAATTTCCCAAAGTACTTGGCGGATCTGAAGAACGGCAACATCAAGAAGAAAGGTATATCTGATATACATGTTATTGATGTGTATCTCACTAGTACTCGTAGTAGTGCCTGGGTATTTGATACTGGTTCGGTTGCTCATATTTGTAACTCGAAACAGGTGCTGCAGAATAAACGGAAGCTAGCGAAGAACGAGGCGACGATGCGCGTGGGAAATGGATCAAAGGTTGATGTGATCGCGGTCGGCACGCTACCCCTTCATCTCCATCGGGATTAGTTTTATACTTAAATAATTGTTATTTGGTGCCTGCGTTGAGCATGAACATTATATCGGGATCTTGTTTATTGCGAGACGGTTACTTGTTTAAGTCCGAGAATAATGGTTGTTCGATTTATATGAGTAATATGTTTTATGCACATGCACCTTTGATAGATGGTCTATTCTTATTGAATCTCGATAGTGGAAATACACATATCAACAACATTGAGGCTAAACGTTTGAAATCAAGCGATAATTCGACCTATATGTGGCACTGTCGTCTTGGTCACATTGGAGTGAAGCGTATGAAGAAACTCCATTCCGATGGACTTCTTGAATCACTTGAAATATGCGAAGCATGTCTGATGGGTAAAATGACTAAGACTCCATTTTCTGGTATGATGGAGCGAGCTACGGATTTATTGGAAATCATACATACCGATGTGTGTGGTCCAATGAGTGTAGCATCGCGCGGTGGTTATCGTTATGTTCTTACCTTCACGGATGACTTGAGTAGATATGGGTATATCTATTTCATAAAACATAAGTCCGAAACTTTCGAGAAGTTTAAGGAGTTTCAAAGTGAGGTAGAGAATCAACGTAACAAGAAGATTAAATTTCTACGTTCTGATCGTGGAGGTGAATATCTAAGTTACGAGTTTGGCGAGCATTTGAAGAAATGCGAAATACTTTCACAATTGACACCGCCGGGAACACCACAGCGTAATGGTGTGTCCGAACGTCGTAATCGAACTCTCTTAGATATGGTTCGTTCTATGATGTCACTTACAGATTTACCGCTATCATTTTGGGGTTATGCATTAGAAACAGCCGCATTCACTTTAAATAGGGCACCGTCTAAATCCGTTGAAACGACACCGTATGAATTATGGTTTGGGAAGAAACCTAGATTGTCGTTCCTTAAAGTTTGGGGATGCGAAGCCTATGTAAAGAAGTTACAGCCGGACAAGCTTGAACCCAAAGCGGAAAAATGCGTCTTCATAGGATACCCGAAGGAAACTATTGGGTATACCTTCTATCACAGATCCGAAGGCAAAATCTTCGTTGCTAAGAATGGATCCTTTCTAGAGAAGGAATTTCTCTCGAAAGAAGTGACTGGAAGGAAAGTAGAACTCGACGAGGTTGTCGAACCTTCTCTCGAAATTGTGAGTAGCGCAGCACCGGAAGAAGTTCCTGTGGTGCCTGCACCAATAAGAGAGGAAGCTAATGATGGTGATCATGAAACTTCGGTTGAAGTTGCTATAGAGCCTCGGAGGTCAACGAGGACTCGTACCACTCCAGATTGGTATGATCCCGTTATGAGTGTCATGTTGGTGGACAACACCGATGACCCCGAGACATATGAGGAAGCGATGATGAGCCCAGATTCCAATAAATGGCAAGAAGCCATGAAATCCGAGATTGGATCCATGTACGAAAACCAAGTATGGACTTTGGTGGACTTACCGGATGGCCGGAAGGCTGTCGAGAACAAATGGATCTTCAAGAAGAAAACAGATGCTGATGGTAATGTTACTGTCTATAAAGCTCGACTTGTCGCAAAAGGGTTTCGACAAATTCAAGGAGTTGACTACGATGAGACTTTCTCACCAGTAGCGAAACTAAAGTCTGTGAGGATTATGTTAGCAATCGCTGCATATTATGATTATGAGATATGGCAGATGGATGTCAAAACAGCATTCCTCAATGGAGATATTGATGAAGAGTTGTATATGATGCAACCCAAAGGTTTTGTCGATCCTAAAGATGCTAACAAGGTATGCAAACTTCAACGGTCCATCTATGGATTGAAGCAAGCATCCCGAAGTTGGAATCAACGTTTTGATAAGGTGATCAAAAGTTTTGGTTTTATACAAACTTATGGAGAAGCTTGTATTTACAAGAAAGTGAGTGGGAGCTCTGTAGCATTCTTAATACTATATGTGGATGACATATTGTTGATTGGGAATGATGTAGACCTTCTTAATAGTGTCAAGGAATATTTGAATAATAGTTTTTCAATGAAGGATCATGGCGAAGCAGCTTACATATTAGGCATAAAGATTTATAGAGATAGATCGAAACGCCAAATATCATTGTCACAGAGTACATATTTGGACAAAGTTCTAAAGAGGTTTGGAATGGAAGATAGCAAGAAAGGGTTCTTGCCCATGTTGCCCAATACGACCTTGAGTAAAACTCAAAGTCCGACATCGGCAGAATATAGAGAAAGGATGAGTAAGACTCCCTATGCCTCAGCCATAGGATCTCTAATGTATGCCATGCTATGTACTAGACCCGACATTGCATATGCTGTTAGTCTAACTAGCAGATATCAAAGTGATCCAGGAGTGGATCATTGGACAGCGGTCAAAAACATCCTTAAGTACTTGAGAAGAACTAAGGATATGGTTCTTTCTTATGGAGGTGATGAACAACTCGTTGTTAATGGTTACACCGATGCTAGTTGGAACACCGATCCGGATGATTCTAAATCACAATCTGGATACGTATTTATTTTGAATGGTGCAGCAGTTAGCTGGAGGAGTGCAAAGCAAAGCGTTGTGGCGAGATCTTCAACTGAATCGGAATACATGGCTGCTTCGGAGGCTTCACAAGAAGCGATATGGATGAAAGAGTTCATTACAGAGCTGGGTGTGGTTCCTAGTGCGCTGGACCCAATGTCTATCTACTGTGATAACATGGGCGCCATAGCCAATGCGCAAGAACCAAGGTCACACAAGAAGCTGAAGCATATCAAGCTACGTTTTCACGCTATTCGAGAACATATCCAGGATGGGGATATAAAGATTTGCAAAGTACACATAGATCTGAATGTGGCGGATCTGTTGACTAAACCTCTCCCGAGGGCAAAACATGACCAGCACCAAACTGCCATGGGTGTTCGGTATATTACCATGTAATCTAGATTAGATGACTCTAGTGCAAGTGGGAGACTGTTGGAGATATGCCCTAGAGGCAATAATAAATGTAGTTATTATTATATCTTTGTGTTTATGATAAATGTTTACATTCATGCTGTAATAGTATTAACAAGGAAACATTAATACTTGTGTGATGTGTAAACTTAATTTGAAGTCCCTAGTATAGCCTCTATACAACACTAGCTTGTTGGTTGATAAATGATTGTGGTTTCCCTATCATGAACATTGAGATGTTATCAACAACAAGATCATATCGTTAGGAGAATGATATGATGGACATACTCCTATAGATAAGCGTAGCATAAAGATCAAGTCATTTCAATAGTTCAATTGCTATATGCTTTCTGATACATAGTAACCTAATTCCTTCGACCATGAGATCATGCATATCACCTTTACCGGATGGATGCTTTGATGACATCAAACACCACACCGTAACTGGGTGGCTATAAAGGTGGCATTGAGTGTTCGGAAAGTATTGGTTGAGACACATGGATCAAGAGTGGGATTTGTCCATCCATATGACGGATAGATATACTCTGGGCCCTCTCGGTGAAATGTCATCCAATTAGCTTGCAAGCATGTGACTGGCTCACAAGGGATCACATATCACGGGAACGAGAAAAGAGTACTTATCGGTAACGAGGTTGAACTAGGTATGCAGAGATACCGACGATCATAACCTCGGATAAGTAAACTATCGTGAGACAAAGGGAAATTGGTATCGTATGTAAGTGGTTCATTCGATCGCAAAGTAATCGTAGAAATATGTGGGAGCCATATGAATTTCCAGATTCCTCTATTGGTTATTGTTCGGAGAAGTGTCTCGATCATGTCCGCATAATTCACGAACCGTAGGGAGACACACTTAAGGATTCGACGTTGTTTGAGTAGTTGTGGTATTATGAGAAAGAGACCGAATGTTGTTCGGAGTCTCGGATGGGATCCGGGATATCACGAGGTGATCCGGGATGGTCCGGAGAATAAGATTCATATAAGGAAAGTCCCGTTTCGGAGTTCGGGAATGATTCCGGTGTTTTCATCGGGAATGTTCTAGAAGGTTCCGGAATGTCCGGCACTCCGGAGGGGAAGGGGTACATGAATGTGTCATTGCATGTTGGAATGATTGCATCATGTACTAAGTGTCATTGCTGTTCCAAATAAGGGATTAATTCAAATCCTAGTTTGAAAAGTCAAACGTCTAAAATTGGAAAGAGGAAAAGAGGAGGAAGGGGGAAACCGAGTTGGGGAGGAGTTCCCTCCTCCAACCGGCGGCCCACCTCCAAGCCGAGTTGGGGAGGGACTCCTCTCCCTCCCCTTGGCGCGGCCGGCCCCTCCACCTATATAAGGAGGGGCAGGGCTCCCTCCTCTAGACACACTAGTCCCTCACCTCAAACCCTAGAAAGCTGCAGCCCTCCATAGCCGCCGCCACCACCTAGGGTTTTGCCCTAGCCGCCGACTTGGGGGTCCCCGGAACCCTAGTTTCCGGCTCTAGCATCCCCTCCTTGGTGTGTCTAAACCCTAGAACACCGAGGGCTCTCTCATACTCCACCATACTCGCTCCGGCTTAAGGCGAAGCCCTGCGGGATTTCCCCTCTACTTCCGGTACCACGCCGTTGTGCTGCCGGAATCACGAGGAGAGTGCTACAACCTCCGCTGCCTGCTGGAACAAGGGAGAGGAAGGTCTTCGTCGAGTACCGAACGTGTGACCGACTGCGGGAGCACTGCCGGAACGCAGCGTCGGAAGGATCGTCTACGCGATCTTGAGATCGGGAAGAGTACGACTACATCACCCACGAGAATCCGCTCTCGTTAAACACTTTGGAATCTTCGAGGGTGAGTTATTCCATCGACTCGTTGCTACAATCTAGTAGATAGATCTTGGCTTGTTTGTTTGTATGCGATAGAAATTTTTTGTTTTCCATGCTACGAAACCCTACATGTACAAGTTCCAATAAGCTAGTCCTTCGTTCCCTTTTGGCCTATGAACGAAGTTTTAATTATCTCTAGGAAAGTTTCACAAGCGTCATTTGATCAAAATTAAAAGACTCCAAAATTCCATCCATATGGAGTTTCTTCATGTTTTCTTTCCAATATAATTTAAAAAGCGATGTCACTTCCTAAGTGATCTTTCTTATCAATTGTCTTTCGATATTTTTAGCAATAGTTTTATGGATGTGATTTATCCAACGAGATTTGTAAATCATCCATGTTTTGTGGATTACGACAATTATTTGAACAACCCTTTTTGTTCTCACAATACCTGATAAAACAAATCTTGAAGGCAAGCTTTGATGTTAACGAGCCACACAACAACCCTTTATTTGTTCTCGATGAACATCATCACATATTCTTTTGCTAGTTACTTAGGCCATTGTAGTTCATGAATTGTGTTGTTTCGTATGACGATTCATACCAACAAATTCAGTAGTCAGTACTTAAGAACCACATAACAAGCAAAGAATAAAGCCATAACTCGTATATCCTTTATATACCTAAGATGAACAATTCTAGTCTTTTCTTTTCTGCCATATATTTATAAGATTCTCTTTCAGTATTTCATGTTCTGTTTGAAAGAATCTATCAATAGTGGAGTCATATACATGACACATAGTCCAAAACATGTATAGTTAAATACCAATGTCTTTGGACTTGCACTTTGAAGCAGATCACCATCATCAAATGTTTGGTGTTCTTTCAAATTCCATTCTTTAGTAATATTTTAGTGAAGTAAACATTTTTACTTGCATTAAATATTCATCCTTATCATGGAACTATTCATGATCAAGCTACTTTAGCTTATAATGGTGAATCACGAGTATAATGTTGCTCTCCAAAACCTTTTGGAGGATTAGGACGACTAGCGTCTCCAACCTTTTGCAAATTCTCATCAAATATGATAACATAAACTTTGCCATATTATACTTCTATCATGTTGTAAACAAAACATTGCTTCAGATATCGCAATATTTTCCACATATGATGGTTTCTGAAACAATTCTTTCAGCTCCTAGATAACCTTGATATTAAAACAATCTTTTGAATATCAAGAATCATGGAGATAAACATGATACTTATATACTAACACTTGAATTGTTACTCTTGATTTAATACCAATTATTAAACTTCACGGAGTAACTAGAACTTACTGAAAGTTTGCAATAGGACTTTTAAACTTTAGATTAACACTTCAAAATAGTACGATACCAGTTCGTAAATTAACTAACCAGAATTCTATAATTCTATTATCTCAATTATAACTAAGCGCAAGGGCTAAACGGATGCCAATGACTACAACAACTATGCAAATTCACTTTTATTTAATTTATGATAAATAGTGTTCAACTTTTAATCATATTGCTGTTGAACTCCCACTCAAAACAATATCCCTCACATTGTTTTAGTGATTACATGAACCAAATCCACCACATCAAAACCGATCATCACGAGAGATGATGTATCTTCAAAGGCAAACAATCACATGTTCATCATATCTACTATATTACTCATGCTTTACCTTTCGGTGATCCGTGTTCCGAGACCATGTCTGTACATGCTAGGCTCGTCAAGATCAAACCTTAGCTTCCGCATGAGAAAATCTGGCTTGCTCCCGTTGTATACACTCACAGAATCTAACACACCCGATCATCACGTGGTGCTTCGAAACAACGAGCTTTGGCAATGGTGCTTACTAAGGATGAAAACTTTATAACTTGAATTTTTTTGAGAGGGATCATCTTATAATGCTACCGTCATGAACTAAGCAATACAAGATGCATAAAAGGATTAACATCACATGCAATTCATAATATGTGATATGATATGGCCTTTCTTCTTGTGCTTCCGATCTCCATATTCAAGCACGAACATGATCTCCATCATCACCGGCATGACGTCAAGGTCAATGGCGCCGCTTCATGGTTGTCGTCCACCAACATCAACTATTACAACTACTTTGAATAATAGACACGCGGGTCTTAACGGAATTAAAAGACAACCATATGGCTTCTTCCGGTTGCCGACTTACAATAAGGAACATTGCATACATCATATATAATCACAATCATGGCCATATCACATCACAGCACACCCCTACAAAACAAAGTTAGACGCCTCTAATTTTCTTTGCATATTTTACATGGTTTGGGGTTTTCAATAAGTGTCGTTCTAACTTATGAACAAGAACCACAACGTTGATGCTTGAACTATCAAGTTCCCGTTGTAAATTGAATCTATACTATGATGGGAGAGACAGACACCCGCAAAGCCGCTTATGCAATACAAGTTGCATGTTAAGCGTGGAGCAAGTCTGATGAACGATTTCATGTAAGATTAGCCCGGGACGCTTCATCCCATCATACCGCAAAATGCAAAGTACACAAAAGCAATTGATAATAAAAGCACCACCGCCCACAATGACCATTGTGTTCTACTCATGCAACTGATCTACATATAGACACGGCTCTGATACCACTGTAGGGGTTCGTAGCATGGAAAACAAAATTTTCTACCGCATGCCCACAAACAAGCCAAGATCTATCTACTAGATTGTATCAACGAGTCGATAGAAGCACTCACCCTCGAAGATTCCAAAGCGGTTAACGAGAGCAGATTCTCGTGGGTGATGTAGTTGTACACTTGCCGATCTCAAGATCGCGTAGACGATCCTTCCAGCGCTGCGTTCTGGCAATGCTTTTGCAGTCGGTCACACGTTCGGTACTCGATGAAGACCTTCCTCTCCCTTGTTCCAGCAGGCAGCGAAGGTTGTACTTCTCCCCTCGTGATTCCGGCAGCACGACAGCGTGGTGTCGGAAGTAGAGGGAAGATCCCACAGGGCTTCGCCTAAGCCGGATGCGAGTTATGGTGGATTTAGGGTTTCCCGGAGATCTAGGGTTTAGATGTCCGGGAGGAGGAGGAGGTGTCGGCGATCGGCTAGGGCAGCGGCGGCGCGCGGGAGTGTGGGGAGCGCTTGGCTCTTATGGTGTTGGGGCAGCCCTCCCCCTCTATTTATGAGAGGGAGGGGCAGCCTTGGGAGGGGTGGGTTTGAATCCAAACCCAAACCCAAGTTGGATTGAGAGAAGGACTTGTTTCTCTCCCACTAAAAACCATTATTCCGGTTGGACTTTTCAAACTTCCCGTTTGACTTTCAATTTAGAGCTTTATTTCTCTCTTGCAAATGTCAACACCAAGTGACCTTGGGTATGATCCAATCATTCCACATATCCATGACACATTCATGGACTATTCTCCTTCCGGACCGGTGAACCTTCTAGACCCTTCTAGAACCTCTCCGATAAAAACATTGGAAACTTTCCCGAACTCTGAAATAGGACTATCCTTATATGAATCTTATTCTCCGGACCATTCCAGATCTCCTCCTGATATCCCGGATCCCATCCGAGACTCCAAACAACATTCGGCATCCCTATTAACATTCCATATCTACTAAACAACATCGAATCCTTAAGTGTGTCTCCCTACGGTTCGTGAATTATGCGGACATGACCGAGACACTTCTCCGATCAATAACCTATAGAGGAATCTAGAAATTCATATGGCTCCCACATATTTCTACGATTACTTTGCGATTGAATGAACCACTTACATACGATACCAATTTCCCTTTGTCTCACGATAGTTTACTTATCCGAGGTTTTGATCGTTAGTATCTCTGCATACCTGGTTCAACCTCGTTACCGATAAGTGCTTGTTTCTCGTTCCCGTGATATGTGATCCCTTGTGAGCCAGTCACATGCTTGCAAGCTAATTGGATGACATTCCACCGAGAGGGCCCAGAGTATATCTATCCGTCATATGTATGGACAAATCCCACTCTTGATCCATGTGCCTCAACACATACTTTCCGAACACTCAATGCCACCTTTATAGCCACCCAGTCATGGTGTGGTGTTTGATGTCATCAAAGCATCCTTCCGATGATGGTGATTAGCATGATCTCATGGTCGAAGGAATTAGGTTACTATGTATCAGAAAGCTTATAGCAAATGAACTATTGAAATGACTTGATCTTAATGCTACGCTTATCTATAGGAGTATATCCATCATACCATTCTCCTAATGATATGAACCTGTTGTTAATAACATCTCTATGTTCATTATCAGGAAACCATGATCATATATTAACCAACAAGATAGTTTAACAAGAGGCTTTACTAGGGACTCTTTTATGTTTACAAATTACACAAGTATTAATGTTTCTAGTTAATACAATTATAGCATGGTATGTAAACATTTATCATAAGCATGAAGATATTATAATAACCACTTTATTATTGCCTCTTGGGCATATCTCCAACAGGTTAATGGATGATCGTAGTTTCTCGATCATGAACATTGAGATGTTATTAATAACAATATCATATCATTAGGAGAATGGTATGATGGACATACTCCTATAGATAAGCGTAGCATAAAGATCAAGTCATTTCAATAGTTTGTTTGCTATAAGCTTTCCGATACATAGTAACCTAATTCCTTCGACCATGAGATCATGATAATCACCATCACCAGAAGGATGCTTTGATGACATCAAACACCACACCATAACTGGGTGGCTATGAAGGTGGCATTGAGTGTTCGGAAAGTATGTGTTGAGGCACATGGATCAAGAGTGGGATTTTTCCATCCATATGACGGATAGATATACTCTGGGCCCTCTCGGTGGAATGTCATCCAATTAGCTTGCAAGCATGTGACTGTCTCACAAGGAATCACATATCACGGGAACAAGAAAATAGTACTTATCGGTAACGAGGTTGAACTAGGTATGCAGAGATACCGACGATCAAAACCTCGGATAAGTAAACTATCGTGAGACAAAGGGAAATTGGTATCGTATGTAAGTGGTTCATTCAATCGCAAAGTAATCGTGGAAATATGTGGGAGCCATATGAATTTCTAGATTCCTCTATTGGTTATTGATCGGAGAAGTGTCTCGGTCATGTCTACATAATTCACGAACCGTAGGGAGACACACTTAAGGATTCGATGTTGTTTAGTAGATATGGAATGTTAATAGGGATACCAAATGTTGTTCGGAGTCTCGGATAGGATCCGTCATATCACGACGAGATCCGGAATGGTTCGGAGAATAAGATTCATATAAGGAAAGACCGATTTCGGAGTTCGGGAAAGATTCCGATGTTTTCATCGAAGAGGTTCTAGAAGGTTCTAGAAGGTTCACCGGTCTGGAAGGGGAATGGTCCATGAATGTGTCATGGGTAAGTGGAATGATTGGATCATATCCTAGGCCACTTGGTGTGGGCATTTGTGAGAGAGAATTAAAGCTCTAAATTGAAAGTCAAACGGGAGGTTTGAAAAGTCAAACTGGAACAATGGTTTCCTAGTGGAAGTTGGAAAGAGTCCTTCTAACTTGGGTTTGGAAGTGGATTCAAACTCCCGTCTCTCAAGGCTGCCCCCTCTCATAAATACAGGGGAGGGCTGCCCCAAACACACAATCCCTAGCCCTCCCACACCCAAGCCGCCGCCGCCGCGCCAAGCCTCCACCGCGCCGCCGCCGTTTCGTCGCCGCTGCTCTAGCCGCCGCCGACACATCCTCCTCCTATCGATCTTCTAAACCCTAGATCCCCGGGAAACCCTAGATCCACCATAACTCGCACCGGCTTAGGCGAAGCCCTGCGGGATCTTCCCTCTACTTCCGACACCACGCCATCGTGCTGCCGGAATGGCGAGGGGAGAACTACAACCTCCGCTGCCTGCTGGAACAAGGGAGAGGAAGGTCTTCATCGAGTACCAAACGTGTGACCGACTGCGGAAGCGCTGCCGGAACGCAGTGCCGGAAGGATCGTCTACGCGATCTTGAGATCGACAAGTGTACGACTACATCACCCACGAGAATCTGCTCTCATTAACCGCTTTGGAATCTTCAAGGGTGAGTGCTTCTATCGACTCGTTGCTACAATCTAGTAGATAGATCTTGGCTTGTTTATGTGCATGCGGTAGAATTTTTTTGTTTTCCATGCTACGAACCCCTAAACAGTCAAAAACTAAATGATCATAGAGGCTAAGGTGACTTGTTCATAGTCATAACATGGTGTGAGAATGTGCCAAGTCAACCCAAACAAAGCATCAAAGGAGAATACCACAATACTATGCTTTTGTATGCTAAAACAACACATGATTCTTTCAAGGCACATTAAGCAATCCTAATTGTTTGGAACAATTCATGCTACAACAATAATCACTAAGTATAAGGTCAAAACAACATCTAGCATGACAAGATAAAGTCTAAGTCACAGTCAAAGCAAGCTCCTCTTGTACTACTCAAGCAAGAACTTTCTACTCCTTTCCAACACCAATCCACTTATTTGAAACAACACATCAATAATGGGGGTTACTTTGTTCAAGCAAACTAAACAAACCAAAAAAAACAAAAACTAAGACACTCCAAGAACAACACAACTTGTGTATGAAACTATAAAAAATGAAGTGTCTAGAAAGACCTGAGATTTTTATTGATGAAGAAAGGGGATGCCTTGGGCATCCCCATGCTTTGATGCTTGTATCTCTTGAATATTTCTTGGGGTGACACGGGGTGGCATCGCCAAGCCTTAGCTTTTGTCCATTCTTTATCTCATTACATCATTCTTCCTCTATACCTGAAATTTTCCTTCATGCAAAACTTCACACAATCTTCATTAGCAACATTAGTGCATTCAAAAGATAATAGAATTTTGGGTTTAGTTTTAAAATAGTAAAACTTTCACTAACGACACAAGCTACTGTATCAATTCCCTCAAAAAGCTCAATTTTCCAAAAAGAACCCAAAAAGGAATCAATAAGAAGCAAATGCAAATAATGGCAGAAATGTGTCAAAACAGACCAACAGGTAGAAATTGATTTTTTTGAAAACCTTCTGTTACTCAAATGAAACAGTATTGAACTAAAGAAAGTTAGCTAACAACCTGTGGGATTTATTCATAAAATTACAGCTCAATCCGATTAACAGAGATTTTTCAAGAATGTTTACAGTGGAGCACAAAAATCTGTTTCGGGACAGCAACTCCTCAAATCTTACTTCCCTCTCATTAGAGGTTATTCTTGGCACAAAAATCAAACAAAAAGTATAAGGAAGGATTATTACAGAAGTAATAACTTCAAAGACTCAACTAAAACTTTTGGGTTATCTCTCAATAAGTACTTTTCTTTAACGCCTTTAAGTTAGGCATGATAGTTTGAGAAGATGCTCACATAAGAAATATGAAGTGAAGTAAAAGAGAGAATCAAGAAGAAAATTCAAAATACATTTAATTCTAGCCCACTTCCTATGCATAGGAATCTTGTAAGAAAATAAATCAAAGAAGCACATAGTAACAAGAATGGGTAGATAAAACAAGACCAACGTCAAAACTTTCAGGACATAGAGAGGTGTTTCAGTACCATGAAAACTTTTACAACCATATTTTCCTCTCTCAAAATAATTTTCAGTAGCCTCATGAATAAACTCAACAATATAACTATCACATAAAGTATGCTTTTCATGATCTACAAACACGTAATTTTTATCAAGCTCAAAAATAGTGGGATTAAAACCTTCAAACTCACTTTTAATAATTTTATAACAAGATGACTGATTATTCAATATAGGACCATCATGTAGAGATTTATCATAAACATTTTCTAAGCAGAACTCTTTAGTACCATGCTTCGAAGTTAGGCACAAATAAAGGATTATCATAGATAACATGAGCATAATTATTATCACAAGTTTTACCCATATTAGATATTTCAAAAGAATCCACGAGAATATAACATTCATCCTCCTTTGGTAAGCAAGGGGGGCAATCAAATAATGTAAGGGATGGGTAGCTAATCCATTCTTCCTCCTTTTGTTCATCACTCTCCTTCTCTTTTTCATCTAATGAGCTTTTAGTTTCAGTAATTTCTTCTTTCTTAAGCTCATGCAAGGCATTAGTCTCTTCCATTTGTGAAAAACATATATTAATATTTTAAAGAATATAGCCATTTTTCCTTGTAATTATCAAAGCAAAATTTAAGTATATCATAAACCTCATATTTATAAGGCGACTCATCAGTATTTTCAAGCAAACTAGCAAGTTCAAATGTACCCTTCCAAGCAATAAATTCTTCAATTTGTTCCACATCATAAAAGTCATAATTTCCTTTAACATAAGAAGATATGGTAAAATTATCATTATACTCACATTGAAAAGGGGGGTGTTTATACCTCCTACAGCAACAAGATTTATCACAACAATAAGTAACATTATAAGTAGAGCACACGTTTCTACAATGGTATTTAATTTATCAATTTGTTCCCATAAGTGTTTCCTTTTTTGTGACAAGCGGTGTTCCTTAAAATAATATTTTTATTCTTCCATGAACCCACCTTGCCAATAAGAACTAATTTCAAAAAAACCAACCATTGATAGAAAGCATGACAAAGCAAGACAATAACAGACCACCAACTATAGTAGGAACTAATTTTTTTGTGTTTTTTATAAGAAAAAGAAAAGCAAATAAAACTATTTTTTTTGGAATTTTTGATATAAAGAGGCAAACAAAACAAGGCAAAAGAAACTAAGAAAAACAAAAACAAAGTAAAAAGAAAGGTTGTGAAGGACTCCCCTTGTGAAGCCGTCCTTAGCCTCCCGGCAACGGCGCCAGAAAAGCTTGTTGATTGTAGCTCAGATCACTGTAGAGCTTCGTTAGGAAACCCCAAGAGAAAGGTATGATGAGCACATCAGCAAGTTTTCCGTCAGTAAGAAACCAAGGTTATCGAACTAGTAGGAGGAAGGAAACGACTCAAAGGTGTTGCTAGCAACTTGGAAACCTGCACAACACAAACTCAAGACTTTGCCCCAACGAACAGTGAGGTTGTCATTCTCACCGGTTTGGTAAAAAAATAATTAACCGTATGGTATGAAAGGTAATGGTGGTTTGCAGAAAGTAAACAGTAACAGTGAAAGATGTATCAATGGTAAAGATTGGACCGGTGTCCATAGTTCACTAGAGGTGTTTTTCTTAAGATAAACAACATAACATGCTGGGTAAACAAATTACAGTGGGACAATTGACAGGACAGAGCAAGGCATAACAATGCAATACTAGACAATCATGATCCTATGAGATTTGATTGGGCATTACAATAATATACATAGACCGCCATACAACTGTATCTATGACTAGTAATCTACCTTCAGGTTATCATCTGAACCCCCTCCAGTATTAAGTTGCAATAAACGGATAACTTTTTTAAGCAAGGTGTGTAAAGTAAACAATACACTTGTTCCATGAACAAGAGATTGTTATTTTCTCCCTAGTAGCAACATCATATCTATAACCTTAGAGATTTTTGTCACTTCTCCAGATTCAATAGAGGTATGAACCCAAAACAACAAAGCACTGTGACATCTTGTTAATAGGTTAGTCCTAGAAAACATATAAGAATACCTCAAAGTGTTGACAAAGTAAAGTAGATACTAAACAAGCATGGAACTTAAAAAATTATAGATACATTTACGACGTATCACCCGCCTGCTCCCGCTCCCGCTCCGGCCCTGCCGCCGCCCACCCTCTGGACGCCGCCGGAGTACATCGACCTTGACCCGTAGATGGTCGAGGCGGCGCAGGCGCGCGTAGTTTAGTTCCTAGGGTTAGTAGTAGTTTAAATTTCGTTTTATATATTTTGAATATAAATTAAGTTTGAATCTGGCCTATTTTAGCGCGAAGTGCTTGTGTTTAAAAAAAAGTTCCTCGCCTAGCGCGGACAATGGGTCGCGCCGCTGGACGCGGCTGGCCGGACAGACCGGATCCACTACCATACAGACCGCGACTCGATCCAAACAAACACAAACGGACAGTTTAGGATGACCGTATGGATCGGTCCGGTGGAAATGCCCTAACTAAACCATGAACCGACTGGAAAATGCTAAAGATTTTCTCATCCTATATAATAGGTCTCCGTGACCTGATCGCATAGCGTGGAAGGAACATGAATTGGTTAAAAAAACAGAGTAACAGAAGGAAGCCAACCCGCCCCGTAACCAAGCTGCAACCTTGTAAGCAAGCGGTAGCCACACGAGACTACAAAAACACAGATTCTGGAACTAAGTAAAGGAAGAAAAGGTGGGAACTTTTGGAAAAAAAAAGCACACTACCATAGATTGATCAGTTAGCATTTAATAATTTTCTACAACCAGAGAGGTGGAGGAAAATGGCTTCTATACGCTTGGCACGGTACCCAAAAAATATGAAGGGCTGAAAAATGGAAGTGTGGCAAGTCCAAAGCAAATGCCCAACAGAACAAAAGAAGAAGAGTTTTAACTCCGAACCTTAAATTCAAGATCATGTATAATAATCAATGAAAATGTGTATGGCCCTGACTGGTGGCATGGTAGATACATGTAACTTTTGAAGTACCTAAAACTCAAATAAAAGAAAACTGGAAATTTTGAGAGCACATGGTTAGATAGCTTACCCGAAACACTCAAATACTTTAAATTTGGGTTGTTAGATATAGAAGTACCTGCAAAATTAAGGAAAAACTGGTCACCTCTATCCACCTACTATAACACTATGCTAGAAAGTTGTTTCAATACTTTAAAATGATTTGTCTCCCAAAGTTTTTGATCTAGAACTACCACAAATGTTAATAAGCTTGTGCACGTTTCCTTTCCAGTCACGGAGCTTAAACTTTTGTCAGTTAATTAGTCGTTGGGCTTATCCCGTGTTAGTAGAGTCAGGTGGAGAAACGATGCGCACGAACTGGGTCGTGGGATGGCACGACCAAATCGGATCGTGATGTAACCAGTAGCTCCACTCCTTCCGTTAATTCTGTTGTAAGCTGAATAAAAGGAAATACGATCAGAAAAGCCGTAAGCAGTTTTCAGACGGCACAAACTCTCGTGTGTTCTTCCTCTGTTCTTCCACCGTGAGCGACAGAGAGATTCACTGTTGAAACTGTCAATTGGTATCAGAGCCTCGTCGGTGCTCTGGAGGCCATGTCGGGCGAGGGGGGCGGTGGCGGGTCGGCGCCGGCAACGGCAGGCAGGACGCCTGCAACGGCGGCGCGCCGATCTGTAACGCCACCAAGGGCACGCGGCCCAAGCCGTGGAAGGAGCCGCTCGCGAAGGCACGGAAAGGAGGTCGTGGTGCGCGAGACCACGATCCAGGAGCGGCCGGCGGTGCAAGCCGGCGTGCTCGTCTGGCCCATGCTAACCTCTACCAACTACATCGAGTGGGCACTTCTTATGTAGATCAACCTGGAGGCGTGCGTGCTCTGGGACGCGGTGGAGGGCAACGCTCCGAGTGTGCCCGTGGACAAGGCCGCCCTCGCGGCCATCCTGCGAGCAGTGCCAGCGGACCTGCAGGCCACCCTCGTCGTCAAGCGCACCGCAAAGGAGGCATGGGACGCTGTCAAACTGATGCGGGTTGGTGTGAACCGCGTCCGTGAGGCCACGACACAACGCTACCGCAAGGACTTCGAGGACATGGTGTTCCGCGACGGCGAGACGCTGGACTCGTTCGGCATGCGCATCACCACGCTCGTGAACAACCTGTGCTCCCTGGGCGACGTTGTCGACGAGGTGAAGGTGGTACAGAAGATTCTCCGCGAGGTGCCAGCCCGATACGCCCATATGGCATGTTCCATCGAGACGCTACTCGATCTAAACACCATCTCGGTGGAAGAGCTCCTCGGGCGGCTGCGCTCCTCGGAAGGGCGTGGCGGTACCACGGCAGCAGCAGCTGGAACCGGAGGCAGCCTGCTCCTCACGGAGGAGGAGTGGGAGGCACGACGACGCCAGCGCGAACAAGGGCAGGGCTCTACCGGTGGCAACACGAGCAATCGCCACAAAGGAAAGGGCAAGAATCAAGCCACCGGCGGAAACCCCGGTAACGCCGACAAAGAGCGCGACATGTCGCAGGTAAAATGTTTCAACTGCAACAAGTTTGCTGGGCACATCTCGAGGGACTGCGCAGAACCACGTCGAGAACGCAAGGCCAAAGCCAATCTGGCCAAAGGCCCCGAGCAGGAAGAGGCCCTTCTGATTGCAGTGAGCTGCGGGCTCACCGTGATCACCGGCCAGACGCCGGTCACGGAGCACGTCTTGCTGAACGAACAGAAGTCGCTCGCCCGATCCAACGCGAGCGATGGAGATTGAGACAGCACCTGGTACCTTGATACCGGGGCGAGCAATCACATGTCCGGTCAACACGGTGCATACAGCGAGCTGGACACCGGCATGACTGGATCCGTGCGCTTCGGCGATGGCTCCAACGTCAAGATCTGCGGCATCGGCACCATCGTCTTCAAATGCCGCAACGGTGAGCACAGGACACTGATAGAGGTGTATTACATTCCTCGCTTGCAGAGCAACATTGTGAGCCTCGGCCAGTTGGACGCCATCGACTACGAGACTCCCATCCACCGGGGAATCCTTCACCTCTGGGATTCCGACGGGCAGCTCCTGGCTCGCGTCAAGCGGAACACTAGCCGTCTGTACGTCCTCCACCTCGAGCTGGCAACACCAGTGTGCCTCTCCACACGTGGTGACGACGTGGCGTGGCATTGGCACGCCCGCTACAGCCATCTGCACTTCGACGCGCTCCAACGTCTCACCCGCGACAACATGGTGCGTGGGCTGCCCACCATTGATCGAGTCGAGCAGCTTTGCGACAGCTGCTTGGTGGGGAAGCAGAAGCGCTCCCCATTCCCACAGAAGGCCAAGTATCTCGCCACCGACCCACTCGATCTGGTGCACGGCGACCTTTGCGGTCCCATCACACCGGTGACGCCAGGAGGGAAACGATACTTCCTCCTGCTCGTCGACGACTACAGCCGGTACATGTGGGTCAAACTCCTGGCCACCAAGGACGAGGCCAGCACGGCGATCAAGACCTTCATCGCTGGAGCCGAGACGGAGGCAAAGCGGAAACTGCGCGCACTGCGCACCGACCGCGGCGGCGAATTCACCTCCGGCGAGCTGACCGCATACTGCGAGGAGCTGGGCGTCAAGCGGCATCTCACGGTGCCGTACTCCCCTCAGCAAAACGGGGTCGTCGAGCGGCGCAATGGAACGGTGGTGGGCATGGCCCGCTGCCTACTCAAGGCGAAGGGAGTGCCAGCGCGCTTCTGGGGAGAAGCGGTCACGATGGCGGTGTACCTGCTCAACCGCGCGCCCACAGCAAGCCTCGCCGGTAGGACGCCGTTCGAAGCCTGGTACGGTTGGCGCCCCAGCGTCCACTACCTGCGCACGTTCGGCTCCGTCGCGCACGTCAAGGTGGTCAAGCCAAACCCGAGCAAGCTGTATGATTGGAGCCGACCCATGGTCCTGTTCGGATACGAGCACGGCTCCAAAGCGTACCGTGTGTATGATCTAGTGGGCAAGAAGATCCACGTCACACACGACGTGGTGTTTGACGAATCTGGACAATGGAACTGGGCAGAAAACTGCAGCGACGAGCCAGCTGGTATGACTGAAGATTTTGCCGTTCAATTTCCAGTTGTTGCACCTGCAGATAGTTCAAGAGGTGGGGAGTGCCAGTGGCGCCACCTCGCCGGCAACGCCCGATTCTACGCCCACATCCGCTGCATCACCAGCCCCAGCACCCTCACCGGCCCCGTCGCCATCAACGCCCGCTACAAGCCCAGCTCCCGAGGAGGAGGTGGAATTTGTTTCCCCTCCTGGACATGCCGGGGAGCAGCTCGACGCCGACGACGATGACTCTATGCCACATCGGTACAGGACGCTGTCCAACATCTATGACGTTGGAGCAGCTGGAACCCTGCACCTCCTGGCAGACGAGGAACCAGCAAATTTCGCCAACGCCGAGCGGCATCAGTGGTGAGCGATGCTGGAAGAGATGCCCTCTGTAGAAGAGAATCAAACCTGGGATCTGGTTGATGCACCCGCCGGTGAGAGGCCAATTGGCCTCAAATGGATCTTCAAGGTCAAGAAAGACGCGAAGGGCAACGTGCAGAAGTACAAGGCACGCCTCGTCGCAAAGGGCTATGTTCAACGCCATGGCGTGGACTATGACGAGGTGTTTGCGCCTGTTGCACGACTGGAATCAGTGCGACTGGTGGTGGCTCTCGCTGCACATGAAGGATGGGAGGTTCATCACATGGATGTGAAGTCGGCCTTCCTCAACGGAGAGCTCTACGAGACGGTCTATGTTGTGCAGCCACCAGGATTCGAGAAGAGCGGTCAGGAGCAGAAAGTTCTGAAGCTACGGAAGGCGCTGTATGGACTGAAACAAGCGCCGAGGGCGTGGAATGCCAATCTTGATCATGAACTCCAGAAGCTTCGCTTTCACCTCAGCGAGCTGGAACACGGCGTGTAATCACGCGGTTCTGGAACGGCAAGGCTACTCGTCGGCGTATATGTCGACGATCTCATTATCACTGGATCAGATAAAGCTGAGCTGACACTGTTCAAGGAGGAAATGAAGCGACTGTTTCGGATGAGTGATCTGGGCATGTTGAGCTTCTACCTGGGCATTGAGGTGCGGCAGGGAAATAACTCCATCACGCTCAACCAATCAGCATATGCTCGCAAGATCCTGGAGAAGGCTGGCATGGAAAACTGCAATCCGTGTCACGTTCCTATGGAAGCACGGCTCAAGCTCAGTAAGGAGAGTTCAGCAGCACCTGCAGACGCCACTGAATATCGGAGCATCGTGGGGTGTTTGCGATACCTGGTGCACACTCGTCCTGACATCTCATACGCAGTGGGATACGTGAGCCGCTTCATGGAGAAACCCACTGTCGAACACCTGGCGGCAGTCAAGCACATACTCAGGTACATCGCTGGTACCTGCAATTTTGTTTGTTGCTATCAGCGAGGCTCAGTGGAGGCTCGTTTAGTTGGGTTCAGCGACAGTGACATGGCGGGAGACATTGATGATCGCAAGAGCACGAGCGGTGTCGTCTTCTTCCTTGGAGCCAGCCCGATCAGCTGGCAATCCACTAAACAGAAGGTTGTTGCGCTGTCGTCCTGTGAGGCTGAATACATCGCCGCTACGACAGCAGCCTGCCAAGGTGTGTGGTTAGCTCAACTACTTGGTGATCTGAAAGAACAAGAGGCAGATGCTTTTGCTCTGAAGATTGACAACAAGTCGGCAATCTCTCTCAGCAAGAATCCTGTGTTCCACGACAGGAGCAAGCATATCGAGACCCGGTATCATTTCATACGCGAGTGCGTCGAGAAGAAGCAAGATCAAGTGGAGTTCATCCGGACAGAGGAACAGGTGGCTGATTTACTGACGAAAGCTTTGGCTCGTGTCAGGTTTCAGGAGCTTCGGTCCTTAATTGGGATGATCGAAATAAATTAGGTGCTCAAGCTTAGGGAGTGATTTGTTAATAAGCTTGTGCACGTTTCCTTTCCGGTCACGCAGCTTAAACTTTTGTCAGTTAATTAGTCGTTGGGCTTATCCCGTGTTAGTAGAGTCAGGTGGAGAAACGATGCGCACGAACTGGGTTGTGGGATGGCGCGACCAAATCGGATCGTGATGTAACCAGTAGCTCCACTCCTTCCGTTAATTCTGTTGTAAGCTGAATAAAAAGAAATACGATCAGAAAAGCCGTAAGCAGTTTTCAGACGGCACAAACTCTCGTGTGTTCTTCCTCCGTTCTTCCACCGTGAGCGACAGAGAGATTCACTGTTGAAACTGTCAACAGATACCCATAATAAAAGAAAAGAACTATGACTATACCACATCCATAGCAAACGGAAATTATTTCTTGCACGTACACAACGCCAAACAGTTAAATACTTCCAGTTGTAGAGAGGCTAAATCTAAACAGAGCAGACGCCAACGATGGAGAGAATTTCAGAGAACTTTTTTTTCGAGAGTATGCGAATACGTACCTTAATTTTATAGAAGACAGAAAGTTATTTACAAGAGCTGATCCCTTGTACAGCCACAAGGAACCAGAGACGTCACTCAGAGCTCTAAAGCCTACTCTCGCGCTATCGTTTGGGTTTCCTCCCTCTCACGATCTCTAATACAGTGAAGTAAATCGTATTCCTTCACGATCATAGATGCGAGCCTCGTCGCCGTGTGTTGCAGACAGGTGTTGTTGAAGCACTAGGCGTTTCGCAGCTTCCACAACCCATAGCAGGTGAGGCATACTAGTCTGTCTAAATTTTTCTTCTTCCTAGCTGCCAGCCCTTGACGCTCGTGCAACCACCACTGCTGAATAGTTCAGCTTGGCATGGGGTGCTGAAACCGCAGGCCACCTGCAGCACAGCGCCAAACAGTTAGTCAGTCCCAGTTGTAGGGAGGCTAAATCTAAATAGAGTAGATGCCAACGATGGAGAGAGAAATTTCGGAGATACATAGGAAGGAGTGTTGCTACCAACAAAAAAGCGTCCAATTGATCAAGATTATCTAGCTAAGGGCAGCTAGCTTTGCAGCACCGTCCGAGCTGCAGCTCGCCGCCTCGCCGTGGCACGCATGCCCAGACACTCCGGATGCAGCGCCGGACGCCTAGACGCTCCAGATGCGCCGCCGCACTCCCAGATGCGTTATCGGCCGGTGCACAGGAGGGAAGAGAGAGAGACAGGATATAGGAGGGGATGAACTTGCCTGGTCCTATGGCCGCCAGCTGTGGAAGGGGCCCTTGTTGTCGACCGTGTGCCGGCACTATAAGAAACTAGGTAGGAAACGCGGCTTGCCGCTCGCACGACATAAATAATTGTTGTGGAAGAAAATGTAGCAAGGATAGTATACAAAGACACTTTTATTAGACCGAGAGTTATTTTATATGATAAATAGAAGATAATGATGCTTTAGAGTCGACCTTACAACGAAAGAGGAAAATTTAAAGGAACCACGCTTTACAATCGGAATTTAAGAATCAACCACAGAAGGAATTGTTAAAATGTAGGAAATATTAAAATAGTAAGATACTTAAAGGTGCAGCATATAAAATCCACAGCGAAAGTACGATTCTTGGAGGATTATCAGCTGCAAACTAACGATGATTAGATGATAAATGCAGTTGTTTATACAAACTTTAGATAACACATATCTAAGAACAAAGGTAGATTATAAAGTCTGATGGTTTAACAAGAACAAAAGAAAGGTGGTGTGATTACAGAGCAGACACATTGAACTGCCCATACATGATCTAGAGAAACGACTTCTAAGATCATAGGCAGAACAGAAGCCTGATAGCTTAACCAGAAGTAAGAACAGGGTAGTGATATTGTATATGTCTTAAGTTACATAAATATAATCCTTTCTACGCCTGGCAGTCCTAGAGAGTTGGTTTTCAAGACCAGTACAAAGCAGCCGCAGGATAATGTCAAGGAGATAATACTATACGGTGGTGAGAACGTGTTTCTGCTCGGTTGTAGTGACAGAGCACGACCTGGTTACAAAAAAAGAGACACGGTACATGCTTTGCTTAGTATAAGCAGAGTATTATCATGTTAAGAGATGAGCAGCATACATATTACCTCACACGTTGAAGATCTAGTGCTAATTCTATGGGAACAGTTTCTTTCGAAGGGCACGGGGAAGCTGTGTTTTTTCTTTCGTCCTCTCCAAGCTATGTCGCAAGGCATAAACGGCAGGGAAAGATCAAAAATAAGTCTAAAGATTGACTGACTTGACCCAGAAATATGCAGTAACAGTTCTACTAATAGCCTGGGAACGTTACCTGGTAGATGCTTCTGTAGTGCTAGAGGGAGATGTGGATTGGTCACTTTTAGTCGAGATGTACTAACGTGTGTGATAAAGGAAGGGATATGAGATATGATAATATCCATAAAAATAACAAACTTAAACTATTCTGTATAATTTACCCTTACCGGTATGCGGAATTTTGCCTGATTGGTTGTAACAACAGTCCCTGACATTGTAGATAATTGCTCTTGCAGAGCAAATGCACGAGCGTAGGTTGCGGAGGACCAGAAGAGAAAGAAATCATACACGCCAGGCTGTGCGAAGAAACCACAACTAATACTAAATTTCTCACTCAGACAACGGCTCAGCACCTGCAGCACAGACAATACACCTATGAGGAGAAAGTAAAGCCTCTGGCAACATCAGGAAAACACAAGCGTATTCCAGCCAAACCATAGAAGCAAAAATAAGACAAACCCATAGATCGCACCTGACAATCAATCACAGAAACCATGCCTTGACAATAGCAATCCTCGGACTAAAGAAGCCAAGCCTCTGCAAGACAAGAAAGAAATAGATCAGGAACAGTCACAAATTCTCAAGACAGAAAGGACCAGACAACCTGATAAGAGACCTAAGCCATCCTTGGAGACGACACGGCCACAAACATGATTTTACAGGCCTAACAACCACCTTCTAGAGCTACGAACCACGCGAACAAAGATCCAGGCCATGCAAGCGGCACCTCATCTAAAATTACAAGCAGACCCGGTAACATCTCAAGAGAGCAAATGGAGGCCACAAGTAAATAGCTGATCTAAATAAGCTCCTCAGGACCTAGACGAAAGACGAAACCAAGGGCCCAAAAAAACCACAGCAGGCTAAAAACCTAACCCGCATGAAAACCCAAACTAAGCATAACCCGAACAGGAAACCAAACAGACGGGGGAAGGTACAGTAACGCACATACCTGGTATAAGCAAAACCAGCAACGAAACAAATAAAGCATAACCCTGACCCAACCAAACCACACAAGGAAAATTACCACGAGAACAAGAATAGGTCATACCTGCCAACCAACCAACAGACCACAGCCTGAAAGCAGCAATCCTCGTATCAAACAGACCGAACCCCTGCAAGACGAAGAAGAAGAAATAGATCAGGAACAGCTAGAATATACCAGGACATAATATATATCTAAAACTGAAACAAAAATCTGCTGGCAACTGCATGCAAGCAGCCACTCTATTAGCTAAACTGGAAGCTCCCTTGAGGAGGGCACAATATTCCCTTGAGGCCTGTAGCACCCTAGCAGAGCAACCAAAACCCGCATCTAAAACTAAAAGCAAAACCTGATGGCAGCCGCATGTAAAACCACAACCAAAATCTGCAGAATCCTAATAAAGCAAAGCAGAAGACATAAACAAGTAGGTGGTTAAAATGGGACTATGCAAACCTCAATAAACACCAGACCAAGCACGTGACTGAATAAGAAGTAAAACAGAGACATAGTAAAGTAGCAAATCACAGCAGTTCTGTTTTGAATTAAAGATTAAGTTTTTTTAAGAAAGGGGATATCCCTGGCCTATGCATCGATTTATGCATGCAGCTGTACTAAAATCAAGTGTTCGCGTGCTATGTACACAGTGTGCGGTTTAAACACGGAAAATGCTTATAATGAAGCCTACCGTAGTACCGGTTTGGGAATATCAAACTGTGCTATTCTACCCTGACCTGAAATTCTAATGCCTCTATGTTACATGCTGGATATCAGGCACATCGATTGTGCTCCAGCATACCGCAGTGAGAAGGAGGTAATCAGTAACTATTTTATCCACATCATTTACATCTAATCAGATAGATGCCCTTCAAATGTGCCTAATGTTCAAACCGTAAACCGCTCTAAAATAATCACCCGGTAATTGCAGAAAACATGTGGTGTTAGATTTCTGAAATAATAACCATTTGCTTGCATGTGCATTTTTATATCTAGAGTTCCTCTGTCAATTCTTGATGGAGTGCATCTACCAGTACTGCCGTGTCTTTTTTCCTATTCTAATACATATGGCAATGAACTATGTACTTGCAAACGCCTGTAAAAAATAATTTGATATGTGATCTGCACCAGAAAAAAGAGAATGGAGGACAAAACTGAGTACATTGTTTTTATGCGTGAAGTTTTTAGGATTTCTTAAAAGCAATATTACCAGATCTCTCTAAAACAGAATGGCTATAAATGACGAAGAATGTTTATAGTCAGATTGATACCTAAAACATATAGTAAGAATGACGCTGAATACAAGCATATAGATCCATACAAGAATATTTATAGAATCTGCCTATAAACGACAGCATATTTATGACTACCAATGACATATCACTGATCACTTGTCTAAAGGTTCCAGATTGATACCTAAAATATATATGCTTGTATGAATCTCCCTGGCAAGTACTGGTGAGCTAGCAATAACTGGGTTTCCAGCACAAAGGCTATAAATAAGAGAGAATCTCAGAGATAACGCTCACTGATCATTTCTCTAAAGGTTCCAGTTCGATACCTAAAATATACATGCTTGTATGAATCTCCCTGACAGGTACTGCCGTACTGGTGAGCTAGCACTAACTGAGAGAGCATCTCACTGATAACACACTAAAGGTTACAGCTTGATAAGGAAGAAATAGACCTAGACCTACCTAACTGGGGCACCTCTTTGTTGAAGTAAAACTTTCTGCACCAATAGCTTATACCTAACTGGGGCATATTCATGCTTTTATGCAGATCATCAACTGTTTTTGCAAAGAAACCAATAGGAATTTATATATATGGAGAAAAATAGTATGTTAGTACCTAATGGCTAACATAAATACATTTGATTCAGTACGCACATAATTAGTACTATATGGCTAACATGTATAGATTCGGATGTTTGGAAGAATCAGCTCTTTCAGAAGAGATGAATGATTTGATAATCTGAATACGGTCTTCCGGTAAAAATGTATACCTCTATTGCATCACACGAATTCTAAAACTTACCTAACAAATAATCTGAGTACCAATAATGTTGGGAGCTTTTAGAACAACCAAGCACAAAACATATATGAGCTCACCTGCCAAATCTACGACCTGTACTCATCAAGGATTAAATCTGGCGTTCACATGAATCACTGAAGATGTTCCGGAAGGAAGGGAACCAACTCACTAGGAAATCGGGGATGGCCTATGGCACCGATGCAGCGGAGAAGAGGAATTAATCTATAGTACCATGTCCAGCAGAACGTGTGACACAACTCTTCCAGCTCCTCCACATCTCTATATGTTCCACTCTCTTGTCCTTAAATAGTACATAGAGTAATCCTAGTTAGGATTTTCATCGAACACCTTACGAGCACAAATAAAAACAGATATGTGTGTTTCAAACGAAGATGAGATTTCATGTCATGAGATTTCATGTCAGCTTCAAGCAGGGAGAGAAGCCCCACCGGCATTAGCAACCACCTGGAAAGTAGATGGTGGGTTACTGCATGGTCATTGGTCAGAAAATGTGACCCGGGAATTCTACGGTTGGAGAGGAATGGGGTTACATGCAGTGAATCGGAGCATACTACGTCTGGTCATTTCACATATGTAAAAACTAACATGAAAATAGCAAAGAACAAGCAATTCATGACTAGCAAGTTAGGTGGTTCTATTGTCTAGAAAACGATCTACCAAATTGTATTCTGTACCACTCCTTCGCAAGCCTAAGCCGCCACAAGAGATAAATGGGGGGAGAGAACCTGTAGGTGGAGTAGGTGTTGTTCAGGTCGAGGAGGAGGATGGGATCGAGCTCCCCGTGGCGGCGCTGGATGCACAACTCGAGAAGGCCGCGTCTGACCAAGCTGTGGTGGCGCGGATGGGCCCACGCCCGCCGCTGCCACACTGAGAAGAGGCCATCGCCGCCCTAACAATACCACGACCAACGCCTGCTGCTTGGAGAACCCTAGACCGGTGAGGCCCGGCCTACCGCCTCTGCTCCGAGCAAGGCAGGGACGATGCAGCCTTGTTCCCTCCTCGTCCTCCGCCATGCCAAGATATCGGCGAGACCCTCCTGTCTGATCCTCGCGGGCTCTGCTCGATCCGTCGCCCCACCGGCTCCATTCCCCTCCTGGACGCTCGTCGAGAGCTTCCCTGGTCATCTCCGCCACCGACTAGCAGCCATGGGGGCTAGGGTTTTGAGGAGGGAAGGATGGGGAAGAAGGGAGAGCACGGGAGTGGGTGGCGGCTAGGGCCGACCCTGCCTCCTCTCCATAGCCAAGCGCGGGACGGTTTTGCCCCTGGCCATCCAACGAAAACACGGGGTAGCCACCGCGCTTCTCTCTGATTCCGTCTCTCACATAGCGCCACGTACACTCCGTCTCCGACAAGCGGGCCAGGCGAGACGCAGGCCCTCAAATCAGTGGAAAAGCGGGGATAAATGCCGGTGCGGGTAGAAACGCGAAGGCGAGGTGGACGGCTAGGATCGCTTTGTCAACTCAATCCGATGGCCAGGAGGGTACGTGGCCTCTAAAAGCTCCCTTGGGGGGCTAGAATATTACTTCTTGATATGTCAGCTTGTGACATTTTTATAGTGACTATGGATAAAATTGTCATAGATCTATGATAATTTCACACCGGGTGTTCTCAAGCTGCTTAGGAGGGCCAAAGCCTTAACAAACTATGACGATTTCACTCAAAAACATCATATTTTTTAAAATAATATCGTCATAATAGCCAGGCAGGTCTAAAGTAAGATGGATTGTTGGATATGAATAAGATGAACGGATAGGATGTTGATATACCAGAACTTGACATGGATCGATGACATGCCACTATACCCATCGCGCGTAGACACCAAATATTTTCACCATCGCACGCAGACACATCACATATTGTGCGCGTGTCAGCATATATTGCGCAGACACAGCCCTCCTTCCTCCATCTTTCCCCTCCCTCCTCTTTGTCGCCGGCTCCTCAACCCTAATCCTATCGCCCGCCGCCATGCAAAAGCGAGCAAACGCCGCTCCCCTCCTTCTCCAGCGAGATCCGCGCGTCGCCGCCCTCTGTTCGAGAGAATATTCCCCGCTCGCTCCAGCTCAAGCTCCATCTCCATGGCCTCCTGTGCCTCCGTGCAGTTGTAGGTCGTGGTGTGCTTGCTTCGTCTGCTGTGACCACACAAGGAGACGAGAGGCGCAACGCTGTCCGAGATCTGGCGCGTCAGGGGTCTCGCGTTATCCGGGATCTTGCGCGCCGTTTAGGATCTCGTGCGTCCTGGATATTGCGACGTTGAGCGCTCCATCCCGTTGTACGGCTACCGTGTCTTCTAGGCCCCCCTCTCCATCCTCCTGCGTCAATGAGTCTCTCTCTGCATCTTTTAGATTTTACGGATCGAGCACGCAAGTAGCACAGATCGGCGCTCGTCGAGGATGACTTGCAACTCCTAGATGCCCTCCATTCTTGCTTCCCGTCTTTGTGACCTGCGTGGCTGCCACCGCCTATCTCATACAGCAACAAAGGTACAGATCTGACATTTTTGTTTTCTAGTTCTTCAGGTGCGGTGGCGGGCGGCGAGCTCGTGCGGAATCTGGTGGGTCGACCTCACTGGTAGGTGGACACATCGCGTCAGACTCGGGGAGATGGGGTTGTCTTTGCGCGCCCGACGACTGGGGATGCCAGGGGCCGCATCCGTGGAAGCTGCAAGTCGTCACCTTGCGCCATGAACTGGCCACCGTGCATCATGAACATCATCGTGAGAGGTAGAAGTGACCCCTTCACATTCCTCTGTTAGGGAGCATTGTAATCTTTTAAATAACCAGTACCCAAATTCCTGTTAGTTTCCCTTGCTGTTGAATTGATGATGAATGCGGTACTGTAATCTGCTAAATAACCACATGCTTGTTTGAATTTTGAGTTAGTCTATGTCTTGCATTTGAGCAGATCTTGTGTATACGCTTTCTCTTTGTGAGTTTGCTCTGATTAATATGCTGAATCCAAGTGTTTTATCTGGCCTCTTAAATGTTGTTCTAATTCATTCATTTAAAAAACTTAATAAAACAACATGGAAGACTACAGATCTTAATGTTTCTCTTACCAAATTAAATGGGGGGAATTATATCACCTACTGCTCTAGAAAATAAGTTATACATACTTGAACAGATAAGCATTGATGCAATGAAACTATTTTGCAATAATATCATAACTGTTTCGACAATTGTTTGGCATTGCTGGTTATAGTACCTACCAGAGTTTATTCTTTCTCGTGGAAACTAGTGCTCATTTGCATAAGTTGAGATAAATCTGTTGTGATCATTGACAGCAGTGTAATAATATAAATCTGTACTTTCCTTCATCGTGGTGTAATTAATTAGCCCTTATTTTACATGGTTTGACCTTAAGAATCAATATTCTTCAGTCTATCATATTCTCCTCGTTACGTGGTTGCTAGGCCATCACTACAAGGAATGTGTTATTCTATTACTTTCCAATAGTGATAGTGGACAAAATCATCATAGAGTTATGACGATTTTGCACCAGATGGTCGTAAGTTGTTCGGGGGGTTCAAAACCTTGGAAAATTATGACGATCTTGCGTACAAATGTCATGGTTTCATTAGCTCAAATCGTCATAACCCAGTGAATACAGCTTAGGACGTTATTTATGTAGGGGTTCGTATCATAGAAAACAAAAAAATTCTAACGCATGCACACAAACAAGCCAAGATCTATCTACTAGATTGTAGCAACGAGTCGATAAAAGCACTCACCCTCGAAGATTCCAAAGCGCTTAACGAGAGCAGATTCTCGTGGGTGATGTAGTCGTACACTTGCCGATCTCAAGATCGCGTAGACAATCCTTCCGGCGCTGCGTTCCGGCAGCGCTTCCGCAGTCGGTCACATGTTCGGTACTCAATCAAGACCTTCCTCTCCCTTGTTCCAGCAGGCAGCGGAGGTTGTAGTTCTCCCCTCGTGAATCCGGCAGCACGGCGCGGCGGCGGCTTGGGCGCGGCGGCGGCGCGGGTGTGGGGAGGGCTTGGCTCTTCTTCCACTAGGAAACCATTGTTCCAGTTTGACTTTTCAAACTCCCATTTGACCTTCAATTTAGAGATTTAATTCTCTCTTAAAATGCACACACCAAGTGACCTAGGATATGATCTAATCATTCCATTTACCCATGACACATTCATGGTCCATTCCCCTTCCGGTTCGGTGAACCTTCTAGAACCTCTCCGATGAAAACATCGGAATATTTCCCGAACTCCGGAATCGGACTTTCCTTATATGGATCTTATTCTCCAGACCATTCTGGATCTCCTCGTGATATCCCGGATCCCATCCGAGACTCCGAACAACATTTTGTATCCCTACTAACATTTCATATCTACTAAACAACATCGAATCCTTAAGTGTGTCTCCCTACGGTCCGTGAATTATGCGGACATGACCGAGAGACTTCTCCGATCAATAACCAATAGAGGAATCTAGAAATTCATATGGCTCCCACATATTTCTACGATTACTTTGCGATCGAATGAACCACTTACATACGATATCAATTTCCCTTTGTCTCACGATAGTTTACTTATCCGAGGTTTTGATCGTCGGTATCTCTGCATACCTAGTTCAACCTCGTTACCGATAAGTACTCTTTTCTCGTTCCCGTGATGTGTGATCCCTTGTGAGACAGTCACATGCTTGCAAGCTAGTTGAATGAAATTCCACCCAGAGGGCCCAGAGTATATCTATCCGTCATATGGATGGACAAATCCCACTCATGATCCATGTGCCTCAACCCATACTTTCCGAACACTCAATGCCACCTTTATAGCCACCCAGTTACGGTGTGGTGTTTGATGTCATCAAAGCATCCTTCTGGTGATGGTGATTATCATGATCTCATGGTCGAAGGAATTAGGTTACTATGTATCAGAAAGCTTATAGCAAACGAACTATTGAAAAATAATCACTTCATTACCCCATCGAGTGTAATTTACACCACGAAATTGTACTTCGAATTTCCTATCAAAGATCTCTTGTAAGACAACTTGATACAAACATGAGGTGATATCACCTAACGGTGGCGCATAAGGACAGATGAGATTCTGTTGTAGTAGCGTATGAAAAACGCTACTATTGATATAGTCATTAATTATAAAATGGAAAATCCCCTTTCTGTTGATGGATATCTCAAGATTTTGACTCAATGTGTGCTTGTCAAGACCCTCTGGTGATAATATTACTTGATGCATTGCAACTACTTCCCTTTGCTGACTGACATAATCATAATGTGCTATTTCTAGATCATTGATCTTATGTATCTTCTTAGGTATATTGATCCTCTTTCGAATGTGCGTGTTTTTCATTATATGCTCAATAGCTCTCAAAAGTAGTCCTTCTATGACTTGATCTTTATGCTACGCTTATCTATATGAGTATGTCCATCATACCATTATCCTAATGATATGATCTTGTTGTTAACAACATCTCAATGCTCATGATCGGGAAACCACGATCATCTATTAACCAACAAGCTAGTATCACAAAGAGGCTGTACTAGGGACTCTAATTTAGTTTACAAATCACACAAGTATTAATGTTTCCTGTTTAATACTGTTATAGCGTGAATGTAAACATTTATCATAAATACAAAGATATAATAATAACCACTTTTATTATTGCCTCTAGGGCATATCTCCAACAATTTATAGCTCACTACGACAATTTAAAATTGTCATATCGTCTAGGTTAGGAAATGTTGAAATAAGAGGTTTTCCCAGTCAACTATTGTGCCTATGTGCCATGTCTATGTGTAAGTTCTTTAATATGTGTTGTGCTGTCTACGTGGCACTGCTTAAATCAACCGCCAATCTGACGAGTGGGACTAGTCTATATCGTGACAAGCGAATCCCACCAAACAGATGCAAACAGACCACACCAAACAGACATGTGGGGCCATCCCACCAGGCGCGGCCGGCCATGTGGAAATAATCCAAAAAAAGGACTTGGCCGGGAATCAAACACAGAACCTCCCACAAGCCTAAGGCTCTCATTTCCACTACACCAACCATTTGTTTGTGTCTTTATAATACGTCGATCCCTTATAACTATTTAATAACTGGTCCTGGGCCGAGTCCTCCATCGCTAGGAATGGGCTTCTTGGGCCGACCTTGACGACGCCCAGTTACAATAGTTTTTTTTCCTGTTTTCCTAATTATTTTATAGCTTTTTCATAGGAAGTCCAAAATAAATGTTTTTTGTCTCTATTTTTTATAAAATTCAGTAGATCATCTTAGGGTGTTAAATATCAATAATTTTACTATTCGAAAATAGTATATTTACTAATCCCACATTAGTTTATAATAGAGATAATATCATAATTCAAAATATGAGTTTGAAATTAGGGAGTGACAATTCTCGTTTAGGGGTTGAGCCTCACTAAACTTGTATTGGATCTCTGAAGAAATAACATATTGTGAGTCTAAAAATAATTTTTTCAAATCATAATGGGCATCAGATAATGTACCTATAGTTCAAATTGGACCCACTTCCTACCGATTCGGCAGGAATTTGTCTTTTTTGCCAGAGATGGACGGAAAGGTTTGAGATACCCCAGTTGGGACATTTATCCATGTAAGATGGTCTATTAGCTTTGAAAAATGTGGTGGTATTATTTTGAAACTTTCATTTGGTGGTTGCTTCATAAAACGCCCCGTTTTTTGCGCTTGAAAAATGGAAAATGGTTCTATGCGAAGAAAAGGAAAACTTCCTCCTGCAACATTGTTCACCATCCCATGGTACATATGGATGCATAATATCAGCAGATTATCACAAAATATGCCGCGATTCTGGCCATAACATTGGTCGTTTGGCCCGAAAGTCATGAAATCTCAGACATGATAGGTCATTTCTGAGAAGGGTTTTTCGAGACACTTGGAATATACCAAGTTTGGTATTTTTCCTTGCTACTATATCACATAATAAGATACCGCGCGAAGGATTTGCATTTATCGGACCGTTTTTGAATTTTTATGCCTGTTTCAAACTATGGTAAAAAACAGCGAGCATGAAGGTTCTTAGCTAGGGGCTGAGCCTCTCTAAACTTGCATTGGAACTCTCAATAAATTGCATATTGTGAGTCTAAAAATATTTTTTTCAAAAAATAATGGGCATCAGATAATGTACCTGTAGTTCAAATCGAACCCACTTTCTACCGATTCGACATGAATTTGTCTTTTTCTCCAGGGATGGACGGAAAGGTTTGAGATATCTCAGTTGGGACATTTGTCCATGTAAGGTGGCCTATTAGTTTTGAAAAATATGGTGGTATAATTTTGAAACTTTTATTTTGCTGGCTGCTTCATAAAACGCCCCGTTTTTTGCGCTTGGAAAATAGAAAATGGTTTTTCTGTGCGATAAAAAGGAAAACTTCCTCCTGCAACATTGTTCGCCATCCCATGGTACATATGGGTGTACAATATCAATAGATTATCACAAACTATGCCACAATTCTAGCCATAACATTGGGCGTTTGGCCCGAAAGCCATGAAACCTCAGACATGATAGGTCATTTCTGAGAAGGTTTTTTTGAGACACTTGTAATATACCAAGTTTGGTATTTTTCCTTGCAACTATATCACATAATAAGACACCACGCGAAGGATTTGCATTGATTGGATCATTTTTAAATTTTTTATGCACGTTTCACACTATGGTCAAAATAGCGGACATGAAGGTTCTTAGCTAGGGCTGAGCCTCGCTAAAATTACATTGGATCTCTCAATAAATAGCATATTGTGAGTCTAAAAATATTTTTTTCAAAAAATAATTGGCATCATATAATGTACGTGTAGTTCAAATCGGACCTACTTCCTGCCGATTCGGCAGCAATTTGTCTTTTCATCAGGGGTGGATGGAAAGGTTTGAGATACCCTAGTTGAGACATTTTTCCATGTAAGGTGGCCTATTAGTTTTGAAAAATATGGTGGTATAATTTTGAAATTTCATTTGGTGGTTGCTTCATAAAACGCCCTATTTTTTGCGCTCGGAAAATGGAAAATGGTTTTTTTGTGCGACGAAAAGGAAAACTTCCTCCTGCAACATTGTTCTTCATCCCATGGTACATGTGGGTGCATAATATGGGCACATTATCACAAACTATGCCGCGATTCTGGCCATAACATTGGTCGTTTGGCCCGAAAGCCATGAAACCTCAGACATGATAGGTCATTTCTGAGAAGGTTTTTTCGAGACACTTGCAATATACCAAGTTTGGTATTTTCATTTGCAACTATGTCACATAATAAGACACCACGTGAAGGATTTGCATTAATCGGACCTTTCTTGAATTTTTTATGCCCGTTTTAAACTATGGTCAAAACAGCGGGCATGAAGGTTCTTAGCTAGGGGCTGAGCCTCACTAAAATTGTATTGGATATCTAAAGTAATAGCATATTGTGAATCGTTCCATGTGGGCTACTTCTCCTCAGTCGCTCTGGGTGGTCATCCATGTTAACCACGGATAATTCGCTTATCCGGTGTCGTCCATGATACTTGGGAGTCGCTGCCCCGGTCTCGTAAACGTTCCCAGTCAGTATGATTCCCCAAAAGGTGATTGCCGCATTACGTTTTCGTGTTCCATATGGGCTACTTCTCCTCAGTCGCTCTGGGTGGTCATCCGCGGTAGGCACATTCCATCACCTCTAGTCCCTTCAGAGAAATGTTGCCCCATCACGGTATCGTTATTGGTGCAACACCCGCGCGCCGTGGACACTCAGGATGCCTTCGTGCAGGCCATTCCCCCGTGCTATGCGTGGGGGGAGGCTTGGTTGGCTTGACCGATGTGGATACGCGAGCGGATGAGTAGCTTTGGACCCGTGTCTATTTTTAGATCCCCCGTCCTCGTGCGGCCGACTAGCGACACCGTGTCCCGTCATTCGTGTGGATTATGTTACTGTTGCCTTTCAATTGCTTGCGTGCCAGTACGAATCGGACCCACTTCCTACCGATTCGCCAGGAATTTGTCTTTTTTGCCAGGGATGGACGAAAAGGTTTGAGATAACCCAGTTGGGACATTTGTCCATGTAAGGTGGCCTATTAGTTTTGAAAAATATGGTGGTATAATTTTGAAACTTTTATTTTGGTGGTTGCTTCATAAAACGCCCATTTTTTGCGCTCGGAAAATAGAAAATGGTTTTTATGTGCGAAAAAAAGGAAAACTTCATCCTGCAACATTGTTCGCCATCCCAAGGTACATATGGGTGTACAATATCAACAAATTATCACAAACTATGCCACGATTCTAGCCATAACATTGGTCGTTTGGCCCGAAAGTCATGAAATCGCAAACATGATAGGTCATTTCTGAGAAGGTTTTTTCGAGACACTTGGAATATCCAAGTTTGGTATTTTTTCTTGCTACTATATCACATAATAAGATACACGCGAAGGATTTGCATTTATCGGACCGTTTTTGAATTTTTTATGCCCGTTTCAAACTATGATCAAAAACAGCGAGCATGAAGGTTCTTAGCTAGGGGCTGAGCCTCTCTAAACTTGCATTGGAACTCTCAAGAAATTGCATATTGTGAGTCTAAAAATATTTTTTTCAAAAAATAATGGGCATCAGATAATGGACCTGTAGTTCAAATCGAACCCACTTTCTACCGATTTGGCATGAATTTGTCTTTTTCTCCAGGGATGGACGGAAAGGTTTGAGATACCTCAGTTGGGACATTTGTCCATGTAAGGTGGCCTATTAGTTTTGAAAAATATGGTGGTATAATTTTGAAACTTTTATTTTGGTGGTTGCTTCATAAAACGCCCCGTTTTTTGCGCTCGGTAAATAGAAAATGGTTTTTCTGTGCGACAAAAAAGAAAACTTCATCCTGCAACATTGTTCGCCATCTCATGATACATACGGGTGTACAATATCAACAGATTATCATAAACTATGCCACGATTCTGGCGATAACATTGGTCGTTTGGCCCAAAAGCCATGAAACCTCAGACATGATAGGTCATTTTTGAGAAGGTTTTTTTGAGACACTTGCAATATACCAAGTTTGGTATTTTTCCTTGCAACTATATCACATAATAAGACACCACGCGAAGGATTTGCATTGATCGGATCGTTTTTGAATTTTTTATGCACGTTTCACACTATGGTCAAAACAGCGGGCATGAAGGTTCTTAGCTAGGGGCTGAGCCACGCTAAACTTGCATTGGATCTCTCAATAAATAGCATATTGTGAGTCTAAAAATATTTTTTTCAAAAAATAATTGGCATTATATAATGTACGTGTAGTTCAAATCGGACTTATTTCCTACCGATTCGGCAGCAATTTGTCTTTTCGTCAGGGGTGGATGGAAAGGTTTGAGATACCCTAGTTGGGACATTTTTCCATGTAAGGTGGCCTATTAGTTTTGAAAAATATGGTGGTATAATTTTGAAATTTCATTTGGTGGTTGCTTCATAAAACGCCATATTTTTTACGCTCAGAAAATGGAAAATGGTTTTTTTGTGCGACGAAAAGGAAAACTTCCTCCTGCAACATTGTTCTTCATCCCATGGTACATGTGGGTGCACAATATGGGCACATTATCACAAACTATGCCGCGATTCTGGTCATAACATTGGTCGTTTTGCCCGAAAGCCATGAAACCTCAGACATGATAGGTTATTTCTGAGAAGGTTTTTTTGAGACACTTGCAATATACCAAGTTTGGTATTTTTCTTTGCAACTATGTCACATAATAAGACACCACGTGAAGGATTTGCATTAATCGGACCTTTCTTGAATTTTTTATGCCCGTTTTAAACTATGGTCAAAACAGCGGGCATGAAGGTTCTTAGCTAGGGGCTGAGCCTCTCTAAACTTGTATTGGATATCTAAAGTAATAGCATATTGTGAGTCTAAAAATAATTTTTTCAAAAAATAATGGACATCAGATAATGTACCTGTAGTTCAAATCGGACCCACTTCCTAGCGATTCGGCAGGAATTTGTCTTTTTCGCAGGGATGGACGAAAAGGTTTGAGATAACCCAGTTGGGACATTTGTCCATTTAAGGTGGCCTATTAGTTTTGAAAAATATGGTGGTATAATTTTGAAACTTTCATTTTGCTGGTTGCTTCATAAAACGTCTCGTTTTTTGCGCTCGGAAAATGAAAAATGGTTTTTATGTGCGACGAAAAGAAAAACTTCCTCCTACAACATTGTTTGCCATCCCATGGTACATATGGTTGCACAATATCAACACATTATCACAAACTATGCCGCGATTCTGGCCATAGCATTGGTCGTTTCGTCCGAAAGCCATGAAACCTCAGACATGATAGGTCATTTCTGAGAAGGTTTTTTTGAGACACTTGCAATCTACCAAGTTTGATATTTTTCCTTACAACTATGTCACATAATAAGACACCACGCGAAATATTTGTATTGGTCGGACCATTTTTGAATTTTTAATGCCTGTTTCAAACTATTGGTCAAAACGGCGGCATGAAGGTTCTTAGCTAGGGGCCGAGCCTCGCTAAACTTGCATTGTATATCTAAAGAAATAGCATATTGTGAGTCTAAAAATATTTTTTTCAAAAATAATGGGCATCAGATAATGTACTTGTAGTTCAAATCAGACCCACTTCCTGCCGATTCGGCAGGAATTTTGTCTTTTTCGCCATGGGTGGACAGAAAGGTTTGAGATACCCTAGTTGGGACATTTGTCCATGTAAGGTGGCCTATTATTTTTGAAAAATGGGGTGGTATAATTTTAAAACTTTCATTTGGTGGTTGCTTTATAAAACGCCACGTTTTTTGCGCTCGGAAAATGGAAAATTGTTTTTTGAGAATAACTTTTCAAGATTACATCTAAAAATTGTGCACACATATGAATTTTAGAATGCCGAACAATTTTATCGCAGGAAATTTCCATTTTTGTTATAAAAAAGACATTTTCTATTTTCCAAGTACAAAAAACGAGGTGTTTTATGAACCAACCAATCAAAACACACTAAGATGTCTTCCACGGATCAGCCTCATCTGCCTGATCTGGACCGTTCAGCGTCGATCCACTGATGGCTCACCCGAAGAAGCACACCACTCCATCTGTCAAAGAAAAACCTAGATCGCGGTGAGTTCCCTCACGCCGCCCCTTCCTTGCCCTATCTTGCGCCCTCCCGATTCTCCTTGCACGCTCGTACTCCCTACCGCCGCCGCTGTCGACGTCTCACCGCACCCAAATCCATCTCCACCTCTCCATGCGCTATCGACGCTGCATCGCACCCCCATCCCACACAGATCTCTCGCCACCTCCAACCCCTCGGATGGCAGCGTCGATGCCACACCGCACCCTTCGTTCCCCCTCAGACCGCCTCGCTCAATGCTGCCCCCGATAGAACGAATCCTCTGTCGGCGCCAACCTCGACCCCCCTAGCCAGAGCTGGGAGTAGTCGCTTCCCTCCCTTCTCCACCAACACAAGATCCATCACCGGCTGCAGAGAGACATGGAAACCCCATTTTCTATGGTTTCACACGACATGGCAAAGGGGGCAGGGAGAGGTGTGGCATCGAGGACCCTGGCCGAGTCAGCAGCAGCGAGCTTCATGTTGATCCGGCTACGGTACACAACTGCAATAAGGTGCTCGGTGATTGGGAGGTGGCCCGTGAGAGCGTCTACATCAAGATATACTCCCATGCGTCCCTCAATCACGATTCGTCTGACCCCTTCTCTCTCTTTCCATCCCACTCCCTCTCTTGCTAGCGTTCTCTATAACAATCCCCCACCTCTCTCTCTCTCTCTCTCTCTCTCTCTCTCTCTCTCTCTCTCTCTCTTATGTGTGTGTGTGTGTGTGTGTGTGTAGGCTCCCCTAGATGCGACTGTAAGCTGCGATGACATCGACAACAGCGGAGGAGTTAGAGGTATCATCGCTACTACACTACCTACATATGCGTCCCACCATTACAAATCTCAGCATTTTCTGTCCCTTGTGGTTGCTATGTATCATTTTTGCACAGGATGTGTTTTTGTCCAAACTGATAGGAAGTGATAGACTAGTAGAAGGAAATGTAATTGCCAGATTGCACCGTTACAATGACATACCCACTGATGGTGATGTATAGGATTTAGAGTGTGTTGTACTGTGTAGTACGAGCAATATAATTAGAGCACTAGATTAGTGGAACTTGTAAGTTGAGACAAAAATATTGAGATCAACTTCTTATGTGTTGTGGGAATGTCCTTGTGTTGCATAGTAGGATCCGAATTGTACATGTTGATCTATCCCTGTTTACTGCAGTCCACTGGGCACCTCTATATGTAGGGGTTCGTAGCATGGAAAACAAAAAAATTCTACCGCATGCACACAAACAAGCCAAGATCTATCTACTAGATTGTAGCAATGAGTCGATAGAAGCACTCACCCTCGAAGATTCCAAAGCGGTTAACGAGAGCAGATTCTCGTGGGTGATGTAGTCGTACACTTGGCGATCTCAAGATCGCGTAGACGATCCTTCCGGCGCTGCGTTCCGGCAGCTCTTCCGCATTCGGTCACACATTCGGTACTCGATGAAGACCTTCCTCTCCCTTGTTCCAGCAGGCAGCGGAGGATGTAGTTCTCCCCTCGCGATTCTGGCAGCACGACAGCATGGTGTTGGAAGTAGAGGAAAGATCTCGCAGGGCTTCTCCTAAGTCGGTGCGAGTTATGGTGGATTAGGGTTTCCCGGAGATCTAGGGTTTAGATGACCGGGAGGAGGAGGAGGTGTCGGCAGCGGCTAGGGCGGCGGCGGCGCGGGTGTGTGGGGAGGGCTTGGCTCTTGTGGTGTTGGGGCAGCCCTCCCCCTCTATTTATGAGAGGGAGGGGCAGCCTTGGGAGGGGTGGGTTTGAATCCAAACCCAAACCCAAGTTGGATTGAGAGAAGGACTTGTTTCTTCTCCCACTAGGAAACCATTGTTCCAGTTTGACTTTTCAAACTTCCCGTTTGATTTTCAATTTAGAGCTTTAATTCTCTCTTGCAAATGCCAACACCAAGTGACCTAGGATATGATCCAATCATTCCACATATCCATGACACATTCATGGACCATTCCCCTTCCGGTCTGGTGAACCTTCTAGACCCTTCTAGAACCTCTCCGATGAAAACATCGGAAACTTTCCCGAACTTCGAAATAGGACTTTCCTTATATGAATCTTATTCTCCGAACCATTCCAGATCTCCTCGTGATATCCCGGATCCCATCCGAGACTCCGAATTACATTCGGTATCCCAACTAAGATTCCATATCTACTAAACAACATTGAATCCTTAAGTGTGTATCCCTACGGTTCGTGAATTATGCGGACATAACCGAGACACTTCTCTGATCAATAACCAACAGATGAATCTGGAAATTCATATGGCTCCCACATATTTCTACGATTACTTTGCAATCGAATGAACCACATACATACGATACCAATTTCCCTTTGTATCACGATAGTTTACTTATCCGAGGTTTTGATCGTCAGTATCTCTGCATACCTAGTTCAACCTCGTTACCGATAAGTACTCTTTTCTCGTTCCCATAATATGTGATCCCTTGTGAGCCATTCACATGCTTGCAAGATAATTGGATGACATTCCACCGAGAGGGCCCGGAGTATATCTATCCGTCATATGGATGGACAAATTCCACTCTTGTTCCATGTGCCTCAACCCATACTTTCCGAACACTCAATGCCACCTTTATAACCACCCAGTTACGGTGTGGTGTTTGATGTCATCAAAGCATCCTTCCAGTGATGGTGATTAACATGATTTCATGGTCGAAGGAATTAGGTTACTATGTATCAGAAAGCTTATAGCAAACAAACTATTGAAATGACTTGATCTTTATGCTATGCTTATCTATAGGAGTATGTCCATCACACCATTCTCCTAATGATATGATCTTGTTATTAATAACATCTCAATGTTCATGATCGAGAAACCACGATCATCTATTAATCAACAAGCTAGTAATATAAAGAGGCTTTACTAGGGACTCTAATTTAGTTTACAAATCACACAAGTATTAATGTTTCCGGTTAATACTATTATAGCATCAATGTAAACATTTATCATAAACACAAAGATATAATAATAAATACTTTTATTATTGCCTCTAGGGCATATCTCCAACAGTCTCCCACTTGCACTAGAGTCAACTAATCTAGATTACATGGTAATATACCGAACACCCATGGCGGTTTGGTGCTGGTCATGTTTTGCCTCGGGAGAGGTTTAGTCAACGGATTCGCCACATTCAGATCTGTGTGTACTTTGCAAATCTTTATGTCACCATCTTGGACATGCTCTCGAATAGCGTGAAAACGTAGCTTGATGTGCTTCAGCTTCTTGTGTGACATTGGTTCTTGCGCATTGGCTATGGCGCCCATGTTATCACAGTAGATAGACATTGGGTCCAGCGCACTTGGAACCACTCCGAGCTCTGTAATGAACTCCTTCATCCATATCGCCTCTTGTGAAGCCTCCGAAGCAGCTATGTATTCCGATTCAGTTGAAGATCTCGCCACAACGCTTTGCTTTGCACTCCTCCAGCTAACTGCTGCACCATTCAAAGTAAATACGTATCCAGATTGAGATTTAGAATCATCCGGATCGGTGTTCCAACTAGCATCGGTGTAACCATTAACAACGAGTTGTTCATCACCTCCATAAGAAAGAACCATATCCTTAGTTCTTCTCAAGTACTTAAGGATGTTTTTGACCGCTGTCCAATGATCCACTCCTGGATCACTTTGATATCTGCTAGTCAAACTAGCAGCATATGCAATGTCGGATCTAGTATATAGCATGGCATATATAAGAGATCCTATGGATGAGGTATAGGGAGTCTTACTCATCCTTTCTCTATCTTCTGCCGTTGCAGGACTTTGAGTTTTACTCAAGGTCGTATTGGGCAACATGGGCAAGAACCCTTTCTTGCTATCTTCCATTCCAAACCTCTTTAGAATTTTGTCCAAATATGTACTCTATGACAATGATATTAGGCGTCTTGATCTATCTATATAAATCTTTATGCCTAATATGTAAGCTGCTACGCCAAGATCTTTCATTGAAAAAATATTATTCAAATAAGCCTTGACACTATTAAGAAGGTCTACATCATTCCCAATCAACAATATGTCATCTACATATAGTATTAAGAATGCTACAGAGCTCCCCCTCACTTTCTTGTAAATACAAGCTTCTCCATAAGTTTGTATAAAACCAAAGATTTTGATTACCTTATCAAAACGTTGATTCCAACTTCGGTATTCTTGCTTCAATCCATATATTGATCGTTGAAGTTCGCATACCTTGTTAGCATCTTTAGGATCGACAAAACCTTTGGGTTGCATCATATACAACTCTTCATCAATGTCTCCATTGAGGAACGCCGTTTTGACATCCATCTGCCATATCTCATAATCATAATATGCAGCGATTGCTAACATAATCCCCACAGACTTTAGCTTCGCTACTGGTGAGAAAGTCTCATCGTAGTTAACTCCTTGAATTTGTCGAAACCCTTTTGCGACAAGTCGAGCTTTATAGACAGTAACATTACCATCAGCATCTGTTTTCTTCTTGAAAATCCATTTGTTCTCGACAACCTTTTGGCCATCCGGTAAGTCCACCAAAGTCCATACTTGGTTTTCGTACATGGATCCAATCTCGGATTTCATGGCCTCTTGCCATTTATTGGAATCTGGCTTCTGTAGGGTTTCGTAGCATGGAAAACAAAATTTTTCTACCGCATACAAACAAACAAGCCAAGATCTATCTACTAGATTGTAGCAACGAGTCAATAGAATAACTCACCCTCGAAGATTCCAAAGTGTTTAATGAGAGCGGATTCTCGTGGGTGATGTAGTCGTACTCTTCCCGATCTCAAGATCGCGTAGACGATCCTTCCGGCGCTGCGTTCCGGCAGCGCTCCCGTAGTCGGTACACGTTCGGTACTCGACGAAGACATTCCTCTCCCTTGTTCCAGCAGGCAGCAGAGGTTGTAGCACTCTCCTCGCGATTCCGGCAGCACAACGGTGTGACACCGGAAGTAGAGGGAGATCTCGCAGGGCTTCGCCTTAAGCTGGAGCGAGTATGGTGGAGTATGAGAGAGTCCCTCGACGATCTAGAGTTTAGACACGCCGAGGAGGGGGCTAGGCCGGCGGCTAGGGTTTCACCTAGGCGGCGGCGAGTGCCCTAGGGCCGGCGGCGGTTATGGAGGCGGCGGCGGCTTGGTACTAGGGTTTAGAGGTAGGAACTTGTGTGTCTAGGAGGGGAGCCCTGCCCCTACTTTTATAGGTGGAGGGGGCCGGCCAAGGGGAGGGGAGTCCCTCCCCAACTCGGCTTGGTGGTGCGCCGGCGGTGGGGAGGAGGGACTCCTCCCCAACTCGGTTTCCTCCTCCTTTTCCACTTCCCAAAAATAGCCGTTTGACTTTCAAACTTGGCGTTTGACTTTTCAAACAAGGATTTGATTTAATCCTCTATTTTGTTCAGCGACGACACTTAGTACATGATGCAATCATACCAACTTGATATAGAACATTCATGTACCCTTCCCCTCCGGAGTGCCGGACATTCCGGAACCTTCTAGAACATTTCCGATGAAAACACCGGAATCATTCTCCCACTCCGAAACGGTACTTTCCTTATATGAATCCTATTCTCATTCGAGACTCCGAACAACATTCGGACTCTTTCTCATCATTCCATAACTACTCAAACAACGTCGAATCCTTAAGTGTGTCTCCCTACGGTTCGTGAATTATGCGGACATGATCGAGACACTTCTCCGATCAATAACCAATAGAGGAATCTGGAAATTCATATGGCTCCCACATATTTCTACGATTACTTTGCGATCGAATGAACCACTTACATACGATACCAATTTCCCTTTGTCTCACGATAGTTTACTCATCCTAGGTTATGATCGTCGGTATCTCTGCATACCTAGTTCAACCTCGTTACCGATAAGTACTCTTTTCTCGTTCCCGTGATATGCGATCCCTTGTGAGCCAGTCACATGCTTGCAAGCTAATTGGATGCCATTTCACCGAGAGGGCCCAGAGTATATCTATCCGTCATATGGATGGACAAATCCCACTCTTGATCCATGTGTTTCAACCAATACTTTCCGAACACTCAATGCCACCTTTATAGCCACCCAGTTACGGTGTGGTGTTTGATGTCATCAAAGCATCCATCCGGTAAAGGTGATATGCATGATCTCATGGTCGAAGGAATTAGGTTACTATGTATCAGAAAGCATATAGCAATTGAACTATTAAAATGACTTGATCTTTATGCTACGCTTATCTATAGGAGTATGTCCACCATATCATTCTCCTAACGATATGATCTTGTTGTTAATAACATCTCAATGTCCATGATAGGGAAACCATAATCATCTATTAACCAACAAGCTAGTATTATATAGAGGCTTTACTAGGGACTTCAAATTAAGTTTACAAATCACACAAGTATTAATGTTTCCTTGTTAATACTATTATAGCATGAATGTAAACATTTATCATAAACACAAAGATATAATAATAACTACATTTATTATTGCCTCTAGGGCATATCTCCAACAGTCTCCCACTTGCACTAGAGTCATCTAATCTAGATTATATGGTAATATACCGAACACCCATGGCAGTTTGGTGCTGGTCATGTTTTGCCCTCGGGAGAGGTTTAGTCAACGGATCCGCCACATTCAGATCTGTGTGTACTTTGCAAATCTTTATATCCCCTTCTTGGATATGTTCTCGAATAGCGTGAAAACGTAGCTTGATGTGCTTCAGCTTCTTGTGTGACCTTGGTTCTTGCGCATTGGCTATGGCGCCCATGTTATCACAGTAGATAGACATTGGGTCCAGCGCACTAGGAACCACACCCAGCTCTGTAATGAACTCTTTCATCCATATTGCTTCTTGTGAAGCCTCCGAAGCAGCCATGTATTCCGATTCAGTTGAAGATCTCGCCACAACGCTTTGCTTTGCAATCCTCCAGCTAACTGCTGCACCATTCAAAATAAATACGTATCCAGATTGTGATTTAGAATCATCCGGATCGGTGTTCCAACTAGCATCGGTGTAACCATTTACAATGAGCTGTTCATCACCTCCATAAGAAAGAACCATATCCTTAGTTCTTCTCAAGTACTTAAGGATGTTTTTGACCGCTGTCCAATGATCCACTCCTGGATCACTTTGATATCTGCTAGTTAAACTAACAGCATATGCAATGTCAGGTCTAGTACATAGCATGGCATACATTAGAGATCCTATGGCTGAGGCATAGGGAGTCTTACTCATCCTTTCTCTATCTTCTGCCGATGTCGGACTTTGAGTTTTACTCAAGGTCGTATTGGGCAACATGGGCAAGAACCCTTTCTTGCTATCTTCCATTCCAAACCTCTTTAGAACTTTGTCCAAATATGTACTTTGTGACAATGATATTTGGCGTCTTGATCTATCTCTATAAATATTTATGCCTAATATGTAAGCTGCGTCGCCAAGATCCTTCATTGAAAAACTATCATTCAAATATTCCTTGACACTATTAAGAAGGTCTACATCATTCCCAATCAACAATATGTCATCTACATATAGTATTAAGAATGCTACAGAGCTCCCACTCACTTTCTTGTAAATACAAGCTTCTCCATAACTTTGTATAAAACCAAAACTTTTGATCACCTTATCAAAACGTTGATTCCAACTTCGGGATGCTTGCTTCAATCCATAGATGGACCGTTGAAGTTTGCATACCTTGTTAGCATCTTTCGGATCGACAAAACCTTTGGGTTGCATCATATACAACTCTTCATCAATGTCTCCATTGAGGAATGTTGTTTTGACATCCATCTGCCATATCTCATAATCATAATATGCAGCGATTGCTAACATAATCCTCACAGACTTTAGCTTCGCTACTGGTGAGAAAGTCTCATCGTAGTCAACTCCTTGAATTTGTCGAAACCCCTTTGCGACAAGTCGAGCCTTATAGACAGTAACATTACCATCAGCATCTGTTTTCTTCTTGAAAATCCATTTGTTCTCGACAGCCTTCCGGCCATCCGATAAGTCCACCAAAGTCCATACTTGGTTTTCGTACATGGATCCAATCTCGGATTTCATGGCTTCTTGCCATTTATTGGAATCTGGGCTCATCATCGCTTCCTCATATGTCTCAGGGTCATCGGTGTTGTCCACCAACATGACACTCATAACGGGATCATACCAATCTGGAGTGGTACGAGTTCTCGTTGACCTGCGAGGCTCTGTAGCAACTTCAACGGAAGTTTCATGATCATCATCATTAGCTTCCTCTCTAACTGGTGCAGGCACCACAGGAACTTCTTCCGGTGCTGTGCTACTCGCAATTTCGACAGAAGGTTCGACAACCTCATCGAGTTCTACTTTCCTTCTAGTCACTTCTTTCGAGAGAAATTCCTTCTCTAGAAAGGATCCATTCTTGGCAACGAAGATTTTGCCTTCGGATCTATGATAGAAGGTATACCCAATAGTTTCCTTCGGGTATCCTATGAAGACGCATTTTTCCGCTTTGGGTTCAAGCTTGTCCGGCTGTAACTTTTTTACATAGGCTTCGCATCCCCAAACTTTAAGGAACGACAATCAAGGTTTCTTCCCAAACCATAATTCATACGGTGTCGTTTCAACGGATTTAGATGGTGCCCTATTTAAAGTGAATGCGGCTATTTCTAATGCATAACCCCAAAATGATAGCGGTAAATCTGTAAGTGACATCATAGAACGAACCATATCTAAGAGAGTTTGATTACGACGTTCGAACACACCATTACGCTGTGGTGTTCCTGGCGGTGTCAACTGTGAAAGTATTCCGCATTTCTTTAAATGCTCGCCAAACTCGTAACTTAGATATTCACCTCCACGATCAGAACGTAGAAATTTAATCTTCTTGTTATGTTGATTCTCTACCTCACTTTGAAATTCCTTAAACTTCTCGAAAGTTTCGGACTTATGTTTCATGAAATAGATATACCCATATCTACTCAAGTCATCTGTGAAGGTAAGAACATAACGATAATCACCACGCGATGCTACACTCATTGGACCACACACATCGGTATGTATGATTTCCAATAAGTCCGTAGCTCGCTCCATCATACCAGAAAATGGAGTCTTAGTCATTTTACCCATCAGACATGCTTCGCATCTTTCAAGTGATTCGAAATCAAGTGATTCAAGAAGTCCATCGGAATGGAGTTTCTTCATACGCTTCACTCCAATGTGACCAAGACGACAGTGCCACATATAGGTCGAGTTATCGCTCGATTTCAAACGTTTAGCCTCAATGTTATTAATATGTGTATTTCCACTATCGAGATTTAATAAGAATAGACCATCTATCAAAGGTGCATGTGCATAAAACATATTACTCATATAAATCGAACAACCATTATTCTCTGACTTAAACAAGTAACCGTCTCACAATAAACAAGATCCCGATATAATGTTCATGCTTAACGCAGGCACCAAATAACAATTATTTAAGTATAAAACTAATCCCGATGGTAGATGAAGGGGTAGCGTGCCGACCGCGATCACATCAACCTTTGATCCGTTTCCAACGCGCATCGTCACCTCGTTCTTCGCTAGCTTCCGTTTATTCTGCAGCACCTGTTTCGAGTTACAAATATGAGCAACCGAACCAGTATCAAATACCCAGGCACTACTACGAGTACTAGTGAGATACACATCAATAACATGTATATCAGATATACCTTTCTTCTTGATGTTGCCGTTCTTCAAATCCGCCAAGTACTTTGGGCAATTCTGCTTCCAGTGACCTTCTCCCTTGCAGTAAAAGCACTCAGTATCAGGCTTAGGTCCAGCCTTGGTCTTCTTCGTTTGCGTGGTAACTTTCTTACCACCCTTCTTGAAATGTCCCTTCTGCTTAGACTTGCCTTTCTTGAATTTGGTGGTCTTATTGACCAACAACACTTGGTGCTCTTTCTTGATCTCCACTTCTGCAGATTTCAACATGGAAAAGAGTTCTGGCAACGTCTTGTTCATGTTTTGCATGTTGTAGTTCATCACAAAGTTCTTGTAACTTGGTGGTAGTGATTGGAGGACACAGTAAATCCCCAAAGCATTAGGAATCACAATACCCAAGCTTTGAAGTTTGTTTGCGTGCCCAGACATCTTAAGCACATGCTCATTGACGGAGCTGCCCTCTTCCATCTTGCAATTAAAGAACTTTTCAGAAGCCTCATAGCTTTCAATTGCCGCATGAGTCTCAAAGATCAATTTGAGATCCTCGACAATATCATATGGGTCTGAATTCTCAAACCTTTTCTGAAGCTCCGATTCTAAACCATACAAGATAGCACACTGAACTGTGGAATACTGAGTCTTCCGAGTGAGGTAAACATTCTTTACTTCATCGGAAGCATCAGCTGCAGGTGGGTCACCCAGCGGTGCATCCAGCACATAGGTTAAATTACCAGCTGTGAGGACAATCCTCAAATTGCGGAACCAATCCGCGAAGTTGCTTCCATTGTTTTTCAACTTTTCTTTCTCTAGGAACGCATTAAAATTGATGGTAGGGGCTGCCATTGATCTACAACATATTTGTAATAGTTTAGACTAAGTTTATGACAAATTGAGTTCAAATTAATAATAAAATTAATCTAGGTGAACTCCCACTCAAAACAATATCCCTCACATTGTTTTAGTGATCACACGAACCAAATCCACCACATCAACACCGATCATCACGAGAGTCGATATAGTTTCAATGGCAAACAATCGTCATGTTCATCATATCTACTATATGATTCATGCTTTACCTTTCGGTGATCCGTGTTCCGAGACCATGTCTGTACATGCTAGGCTCGTCAAGATCAAACCTTAGTTTCCGCATGAGCAAATCTGGCTTGCTCACGTTGTATACACTTGCGAATCTAACACACCCGATCATCACGTGGTGCTTCGAAACAACAAGCTTTAGCAACGGTGCTAACTAAGGGTGAACACTTTATGACTTGAAATTCATGTGCATGAGGGATCATCTTATAATGCTACCGTCGTCTACTAAGCAATACAAGATGCATAAAGGATTAACATCACATGCAATTCATAATATGTTATATGATATGGCCTTTCTTCTTTGTGCTTCCGATCTCCATCTTCTAGCACGAACATAATCTCCATCATCACCGGCATTGCATCAAGGTCAATGACGCTTCTCCATGGTTGTCGTCCACCGGCTTCAACTATTACAACTACTTTGAATAGACACGCGGGTCTTAACATAAATTAAAGACAACCATATGGCTGCTGGCGGTTGCCAACTTACAATAAGGAACATTGCATATAATCACAATCATGGCCATATCACATCACATCACACCCCTGCAAAACAAAGTTAGACGCCTCTACTTTCTTTGCATGTTTTACGTGGTTTGGGTCTTTCAATAAGTGTCGTTCTAACTTATGAACATGAACCACAACATTGATGCTTGAACTATCAAGTGCCCGTTGTAAATTGAATCTATACTATGATGGGAGAGACAGACACCCGCAAAGCCACTTATGCAATACAAGTTGCATGTTGAGCGTGGAGCAAGTCTCATGAACGATGTCATGTAAGGTTAGCCCGGGCCGGTTCATCCCATCATACCGCAAGATGCAAAGTACACAAAAAGTAATTGATAATAAAAGCACCACCGCCCACAATGACCATTGTGTTCTACTCGTGCAACATATCTACATATAGACACGGATCTGATACCACTGTAGGGGTTCGTAGCATGGAAACCAAAAAAAATCTACCGTATGCACACAAACAAGCCAAGATCTATCTACTAGATTGTAGCAACGAGTCGATAGAAGCACTCACCCTCGAAGATTCCAAAGCGGTTAACGAGAGCAGATTCTCGTGGGTGATGTAGTCGTACACTTGCCGATCTCAAGATCGCGTAGACGATCCTTCCGGCGCTGCGTTCTGACAGTGCTTCCGCAGTCGGTCACACGTTCGGTACTCGATGAAGACCTTCCTCTCCCTTGTTCCAGCAGGCAGCAGAGTTTGTAGTTCTCCCCTCGCGATTCCGGCAGCACGACGACATGGTGTCGGAAGTAGAGGGAAGATCCCGCAGGGCTTCGCCTAAGCCGGTGCGAGTTATGGTGGATTAGGGTTTCCCAGAGATCTAGGGTTTAGATGACCGGGAGGAGGAGGAGGTGTCAGGGGCGGCTAGGGCGGCGGCGGCGCGGGTGTGTGGGGAGGGCTTGGCTCTTGTGGTGTTGGGGCAGCCCTCCCCCTCTATTTATGAGAGGGAGGGGAAGCCTTGGGAGGGGTGGGTTTGAATCCAAACCCAAACCCAAGTTGGATTGAGAGAAGGACTTGTTTATTCTCCCACTAGGAAACCATTGTTCCAGTTTGACTTTTCAAACTTCCCATTTGACTTTCAATTTAGAGCTTTAATTCTCTTTTGCAAATGCTAACACCAAGTGACCTAGGATATGATCCAATCATTCCACATATCCATGACACATTCATGGACCATTCCCCTTCCGGTCCGGTGAACCTTCTAGACCCTTAAATGGGACTTTCTTTATATGAATCTTATTATCTGGACCATTCCGGATCTCCTCGTGATATCCCGGATCCCATCCGAGACTTCTAACAACATTCGGTATCCCTACTAAGATTCCATATCTACTAAACAACATTGAATCCTTAAGTGTGTCTCCCTACGGTTCGTGAATTATGCGGACATGGCCGAGACACTTCTCCGATCAATAACCTATAGAGGAATCTAGAAATTCATATGGCTCCCACATATTTCTACGATTACTTTGAGATCGAATGAACCACATACATACGATACCAATTTCCCTTTGTCTCACTATAGTTTACTTATCCGAGGTTTTGATCGTTAGTATCTCTGCATACCTAGTTCAACCTCGTTACCGATAAGTACTCTTTTATCATTCCCATGATATGTGATCCCTTGTGAGCCATTCACATGCTTGCAAGCTAATTAGATGACATTCCACTGAGAGAGCCCAGAGTATATCTATCCGTCATATGGATGGACAAATCCCACTGTTGATCCATGTACCTCAACCCATACTTTCCGAACACTCAATGCCACCTTTATAACCACCCAGTTACGGTGTGGTGTTTGATGCCATCAAAGCATCCTTCCGGTGATGGTGATTAACATGATCTCATGGTCGAAGGAATTAGGTTACTATGTATCAGAAATCTTATAGCAAACGAACTATTGAAATGACTTGATCTTCATGCTACGCTTATCTATAGGAGTATTTCCATCACACCATTCTCCTAATGATATGATCTTGTTATTAATAACATCTCAATATTCATGATTGAGAAACCACGATCATCTATTAATCAACAAGCTAGTAATATAAAGAGGCTTTACTAAGGACTCTAATTTAGTTTACAAATCACACAAGTATTAATGTTTCCGGTTAATACTATTATAGCATGAATGTAAACATTTATCATAAACACAAAGATGTAATAATAACTACTTTTATTATTGCCTCTAGGGCATATCTCCAACACTATATATATGTGGTTGTGTCTACATCCCACTTTATTTAGTTTTGACATCATGACCATCACACTATATATATCTTGGGTTGTTGAGGAGTTGAGCATCGCGTACATGATGAAAAAATAGTAGCAGTAGCAGTAGCAGTAAGCTAGCAAATGACCTCTAGCTTGGTAAGGAGCAATGTAGTTTGTAGTTATTAATGATCTGTACCAAATGTTAGATTTTATGTTTGTCTATTTTGTAAAGGTTTAAGAGTCATTTGCAGATCTTTACTAAAACAATTATTTATACCTCATGATACATTTATCTACCTTCCTATCCCTCATATGTCATGCTTATTGATGCCTACCTCTCTTGGTTGTTCTCACATGCCTGATGGAGTTCTCAGTGTCGAGCTCACCACTGCAGCCGAAGCAACCTGTCTTCTTCAGATTAGATAAGTCTTCAGTCTATCATGTTCTGTTTGTTTCTTGGTTGATGATGGGCCATGATGCGATGCATTACTATTGAGTCTAGCCTAGACATGGAAGCTATGGTCTGACTAGCTTTGTATTAAGATCTAGTCGAGTCTCTATGATTTTTGAATATGTTGGCCTTTTGCTAGTCAGTATGAGTTCACCTACTACTACTATGATTCAAAATCATTTAATAACCCTATAATGCATTAGTTTGACATGCAGGCGTAGCATTCTTGATGCTTACTAACCCATACCATTGTTCTCGCACACCCAAAGGAGCTAGCACTGCTGCTTGTGTGCTGAAGCGCATCATCCTTTGCCATGTTACTTCATTCGCAGCATCGAGATCAGCATCCTGCAACCGCAGGGGTGTTCCCTTCTATGGATTAAGTCTCTGATCTCTCCCATCCTCTTCCTTTATTACTTGGTTGATAGGCCAAGGTGCCATGACATATTATTTTGTTGAGTTCCTATGTGATATGGAAAGATATTGTCTGAATAGCGTTTTATTAGGTGGAGTATTTCCTGGATCTTAATTTTCTTGTTGCTGCTCTTTCATGTCCATGTAGTATTTCCATGGTACTGTAATCTGTTGATTTGGAGTTGGGTTCTTGTAAATCTATTCTTTGTTGTGTGCTAGTAGCGATTAGTTTGTTGCATTTGATGGTCTGGTACATGTAAAATTCTATGGCATTATCATTTCTGAATATATTTTGTAATTGTAGCCTATAATAGGATTGCAGACCAGATCTTCAACTACAGTCCCATCCACCTCATCGACATGGAAATCAGGTATCTACTTGTCTTCTCGAACAGATACAAAACCGATACTTGATTATCTGATGCTTGATGCATGTATCATGTGATAAATACATTAGTAAATCTAATTACTTTGATGTAGTTGCTCTGTAATCTTGCATTGGGTTTAATCTGAACTGAGTAGCAATAAATTTGAAATGCATACTACACAAAGATGTTATTGCTACTTACAACTGTAAGTATGTGTAATTGTTTGCTGATTGTGTATTAGTGCATGCTTGATCATGTGGATAATTCTGTCTAAATGTAATGCATTGAGGATTTCAAATTAGTGCACACACCCTCGTTCAAATTGTTTCCTAAAATTTTCATATAGCAGATGTTATCTATAGTAAAGTAAGATTTCATATTAGCATCTGCTTGATAATTGATAACTCTGATGTTTTATCTTGTACCTTGCAGTTCTTCATGGAACTAGTTTTATTATTATACTGCTTTTACTCCTAGAGAGATCTCAAGGTGAAGCCTACATGTTCTTTAGAATATTGTTCATCTACAGGTCAAGGAGGAGCAGCTACAGGTCGAGCAGATTGAGGAGCAGCTACATGTCGAGTAGGTCGGGGAAGAGCAGTGCGGTAGCATGGCAAAGAGTGGTGCTACGGCCCAGAGGAGGACCAACGTCTCGACGCGCAGAGCAGATGAGGGCCAGCAGTGAGCACACAGAGTAGTGCGATGCACTTGAACAGAGAATAGGCTAGCGGCGAGCGACGCTGATCCAGATAGTTAAGATTTAGTGTATTTGGATAGTTGAATACCTAATCAGTATTGTGAGTGATTGTAATATAATGTTTGGATGTCATATGAAATATTTATGACTTTATTGGCTTGTTTGAATTGGATTACTAGTTATTGAACACATACATGACTGATGAGTGTTGCCTAAATAGCACGTGATGCCTGGCGAGACCTGCTCTAAAATAGGAAAGAAAGAAAAGGAAACTGACAAGTGGGACAAAACACCCGTCTGCCTAGTGGGACCAGATTCAGAATAAGATTTAAATTTTGAAATAAAAAATAAAAATAATGCAAAAATGCCAAAGTCTAGAAATGAAAAGGCTAAATTGTTGGGGCTTGGCCCATGTAGCCAACCAGAACTAGTAGAACAAGAATCATAAATTGTCCAAATTATTGGGCTCAGCCCACATAAATGACCGAATGGGCCGAGCTAAATTTGATTTAAGACGATTTAATTCCGTCACAATTTTGCCACGTTGGATCGGCCACGTCGGATCTGACCTGGTCTGGCTAGATGGTCTGTGACGATATTGAATCGTCATAGAGGTTATGATGATCCAATATCGTCATAAACGGTTATGACGATTTTAATAGAAACGTCGTTATAGTTCATTTGCGACGCCTAGTTTTCAACGATCTCAAAATCATCATAGAATCGTCGTCATAAACAGACTATTATGATGATTCTGTGACAAAAATGGAGGGTCATATATAGCCAGATACCTTGTAGTGCATAATGCCATGCATTATTATTTAGTCAATTCCCTATGTGCTATGGAAGCTATGATCTAAATATCTTTGTATTTGGATCTGGTCGAGTCTCCATGACGTTACTTTATGGCCATGATGTCTACTTATCTGTTATGCCGTTACTTTATTCCACATTAGTTTCTAGCTATATATATCAATCGTATGGGTGATTTTGGTCTTAAAAGAATAATACATGTGCTATGACCTTCTGGATCTGGGTAGCAAAACCTTTTGGATCAGATAGTCATATACATAAACCTTTTGGTGTAGATGGTCGGAGCTCCTGGTTGTTCTCTATATTATGATTGTAACTTTCTTAATGTGACTTGTCATAGTTAGTTAACAAACCTGAATATGATGCATCTGAACTGCTTTTTCTCTAGTTCTATGGTTTTTGCATATGACCATGCCTTTTCATTTTGTATTGTTTGCTTGTTCATAGTTGATTAACATGAACAACTTGAGTCAAATGCTGCAAAACCCTTCTGTGAATTGGTATTTTATCAGAATGAATGGTGCTTATTTCACTGTTTGATTCCATCTATTTTAGGAAAAGTAGATGCTTGTAGAATTACCAGGTTGAGTTTCCCTTCATATAGACTTTGATATTAACCATGTGCATGAGAAGGTGCACCTCAATTGTGTCCTGCATCTGACCAGATTGTGTGCATGTGCATGACTTTGATATTAACTTAGTAGTGCATTTTGTTTTTGGTTCACAGTGATGGTGAGACGTGAAGTGAACGTCTCCATTCATTATTCAGTTACATGTTAGAAGCCGATGTACAAGCTAACTAGGATAACGACTTTTTTCTTTTTGGTAACTAGATTTTGTCTTGCCAGTTGAATTCGGTTGCTGCTTTTTTGCTCATGTCTATGTGCTTGCTAAAATAATGTTAAACTGTCAAAGTGAGTGATTTCTGACTCGATTCGTACATGTGCGTTCGTGGCGCTAGGCAAGAAGGCGCCCCTGGAGCATGTGTCGGGCTGTACAGATCCAGACATGAGTGGAGGCTATGTTTGTATTTTTTTAGACGACCTGTAGCTAAATGAATGATTTATAATTGTCACACGAGCTGTGTGCTCGACCTTTGCACATTATTTTGTTGATTATTTGATGTTCTGTGATCCTGATGTCCAAAAAAGAGCGTGAAAGTCATTGCCGAAATTTTGAATTTGTCAAAGATCGGTTGTTATATAATATAGAGGCTTGATCCGTGTAATATGGATGTACAGTACTGAACCTAAAGAGGTTAAAAGCCCCAATACTATTGCAGTGTAAAAGGGAAAATGAATTATAATAGATCGTATAATGGTACTATAAAAGCCTATGGCCCATACAATTTTAAAAGGTCAAAGCCCAGAAAGAAATACCCTGTCCAAGAAATTAAACAGGCCAAGGCCTAATAAGAATTGGGCTCGTAACATGACAAGGCCCATATAACAGACTAAATGGACCGGGCTGATTTCAGATAAAGATGTTTGAAACGTCATGATTTTGCCATGTCGGATTGCCACGTTGGACCTAATGTGGCCTGGTCGGATCGATAGTGACATTTTAAAAACGTCGTAAACCTTATGATGGTTCTAGAACGTCATAAACGTCTGTGACGTTCATGTGAGAAACGTCACTATCGGTGATTGCTGACGCTCAGCTTTCGATGTTCACAAAAATGTCACAATCCGATTATGGTGATGATTCAGTGACATTTTTTGAGCATCATGTAATGATGGATTCCTTGTAGTGCGGCCAGATGGCTAGACCGGTTACTCCTGCTGCGTCCACCCACCTCCTCTCCATCCCCTTGCGTGGAGAAATCGGCCCATCGTGGATGGAGAAATCGGTCCGCCATATAGCACCATATAGCACGAGGAGCAGTGACGGAGGGCCTATGATGCTCCGTGGCGGCCGGAGCTAGCGATAGTCGAGGGGATGGGAGAGCAGACGGGGTGGGCTAGTTCTCAATCTAGATTTTCACTTCTACCCAACATAGAGGAAAATATCTAGGTAACACGGACCTCGAGGACCTACACTACGCGAGGAGCAGTTTTTCACCTCTGTTTTCGGACCCACACGAGTATAGTCCCACATGTCATGGAGGTAGTTATAGAGCAAGAAGTAAACAAAATAGTTGCAGAATCCAACGGCTCTAGTTAACAGCGGGAGCAAAAACAAACTGATCGAATGATCAGAGTATATGCGAGCGCAGGCCAGCTGAGGAGGCGGGTAGGCTAGCGTGAGTTATAGGAAGTAATTTAAGATTTGTACTTTTAGGTATCTAAATTTTTTGAGAATAAATATATAACTAGATACATATACTATGAATGTATGATAGAAATTTTTTTAAAAAATATTTTATATTTTAGGCTAAAAATGACAAATTTCTGATAAAACATACATATTTTTAGTCTTATTTACTATCAGAAATTTGCTCTTTTCCTATAACCTAAAATAAAACACCCTTTTTACTGAAATTCCGCATAAATATATGAACCATGTACATATGTTACCGAGATTATATTTATTTTCTAAAACGCAATGGTATTATTTTTTATTTTTAAAAAACAAAGAGAGCCCATGTGCCCATCTGTACCAAATCCCCACTCGATTATGGGGCAATATAATGTTTGAGATTTATGATTCACCGTTTTTTAGAGTCCCACATTAGAAACGGGTTTCTCATGTCGCTGCCTACATTGACAATAAATACTCCTTTCGGCTGTCTAGATTTAAATGAATCTAGACACTATTTAGTATATAGGTTTATCCAAATTTTGACAAATCAAAGTTAATTAATATGGATCGAATGAAGTATAAATTATTGATTATTTCAACGTTGTTAACCCAACAACGGCTCAAAGAAAGGGCCTCATCTCTTCCACACATTTTTATTTTTAAACGTGATCATTGTGAATGTTGTTGCCGATGTGGAATGTTCTTAGAGCAACTCCAACAAAGGCTGTAAAATGCTGCACGCGAAAAATAACCGCCGTGTTGGCCCGCGCAGCCGCTTTTGCTCCTCCAGCAGTCGCGCGATATTTGTGCGCCCTGCAAAATTTTTCCGGCACCCCCAAGTTTGCCCTCATGCACGCCCTAAATTTGGTGTCCGGCCGCCAGCGTGCGCTATCTCTCTCGCTCGTGCGCGAACGCCCAACCGCTGACCTAAAACTTCCCATGCGCCTGCGCCACGGTTCCCACCTCGCCTCCGTGCGCACACCGCCGACGCGACCTTCCAGCGATGGAGCCATCCTCACCGCAGTACTCGATCCCAGGCATCACCGATGCCGGCGGGGGAGTTCCGGTGACGGCAAACCCTAACCTTAAGTCTGCCTTCGTCGTGAGCTCCAGCGCGCGCCAAATGAACTTCGTACCACCGTGCCCGACCTCGACTAGCGTCATCCCCCCTCCGCCGCCTCCCGCGTAGAAAGGAAATGGCAACACCGGCAAGCGCCCGGTCGCGGTCGTGTTGGCCGGTGTCGGCACCCAAAAGTCGGCCAAGAAGGTGGCATCGTGGCAGCGCAAGCTCCCTCCTACAGCGGCGCGTCCACAGGCACCAGCGCCAGCTTCCCGCCAGCCGCCACCGCTTGTAAGGAAGGCCGCCAAGGAGTTGATGAAAACAAGAAGAGAAGGAAGAGGCCCGTGCTTGGAAGGAAGGCCGCCAAGGAGTTGATGAAGGGGAAGAAGGTCGATGATGATGACATAGCAAAAGCTATGGATAGGATGGCCAATGCAAGGTTGGAGTACAACAAAGATAAAAAGTTGGCAAGGACTATGGACTATGGAGGCCGAGGCCGAGGTCAGATGGTGGCTTTGGAGGAGAGGATTGCGGCCGCCTAGGAGAAGGTGGCCACCGCTGAGCAAGCACGCCTATTGGAGAAAGAGAGAAGCCTCTTTACCATTGACACGTCCAACATGAATGAAAGGCAAAGAAAGTACATAAATCTTGGTTGTGATGAAATGTTGGCCAAAAGGTGGATGATGACAAGCTACTTGAAGGCTCAAAGTGAAGGAATGAATGCATTTGGAGGCATGGTTGGCCATGGAGGCTATGGAAGTATGGAGCAACACCGGGAGCATTTGGAGGCATGTGAACACCACCGAGGGCTTTTGGCGGCCATGGTGGCATGGGGCTCGGAAGCATGGTAGCACCACTGCGGGGGGGGGGGGGATTCATGGCCTCCTTGGTGAATCCATCACCTTTTATCAATGTTGACGACTACCTCCTTGGTGAATCCGTCACCTTCTATCAATGTTGATGTTTATGGAGATTAATCGCGTGCCAACACCACCAACACCATCATCCAAGACTCGGAAGGAGAAGAAGCACAAAATAGAATTGGCAATGTCAATGACTATGGAGTGTCAACATGTGTGTGAAACTATCATTTGCATTTGAACTATGTCCATTTTGTGTTAAACTTGGTTGTGTGAAACAAGCATTCGGTAATTGTTGAGAGCTATTTATTGTTCTATTTATTTTGGTTTATTTGATCTTGTTGATGTGGTGTGAGCTGTGAAAAGTAGTTTGCGCCGGCGTCCGCGCGTTGCATTTTAGCGCATCTGCTAGAGATGGTTTTTTTTCTCTATTTTTGTGCACTGCTTTTAGCGTCACCGGAGAAGAATCACAACGCGCTTAAAACTGGATCACGCGTGCTGCATAGCATTTTTCGCGCCACGGCGTTTACGGCCTCTATTGGAGTTGCTCCTAATATTGCTATGTACTTATGACAGTCACTTTCGTGTGGGCCATCAAACACTTTACCCCGCATGTCATGGAGCAGGTGGGGTAAACCTATAGACTGACCAGATCAGTGTGTACCCGTCGCCTCATACCGAGAAAATGACGTAAAACTACCACATTTGAGACGATCTTGTTAAAAATCTACCACCTTTGGGTTTTTTGACACATAAACACCACTTTTGGGGTATGTGTGTGATAGAAAGCTCTAACTGGCCGTGTTTAGCCATCTAACAGCGTTTCTGGCAGGTGGGGCCTGTTGTCAGTGCTGGCGTGGCACGCACATGACGGAGGGAGGCAACGGCCGTGAAGCGCGCGTTGACGGGGGTCGTTAGGGCAGCCCTGTTCGCTCGCGATTTCAACAGCTAGTCCAGCTCTGTTTCCCCACTCTTCCCCATCCCGTCGTCGCTGTGTCGCCGCACCGCCGCCGCACCGCCGCCGCGTCTTCTCCCCGTCACCGACCGTTGTCGCCATGGTTTCGTGGAGCGATGGTGAAGAGTCGACGCACTACCCGACCTCGTCTGACGATGTGAGTACCTGTAGATCTCCTGCACCTGCCTTTTTCGATTTATAGTTGAATTAGATTTGGATTCAGGTGGTTCCTTGTCTAATTTCTGCCACGTTTCAACATGTTAGAGTATGAACAACACCTACGATTCAGATTTTTGCAGTTTAGCCGACGATGGGGAGGAGCCTGTGCTCTGCAATTGTGGATTTGTGGCTGCCAAGTTTGTAGCTTGGGGGGGCTGTAACACTGGAAGGAGGTACCTAGCTTGTGAAGGGCAGCAGGTATGTGAGCATTTCCTAATTAGTATAGATAGTCAGTGCTGGTAATGTCAGTATGTGTTAATTAGTATGTGTTAATTTATAGTCTTCCTTAAATGATGTAGGAAGGATAGAAGTGTTCATATGTGCATTGGGTTGATCCAGTGTGGCCAGATTCTCTGATGAAAGCAATGGGCAAGCTATGGGAGATGTTTGAAGAAGCTAAACAAGGCAGGGTGAATGATGCACTGGACAATGTTGAGAAGAAGTTTGATTTTGAAGACCAAATTAAGAAGTTGAACCAAGATTTGAAGAAAGCTCAGGATGAAGTTGAAAAAGAAGTGAAAGAGAAGCAGGTGACTTTAGCCCTCAAGGCTAAAGCTGAACAAGCTCTCATGGCTGCAAGGGCTGAAATTCAGGAGAAAATGACCACTGAAGCAACAACTGTCAACATGCACAAATATTTGTTGGTGAAGACAGAGAGAGAAAGGGACAAGTACATGGAGGAGAAGAGGAAGCTGCATTCCCTTGTATCAGACCTGTTGAAGGAGAAAGAGGGCTACAGGGTCAAGTTCAAGAAGATAAAGGAGATTGTTGAGATGTAGTTTTATTATGATGTGAGCAATGGTTTAATTATGCTTTGAACAATGGTTTAATTATGCTTTGAACAATGGTTTTATTATGATGTGAGCTGTAATATGTAGTGAACAATGGAAATTATCTGAATTATGAGCTTGTTGTGAACAATCTTTGTTGTGGAAATTATCTAAATTATGAGCTTGTTGTGAACTTTTCTTTGTTGTTGAAATTATCTGTGAACAATGTAAAGCATCTTTGTTATTGAAATTATATGTGAACAATGAAAATTGTGTAGGTAGTATCATTCATTTAGAAGGGCAGATAAAATTACTGGCAGCAAAATAACACTCACTTTCTCATTTTCTCCAAAATACCAGTACATACATAGTCTCATTCACTTAAACAAAGAGGAATATTCAACATACATCTAGAGGTCCAACAGTTTGCACAACAAACACTTAAAATTAGAGGTTCACCAGGTAGCAGAATGACAACAGATGCATTTGACACAGCAATCACACATTTCCCCCATCTAGAGGTCCAACATGTGCATCTCTCCCAGCAGATGCATTTGCCCCAGCATTCAAATAGGACATGAAGCCTCTTTCTTTCCTAGGTGCAACAAAAGATGATCTTGCTGCAGGAGTTGATGATCTTGGTGGCCTTGGAGCTGGTTGAGCTTGGGGAGGTGCAACAGTGGAAGATCTTGGTGGCCTTGGAGCTGGTTGAGCTTGGGGAGGTGCAGCACCTGAAGAAGATGCTCCATCTGGCTTTGTCCTGTTTGCCTGTTCTTCTTCTCCCAGGAAACCTAACTGCTCATCATCTTCTGGATCAGAAGGAGCCCAGTCTTCCTTTCCTGGTAATTCATCTTCACAATGTGACCTTGTAGTAGGGCCCCTCCTCCTCACTCTTTTCTTCACTTGTTGCTCTATAAAAATATCCTCTGGCTCTGTCTCATCCTCATACAGTTGCTCATCAGCCTTCCTCTTCATCTTAGCTGCTATTCTTTTCTTACTCTCCTCTATTTCCTTCCTCCTCATCTCCTCTAACTGAACTAGGTCAACCTGGCATGGATACATCCAACTGTCACTGCCATCAGATGCTTCTCCCTCATCTTCTTCTTCATCTCCCTCATCTTCATCTTCTGACATCCAATTGTCAGCATTATGTGTGCACAAAGGCTGAAAGTACACACTGTTCTGGGTCTCAATGAGGTTATGACCATGCTCTTCCTCCTCTAAATCACATGACATGTGACTTGGATAAGATTTTGCATATAATTTTTCTGCCTCCTTGGACTTCACAGGAGACACAATAATTGCTTGTTTACTCTTGTCTCTCATCACAGTTAAAACCAGTTTTTTAGACCTTTCATACTTCCTGACCATCTCTTCCACCTTACAGTTGCTATCCACAATTTCTAGTCCATTCAGTCCCTCCCCTTCTGATTTTACATAGTACATTGAATCAGAAAGACCATAACCTTCCTTCTCCATCAGTGACAACAAATTCAAAAACCTAATATCTGATCTTAGCATTTTTGTTTACACAAATTTAGCACCATCAAATTGAATGTAAAGATCCCAAATCTCTGAATGTGGCCTAAAACAAAGATAAGAGAATGTGCAATCATAAGAGAATGTGCAATCCCAAATTATTTTCTACTGCTAAATCACACTAAATCACACACAAATCACACTAAATCACACTGTTGAATCCCCAAATTCAAAAAAGAGAAAAATGAACCTTACCCGCTGTCGGAGACATAGTGGCTGAGCGGGTCCTCGCTTAGCTGGCTCGCCGTATCCAGCTGCAGCTGCGCTGGAGAAGATTCCGGCTGAGCTGAAGAAGCTTCCTGCTCCGGCGGCGGCGCCGCGTCCTGGTCCGGCCCCGGCGTGAGATCCATCGACTCGCGGTCTTCATCAGAGTCCAAATCGATGGACCCCATATTGAATCCAGGCCCGAAGAGCACCTGCCGCACGAAACGACCGCCGCCGCCTCCACTTGGACCCCCTCCGTCGCCGTCCTCTGTCCCGCCGCCACTCGCCATTGCTGTTCGTGAGGAGAAATGTTCGAGCGGCAAAGTAACTGAAATAGCCCGCGAGCGGACAGGCTCTGCCCTAACGACCCCCGTCAATGCGCGCTTCACGGCCGTTGCCTCCCTCCGTCATGTGCGTGCCACGCCAGCACTGACAACGGGCCCCACCTGCCAGAAACGCTGTTAGATGGCTAAACACGGCCAGTTAGAGCTTTCTGTCACACACATACCCCAAAAGTGGTGTTTATGTGTCAAAAAACCCAAAGATGATAGATTTTTAACAAGATCGTCTCAAATGTGGTAGTTTTGCGTCATTTTCTCCCTCATACCGCAGCGCGGGATGGGCCTGGCCTATTTTTGTTTTTCCTATTTTTTTGGTTTATGTCTTCCTTTTTTCTTTTCTTTACAATTTCTGTTTCTTTTCTTCTTTTACTTTATTTCCTGATCTTTTTTAAAAAAGTTCAGATTTGAAAAATAGTTTCAATTCAGATTTGAAATTCGTTCAGATTCACATTTGTTTGAATTCGAATTGTTCAAATTCAAATTTCTTTAGATTTCGAATTTGTTCAGATTTTGAATTTGTTTAGCTTTTGAATTTGTATGGTTTTTAGAAACGGCACAGGAAACGTACACCTTTTTGTAGGAAGAAGAAGTGGTGTAGAAAAAAAATACAAAAAGAACAAACAAAAGGAAGAGGAAGGAACTAACGTTAGCATGCCTAATGATCTAATATGGGCCCAGCCCATATGGTGCGATGCCCCCTATACGGTGTATAGGAGCTCCGGAGCAGGTGGGAGTAAAGTAATAAAGTAGGTGGGATTGTACCGTGTAAATGGTAATACCATATATAACTAGCTGAACGTTTGTGCATTGCTACGGAACAATAATAGTGAACACGAAAAATTGATTGAAATCTTATTTTGTGCATTAAGTCTATCCTTAAAGAGCAATCAAGCAAAAACCTTACTTGAGCAAATATTTTGATTTACATATGGCGAACAAGATTTTGTCCTCCAGCAAACCAGCGAACATGTATATATAATATCCGACATAGGTGAATTCCGAGGAGCCCCAAACAAAAGTTCTGCCATCAAGTTCTTGCGGATCAGCTAATGGAGTCATTGAGATGCATATATCAATTTCCCCCTTCCAAAAGAGAATAGAAGTCCAATTTCCAGATTGCGAAATAGTAAGGTTAGGATAGGTATCAACTAAGGACATGATATTGTGCCACAGAATAGATCCGGACTGCCTCTGAGTATATGGAACAACACCATCTCCATAATATGACCAGAATATATTAACCCAGGGAACATTGGACTTTGAAGAAAAAAAATTGTGTTATGTAATCAAAGTTGAAATGATTTAAATATATTGTGCAATAAAAAATCAGGCTGCATATTATGCAACAAGAACTGATAACAGGTTATTATACAGTAACATATTATGCAATCAAAGTTATATCGTTCAGTAGCATTTGACATAGATATTCAGTACCATTTGATATTGAACTGTTGCAACACGTAACATAATATTCAATTATAGGTAGTAAGTTTAAATTGCAGGGCTGACCACTTAACTCAAGCTTAAAATTTTGAGATTACACAGCCAACTGAGTTGTAGTAAGGCGTCCACTCCAACCGTTCTACTTCTCCCTGCTAGTCCACTGTTTAAGCAAAAGAGGTATGTGTTTGTAAGGTAACATGTATGGATAGTCCTAGATAAAGTGCAACATAAATGGTTTGCTATTTACCAACTTGAACCATAGTGCTTTCGCTTCACGTTGTGTAGACTGAAAAGATGAATCAATAGAACAACTTAATCTTCTATAGAGGTTCAAAATACAACCAGATAACTCATCCTCTCCCATTCCGGATTAAATATATGCAGAGCAGCTGTTTATTGTACAAGAAAATATACACATGTGTCTGACTATTTCAGAAACCGCTGGTGGCTCCAGGGGATCGACTATGACATCACTCTTGATCATTCAGTATGTGAGATTCCTAACACTGAATAACAAATCTTTGCATTATGGACAGTAATAGTTCTCCTTTGATCATGCACATCGCAATATGGAACACATAGGAGTTACCTTCAACACAAGGGTGAGGTATTTTAAACGGAGCAGATCGTGTGCCATGAGTGAAACTGCATCACCAATTTCTCATGCAATGCTCCAGCTTCTCTCAGGTTTGAGAGAGTCTTAAGTTCTGGTAATATTTGGCAACAAACGGAACAAGTTAGCATAACAGAGTGAACAATTGACCCGACGGATAGAGTAATAGTTGCTTCTATTCTTGGGACTTGATCTAAGGGTAACAAGTGCATATATCAAGTACCATTTCAGACATAATGTATATAAGCGGGAAAATTCATGCTAGGAAAAAAGACTGATGTTTTTCTATTAGGAAGAAGGAACACCGGATATAAACCATGGACACTAAAAACAGAGCACAGTCCTATTATTGTGAGTTTACACCTTCAATCAAAGGCAAATGCTGATGTATCCGGTGCCATATGCCTATATCTCACTTAGACAAGCTACTGAACAAACAGTATTAGCTGGAAAATGGGTTAAATATAACTGTAACAAACCCAGTTACCCATAAGTATATTATTAGCTTGCTTCCTCTTCGTCGGCAGTAACACCAGAAAGGTTAATCGATGCTTCTTTCAAGTACCCTAAGAATCTTCTAATGAAAGAATCGATGCTTTCTTTCTCCCTACTCAAGTTGGTGAAAGTATGGACCAACTGAAGCGGTGTAATCTGGATAATATGCAAGATAGAGATCTAAATCAAGACCAGCAGAACAACAACAACAACAACAACAATGGTACATCCTTGAAAAAATAACAAAAGTAGTAAGAATGAAAAAACCTGAAAGACCAATACCGTCGCAAGGCTCAACCTACTGCTTGTCCCGCCGCGGGTCCCCGTCGCCATTCCTTCACCAGCCATGGGGGCTGTAAGATGAGGCGAGGGGAGGGGTCACCGGGGATAGGAAGAAGAGGCAGATGCGCATTCCTCGCCGGTGGAGCGACCACCAGTCCGTCCTCCGCGGGTCCCCGTCGCCATTCCTTCGCAGGCCGCCAGCCGCCGTTCATGGCGCTATCTAGGGTTCGCCCATGGAGGCGTGATTGAAGCGCTGGAGGTCTTCATAGGCGGGTGCATCCACAGGGATACCGCGCCGGAGCTGCGCGAGCTTCTGGGGCATGGGTGGCCGGCGAGGTGCGGGGGCATGGGTGGCCGGCGAGGTTTTCGGCGGCATCGCTGCGATTGGCTCGGTATAGAGAGAAGGGAGAATAGAGAGACGATTACCTGACGGTGGAATTGGCTGTAATTTCCCCAAAGTCCCAGGGGTAAAATCGTCTAATAACAGCAAACGGAAAATTTGTGGGGGTGACGAACGTCCCCAATCTTTTTAATAGTATAGATACATACTATATGATCTTGATTTGGCGATTCTTTTAAAATAATATATATTTTTAATTATTTCTAGATGTACTGTATGTTTTTTGCTATTTACAAATCTATCGTTTTATCAGCCTAGGATAAGCCAAATGGTCCAGTCAGCATGGACCAAGCCGAGCCAGCTCCACTTGGCCAGAAGTTGACCGACTGCACGCGCATAGGGCTGTGGGGCCGGGCTGGCTGAGTGCCCCACTCGGTCCTACCAAGGCTGAATGCCCATTCGGTTCATAATATGCTATTTCATCAGAGATCTAATGCAAGTTTAGCGAGGCTCAACCCCCATCTAAGGAATTTTTTTAGAATCCTCAAATTCAAAAGAGATTTTTATATGATTTTTTGAAGATTTGAACACTATTAAATGAATTTTATTCAGAGAACCTTGCAATACACTATTAGAAATACATGATACATGATAAAAATAGAGTAAATAACGCAAAACCACCACATTTGATGCGAAGTCATCAAACACCCACCAAAATGCATGTTTTTAGTGGTTTTTGTGAAGGAATGTCACCTTTGCCCCCAACTGTGATAGTTTTGCGTCATTTTCTCTAAAAAAATAGGGATGTCATATTTGGATTCTTCTCATTTTTTGATCGATTTATACATATTATTTGTCGAATTCTAATTTATGGATTTAAAGATGTGAATTATTCCATATTAAATAGAAAAGGGCAAAAAAATATTTATTTTATTGTTATTTGAATTCAAGATTATTATTACTTATTCATTTTTGTTTACTTAAATAATTGTTTGAAATTAAAAAAAACAAAGGCGTGCGACACCATGGTCTAAGGGTTAATAGGATTGTCATGATAGTATTATCAATAAGGTCTAATTTCTTTATCGAAAGCTCATTCGAAAGAAACAGAGAAATTAAACGTGTTGGGCCTTAAGTGCAATTTAATCTTATATTAAGCCTACTTAAATTTAAAAAAGATGCTTGTGAGGTTATGAGTCAGACAATTTAAAAAATATGAAAAAAAAATTGAAAAAGGAAATTGAAAAAAGAATCTAAAAAACTAGGTAGTGACGCGTTCATGTAATGGTAGGGCATAACCGTGTAAAGTTGCCCGCAAAAAAAAGTCCACGTTGAATCAATCGTGTGAGCTCTATTGCTCTACACTATAGGAAATAATTGATACGCAGAAGGCCGGCTGCCGTTGGCACAACGCCAAATTGCCGTCAGCACAGACTGTACCAACGGTGGCCGTCGGCGTAGCCCCCTCGGCGTACGTCCTTGTCGGCACAGCTCCGTGGCCGTCGGCACAGCCCCTCCCCTCGGCATAGCGTCTTTCAGCGGGCCCCGCGTGTCAGGCAACGGCCGTCTCCGATAACGGCCCAGCCTGGAGCTACGCCGATGGCTTGGCCGTCGGTACAGGAAGGGAGCTACGCCGACGTCCTGGCCATCGGCATAGCCTAAATTTTTTTTAAAAAATAAGTTTTTTTATATTATATTTTATTTTATTTTTGTCTTTGAATTGTTTGACTCATTAATCTCTTGCTTTGATCATTTTTAACACTATTTATAGTTAATAATTGATTAAATTGTAGTCTTAGTCAAAGTTTCCAGTCGGTCACCCATCCTAGCACTACTCCAGCTCTAGCACGCTTAACTTCCTCGTTCCTTCAGAATCTCTTTCCGCAAAGCAATTTACACATTGTTATCATTATTATGATATCAATCCTATTAACTTTTATATCATCATGTCACATGGTTATATTTTTTGAAATTACAAGAAATCATTTAAGTAAACAACAATGAGTAAAAAAGTTATTGAATTCAAATAAAAATATAATAATTTTATTTTGTATTTTTATTTAATATGTAATAATTAATATCTTTAAATCTGTAAATCAGAATTCGGCAAATAATATGTCTAAATTGATTAGAAAAATGAGAGGAATCTAAATATGATATCAATATCAACTTATCACAAACTATGTCGTAATTCTTATCATAATTTCATTTGCCCGTTTAAAACGGCACGCATAAAAATTCTTAGCTCGGGGCTGAGACTCTCTAAACTTGAAGTGGATCTATGATGAAACAACATATTTTGAACCTAAAAATTATTTTTATAAAAAATCATGAGCATCCGATGATGTACCTGTAGTTCATATCTAACACACTTCCTGCTGATTCGGCAGGAATTTGCCTTTTTCACCAGGGATACACGGAAATGTTTGAGATCTCCCTGTTCCGACATTATCCATGTAAGGTGGTCTAGTATTTTTGAAAAATGTGACGGTAGCATTTTGAATTAGCCATTTGGTAGTTGCTTCACAAAACCGTCCGTTTTTTGCACTCGGAAAATGGAAAACGGCTTTTTGGTGCGACGAAAAGGAAAACTTCCTACTGAAATATTGTTCTCTATCACATGATGCACAGTTATGCACAATACCAACACATTATAACAAACTATATCTTTATTCTAGACATAACATTGGCCATTTGACCCGAAAGCCAAAAAACCTCAAACGAGATAGGTCATTCTGTGAAGGTTTTTTTGAGACATAATCAATATACCAATTTTGATATTTTTCCTTCTAACTATGTCACATAATATGACACCACGCGAAGGTTTCGCATTGTTTGAATCGTTTTTGAATTTATAATGCCCATTTTAAACCATCGCTATACTTTGTCGAAGGGCGGGCATGAAGATTCTTAACTCGGGGCTGAGACTCGCTAAACTTGAAGTGGATCTATGATAAAACAACATATTTTTAACCTAAAAATGATTTTTGTAAAAAATCATGAGCATCCGATCATGTACCTGTAGTTCATATCTGACCCACTTCCTACCGATTCGGCAGGAATTTGTCTTTTTCACTAGGGATAGACGAAAATGTTTAAGATCCCCCTGTTATGACATTATCCATGTAAGGTGGTCTAGTATTTTTGAAAAATGTGACGGTAGCATTTTGAATTAGCCATTTGGTGGTTGCTTCACAAAACTTTCCTTTTTTTGCACTCGAAAAATGGAAAACGGCTTTTTGGTGCGACGAAAAGGAAAACTTCCTCCTGAAACATTGTTCGCCATCCCATGATGCACAGTTATGCACAATATGGACACATTATCACAAACTATGCCTTCATTCTAGCCATAACATTGGTCATTTGACCCGAAAGCCAAGAAACCTCGAACGAGATAAGTCATTTTGTGAAGGCTTTTTTGAGACATAATCAATATACCAAGTTTGATATTTTTCCTTCTAAATATGTCATATAATATGACACCACGCGAAGGTTTCGCATTGTTTGGATCGTTTTTGAATTTATAATGCCCGTTTTAAACCATCGTTATACTTTGTCGAAGGGCAGACATGAAGATTCTTAGCTCAGGACTGAGACTCGCTAAACTTGAAGTGGATCTATGATGAAACAATATATTTTGAACCTAAAAATGATTTTTGTAAATAATCATGAGCATCCGATCATGTACCTATAGTTCATATCTGACCCACTTCCTACCAATTCGGCAGGAATTTGTCTTTTTCACCAGGGATAGAAGGAAATGTTTGAGATCCCCCTGTTATGACATTATCCATGTAAGGTGGTCTAGTATTTTTGAAAAATGTGATGGTAGCATTTTGAATTAGCCATTTGGTGGTTGCTTCACAAAACTGTCCGTTTTTTACACTCGAAAAATGGAAAACGGCTTTTTGGTGCGACGAAAAGGAAAACTTCCTCCTGAAACATTGTTCACCATCACATGATGCACAGTTATGCACAATATTGACATATTATCACAAACTATGCCTTTATTCTAGCCATAGCATTGGTCATTTGACCCGAAAGCCAAAAAACCTCGAACGAGATAGGTCATTTTGTGAAGGGTTTTTTGAGACATAATCAATATACCAAGTTTGATATTTTTCCTTCTAACTATCTCACATAATATGACACCACGCGAAGGTTTCGCATTGTTTGGATCGTTTTTGAATTTATAATGCCCGTTTTAAACTATATATAATGTTTTATATTTTACTTAATTTTTGTTTATAAATGTGTAATATTTGAGTGTAGATAGATAGATTTTATTTTTCTGCAAATTTTGATATATTATTTGTATTTTTCTGAATTAGAATGATTTAGTTATGATTTTTCAAAAAATAATGAAAAAGGAAAAAAATCTGGAGGCCTATGCCGACGGCCTGGCCGTCGGCACAGACCAAACAAAAAATTTCAAAGAGCTGTGCCGTCGGCACAACTTGGCTGCCTAACGCCGTTTCCGTCGTCGTGTCTGAACTGGGAATACGCCGAGGGCTATATCTACGCCGATGGCCACCGTCGGCACAGACCTCGCTATTACGCCGAGGGATACCCTCGGCACCGTCATCTACGCCGATGGCCGTATCTACGCCGACGGCCGGGCTGGTCGGCTAGTCAGGAAAGGCAGCTACGCCGACGGCCCCGACCTTTGGCCGTCGGCGTAGCCGGCCGGTCGTCGGCGCCTTAGTTTTTTCATGTAGTGCTAGTGAGCTGCACCATTACCCGTGAAATAGTGTCTCCGTCCATCTTAGGAGAACATAAAGTCATGATTTATTAGCTGAACAAAAGAACAACCCCTCGTCGCGCTAGCCCCATGTCATGAAGACAGCGAGGTCCCACACCTTGACCTTTTGTCAAGGACACCTACACCCTAAACTGAATCAACTGACATAACTGCCAGTATTTCATAAGAAGTTACACATACATATGGTCTTATTTTAGTTGACCAATACAAATAATTGTCCATATGATAAGAGTATGTTTGGTTTGTGGCCACCATAGAATTGTTTTGGCTATAACCAAAACTTTCGTCAGTTTTGATGATTGCCATTTTTCTATCATCCAATAGCCTATTGCCTCGAGACTTTAATTTGAAATTTTAGCCAAACTTGGTCAATTTATGGGGACACATATAATGTGTTTGTCTCAGCTTGCTGATATTGCTAGTTGGTTACAACACGGGCCAAATGAAGTATCTATATTCATGATAGCACAACAATGTTTGCAGTCCCCTAGCCATTGCCCTGGTTGCTCCGGGCTGGCTCTGCCCCCCTGCGTAGTTGGGCCTTATGCTATATTTCGACATTGCCAACCCCATCCAGTCACAGTCACCATTGGGGCCTTTACTTTTCATGAGATCCATCGCTAGTTTGCTACGAAACTCATTCTTTGTTTTTGTTGTCCATTATCTATTTGTATTCTCTATAGATCTTCCCAGAAGTTAAAGAAAACTAGGTACCATGAACACATGACCTCATGTTCTTTGATCTCGACCCTGAAGCAAAAGCAATAGGCCAATGCCATGGCCTCCACTGTTTCGTTGGCTAAGCCGTATGTCCCCTGTTAACGGAGAATACGGGATCAGAGCAAACACCCCGGGCCAAAAAAACTAATCACTTGTAAATATTCCTTTACTTTCCATACATTGTCTAATGACCCACTTCGACAATTATCTAATTTAACCTAGCCTTAGAAAAAAAATCTTCCAAAAGGGGGCATATCCCAGCCTCTATATCAACCATTGCACACATCCATTTTCATTGCAACATTATCAAGTCTTATATAAAGTGCACAACATGAAAAAAAAGGTTACAATTACTTATTGGAAAATACATGGTAGATCTCACCTTGGATGGACGCGTCCCATCTAACATGCTAGAGACACGTTATAACTGCTGTAGTGTATTATCTGCCGTTGCCTGCACATCCAAAGAATGCCACAATCACAACTCCATTTGTCTAACTACATGCAGAACCACCTCTCTTGTTATACGGCGCCTGAAGACAGGGAAAAAACGTCGATCCGGTCGCCAAAGCAGAGTCTAATAAGGCCCGATGTTCAGATAGACATGCATGGAGTCCGAAAGTTCAGACTCTGGGGCATCTATGAGCTATACTTACACATCCTTACCAGCCCACCCTCACGAGCCCATCAACAACCGTCGGAGTTGATGCCACTAGCACAGGAAGAAGCCAGAGGGACCTATTCATACGCGACGATGCCATCCTCGTCTCACCATTGCCGCCAAGAAGATAATAAGACTAGGACTACTTCCCGTAACCAAACGTTGTGTTCCCCTATACCTATTGGTAGGGCATGTGCATTAGTTCCGCTTCCGACGACCTACTGTAAGGTTCATCCAGAGAAGGAAAAAAAAAGAAACACGCGAGCCCCCTCTCGCTCCACCGAGGGCGACGAGGCTCTTCCTCCTCTGTCCGCCTCCCCCTGTCGCCGCCGTCAGCAGGGGTCGCCGGGAGAAGCCCATGTGACGCCGCCGGCGGTGGCCTGCCTCTCCCCGCTACTAGGAAAACGACTATAGATAATCCACACATCCGTGGCGCACGTGTTAGTGGTGCCCCACGGGTAAAATAGGCGTGACGCACTGCCCACAGGTGTCCTACGGCTAACTTCCATAAGCATGGCGCACATGGAAGTGGTGCGCCACGGCTATGTGTGGTCCAGACACATGTGGCCGCAGCACACATACCCGTAGCGCACTAGGTCAAGGTGCGCTACGGCTGTGAAACTTAGGCGTAACGCACCTTGACCCAGTGCGTTACGAGCATGTGTGCTGCAGCAGCGGGTCAACTTAGCCGTAGGGCACTATGTCCTAGTGGCTAAGTGGCCTGCACCAACTCCACCCTCCGAATCGCCTTTTTAGGCTTTGCAAAAAATAAAAGAAAATGATAAACACTTTAAAAAATAAAATCATTTCATATGTAGATAGATAATGTGGTATAGTTTGTAGAAAAATTAATAAACAATGATTTCGACTTTTTCTGCAAAAAAACTCATGACTGGCCGTAACTTTTGCGTACGATGTCGAAAAAACGTATAATATACCAAAATGACGAGAACGAGATTTCGCATCCGCTCGCAACCACCTCCGGTCGTCTAGCGATTATTTAGATTTTCAAAATTCGAAAAGAGTAAAAAGTTACGATCAAAAGATCGTTTTTTCCTGCAGAAAAAATAGAGGACAACTTACCTGTAGCACACCACCACCTAGTGCGCTACGAGTAAGTTGGGCGGGATTCAAAATTTGAATCCCCACCCCGCCCACCTACCCCTATTCTCTCCCTCTTCTCCTTTTCATTCTCCTCCCTCCTCCTTTTCCTTCTCTCTTCTCCTCCTCCTTTTCCTTCTCCTCCTTCCCTTGCACTGACGACGGTGACGGTGGCCTTCTCCTCCTCCTTGCTCCGGCATCCTCCTCTCCTTGCAGTGACGATGGCGACCTTCTCCTCCTCCTTGTAGTCACGACGGCGACGGCGACGACGACCTCCTTCTCCTTGCGGCCTCCTCCTCCTTGCAGTCACGACGAGCGCCGACGACCGCCGACGACCTTCTTCTCCTTGCGACGACCTCCTTCCTTCTCCAACCACACCTCCTTCTCCCTCTCTTCCTCGATGCCGACGAGGAGTAGCACGACCACGGCCTCCCGCACCTCCCTGCGGTGGTAGGTCGTGGCCACGGTCACCATGCTCCAGCGAGGCGACACGATGGCGGCGATGCGGACCCGATTGCTTTTGCAATTCAAAACGAGGGTGTTTTTTTGCATTTTTTTGTTTTTTGAAAAAAAAAAACCGTGACACACCTGTACCCCTACCCGTGGCGCACCTGGTAGTGCGCTACGCCTATCCCCATATAACCGTACCGCACCAGGGTAGTGCGCTACAGACACTTTTTAGCCGCAGCGTACGCTTAGTAGCGCACCACTAGTGCGCCACGGATGGCTTTTTAGGTGCGCCACAAACAGCCCTTTTCCTAGTAGTGCCGCGCCCTGGAGAGCGGGGTCGAGGCCCTCCTCCTCCCTGGCGTCGGTGCACATCGAAAGCTTTTAGTCCGGCGCGGCTGGGTGTTTCTGGAGGCGGCGTCCTCTAGTGTCGGGGCACCATGGACGCGGTGGTTCGTCGGCCACTGTTCCGGTCCGGTTCTGGGTTCCCTGTCCCCTAGATGGGCTCGGGAGGGCCCTAGATGGGCTTGGGCGGGCCGGGTCACCATGTCTGCGGAGCCTCCTGGAGGTGGCGGCGGCGATTGAGATGGGATGGGGACGACAACCTTGCGGATGCCTATTGCAGCAGGACGGCCAGAGATTCACGGGCCCGTCTGGGCCCGGCCAGGCCTGCCAGGGCCTGGTGTGCTCCCGCTGATCTGTCTGGTTGATGACTGCCTCGGTGGTGGAGGTGGGTCCTCCCGTGGCGGTGAGGCTGATGTCCCTCATTCGGTGATGTCGCGTGCTTCCGCCTTGCAGGCCTGCGCCAGTGTTCATGAAGAGACGAGCGATGGTGACTACAAGATCATGGAGGCACATGCTCGTGAGTGGCAAAGCAAGGTGGCGGTGCTCCGTTGCGCCAGAGTTTTTTGTGGGCAGAGATCGGGAGAAACCCCTATCAGCTAGTCTGACCCGGGCGTGGTGCCACCCTCGAGTGGCACTATTCCTTCTTGAAGGGCGCCGCGGGAATCCCTGCCCACTTTACTCTGCGTATCGGGGGAAACCCTAGGATCAATTTGGTCCGGGTAGCGTCGACGGTGCTACCTTTTTTAAGGTGCTGCTTGATACAGACGCTTCGGGGCGCTTGCATGTGGTGGGTCAAAGTTGGAGGGTGCTGCGGTTGCGGGGCATCATCGTTTCGTTGATTCGCCTTTGTCTTCATTTTTTTCCTTTTGGGCATGTGTTTGCTGCTGCCCCAGCACTTCCTTTGTTTCGAATGCTTGTATCGGTGTGATTGCTATATTAATATAGCGGGGCGAAAGCTTATTTCGAGAAGACGATGGTACAAATACCTTTACAATGGGCTGTCTAGTAGGCTATCTGTAGCACAGATTTTGTTAACTAACTGAAGAATATTTCCTTGTGGTCCCCTAGTGGTTGTAACTTAAAAAGTCCCACAATAAACAACGAGCCTCGTACAACAGGGGAGAAATAGTCGGTAAGACCTGATTTTTATGGGAATAGATCATCTGTAATCCTACCGACGGACTACTTCTCTCACTTCCCTCTGTCTCATCCACCTCATAAAAAATCCTAGATATTAACTTTTACAGACAGCTGACTAGACTCTGCTGTACATGGCCTAAGCAACGCTCGAAGGAGATGGGGAACCACTACCTCGCAGGCGGCAGACACCTACAACCGTCGGAGATGGGGAGCACCTACCTCGCAGGAGTAGTAATCACCCTTTCATGTAGTATCACGAGACCCTGTTTTTGGGCCAGGGAGGGAACATAAGAGTACGAGACACCCAATGTTTGTTTGGAACGGTCTACTCTATCCATATCCATTGAAGTGGCGCATGCGTTTTTTGTTCTTTAAGTTTGACCAACTAAATATAAATTACATGTCCTAAAAGTTATACCATTGAACTCATATTCGAATAAAGTTTCTAATGATATAGTTTTTATACCAAGTAATTCGCATGCCTTATTGATCAAAATTAGTGGTCAAAGTTAAAACATGGAAAACAAAGACGCCACATGCATTGGGGTAGAGGGAGTATGCATGTGCCGGGTGAAGGAGCCCCGCCAATGTACCGGTCCTTTAGACATTTTTTTTAAAAATAGTTTTCTATTTTCCTTCTTTTGTTTCTTAACTTCCTTTTTCTAACTTTTTATTTTTTATTTTATGTTTCCTTTTTTTGTTTTATTTTTATTTTCTCTTCTCGCTTTTATATATTTCAATTATTAATAAAAAATCATGTTTCAAAAATATTCATGTTTAAGAAAAATTTCAAATGTGTTCACGAATTCAAAAAATATTTACTGGAAATTCAATAAATAAATCATTGGATTGAAAATAGTTCTTCGATTAAAAATAAGTTTGCTCAATTCGAATAAATGTTCCCCGGTTTCAAAAAATGCCGTGGGTTTGAAATAGTTTTTCACTAATAAACCGCTTCTATAATTAAGTAGATTTTGTAATTTTTGTGAGATTTTTAAATTTTATTTTAAATCTCATATGTTAATAGGCCACGATAGCTTGCATCTATATATTTCGTATCATACATGTGCTTATTTTGTGCCACTATGGTTTCGAGAACTATGAACCTGGGTCCATTGTTGTTCATAAGTAACCGTTTTCACTCAATTTGTCTTGATGTTTAAAATTATTTTTATTTAATAAAAAACACTTTCCATAGTACTTTTAATAATTCTAATCATAGTTTGTTCATCGCTGTTGTACTTGACAACTAACACGGCGGAGTTGGGGAGATTAAGACAATTTTGTGAGTTTTCACTAGATTGCTTGTTGAGGTAAAACAAGGCATAAACTTTTTGTGTTCGATATTAAACACCGAATCACACTTATAGGAAAATAATCGGCTTTCTACAACACTCTGTATTCAGAGTCCCAGCGAGTTGGTAGATACTTTTTTTCGCAATTAGTGATAAATTGTTGCACAAGCACTGTGTTTCTGTCGCTGCTTACTTTTGTTGTAATGGTTGAGAACGATCCATCTACTTCCCACACTGACGGTTATGTCCCACCACCGAGGACCACACAAGTGGTCAACTATAGGATTTTTGCTACTCGGGTCCACTCCACACTCATGCGGCCATAAAGCAGACCCTTACCCTACCTCCTACTTCCATTTTCTATAGAAGACATAGAACCCTTGCCACACCCCCACACATCATGTATACCAGCATACCCCACTAATCAATCCCCACTCTCCACACTGAACCCTTAATCACGAAACACCCCACTCTCCATTCTCCGTGATGCACCCTATATCGAACACTACCCCTTGCCACTTGCTGAGCTCCCCACTTGTTACTCTGATCCCATCTCCCACCTCACCTACGATATGGCGCGCAAGCGGAAGACGGCTAGATCATCCACCAATGTTCTTGACTCATAGGTCTATTCTTCATCCCTTCTACAAGTCACAATTCGTCTTGTTCTTCTTAATCTTCCTTAATCATGTTTCTCTCTCTTTTAGCCTCCGCAAGAAGGATGCATGTCGGGTAGATTCTCTATCCAGCCACCATGTAAGAGGCATAAGAATTAAGAGGTCCTCTAGAACTGAGGCAAGAACAAGAAGTTTCTCTATAAAAGTGGGACAGTTTAGGGAAGAAATATATTTCTTTTTGGTATTTGGTAGATATAGGGTTTACATAACGAACAGGAGCTCAAAGCGCCTCTTTAATGAAATCAACACCAATAAAATGAGCACAAATTTAGTGGACGTATCCAATAAAGAGTTTCCAGTAGTGTAACTTAATGAAATTTAAATTGCCATGGAAGTGAATTTTATATCTTAAAAAAGTGGAAATTAAGATCTATTCATATGTTATTAGATTTGATCTTGATTAAGTTTCGTGCGGCAAAAATGTGTACCTAACATGGAACATAAATGTGTCCTAGCCGATCTGTCTAAAACAACAAATAAGTGATGCCATTAAATTAACATACTTTGATAGAACTCAGAAATGCCGCAACACTGATCGTGTGGTGGATAGCTACCTGCTGAGCTACAAAAAGGTCAGCGGAGGTGGAGCCTTAGCTAGGCGTGATCTTGAGTGAAGGACAGCGGCGCTCCGATCTTTTCTTGGGTTGCAGTGGCTCGTGACGGCGTCACTGGTGCGGCCAGTCGGCGAGGAAGTTCTGGCGTCAGCGCGGTGGTTCTAGACCCACGGGATCTGAATCTCGACGCTTGCGCCTGGGCCGATCCTCTGCATGGACGATAGCCTTCTCCCCACGTACCACATGGGAGCTGGGACGACGGTTCTGGGCATGGCGGCGGCGGCCTCCTCGCCGGAGGTGCGGCCGGGCTAGGCTAGTGTGGGGATCTTGGGATCCCACACCGGTCCTCAGGGAAATGTGTGTGACCATGGCGCCGGTCACGTAGTGATGCGGCCTCCTCTAACTTTGGCTGCTCATCGGTCCAATTCTGGCCGGTGGGTACTGCCTCACGTCGTCTCCCCGACGCGGATTAAGTTGAGGAGGAGATGGTGAGCGGTCTACTGAAGCGGGTGAGGATGCCAACATCGACGGCAGTGCTTGAGGGTGTCATTTTCCTCGTTGGAGGCGAAGGTGGGGGCGTCCCTCACTCCATTGTTTCCGGGGGAAACCTTAGATCTGGGGGAGGCCACCATTATCGGCGGCGCCCGTGGGCGTTGTAGTCCTTGTTGGAGGCATTGTGGGGGCCTCCTGGATCGGATAATGGCGGCGTCTTCGCCGTCACCCCCGTGGGGGCATCATCTTTGGAGACATTCCGTGGCTGGACGGGCTTGTGGGCGGCTTGGTGGTTGGGTGTCGGTCTCCGCTCGCACGGAGATCATTGTGGACCGGATTTATCTTGCACGGAGCTTCGACGGCGAAGTCAAGTCATGTCTGACTGACAGGTGCTACGCTAAGTCATGCTAGTTCGGCAGGTGCTACACATGACAGATCCTCTGAAAACTTCAAGCTATGTTGGCTGGTGGTAATTGGCGGCATGGTGCTGCGGGTACCGGTGGCGACCACGACGTCCTTTGGAGATAGTGCGCAAGGAGGTGGTGCTACTTGGCACCGCGGTGGTGTCGGTGGCTGGTGTGGCGAGAGTCGGCGCATCGATCTACATGTTGAAGATGATTTTGCGGAAGATAGTGGAGGCAGCGACTTCCAGAGTGAGTTCGTGGGCGCCGTTTCGTGGATATGCTGGGCGGATCTAGGCTCCTAGCGTGCATGGGGCAGTTGGGTGTTTGCTAGATCTCGTCGGAAAGATGGCGATACGGTTATCGTTATGCTTGGTGTTTTGTTTTGGCGGTCTTTATTGTATGATCTTTGTAATGGCTTTTGCCAGACTTTGTTGTTCTAATAATAAATAAAGGTTGTGTGCATCGCTTGATGCAGATGTCGGGGATTTGCTTCCCATTTAAAAAAGGAACAATGGAAATTATTAAAATATCATAATTTTCTCGTTTGAATTAGACAAATAAAATCCAATCAGCAATGACGACACCATGATATATAGTCTCATGAAATTCAGTTTTAAAAATTCCAAATAACAACACTTAACAGAAGAGGTAAAATGACATCACATGTATGTTAACATGTAGCCTGCTTATTAACGATACATATAGTGCATGCAAAAATACAAATGACCATGTCCGAGTTCAGGCATGTGAAGTATTTTGTGTCCAAACTCGCTGAGAATTCATGGGTAGATCTCAATTACGGAATATGGACCCAATACTGGCATGATTTTGTAATTATCACTGAATCCGGCATCAGAAAAGATCCTCTTCCACTCGCTTTCGTCGCGTTCCATCCCATTGGTGTACATCATGTACATGTTCTGTAGGGCTTCCATCTCGCTTATTTTCATATCGCCGTGTGCTGATCCTCTAACCATATCTATGATTATCACCTTTCCTCCAACATTTTTAGCAGGAATGGCTTCCTTGCAACGTTGAAGTATCTTGACACAATCGTCATGCCCATAGTCATGCAAAATGTTCTGGAATGGACATAGATAAAAAAACTTAGTGAAAGAAGAGAAATGGAACATTGCACAATAAGCGAATGCTGTGTATTAGAAACAAATTGTAAGAGATGTGTGAAGAAAATATCCACTGTGATGTAAAAAACTTTAGTGATTGTATTGCAAATTTTATAAGTGCATAAGTGAAGGGCAAATAGCATGTATTAAACATCATCTCCGATGAGGTTTTAAGGCTGGTCCTAGTGGTAGTATCATAATACTAGTATCATGCATATGATATTAGTGCATGATATTATGTCTCTAGTGCATTGTATCATATAGTAGTATCATAGTAGTGGTATATTTATTGATTTTTAGAATCTCTATGTAAAATGTGTGTACAAGATTTACTTGCCATTATAATTTCTAGCTTTACGTGCTATGATACGGTATCTACCTATAATACACTAACCACCTCTCTCTTCATTAATTATGGTGCCACATCAGATTTTTGCCAAGTTGACATGCATGATACACCTTATAATACTAGCACTAGGACCAGCCTAAGGTCCGTCGGTATAGTAAACTACTCTCTTCGTTTCTAGATGTATAGTATATAGTTTTTGGCACAGAAATTAAAGAACGCACGTGGAGCAAAAAAAACACCATTGAGTGTGATTAACCGTGGCTAATTGACCTGAGAAATAGAGGATTTTGCATTAAATAAAATCCTTAAAGAATATCTAGACTAGTGGTACAACACAATACACCTTATATTATGGACTTTTCCTAAATAAAAAATACATCTTACTCCCTCTGATCCGCAAATAAGTATACTTCTAGGTCTGTCCTAAGTCAAAGTTAATAAAGTTTGACTAACTTTATAAAAAAACGTGGCAATATTTATGACTCTAAATTGGTACTAGTAGATATGTTTTCAAATTTTGTTTCATAATATGTCAATTTGATTATATTTATATATATAATTGGTCAAATTTAATAAAGTTTGACTTAGACAAAAGCTAAAAGTACACTTATTTGCGGACAAAGGGAGTATATCTAGAAATCGAGAGAGTATTTTTCATGCTGAATTCTACGACCACATGTGCTGGTTGAGGCCAAAATTATGAAACAAGTGGGGAGAAACCTAAGTAGTATTGTATAAACACCTACCCTGAATACCCCACACCATCTCAAACGCCCCTATCCACTGTGCTTTTCCTCCACACGACAACATTTCCCCGTCGTCCTTGGGCGACATAATAAGTAGATGTAGGTGAGACAACCGTGGATCATGCATCCCGTTCTTTTTTTTCCCGTTTCCCTCGGGAGTATTCGTGAAAACCATGTATTATGTGTTATAAATACCTTGAGTACGACAGCATCCGCCGATGGAATTGATTGAAACATGTCACCGGCGACAAATTGCAGATTATCATGACCGGCGCCGTCGGCGTCCTGGCCGACAACGTGAGGAAGATCCATCACGGTGCACTTGATGCGCGGGAAAGCACTTGCGATGATCTTGGTGCCTTCGCCCTCGGCAGCGCCGACATCGACGATCGAGCTCAGGCCGCGGAAGATGCGGCCCTTGTCAAAAATAATGACCTCGAGGAAGAGCTGGTTATCAGCTGCCCTGGAGCTGTTCAGGACGCTGTTGAATTCGGCGTCCTTGCTCCCCATCTCCCACTGGGAGCAGCCATGTGCCAGCTCGAAGAGGGACCCGGCGCCTGCGGGCGCCGGCTCACTCCTGAGCCAGTCGGGCATGCTGGAGAAGGACGAGACTACGAGAGGGTTCGCCAAGAAGGGCACCATGGGGGACAGGTTGCGCCAGCCGACGAGGAAGCGGCACGTCGTGGTTAGCCCGTACAGGATAGCACCGCCGTCTTCCCCGGCGGCGGTGGTGCTGAAGATACCCGAAGCGCTGAGCAGTTCCATCACGCGCTGGAGGTCGGCGACTTTGGCCGGATGTACCTTGGTGTCGGTGACGATGTCGGCCAGGGTTGCGGTGCCGCCGCGGCGGTGGATGGTGCCCGGGATGTCCAGATCCACGGCGCACTTGAGCGACATGGACTTGACGTAGCCGAGAATGTGGTTTTGGAGCTCGGCAAGAGATACGAGCAACTCCTGTGGGCTCACTTCAACAAGGAGTTTGAGCGTCATTTTTTAGCTTAGCTAAGTTCACTACAAACGCAGGTGTAGTTCTTGGCCCTGCCTAAAGCACGGCTAGACATTTTATACAGGACGATCGGACTATTGTTGAAATTACTATATTGTCCCTCCTTTAAGAACTTGATATTTTAGGTGAAATGTGGTTGGAGCATCAAATACAATAATTATTAGTAACCAAATTATTCCTTAAGACAAAACAAAACCTATTTATCAAGATGTTGTATAATTTTAAGTTAAATGAAATCCGAGGAGAAAAGAAAATATGCTCTAAAAGTGAATATTAAAAAATAATAAAAACGACACCACCTGTTTTAATGTCTCCAGGTTACAGAAGAAGGCACAGCTACTCTTGTCAGGTCTACGGTAACTTGGAATCAATGGTCATTATATTAATTTCTCCAACCATAATACAACTCCACTTTTTTCTGGTTCGAATTTCCAACGAGATTTCGCAAAAAATAAAAAATTCTAACAAGAACGGTATACATGTGAGAGCAAGTTCAATAGTAAAGACCACTATTGTCTATATGTCATTGCCATGCAACTTAGAGCTAACCACATATACTCCATCCCTCTAAAAATAAGTGATTTGACTTTATTTGGATTTAAATGTATCTATACACCAAAATACGTCTATATACATGCGAGACAAATCCAAATCACTTATTTCCGGACAAAGGGAGTACAATAGTTAGGTATAAGAAAGAAACTACAACTTTATTAGTACATGACCCACCGCACATACACATATAGTCTCTAGAAACATGTGCTGCAGCTAGCTCTTAATCTAGAGCCTATTTCTTTTCTCTCTCCTCTCCTTTCTCATTCAACTAAGAAAAATATAGAATTTTAATTTTTATAATCAGCTGAATAGGTCTTATTGTACTTGCTCTGAATATGACCTATTTGGTTGCATATGTTAACTTGCATTGAATATGTTTGAATGATAAAAAAAACTATCATATAATTTATATGTGAATCACATGCGAGGGGATCCACGGTGAGTCCACAAAGTTACTCAACGCATTACATATAATTTTTGCTCGAAGTCAAACCTTGACTAAGTAAATGAGAAAAATATTTAACACCTATATCAAATCATCAAATCAATATTACTGGCCTATATATAATAAATTATCACATGGTATGCACTTGTATTCTAAGATTGATGTATTTATGTGTAGTTTACCAAGCTTTACACAAATTGACTTTGACCCAAACTTATATGCATTTCTGAGAAACAGAGGGAGTAAACTGCAATGGATCAAAAAAGAGGTGTGGGGCTAACTTACATTTCCTATCTTTTATTTGCAAGCGTCCTATTGTTTTGGGTCTCCTATAGTAATTTCATTGAATGGAATATTTTGTATATAGTTTTTGTTATATAGTTTGGTACTTTTTATGAGAGATAACCCAAATTAACGAAAATAAAAAAAACTCACCAACCAAGAATTCTCAGCATGATGTTTTGGGTATAAAGTGAACTACATTGTTTATTTCAATTGCATATGTTCCTTAATATATATTGTTCTGGCCGGTTAATTTGAACTATGAGAATGTTAGGTACCGGTAGATATATATTTAGCTATTTTTGCGTGAACACAAGGGCTAACATGAGGAGGAAGCTTTTTGTACTAGATGAAGAACACGTCTCCTGGTCATTGCTTCAATGCCCAGCAGGGATCTCGTGTACATGTTATATTGTGTGGGAATAGTGTTGGGGATATACTAATTAGGCATATCCAAAACGTGAAAATTAATTCTCCCATGGGAGTTAAGGAGAGTTAAGTCTCCAGTCTAATAATTTTAAAATATCTGAAAAAATCTCTGGCCTAATAATCTCTAATGGAGTGAGTATGTGTTACTCTAGCCCCTAACGAGGGTAGTTGTGGCGTTTTGTTTGTTCTTTTTTACGAGAAGTTTTGTTTGTTGCTCTCTCCCATTTCAAGATGTTAGCAACTTCAGACACATATCCTGTTTGACAAGGGTATGTAACTTAACATACAAGTCTAGTAAATATTATGTATATCTTAAACTTTGTAGAATTAACAATGTGGAATAAACCTATGTTGTGGAGTATTTACAATTTGAATTTCAAAATCATGTAGTTCCACTTGATTTTTTTTCAAACTTTTGGGGAATTAACTCCACAAAATTCTTAATTTTCTTAGAAGTCATAATTCATAGTTTTAGAATAATATTTTCAAGAAATTCAAAAAATTAACTTAAATTATTGCAAAAAAATTAAATAACTAGAATCGAACAATCTGAGTTCCTCTTAGATTAGGCGTCCTTTTTCTAATGTAGTGTCATGAAATTTCGTGGAATTATATCATGTTATTTTTATTAGTTTACTTAGATTTTGAATCAAGAACTTGTAACCAATGGTCTTACATTGTATTAATTCTTCTAACCATAACACTCCAATTGTTGTTTGGTTCGAATTTCCAATAGTAATGCTATGCACATGTGAGTTGGACCTGGTTGGTTACATATGTCAACTTGCATTGAATATGATTGAATGTGAAAGTAACTATCATGTACTACCTCCATTCCAAAATTTAAGCCTTTTTTGCAGTTCAATTTGAACATCTAGAAAGGCTTATATTTTGGAACATAAGTACTAATTTATTTGTAAATCACATGCCAGGGGATCCCCGATGACTCCACAAAATTATTCAATACATTTCATATAAGTTTCTGTCCAAGTCAAGCCTTGAATAGGTAAATGATAAAAATATAAATATCTATATCAAATCATCAAATCAATATTACTAGAACCGACATAGAATAAATTATCATATGATATGCACTTGCTATTCTAATATTGATATTACACAATTGACTTTGACTCAAACTTATATGCATTTTTTTAGAAACATAGGGAGTAACTGCAATGGATCAAAAAAGAGATGTGTGTGTGTGTGTGTGTGTGGGGGGGGGGGGGTGACACTATTAAGATCTCTTGACATTTCCTATGTTTTATTTGCAAGAATTTTTGGGTCTACTATAGTAATTTCACCGAATGGAATATTTCATCTATTGTTCTTCCTATATAGTTTGGACTTTTCTTAAAAGTGAACTCAAATTAGCAAATAATAAAATAACGAACCAAGAATTTCTAACATGAATTTATTTAGTATAAAGTGAACTCTATATCTTATTTAATACACATTAGATGCATAGTTGGGCATTTTGAACATAGACTAAAAACTTGTGTTCCTTAATATATGATGTTCTAGATGGTTAATTTGAACTGTGGGAAAGTTTTATATTTAGGAACAGGATGATACTTTAGTTATTTTTTGTGAATACATTGAATGCCATGAGAAGGAAGCTTTTTCGTAGATGAAGAATAAGTCTCCTAGTCATTCCTCTATTCCCCATCAGATATAAAACATAGACATGATAACCATGAAGGCGACTAGCTAGGACTAGGAGAGCCACGTCTTGGTGGCTTTATTGTGGCGTCGTGCTAGAGTTACGGGGCCATGATGTGGCGCCGGCTAAGTGTAGCATGTTTTCTTGCATGACAAAAACTAAGTTTGCAACTGCTAGATAAGTCATAATCAAGACTAGTTAACCATGGCGTGCAGGTGGACTGATGTCATCCAAGAAGGCTAATATAATATGCCGCTACTCACAAATCACATACGCATACAAGACAAGTTGGCAAACTCCATGGAACACTCAACGGGTACAATGTTAGTTAATTTTACTACCTTTATACCATGTGATATCAGGTATCTTGTGAGTGGAAATAATGGAGGCCGAGTAAGAGGGATGGATCCAAGAATACTGCATGGAGAGGGCAAGTGAATACTAGATTACTTGGAGGGCCTATATAGGAAAAATTTAGCAATTTTTGGATAGGTCCTCATCTAAAGAATATATTGTAGCTCAGGATGCTGGGATTTCAGGGCGTGTGTGGTCTCGACCGTTGGATCTCCTCCTTCAACGGATCTTGGTCGTCCGCTTCACCACAGAGATTCTATTCGCACCATTATCCCTCCTAGCTCCTGTCACTAAACTACAATATAGCCCTTTCATACTTAATAGGGGGCTTTCTGAAAAATTCCAACATATGCGGCATGAGCCCAACACATGCCCTAGTTCCGTCTTACCAAGTAACAAATCCAAAATGTTTAAAGACATAATTACAAGTTTCAAAAATTCTGAGAAAATGGATGTAGTTAATGATGTATTCCAGAAGCACGCAAAACCTAATATAAATTGTTTGTATTTTTTGCTATAGAAAATTTTAAAATCTGACAAATTTAATAGTTTTGAAATGATGTGCACTATACTATAGAAAGAAATTATTAATTTTGTAGTTTTGAGATATACACTATTTACTATGCACAGTGCAATATGATTTTGTCATTTATATGTAGCCATATAAAATATTTCACATTGAGACTTTGCATGTTCCTACTATGCATCATTGACTACATCTAAGATTTTTTCATTATTTTTGAAACTTGAATAATTTTATAAAAAATCTGAGAATAAAGGACTACCTTGAGCTCGGCTCCATTTGGAGGTTTCGTGGTATCTTAGAAAATGTTATTTATTAATTTGCAGGAGCCATAATTATAGCATTTTCCCTTAGGATGTGCTATATTGCGATATCATGATATGATATATATCATACTTTCATTTTTTTAATAACATGGCATGCATTAATACATCCACATGCTAATTGCATATGGAACCCAGGCTTAATGTAGCCTTTTTTGAACTTCTGAAAATGAATGTCAAAGTCCCAAAAATACAGAAGAAAATATGTACATGTAAGAAATGATTAAACTTTAAGTGTGCAAAACTTCAACCCCCCAAAAATTGTATCCTGTGCTACATAGAAACGACAAAATCTATCTAGATTCGAAGGTTCACAGTTCACATACAGCTCTATAACTTAGTCCTTTAAATCAATACTTTGAAACACATAGTGTAGCACATAGTACAAATAATTCCAAGATAAAATTTATTTGCTTGAAGCATAAATCAATACTTCCATGTATATATTTTTTTCACAATCTTTAAAACTTTGAAACACATTTTTTGTAATGTCCTGCCTGGATGCCAAAACGACGCACTCATACTATGCCATCACACTATGGGAGGTCTACCGTCTACGGAGAGAACGGGAGCTAGTTTCGGTCTTGAAAATGCAATTATGCTTTGATCTGGACCATTACTTGCTACCTGTGTCCATTAAATGCTAATAACATTTTTTTGACGTAAACAAGTAGTAGCACTAAATGGATGCACTGTTTTGATCAAATCAAACTAGCGCGCCAGAAGAGTCGCCTGAAGGGTGACGACAATAATTTGCATCGATCATGTTGATAAGCTTAACTAAAGACCATCGGTCATGAGGCAAGCATGATGGAGTAGAGGATGAAAAGTATTTCCTTTCGTTTCAAAATATAAGATGTTTTAAGTTTATGAAAAAAATATACCTACACTTCTTTTAGTGTAGAGTGAACCTACATACTAAAATAGGTCTAGATAAATTTGTTTCACAAAGCTAAAACATCTTATACTCCCTCCGTCCTGAAAAGTATGTTATAGATTTTTCTAATTCAAATGTATCTACACACTATTTAGTATATATAGATTTATCCAAGTTTAGATAAATTTGCGACATTCTTTTTAGGACGAAGTGAGTAGTATTTTAAAATGGAGGAAGTATTAATGATGATGTGAGGTACTCAGGCTGAGGGTGGCATTTCTGCACCCGGTGTGAACATGAGAAAAAGTTGTTTGCAAGTTTTAATAAATTTTGGTATTGTACATATTGGTGTCTTATGACATGAAGAAACGACATAATTTGACAAGAGTAACTCTAGAAAGGAACGGCCAAGATTTGAGAGAAGAATTAAAAATAATCCACGTCAATCAGGCTGAGTACCGTATAGTCTCAAGCTAATACCCGTTTTGATAGAAGTTAGAATAGAGCACGGCATGCAAGCGGAAGAGAGACATGACTTGGTCTTCGTGCGCTGTGGTATATATTTTGACAAGAGCTAACGCTAGGAAGGAACGACCAAAATTTGATATAGAGGAATTAAAAGGGATCCACGTCAATCAGGCTGGGTACCATATAGTAGTCGAGCTAATAATACCCGTTTTGATAGAATTTAAGTAGAATAGAGCACGGAATGCATGAGAGAGAGAGAACTTGGTCTTCGTGTTGTGGTATGAGACGTAAAATGTATTTGAGCACTAAATGTATTAGAAGTTAGAACAGAGTACGGCATGCACGCGGAAAAGAGACCCACGACTTGGTCTGCCTGCTGCTGTATGAGACGTCTCCAAGATGTTAAGCACTAAATCTGTCTACCCATCTCTCGCCGCCAATGCGACAACGACGAGATAAATGGCGGCGATCACGTTCTTCTATCTCCTGAATCGCCCGCTATGCTGGCTAAACCATGCTGCGCATCAATGAATTTTGAGTTTTTTCTTCACACAAAGTATTTTAATAATTTCAGAAAAAATAGGATTTGAAATCCTTGTATTTTTTTCTATTTTCCCCTATTTTTATTTTTATTTGCTTAATGTAAAATAGGTTTTGATTAAATGAAAATTTGTTGTAATTATGAAATTACTATTTTGGCTATGGCTCCACTAGTCAGACCCAACGGGTCAAAACCACCGAATGGTTTGATTTTACCAACCACATCCCTCTCTCTCTCTCTCTCTCTCTCTCTCTCTCTCTCTCGACTCTATTGTCCGCTGGCTCGCTTTGGTCATCTCTGGCAAGCTCTGCCGCCGTTCCTTAGCCTAAATACTCCCCGCGTCCCGCTTTGTCTTTCTATACAATTAGATTTGGCTCTTGTGCTCTCCTCAGGCTAACCCTAACCCTCTCTGATACCCAGGGTTTCGTCCTGGCTTCGTCGTGGGATTCTGGTGGTGCTCCGACTCTTCTTCGTTGGAGTGTCTCTCTGTCATCGTCATGCTGCTCATGTGGCTGGTGCAGGTCGATGCGCCCTTGCCTGGGTGCTCCCTGTACCGCTTTCACCGTGGTGCTTCTTATTCCTCTCCTGCCATCGATGAGCTTGGCTCTTGTTCGGCCAATGCAAGATTTCTCCCTCTCTCTACTCTCTTCTCCTTCCCTACTCTAATTTCTACCGTTGTCTCCCTCTTTCAATTCCTAAGTCTGATGTTCTACGACTCTTACAATACTATATGAACTAGTGGCCTTAGGTGATTATTATTAGAGATTGATGAGGGTTAGACTCATCAATACCTATTGTTATGGGTTTGGGTTTTGGAGAAGGAGGGGACGCTGGAGATCACGGAATGACTAACAGAAAAGCAACGCGGGACATGGTGTTTACCCAGGTTCAGGCCCCCAGAGAGAAAACCCTGCTACTGCTTGTATGCTCTTGGTTGATGGCGAAGCCGAAAGTTATAGGGGTGTGCAGATGAGATCCGGCGAGGTGTATGCTAGGGTATAAAATCGGTCCTACTCTCCTTGCCCTGTTGGTCTTCATACAGATAGGCCAGGTCTCTGGGATAGGCCGAGTTAGTTACAGGTTCAGGGTTTTTCCCTTTGAAATTCTATCTAGAACTAGCCGTGTTCTCCAAGAAGTCGAATCCCTCCTGAGCTTGGGCCACCCGAATTCCTCATGGGCTTCTTCATCAGGGGAGCATTGCTACGTGGGCTTCTGCTGGGCCGAACCGGGTAAGCTAACATCAAGCACCAGTGTTGAATGCCTATGTCAGTAGCTCCCGAGTGTTCAGTTAGATTCGACTGGAGACTCTTAAGTCTTCGAGTGCATTCACCTGAACAGGTTTTCGGGTCAAGGTATTAGTTCATAGAGATAGTTGATATGCGTGCGTGACTCTCCCGATGGATCAGGGTCAGTTAACTGACCTTGAAAAAAACAATGCTATCTACTCAGACTCGAGTCGTTAGACTCTAATCCAGAAAATTTCTGGTGTAATTCGACTTAGGCCGTGGAGGTTTTACAGTAGTTGACTTCCAGTATTTTAAGTTATTTACCCAACGCATCCGTCGGGATTTTTCATCGTGCATGCTGACATGGATTGTTACTAGCAGAGCGCATTCAGGTGCATTACCAGGCCATCTGATCGTATCTGTAGGTCTTACCTTTGCGTCGCATATGCAACATCCAAAAGTTTATCACCGCCGAGGAGTTTCGGGTGACTAAGGAGACATTATCTCTCTTAGCATTAATTTGGGCAAAGCTGCCGATTGTTTTCATAATCTTTGTTTGTTATAGCTGTGAAGGATCCGAAGGATCATATCCAATTGATTCATAGGGTATGCGACCAGTGCTCCCTATAGGAGTATCTCCCGAGTGTTTATTTGAGTCGTAGACACGAGCAGAGACTTATAGTCATTAGTCATGTGACACGGTGATTCGGAATTCCTTTGGATGATTTTGTACATTTTATCAGTGTCAATGCTTTTTTCAAATGTGCGGTCAGCGCTCCCTATGAGAGTAGCCCCTGAGTCCATAGTGGAGTCGTAGACTCGAAGCGTGTTGCAACGAGTATGTTCAAAATTTCTTTGGGTGACTCTGAGACCTCACCAAATTTTTTAGGTGCGCGACCAACTCTCCTGATAGGAGTAGCCTCTGAGTATTTTGTAGAGTCATAGACTCGAATAAGTACTTTTGCCTTGAATCGAAAGATTAGACCCTTGTTTTCCTTTGATTTTGCGATTGATGCCGTCATTATTGACGCCTGATGAGCTCAACCATCTGCAGCGGCGAAGTGATATGTCGTAAACGTATCTATAATTTTTTATGTTCCATGCTTGTTTAGTATCTACTTTGCTTTGCTTTGTCGTTCTTTGAGGTGTTTTTATATATTTTCTGGAACTAACCTATTAACAAGTTGTCACAGTGCCAGTTGCCTGTTTTCTTCTGTTTTTGGTTCCAGAAAGGCAGAAAATCAATATTCTCGGAATTGGACGGGACAAAAGCCAAAGTCAATATTTTACCGTGAGGGACACGAATCCAAAAGACGAGATGGAGAAGCGAACCAGGGCGTCCAGACCCCTCCTAGGCGCGGGTGGGCCCACCCCGCGCCTGGGTAGGGTGTGGGGGCCCTGGCCGCCTCCCAGCCTTGCCTCCTTCGCCTATAAGAAGCCCCGGGGAGAAAACCCTAAATAATCCATCATACTTCTAGAAAAATTTCTGTTACGCCGCCGTAACCGAAGGGGAGATTTGGGGGACAGAAAGTCTCTATTTCGGCACCCTGCCGGGACGGGGAAGTGCCCCCTGAGCCATCTCCATCGATCTCCACCACCATCACCGTTGCTGATTCCCATGATGAGGAGGGAGTAGTTCTTCCTAGAGGCTAAGGGCTCTACCGGTAGCTATGTGTTCCTCTCTCTATGCATGATCTTGTGGTCATGAGCTTTGTAATCAAGTAGATCTACCTTGCTACTTAAGTGCTTCATTAGATCTCTGCTCTGCCCATGTGTGTGAAAGTGGCATCATGCACGCCATGGTGGCACTTAGGCTTGAGTCTACAAAAATACTCTTTGTGCTTTAATAGATCTATGCTTTTCCCCACGTGTGTGAAAGTGACAGCGGGCATACCGTGTGTCGCACTTTGGCTAGATTGAATATTTGTTATGAGTTATATTTGGAGTTGGATGTCTCTATGAAATTATGGTGTTTGTTGGAACCATCTAGCGCTCAAGGTGACAGTGTGGGGTTATCTAGATTGGGGAAGGCGGACTTTGAGGAGTGCTGTTATAGCCCTACCATAGATTAGAGTGTCCAACCGAAGAGTAGTACCATGAAGAGAGTATATTTATATGAGAGAGTGTTCACTAGTGAAAGTATGATCCCTAGGCCTTGTTTCTAAGCATTGAAACACCGTTTGCTACTAGATCTGTTGCATGTTTGCTTGCTTCCATCTTTGTTCCGTTTTCCGGGGAGTTTTTGGTCCTTTACCTTACCTCACCATCAAGCTTTTTTTGGCACCGTTACCACTTGTATTTCAATATCTCTTCGCCGAACTAGTGCACCTATACACCTGACAAGTGTATTGGGTGTGTTGGGGACACAAGAGACTTCTTGTATCTTGATTGCAGGGTTGCTTGAGAGGCAATAACTTTGACCACTTCCTCCTTGAGTTCGATAAACCTTGGGTAATCCACTTAAGGGAAACTTGTTGCTGTTCTACAAACCTCTGCACTTGGAGGCCCAACAACTATCTACAAGAATAGAAGTGCATAGACATGAAGCCCTTTTCTAGCGCCGTTGCCAGGGAGGTAAGGTAAAAGGTACTCACATCCTCCGGTGTGAGTGCTCGAAGTTATTTCCTTTAGATTCTGCAATTTTGTCTTTTTTTTTCTCGTTTTCATTAGTTAGGCTTAATGGAAAACAACAAAAAAATTAGAGAGCTTTATAGTGTTTATCTTGAGTTAGGACAGGAAGTGTTTGAAAAGAAAATTAAAAAACCTATGGAGCTTTATTTGCATGCTAATAGCAATTTTATTAGTATGAATTCTTTGGACACCATTATTGCTAATGCTATGGAAAAGCCTAAGCTTGGGGAAGCTAGTTTATATGAAAATGATCTTTTTTAGTTCCCCAGCTTTGGAAGATAGCTATTCTATTGCTTATGATGATACCAAGCCTCCAATATATGATGATTACAATGATGAGTATGATATTTTCAGTCCACCTACTATTGAGGAGAAAATTTATTGTGATTACAATATGCATCCTATAGATGATTATGGTGATGAGAATAGTAGTGATAGCTATTTTGTTGAATTTGCTCCCACTATAATTAATAAGAATAACTATGCTTATGTCGAGAGTAATAATAATTTTATGCATGTGGCTCATGATAAGAATGTTTTATGTGATAGTTATATTGTTAACTTTATTCATGATGCTACCAAAAGTTATTATGAGAGAGGGAAACATGGTCTTATGTATCTCAACAATATTAAGTTTCCCCTCTTTATGTTGAAATTTTTGAATTTGGACTTGTTTTTATTTACTATGCTTGTTGCTTTGTGCTTTCATGAATTGTTTCTTTACAAGATTCCTATGCATAGGAAGTGGGTTAGACTTAAATGTGTTTTGAATTTGATTCTTGATACTCTCTTTTGCTTCAATTCATATTTCTTATGTGAGCATCTTCTCAAACTATGATGCCTAACTTAAAGGCGTTAAAGAAAAGTACTTGTTGGGAGATAACCCAAGAGTTTCCTTGAGTCTTGGAAGTTATTACTTCAGTAATGACCTCTCCTTAACCTTTTTGTTTGCCTTTTGTGCCAAGAATGACCTCTAATGAGAGGGAAGTAAGATTTGGGGAGTTGTTGTCCCGAAACAGATTTATGTTCTCTACCATAAAAATTCGTGAGGAGTATCTGTAACCCGGATTGAGCTCAAATTTACGAATACATCCCTAGTATGTTAGCTAACTTTCGTTAGTTCAACAATTTTTGATTTGAGCAACAGAAGATTTTCGAAAAAATCGGTTTCTACCTGCTGGTCTGTTTTGACAGATTTCTGCCATTGTTTGCATTTGCTTCTTATTGATTCCTTTTTGAGTTCTCTTTTGGAGAATTGAGCTTTTTGAAGGATTTTCTACAGTAGCTTGTGTTTTTAGTGAAAAGTTTTGCTGTTCCAAAGCTTTGCCTAAGGGTCTAATATCTTTTGAATACACTAATGTTGCTAATGAAGATTGTGTGAAGTTTTGTATGAAGGAAAATTTTCAGGTGTAGAGAGAGAATGATGTAATGAGATGAAGAATAGACAAAATCTCAAGCTTGGGGATGCCACCCCGTGTCACCCCAAGAAATATTCAAGAGGTACAAGCGTCAAAGCTTGGGGATGCCCAAGGCATCCCCTTCTTCATCAATAAAAAACTCAGGTCTTTCTAGACACTTCATTTTTATTGTTTCATGCATTGTTGTGTTGTTCTTGGAGCGTCTTAGTTTTTGTTTTTGGTTTTCGTTTGGTTAGTTTGCTTGAGTAAGTTGGTTGGTTACACCACACTTCTTTTAGAGAGACACACACTCTGTTTCCATAGCCTAGAATACTCTAGTTCTCACTGACTAGTGGAAGACGTGCCATCTGTCCTGGTTTGTAAAGGCCTTTAGTCCCATTTCTCAACCGGGACTACAAAATCGGGACTAAAGGCCTACCCCTTTAGTCCCGGTTTGGCCACAAACCGGGACTAAAGGCGCTCACGGGGCAGCGTCGAGCGCGCAGGACCTTTAGTCCCGGTTTGTAATACGAACCTGGACTAAAGTTTTTTTATTTTTTTTTTCCAATTTTTTTCCAATTTTTTTCAATTTTTTCTTAAACTTTTGAATTGTTTGACTCGTTAATCTCCCACATCTCTCATTTTTAATACTAATTATACTTAATCTTAGTTTAAATCATACTTACGATTAAACTTTCCGGCCGGTCACCCATCCTAGCACTACTCCACCCCCAGCACGCTTAAACTTCTCCATTCCATCTCTCCCACCCCGCTCGAAGGACCCTTATACCTTGTTGTCAAGACTAGTATATCAATCCTATTAACTCATATGTGACACGTTTTTATTTTTTGAAATTAAGAACCACTATTTTTAGTAAACAACAATAAATAAGTAATAATAATATTTTATTCTAATGAAAGTAAAAACTAATTAAATTAATATTTTATTCATTTTTGCCATTTATTAATTTAATATGACATAAATAATATCTTCAAATCTGTAAATCGAAATTCGACAAATAATATATCCATTATTATCAGAAAAATGCGAGGAATTCAAATATGACATAAAAAATACTAAAATAATTTAATTTCTAAAATAATTTTTTTATTTTCGAATTTTAAGAATCCAAAATGGCCTAAGGATGTTGAAATCAAAGAGCTAATTTTTTCTGCACATTTTGATAGGTTGTACTTTTTTTACATCGTATGCAAAAGTTATAGCCATTTGAATTTTCATAACATTTTTTGTAAATTATGTCAAAATTTATATTTGTTAATTTTCGTAACAACTAAATCACTTAATATAACTACAGTTCGAAGGATTTTATTGTTAGAATTTTTTATAATTTTTTTGGCATGATTTTGAATCTAGAAAAGACGATCTCCAAAAGGATTTGTGCCCGTTTTACTGCCAAAGCAGAACTTGAGAATTTTTTGACCACTTTCTTTAGTCCGAGTTGGTAAAACGAATCGGGACTAAAGGTCACACCTTTAGTCCCGATTGGTGATACGAACCGGGACTAAAGGGGTTGGCACCGGGGGCACCCCTTTTAGTCCCGGTTGGTGATACGAACCGGGACTAAAGGTCCCGTTTAACCCGGGACTAAAGATTGCTGGCATTCTAGCCGTTGGAACCGGGACATATGCTCACATTAGTCCCGGGTCCAACCATAACTGGGAGTAATGCTCCGAACTAGGATGGACGAATGGCTCTTTTTCTTCTAGTGACTCTTATTGTTTTGTGAGTGTTCTCTTTTGCTAGCACTATGTTTAGCCTTAGTTTTCTTGTGCTTATTGCTTAGAACTTTTTTGTTCTTCTTTGTGGATTTGTGAGACAAGCTCACTAGTCTTTATTGATTATTATCTTTGTGAGGTGTTTCAAATAAGTCGTTTGGGGCTGGAAAGGAGTAGAAAGTTTCATGCTTATAGTGGTATAAGAGGATCTTGCTTTGACTGTCGCTTAGACTTTATCATGCCATGCTAGATCTTGTTTTGACCTTATGCTTAGTCATTATTGCTATAGCATGACTTGTTCCAAACAATTAGGATTGCTTAATGTGCCTTGAAGGAATTATGCGTTGTTTTAGCATGCAAAAGCATAGTATTGTGGTATTCTCCTTTGATGCTTTGCTTGGGTGGACTTGGCACATGCTCACACCATGTTATGACTATGAACAAATCACCATAGACTCTATGATAATTTAGTCCTTGACTTGTAGTACCACTCTATGCTTTGATTAGTAATGTTTTGTTGCTCTGTATGATTATGGCCATTATGCTCTCTTAGTTGGTTGCTCCGAGTCTTTTGCTAGCCTCCACTTGTATGAGTAAGTTCTACTCATACTTCCAACTCCCAAGAAACCAAGTTATTCCAAAATGTCCACTATAGACTCCTATGCATGGTGTGTTACACCATTCCAAGTATATTCTTGTTTTCAGCTATCTTCCAATTTAAAACTATTTTGTTATGTGAAAACTTAGTGATTAAATCCCTCACGAACTTGATGGCACACTTTATATTCTTTGCCCCTAATAAACTTGAACCATTGTGACAACTTTGTTGTATATGCTTGCACTTATACGTTGGAATTAGCAGAACCATGCTGTCACGGGGAACGTTTTCAACATTGCACTTGTACTTTGTACTCAATTGATATCATGCTCTTTTGTCTATGGATGTCACCGGTGTGAAATAAAGAGGGAACTTGTAAGTCCATGGAGTAAGTATTCTGTGTTAGAGAAACGTCTGGGCCGCTAGCCTAAGCCATGCCTAATCATGGTGGAAACTTGCAGCATCACCATAGTGAGATATCTATGAAGCATCCTCAATAAAAAGCTTTGCATATAGTAAATAAAAAGATCGCTGAGATGCTCATTGTCTGCTTGCCTTGTCATTTTGGTTATGAGAAAGCTCCTGTACCATGTGCAAGGGGTACCCCGTTGGCGGTTCTCAATGATATGCAAATACTTACAATGGCAAGAACTTACCTGTGACTAAAGTTGAGTATCCATGAGGTGTTGTCGTGGTATTGCCGACGAGTACGCCATGGAGGGGTCCTCACAGTGCGTGTTTAGAGACGTGGGGGGAAGGCGGATGGTTGACGGGTACGAGGTTTTACAGCTTACCCAGGTTTAGATCCCACAACGGTGGCGGAATCCTACTCCTGCTATAAATCACTATAATGGCAATACGCCGAGTTACAGAGATAGGTTCACTGTGCGAGGTTGTCTGAGATTGTCTGAAGTTGTGCCCTAAAGGCTCCCATAGGCCCGACTTATATAGTTTCCAGGTCCTAGGGTTACAGGGAAAAGTCCTAGCCGGACAGGTTACAGAGTCCTACATCGTCTATTACTAGTCTTGCGTGTCTTGTACTCCAAGGCTCCGAGTACTTCGGTGACTCCAACCGTAGCCTTCCTTTATCCGGCATGGGCCTCCCTTTTGGATCCATCTAACTGGGCTGCCCAGCAGGCCATGAGCCATGCTACCAACTGTTGGCCACCCGGGTTATCCGGATAAGAGACATGCTATGAGGATACCCACATAGCATATCCCCAACAGTAGCCCCCGGAGAACTCCGAGATCTTGCGTTGTCTTGCCTCTTCATGTTGAATGCTCCGTCTAGATGGATGTCAGCAAATCGTCAAGAAATATCTTGTAGTCCTCCCAAAGAACCCTGCAAGGTTTTCTCTGTCTTCAACTTGTAAGTCGGAGAATTTGCTGAATCTTCCATTGTACTCTTCTGTAGCCGGACTGGATCCGTCCATGCCGGAATCTTATGATGCGATGGCTCATCTGCCTATGTCAGCTAGGGCGACGTAGACGTAGGTCAGCGACGCCTCGTAACTCACACATGCAGAGAATGCAATCATGCCCGATTTTCCCGCGCGAGCGATACGAACCGTTGTCAGCGACGGTTGAGACGTGGCGAAATTTCCGCGCACGTTCACGCACACGTCGTCTACGCGGCAACCGTCCGATCAAGCTGCACGAATATTGATGCTGGAGATCATAAATAGTAACTGCGGTGGAATTTTTACTTTTCACCTCATTCTCTCTTCGCATCGTCTTCTTCCTCCAGCGAGCGCCCCCTCGAACTCTCCGCACAACCTTGCGAAAAACCCTAACTCCCAATCTCGCCAGTCAACTCCAAACCTGCGTAATGGCCAGCAGCAGCTCTACTACCTCAATGACGGCGTCGGGCGAAGCCGCGGCAAAGCCGGCGAGCTCCATCGTCGTGCCCCCAGAGGGCCTGGTCATTCCCATCTCCGCGGTGGTCGAGACCACCGGCGGCGACCATAATCAGGCGGCGCTAGAGCTGCTGGAGGAGGACAACGACTCCCACAGGGGCGATTGGCGTGGTTCGGACATCACGGACCGCGACATCAAGGAGCTGATCGTCGAGGGCTATCTCCCCGCGACGGAGGGGCTCGACTGGCGGGCGGCGTCGGCCGGCGAGGTCACACCTTCTCCCCAAGCCGGAGAAAAAGGTGTACCTCAAAGCGCAATTGGTACGCGGCGTCTCCCTGCCCATCTCTAACTTCTTCCTTTCCGTCTTGAACCACTACCGAGTCCAGCCCCAAAACCTTTCTCCCAATAGCATCCCAGCGCTCAGCAATTACGCGGCGCTCTGCGAGGGTTACTTAGGGATTAAGCCTAGGCTAGATCTCTTCGTGTATTTCTTCACTGTCAAGCATGAAGCCGGAGCCAGTAAGGACGAACTTAGAAACTGTGGCACCATAAGCTTCAAGATCCGTCCTGGCCGGTGGTTCCCCGACATCGTCGGCCACGAGTCCTGCAAGAACTGGCAGCGTACTTACTTCTACGGCCCAGATATCCCTCTGGCCGACCGAGAAGTAACGTACCCGGACTTCGTTGATGGAGCCGCCGCCGAGACTTCGACATGGAGATCCCAGGCCTCCCTTCCCTCCGACATCGATACTTCCCGCGCCATAAGGTGGATAGAGTGGTTCGTAGAGATAGGTTTGACCGGCTTGGACCTAGCCATGTGCTGGTTCATCAGGCGAATCCATCCTTTGCAGCATCGCGTGAAGCTGATGCACGAGTATACCAACGATAGAAGGGATAGCCTCCGCATCTCCGTGGACAATTTCTCGAGCGACTCTGTCAAGCTCCATCACAAGGACATCGTCAAGGTGAAGGACAAGAAGCGTGGCTTCACCATCACCTACGATATGTTCGTAGACAGCAAGTTCCCAAAGGTAATTTGTTTATTTTCCATGTATGACATGTACTCCAGTTCTTCCGTCTAGCAATTGTCATCCCATCTAACACGATGGTTCTTCACCTTACAACTTAGCGACATAGATGAGGACAACATGGCTCCTCAAATCTATGATCCAAAGATGAAGGAAGTCACCGTCGTGTCCGACGACGATGATCCATTGGCGTGAAAGCGGAATAGCTCCACCTCTGACGCTGCCGACGGAGGTAAGATGAAGAAGACGGATGGTGGAGCCTCCAAAAAGACTACCGCCGCCCTGGAGGTGGAGAAAAAGAAATACTACTGGGATCCCCTTTGCCAAAGCACCCCCTCTTGTGTAAGCTTCTTTCTCTCTGACATTTGTCCATTTACCTGTCTTACTCCTGTACTTATGCATTTGCATGTTTCAGGAAGAAAGCCACGACCAGCTTGAAGAAGACCTCCAAAACATTGGGGGCTTCTAGAACCATCAAGGACATGCTGCATCGTGACGCATCTCCCGCCATCGCCCCTGTCACTCCCAGCATCAAGCCCTCCTCCGCTCCGACAAGCTCACAAGCTAAGGAAGCATTTGGCCCTTCCGCCATGGAAGTGGACTCAGGTGCCTCTACCGAGATTGCTGTCGTCGGCGAGCAGGCGACGCAGGAAAGTGCCGCACACCCAATGGCCGAAGCTCCGGCTAAGGATGCCATCGGTAGCGGTAAGGCGGTGGTGGAAGCTGGTACTTCTGCCGTAGGCGGCGCCCCGTCACCCCAGAAAGCCATAGAGTATCCAAAGATAGTCTATCCGGTACTTACACCGGGTAGCACTGCTCTGGTTCCAAGTGCGGCGCCAACATCTCCGACGTGCGGTCTAGAGGAGCTACTCCGTCAAGCAGAGATCTTGCAAGGAAAAAGCGTATCCTTTGGCAAGCTGCTGGCCGAGAGTGCTACCAACCTCAAGATCATTGCACTTGTAAGTTTTATTTGCCTTTTGAATTTCATATGAGTATCCACTGTAGCCCCAAAGGATTGAGACGGAAAACCATAGGTCTTTGTATCTGAATGCTCTAAGAGTGACTAAAATAGAAAACTTCTCACTGTAGCCCCAAGCATGTAGTTTGAATGAATTATTCCGACTAGATGCTTTTAGAGTAGCATATGAAGTGGTTATTAATTTCAATATTGTAGCCCCCAAGCCTCTAGTTGTAACTGAATTAGTTCCGACTAGATACTTAAAGAAAAGCTAAGCATATATTCGAGTTAAAAACTTTATACTGTAGCCCCCAAGCTTCTAATCGAGAACTGAATTAGTTCCGACTAGATGCTTCAAGAAAAGCTAATCATATTGCTAAGTTAAAAACTCTCGCCGTAGCCCCCCGAGCATCTAGGTGGAAATTTTCCGGCTAGATGCTCCAAGCAGACCAAACAATGTTTTAATTTCTTCTTCTTTTTTTCCACAGAACGAGAATGCTCGGAGGGGCATGGCCAACGACAAGTATCAAAAGATGCACGCGGATTTGGAAGCCGAAAAGGGTAAAACTACCTTCTTCAAGGAACAGATCATCAAGAGCAAGTGTCTATTTTTCCTTTCTTTTTTGTACTCCAACTTGAACTTGTGTATTCTCCGAGTACTCACTGTGTACTTTGCTTTCTTCGACTTGCAGAAACCATTGCCAAAGCTAAGGATATTGTCGAGCAATCCAAGCACATCCAGGAGCTGGATAGCGAGAACAAGATCCTTAAGCAGGAGAGGAAGGACATGCTGAAGATACATGAAGAATCCATGAAAGCCCTGCAGGACTCCGGCACCGAGGAGATGAACCGCTTGAAGGAGGAGATCTCGATCTTAAGAGATCATAAGAAAGCTGCCGATGAGAAGAATCAATGCCATCATGAGGCGTACAAGCTCCTCCAACAAGAACAGGACTCCTTGGCGGATACCCTCTGGCAAGCTGAGGCCAGCATCTTCAGTAAGTGATTCCTCCGTCTTGGATTTCTGTAGTCTAGATACTCTGTATTTTTGAACTCATGTGTTCCTTGTCAGAATTTGCAGCTCCTATGGGTTTAACCCGGTCGCCTCCTCCAGCAAAGGAATGCATGGTTCTTGCCGGCAACTTCATCAACACCACCATCGCGCAAGCCAAAGAGATCGCCAAGCCCCTCCAGATCAACATCAAAGTTTCTGATTCTATGGCGAAGTACTCGGAGATCCTGCGCTGAGCCCCCGAGCGTATCATAAGCTGGAAAGCTTCATGTGCATAGGCCGGTGCAAGGATGGCGCTGTCAATGGTGAAAGCACATTACGAATTGTAAGATCCCTTCTTTATAAAGGAAAAGGATCCCTGTGATTGCAATGCTAGTACCTGGATCAATGCTAGCATCCACAGTTTAAGATGAAGTACACAGAAACAAAGGTCATTATTACAGTCATTCCAGAGACAAACATAGTCTTTACAACTCCAAGGCCACAGGCTTAGTACAAGAGTTTGAATAAGTAAATAAATAAAGTCTTCATCTTCATGTGCCACATGCAAACATGTTGAGTGTAGACTCATGACTCCTAATCCTCATCAGAGTAACCTGCAACATCACAAGTTACAGCCACAGTGGGTCAATACTTTGGAATAGTATTGGCAAGTGATACCTTAGTATAATTTAGGTGGACTAGATTCTATATGCAATTTGGCTAAGTGTAGCTTGGCTTGCTTTGCTCAAAATAGGTTTTGCCTATTAGTTGAAATCACTAAGTTTTTCTTTGTCAAAAACTTTTCCCAAGGAACCACCAATAGACATTGAGGTCCTTCACCCTTGTTCACCCACAAGTTTTACTTATAAATTGGGATGAGGAGATTCTTGATAGCTTCCATGTCTTGATGCTCAAGTTGTCCTTTTCCAGGGACATGGCTAAGTACTTAGGTTCTTCCATTTGCAGAGGTTGTGCACTTTCCCCACAAGTCTTGATTTTCACCAAGACAAGACCTTTCAGAAGCCTTCCCTTAGACCAAATGGACGCGCTCCAACCTATCATCCCACTACCACCAACTATCCAAATGGCTAAGTTCTAGCAACCTATGTGATCCTGGCAGAGCCCATATTGCCAAGTGGCTGCACTAGAAGCTTCTTAACATTTGGCCTCTAAAATCTCTTTGTTCCTGGGTGGCTTTCCACAAGTGAGATACACAAGGTAAACCAAAGAAATGGGCCTTGTGTAACCACTCAACATAAACCATTCCTTCCATTCCACCTAGGTGTTTCATTTACTTAGTTGTTTTATTAGGCAAAACACAAGTCCAAAGACTTAGAAATATTTTCATCATAACATGTATATTTCACCAACCCTTGGTTGCTACTAGCTAGGCTAAGCATGGCATAGATAAGCATCTTAACTTAGAAATTTCTAGCAATTCTACAACTACTAGGATTTCCCAACATGGCATATAAGCAAAATATAGCATGCAAGACTAGCAAAATATTTCTAATGCTTAGTAGAAAACATAGGGATAAAAATATCATGAAGTACCACTTGCCTTGGTAGTTTGGAGAGTAGCTACACTCCTCACAATCACAATCACTATTGGCACCAAAATCTACACAAAGAATCATAGCCACAAATCACATACAAAACATATACAAACAAAAATATATGAATGCATGCAATATGATATGTGATGGTTTGTAAAACTCAACAAAGCAAGTGTACAGTACTGGTTCATAAACAAGTTAAAAACTTGCCAAACAACATTTAATTAAACCTCAAAATATTTCTCAAACAATTCATATACTCAAATTAGCCCTACACATGTTTCTGTAAATAAAACCATTTTAACAGAAGCAAAACATTAAACACATTGCATATTTAAAAGGGCTTGTTCTCCTGATTCCATTGATATAAAATTTGTCAAATTCTAACATGGGAATCAAAAGTTATAGCTAAAACAAATTAAAACAACTAATAGATTCAAATTCTGATTTTAAACCTAAACTCTAGCCACGCGTCTTAATCTGATTGGTGCGTACCGGTTCGCTCCGGATCGCGTCTGTGAGCCTTTAGATCTACTTAACCTGCACGGCCCAGATCTACTCATAACGTTTCGATAAGTGATCTAATTTCGCGCGCTGGATCCAGATCCAACGGTCCTGGATCAAACGACCACAGCTAGGTGGCGCTGGCGGTGGCTACTGGAGGCTGCGTGCTCGGCCTACGGTGGCGCGGCGCTACAGGTGGCTCTGGGGTCGTCGGAGATGCTTACCAGAAACGTGACGATGCGCTGATGCTCAACCTGGTGACGGCTTGGCAAGGGGCGCACGGACACGGCTGCACGGGCTCGTCGGAGTTGCTGTCAGCGTCGGGCTCGGGTGGACGACGATGTTGGTGACGCTCCTGGTCACCCTATCACGAACAAACAGCATCAGGAGACGCACAAGACTACGACGAACGTGTTCGTGTGATACAGAGGCGAAGGGGAACAAGGGGCTCACCGAATTTGATCGCCGGAGTTGAGGTTGTCATCGGGTGCTTGCAGCGTTTGACGAAGTCGACGACCTGGGGCAGTACAGGACGAACCAGTGGGGTCAGAAGGCGCGCAAGGAAGTTGTGAAGCGACTCGTATGAACCAGAGGGAGAGGGGCACACGGGGCTCAGCGGGATTGGTCGCCAGAGTGAGCTCTGTCTGCGGCGGTGCGAGGAGGATTGCGAGCAGCCTGGGGACGCTTTGTGCTTGGAGTCTGGGGGGAAATGGAGAGGGGGCAGAGGGGGTTTAAGTAGGCCAGGCGGGGGCGAGGATCGCGCGCGGTATCAAGGGAATTTAAGCGAGGAATCAACGCGGCAGTGAAGGGCGGAGGAAACAGCCGGCGACGTGGTCGTGGGCGCTATTTGGGGAAGATGAGGATGAGCTGGCGAGGTCCACCAGTCAGCGAGTGAAACAGAGAGGGGGTGGGGTCGTGTGGTCAGTGACCTGGTGGGCTCGTCTGCGAGTGAGAGAGAGAGGGGGAACTCGGGTGGGCTTAATGGGCTGGATTCGTAGCTGGGCTAGATAGGTGGCGCTGGCTTTTTTTCCATTTCTTTTGTCCTTTTCTTTTTCTGTTTTCAATTTCAGGAACCAAATTCAAATGATTTCAAAATCTGTTTGAATTCAAATCTTTTCAGGATTTTTGTAGTGTGCAATAGTCACACTTCTGGGCATAAAACCAAGTGGTCACTTGGAATAAAATAAAATAAGCAGTGGCATAGCACTAGTTTGAATAGGTTTTGAAATTGGTTTTCAAATCATAGTGTTTTGAAACTTTGGTTTAAATCTTAGCAATCTAGCAATACAACCTGAGAGCAATAAGACAACAAAGTTTGGTTTCTTGAATAACAATCTCCCATTGGAGAGTAGCATTTGTTTCAAATGCTGATCACATAAAATAATGAGCACATATGCTCCTGTTTTTTAAATGATTTGTTTGAAATGAACTCTATATGATCATGGATGCATGGATGATATGCATGAGTTTGAAACATGATTTTAGGGATGTTACACGAAGATGCCGACATTGACACGGTGACCTCTTGTATTCCCGATGTAGATGACGATGGCAAAGCGATTAATCACGAATCCATCTTGTCGTCACTCGCGGGCTATGATACCAGAGTTGCCGAGTTAGTCGACGTCAACGTCTTCGTGCCGATGAACACCATCGATGGCGGCAACCAAAGCTCCTCCGAGTCCCTTCACACTGCCGACTTTGAGGGTGATTCTCCTGCTGCCGATAACGATGCTTCCAAGTCGCCTGCGCCAAAGCAATAAAAACAACTTGTAATATTTGTTTCATCTTTGATGCGTATGCGGAAAAAACTATGTATTAACTTAAGGTGGAAAACAATAATGTATGTCATGCTACGTAAGAACCAGTTTCTAGCATGTATATATATTTTTAAGCAAGTGCTGGCTTATCCATTACTTTGGTTCCTATGCTTGACTTTGCGTGAGTCGGAAGACTCGTTGTCGGAACCATGAGCTCAGGTGATGATGCCCAATGGCACTGTCAATAACCCAAGCACAAAATCGCCGACAAAAAGTGCCGAAAGTCACTACTCCAGAATCCACATAAAAACGACAAAGAACGTGTAGAGCAGAAAACTTAAAATAACTAGGCGGAATTTTCACAAGTGCAATCGCAAAGCTTGTGCATAAAGGTTTTATATGATCCAAAAATGAACACTAAAGGAGGTAAAAGACTCAGAAATAAGAGTGAACCAGAGAGCTTTATTTCATTGATCATATAAGAGGTACACAATTAGATAAAAAATGCTAAGTGTAAAAAGGACGTAGCTGTGCTATGTTCCATGGCCGATCAAGCACCGGGTAGTCATCATCCGGGTCACGTCGCTTACGCTTATGATCCTCATTGGGTCTGTCCTTCAGTTCACGATTGTCAACGAGGTAGTAAGACCCATTGAGTAGCGCCTTGCTTATGATGAACGGTCCTTTCCATGGCGGGGATAATTTGTGTGACTTCTTCTGCTTAAGTCGGAGCACCAAATCCCCTCTTTAAATGAGCGATGCCGAACGCGGAGAGGCTTCTACTGGTAGATGGCGAATCTTTGGCATGCCAAAACGCGCTCCTCCTCGAGAAGGTCCACATCTAGGTGTCTGGATTATTCAGCGTCATCTTCGTCGTAGGCGGCAACCCTTGGTGCATCGTGAAGTATGTCGGAAGGTAGGATGGCTTCTGCTCCATATACCATGAAGTAAGGGGTGTAGCCGGTGGATCTGTTGGGTGTAGTTCATAAACTCCACAGCACAGATGGCAATTCCGCGCAGGCTCCAGCTGCTCTATGTAGCGGTGCCTCAAGACGTGGCTTGATTCCCTGCAGAATTAGTCCATTGGCTCGCTCAGCCTGACCATTGGATTGTGGATGTGCCACAGATGCAAGGTCAAGTCGGATGCCCTTCTCCTGACAATAAGCCTCCACTTCTCCGAGTGACAAGTTGCTGCCGTTGTCGGTGATAATGCTATGTGGGAGACCAAATCTCACCACTAGATCCTGGACAAACCTAAGGGCAGTTGCCCCATCAAGCTTTCTAATGGGTTTATCTTCTATCCATTTAGTGAATTTATCAACTGCTACTAGCAGATGGTGCCGTCTGTAACGGTCCCACCATGTCTAGCCCCTAGACTGCAAACGGCCAAGTTATTGGTATTGTTCGCAATTCTTCATCAGGAACATGTGGTTGTCGGGCATAATACTGGTATCCCATGCATGTCTCAACCAGCTTGTCGGCGTCCGCCTTCGCGGTCAACCAGTAGAATCCTTGCCAGAAGGCTTTCGCGACCAACGATCGAGGAGCGGCGTGATGCCCGCAATCTCCGAGATGGATTTCGCGTAGGATTTCAATACCTTCTAGCTAGGAAACACACTTTAGGTATACACCAGTAGTGCTCCTTTTGTAGAGTTGTCCATTGATTATGGTTTAACCCTTTGCTCGTCGTACTATTTGCCGTCTTCCGGCCTTGTCGTCGGGCAAAGTTCTGTGTTCGAGATATTCCATGAACGGTTTTGTCCAAGCCGGAGGGACCTTTGTCACCATGTGGACAAAAGAGTCAAATCTATCCGGGTTTTCGATGTCGGCTCCCTTCACGGATGGTGTACGTAGATGCTCTAGGAAAACTCCTGGCGGAATTTGTTTGCGCCCTGATCCAAGCTTAGATAGCAGATCAGCCGCCTCATTTTGCTCCCTAGGCACATACTTGACTTCGTAGCCCAAGAAGCTCTTGGCTATCTCGTCCACTTCGTCTCGATATGCTGCCATCATAGGGTTCCGCGCATTCCAGGTGCCAGCATCCTGCTGGGCAACCAAGTCGGAATCTCCACAGCAAACTATGCGCTTGATGCCAATATCCTTGGCTACACGTAGTCCGTGAATGAGTGCTTCATACTCCGCCATGTTGTTTGTAGCCTCGAAGTGGATCTGTAGAACGTTGTGTAGCTTGTCTCTTGTTGGTGAATGTAGCAATACACCAGCCCCCGAGCCGTTGAGCAGCTTTGATCCGTCAAAGTGCATCACCCAATACTCTGGTTCCGGCAACAGAGTAGCATCTGGCATCTCCGTCCAATCTGCGATAAAATCTGCCAAGGCTTGTGACTTGATGGCGTCGCGTCTCTTGTAGGTGATCTCGAAGGCGGCAAGTTTAATGCCCCACTTCGCGACCCTTCCCGTAGCGTCGCTGTTTTTGATAATGTCGGACAGTGGAGTCTTGCTCACCACTGTGATTGGGTGCTCCTGAAAGTAATGCCTTAGCTTCCGAGAAGCAAGGAATACTCCATAAGCTATCTTCTGGTAGTGCGGGTAACGTTGCTTGGACTCCGTCAAGACCTTGCTCACATAGTAAACTGGTCGTTGAACTCCGTGTTCATAGCCTGGTTCCTTCCGCTCTACCACGACGACGATGCTGATTACCCGGTTGGTTGCCGCCATGTAGATTAACAGGGGCTCTCCAGGCTTAGGTGCTACAAGGATGGGCGCTGAGGAAAGAATCTCCTTGAGCTGCTTCAATGCTGCATCTGCTTTGTCCGTCCACGTGAATTTGTCCGCATTCTTCAGCAACTTGTACAGCGGCAGAGCCTTCTCTCCAAGTCGGCTGACGAACCGACTAACTGCTGCAACACAACCTGTTAGTCGTTGAATGCCTTTTAGGCATGTCGGACGGTTTATGTTTAAGATGGCCTTGATTTTCTCCGGGGTGACCTTGATTCCGCACTGGGAAACGATGAAACCCAACAATTTGCTGGCTAGAACCCCAAAGACGCACTTCTTAGGGTTAAGCATCATGTTGTATTTCCGGAGATTATTAAAGGTTTCTTTTAAGTCGGTGATTAAGTCATTTGACTTTTTATACATCACCGCGATATCTTGCACATAGGCGTGAACATTTCGACCAATTTGGTCGTGATGGCAACGTTGCATTGTCCGCTGGTATGTAGCACCTGTGTTTTTCATCCCAAAGGGCATCGTAACATAGCAAAACGTGTCGTATGGGGTAGTGAACGAAGTGGCCAATTGGTCCTACTTCCTCATCTTGATCTGGTGGTATCCTGAGTATGCATCGAGAAAACAAAAAAGTTCCAAGCCATTCATCGAGTCAATGACTTGGTCAATGCGAGGCAAAGCAAACGGATCTTTGGGACATGCTTTGTTTAAGCCGGTGTAATCAACGCACATTCTTAATTCTTTGGTTCCCTTTTTGGGGACAAGTACAGGATTGGCCACTCATCGGGTGTGAAGGACATCTCGGATAAATCTAGCCTTAAGTAACCTAGCTATCTCTTTGCCAATGGCGTGTCTCTTCTCGTATCCGAAGTGTCGTAGAGGTTGTTTCACAGGTTTGCATTTTGGATCAATGTTTAAGCTGTGCTCGGCAAGTTCCCTAGGTACACCTTTCATGTCGGCAGGTTGCCAGGCGAAGATGTCCCTATTCTCACGGAGGAACTCGATGCGCGCGCTTTCCTATTTGGGATCCAGGTTCGTCCCAATGGCGGTGACCTTGGAGGCATCGCCTACCACAAGTTCCACCGGCTTGGTCTCGATGGCGGCCTTGAACGCAGGAGCGGAGTCGGAGATCTGCTTCTTCGACGCGGGCATATCTGAGTCATCGACCTTGCTCTGGATCTCTTTGAATTATTCGCTGTAGAGGACAGCTTCGACAAATGTTGCTTCATTGATCTCGCAGTCCCTTGCCTTGGTAAAGCTTCCGGATACGGTGATGACACCGTTTGGACCGGGTATCTTGAGTTTGTTGTAGACGAAGCATGGCTTGGCCATGAACGTGTGGAATATGTCGCGGCCGAATATGACGTGGTACACACTCTTGAAGGGGACCACCTCAAAGTTCATGCGCTCTTGGCGGTAATTATTAACATCGCCAAAGGCAACCTGAAGTGTGATGCACCCAAGGGACCGAGCCTCCCGATTAGGAACTACGCCGTGGAAGATGGTGTTGGTCCATCTTAGGTTTGCCTCCGTCAAGTTCATCTTCTGCAGTGTATCCAGGTACATGATGTTGATGCTGCTTCCACTATCCACCATACACTTGGTGAACTCCACGCCGTCAATCAAGGGGGTTGATGACCATGGCGTATTGGTTCTCCGTAGGAATAAGGTCTGGGTGGTCCGTCTTGTCCCAAGTAATTGGAACCTCCGACTAGCATAGGTACTTGGGGACTGGGGGTAGAGTAGCCATCAGGATCCTCATAGAGGTCTTCTGTTGTCGGACGGTGGGGGTGCAAAGGAAAGTGTGGTAGATTGGCGCCTTCTTCACGAAGGGGTTCTTGCCGTTGTCATCGCTCTTGGCGGCGTGCTTGGGGTCAACGTCCTCATCCATGTCACTTGAATCCTTGGATTCCTCTTCCTTCTTCTTCCCCCTGCCCTTGCCTCGCGGTCTGTTCTTCCGACTTCGCTTGTAGCCGGACTCCGGGTCTTCCTTGAGGTCGTTGACGAACTTGCAGTGTCTGTTGGTATGGATGGACTTGCCGTTGGCATCGAGGTGTACGAGGCACGACATATCGCGATACTCTTCATAGGTTTGGGGAACACGGAGCGGCGCCGAGGTTGTTTCACTTCCTCGTTGCTGCCCACGGCCAGCTCTCCGCCCTCGGCCATGTTGTCCACCATCACCTCGTCCAGCAAAGGTCATGGCGACCATGTTGGGAGATTGCTTTTCTTCTGGAGCAATTTTCCGCTTTCTGCTGCTGTTACTCCGAGCCTGAGTTGGAACGGCCGTTGCCGGCAGAGAGCCGCGAGCATCGTCGTCGGCAGCTGCGAACTCACTAGCCAACTGAATCATCTGGTTCAAGTTAAGCTGGTGATTGTCCTGCAAGTGCTTCAGCTTATATCGGAGCAACGTGCCCCTTTCCAACCCATCAATGAAGGCAGCCATGGCGGTCTGGGCGTGCACTCCTGCGCAGGAATTCTTCATATCCAGCCAGCGGGAGAGGTAGGCGCGAGATGTCTCGTCTTTCTCTTGCATGCACTGCTATAGATCGCCAACAGTGCAGGGACGTTTGTACGTACCCTCGAAGTTCTTGGTGAACGCCTCTTGCATGTCCAACCAATTGCAGATGGATTTGTCTGGTAAGTCATCGATCCATTGACGGGCCGTGCCCACCAACATCAAAGGGATGTACTTGACGGCGACGTTGGGGTTACCTCCGGCAATCTCCACCGCATTGCCGTAGTCCTGCAACCATGTGGCTGGCTTGGCGGTGCCGTCATAGGGCTTGATTGTCTTGTCAATCCGGAAACCTTCGGGGTAAGTTGCGGACCGTATTGCAGGTCCCAAGCAACGTGGTCCTAGGTATGGCCCTTCCCGGGCCTCGTGGATCTTATCTATCCGCGAACGTGCATCGTACGACTACAGGTTCTTCTTCTTGTCAACAGGGGATGGGCTGCGTGAACGACGCGAGCCTCCTTCGCCATGGTGAATGCTAGGTGGCGCCGGAGGCGGAGGTAGTGGTGGGTTAGCCTTCTTGCTGTTACCCTCCTGCGACGCCTCACGCCTGTCTCGGTCGCTTGTCGGATTCGGAGGGTCATGGCGTGACCTGCTCTTGTGTCCTTTGGTTGCGCTCTTCATCATGACGGGTCTGCTCCGTGTTGTCGCGGATGACGATGCCGCACTGCCTTGGGGGGGCATATCCATACAATGGTGAGCCTTGGGGTCTTCGTGATGTCGGGGGGATCGGGGCGGTGGAGACGGGCGACGAGGTCGTGCCTTTTCTCCGTGGTCGGAGGATATGGGGATAGCATCATTCCTATTGTGCGCATCCCTCCGTCTTTGTTCTGATGAACCCGTCTGGGACCCGACATCAAGAGGAGAACTGTTTCTTGGCGGCTTATACTGGCTAGACTGGCAAAGCGCTGGGTTGGACTCAAGCCTCTGAGAGGTGGCCTTTTCCTGCTGCTTCACCGCCTTGGCCACTAGGTCATAGACCTGTTCCACTGCCTCGAGCGATCTATCCTGCTCCAGAAGGGTCTTGGCGACGGCGAGGTTGAGGAGTGGAGTGGGCATCACCTGCTTGCCTTCACTGTCAATGTATGGCTTGGCCTGTGCTGTCTTCGAGGGAGCCCATCCTAGGTTTCGTCGTACACTAGGATCGTTGATGACGCGAGCCGGAGCTTTCTTGGCCTTCTGCTGTTGCAGCAGCGTCTTGTATTCGGCCTCCATTGCTCTAGCTTTCTCTATGTACTTCTGCGTGTAGACCAGATCTCGATCTAGCTTAGCGCCTTGCTCCACGATGGCCTGTGCTTCCTCCAGCAGCTGCTGGCGCTTCTCGTCAAGCTGAGTCACGTTCCGGATATGAGCTACGGTCAGTGGCTCAACGAGAAGATTGTCGTACATCACTCTATCAGCTGGAGTAACTTGGGCAGCAGTAGACGTAGATGCCGGAGGCGGCACGTTTGTGGTGTTGTTGTTGCTCGGGCCGGTGTCGAGTTCCTGCGGCTGCTGCACTGGGTTAGGCGGAGGGGGCATGGCCTTTGCGCGATCATCGTCAGCGGCAATAAGTGGCCCCTTCCCCTTTTCCAGCGCTGTAGGCGGAGCTCGTTCGGTTTGATCTTCATCCATCATCGTCCTGATCACTTCTCGAGACGTGACGGTGTTGTTGGCTTGCTCGTCACGCGTGTACTCCTCCATTTGCTGCATGGCGGAGTCTAGTTCCTATGGACTGAAATCTATCTCCTCTGAGTCTGCACTGAAGTCGGTGTATAGCGCGTCAATCATAGATTCGGAGGCTGCTAGGACTTCCTCAATGACGGGGGGTGGAGATGCAACAACAGCGACAACGACTGGAGGTGGCGGCGTAGCTGCGACGATGGCGTCCGGAGGCGGTGGTGGCGGTGGCTGAATCGGAGGGGCTCCGTCAATGAGCGCAAGTGCTGTCTGAGCTGCCGCTTCGGCCTCCACGTAGTTGTTGACGGTACTCACCATGCCTTCAAAGGTAAGGCGTCCCGACGCTTGCTGCCATCTTAGAGAATGCCGGAGGAGCGTGCCATGGTCCAGTCCTTCCACAAAGTGATACATGGCATCATCATTGGGGTAGTGGGCCACATCGGCTCGTATACGGAGCCACCTGGCCATGTAATTGCGGGGTTTTTTGCCCTCTCTCTGAATGCAACGCGCCAGATCGAAGATGGTAACCACGCCGATGAACTTGTATCTCCGCTGTCCAGACGCACGGGCGAAGCCGGTGGACTTGCAGCGATCTTCCACCGTTATATCCAGCATATGGGTGGTTTGGGTGGGCCTTGAATTTTTCCGATCTTTGCTGGCAAACTCCAAAGAGAGATCCGACATTGATCCTTCCACGAAGATATCCTACCCGTAGGCGGTCCGTGCGGGCCTTGATGCTTCTCCGACTCCCAGGGAACTAGTGCCCGAGTCGGTTTCCCCAATGAAGAGGTGGATGTCTCTGATAGGAACGATCGAACACCGCGTAGGGTTCGTCTTCGCCGGGATACAAAATTCGTCGGGAGGGACGATTGGAATGTTGCCAGAGAAGAGAACGCGACCGATGGCCACGGTTTCACCTATTCCTGCAAAGATCTTGGTCCTCGCCCGCTGAAGAGCCTGAAGCGTCTCTTGCCCCACGGTGGGCGCCAACTGGCATGGTATTGCCGATGAGTACGCCATGGAGGGGTCCTCACAGTGCGTGTTTAGAGACGTGGGGGAAGGCGGACGGTTGATGGGTACGAGGTAACACAGCTTACCCAGGTTCAGATCCCATAACGGTGGTGGAATCCTACTCCTGCTATAAATCACTATAATGGCAATACGCCGAGTTACAGAGATAGGTTCGCTGTGCGAGGTTGTCTGAGATTGTCTGAAGTTAAGCCCTAAAGGCTCCCATAGGCCCGACTTATATAGTCACCAGGTCCTAGGATTACAGGGAAAAGTCCTAGCCGGACAGGTTACAGAGCCCTACACCGTCTATTACTAGTCTTGCGTGTCTTATACTCCAAGGCTCTAAGTACGTCGGTGACTCCAACCGTAGCCTTCCTTTATCCGGCATGGGCCTCCCTTCTGGATCCATCTAACTGGGCCGCCCAGCAGGCCATGAGACATGCTACCAACTGTGGGCCACCCGAGTTATCCGGATAGGAGACATGCTATGAGGATACCCACATAGCATATCCCCAACAGGTGTGACTCTCGTATTCAAGGGAATTGAGATTGCCAACTTATACTTTGTCAAGCATATACTCCATCTTTGCCACTTTAACCTTAATCACTTCAAGATGCTTATGATGGGGGCAATGAGGGCTGAAAGCTAACAAGTACCATAATTTTTGGAAGCTCTTTTTGAAACTTGAAATCCCTGCTTCCCTTTATGAAGGGCCCTTCTTCCACTATTATTGAGTCTCCACCTTCTACCTTTAGGCACCATTAAGTGAGCATATTTTTCATTCTATGTGCAGTGTTCCAAAGCTTATTAATTGATGCATATTGTGATATTACTTGTTCTTGTGCTATTTGTTTCTAGTCACCCTTGTGAACTTTGAAGGTGTCCTATGCATCTATTTGCTACTCTATGAGGGACAAGCTGATTGCCACTATGCTATGTTTTCTATATGTGAAACAAACAAACGTTTTTCAATGCATGTTATTCATGATCTTTGTTTGTAGCCTTTAATGTTGCATGCATAGTTACTTTGTCTTACTGTTAGAACTCCATGTTTCATGCACATGTTTAGAGTTCTTTGATCCCAGCTTTCAATGCATGCAAATGGTTTTGTCTTTATTTTGATGGTGCATGTCACCTCAAAAATTATTCTATTTATCACTTACCTACTCGAGGACGAGCAGGAGTTAAGCTTGGGGATGCTTGATACGTCGTAAACGTATCTATAATTTTTTGATGTTCCATGCTTGTTTAGTATCTACTTTGCTTTGCTTTGTATTTCTTTGAGGTGTTTTTATATCTTTTCTGGAATTAACCTATTAACAAGTTGCCACAGTGCCAGTTGCCTGTTTTCTTCTGTCTTTGGTTCCAGAAAGGCAGAAAATCAATATTCTCGGAACTGGACAGGACAAAAGCCAAAGTCAATATTTTACCGTGAGGGACACGAATCCAGAAGACGAGATAGAGAAGCGAACCAGGGCGGCCAGACCCCCCTAGGTGCGGGTGGGCCCACCCCGCGCCTAGGTAGGGTGTGGGGGCCCTGGCCGCCTCCCAGCCTTGCCTCCTTCGCCTATAAGAAGCCCCCGGGGAGAAAATCCTAAATAATCCATTATACTTTCAGAAAAAGTTCCGCTGCGCCGCCACCACCGAAGGGGAGATTTGGGGGACAAAAAGTCTCTGTTCCGGCACCCTGCCGGGATGGGGAAGTGTCCCGGAGCCATATCCATCGATCTCCGCCACCATATCCATCACTGTTGCTGATTCCCATGATGAGGAGGGAGTAGTTCTTCCTCGAGGCTAAGGGATCTACCGGTATCTATGTGTTCATCTCTCTCTCTCTCTATGCATGATCTTGTGGTCATGAGCTTTGTAATCAATTAGATCTACCTTCCTGCTTAAGTGCTTCATTAGATCTCTGCTCTCCCCATGTGTGTGAAAGTGATAGCGTGCACGCCATGGTGGCACTTAGGCTTGAGTCTACATAAATACTCTATGTGCTTTAATAGATCTATGCTTTTGCCCACGTGTGTGAAAGTGACAGCGGGCATACCGTGTGTGGCACTTTGGCTAGATTGAATATTTGTTATGAGTTATATTTGGAGTTGGATGTCTCTATGAAATTGTGGTGTTTGTTGGAACCATCTAGCGCTCAAGGTGACAGTGTGGGGTTATCTAGATTGGGGAAGGCGGACTTTGAGGAGTGCTGTTATAGCCCTACCATGGATTAAAGTGTCCAACCGTGGAGTAGTTAAGATTAGTAGCATGAAGAGAGTATATTTATATGAGAGAGTGTTCACTAGTGAAAGTATGATCCCTAGGCCTTGTTTCTAAGCATTGAAACACCGTTTTCTACTATATCTGTTGCATGTTTGCTTGCTTCCATCTTTGTTCCGTTTGCCGAGGAGGTTTTGGTCCTTTACCTTACCTCACCTCACCATCAAGCTCTTTTCTGGCACCGTTACCACTTGTATTTCACTATCTCTTTGCCGAACTAGTGCACCTATACACCTGACAAGTGTATTGGGTGTGTTGGGGACACAAGAGACTTCTTTTATCTTGATTGCAGAGTTGCTTGAGAGGGAATAACTTTGACCACTTCCTCCCTGAGTTCGATAAACCTTGGGTAATCCACTTAAGGGAAACTTGCTACTGTTCTACAAACCTCTGCACTTGGAGCCCAACAACTGTCTACAAGAATAGAAGTGCGTAGACATCACAAAGTAGATGGGACTAGATGATCGTGGGTCCCACTTTCTGACTTGGATTTGAAAAGTCATGCATAATTTATGCGATAGTTACTGCATCGCCTCGATTTCCACGCGTAGTGGATGGCGTACTCGCGACGGTTCACGCGCAGCCACCATGTGGGCAACTGGATGTGAGACACGTGTCCAGGATAGCATATCGACGGTTGCGCTTCATCGTCTTCCTCCTTTTATGCCGCAGAGGGCCTGGTAGAAATTTTCCCCATCTTCTTTCTTTCACTTTGCCTCTTGCTCGTTGCCTTCTCTGTTTTTAGAGCCCTCTGCTCCCTCTTGCGCTGGAAATCCTCCACGTTTTTCCTTCCGCTATCCTTCGTTCTCAACATGCAACACATCGCACCAAGAGGATGGGAAAGCCGAAGAAAGCTGCTGCCGCGGGGATGATCGCCGCCGGTGCCGCCAAGATGACCACCACCGCCGGTCGCGTCACCAACAGGAGTTCACAGCGGTCAACAATGAGGGAGGTGGATTTGCGTCGCATGCGCGAAGCTTACCTGATTTCTCAGGAAAGGATGATGCCAAGATCCTCGGTGAGGAGGTAACTCTTGACCCAGCCGAAGGTTTTCAAGTGATGTTTTATGCATTTTTCATTAGGGGTCTTTCCCTTCCTGCCCACAATTTTCGTCGTGGACTTCTTTTTCTATAGGGGCTTCAACTTCATTAGTTGACTCCCAATTCTCTTCTGCGCATTGCGTGCTTCATCACCCTGTGCGAGTGCTGGCTCGAAATCGAGCCACACTTTGGCCTCTTCAATGAAATCTATTCCTTGAAGAGGCAGTCTGGGCCGGTGCCGCGGTGTACAAGCTAGGCGGGTGCGACATATCTATCCGCCCCAATCAGCAGTTCTTTTGCTTCCACCTCTGCGAATCCTCCCAAGGGTGGAGGAACAAGTGGTTCTATATCCGCGATAAGAAGTTGAACAACCAACTCTTCGGACTCTCTCCTTTCGATGCCCGTGCGATGATCGTCAAGAAGCGCTCCTAGTCGAACGACATCCCGTCGGGTGAGACCGAGGTTTTTGAGGCGCTATACAAGCAAGTGGAAGCTCTGCAGCTGGTGCGAGGTTATGAAGTCTCCAGCGTCGACATCATCCACACCTTTCTCAAGCGTCGGGTGTAGCCCCTTCATGCGAGGGCATACACGATATATTTGTACTCCGGCCTACATGACCCTACGAGGGTGTCAAATAAGGAGCTTTCCTCGTCCGATCTCGATAGAGCTCTTCGACTGCTGCTGTTCTTCAAAGCTGACGAGGTGTTCCAGCGGAGCCGTTGATTGCGCCCTTCAGCGCTGTGAATGAAGTTCCTCAGGTGAGTGATTTACTTGCATGTAATGCGTTTTGATTGTATCCATTGTGCCTAAATATGACTCATGTCTTGTGCATTCCGTAGGATCCCTTCGTAAGTATTTTAACACTTGTACTTGTGACTGTGACACATTTTAATTTCGTGGATGACACTTTTCGTATACCTGCTTGTTGTGGTATATCAGGAGCTCTTCTCCAAGTGAGTCCGTGAAGGAAGAACTGAAGGGATGGTCGTGGAGTCAAAGGCAGCAAGCATGGAAGCTACAACGCGCTCCCCGAAGTCGGCGACCAACTCTGGTGATGACGTATCGAGTTCCTCCAAGATGAGGACTCATGCAGTTGTTACCCGAAAGGCTCAAGCTGAACCTTCGGAGTCTTCGGGTGGCCACGCGAGTATTACTGGATTATTACTAACGGGCCCCCAAGCCTTTTATCCTTCTGACTTGTGCTTTCGTGCTACATCCCTTCATTCATGACTTGCAGCATCTTGGGCAGTAGCACTTTTCCTTGGAGGCGAGCTTCCAGCAGCTCTAGGGTAAGTATTTTGATGTCTATGTTCTTTGGGTGTAAGCATTGGAGTTCGTTCATTGACTTTCTTTTCTGATTTTTGTAGAGGAGAACACCGAGGCTCTCTGCAAGCTATACTCACTCGGAAAGAGCCATAGACAGGAGGATACCAAGGCCAAGGATGCTGTGGAGGCCCTCGAGCGCTTCAAGTGGGAAGCTAAGGAGCGTGAGGAGAAGCTTGCGACTGATGCTGCTGTACGGGAGAAGGTGATGGCAGAGCAGCTGATGATTGCTGCCCAGGCATTGTCTGGTAGGTCGCTCGAACTTTCCAAACTACTGCTCTCCGAACTTTTGGTGTTTTTCCTTGTTGTGATTTGGACCTGCTTTTGCACATCTCTAGATGCCACTGGCGCTGCCTTTGATCACGATGTCTTGGATCACGGGGACCTTCGCGCGAACGCAGTTGCTGCGGTTGAAGACCGTTGCAGCTCCATCGTCGATACTTTGGCTAAGGCTAAAGAGGTCCTCAGCCGCTTCTATCAAGAGATCTTCCGAAGGGCATGGCCCTTGACGATGTCAATTCCTTAGCAAAGGGCCTAGCAGGAGATTCGCCTGTAGAGTACAAGAAGACCCAGATGGGCGCAGTTTCCACCCTTGGATTGGCAATGGTGCTGGCCTCTGGTGCACAACTGGACCTGATCCAGGCGACCTCCAAGATGCCAGTGGCGGTGGATGGCACTGAGGTAGCCTTTGCTCCTTTCACCTCACACTGCAAGCGCTATGGCCCGCAGCTGATTGAGCTGCTGGCCAATTACGCGATTAGGCAAAACCGGGTGGCAGCAGTGCTGGCCACAGAGCTTGGGACTGCTTCAGATGCTGCACATCCCTAGGGCTCTTCTATTGCTTAGTTGCCCTCATATATTTCTTTTTTGCTTTTGTTTTAGCTAGTATAATGTTTTGTACCAGATAACTTTCGAGGTTACCACATAGTGGTTCCTTATGTGAATATATGCTTTCTTCTTCTATTGTTGCAAGTTGCTTTGTTACTTGTGTGCCTCATAGGGCCCTTCGAATACTGCTCCGATGACTTCGTCAGTTCCCTTGGTTGTTGCCCAACCGGCAACAAATGAGGCATCAAAATTGCCATTGCTGCATGACCACATCTGAAGTTTGGAGAGAGACATCCTCATCCGTGGCCATGCCGATGTTTGGAAATCTAAGACGCAGCGGGCTGTCGCGAGGGAGAAGTATGTTCTCGAAGTGTTTCTATAGATTAACGAGCATCTTCAATGTAAGCATCAATCAGGTGCCTTGCTTGGTTTTGTAGCTCTGTTTATTCTTCTTTGGCTTCTGAGATGTTTCTCTTTGTAGTTGTCAACCTTCTTCCACAAGAAGAGAAGGAGCACATGGATGCCATGTTTCCCTTGGATGCATGTAGCACCTCGGGTAAAACCATTACTAGAAAATCGCGTGTTGTTTTCTTTTTGTGTATCATCATGGACGCATGCTCATGTCATATGCCACATTGCATTTGAGCATTGTCATGTCATCATACATATTTATCCTAAAACTATTTTCTAAAAGCCTACCTTTGTTTTCTAATCAGCCACCTCTCTATTTTAAACCAAAACCCTAGATCTGTGTGGATCTTTTATTTGTCTTAAAACTATTTATAAAGGTTTTATAAAATAAAATTATTAAAACTATTTTGTAACTGGGAGGCACCCGCAGGCCAGGCCCGAAAGCCCATCCCGCAACCACCTACTACCCGATAAAATCCTAACCCTAAAATCCCCAACACCCTACCTACTCCCCACCCTGCCGCCGCCACCCGCTGGTCAAACACACACACACACACACACACACACACACACACACACACACACACACACTCACCCGCGTGCGACGCAATCAGCGGCAGGCGCACACAACCCGCACGCACTCTCCTCCCTTGACCCGTCAATGGGAACCCCACCAGCCCCCAATCGGATCCCCACCATCCCCACACGGCACACACACGCGAGGCCACACCACTCCGCCTCGCGCGACCCACCCTTCCCGCACCCCTGGTCCACCCTGATGCGCCCCTCACACGACCTGCTCTCCCTCACAGTAACCAGGCCTCATCTTCTCCCATCGCTCCTCCCTTCCTTCTCGAGCATCGCTGCCACCGGCCTCTATGCACCGGACCTCTCCGTCGAGGCCTCCCCGACACCTCCTTCCCCTGTGCCCGCCGCCACCGCGGGAACCCCTCCACCTCACCTTCTCGCGGGCTCTGTCGCCGCCCACGACCGCGTCCATCGCCACCTCTCTTCGTCCTCGCACCGACCCTGTTGTTTGCGGCGCCCTTCCATGAGCCTCGCAGCCGCCGTCGATGCCACATCTCCCTCCTGCGCCGTGGCCGCCACCCTTGCCCGCCACCGTGGTCCTCTCCTCCCCAAGCAACCACCGCGAGCATCCTTCACGACGTCCCTGGTCCGTCCCTCCTCTCTTGCCGGGTGCTCCTCCGCCGCTGGGGACCTATTCTCCTCCATTGCTGGCTACCCTTGGCTGCGCACGGCACCGGTTTTGCCCTCTGCCTCTAGCACACGCAGGCAGTGCCTTGTGCTGCCTTTTGTCTCTGTTTTTTTAAGCTTCAAAATCAAGTTTTGTATCCGCGATGGTGTTTCGTGGAAAGTTTTGTGTTGTGGTACTGCTGTGCTGTGAATATGATGTGCCACTAACTCCCGACGTACAAGCGGAATAAGGGCCTCGGTGATTTGATGATGAACAACTACTTCCTGATGCCGATCATCGACAAGGAACCAGGGGCCAACGAGGCCCAAGTTCTTCATCATTGATCTGTAGTCCGTGTCCTGAAGACCAATTCGATGCCGCACCTCGTGGTCTTCTACACGGAGCACCAAGATCACCTCACAGATTCTGAAGCCCGTTCTCGTTGTCCGGAGACTGATCCCGCTGAGCTAAACCCCGTCAAACTCTAACCAAGACCGTCGGGACCATGTGTGACCCTAAGCCCCTATATTTTTATAACATATTCAACTTGTCGCATATTAAATCATTCATGCTTGCATACATATCATGTGGGTTGGGGTATTTTGTAGGATCACCTAATAATTAAATATGGAGACCATATGCGGGCTTTTCTAGTCTCATATTGGCTCCATTTAAATTTGTGTAGCGAACCGGTAATATAATTTGTCTTGTTAATACAACATTTAAATTTCGGGTATCTAAATAACTTGAACCATATAATCAATTGTCGGAATCCCGGTTCCGCTTAATATTGCCTAGTAGCATCCCATTGTTGCCATGTCATACATCATATATTCATCATGACCGATCTTCTGTCATAGTATTAAATAGTGCATCCGGTGTTTATTCTAGAGCTTTGCTTCTTCACGGAATAGGCCGATGAGCTGATGCGAGTGTCGACCCGTTCTTCGGATGTATCTTCGGCAGTGTTTCTAGGCGAGCATTCTCCCCCTTTCTACCTATTTTACATTTCTAGTCTTTACTTCCTCCTGTTGATCTATTGCTATCTGTGTTGCGATGCTTTAGATTCCGAACCCCTTTATACATCCATGAAGCCTTTATATTGCCTTGGACACCTCCTATTGCCTGTTGTTTCGATAGACAGTTGGCCTTGTGAGTCATAGTCGCTTGCTCAGGTGCTGCTTCGCGTCGTCGATGTTCCACTGATGTTGGGGGTTGGCATATTCATAAAGGTGGAGATGATCGTGGTTTTAATTACAGATAGTTAATTAAATATTAAAATGGATATAAATAATCAAGAGGCATCGGTGGGTAATAATTGAGATTTGATTGTTAACCGCCCACTTGTGTCCACCTAGGACCCGAGTTCTTGACACCTGTTCTGAGACTGAGCGCGCTAACCACATGTGGGGTGTGTGGGCACCCCTATCAGCTTAGTACCTGATTTCAAAGTATTGTACCGGGGGACATAAACTAGTTTGAAGTTTTCATGCCATGTATGCCATGTTATGCCATGTTTATTATCTGTTGCTCGATGAGCATTTACTACTGTACTATTTAGGATGTGGCTCGTTATGTTGAGGATTATACCTATGGCCTCTGATCTCTTGGCCGATCTTGCAACCTCTGGGTCCGTCTTCGAAGCTCGGCCGACTTTGTTACAAGTAGCTTATTGGGGTGGCCCCCATGTACTTTCTTTGGGTCTGGGAAAGCGTCGTGTCCTAGGCCTCGCCAACATACCGATGGAAGTATGTTAATTGATCTGGCAATAAGGGTCGAAGTGCGTGTGGAAACTTTGGTGCACCCCTGCAGGGTTAAATATTTTCGAAAAGCTGTGTCCGCAGTTAGGGACGACTTGGAGCACAGTATCTTGATCATAGACAACTATAACTAAATTTTACTGTTATCAATTTGACTTGTATCTGATATGACTAGTAAGTTGGATAACCACCATGGAAAAAATGATTCAAACTGCCAATCGTGTGAGTTTCCTCGTCTTGACTTCCTCGTTTGGAATCGAGGGGGAAATACCAGGATGGTTATGTTTGGTGGTAGTATCAGGTTGGATCTGAATAGGTCTTTCATCTTTCTCTGATAGCCGACAATTGTATATCGACTCTCTATAGGTTTTTTAGTGCATACTTCGCTACCGCTTCAGTCCACCATACCTATGTAGGAGAGAGTCGCCGGATTCTAAGACTCGCCGTGTAATGGCCTTAGTACGGACCACCCCCTTTTTCTTTTGCCCTTTGTCGGCACCCCTTTTGTTTGACATGTTTGAGATCGATGTTGTTAGTAGGGTTATCCTTCCGGCTTGGCCTGGGCAGGGTTATGGACACCATTGGTTATTCTTTAGGGCTCTTAGCCCAATTTTCTTCTTATCCGTACTCGGATGTTGTAATGTTTTGAAAGTGATTTGGATCTTTGTACTGTATATCTGTATTCTTGACTCATGGAGTCATGTTGTATGTATCTCTTCTCTGGGATCTATTTCGGACTAATGTGTAATGGTATTACTTCGTTTTCCACCCGCATGAAAGTGCCTGGTGGGCACCTTTGAATCATTTCTATGCGGGTTTGGTGGGAATCACTAAAACTTGCATAGGGCCGATCTGAGGGTGTTACAACGCATCTCCCTCCAGTTTCCTGGGGTTGCTGGGGAAATTTAGGAGCACAGATGCCCTGAAGGAGCTTGTGTAGTAGCAACTTGTTGCAGGTGCTAAAGTGGTGTTGGCACTTGTTCAGCTACACCATCGGGACGTTGACCTGGTGGAGATAACAGGAGGGCCACCTAGTCCTTCGGATGGCATGGAACATGCGCCAACACTATGAGGCGGTTGCCCGTCATGCCGAAGACATTGTGCGTCTCTTCGACGAGTGGACAAATGTTCTTCTTTGGCGTGGGTGATTGGTCTTTGTTCCTGCAAGGGTTGTATAGGACAATGTAAAATTTGTATAGTTTTGGTTGGGCTGTTGCTGCCCTTGTAAAATTTGTAAAATGTATTACATGTAATGCTTTTTGTTGTAGAGTTTGCATGTCCTTTTCATTAGCCTAACATGGTCAACTACTCAGGTGAATGTGTTAATGTAGATGTCGATGAAGTCGCTGGGTGAGGCGCAGCCCCCGAGTGTGTCGTATGAATTAAAATGTGCGTAAGAAAAGACATATTGGACATGGAACTTAGATTTTATTCATCACATACTAGAGAGTACAGGGTTCAGCTGAGTGATGACTGCAAGTGCACAGATTGGTTGTAACTAGTTTCAAAATAAAGATATCGATCCCACAGGGAGCAGGAGTCTGAAGTCTAAGAATTCTTGAAATAAATACTAAAAATAGAAATGCTAAATAAAGTTATAAGTGACAAGATAAAATGTGAGTATTGCGTAAAAAGGTGTTTTTGGGTTTTTGATACAAGAGAACAATGAATAAAGTAAACAAAACTCAATACAGAAAATAAGTATCACGTATGTAAAATAGATTTGAAACTTCAGTGGGGAAAAACGTTCTTAGGGATTGGCGGATACACCACTAGCATTATAAAGGACTAAGGTAAAGATTATTATCATGAACATTCTCAACTATGTATGTGTGGGAGGAACTCCGTATTTGGACAATGAGGCAGCAACCACTGCTCAAATCATCCTCATAACCACAGTAGACAGCAATCAATATCACTTTAATTACTGCGCTGTTAAGGGACATAATCCTGCAGGACGTATCCCATGACATGGATAGTGTTTTATGAGTTTCCTCGATTCCCAAGTTGATATGTAAGGGGTTCCACAGACTTATAGTCACTGTAAGTGCTAACACGCCTCCGTCTACCAACAAGTAGTTCCCTCCATCAAGTCCCCACAAGAGGCAAATATTGAGAGGTCGACTTCTCCCAACATCAAGATGTAGACAATCTAACATATGGTCACAATGATGAATATCATAATAGACTTTATCTTATTTAAATCTCATGCTAGGGTTTATCCATCTCCCCAAGAACTAATGATCTACTCAGACATGGAGACGATCAACATCATGGAAAAAGTAATGGAATCTATCATAGATGAATAGTACTTGTATAAATCCACAACGAGTACAGAAATTACAACAAGATCTAGACAAGATGTAGATGGGATGGATGGAGATGGTGGTGATGCAGCGGTTGACGATGAAGATCGATGCCTTAGCCTCCTGGATCTACGCAGGGCGAAGATGGATCCCCGGTGGATGAGTTCCCCAACCAGATGCCTTCTGGAGGTTAGGTTTTGGTGATTTCTGGGTGTTCTGTATGTTGTATCTTTGATCCAGTTGCACGGGGTGAAACTGTTTGAGTAGGCGGTGTCGGCGCCAATTATACAGCAAGACCTATATGGCCGGAAAAGTTCCTCCAGACGTATAGTTGGTCGTTAACCCTTTTGTACCCTCCAAATGCTTCACGTTTTCTTCTAGTATTATTAATATTTCCCAAATAAGCAATTTACGTTGTTTTTGGTTCCTTTTCACTCCAATATAACTGGTCCAAGAATTGTGTCCATCTAATCCATCATATGATTTGATCCTGGTGAAAATAAAGATAAAAAGTGCGTGCGAATGCCGTAAAATACCAAGATACTACCACTATAATGCAAAATAATAATCTAAAACATGATGCAAATATGCACTCATCAACTTCCCGAATCTTAGACTCTTGCTCGTCCCGAGCAAGTTTAGCTTAATGGATGTGACACTACTAGGAAAATGGCTATAGGTAATCAGCACATCCGTGGCTCACATGGTTGAAGTGCCCCACGGCTAAAACAGGCGTGGCGCACCTGTGGGCAGTGCCCTACTAGTAACTAGAACAACCGTGGCGCACATGACTATAGTGCGCCACAGATGTGTGTGGGCCAGGGCCCTGTTGGCCGCACGCCAAACATCTATAGCGCACTACAGTCATGTGCGCCACGGTTGTTTGTGTCATCTGTGGCGCACATGGGGCGGGTGCGCTACGCCTAAGCGCACGCCCCCCTCTGCTATGAAACGGCCACAAACATCTGTGGCGCACTCGGCCGAGTGCGCCACAGAAGTTTGTACTCCCTATGGCGCACTAGGGCCGTGTGCGCCACGGATGTGTCGATTCTTTTAGGACAGCACTTTATGTGCACATGTGTGCCCACACATCCACCACCCCACACTTCACTTTCCCCTTCTTCTTCCTCCTTAGATCTAGTCAGGATCTTCTCCTTCCCACCTCAATTTCTCCACACATTCACCATTTTTAGCATGTAAAACTTTCTTTGGATGTTACATAAGTAATAGAGGAGGTCTCCGGTCTCTCATCTATCCTTCTCCGGTCGACGCGCGCACCTCTCCTTTCCATCTTTCTCGCGATCGGTCTCTCATCTCGGTAAGTTGTCCATGTAAGGATGTGTTCATGTTTATATGGATGATGTGCTCATATGTATGTAGATGATCGATGCTCATGATGTGTGTATGTGTGGAGAGGATCGATGGTCATATGTGTGTGTATATGGAGAGTATCGATGATGCTCATGCATGTGTGTATGGAGAGGATAATGATATGTTCATGTGTGTATGGATCGGTCTCTCTCTCACTCTTGTGTTTGTATGTGAACAAGTTGCCATTTGTTTTGCCAAAATGTTGATTCATTTCCATTTTGGCAAGACTTTGGCATTTCGCAAAGGTCCTAATTTTAGGATAGGTCATGCCGAAATTTTCTATCGACCATTGCATGCATGCATTCATTATGTGGTTCTAATAGACTTCAAAATTGTACCGTGTACATAGTGCAGGCAAAAATGGTCCGCATAATGAGCGAAGGCATTGTGGCTAGATTTTTGAAATGTGCGACGGCCGACATGATATGAAATAACAAGACAGATATAAGATGTCCGTGCAGAAGATGCAAACTCAACTGGGTGATCGACCCAGATTCCGGGAATCTGCAGGCGCACCTGCTCCGCCATGGTTTCATGGATGGATACACTCGTTGGATAAGCGATGGCGTAGATGATGGAGACGGTGAAGAAGGTGGCCAACATGACGATGATCATCATCACGGCGAGAACGGGCGAGATGATGAAGAGTCTCCTGGAGATGGTGAAGGTGCGGAAGCAGACCGGGATGATGATGATCTAGATGCCGGAGGAGCAGACGATGATGGAACAACGTCAGGCTGGGTGCGGGACCCTTATGTGCAAGAGCTGCTTCTCAAGCAGACGAGTAACGCCAGGGCTGCCGCTAGAGAGAAAGCCAAGCTTGCACAACTTGAGAAAGACGCGGTTACTCCATTGTATGAAGGATGCAGGCCCGATGATACCCGGTTGAATGTAACGCTCAAGGCTATAGAGATGAAGGCAAAGCACAAACTGAGCGACGCAAGCTTCGACGATATGATGGCATTCTGGCACGATCGTCTCCCAGAGGGGAACACATGTCCAACTAGTATCGAGGATGCCAAGAAAATCGTCTGTCCTCTCGATCTACCGCACGTTAGATATCACGTATGCATCAACGATTGCATCATTTATCGGGGCGAGGACGCGGAGAAAACCACATGTCCGGTGTGCGGCGTGAGTCGATACAAGAAAGGGAAGAAAGCACCTCGAAAAGTGGTATGGTACTTTCCTATCACTCCTCGTCTGCAGCGCTATTTCGCGGACCCTAAGGAAGCGAAGCTCATGCGATGGCATGCGGAAAGGAAGAAGCCAGGAGATGATGATGACCCCGAAAAGGATGAGCTGCTGACGCGCCCTTCAGATGCTAGCCAGTGGAAAGCATTGGACCTCGAATTCCCAGAATTCGGTGGAGATTCGAGGAACATCAGGCTTGGTGCGAGCACCGATGGACTCAATCCGTTCGGTAGCCAGAGCAGCACGCACAGCACTTGGCCCGTGTTTGTATGGATGTACAACCTCCCTCCATGGTTGTGCATGAAGAAGAAGTACATACAAATGAGTATGCTAATTCAAGGGCCGAAACAACCTGGTACCGATATCAATCTGTATCTCGGGCTGTTGAAAGAGGAGCTAGCCACGTTATGGGAATCTGGAGCCAATACTTACGACGCCGTCGCACAAGATTATTTCACTATGAGAGCCGCGTTGGTCACTACGGTGCAAGACTATCCAGGTTGCGGGTATATCTCGGGGCAGGTTATCCAAGGATTCTGCGCATGCGTTAGGTGCATGGATAACACAAGCTATCTCCAACTAGAGAAAGATCCAGGGTCATCGAAAACCGTGTTCATGGCGCACCGGAGGTGGCTCGGCAAGAATGATCCATGGAGAAAACGTGGAGACCTGTTCGATGGCAAATCAGAGACCCGAGGAATCCCAGAGCGTAGGAGCAGCGAAGAAGTGGGAGAGTTGCTGAAAAACTGGAAAGATTGTCCTAAGCCTGGAAAGAAGCAAAAGAGGCAGCAACAAGACAAGCCGCTGATGAAGGTATGGAAAACAAGGTCTGTTTTCTGGGAGTTGCCATACTAGAAGTTTCTCCGCACGCCTCATAGCCTCGACATCATGCATATCACGAAAAACGTGTGCGAGAGTCTGGTCGCCACCATAATCAACATGCCAGATAGGACGAAAGATGGTCCGAAAGCAAGGCACGACCTGATATGCTTGGGTATCCGGAAGGAGCTTCACGGAGGACGCACTACTCCTGATGATCAGGAAGATGACGATGATCATGAGTCGGAGACGACACAAGGTCGTCGGAAGGGTAAAAAGTTCAAGAAGAACGAATATTACTGCCCTCCTTCTTGCTTCACTCTAAGCCAGGATGAGATCAAACAGTTTTTCAAGTGCCTTCTAGGAGTCAAATTTCCTTACGGCTACGCGGGCAAGATAAGCAGATACCTAGACGAGGCGAAGCAGAGGTTCAGTGGCATGAAGTCTCACGACTGTGCCGTGCTAATGACGCAGGTACTTCCGGTCGCACTAAGAGGGATAATGGACGAGCACGTCCGTGAAACGTTATTTGGCCTATGCAAGTTTTTCGACGTCATCTCTAGGAAGTCGATTGGCTTGAATCAGCTCGGAAGGCTACAGGAGGAGATCGTGGTGATACTATGTGAGCTTGAGGTCTACTTCCCACCCGCATTCTTCGACATTATGGTGCATGTCACATCCCAGGATTTTCCTAATCTTGTAATGTGAAAATAAATGAATAAAATAAAACCTAAAGGTATTTGAGATGATGAACTTTTATTAAAGGAAAATAAAAATAATTAAAATACTAATTTGAAACTCTTAAATGAAAAGATTTGTTTTCAAATGGAATAGAAGTTTTGCAAATAAGGATTATTTTATAAAGCTAAATTAAACCTTGGACAAGCCTTGGAATTAAAACATTTATTCTAAATAAAAATTAGCAAAGGTTTAAAACAAATTAATAAGGTTTTATTATCCAAGTTTTATTAATAAAGGCTCTATCATTTATAAACCATCAAGGACTTATTTGTTTAATTTAGTAAAGTTTCCAAGTATTTAATATTTCCAAATAAAACCTACTGATTGGTTTTGAAAATATCTAGATTTCAAAATAAAGATATTATTAATGGAATCAAACTCTATTTTGATTTAATAACTAAGGCCCATTTTTTTTTTAATTACTAATGGACCCTAAAATAAGAGGTTATTTTGTTTTAAAATATTCTTTATTTCCAAATAAACCCACTGTTTTAGATTTGAAGGTATTTGGATTTTAAATGAAGATTATGTTAATTAAAACAAACCCTATATCATTAAATAACTAAAATATCCATTATTTAAATTAAAGAATGGATTAATAAAGTTATTATTATTTTGGACTTCTGACCATATTACTAAACAGAACTAATTTCAATATTACAAAGTTTGAGTGTTGTTTGAATTGATTTGGTTGATGTTTGTTTGATTGTTTGAATAATTGTTTGAAATTCAAAAACAGGAAATAGAAATAGAAAAAGAAAAAGGAATTAGACAGAAAAAAATGGATCAGCCCAACAATCTGGCCCAACAGCCCAACTCGCAGCCCACCTCCTCTCCACCCCGAACCGTTTTTCTCACCGCTGAAACAACCCTCAAAGTCCCTGACAGGTGGACCTTCCTCACACCTCCTTTCCCACTGACCAGAGGACGCCACCGCCTCGTCCCTCTTCTTCCCCACCCGCAGACCACGCCTCCTCCCTCGCTGTCGTTGCTGCCATTCAAAGCCGCGATCAATTCGCAGTGATGCCGCGCCTTAAACCTCGCCGTGAATGCACGCTATTAAGCGCCAGCGCCCCCTCCTTCTTTTCCCCCAGACCACTCCTCCTCTCTGCCCCTAGGCTGCCTTCGATTCTCTCTATACCGCCGCCGCTCCGACGAGCTCCCTCTGTCGATTCTGGCGAAGCCCACAGGTAGTATCTGACCACCCCGCGCCTCCTCGATCACACTCCCGCACTCGCCACACCTTTCTGCATCTGACCGCGCCTTCGTTTTGCCTTAGGGCGCTCTCTAGTGACGTCCTCGACCTCGACCAGAGCCGCTCGACGCCGACCTCCACTCCGGCGAGCAATTGCCGCAGTACCCGAGCTCCCCTTGTCAAACCAACAACACGACGAGCATCACCACGACCCTGCAATTTCGGTGAGCCTTCTCCTCTTCTTCCTTGCATCCTGAATCACCGGCGACCACCCCACCGGAGCGCTGCCGCCAGAGCGCCGCCGTCAGCGCCGCCCACTTTAGGTCAGAGTCGCCAGTACCGTTCGATCCGGATTTAGCGGCCACGATTAGATCACTTATCGTCGAAGGGGTATGTCCTCTGGACCGCACGATTTGAGTTAGATCCAACGCCTCTCGACGCTTGATCCAACCGAAACGGTATCAGCGAGTAGGATTAGGACGCGTGTCTGTTATTTGGTTTAAAACAGAAATTGAAAACAGAAATTTTTGCAAATTTCAAACCCTTGTAACTTTCAAACCACACGTCCAAATTTGGCAAATTTTATATCAATGAAATCAGGAGAACAATCCCTAGCCAACTGTGGCCTTAGTTTTGAAAATAGTATCTGTTAGCTTTTTTGAATTTGCAGAAACATTTGTGTACTTGTTTAGGGTATAAAAATTGTTTAAAATTGATTTTAGGATTAAATCTTTTGCAAAATAGATTTGTGAGACCTTACTGACCCTAGGAACAAACCCATAGTGTTAAAAATGATTTTTGTGAAATTTAAAGTTAAATTAGTTAACTTAGTCATTTTCTAGCCTAATAAACTCATTGATTTTGTTATGGAAAATGTTCTTGCAAGGAAGACTTTGGAAAAATGTTATGGACCAAACCTACTGACCCAAAACACCAAGCCTTGCCAAGGGCAACTTGGTGCAAAACCTAAAGTTTTGCTTTGAAAAGGATAATTTTCACCACATAAAATGTTGAATGGATTCTAAAATATACATTGAGCAAACCCCCTAACTAATGACTTTGACATTTTGGTAAATGACCAATTTGGATCATACAAGGTTTATAAACCTAGTGGAGACCAACCTTGCACAAGAACCCCCTTTGCAGGACTTAGACTCCATTTCTATGTGTGTGAAATTGTTTGTTTAACCTTGGTTTGGAATGTTAGTTGATTGGTGATTTGTTTGATTGACTTGTAGTGAGATTAGCAAAAGAGTGAGTCTATCAAGATCAAGAAGTAAAACTCTCATTCCCTACCAAAAAGGCAAGTTACACTATCATACAAAATCCTACTACTTTCATTATACTTAGTGGATTTTGAAAATATGCATGAAAAGATATTTCTGTACCTATGCTATGCTAAATCCTAATAGGATTCCCTATACACTCCTTAGTGAAAATATTGAAGTTGTACATGCTTAGCCATGCTATATGCTATATTTTGGTAAAAAGATACATGTTGAGATTTTACAAAGATTGAGAAAAGGACTTGTGTTTTTACATAATAAAACAAGGACTCAATGAACCACCTAGGTGGAGGCTACTATAAGTTTTGGAGAAGGTGACAACAAAAGGGAACCATGTCTATGGCAATCTCTTGGTGTTGTGCTCCAAAAGAAAACCACCTAGGAAACTTAGAGATCAAACATGCTTCTCCAATTGTGGCTTTCGTGTACAACCACATGCTATTATGGCTCTGGCTTAGTCAATTACATTAGGAAGACCCATGCATTGTCTTTAGTTACTGGACATGGGGATCTGGAATGCTTCATGGGGGCTGAAGACAAAGCTAGCAATGATGTATGGGAGGACCTTTTGGAAAGACTTCGTCACATTCTCAATCTGCCAGTACTCCATCTTGGTGAGCACTAATCCAGTAGGCCACTGGTGGCAACAAGATGGGATTGTGTCATGTGGGTAAAGTGTACTCCTTCTGCAGAAGTTAACAAAATCTAAGTACTTAGCCGTGTCCCCGGTTATGGACAATACTGAGCAACTAAAGTTTGAACTATGGGAGGTCTCGACATTCCAACTTCTAATATAAAAACTTGATGCCCTTGTGTGTCTACCAAGGAATTCAAAGAGATTTTGTAAAGCTTGTTGCACTTGGGGTTACCAAGGTGCTCAAGAGCATGATGTACTTGGGGCTTTACCAAGGAACTCATGAGTTTTGATAAAACTTGCTGCACTTGGGGTTACCAAGGTGCTCAAGAGATTTTGACAAGGATTTGAACACTTGAGTTTCTACCAAGGAGTTCAAGGAACTTGGAAAAGAAATTTGACAAAAGACTTTAAAACCCTTTTGAAAAGATAGGATAAAATATTGCTTTATGCAAATAAGCCTTAAACTCTACTTAGCCAAATATGCATGTAATGATAGGATCCACTCTTATACATAAAAGTGAAGCTTGCCAATACAATTCAAAATGTATTGACCCTTGTGGCTGTAACTTGTAATGTTGCAGGTTGATTGTTTTAGAAATGAAGATTGTTTGATTGACTAGGACTACAAAGTCTACAACCAACATCTGCCTATGGCACTTTGAAGATGAAGGACCCATACTTATAGTTATTCCGCTGCAAATATAATGTAATAGCCAAATGAGCTATGTTTGATGTAATAAACTTATGTTATTCCTGGTTATAAATTTATATTATGACCTTTGTATCTTGATATTACATCTTAACTGTGGATGCTAGCTATTGATCCAGGGACTAGCATTGTAAAACACAGAAGGACCCCACCTTATTGGGTTGGGACCTCTACAGATGGTATCAGAGCATTGTGTTGCCTATAGGATTTGTAAACCTAGGATTGGACAAAAACCCTTAGAAAAATAGGAGTTGTATTTTGTTCCAAAACTTATTTACAAAAACACTTGTAAACTCTTTCCTCAACCAATTGGTTTAACTCTACATCTCTTGTACTTCAACTTGATGGAAAACCTACCCATGACCAAAGACTTCATCATATGCAAAGGATTTCTTCAACATCTTCAACTCTAATGACTTCAACATCTTCAACTCTAATGACTTCAACATCTTCAGCATGTTCACCAAGGACTTCCAACTTGGAAACTACTAAGGACCACAAGTGAAACAAGGAAATCTTACTCAAGATTTAGAGACTGAGGGAATGCAAAATAAGAAGAAGCCAACAGCAACTTTGAAATATTGCAACCAAAAGTTTTCTCAAGGAAACCAAGATCTCATACAAGAAGAGTCATGAAGGAAGGAAAGATCACAAGTGAACCATATAGATGGACCACCATATTTTAGCTAAGACGAAACACACCAATTTATGTGGTGTAACAAAAAATATTTTGTTGCCTAAAAATGTGCTTAAACTTTGTTATTTGAATGAAATGATTGTTTGTGCACATTGTTTGTGTGAATTCTGATGTGTGTGATTAGAAACAAATCCCTTAGAAATAACTTGCCTATTCTAAACTCTCTTCAAACCTAAACAGATGACCACTCCAAAGGACTCCAAGGTTGATGACACCAACACCAACCAAGCTGATAGCATGAAGGAGCTCATAGCAACCCAACACCAGTTGAACCAACTAACAGCTCAGTTCCTAGTCAATAATAGTGATAAGGATCTAGCACTACAAAGGTTTTTGGAAGAGCAATCTCAACTGATGCTTAAGGTGACTAATCAAATGATTAGCATGGAAGAAAACTATCCAAAGAGAGTTTATGATAACAAGGATGAAAAGAATATTGTTCTAGATGGAGCCCCAGCTTGCATTATTTGTGGAGACAAGGATCATACTTCCAAGGAGCATGAAGGACAATGCCCCAATTGTGAAGAAGATCATCCTGTTGGACAATGTCCTACCTCTCAAGCTACTTGCTACCTATGTGAAGGAAGTGATCATACTCCAGGTTTATGTCCCATCTATGCCATGGTGGAACAAAGGAAACAAGAAGGATCCAAGTCTACCAAAGGAAAAGGACCACTCCTACATCCAAACAAGACAACCCAATTCAAAGGATCGAGGAAAATCAAGAAGCCCAAGCAGGACATGAGCCTTGTACAATGTCGTAAGTGTAAAGAAATGGGACACTACTCTAGTGGATGCCCAGAAAACAAGAAGAATAAAGAGATTGACCAAGTGTGGTGCAACAACTGCAAAGAACCAGGCCACTATGTAGCAACTTGCCCACAAGAGCAACGCAAAGAATTCAAGGACATTAATTGTTTCAACTGCAAGAATCCAGGACACTATGCAAGCAACTGTCCAGAAAGGATGAAAAACAAGTTGAACAAGCCTATGGAGAAACTCAACCTTGGCCCATGAGTCAAGTGTAGAAATAAAGCAAAAGTTGCTTAGAGAAGTTTTCCAGGACCCAAGAAGGCCAATATGTAATTTTTGTTTGAAAATTTTTAAGGGTGGTAGTACCCTAGTTGCTTTGAACTTGCTTGTAACCCAGCCTTTCCAAATCTCGGGACGAGATTTATTTTAAGGGTGGTAGCCTGTCACATCCCAGGATTTTCCAAATCTTGTAATGTGAAAATAAATGAATAAAATAAAACCTAAAGGTATTTGAGATGATGAACTTTTATTAAAGGAAAATAAAAATAATTAAAATACTAATTTGAAACTCTTAAATGAAAAGATTTGTTTTCAAATGGAATAGAAGTTTTGCAAATAAGGATTATTTTATAAAGCTAAATTAAACCTTGGACAAGCCTTGGAATTAAAACATTTATTCTAAATAAAAATTAGCAAAGGTTTAAAACAAATTAATAAGGTTTTATTATCCAAGTTTTATTAATAAAGGCTCTATCATTTATAAACCATCAAGGACTTATTTGTTTAATTTAGTAAAGTTTCCAAGTATTTAATATTTCCAAATAAAACCTACTGATTGGTTTTGAAAATATCTAGATTTCAAAATAAAGATATTATTAATGGAATCAAACTCTATTTTGATTTAATAACTAAGGCCCATTTTTTTTTAATTACTAATGGACCCTAAAATAAGAGGTTATTTTGTTTTAAAATATTCTTTATTTCCAAATAAACCCACTGTTTTAGATTTGAAGGTATTTGGATTTTAAATGAAGATTATGTTAATTAAAACAAACCCTATATCATTAAATAACTAAAATATCCATTATTTAAATTAAAGAATGGATTAATAAAGTTATTATTATTTTGGACTTCTGACCATATTACTAAACAGAACTAATTTCAATATTACAAAGTTTGAGTGTTGTTTGAATTGATTTGGTTGATGTTTGTTTGATTGTTTGAATAATTGTTTGAAATTCAAAAACAGGAAATAGAAATAGAAAAAGAAAAAGGAATTAGACAGAAAAAAATGGATCAGCCCAACAATCTGGCCCAACAGCCCAACTCGCAGCCCACCTCCTCTCCACCCCGAACCGTTTTTCTCACCGCTGAAACAACCCTCAAAGTCCCTGACAGGTGGACCTTCCTCACACCTCCTTTTCCACTGACCAGAGGACCCCACCGCCTCGTCCCTCTTCTTCCCCACCCGCAGACCACGCCTCCTCCCTCGCTGCCGTTGCTGCCATTCAAAGCCGCGATCAATTCGCAGTGATGCCGCGCCTTAAACCTCGCCATGAATGCACGCTATTAAGCGCCAGCGCCCCCTCCTTCTTTTCCCCCAGACCACTCCTCCTCTCTGCCCCTAGGCTGCCTCCGATTCTCTCTATACCGCCGCCGCTCCGACGAGCTCCCTCTGTCGATTCCGGCGAAGCCCACAGGTAGTATCTGACCACCCCGCGCCTCCTCGATCACACTCCCGCACTCGCCACACCTTTCTGCATCTGACCGCGCCTTCGTTTTGCCTTAGGGCGCTCTCCAGTGACGTCCTCGACCTCGACCAGAGCCGCTCGACGCCGACCTCCACTCCGGCGAGCAATTGCCGCAGTACCCGAGCTCCCCTTGTCAAACCAACAACACGACGAGCATCACCACGACCCTGCGATCTCGGTGAGCCTTCTCCTCTTCTTCCTTGCATCCTGAATCACTGGCGACCACCCCACCGGAGCGCTGCCGCCAGAGCGCCGCCGTCAGCGCCGCCCACTTTAGGTCAGAGTCGCCAGTACCGTTCGATCCGGATTTAGCAGCCACGATTAGATCACTTATCGTCGAAGGGGTATGTCCTCTGGACCGCACGATTTGAGTTAGATCCAACGCCTCTCGACGCTTGATCCAACCGAAACGGTATCAGCGAGTAGGATTAGGACGCGTGTCTGTTATTTGGTTTAAAACAGAAATTGAAAACAGAAAATTTTTGCAAATTTCAAACCCTTGTAACTTTCAAACCACACGTCCAAATTTGGCAAATTTTATATCAATGAAATCAGGAGAACAAGCCCTAGCCAACTGTGGCCTTAGTTTTGAAAATAGTATCTGTTAGCTTGTTTGAATTTGCAGAAACATTTGTGTACTTGTTTAGGGTATAAAAATGGTTTAAAATTGATTTTAGGATTAAATCTTTTGCAAAATAGATTTGTGAGACCTTACTGACCCTAGGAACAAACCCATAGTGTTAAAAATGATTTTTGTGAAATTTAAAGTTAAATTAGTTAACTTAGTCATTTTCTAGCCTAATAAACTCATTGATTTTGTTATGGAAAATGTTCTTGCAAGGAAGACTTTGGAAAAATGTTATGGACCAAACCTACTGACCCAAAACACCAAGCCTTGCCAAGGGCAACTTACTTGGTGCAAAACCTAAAGTTTTGCTTTGAAAAGGATAATTTTCACCACATAAAATGTTGAATGGATTCTAAAATATACATTGAGCAAACCCCCTAACTAATGACTTTGCCATTTTGGTAAATGACCAATTTGGATCATACAAGGTTTATAAACCTAGTGGAGACCAACCTTGCACAAGAACCCCCTTTGCAGGACTTAGACTCCATTTCTATGTGTGTGAAATTGTTTGTTTAACCTTGGTTTGGAATGTTAGTTGATTGGTGATTTGTTTGATTGACTTGTAGTGAGATTAGCAAAAGAGTGAGTCTATCAAGATCAAGAAGTAAAACTCTCATTCCCTACCAAAAAGGCAAGTTACACTATCATACAAAATCCTACTACTTTCATTATACTTAGTGGATTTTGAAAATATGCATGAAAAGATATTTCTGTACCTATGCTATGCTAAATCCTAATAGGATTCCCTATACACTCCTTAGTGAAAATATTGGAGTTGTACATGCTTAGCCATGCTATATGCTATATTTTGGTAAAAAGATACATGTTGAGATTTTACAAAGATTGAGAAAAGGACTTGTGTTTTTACATAATAAAACAAGGACTCAATGAACCACCTAGGTGGAGGCTACTATAAGTTTTGGAGAAGGTGACAACAAAAGGGAACCATGTCTATGGCAATCTCTTGGTGTTGTGCTCCAAAAGAAAACCACCTAGGAAACTTAGAGATCAAACATGCTTCTCCAATTGTGGCTTTCGTGTACAACCACATGCTATTATGGCTCTGGCTTAGTCAATTACATTAGGAAGACCCATGCATTGTCTTTAGTTACTGGACATGGGGATCTGGAATGCTTCATGGGGGCTGAAGACAAAGCTAGCAATGATGTATGGGAGGACCTTTTGGAAAGACTTCGTCACATTCTCAATCTGCCAGTACTCCATCTTGGTGAGCACTAATCCAGTAGGCCACTGGTGGCAACAAGATGGGATTGTGTCATGTGGGTAAAGTGTACTCCTTCTGCAGAAGTTAACAAAATCTAAGTACTTAGCCGTGTCCCCGGTTATGGACAATACTGAGCAACTAAAGTTTGAACTATGGGAGGTCTCGACATTCCAACTTCTAATATAAAAACTTGATGCCCTTGTGTGTCTACCAAGGAATTCAAAGAGATTTTGTAAAGCTTGTTGCACTTGGGGTTACCAAGGTGCTCAAGAGCATGATGTACTTGGGGCTTTACCAAGGAACTCATGAGTTTTGATAAAACTTGCTGCACTTGGGGTTACCAAGGTGCTCAAGAGATTTTTGACAAGGATTTGAACACTTGAGTTTCTACCAAGGAGTTCAAGGAACTTGGAAAAGAAATTTGACAAAAGACTTTAAAACCCTTTTGAAAAGATAGGATAAAATATTGCTTTATGCAAATAAGCCTTAAACTCTACTTAGCCAAATATGCATGTAATGATAGGATCCACTCTTATACATAAAAGTGAAGCTTGCCAATACAATTCAAAATGTATTGACCCTTGTGGCTGTAACTTGTAATGTTGCAGGTTGATTGTTTTAGAAATGAAGATTGTTTGATTGACTAGGACTACAAAGTCTACAACCAACATCTGCCTATGGCACTTTGAAGATGAAGGACCCATACTTATAGTTATTCCGCTGCAAATATAATGTAATAGCCAAATGAGCTATGTTTGATGTAATAAACTTATGTTATTCCTGGTTATAAATTTATATTATGACCTTTGTATCTTGATATTACATCTTAACTGTGGATGCTAGCTATTGATCCAGGGACTAGCATTGTAAAACACAGAAGGACCCCACCTTATTGGGTTGGGACCTCTACAGTGCATCTGCTGGTCCATGTCGTGGAGGACATCGTACAACTCGGGCCGATGTTCCTCCGCAGCATGATGGCGTTCGAAAGGATGAACGGACACATCAAAGGATACGTTCACAACAGGTCCCGTCCAGATGGAAGCATAGCCAAGGGCTTTCTGGCCGAAGAGTGCATCTCTTTCTGCACGAATTATCTAGACATCGAGAACCCTGTTGGTCTTCCCGTCAACAGACACCTTGGCAAGCTCGACGGATCTGGTCACCGAGAGGGTCGTCGCATACTGCATGCAGACTTTGATTTTCGACGCGCAGACTTTGATCGAGCAAACCTCGTCGCGCTACAGCATTTAGAACTGGTCGATCCTTGGGTACAGAAGCACAAAAGGTTAATCGAGAAGAAGTACAGTGACCGGGGCATACAGAGGACGCAGGGAGAAATAATCAAAGAGCACAACTCAGATTTCACGCGTTGGTTTAGGCAGACGCTCCTTGATAATCCCCCGCGCTCGCATTCTTCTGACACGGAAAAGATCATATTCACCTTGTCGCAGGGACCGATGCAAAACCTGGTGACCTATCAGGCGTATGATATCAACGGCTACACATTCTACACGGAGGAAAAGGACAACAAGTGTGATTATCAGAACTCAGGCGTAACGTCGGAATTCTACACCGATGACAACGTGAAGGAAAGATTCTACGGAAGAATCGAGGAGATCTGGGAGCTCGACTACTGTGGAGAAAAGGTGCCGATGTTCTGTGTCAGATGGGCAAAGAGCGTCGAAAGAGAAGACCGGTATTTCACAACCATGGTTATACCCGAAGCAGCCAAATCCAAGGCCGCCGGTGCAAACGTGGCCGCGAAAAATGAACCGTGGGTACTGGCTACCAAAGTGGACCAATGTTTTTTCATTACCGACCCGACAAAGCCTAGCCGTGTTGTCGTGAGGAGAGGAAAAAGAAACATCATCGGAATGGATGGAGTCGCCAACGAGCAAGACTTCGACCAGTACGGCGATCCAAAGATTGAAGATGACGACGACTACGATGCAGCAACATACATCACAAGAAGAAAAAGGACAACCCTACCCAAAAAAGGTAGCCCGTTTGAAAGAAGAAACATTAAATGTCGGGGCTAAATTATTCAACCGCGACAAAGAAGGGAAAAAAGATTGTAAAACGCTAGCTCAAAAAATATTGTAAAACGCGTGGTCGAAAAAGATTGTAATATTCATGGACAAAGTATTATGAAATTTAGTTATACTTTGAATCATATTTGTAACACTTTTATGACATATATCACTACTTTTGGGCATTTTTGGAATATTTAAAAGTATTTTAAAAACAAAACAAAACTTGTATGGCATATATCACCAATTTTGGGCATTTTTTGGAACATTTAAAAATATTTAAAAAAAAAGGTGGGCACCAGGATTCGAACCTAGGTGCTCACAGGTTTATAGAATAAAGGAGTGGCTGGAACCAGTGGGATAAGGTGAGCTAGTGGTAACTATCGGGGTGGCAGCCCTCTTATCAGCTAGTCCTACCCACTTAGGCGTAGCGCACCCTGGCCAAGTGCGCTACGGTTATCCGTAGCGCACTTGGCCAGGGTGCACTACGCCTAAGTGGGTAGGACTAGTTGAGCCACGCCCTCCCCATCATCCTCAGACACAGCTAGATCGTCTAAGTCCCTCCCCGCATCGTCCCCATCCCCATCGACGACGCACCGCCGCCGCTGCATCCCAGGAGGAGGAGGCCGCCGCATCCCAGGAGGAGGAGACCGCCACGCTAGGAGGAGGAGGAGGCCGCCTTGCCCACGCGGCGGTTGGTGGCGGCGAGGTTCCTGCATCGTCGGCTCCGCTCCTCCGGCGGCAAGGTGCTCTGCCGCTCCCTCCTCCTCGTTACCTCGTCCGCCAGCCCTCGTCGTCCTCATCTCAGAGGTGAGTGCCGCCCCTCCCCTCTCTCCTTCTCTTCCTCTCTCCTCGAGCAATGGTTAGGGTTAGCACCTGATGATTCAATTGATGCCTCTGATGGTTAGGGTTAGCAATGGTTAGGGTTAGGGTTAGCACCTGATGGAATTGACATTTTTTCGTAATGATTGTTGGTTGTATGACAAAATGAGATGGCCATGGGAGTTCAGAGAAGTCCATGGGAATTTTCTGTCACAAAAACGAGCAAACATGGGAATCTAGAAAAGCACATGTAGGTGTCCCTGGCTGGCTAGATCAGTAACACAACATGAACATTTGGCTAGATCAGTAACAAAAATGAAGAACTAAACAGGTACCAAATAGCTAAGAATTGACATTATGTTTGACAGTGAGCTTACAGTGATCTTCCACTGTGTTAGATAAATCTTGATGGTCGATTGGATGTTAGATAAAATTTGGCCTAACATGTTACTTTCATCATACAGTGGGCATACTGTTATCTTTCACAAGTAGATAAATGACCCATGATCTAAGACATGTTACTGTCGAGGCAATGTAGATGCTAGTGTCATAAAATCTGGAGCTTTGGGTTCTACTTGGCCAAATTTAGAAATCTAGAGCTTTGGGTTCTACTTAGGGAAGGGGAATTGGGAAACAATGGCTCATCTGCTCATGTAGCTCTAGATTTTAATTGTTGGTGCTTAATCATCACATGATGTTGCCATTGCCGTCGTGTTTGTATGAGGTCTCAATCAGATGTAGTTAAGTCTGGATGCAGTAGTTTGCTCCTCTACTAGTCAAGCACATGCCAAGGTTAAGAGTAGCAAGCTGAAGGTTAGGGTCCTGAGTTTATTCTGTGTAGCAAGCTTCAGGTTAGGTTCAGAGTAGCAAGATTCAGGTTCGAGGTTTAGGTTAGGTTCTTCTATTGTATATCTGCTTGATAAAATAATTAGGCCCAGTGTATGTGGTCTGGAATAGCCTGGTTCAGCTGCATTGATTGGGCAGTGGTGACAGGTTTTAGGTGATGCCGGTTTATGGTTTGGAAGCATGGTGTGTGAATTGGTGCACTAAACTTGTTTTCCTGGGATATTAGCTCGTTTGCCACCACTATAATGCAGTTAGAAGTACAGCAGTAGCACTGATGCAGTTAGAAGTAATTTGACATATATAAAATTGACACTGGGGCCACATGATGCTTCACCATAAATACACTCTGTGATGTCTGATTAAGCCCAGCCCCAAGTACAAAGATGGCTGTTCAGGAGGAAACTCCTCCATAGTTGGGCAGTCAATAAAATCATGAGTATTTTACTTACATGAGTGATCATGCAAATTATGAATAGTATGGTTTTAGTACTGATCCTGGTGATGGTCTAGTAGTGCTGAAAAGGCACTACTGCAAACAATATGTTGCAGTGAATATATAAAATGAATATGTGCTGAACCAAATGTGTGAATATAAACTTGTATTTGCTTCTTTGTCGCGGTTGTGTATTTGCTTGCTGTCATATTTATTATCATATAAACTTGTATTTGCTTGATGTCATATAATGACAGGTGCTATAATCTGCATGTATTTGCTTGATGTCATCAATGACAGTTGATATAATCTGTGGTGATATAATTGTAGCACTTGAAATTGTGCTTGTGCTTGTATATGAAGAACTTTATTATGTGTGTATGCAGGTTCTTGTATGAAATGAGTCCCGATTTTTGCCGGAATGTTGATTAACTTCCGTTTCGGCAGAAATCGGGCACTCCTAGTTTAAGAAAATTAGCAAAGGTCATGCCGGATTTTTCCATGCATTTAACCAATTATTTGTTTTTTATTAGTGCAAAGATGTGTGACAACGACGAGGCTGGATGTTCTAAGCGCATCAGCGCTGAAGGAGAACTCAGACCTCCGAATAAACAATTGACATTCTGGGAGGCGGCCCAGCGGCTAGAAGACGATGAAGAATACCATCCTTACCGCCTTATTTCATGCCATCTATATATATATTACTCTTATGGCATCTCGCTCTGACGACGCCGTACATATTTTCCGCAGACGGATGTTCCTTGCACTCTCTTATGCTACGTGAACAACGAGCTGAGGGATGTTGCCAAGGGTACCATCGTTCAACCCTTGCAGCGCACGTTCCACTCAAAGCCGATGCCAGATAGCATGCACAGGGTTAAAATTAGTCGGGTGCTAAGGGGCTGCGACGACCTGGAACCTCCCATTCAACCCCCAGGAGCGGATGAAGAAGAGCCGTATGTCCTCAGAAGTTGCTTCGGCTTATTCTTGCTATGGCCAAAGAGCATGATCCGTTTGGGGACGGCGGGGGCCATCACGCCACAGACAACAGCACCGCCTGTCGTGCCAGCGACAAGCGGTGGCAAGGCCCCCTTACAGCCCTCGCCGTCACCTCCACGCGGTGGGTCGGATGATCATGTTGATGATATGCACATGGCGCAGGATCCGGCCGAGGACGACGAAGACTGGAATGATCACTTCTTCAGCACTCAGTTTGGCAACGAAGAAGACCTAGCTGGTGGCCCCACAGAGAAAGCCACTATCACCAAGCGTCTGTTTGGTTCTCAGGAGACGCCTCCAGCTTGCGCCTTTACAGAGCCAGCTGATACAACCAACCGGCCCTTTATTCTAAGCCCTGACACACTACATAGGGCGGCCGGTGCTCAGATTGCGGTGCCTGCCCGCTCTCCAAAAGGAAAAAAGGGCAGGAAAAGAAAATCTAGCAGGTCGAGCCAGCCGGTGGCGTCAACAACTGCGAATCCGATCAGGTTTCGGGACGGGCCACCAAGACCCGAGGGTATTATGTGGAGGATTCATGTGGCGGGTGAGCCCATGCTACCTAAGAATTTGCGGAAGCTCGCCAGTTCAGAACTGCAGAGTGTGCATGACGGCGTGCTGACGATAGAGAGACGCCTTCTATCGGAGAAAGATCCCTCGCACCCGGTATTCGTAGTTAAGGTGCCACCAGGCTTGGGCTTCGTCGACACTGCCCCCGCGGATCTGTTCTTCCTGCGGTTCGAGGAAATCTTCAATATGTTCCACCTATACCCGCTGCACTATACCATGGTCCGTCTCTTTTCTCTCAGCCTGGCCACGCAGATCATTAGAGAGAACACACCGGGCATCGCTATAGTGGACCCCTACTACATGCGTGACGGCTGCTTGGGTTCCCCCGCCGAACGACGTATCATGGCCTCGTACCTAAAAAGAATCCTCGTGGCGAACAAGACAAAGGAATACATTCTCGTGCCTTACTTTCCCGAGTAAGTCGTTATTCACTCGCCACCGTCGATTGGCTTTATTAGATCATCATCATTCTTTTTCCAACACATTCCATTTGAATTTTTTGCGCAGAGATAAACACTACACGCTCATCTCCTTATCGCCGAAGCATTCCCATGCCACGTATTTCGACTCGGGGAGTCTAGAAAAGAAGAAAAACTACGACAAGATCAAGGAAGTTCTGGATGATGCTCTCACTGGCTTTGCCTCGACGGAAGGCACCAGCTTCGTGCGTAAGAAGGTCAAGTTCGGCAGGCACGTCTTCAACCACGTAACGGAGTTCCCCTGCATGAAGCAGCCGGAAAACAGTAAGAAGGAAGCCTACTACGCACTCCATCACATGAGGGCGTTCCTACTTGACCAGCAGAATTCTACGCTGCCAGATCGTCTCAAACAGTGGGCCGAAGCAAAGGCCAAGATCAATGATTCGGATATTAGACAAGAGATGTATCGCATCCAGCAGCAGTTTGGGGCAATCATCTTTCGTGATGTCATGACTTCGGGGGGGGGATCTTCTACGGAGGAAATATCCCGAATAACCGTGACATAGAAGATCGCCTAGATATGCAGGGTGACTATAGGAAGTTCATGACGAGACATGGCGTCCTCCCGTTCCCTAAGCCGAGCCAGAAGGCTTGATGTTGGCCTAGTTGTAGTTGCAAACTATATATGACCTTTGTGTGTGTGTGTGGACGACAAGTGTACTTATCTTATTAGGTTTATGAATCACCGCTTACTTATTTTGCTTATTATTATTATATATCAATCAATGCTTGGTTTTTTTGCTTACTCTTTGGTCCTTTGCTCAATTTGGTCCTTCTTTTTTTCCTTACTCTTTTTTCGAGAATAATGCCGATGATTGAAATGTCGTGGCACACTATATATGTGAATGTGCTACGACGGGATAGTTAGCCTTGTGATATGCACAAGTCCAGGAATTGTGCATCCTACTTGGCTGACTGTTCCGTCGTAGCATATTCCTGTGTCCAACGACCTAGCTAGTTATATATGAGGCATTCTTTTCGAGTTATTTTTGTCTTTTTCGAGAATATGCCGATGATTGAAATGTCGTGGCACAATATATATGTGAATGTGCTATGACGGGATTGTTAGCCTTGTGATATGCACAAGTCCAGGAATTGTGCATCCTACTTGGCTAACAGTCCCGTCATAGCATATTCTTGTGTCCAACGACCTAGCTAGTTATATATGAGGCATTCTTTTCGAGTTATTTTTGTCTTTTTCGAGAATATGCCGATGATTGAAATGTCGTGGCACAATATATATGTGAATGTGCTATGACGGGATTGTTAGCCTTGTGATATGCACAAGTCCAGGAATTGTGCATCCTACTTGGCTAACAGTCCCGTCATAGCATATTCCTGTGTCCAACGACCTAGCTAGTTATATATGAGGCATTCTTTTCGAGTTACTTTTGTCTTTTTTGAGAATATGCCGATGATTGAAATGTCGTGGCACAATATATATGTGAATGTGCTATGACGGGATTGTTAGCCTTGTGATATGCACAAGTCCAGGAATTGTGCATCCTACTTGGCTAACAGTCCCGTCATAGCATATTCCTGTGTCCAACGACCTAGCTAGTTATATATGAGGCATTCTTTTCGAGTTATTTTTGTCTTTTTCGAGAATATGCCGATGATTGAAATGTCGTGGCACAATATATATGTGAATGTGCTATGACGGGATTGTTAGCCTTGTGATATGCACAAGTCCAGGAATTGTGCATCCTACTTGGCTAACAGTCCCGTCATAGCATATTCCTGTGTCCAACAACCTAGTTATATATGAGGCATGCTTTTTGAGTTTGCTCTTTTTGATTTAAGAGTACTTTCTATAAGTGTATCTTCATATGCGACTTTAATTATACATGTTTTTTCAATCACCGGTTAGTTATTATTGTCAACTTGTAGATGACGTGGTACGTCGTGTATAAGGGACGGGTTCCCGGAGTCTACGATGATTGGGAAGACTGCCGGAGACAGGTGCACCGTTTCAGCGGCAATAGCTACAAAGGGTACAACACTATGGCGGAGGCGGAAGCTAGATACACGCGCTATCTAGCGGTAGTTAGGACAAGGAACCGGATGAAGACCTACACCTTCGTCGCGGCGGTGATCATGCTTATCTTCTTTGGTTATTTATCCCGCGTTTGTGTCTAGCTAGCTAGTTTAGATGTCTAGGCGAGCTTCCGAGCTCTAACTTGTTCGATCGACACATGTATTCGCATGTCACCAACTACTACTTTGTAACATGATCAAAAAAATGTAACTTAGACTATGTATTCATGTATGAGACTTATCTATATGTATTTGTTTCAATCTTGTTTTTCATATTGAGTATTTATATATATAATTGTATATCTTGTATCTGTGTGTGTATATCTGCTGTAATATTGTATATAATCTGTATTGCATATAATCTGGCTTGGAAATTAAAAAAAAAAACATCTGTGGCGCACATGGTCTACCTTCTGTGGCGCACTACACCTAAAGCGCACCATGGAAGTTTAGTGGCGCACTAGGTAGTGCGCCACAGAAGATCCCAGGGGTAGCGCACCATGCCAAACTTCTGTGGCGCACTAGGAGGTGCGCTACGCCTATCTCTACACAACCGTGGCGCACTAGGCAGTGCGCCACGACTGAGAGATAGCCGTAGCGCAAGGCCCGTGGCGCACTGCAGGTGCGCCACAGATGATGGTTTCAGGTGCGCCACTAAAGGCCGTTTTCCTAGTAGTGTGATCCTCATATTCATGAAGCTGAGTCGATAAAATAAATGAAGCAGTTGCAACATGTATTTATCATAAGGTATACATATAAATAAGTTCATGAATAGTATCTTACTCAAACCATCCGAATAATATTAGCAGGCTTCCACACCCTAGTAATTAACAGTTCATAAAAGATTATTCTCAACATGATGTAAAAGTATTCGGTTCAACTGAATGAGTTAGTGAGGTAGTCCCAAGTGATTTTAGGATTAACATATTCACTTGGGATTCATAATCTCAAACGTTTCTTTGTCTTACTACAATATAGTGGTATATACATATTTGCTTTTTGCACATTCGCTCTTTTTCTTCATCTTCCTTTTTCTTCTTTCTCTACGTATATTCATGCTCACACTTTTGTTTAAGTGTTGTGCAAAGGAGATAGCCATATATTCCACTTCATGTAGGAATTCAAAGTTTAACGATATCAATTACCAAATTCAAAATATATATGAAGCATCTTTATAACTTGAGCATTGTACCTCAACTTGTTCTCACTCTATTTGATCAAGGTTTTCCTTTTTTAACTTAATTAATTAGATAATCTCTCCTTTTTTGTAAATCAAACCATTGAGCTACAACATATTGATCAAATTATCTTTATATGTTCCGTTAATACCAATGGTGTGGAAGACTCCTATTACTATCATCAAATGCAAGTAAAATCATACACAAGCCATTCATAAATCTAATAAGACAAACTCAAACTTAATAATGCTCCATATATGATAATAATCTCGGAATTTCATAAGAGGGGTTAACTATTCCCGAAGGGAATTGTAACGATGTAAACTTTATTTACTCTCGAACTAATGCAAAAACTAGAATAGTAATAAAAACTTATAAGATAGATTACAAGGTATTAAAGATCTCCCAAAGCTTGGAATCAAGCCAGGCGGGATCAAATAATCCCTCATGATTATTTGATACCGTGTTTTATTGCAGGTCACTGTGGGCGCCATGGCACGTGGTATCTTCTCTTCACGGGCTAGCCTGAGACAGAGGGATTGATTGATGGCCTCCAATTCTTTTATGCGCAACTTATAGAGGAGATTATTCTTCTCCATCACTTTCACTTGCTCTTTAATGATTTCATTATTGTTTTGGAGGGTTTGTATTGCCTTAAGACTCATAGAAAAACCTGCTTCGGTGGTCTGCTTGATATCTTCATCAAGTTTATCAAGATAAAATCTAAGCCACCGAAGGTGCCTGGGTGTCCCGGGCGCCTCCTTATCCATCTCTTCAAGCTTTAGCTCGAGGGCCTTCAACTCCTTCTAACATGGTTATACCCTACGGGTACACGACATTAGGATACCTGGTCCAGCCCAAGGAAGGACCACAAGAATATACGCGGCTTGTGGAGATTTTCGGGTGGCCCAAGCCCATGACATCTTTGGATCCTTCGAGAGCAAGACTAGAACAGATAGAATATTCAAAGGGGCAAACCCTAAACTTGTAACCAACTCGATCTGTGCCCGAGACCTGCCTAACTCTATATAAAGGCTAGGAGGGCATGACGAGTAGGGCATCCTTTTTCAACCGCATACACACCTTCACGCCATATTGCATCTGCGCACCCCTGTACTTTTCGGTTCCGCCGTAATCAAGAGCAGACAAGCAGGAGTAGGGTTTTCCCTCCGGGGCCTGAACCTGGGTAAATATCGTGTCCCCTGGTTTCTTGTATGTTAACCGTTCCGCAGTCTCCATCACCCCCATCTTCTCCAAAACCCAAGCTCATAACAATGGGCATTGACGAGATCGAACCTCGTCACCTTCCTTCAGCGTTCTTTATCAGCGTCAAAGAACTACATAGGGGTGGTCTTGACATCATTTCCTTGCTTGCTATTGCATATGATCTCCATAGGAACTCCTCTCCTTGGCTTCTTGGATCCCGGTGGCTCTGTGTGGTGTGTTTTCTTGTAGGAGCCAAAAGTAGATTGGTTCCTGGTGATTTGTGATTAGAGAGACACAATGGCAGTATATAAGAGGGGCCAGAGGTCGGTAAAGCTTGTGAGAAACACCAAAGTCACGCCCAAGAAAACAATCCAAACCGATTAGGAAAATAAATCGTGGATTTGGAGGAGTCCTGCTCTATAACGACCAAATATACGATAGCGACCCGTATAGTTCTGGCCATATAGTTGGTCCCGGGCAGATATTTCCAAATATCTTGAACCTAGGTTAGTTATTTTACCGACTATGAACCGATAAAACATTTTTTAGATGAATAAAAGTATAAATAAGAATGGAAACGGGTCAATGATACATAAGCTTTGACGACCAACTATGCGGCGGGAGATTTTTCTCTGGCCATATAGTTTTGGCCGTATAGATACTGCTCACCAAAAATTATTTATGTGAGGGATACTGTAGCTTCAACGACCAACTATACGGCAGGAGATATTTGTCTCTGGATGTATAGTTGCACCCGTATAGTTACAGAAACCTCTCAAAAGCTTTAGAAAAACAAGAGGAATTCAAAGGCAAAATATTTAGAGGTAGAAACTGTGAAAACAAAGCATTTATTAGAGTTAGAACACTTACCTTCCACTTACCGTTTATTTAGTCAAGAGTGCCAAGCTCCTCCAACAACAAGGACTTCTTCTTGGGAGGATTTGCCCTTAGCTCATATAATAATTCTTGAAAACGAAAATCACCAGGACTAAAGCTCCTCTCAATAAGATCAGTGTCTTGCTGGACAAATATATATGCTGCATCCACTACCTTTGCTTCTTGTCTCTGCAAATATGCAACTCAAATTCTTGAAGTAAAAGGATCCAACAGATCAGTCTTGGCTGATTAATCTTCCTCTCGAGGAGTTATTTTAAACCATCATGATCCGTATGAACTCTTACTTTTGCATCAACGATATAAGAACTAAACTTATCACAAGAGAAAAATACAGCAAAGAGTTCTCTTTCTTCCTTAGGATAATTCTTTTGAGCACTATTGAGAGTTCTACTAGCATGATGTATAATATTAAATCTATGACCTATGTGTTGCCCCAGAGCTACTCCTACAACATCATCACTGGCTTCACATATTAAATCAAAAGTCATATCCCATATAGGTGGTTTAATGATGGGAGCACGAGATAAATCATATTTAAGTTTATCAATGGCAATAAGGCATTTATCATCAAAGTTAAATCTTACTCCCTTTTGCAACAGATTAGTTAAAGGTTTGGAGATACCAGAAAAATTCCAAATGAACCTTCTATAAAAGCCTACATGACTAAGAAAACTTCTTATACCTTTTATGTCCCTTGGTTGTGGCATTCTCTCTATTGCTTTAACTTTAGCCCTATCTACTTCAATACCCTTACCTGATACTTTATGTCCAAGGACTATGTCTTCTTTGACCATAAAATAAAACTTCTCCCAGTTTAAAACAATATTGGTCTCTTCGCAATGCTGCAAAATTCTATTGAGATTATCCAAGCAACTAGTAAATGAAGTTCCATAAACAGAAAAATCATCCATAAATACTTCCATTATCAGTTCTATAAAATACGCGAAAATAGCAATCATGCATCTTCGAAAAGTAGCTGGAGCATTACATAAACCAAAAGGCATGTGTCGGTAAGCATGTAAACCATAAGGACTAATGAAAGTTGTTTTAAGTTGGTCATCAGGATGAATAACTAGTTGGGAAAAACTAGAGTATCCGTCCAAGTAGCAAAAATGAGTGTGGTTTGCTAACCTCTCTAAAGTTTGATCTATGAATGGTAAAGGATAGTGATCTTTCCTTGTTTCCTTATTCACTTTCCTCAAATCTATGCACATCCTATGTCCAACAATAGTTCTAGTAGGTATCAATTCATTATTTTCATTAGGAACAATAGTAAAGCCGCCTTTCTTAGGAACACAATGAACATGACTTACCCATTCACTTTCTTTTACAGGATAAATTACACCTGCATCAAGTAGGCATACTATTTATTTTCATACCAGTTCCTTCATTTCAGCCTTTAGTCTTCTATTAAATTCTGTAACTGGTTTAGCACCTTCCTCCATGAATATTCTGAAGGGAATATGCCGTAAGAGGCAATAATAAAGTGGTTATTATGTATATTCCAAGTATATGATAGATATTTATTTTGCATGCTATAATTGTATTAATACGGAAACATTAATACATGTGTGTTTAATAAACAAACAAAAAGTTCCTAGTTATGCCTCTCTCATAAACTAGCTCGTTGATTAACAATATGATCAAGGTTTCCTGATCATGGACATTGGATGTTGTTAATAACGAGGTCACAACATTACTGGAATGGTGCGATGAACATTCATCCGAAGTATAGCATTACGATCAAAGTCATTGAGTTTATATTGCTATAACATCATACGAAGTAATCCTAATCCTTAGACCATGATATCATATCAATCACTAACACTAGAAGAGTATCTTGATAACATCAAATGTCACACTATAACAGGGTGATTATAAAGATGGGTTCAGTACTACTAAAGTGTTATGTTGAGGCCCATGGATCGAGAGTTGAATTTTTTCATCACGATGACGGATAGATATGCTCTGGGCCCTCTCGGTGATATCACATTGATTGGCTTGAAAGCAAGTGATTTGATCACTAGAATGTTATATCTGAAGGGAATATGCCCTGAGAGGCAATAATAAAGTGTTTATTATGTATATTCCAAATATATTATAGATATTTATTTTGCATTCTATAATTGTATTAATACGGAAACGTTAATACATGTTTGTTTAATAAACAAACAGAAAGTTCCTAGTTATGCCTCTCTCATAAACTAGCTTGTTGATTAACAAGATGATCAAGGTTTCCTGATCATGGACATTGGATGTTATTAATAACGAGATCACAACATTAGTGTAATGGTGTGATGAAAATTCATCTGAAGTATAGCATTACAATCAAAGTCATTAAGTTTATATTTCTATAACAACTTACGAAGTGATCCTAATCCTTAGACCATGCGATCATGTCAATCACTAACACCGGAAGAGTTTCTTGATAACATCAAACGTCACACCATAACAAGGTAGTTATAAAGACGGGTTCAGAACTAATAAAGTGTTAAGTTGAGGCCCATGGATCGAGAGAGGAATTTGTTCATCCCGATGATGGATAGATATACTCTGGGCCCTCTCGGTGATATCACATTATTTAGCTTGCAAGCAAGTGATTTGATCACTAGAATGTTATATCACGGGAACAAGAAAAGAGTGCATGTCAGTAACGAGATCAAACTAGGTATGGAGATACCGATAATCGAATCTCGGACATCTAATATATCGTGAAACAAAGGGATTAAGATACTAGCATAAAAGGTTCCGACGATCACAAGAAAGTCATCGTTGAATGTGTGGGAGTTAGTATGGGTCTCCAGATCCCGCTTCTGATTATTGATCTGAGAGGGGTCTCGATCATGTCCGCATTATTCACGAACCGTAGGGTGACACACTTAAGAGACACCGACATCCAATTGGAGAAAAAGTTTCATGCCGGAAAGAATAACAAGCGCAAGAATTTATTTCACTAGATACCGAAACAGGTTTTCGGGTGAAATTGCAGAAAGTGTTTTTGCATGTGAAATGAAATACTAGCAAGGGGTTATATGTGAATGTTTGTCATTAAAGTAATTGACAAAATTCTGAATAAATAAAAGGAGTTTTATTTAATGAGAGTTTGCATTAAATTTGGTTGAAATTTAATAGCAATTTTGAGTGGGATTTTGAGTGGAGGGAATTGAAAGTATTTTTGTGAGTGGAGTGTCCACCCACATGAATGAGGGGAGGGCAAGGGGGCAGCCCCATGCTTCGGCCATCCCTTGGGGTTCCCCCTCTCCTATAAAAGGCACCCCCTCCTCACTTCTCACTCACACCTCCTCGTGAAGGATCTCTATCTCCCTCTAGAATTTATCCCCCATGTTCTCAGACTAGCGAGATACATGTTCCCGGTGGCTATTCGGCAAGAAGGAGTTGTGCTTACGCCGCATCGCTGGAGCGAGGAGGCGGAGGTTGCTTGGTGCCTCGGACGTGTGTGCGAGCACGGATGCGCCGCTGATTTGCGGCGCTAGGACTCACTACTAGGAAAATTCCTGTTTGTGGCGCACATGGAATGGCCATCCGTGGCGCACTAGCCGTGCGCCACTAGCCTCGCGCTGCGGCTAACTCCTAGCCGTGGCGCACTGCCTAGTGCGCCACGGTTGTGTCGAGATAGGCGTAGCGCACCTGCTAGTGCGCCACGGCTATATGGGCAGGTGCGCTACGCGTTGGATCTTCTGTGGCGCACGTCCCAGTGCGCCACTAAGCTGCTGAGGTGCGCTTTAGACGTAGTGCGCCACAAAAGCTAGGTCATGTGCGCCACAGGTGTTTTTTTTTGTTTTTTTAATTTTAGAGCCAGATTATATATAATACAGATTATATACAATATTACAGGCAGATATACACACACAGATACAAGATATACAATTATATATATAAATACACAATTTAAAAAACAAGATTGAAACAAATACATATAGATAAGTCTCATACATGAATACATAGTATAAGTTACATTGTTTCGATCAAGTTACAAAGTAGTTGGTGACATGCGAATACATGTGTCGATCGAACAAGTTAGAGCTCGCAAGCTCGCCTAGACATCTAAACTAGCTAGACACAAACGCGGGATAAACAACCGAAGAAGATAAGCATGATCACCGCCGCGATGAAGGTGTAGGTCTTCATCCGGTTCCTTGTCCTAACTCCCGCTAGATAGCGCGTGTATCTAGCTTCCGCCTCCTCCATAGTGTTGTACCCTTTGTAGCTATTGCCGCTGAAATGGTGCACCTGTCTCCAACAGTCTTCCCAATCATCGTAGACTCCGGGAACCTGTCCCTGATACACGACGTACCACGTCATCTATAAGTTGACAATAATAATTAACCGATGATTGAAAAAAAACATATATAATTAAAGTCGCATATGAAGATACACTTATAGAAAGTACTCCTAAATCAAAAAGAACAAACTCAAAAAGCATGCCTCATATATAACTAGGTTGTTCGACACAGGAATATGCTACGATGGAACTGTGAGCCAAGTAGGATGCACAAGACCTGGACTTGTGCATACCACAAGGCTCACAATCCCGTCGTAGCACATTCACATATATATTATGCCAAGACATTTCAATCATCGGAATTATTCTCGAAAAAGACCAAAGTAACTCGAAAAGAATGCCTCATATATATATACATAGGTCTTTGGACACAGGAATATGCTACGATGGAACCGTAAGCCAAGTAGGATGCACAATATCTAGACTTGTGCATAACACAAGGCTTACAGTCCCGTCGTAGCACATTCACATATATATAGTGTGCCACGACATTTCAATCATCGGCATTATTCTCGAAAAAAGAGTAAGGAAAAAAAGAAGGATCAAAGTGAGCAAAGGACCAAAGAGTAAGCAAAAAAACAAGCATTGATTGATATATAATAATAATAAGCAAAAGAAGTAAGCGATGATTCATAAACCTAATAAGATAAGTATAGTAGCATGTACACTTGTCCACACACACACAAAGGTCATCTATAGTTTGTAACTACAACTAGGCCAACATCAAGCCTTCTGGCTCGGCTTAGGGAACGGGAGGACGCCTTGTCTCGTCATGAACTTCCTATAGTCACCCTGCATCTCTAGGCAATATTCTATGTCACGGTTATTCGGGATATTTCCTCCGTAGAAGATCCCCCCCCCGAAGTCATGACATCATGAAAGATGATTGCCCCAAACTGCTGCTAGATGCGATACATCTCTTGTCTAATATCTGAATCAGTGATCTTGGCCTTTGCTTCGGCCCACTATTTGAGATGATCCCGCAGCGTAGAATTCTGCTGGTCAAGTAGGAACGCCTTCATGTGATGAAGTGCGTAGTAGGCTTCCTTCTTACTGTTTTCCGGCTGCTTCACGCAGGGGAACTCCGTTACGTGGTTGAAGACGTGCCTGCCAAACTTGACCTTCGTACGCACGAAGGTGGTGCCTTCCGTCGAGGCAAAGCCAGTGAGAGCATCATCTAGAACTTCCTTGATCTTGTCGTAGTTTTTCTTCTTTTCTAGACTCCCCAAGTCGAAATACGTGGCATGGGAATGCTTCGGCGATAAGGAGATGAGCGTGCAGTGTTCATCTCTGCGCAAAAAATTCAAATGGAATGTGTTGGAAAAAGAATGATGATAATCTAATAAAGCCAATCGATGGTGGCGAGTGAATAACGACTTACTCGGGAAAGTAAGGCACGAGAATGTATACCTTTGTCTTGTTCGCCACAAGGATTCTTTCTAGGTACGAGGCCACGATACGTCATTCGGCGGGGGAACCCAAGCAGCCGTCACGCATGTAGTAGGGGTCCACTATAGCGATGCCCGGTGTGTTCTCTCTAATGATCTGCATGGCGAGGCTGAGAGAAAACAGACGGACCATGGTATAGTGCAGCGGGTATAGGTGGAACATATTGAAGATGTCGTCGAACCGCAGGAAGAACAGATCTGCAGGGGCATTGTGGACGAAGCCCAAGCCTGGTGGCACCTTAACCACGAATACCGGGTGCGAGGGATCTTTCTCCAATAGAAGGCGTCTCTCTATCGTCAGCACGCCGTCATGCACACTCTGCAGATCCGAACTGGCGAGCTTCCGCCAATTTTTAGGAAGCATGGGCTCACCCGCCACATGAATCCTCCACATAATACCCTCGGGTCTTGGTGGCCCGTCCCAAAACCCGATCGGATTCGCAGTTGTTGACGCCACCGGCTGGCTCGAGCTGCTAGATTTTCTTTTCCTGCCCTTTTTTCCTTTCGGAGAGCGGGCAGGCACCGCAATCTGAGCACCGGCCGCCCTATGTAGTGTGTCAGGGATTAGAATAAAGGGCCGGTTGGTTGTATCAGCTGGATCTGTAAAGGCTCAAGCTGGAGGCATCTCCTGAGAACCAAACAGACGCTTGGTGATAGTGGCTTTCTCTGTGGGGCCACCAGCTAGGTCTTCGTTGCTAAACTAAGTGTTGAAGAAGTGATCATTCCAGTCTTCGGCCGGATCCTGCGCCATGTGCATATCATCAACATGATCATCCGACCCACCGCGTGGAGGTGACGGCGAGGGCGGTAAGGGGGCCTTGCCACCGCTTGTCGCTGGCATGACAGGCGGTGCTGTTGTCTGTGGCGTGATGGCCCCCTCCGTCCCCAAACGGATCATGCTCTTTGGCCATTGCAAGAATAAGCCGAAGCAAGTTCTGAGGACAGCCGACTCTTCTTCATCCGCTCCTGGGGGTTGAATGGGAGGCTCCGGGTCGTTGCAACCCCTTAGCACCCGACTAATTTTAACCTTGTGCACGCTATCTGGCATCGGCCTTGAGTGGAACGTGCGCTGTAAGGGTTGAAAGATGGTACCCTTGGCAACATCCCTCAGCTCGTTGTTCACGTAGCATAAGAGAGTGCAAGGAACATCCGTTTGCGGAAAACATGTACGGCGTCGTCAGAGATGCCATAAGAGTAATAGATGGCGTGAAAGGCAGTAAAGCAATTTGTTTACCGTGATGGCGTCGAGATCGGCTAATGTCGATGCACCACATACGGCGACGGGCGTGCAAGAGACGGAAGGGCTGCTTGATGGCGCAGTGCTGGCCGCCGGTGTATTCTCCCTACCGACAGGTGCTTGGAGCTCCGGTGCCACCGCGACGATGGCAGGGGGGCACCAACATGTACTCTGGCGCCGCGGTGATGGCAGGGGGAGTCACCAACACTTGCGGCGCCGCGGTGCTAGCGGGAGGAGTCACGAACACGTAGTTCGCCTGATTCATCGGTGCTGCATTGTTCGAGTGGCTGCTGACCATGCTTGGAATCGGGCACGGCCCTACTCGACCACCCGCACTCCAGTTCTCTATTGACTCCACCAAGGTAGGCAGGAAGGACGTGAGGGTGATTGCCAGGTTGTCTTGGACGATCTGCGGGATCCGCGCCACTTGTTCCTTAAGTTCTTGAACCTCACGGTTTTCGTCCTCGCTCCTTCCCGACGGCGCCACATGCGTCCTCGGTGGTGGACCAAAATGATCCACCCAATTCTTACCCCTCGAGGCCGGCCAGACGGCTAGCCGACGACGACTTCTTCGTAACCGGCTCTATTTTCTTGGCCCGGTTCATCGCCCTGTTAAAAGGGTTATCCCAACGGGTGGCCGCCGTCGAACCCTGGGATGAGGAACCCTGGGATCCATGACTAGCAACAATTTCCTCCTCCTGCAGAAGAAGTAACAGTGAATCGTTTAGATCATCGATTAGATTGCAATCGAGTTGATCCGCGGTAATTAGATTATACTACCACAATTTCCTCGAATTCCTTCACCGCAGGATCTGCGGTGAGTTGTTTTGTTTTTGGGTCCACATGGTAACGGGCCTTGATGAAGTTTCGAACCTGGCCGGGTTCGAATTTCGCAAAGGGGTTTTCTATCCCCTTGGATCTATAGTCTTCGTCCTCCTTATTCCATTTGGCCTCCGCGGTTCTGTATCCACCAGATCCGAGATGGTGATGACCTATATTCATCGCCTGCAACACCTTTCCCTGATTACTATTGGCCAGGGATCTTTCGGATTCACACCTCTCCTTGAACTCCCGGAACTGATCTTCGGTGATCTGCGGGTCAATCTTCTGGATCTCCTCGAGACTTTTGCCTTCTTTATAGATATTCTTCTTTATCCGGGTTCTCCAGCTGGCTAGGGAGGTTCTCATCTTTGTGAGGGCGGATTTGTTTACTTCGTTCCCATGATAATTTGTGTTCTGATACTTAGCGGGGAACTTGTATCTTGCGTGCAGCTTCTCGAAGAGGAGTATGTGCAAGTGGCCATTATCTTTATGCCGGAGATTCTCGGTGTTGATCGAGATGGTTGTCCGGGTGATCGCCGCCACTTGCCCACCGTAACCTTTGATGACAAGGGCGGGCTCCAAAGGAACCCCTGATGGGCTCACTTCGGTAATTTCCTCCCTGACGGTGCCGACCGTGTTCGGACGCCGTTCCTTCGGCTTCTTCTTCGGCTTCTTCTTCTTCTTCTTCTTCTTCTTCTTCTTCTTCTTCTTCTTCTTAGGAGGATTGCTACCACTCCCTGTGCCCTCGCCGCCATCAGTGGTTTCATCATCCGCCGTTCCTTCGGCTTCTTCCTCCGCGTCTTACATCTCATCATCCTCGCTCTCCGAAGGATGGTATTCTTCATCGTCTTCTAGCCGCTGGGCCGCCTCCCAGAATGTCAATTGTTTATTCGGAGGTCTGAGTTCTCCTTCAGCGCTGATGCGCTTAGAACATCCAGCCTCGTCATTGTCACACATCTTTGCACTAATAAAAAACAAATAATTGGTTAAATGCACGGAAAAATCCGGCATGACCTTTGCTAATTTTCTTAAACTAGGAGTGCCCGATTTCTGCCGAAACGGAAGTTAATCAACATTCCGGCAAAAATCGGGACTCATTTCATACAAGAACCTACATACACGACATAATAAAGTGCTGCATATACAAGCACAAGCACAATTTCAAGTGCTACAATTTTATCACCACAAATCAGTACTACTAGACCATCACCAGCAAGAAAACCAGTACTAAAACCATCACCAGGATCAGTACTAACACCATACAACATAACTAGGATTTCAGCATGAGCATTTCATCAGTATATACACATTGTTTCATCATTATATACATCATAACTAGGATTTCAGTAGGAGCATTTCATCATTATATACACATTGTTTCATCATAACTAGCATTGCAGTAACAATATAAGATGCACTGCATCCCAGTGTCAGTGATTGACAATGTCTCTGTTTGGTAGAGTCTTGACACTCTGTTAGGTGGAGGAGTAGTAGTACTGGTACTCTGGTAGGGTAACTAGGGTCTGTAGTATATATTGTTCAGGTGTTTGTTTAGGAGATGTTAGCTGGCTGGAACAGGACACTTGAACAAAATAAGGGGCTTGCAAAAGCAAGTACCAGCTCAACATCAACACCATAACATGTCTCTATCAGCTGTTCAGAAGCAGCTGGCTCTGCATTAGATTAACAACTGGAGCCATCACTTGAACAAATGGAGCCATCACTTGAACAAATGGAGCCATCAGCATCAGATTAACAACTCATTTGACAGCAAAGTTTATTTATACAAGGGAGACCTCTGGCTCTGCATACATGGCCAGGATGCCATATTCCAAGATGACATGTGATGCTGTTTATTCGACTTATTGATGCTCACATGGAGATAGAATATTGGAGTTCTTAATATGAAAGTGCCAACATGCTCAACTCGTTTATCCAGTGCATATGAAAATGTATATGGGCATGCATATAACATGGTTGTTTTGTGAAAATATAAATAACATGGTTTTGCTTCAGGCTGTCGGACAGAGAACATTCAGTAATGAGGGCTCTGTTCTTCAACAAAGAATGCATATCACCATTCATGAAGTACACCCTCTATTTGATACATTAAAAGTAGTATATGTTTGATACACAATGGATTCGTCTCTTATCATTTATCAATAACTTGCAGCTCTAAACCCTAATTCCCAAATACAACAAGAGGCTGCAGCCCCAAGATTGTTCCTCCCACAGGAGCCCCAAAGTAGTATATGAACAACTTGTATTTCAGTCAACTACACTATTATAACTACTTTAAATTGAAATACACAAACCAGAGCTTCTCTAGGGCATAACACCTGAACAACTTGTATTTCAGTCAACAAGAGGCTGCATCGAGAATATCTTCAAAGTTGAGCAGGATCTAAGGATCAACAATAACTTGGAGGCATAGTTTAATTGTTTACACCAGAGCTTCTCTAGGGCAAAGCAAATAGGCACTTTCATCTGTTCATTGCAGGATCTAAGGAACCGTGTGGGCAGGGAGAGAGGGAGAGAGGGGAGGCTCACCTCCTCTGAGACGAGGACGACGACGAGCACGTGGGAGAGGCGGCGGCCTCCTCCTCCTCAGCCTCGAGCGGCGGCGGCCTCCTCCTCCTCGAGCGGCGACGACCTTCTCCTCCACGGATCGGCAGCGACGCGGGCCTCCTCCTCCTCGAGCGGCGCGATCCTCCTCCTCCACAAGCGGCGCGGACCTCCTCCTCCTCCACGGATCGGCAACGGCGCGGGCCTCCTCCTCCTCGAGAGCGCAGCGCGGCGGGGCTCGATGTGTGGTGTCTGTGAGATGGGGATGAGAGAGGCGGACGTGGCGCGCGCGGTTGACTAGTCCAACCCACATAGGCGTAGCTCACCCACCGTACCGCACTTGGCCATGGTGCGCTACGGCTATGTGGGTTGGACTATCAGATAAGAGGGCGGCCACCCCACTAGTTAACACTAGCACTGTCTTATCCCACTGGTTCTTCCCACTGCTCTATTCTAAACTTGTGAGCACCCAGGTTCGAATGCTGGTGCCCCACTTTTTTATTTTTATTTTAAAAATACTTTTAAATGTTCCAAAAACTGCCCAAAAGTGGTGATATATGCCATAGAAGTTTTGTTTTGTTTTTAAAATACTTTTAAATATTCCAAAAATGCCCAAAAGTGATAATATATGTCATAAAAGTGGTACAAATATGATTCAAAGTATAACTAAATTTCATAATAATTTGTCCATGAATATTACAATCTTTTTCGACCACGCGTTTTACAATATTTTTTGAGCTAGCGTTTTACAATCTTTTTTCCCTTCTTTGTCGCGGTTGAATAATTTAGCCCTGGCACTTTAATGTTTCTTCTTTCGAACGAGCTACCTTTTTTGGGTAGGGTTGTCCTTTTTCTTCTTGTGATGTATGTTGCTGCATCGCAGTCGTCGTCATCTTCAATCTTTGGATCGCCGTACTGTTCGAAGTCTTGCTCGTTGGCGACTCCATCCATTCCGATGATGTTTCTTTTTCCTCTCCTCACGACAACACGGCTAGGCTTTGTCCGGTCGGTAATGAAAAAACATTGGTCCACTTTGGTAGCCAGTACCCACGGTTCATTTTTCGCGGCCACGTTCGCACCGGCGGCCTTGGATTTGGCTGCTTCGGGTATAACCATGGTTGTGAAATACCGGTCTTCTCTTTCGACGCTCTTTGTCCATCTTACACGGAACATCGGCACCTTTTCTCCAAAGTAGTCGAGCTCCCAGATCTCCTCGATTCTTCCGTAGAATCTTTCCTTCACGTTGTCATCGGTGTAGAATTCCGACGTTACGCCTGAGTTCTGATAATCACTTTTCGAGGTGCTTTGTTCGCTTTCTTGTATCGACTCACGCCGCACACTGTACATGTGGTTTTCTCCGCGTCCTCGCCCCAATAAATGATGCAATCGTTGATGCATACGTGATATCTAACGTGCGGTAGATCGAGAGGACAGACGATTTTCTTGGCGTCCTCGATACTAGTTGGACATGTGTTCCCCTTCGGGAGACGATCGTGCCAGAATGCCATCATATCGTCGAAGATTGCGTCGCTCAATTTGTGTTTTGCCTTCATCTCCATAGCCTTGAGTGTGAGATTCAACCGGGTATCATCAGGCTTGCATCCTTCATACAATGGAGTAACCGCGTCTTTCTCAAGTTGCGCAAGCTTGGCTTTCTCTCTAGCGGCAGCCCTGGCGTTACTCGTCTGCTTGAGAAGCAGCTCTTGCACATAAGGGTCCCGCACCCAGCCTGACGTTGTTCCATCGTCGTCTCCTCCTCCGGCATCTAGATCATCATCATCCTGGTCTGCTTCCGCACCTTCACCATCTCCAGGAGACTCTTCATCATCTCGCCCGTTCTCGCCGTGATGATGATCATCCTCATGTTGCCTACCTTCACCGTCTCCATCGTCTTCGTCATCGCTTATCCAACGAGTGTATCCATCCATGAAACCATGGCGGAGAAGGTGTGCCTACAGATTCCCGGAATCTGGGTCGATCACCCAGTTGAGTTTGCATCTTCTGCACAAACATCTTATCTCCGCCTTGTTATTTTGTATCATGTCGGCCGTCGCACATTTCAAAAATCTAGCCACAATGTCTTCGCTCATTATGAGCACCATTTTGACTGCACGGTGTACACGATATAATTAGAAGTCTATTAGAACCACATAATCAATGCATGCATGCAATGGTCGATAGAAAATTTCGGTATGACCTATCCTAAAATTAGGACCTTTGCGAGATGCCAAAGTCTTGCCAAAATGGAAATGAATCAACATTTTGGCAAAACAAATGGCAACTTGTTCACGTACAAACACAAGAGAGAGAGAGACCGATCCATACACACATGAACATATCATTATCCTCTCCATACACACATGCATGAGCATCATCGATACTCTCCATATACACACATATGACCATCGATCCTCTCATACACACATTGTCACATCCCAAGATTTTCCAAATCTTGAAATGTGAAAATAACTGAATAAAATAAAACTTTGTTTGATTTTCAGGGCCAGAAGAAACTTTTTGAATTTAAATGGAACCTCAAACCCATTTGAATCAAATGAATCCTAAAGAGATTTAAAAAGATAAACTTTTATTAAAGGAAAATAAAAATATTTAAAATACTATTTTGGATCTCTTAATAAAAGATTTGGTATTCAAAAGAAAAGATGGATTTATAAATAAATATTATTTTACAGAACCAAATTAAAACCTTGGCCAAACCTTTAAACATTTTGTTTTGGAATGAAAATAACAAGGGTTTTATTTAAATAAATTAATAAGGATTTGATATCCAACTTTGTTTAAATAAAAGGCTTTATCATTTTAATTAAAATATCAAACTTATTAAACTATTTTAAATAAGTTTTCCAAGTATTTTACTTTCTTAAATAAAACCTACTAAAGTGTTTTAGCTTTATTTTAGATTTCAAAATAAATATCTCAATAAAACAAATCTTATTTGATTTAATAATGAAAGCCTATTTTATTTAATGGACTCTAAAATAAAATGTTATTTTGTTTTAAAACAAGATTTCCAAATGAATTGTATTTTCAAATAAAACCTACTGATTTGGTTTTGAAAATATTTAAGTTTTAAATGAAGATTTTATTAATAAAATCAAACCTTATTTGATTAATAAACCTTGGCCATTTTAATTAAACTAATATTGGACCCTTTAACAAAAATGTTATTTTGTTTTAAACAATCTCCAAGTATTCTTTATTTACAAATGATACCTACTGGTTTTGTTTGGGAAAATATTTTGGAATTTAAATGGAGTTTTATTAAATAAATCATATCATATTTGATTAAATAACTATGATCTATTTTATATTAAATAGATCCTAAAAGGAATGAAAATATTATTTTATTTTGGAGTATTGGATTATGTTGGTGAACAGGACCAAAAACACAAATGCAAAGTTTAATGATTGTTTGAATTGTTGAATTATTGAATGTTTGAATAATTGTTTGAAATAACAAAACAGGAAATAGAAATAGAAAAGAAAAAAGAATCAGACAGAAAAAATAAATAAGAAAACAGACCCAACCCACTACCCCGGCCCAAACAACCCATCTAGCCCAACTCCCCTCCCCGAACCGTTTTCTTTTCCACTCAGAACCGCACCCACCCAGCAACCGACAAGTGGACCCCGTTCCTTTCCCCTTTCCCACTGACCGCTGGACCCCTTTCCACTGTTCTCCTTCTCCACCCCGCGACTGCTTCTTCCTCCTCTCGTCGCCGTTGCCAGCATTGAATCGCGGCATCAATACGCCTTAACGCGACGATCTTTACTCGCAGTGATCGCACACCTTAAAGCGCCAGCCTCCCCTCTTATGTTTCCCCCAGACGCCCCTCCTCGACACGCCTCCAGGCCGCCACAATCTCTCCTCGACTCCCTCTGCCTCCGACGACCCCTCTCGCCAATTCCGGCCAGCACACGCTCCCTTCCGCCCCCCTGAGCACACGAGCATGCTCACCATACACTGGCGCATCCGCCTGTGCCCTTTGTACGACCGCGGGCGCTCCAGAGTGTCGGCAACGACAACCTCCAGCACCGCCGCCGTCTGCCTCCGCTCCGACGAGTCCCACCGGTGAGACCAGACCACCCCTTCACCTCTCGTTCAAGCACACAGATTTGCCTTGATCCCGCGCACCTAATCGTGCCTCTCCTTTGCCTTAGCGCGGTCCTAAGCGACGCCAACAGCGACAACCCGACAGCACCGCCGCCCGCAGCAACTCCGGCGAGGAATCACGGCTGAACCAGTGCGCCCCTCGACGGACAAGTGCCACGTTGAGCATCAGCGAGCGTCAGCGAATCCGGTGAGCATCTCCACACCCTCCTTTGCTTCCTGTACCACCGGCGCCGCCATCGTCTGGTCGCTCCGCCGCCAGCAGCCGCTGCAGCGCCACCCGTCTATGGTCGAGCACCCCACAGCCGTTAGATCTAGATCGGACGCACTGGACAGAATCACTTAACGCGAAGAGGTATGTCCTCTGGACCGCACGATTTGAGTTAGATCCAACGCCTCTCGACGCTTGATCCAACCGAAACGGTATCAGCGAGTAGGATTAGGACACGTGTCTGTTATTCTGTTTAAAACAGAATTTGAAAACAGAAACTTTTGCAAACTTCAAACCCTTGTATCTTTGGATCCACACGTCCAAATTTTGCAAATTTTATATCAATGAATTCAGGAGAACAAGCCCTAGCCAACCCTACCCTTAGTTTAGCAAATAGTATTTGATAGATTGTTTCATTTTGCAGATTCTTTTGTGTGCTTGCTAACATTAGAAAAATCATTTAAAAATGAATTTTGAGATCAAACCTTTGCCAATTGGGTTGTTGTGACCTTACTGACCCTAGGAACCAACCCATGGTTTGGAAAATGAATTTGGAAAAGTTTGGAATGGATTAATTAGTTTAGTCCATTTCTAGCTAAATAAAATTGTTGATTTTATTATAAAAATGTTTATGGAAAGAAAACTTTGAGAAAATAGTTTGGACCAAACCTACTGACCCAAAAACACCAAGCTTTGCAATAGCAACTCATTTGGTGAACCCTATAGGCTAATGCCTTAGTAAAAATATTTCTACACCACATAAAATAACACTTTGTTTTGAAAATGGTTTTAAAGTGAAACCTTTTGCAAATGACTTGGCCACTTTAGAAAATGACCATTAGATGTACCCAAATGTCTATGACCCACTAGGAACCACTTTTTCAAACAAAACAAATCTTGGCATGCTTGCATGCATTTCTTTGACTTTGTTATTTATGTGTGTTGTTTTGCTTGATTGGTAGATTGAGTTTGTGCCTTGCTTGATTGATTTGTAGTGACTTGAAGAGTGTGATTGTTGCAAAGATCAAGAAGTGAACCTATACCCTACCAAAAAGGCAAGTGATGCTTCATTTCTTTTGTCCCATTACTTTCTCTATGCATTAGTGATTTTGCTAAGTAAAACTTGCATGGATTTTGCTAAGTATAGATCTTGCTATGGGAAAATCTAGAAGATGAATCCTTAGTAGGATTTTACTAAGTTAGAGATTCTTACTACTACTAAGCTTAGCCTAGCTAATAGAAAACATGGGTGGAAAATATATTCACACTATGGAAAAATATTCTAAGTCTGAGGACTTAAGTTTTGTTTAATAAAACAACAAAGTTAATGTATCACCTGGGTGGAAATGGAAGGATTGGGTTATGTTGAGTGGTTACACAAGACCATGGACCTGGCTTGTGTATCTCACTTGTGGATGGCCACCCAGGAAACAAAGAGATTTGAGATGTCAAATGTTGAGAAGCTTCAAGTGCAACCACTTGGCAATATGGGCTCTGCCATGATCATATAGGTTGCAAGAACTTAGCCATATGGACAGTGGGTGGTAGTGTTTGATAGGTTGGAACGCGTCCATATTGGTCTAAGGGAAGGCTTCTGAAAGATTTTGTCTTGGGAAACCAAGTCTTGTGGGTAAAGTGCACCACCTCTGCAGAGTGTAAAATCTAAGTACTTAGCCATGTCCCTGGTAAGGACAATTTGAGCATCAAGACATGGAAGCAATCAAGAATCTCATCATTCAAATTTCTAAATTAAAATCTTGTGGTTTGAACAAGGGTTGTTTGAATTCTTCAATCATTGATGGAGAGATGGCTTGGTACAAGGATCTTGAAATCTTTGATTGAGAAAATGATTTTTCCAAGCAAAAACTTAGTATTTTCAAAATGATAAGAAAAATCTATTTTGAGCAATGCAAGCCTCAACTCCACTTAGCCAAATGCATATAGATGATAGTTTCCACTATACTACCATAGTATCACTTGCCAATACAATTCAAATGTATTGACCCTTTGTGGCTGTAACTTGTATGTTGCAGGTTTGATTGTCTTAGTGAAGATTGATTGTTTAGGATTACAAAGTCTACAACCAACATCTGCCTGTGGCACTTTGAAGATGAAGGACCCATGACTATATTTATTCCGCTGCAATGTAATGTTATAGCCTAATGAGCTATGTTTGATGTAATAAAATTATGTTATTCCTGGATATAAAGTTATATTATGACCCTTGTTTCTTGATATTACATCTAAACTGTGGATGCTAGCTATTGATCTAGGGACTAGCATTGTAAACACATGAGGGATCAATCTTATTAGGTTGGGACCCCTACACACATCATGTGCATCGATCGATCATCTACATACATATGAGCATATCATCCATATACACATGAACACATCCTTACATGGACAACTTACCGAGATGAGAGACCAATCGCGAGAAAGATGGAAAGGAGAGGTGCGCGCGAGACCGGAGAAGGAGATGAGAGACCGGAGACCTTCCTCTATTACTTATGTAACATCCAAGGCAAGTTCTACATGCTAAAAATGGTGAATGGGTGGAGAAATTGAGGTGGGAAGGAGAAGATCCCGACTAGATCTAAGGAGGAAGAAGAAGGGGAAAGTGAAGTGTGGGGTGGTGGATGATCACACATGTGCACATAAAGTGGAGCTGCCAAAAAATCGCCACATCCGTGGCACACTCGGCCCAAGTGCGCCACAGGGATTAGTAACATCCATGGCGCACATGCCATAGTGCGCCAAGGATGTGTCTGGCCGTTTTATAGCACAGAGGGGCATGCGCTTAGGCGTAGCGCACCCCCAACATGCGCCACGGATAACACCAACAGGCGTAGCGCACCTACCCTACCTGCGCTACGGATGTCTGGCGTGCGGCCAACAGGGCCCTGGCCCACACATATCTGTGGCACACTATGGTCATGTGCGCCACGGTTGTTCTAGTTACTAGTAGGGCACTGCCCATAGGTGAGCCACGCCTGTTTTAGCCGTGGGGCACTTCAACCATGTGAACCACAGATGTGCTGATTACCTATAGCCATTTTCCTAGTAGTGACTTCCTCTCGATCTTGAGATTGGCAAGAGCTCGTCTACATCAACCATGAGTTTAAGTCGTTAAGCTTTGTCGGTCTTCAAGGGTATGTTCTCTACGGATATACATCCACCCATTGTTTGTGTCTAGTAGATAGATCTTGGTACATAGTTGTTCCCATCGTAGGAAATTTTTTGTTTTCTATGCTGTGAACCCTACAGTGGTATCAGAGCTGGATCTATGCGTAGATGCTTTACACGGGTAGTACACATATGAGTATGTGGGCGATGATGATCATGTTTTTGCTTCTTAGTTGTAATTTTGGATATTGGTGGCATAGTGGGATGAAGCGGCTCGGACAAAAATTTGGTTATCCTTGTTGCTAGCGGGTGTCTGTCTCTCCTACTATAGTCAATATCTATTTTGCAACGAGTTGTCAAAAATTTGGTTATCCTTGTTGTGGTTCATGTTCGTAGGTAAGAACAGTTCTATCTTAGAAAGCCCTAAGCCACATAAAACTTGCAATGGATAAATTAGAGGCATCTAGTTTAGATTGTTGTTGGGCTAGTGTTATGATATGGTGATGTTGTAAGTAGAAGTATGAGATGATACTCTTACAACACACACAACGTGTAAGTCCCATAGACCGTGGCCTTACACATAAAGGTATGATAGTGATCATACCACGATGCACATGATAGAGATCATATGTGGTAACCATATCATTTCACTTATAAACATATGATGTTTGATAGCATCTTATATTGCTTGTTTGGTGTTTTATTAGCATAATAAGATGATACCTCAATTAAATATCAAGATAAGAATGTGTTCTTCCTTTAGTATGCATCGATTATGTTTTCGTCGCTCCAAGACATCAAGTGATGATCGGGTCTTCTTGGATCCACGACCATATTTCGGGTGTAAGACAGTTACACACGCGAATACTAAGGTTCTTACTTGGTGAGCCTAGCATGTACAGACATGGCCTCGGAACACAGACCGAAAGGTTAAGCATGAGTCATATAGTAGATATGATGCCCATTTGATACTGGCCTTTGAAGCTACACCGACTCACATGATGATCCGACTTGGTGTAGTGGATTTGGTTCATGTAATCACCAAAAAGGGATGAGGGATGTCGTTTTTGAGTGGGAGTTCATTCGTAATGTGGATTAGTTGAACTCAATCTATCATAAACTTAGTCTAAACTTTACAAATTCTGTTGTAGATGGCATCACCTGCTTTTAATTTCAATGTGTTCATGGAGAAAGAGAAACTTGCAACGAACGGTAGCAACTTTACTGAATGGGCCATGAATTTGAGGATTCTCCTCTCTGCTGCATAAAAGCAATATGTGCTAGAAGCGCTGCTAGGCCCCCCACCTTTTGATGATGCCCCTGACAAGGATAAGAATGTCTATCAGACTCGTCAGGAGGACCACAACTTAGTTCATTGCGGCATATTGTATGGGCTAGAGCTAGAACTTCGAAAGCGTTTCAAAAACGGCAATGCATTTGATACAATGGGTGAGTTGAAAATGATTTTCGACACACATGCTGCTGTAGAGAGCTATAATGCTTCAGAAAAGTTCTTCTGCATGATGGAAGAGCACAGCTCCGTAAGTGAGCATGTACTCAAGATGTAGGGTTACACCGATAAGCTTGTGTCCTTGGGAATAACGATTCCCATTGACTTAGGCATCCATCGTGTTCTGAAGTCTCTAACACCTAGCTATAAGAGCTTTGTGATGAACTATAATATGCAAGGCATGAAGAAGTCTCTCCCTGAGCTTCTGTCAATGCTGAAAACTGCAGAAGTGGAGATCAAGAAGGAACATCAAGTGTTGATGATCAATAAGAACACTGGTTTCAAGAAAGACAAGAAGGGTAAACGGAAGGGAAGTAAGGGCGGCAAGCCGGTTGCCGTGCCTGAAAAGAAACCCCGAGTTCGACCTTAGTCTGATACCGAGTGCTACTATTGTAAGGGGACCGGCCACTGGAAGCGCAACTGCCCCAAGTATTTGGCAGACAAGAAGGCCAGCAAGGCAAACAAAGGTATACATGATATACATGTTATTGATGTGTACTTGACTAGTGCTCGCAGTAGAACCTAGGTATTTGATACCGGTTCAGTTGCTATTATTTTTAACTCGAATCAGGGGCTACGGAACAAGCGACCGCTAGAAAGGGGTGAGGTCAAGATGCATGTCGGCAATGGATCAAGCGTTGATGTGATCGCCGTCGGAACGCTACCTCTCCACTTGCCGTCGGGATTAGTAATAAACTTGAATAATTGTTATCTGGTGCCAGCACTGAGCATGAACATTGTATCTAGATCGTGTTTGATGCGAAGTGGTTATTCATTTAAATCCGAGAACAATGGTTGTTCTATTTATATGAATGAAATCTTTTATGGTCATGCACCGATGATGAATGGTTTATTTCTATTGGATCTTGATAATATTGTTACACATATTCACAATGTTGATGCTAAAAGGATTAAACTTAATGATGATATATCTGCATATATGTGGCACTGCCGTGTAGGTCATATTGGCATTAAACGCATGAAGAAGCTCCATTCGGAGGACATTTGGACTCACTTGATTTTGAATCATTTGATACATGTGAGCCATGCCTTATAGGCAAGATGACTAGAATGCCATTTTCCGGTTCAATGGAACGGGCGACAGATTTATTGGAAATCATACATTCTGATGTATGTGGTCCAATGAGTGTGTCGGCGCGAGGTGGATATCATTATTTTGTTACTTTCACGAATGATTTGAGTAGATACGGTTATATCTACTTGATGAAACACAAGTCTAAAACCTTTGAAAAGTTCAAGGAATTTCAGAATGAAGTGGAAAATCATCGTAATAGAAAGATCAAATTTCTATGGTCCGACCGTGGAGGTGAGTATCTAAGTTACGAGTTTAGCACTCACATGAAAGGGTGTGGAATTGTTTCACAACTCACACCTACCGGAACACCACAGCGAAATGGTGTGTCGGAATGTTGTAATCGTACTTTATTGGATATGGTTCGATCTATGATCTCTCTGACGGACTTGCCGTTGTCATTTTGGGGTCATGCACTAGAAACCGCTGCATTCACTTTAAATCGGGCACCATCTAAATCCATTGAAAAGACACCGTATGAATTGTGGTTTGGAAACAAACCTAAGCTGTCATTTCTTAAAGTTTGGGGATGCGATGTTTATGTGAAGAAACTTCAACCGGATAAACTCGAACCCAAAGCGGAAAAATGCATCTTCATAGGATATCCTAAGGAAACTATTGGGTATTCATTCTATCACAGATCCAAGGGCAAGGTTTTTGTTGCCAAGAATGGATCCTTTCTAGAGAAAGAGTTTCTTGTGAAAGGTGTGAGTAGTCGGAAGGTAGAACTCGAAGAGGTTATTGAATCTTCTCTTCAAAGTATGGCGAGTAGCACATCGCTGGAAGTCGTTCCGGAGTTGGCTTCAGCAGTTGAAGAGGTAACTAATGATAATGATCATGAAACTCCGAAAGAGAGTGCTACCGAACCTCGCAGGTCTAGCAGGACGCGTGCAGCTCCCGAGCTATACGGAAACCCTGTTATGAATTTCATGGTTGATGAAATTGATGACCCTGCGACGTATGAAGAAGCGATGATGAGCCCGGAATCCAACAAATGGTTAGAAGCCATGAAATCCGAGATTGAATCAATGTATGAAAATCAAGTTTGGAACTTGGTGGACTTACCTCATGACCGAAAGGCCGTGGAGAATAAATTAATTTTCAAAAGGAAAACTGATGCTGATGGTAATGTGACCGTCTATAAAGCTCGACTTGTCGCAAAGGGGTTTCGACAAATTCAAGGAGTTGACTATGATGAGACATTCTCTCCTGTAGCGATGCTAAAGTCAGTTAGGATTATGTTAGCAATTGCTGCATATTTCGATTATGAGATATGGCAGATGGATGTCAAAACCGCGTTCCTCAAGGGCAATATTGAAGAAGAGTGGTATATGATACAACCAAAGGGTTTTGTTGATCCTAAGGATGCTAACAAGGTGTGCAAACTTTAGCGATCCATCTATGGACTGAAGCAAGCATCACGAAGTTGGAATCTCCGCTTTGATGAGGTGATCAAAGAGTTTGGATTTTTCCAAACTTATGGAGAAGCTTGTATTTACAAGTGAGTGGGAGCAATGTGGAATTTTTGATATTATATGTGGATGACATATTATTGATTGGAAATGATATAGATCTTTAAAACAGTGTTAAAAGTTATCTAAACAACAAATTTTCAATGAAGGACCTATGTGAAGCGTCATACATATTAGGCATAAAGACCTATAGAGATATATCTAGGCACCTTATAGGGCTATCACAAAGTACATACCTTAATAAGATTTTAAAGAAGTTTAAAATGGACGGAAGTAAGAAGGGGTTCTTACCTATGTTACAAGGCAAGACATTGAGTAAGACTCAAAGTCCGGCTATGGCGGAAGAAAGAGAGACAATGGACAAAGTCCCCTATGCTTCAGCCATAGACTCTATAATGTACGCCATGCTATGTACAAGACCAGATGTGGCACATGCTATTAGTTTGACTAGTAGGTACCAATCGGATCCAGGTTCGGAGCACTAGATAGCGGGTAAGAATATCCTTAAGTACTTGCGAAGAACTAAGGATATGTTTCTTGTGTACGAAGGTGAAGAAGAGCTCGTCGCTAAGTGTTATGTTGACGCAAGCTTTGACACCGATCCGGATGACTCTAAGTCTCAATCCGGATACATATTTCTCATGAATGGCGGAGCGGTTAGTTGGAGGAGTTCCAAACAACCTGTGGTGGCACGATCAACAATGGAGGCCGAATATGTTGCTGCTTCGAAAACGACTCAGGAAGCGGTTTGGATGAAGGAGTTCATATCCTAACTAGGTGTGGTTTCAAGCGCGTTGGACCCAATTGTGATCTATTGTGACAACAATGGTGCCATTGCCAATGCCAAAGAACCAAGGTCTCACAATAATTCCAAGCATATTAAGCACCGGTTTCACTCCATCCGCGAGCATGTCAAGGATGGAGATATAAAGATTTGTAAAGTACACACAGATCCCAATGTAGCAGATCAGTTGACTAAAACTCTCCCTAGAGCAAAACATGATAAACACCAGAACCCCATGGGTGTTAGATTCATTACTATGTAACTAGATTATTGTCTCTAGTGCAAGTGGGAGACTGCATGGAATCTGCCCTGAGAGGCAATAATAAAGTGTTTATTATGTGTATTCCAAGTATATGATAGATGTTTATTTTGCATGCTATAATTGTATTAATACGGAAACGTTAATACATGTTTGTTTAATAAACAAACAGAAAGTTCCTAGTTATGCCTCTCTCATAAACTAGCTCGTTGATTAACAAGATGATCAAGGTTTCCTGATCATGGACATTGGATGTTGTTCATAACGAGATCACAACATTAGTGTAATGGTGTGATGAACATTCATCCGAAGTATAGCATTACGATCAAAGTCATTAAGTTTATATTGCTATAGCAACTTACGAAGTGATCCTAATCCTTAGACCATGCGATCATGTCAATCACTAACACCGGAAGAGTTTCTTGATAACATCAAACGTCACACCATAACAGGGTGATTATAAAGATGGGTTCAGAACTAATAAAGTGTTATGTTGAGGCCCATGGATCGAGAGTGGAATTTGTTCATCCCGATGACGGATAGATATACTCTGGGCCCTCTCGGTGATATCACATTGGTTAGCTTGTAAGCAAGTGATTTGATCACTAGAATGTTATATCACGGGAACAAGAAAAGAGTGCATGTCAGTAACAAGATCAAACTAGGTATGTAGATACCGATGATCGAATCCCGGACATGTAATATATCGTGAAACAAAGGGATTAAGATACTAGCATAAAATGTTCCGACGATCAAAAGAAAGTCATCGTTGAATGTGTGGGAGTCAGTATGGGTCTCCAGATCCCGCTTCTGATTATTGATCTGAGAGGGGTCTCGATCATGTTCGCATTATTCACGAACCGTAGGGTGACACACTTAAGAGACACCAACATCCAATTGGAGCAAAAGTTTCATGCCGGAAAGAATAACAAGCGCATGAATTTATTTCACTAGATACCGAAACAGGTTTTCGGGTGAAATTGCAGAAAGTGTTTTTGCATGTCAAATGAAATACTAGCAAGGGGTTATATGTGAATGTTTGTCATTAAAGTAATTGACAAAATTCTGAATAAATAAAAGGAGTTTTATTTAATGAGAGTTTGCATTAAATTTGGTGGAAATTTAATAGCAATTTTGAGTGGGATTTTGAGTGGAGGAAATTGAAAGTATTTTTGTGAGTGGAGTGTCCACCCAAATGAATGAGGGGAGGGCAAGGGGGCAGCCCCATGCGCCGGCCACCCCCTTGGGGTTCCCGCCTCACCTATAAAAGGCACCCCCTCCTCACTTCTCACTCACACCTCCTCGTGAAGGATCTCTCTCCCCTCTAGAATTTATCCCCATGGCCTAGGACTAGTGAGATACATGTTCCTAGTGGATATTCAGCAAGAAAGAGTTGTGCTTCCGCTGCATCGCTGGAGCGAGGAGGCGGAGGTTGCTCGGTGCCTCGGACGTGTGTGCGAGCACGGATGCGCTGCTGATTTCCGGCGCTAGGACTTCCTCTCGAGCTTGATATCGACAAGAGATCGTCTACATCAACCACGAATTTAACTCGTTAAGCTTTGTTGGTCTTCAAGGGTATGTTCTCTACGGATATACATCCACCCGTTGTTTGTGTCTAGTAGATAGATCTTGGCACATAGTTGTTCCCATCGTAGGAGTTTTTTTGTTTTCTATGTTGCGAACCCTACAATATCACAGGAACAAGAAAAGAGTACATGTCAGTAACAAGATCAAACTAGGAATGGATATACCGATGATCGAATCTCGAACATGTAATATATCGCTAAACAAAGGGATTAAGATACTAGCGTAAAAGGTTCTCACGATCACAAGAAAGTCATCGTTGAATGTGTGGGAGTTAGTATGGATCTCTAGGTCCCGCTTCTGATTATTGATTTGAGAGGAGTCTTGATCATGTCCGCATTATTCGCGAACCGTAGGGTGACACACTTAAGAGACACCGACACCATTTGGAGAAAATAGTTTCATGCTGAAAAGAATAATAAGCGCAGGAATTTATTTCACTAGATACCGAAACTGGTTTTGGGTGCAATTGCAGAAAGTGTTTCTGCATGTGAAATGAAATACTAGGAAGGGGTTATATGTGAATGTTTGTCATTAAAGTAATTGTCAAAATTCTGAATAAATAAAATGAGTTTTATTTAATGAGAGTTTGCATTAAATTTGGTGGAAATTTATTGGGAATTTGAGTGGGTTTTTGAGTGGAGAAAATTGAAGGGGCATTTTGTGAGTGGAGTGTCCACCCACATGAATGAAGGAGGGGAGGGGAGGGGACAACCCTCCATGGCCAGCGCCACCCCCTTGGGGTTCCCCCCTCCTCCTATAAAATGAGCCCCCCTCCTCACTTCTCACTCACACTTCCTCGTGAAGGATCTCTCTCCCCACTACTGGAAAAACCATCTTCGGTTCGACGTGAACAAGGACAGCAGTCCCGGCCTGGCACAGCCCGCGACTAGTGGGAGCACTAGTCCCGGGCCATGAGGCCTCTAACGGCTAGAAACGGCCGTAGTCACTAGTCCCGGGCCGGACCAGGTCATTAGTCCCGGTCTGTAATATGGCCCGGGACTAATAACCTGGAGCAGGCCAGCTGGTCCTTTCGTGGACTATTAGTCCCGGGTCATATCATGGCCCAGGACTAGTTGTCCACCACTATATATTCTGCTTCCTGTCCTGCTGCCCTAAAGCATATGGTGGCCATTTTTCTCAAATAAGCAAGAGAGTTCATGCCATTTTTTTCTCAAGATTTGTCAAGATTTAGTTTGCAACATCTAAATCCAAAGCTTTAAAAGGTTAGAACTTCATTCTTTCATCTCTTATTGCTACTTTAGCTCTATAATGATCTAGAAGTATAGATATATGGATCAATGCATGCATGCTCTAGAAGTAGCTAGAAGGATTTTGATATATATGTGTAACAAATTTTGATTAGGCACATAGTTATTGAAAATTGAAATGTGTAATTTTAGAGTTTCAGAGCTTAGAATGGAATGAGGTTTTCACTGATAGAACAATAATAAAAAACTCCACATTTGTCATGTTGGTTGTTTACTCCAATTCACAAATTGGTGCATGTAAATTTTTCAAAATTCAAAATTAATGCTCTAGAAGCTCTCAATATAACTTGTAATAATTTGATCATGTTGTGTAATGGTTTTTGATATACTTTTACTATAATGCAGATGGTCCGGGAATGGATGTACGGTACTGACCGACGCTCTGGTGAGTTCATTAATGGCGTGCATGAATTCATCCGTGTTGCTGATGCAAACAAGCGCAATGGTTTTGTATTCTGTCCATGTAATGGATGTAGGAATCAGAAGGATTACTCTGACTCAAAAACCCTTCACAACCACCTGTTGAAGTCCGTCTTCATTCCCAGTTATAATTGTTGGACCAAGCACAGAGAGAGATGGGTTATAATGGAAGACAATGAAGAAGAGGAGGAGGATGAAAACTATCATGGTTTCCCTGAGTACGGAGATACTTCCATGGGGGATGCTGAAGGGGAGGATGAAGAAGAGACACATGATGAACCCGTTGATGATCTTGGTTGGACCATTGCCGATGCACGAAGAGATTGTGAAACTGAAAAGGATAGGGAGAAGTTCAATCACATGTTAGAGGATCACAAAAAGTTGTTGTACCCAAATTGCGAAAATGGTCTGAAAAAGCTGGGCAGCACACTGGAATTGCTGCGATGGAAGGCTGAGTGTGCTATACCTGACTCCTCATTTGAAAAGTTGCTGAAAATGATGAAGAATATGCTTCCAAAAGATAATGTATTGCCCGCTAGTACATACGAAGCAAAGAAGGTTGTCTTCCCTCTAGGTTTAGAGGTTCAGAAGATACATTCATGCCCTAATGACTACATCCTCTACCGCGGTGAGGAGTATGAGAATTTGGGTGCATGCCCGGTATGCACTTCACTTCGGTATAAGATTAGACGAGATGACCCTGATGACATTGAGGGCGAGCCCCCCCGGAAGAGGGTTCCTGCCAAGGTGATGTGGTATGCTCCTATAATACCACAGTTGAAACACTTATTCAGAAACAAAGAGCGCGCCAAGTTGTTGCGATGGCATAAAGAGGAACGTAAGTCAGACGGGATGTTGAGACACCCCGCTGATGGGTCGCAATGGATAAAAATCGATAGAAAGTACCCGGACGTTGCAGATGACGCAAGGAGTTTAAGGTTTGGTCTAAGTACAGATGGCATGAATCCCTTTGGGGAGAAGAGCTCCAGTCACAACACCTGGCCCGTGACTCTATGCATCTATAACCTTCCTCCTTGGTTGTGCATGAAGCGGAAGTTCATTATGATGCCAGTGTTGATCCAAGGTCCGAAGCAACCCGACAACGACATTGATGTGTACCTAAGGCCATTAGTGGAAGAACTTTTACAGTTGTGGCACGAACCCGGGATACGCGTGTGGGATGAGCACAAGTAGGAAGAATTTAACCTCCGAGCATTGCTTTTCGTAACAATCAATGATTGGCCTACTCTTAGTAACCTTTTAGGACAGTCAAACAAGGGATACAATGCATGCACACACTATTTAGATGAGACTGAAAGTATATATTTGGAACATTGTAAGAAGAATGTATACAATGAGCATCGTCGATTTCTTTTGGCCAAGCATCCCTTAAGAAAGAAAGGCAAGCATTTCAACGGTTTGGCATGTCACCAGACGAAGCCTAAGGAGCATACTAGTGCTGATATATTTGATATGGTCAAAGATTTGGATGAAATGGTAACCTTTGGAAAGGGTCCTAGAGGAAAATCTGTTCCGAAGGACGCTGAAGGACACGCACCCATGTGGAAGAAGAAATCTATATTTTGGGAGCTACCATATTGGAAATTCTTAGAGGTCCACTCTGCAATTAAGATCTGGATCAGGACTAAAGGAGGGCCTTTAGTCCCGATTCATACTTACCATTAAGATCTGATCTCCAAACGCGTGAGGTCACATATTAGGGAGTGCCTCTATGACCAGTTTCTTGCAGATGCCGGAGGACTGGGCTCCGGCGGCATATCCCTAAAACTGGCTGTAGTGGTGTCCCTTCTCTCGAAAACCATCTTGCAGCTTGTAACTTCTCTAACTAGATCAATACGCTTGGGAGCTAACTAATTTAACATATTAGGGAGTGCCTCTATGACCAGTTTCTTGGATATGCCGAAGGACTGGGCTCCGGCGGCATCTCCCTGCAACTTGCCCTAGTGGTGTCCCTGCTCTCAAAAACCATCTTGGAGATGCCTCAAACTGGATGGAGGACTGGACTCACAAGGATGCCTATTTATAGTACAAGCATCTCGGCATAATGTCGACACTCACCCCTATTATTAGTGCTGACTCATGTTTTGTCCTGGTTGGTGTCTCCAAGCGGGACTAAAGGTTCATCTTTAGTCCCAATTGGTGACACCATCCGGGACAAGGTACAATCCGCATGACATAATGTCGACACTCACCCCTATTATTAGTGTTGCCTGGCCCAGTCTGCCGTAATCCCTTCAGTCGCGGTTGGTTTCTCCAACCGGGACTAAAGATGACCCCTCTGTTTATAGGCATTTCCCTCTATTTATAGGCTGCTCGATCCAGCCTGCTCTATTTATAGGCCTTTTCCTCTAAATACAACATCTTCATATTTAGGTAACACTCAAGACATTTATTAATATTAAAAACCGGGACAAACCGGGACTAGCTAATACTTAGGACTAAAGCCGCCCCTTTAGTCATAATCATGCCTAGTCCTATAGTACACAGCTTCAGGGTCTTCTTCGTCATCGTCATCATCATCGTCATCGTCACCTGCCACTCCGGGGATCCTCAGCCCAGCCATGGTATATACCAGGGGCCATTCCAGCCTCGGATTCACGGCGGGCGGGGGAGGGGTCTCTTGGAAGACGATGCCGCTACTGCCGGGCCGGTGTGGGGTATTTTTCTGGCTCTATGGCGGGTGGACTCGTGGGCACCGCAGGCGAGGATGGTCTCCCCCGGCGATGTAGCGCATCACTCCGATGATAGTACGGTTCGCCAACCACAGATGGCGGCCGGCTTTGTTGTGGTTCACCGGGGCAGGCCATCACCCTCGTACCTGGTGAGCTCCCTTTCCCGCCTATTAGCGAAGAAGGCATTCCAGGTGTCGTAGTTGTCGGGATCCCACTAGGGATCCATCCGCTACTCCGGCGTGAGCTCGTGGTAGAAGTGGTTTGTGATGGCCGCCTGGCGTGCGGAACCTTGAGGGACAGGAGGGACAGGAACCCCTCCAGTGCTCAGCATCCAGCAGGCGGGCGGCCGGTAGCCCGACGGACAAGGGTAGTTGGAGGCGCCCAGCGCCTCGGTCTCCTTGAGGGTCAGAATGGCCCAGTAGACGTTGTCCATTGTTCTAAGAGAGGAAGGTGTGGATGTGTGGATAGCCATGGCGCGATCGCCCTAGATATAGAGGGAAAGGGCGGGAAAACTTGGTGTGAAGCTTTGGGAAATGGCGGGAAATATCTTTAGTCCCGGTTAGTGACTACATCCGGGACTAAAAGCTCTCGTAGAAAGGAAAGGGCGAGAAAACTTGGCGGGAAGCGGTTGGAAATGGCGGGAAATATCTTTAGTCCCGGTTTGTGACTACAACTGGGACTAAATGGATATTATATTAAGATTCTTTATATTTTTATGATAATAATAGACATATTATTTGTTTTATTTGGATTATTACAATAAAAGATATGATTTTCCAAAGTTTTATATTTGATTTGAATTAAAAAAAGAAAATTTACAAATTAAATAATTTATAAATTATGCAAACAGATAAATGGATATTATATTAAGATTCTTTATATTTTTCTGATAATAATAGACATATTATTTGTTTTATTTGGATTATTACAATAAAAGATATGATTTTCCAAAGTTTTATATTTGATTTGAATTAAAAAAATAAAATTTACAAATGAAATAATTTATAAATGATGCAAACAGATAAATGGATATTATATTAAGATTCTTTATATTTTTCTGATATTAATGTTTCTTCTTTCGAACGGGCTACCTTTTTTGGGTAGGGTTGTCTTTTTTCTTCTTGTGATGTATGTTGCTGCATCATAGTCGTCGTCATCTTCAATCTTTGGATCACCGTACTGGTCGAAGTCTTGCTCGTTGGCGACTCCATCCATTTCGATGGTGTTTCTTTTTCCTCTCCTCACGACAACACGGCTAGGCTTTGTCAGGTCGGTAATTAAAAAACATTGGTCCACTTTGGTAGCCAGTACCCACGGTTCATTTTTTGCGGCCACGTTCGCACCGGTGGCCTTGGATTTGGCTGCTTCGGGTATAACCATGGTTGTGAAATACCGGTCTTCTCTTTCGACGTTCTTTGCCCATCTAACACGGAACATCAGCACCTTTTCTCCACAGTAGTCGATCTCCCATATCTCCTCGATCCTTCCGTAGAATCTTTCCTTCACGTTGTCATCGGTGTAGAATTCGGACGTTACGCCTGAGTTATGATAATCACATTTGTTGTCCTTTTCCTCCCTGTAGAATGTGTAGCCGTTGATATCATACGCCTGATAGGTCACTAGGTTTTGCATCGGTCCCTGCGACAAGGTGAATATGATCTTTTCCATGTCAGAAGAATGCGATCGCGGGGGATTATCAAGGAGCGTCTGCCTAAACCAACGCGTGAAATCCGAGTTGTGCTCTTTGATTATTTCTCCATGCATCCTCTATATGCCCCGGTCACTGTACTTCTTCTCGATTAACCTTTTGTGCTTCTGTACCCAAGGATCGACTAGTTCTAAATGTTGTAGCGCGACGAGGTTTGCTCGATCAAAGTCTGCGCGTCGAAAATCGAAGTCTGCGAACGGGACCTGCATCGAAATTCGTGCAGAAAGATATGCACTCTTTGGCCAGAAAGCCCTTGGCTATGCTTCCATATGGACGGGACCTGTTGCGAACGTATCCTTTGATGTGTTCGTTCATCCTTTCGAACGCCATCATGCTGCGGAGGAACATCGGCCCGAGTTGGATGATGTCCTCCACGACATGGACCACCAGATGCACCATAATGTCGAAGAATGCGGGCAGGAAGTAGACCTCAAGCTCGCATAGTATTACCACGATCTCCTCCTGTAGCCTCCCGAGCTGATTCACGCGAATCAACTTCCTAGAGATGACGTCGAAAAACTTGCAGAGGCCAAATAACGTTTCACGGACGTGCTCGTCCATTATTCCTCTTAGTGCAACCGGAAGTACCTGCGTCATTAGCATGGCACAGTCGTGAGACTTCATGCCACTGAACCTCTGCTTCGCCTCGTCTAGGTATATTCTTATCTTGCCCGCATAGCCGTAAGGAAATTTGACTCCTAGAAGGAACTTGAAAAACTGTTTAATCTCATCCTGGCTTAGAGTGAAGCAAGAAGGAGGGCAGTAATATTCGTTCTTCTTGAACTTTCTACCCTTCCTACGACCTTGTGTCATCTCCGACTCATGATCATCGTCATCTTCCTGATCATCAGGAGTAGTGCGTCCTCCGTGAAGCTCCTTCCGGATACCCATGAATATCAGGTTGTGCCTTGCTTTCGGACCATCTTTCGTCCTATCTGGCATGTTGATTATGGTGGCGACCAGACTCTCGCACACATTTTTCGTGGTATGCATGATGTCGAGGCTATGAGGCGTGCGGAGAAACTTCCAGTATGGAAACTCCCAGAAAACAGACCTTGTTTTCCATACCTTCATCAGCGGCTTGTCTTGCTGTCTCTGTCACTTCTTTCCAGGCTTAGGACAATCTTTCTAGTTTTTCAGCAACTCTTCCACTTCTTCGCTACTCCTCCGCTCTGGGATTCCTCGGGTCTCGGATTTGCCATCGAACATGTCTCCATGTTTTCTCCATGGATCATTCTTGCCGAGCCACCTCCGGTGCGCCATGAACACGGTTTTTGAAGACCCTGGATCTTTCTCTAGTTGGAGACAGCTTGTGTTATCCATGCACCTAACGCATGCGCAGAATCCTTGGATAACCTGTCCCGAGATATACCTGCAACCTGGATAGTCTTGCACCGTAGTGACCAACGCGGCTCTCATAGTGAAATAATCTTGTGCGACGGGGTCGTAAGTATTGGCTCCAGATTCCCATAACGTGGCTAGCTCCTCTTTCAACAGCCCGAGATACAGATTGATGTCGGTACAAGGTTGTTTTGGCCCTTGAATTAGCATACTAATTTGTATGTACTTCTTCTTCATGCACAACCATGGAGGGAGGTTGTACATCCATACAAACACGGGCCAAGTTCTGTGCGTGCTGCTCTGGCTACCGAACGGATTGAGTCCATCGGTGCTCGCACCAAGCCTGATGTTCCTCGAATCTCCACCAAATTCTGGGAATTTGAGGTCCAATGCTTTCCTCTGGCTAGCATCTGAAGGGTGCGTCAGCAGCTCATCCTTTTCGGGGTCATCGTCATCTCTTGGCTTCTTACTTTCTGCATGCCATCGCATGAGCTTCGCTTCCTTAGGGTCCGCGAAATAGCGTTGTAGACGAGTAGTGATAGGAAAGTACCATACCACTTTTCGAGGTGCTTTCTTCCCTTTCTCGTATCGGCTCATGCCTCACACCGGACATGTGGTTTTCTCCGCGTCCTCGCCCCGATAAATGATGCAATATTTGATGCATACGTGATATCTAACGTGCGGTAGATCGAGAGGACAGCCGATTTTCTTGGCGTCCTCAATACTAGTTGGACACGTGTTCCCCTCCGGGAGACGATCGTGCCAGAATGCCATCATATCGTCGAAGCTTGCGTCGTTCAATTTGTGTTTTTCCTTCATCTCCATAGCCTTGAGCGTTACATTCAACCTGGTATCATCGGGCCTGCATCCTTCATACAATGGAGTAACCACGTCTTTCTCAAGTTGTGCAAGCTTGGCTTTCTCTCTAGCGGCAGCCCTGGCATTACTCGTCTACTTAAGAAGCAGCTCTTGCACATAAGGGTCCTGCACCTAGCCTGACGTTGTTCCATCGTCGTCTGCTCCTCCGGCATCTAGATCATCATCATCCCGGTCTGCGTCCGCACCTTCACCATCTCCAGCAGACTCTTCATCATCTCGCCTGTTCTCGCCATGATGATCATCGTCATGTTGCCCACCTTCACCGTCTCCATCGTCTTCATCATGGATTATCCAACGAGTGTATCCATCCATGAAACCATGGCGGAGCAGGTGCACCTGCAGATTCCCGGAATCTAGGTCGATCACCTAGTTGATTTTGCATCTTCTGCACGAACATCTTATCTCCGTCTTGTTATTTTGTATCATGTCGGCCGTCGCACATTTCAAAAATCTAGCCACAATGCCTTCGCTCATTATGAGCACCATTTTTGCTTGCACGGTGTACACGGTACAATTAGAAGTCTATTAGAACCACATAATCAATGCATGCATGCAATGGTCGATAGAAAATTTCGGCATGACCTATCCTAAAATAAGGACCTTTGCGAAATGCCAAAGTCTTGCCAAAATGGAAATGAATCAACATTTTGGCAAAATAAATGGCAACTTGTTCACACACAAACACAAGAGAGAGAGAGAGAGAGACTGATCCATACACACATGAACATATCATTACCCTCTCCATACACACATGCATTAGCTTTATCGATACTCTCCATATACACACACATGACCATCGATTCTCTCCGTACACACATCATGAGCATCGATCATCTACATACATATGAGCATATCATCCATATACACATGAACACATCCTTACATGGACAACTTACCGAGATGAGAGACCGATCGTGAGAAGATGTAAAGGAGAGGTGCGCGAGACCGGAGAAGGAGATGAGAGACTGGAGAGCTTCCTCTATTACGTATGTAACATCCAAGGCAAGTTCTACATGCTAAAAATGGTGAATGAGTGGAGAAATTGAGGTGGGAAGGAGAAGGATCCCGACTAGATCTAAGGAGGAAGAAGAAGGGGAAAGTGAAGTGTGGGGTGGTGGATGATCACACATGTGCACAAAGTGGAGCTGCCAAAAAAATACTGGTCGACACATCCGTGGCGCACATGGACCTAGTGCGCCATAGGGAATAATAACAACTGTGGCGCACATGCCAGAGTGCGCCACAGATGTTTCTTCCCATTTATAGAACATAGGGGTCTTCACTTAGGCATAGCGCACGTGACGCATGTGCGCCACGGTTAATCATAACAACCGTAGCGCACCTACCCCATGTGCGCTATGGGTATGCGGCATGCGGCCAGCAGGGCCCTGGCCCACACATATCTGTGGCGCACTATGACCATGTGCGCCACGGTTGTTCTAGTTACTAGTAGGGAACTGCCCACAGGTGATCCACGCCTATTTTAGCCGTGGCCGAACCCTCTTTTGGAGCTTTGATGTGTTCTGTAAAAGCTTTAAAAACTTGCAACACAAGATCTGAATCTAAATAAAGAAGTTTAGATAATTCATTAACATGGCCCTTTTTATTATAGTCATGAATACATTCTTAATCTATTTATGTGCCTCCTTCACTTTCTAGACCAAAATTCCATGAAACTCTATGACCGTGAATTCTATTAAGTAAATCCCAAGCTTTAGTTATAGGTAAATCCATAAAAGCTACTCTCGCGCAAGAGTCTAGTTCAATTTTATTAGGTTCAATTAAACCGCCATAAAATATATGCCATAAATACCATTCAGGCAAATCATCATGAGGACATTGACTAAGTAAATCTTTAAACCTTATATAAGCTCTTACTAGTCCTTCATTAGGACGGTTCCTCCAAGTCATTATAAGACGCATGATCCCAAAGGATTTTTATAATGGATAATATTTGTAGAAATTCACAAGCTAAATTATCCCAAGTAGTAGTGGCTTCTGAGGGTAGAGATCTATACCATGAGAGAATTGTACTTGTCAAATTTTGACTAAAAAGTTTAACCCTTACCTCATCGGCGGTATACCCCATTAATTGGAACGTGCCACATATATCTTTGAAACATGCATTATGCTCATATGGATCAGGATCTTCTTCATCTCCAGTAAATTGCTTCTTGTGTAAAATACGAAGTAGTAGAGGATTTATTTCAAAACCCCTTGTCTTATTGTTGTAGTTGTATCTTTTATAAATATCATAGGGCTTCACAAAGTGGCTGAGTGGGTTAGCCCTAGTCGTATGCTCAAACTCCATCATGTTGGTTAAAACCAGTAACTTAAAACAAAACTTAACAAAACCAAAGTAAATAAGAAAAAACTAAAAGACCTACATCGCTTAGCTCCCCGTCAACGGCGCCAGAAAATATCTTGATGACTACGAGTGCACAGATCGGTTGTAGCTAGTTTCGAAATAAAGATATCGATCCCACCGGGAGCAGGAGTCTGAAGTCTAAGAATTCTTGAAATAAATAATGAAAATAGAAATGCTAAATAAAGTTCTAAGTGACAAGATAAAATGTGAGTATTGCATAAAAAGGTGTTTTGGGGTTTTGGTATAAGCGAACAATGAATAATCTAAACAAAACTGAATACAGAAAATAAGTATCATGTATGTAAAAGTATTTGAAACTTCAGTGGGGAAAAGCGTTCTCAGGGACTAGCATTATAAAGGACTATGGTAAAGATTATTACATGAACATTCTCAACTATGTATGTGTGGGAGGAACTCTGTATTTGGACAATGAGGCAGCAACCACTGCTGAAGTCATCCTCAGAACCAAAGTAGATATCAATCAACATCAATTGAATTATTGCGCTATTAAGGGACGTAATCCCGCAGGACGTATCCCATGGCATGCATGGATAGTGTTTCGTGAGTTTCCTCGATTCCCAAGTTGATACGTAAGGGGTGCCAACAGCTTTATAGTCACTGTAAGAGGCAAATATTGAGAGGTCGACTTCTCCCAACATCAAGATGTAGACAATCTAACACATGGTCACAGCGATGAATATTATAATAGACTTTATCTTATTTCAATCTCATGCTAGTGTTTCTCCATCTCCCCAAGAAATAATGATCTACTCAGACATGGAGGCAATCAACATCATGGCAAAAGTAATGGAATCTATCATAAATGAATAGTACTTGTATAAATCCACAACGAGTACGTAAATTACAACAAGATCTAGACAAGATGTAGATGGGATGGATGGAGATGGTGGTGATGCAGCGATTGATGATGAGTATCGATGTCGTAGCCTCCTAGATCTGTGTAGGGCGAAGATGGATCCCCGATGGATGAGTTCCCCCTCCAGATGCCTTCTAGAGGTTAGGTTTCAACAATTTCTGGTTCTGTATGTCGTCTCTCCGATCCAGTTGCACGGTGTGAAATTATTTGAGGAGGCGGTGTCAGTGCCAACTATACGGCGGGAACAATACGACCAAAAAAGTTCCTCCAACTGTATAGTTGGTCGTTAACCCTTCTGTACCCTCCAATTGCTTCGGCTTTTCTTCTAGTGTTATTAATATTTCCCAAATAAGCAATTTACATAGTTTTTGGCTCCTGTTCACTCCAATACAACTGGTCCAAGAATTGTGTCCATCGGATCCATCATCTGATCTGATCCTGGTGAAAATAAACATAAAAAGTGCATGCGAACACCGTAAAATACCAAGATCCTACCACTACAATGCAAAATAATAATCTAAAACATGATGCAAATATGCACTCATCACTGAGTAGCCTGGATGAAAAGCCTTATTGCAAGTAACGCATCTAAGGGTAGAAGCGTCATATTTGTGCGACGTTCTAAGGATTGGAGTATGCTATTCTGGACTAGACGTCGTTGAGATGGTAGGCGCAACCTGGAATTACTTTGGTGACCACGTAGGGGCCTTCCAAGGGTGACTCGAGATTTAGGTGCCCCTTTTGCTTGGGTCGCAGGACGAGGTCTCCTTCGATGGCGTCTTCGAGTGTGGCCGTCGATTTGGCCTTGCTGTAAGCAACGATCCGTGGGGCCTTGTAGCGTACCTCGGTAGGTAGCATTGCTTCAGCTTCATGCACCATCAAGAAGGGCGTGTATCCGGTGGCGTTGTTTGGCATTGTGCGCAGGCTCTAGAGGACGGAGGGTAGTTCGTCTTCCTAGGATCCCACCGTTCGCTCGAGAGGGCGCATGAGTCTTTTCTTGATCCCATTGCAGACGAGGCCGTTGGCCTTTTCAACTTGGCCATTGGTCTACGGGTGCATGACTAAGGCATACATGACGTTGATGCCGAGGTTTTCTCATAAGGCTTGAAACTCCTTCGAAGTGAAGTTTGTGCCATTGTTGGTGATGATGCTATGTGGCACCCCGAAACTGTAGACAATAGATTGGAAGAACTTGACTGCAGTGGCACCAGTTTGGTTGGTGACGGGCATAGCCTCGATCCACTTGGTGAACTTGTCGACTACCACCAGGAGAAAGATGTAACCACCGGGCAAGGACTTTTGCAGCTTGCCAACCATGTTGAGTCCCCATTGAGTGAAGGTCCATGCCAATGGTATGGGCCGTAGCTCTAAGCCTGGTGCATGTGGTTTATCGGCCGACCGTTGGCAGGTGTTGCACTTCTCGACGATGTCCTTGGCATCCCACATCGCGGTTGGCCAGTAGAAGCCAGCTCGTAGAGCCTTGGCAACTAGGGTGTGACTGTAGGTGTGGTGCTCGCATATGCCTTTATCGATGTCGAGGAGGATGCTCCTCCCATCACCATTGCTGAAGCACCACTGGAGGACCCCGATGATGCTCCCCTTGTAGAGTTCCCCATTTATGATGGTGAAGGCCTTGGAGTGGTGGACAATCTGTCTAGCGTCAGTCGGGTCGTCCGGCAATTGCTTGCTCAACAGGTACTTGACATACGACTGAGTCCATGTTTGCTCGATTGCGAGGACTTGCACGAGGTTCACTAGTTCGACGTCCGTCTCTAGCTCTGCGGGTGCCTCCATTTTTTCGGGTGGCGAAGGCCCCGAGTCCTCCATGGCGTCTGGTGCGCCCTTGGAGTTTTTGCGCTTCATGGAGGGGTCATAGATCTATTCAAGGAACACACCTAGTGGCACTGGTGCACATGTGGATCCGATGTTGACGAGCTTGTCGACCTCCTTGTTGCTTTCTCGGCTGGCATGCCGCAGTTCGCAGCCGTCGAAGTCTCCTTCGAGTGTGTTGTAGAGGTCGCGGTAGGCGAGCATGTTATCGCTGGCGGCGTCGCATTGATTCATTTTCTGTTGGACGACAAGGTTGGAGTCATCGTAGATGACCATTCTAGTGGCATCGCGGACTTTAGCCATCTGCATGCCATGTATCAGCGCCTTGTACTCAGCTTTGTTGTTTGATGTGTGGAATCTCATCCGTAGCACCTATCTCATCTTGTCCCCTTGAGGGGATGTCAATATTACTCTAGCTCTGGCTCCTTCCCCGCGCTTCGATCTTTCGAAATGCATTGTCCAAATCTAGGACATATCTAGGGTGTATGGTAGCTAGAGTTCCATCCACTGGACTAGGAAGTCAGGGAGCACTTGCAATTTGATGGAGGTGCGCCACTCATAGATGATGTCCCGTGGGGACAGCTCGATGCCCCATAGGGCCACTCGCCACATAGCCTCGGGTTTGTTGAGGATGCGTGATAGTGGTGCGTCATTGATGACCATGATCTGATGCTCATGGAAGCAGTGGCGCAGCCGACGCACATTCATGAATATGCCATATGCTAGCTAGTGGTAATGATGGTACCTCTACTTTGTAGGTGTCAGTACCTCGCTGAGGTATTACACCGGGCATTGTACCCCATGGGTTTTTGAAGGGATACGGGTAGGCTACGCTACCGCAAATAAAAAATTTCTACCGCGTAAACTAGGATTACTGTTGTCATAGATCACGGGATTACCACTAGACGCACAGTTGCGGAACTTGATGAAGCGCGTCGAGGCAGTGTAGATGTTCTATGTCTCCTCCTCGTCCTCGTCCCATGAGCATCCCCCTTTGCGCGGCTCGGCCAAATGCTACATATGCAGCACCTCCGAGGTATCCACACGTGTGGGGTGGAAGCGTCAGACGCCGGACTGCTAGGTCCGCACGTGCAATGCAGGCATGAGGAGTGGTGGCTGGGTGGAATGGCTCAACCCTGGTCAGCTCCCCCACCCTCTCTTATATAAACGTCCCCAGTGGGCTTCTACGTTAGCAGCCCATTAGTAGCCTAAGCCTGGTCTAATTCGGATCCAATCCTCATTTGGCTTCCAGCCCCTTAAGTGTGTGACCCTATAGGTTCATATACGCATCGACATGACATGAATACACTTATTTTGTCAATAGTTGGTAGCGGCCTCTAGCAAGACGTGCCAACTCCTAAACGCATACAAAGATCATATCAGACGAACCATCACAAGGTTTAGTACATGTCTTTCCCTTTGCCTCACGATATTTGGTCTAGCTCCAAGCTGACCTCCCTTTCTCGATACTGTGATTCGGAATCCCTTTACTAGGTTAACTCTTAACCATGTATAGCATTGCCATGCATTTCTCGATCCGATCACTCGAGGGGCCCAGAGATATCTCTCTCAAGTAGAGAGGGGAAAATCCCATCTTGATTGACCATGCCTTGCAGCATGCTTCAGGACAAACCAGAAAGCTTCCTTTATAACTACCCAGTTACGGAGCAACGTCTCATAGCACCAAAGTAGGTCGATCCACATCTCAAGTACGTGCGACAATCTCAGGTCTAAGGACAAAACGTACACAATGTGTAGAGAGAGCTGCAAGTCTAATTGCCAGTCTCAAGTTGGGTCAGTCCAAACCCATGTTTATAACATGTGTCCACATCATTGGTTTGACATATCCATGTCTATGACTTGTGAAACATAGTCATCAACCAATTGATGTGCTAGTCTAATATTCACGTGTGTCCTCACATGAACTCCGACTATGGACAACTATTAGATAACCACACAAGTATAGAGTATCACAAACAATTCACATAATTGCCAATTAATACAAGTTGCCTAATATGGATATTCAAGGAACATTACAATAACTCATGGATACATAAGAAATATAATCATCTCTATGATTGCCTCTAGGGCATATTTCCTTCAGTTTTTCCCTCCTCGGGTCTTTCAACCACGAGTGTCGTGCTGAATCACCTGGTGCGTTGCGGTGATGTACAACGGCATGGTCTCTCTCTCCTTAGGCATTACCAGCATGGGAGATGTGGATAGTAGACGCTTGAAGTCTTCGAATGCTTCATCAGCTTCAGTCTTCACTCGAATTTCTTCGACTGGCGGAGCAATAGGTAGAATGGGAGAGCCTTTTTTTCCCATGCGGCTGATGAACCAGCTAAGCGCTGCGATTCACCCAGCTAGCTGTTGGTCTCCTTTGACATTCTTCGGCTTCTCCATGGTCATTATAGCCTTGATTTTCTTCGGGTTGCCTTCGATGCCTCTCGCAGAGATGAAGTACCTGAGCAATTGCTTGGATGGGACGCCAAAGACACATTTTTCAGTGTTTAGCTTGATCCTATACCGATCAAGGTTGTCGAATGTCTCGTGGAGATTGTCGATCAATGTTCTGCTCTCCTTGGTCTTTACCACTATGTCGTCGACATATACTTGGATGTTTTGACCAATTTGATTTTTCAGGCAGGCATGCATGCACCTTTGATAGGTTGCGCCTGCGTTCTTAAGCCCGAAAGGAATTATGTTGTAACAGAAGACTCCGAATAGCGTAATGAATGTTGTCTTCTCCCGATCCTCGCCCTTTAACGGAATCTGATTGTAGCCCGAGTAATCCTCGAGGAACGAGAGGCACTTGCATCCTGCGGTGGAGTCTATGATTTGGTCGATTCGTGGTAGAGGGAAATGGTCATTTGGGTAGTGCTTGTTGAGGGTGGTGAAGTCCACACACATTCGCAGGAGGACCAACACGGGGTTAGCCACCCAGGTGCTTTCCTTGATCTCTCTTATGAAATCAGCATCGACGAGTCTGTTGACTTTGATCCCAATTGCTTTAGATATTCCTTCGGACAGTAGACACATTGAATTCTTGTCTGGTCATGCATCTAGGTACATGTTGAGTGTGTTCTCGGTGAATTCCCTGGGAACCCCTGGCATGTCCGTAGGACACCGTGCAAAGATTTCCCAGCTCTCACGGAGGAATTTGACAAGCGCGAGTTCCTATGCAGAACTCAGGTTATTAGCAATGAGGGCCATCTTGGTGGGGTCCGTCAGGTGGAGCTACACTTCCTTGGTGTTGACCGTGGAGTCGAAGGACAGGTCATGTGCGTTATGCTTGGTGACAGGAGGCTGGCTGGTGTCTGTTGACTCCTTCAACCTTGCGAGCTCCTCCTACATGCCGAAGGACTCAGAGATTCTGTTGAAGTCTATGTCATAGCTATCAGACTTGGTGAAGTTCCCCGGGATGGTGATGATACTATTGGGTCCTGGCATATTTAGAAGAAGGTACGCATAATGCGGAACTCCTAGGAATCGCGCGAACGCCATGCGACCGAGGATGGCGTGGTACTGCAAGGGCCAGTCAACCACCTCAAAGTCGAGGCGCTCGCATCTAAAGTTCTTGGGGGTGTCGAAGATGACGTCGAGCCATATCTTTCCCATGAGGTAGACCCCTTTCCCTAGGACGATGCCATGGAAGGTTGTGTCTGATGCCTCCAGGCTATAGAGTGGAATCTGCATAGCTTCGAGGGTGCTAGCGAACATGAGATTGATGTCGCTGATATGTTAAAAACGTATTTATAATTTTTGATGGTCCATGCTTGTTTAGTATCTACTTTGCTTTGCTTTGTCTACACTTTGAGGTGTTTTTATATGTTTTTCTGGACTAACCTATTAACAAGATGCCATAGTGCCAGTTGCCTATTTTATTCTGTTTTTGGTTCCAGAAAAGGCAGAAAATCAATATTCTCGGAATTGGAAGGGACAAAAGCCAAAGTCAATATTTTACTGTGGGGAACAGGGAGCCAGAATACGAGATGGAGGAGAGCCACCAGGAGGCCACACCCCCTGGCCGCACGGCTAACCCTAGCCCGCGCCTGGGGGGTGCGGCCGCCCCGGGTGCCCCTGCCTCGCCTCTTCTCCTATAAAGACCCCTCGATAACAAAACCCTAAGTACCCAATCAATCTTTGACGAAACAGTCTATATCTGCCGCCACCATCGTCCCTAGATCGGGGGGATGTAAAGCTCTTCCCAGCACCCTGCCGAAGGGGAGATCATCCCGGTGGCCTTCTTCTTCATCATGCTAGCCTCCGGTATGAAGCGTGAGTAGTTCCACCTTAGACTACAGGTCCATGTAGTTGCTAGATGGTTTTATCTCCTCCTTTGTGCTACCATGTTTAGATCTTGTGAGCTCCGTTCATGATCAAGATCATCTATTTGTAATCATGCATGTTGTGTTTGCAGGGATCCAATGGATATTGAGATTACTATGTCAGATTGATTAATGGTTTTGTCTTAATGATTCTATCATGTCTGTGTTGTTTGTGATCTTGCATGCTCTCCGTTTCTAGTAGCTATCTTGGCCAAGTAGATGCTAGTGACTCCAAGAGGGGGTATTTATGCTCGATAGTGGGCTTATTCCTCTATTTAATCTAAGGGAAGTAACATAAATCTCTAAGGTTGTAGATGTGTCATTGCTACTAGGGATAAAACAACGGTCTCTTGTTCATGGAACAAGTAGATTGTTTACCTTACACACTTTGCTTAAAGAAGTTATCTGTTTCTTGCAACTTAATACCGGAGGCGGTTCGGATGATAACCTGAAGTTGGATTACTAGTCATAGATGCAGTTGGATGGCGTTCTATTTATCTTGTTGTATTTCCCAATCGAATCTCATAGGATCATGAATGTCTAGTATTGCATTGTTATTCCTTGCTCAGTCCTGTCAATTGCCATGCTGTAATTTGTTTACCTAGCATGCCATGTTTTATTTATCTTAAGAACACCTCTAGTGAACTATGGACCCCGGTCTAATCTTTACCATTGATACATCTTCCGCTGTTACTGTTTACTTTCTGCAAACGACTATTACCTTCCACACCATACAGTTAATCCTTTGTTTTTAGCAAACCGGTGAGATTGACAACCTCACTGTTCGTTGGGGCAAAGTCTTGAGTTTGTGTTGTGCAGGTTTCCAAGTTGCTAGCAACACCTTTGAGTCGTTTCCTTCCTCCTACTGGTTCGATAACCTTGGTTTCTTACTGAGGGAAACTTGCTGCTGTGCACATCGCACCTTACTCTTGGGGTCTCCCAACGAAGATCTACAGCGATCTGAGCCACCATCAAAGACTTTTCTGTCGTCGTTGCCGGGGAGGCTAAGGACGGCTTCACAAGGGGAGTCCTTCACAACCTTTCTCTTTACTTTGTTTTTGTTTTTCTTAGTTTCTTTTGCTTGGTTTATTTCCCTCTTTTTATCAAAAACTCCAAAAAAATAGTTTCGTTTGGTTTGCTTTCTCTTATCAAAAACACAAAAAAATTAGTTTCTGCTCTAGTGGCTGCTGCTGTTGGCTTGCTCCACTTTTGCCAAAATGAATTCTGCTGAGAACACCAAGTTGTGTGACTTCACTAGCACAAACAAAAATGATTTCCTAAGTACACCTATTGCTCCACCTGCTCCTGATGCTACCTTTTATGAAATTAAGCCTGCTTTCTTGAATCTTGTGATGAGAGAGCAATTTTCGGGTGCTAGTTCTGATGATGATGCTGCCCACCTAATAACTTTGTTGAACTTCTGGAAAAATATAAGGATGTAGATGGAGATATTATTAAGCTCAAGTTGTTTCCTTTCTCCTTGAGAGGAAAAGCTAAAGAATGGTTGCTATCCTTGCCTAGAAATAGTATTGATTCTTGGATTAAGTGCAAAGATGCTTTTATTGGAAATACTATCCTCCTGCTAAGATTATATCTATGAGAAGTAAAATAATGAAATTTAAACAACTTGATAATGAACATGTTGCTCAAGCTTCGGAAAGAATGAAATCTTCGGTTAATAATTATCCCACTCATGGACTTACTGCTTGGATGATTATGAAAACTTTCTATACAGGTTCGAACTTCTCCTCAAGAGACTTGCTGGATTCAGCTGTTGGAGGTACCTTTATGACCATTACCTTGGGTGCTGCAACAAAGCTCCTTGATAATATGATGGTTAATTATTCTGAATGGCACACTAAGAGAGCTCCACATGGTAAGAAGGCAAATTATGTTGAAGAAACTGATATGTTGGAAATGTATATATAATTTTTGATGCTCCATGCTTGTTTAGTATCTACTTTGCTTTACTTGTCCACAATTTGAGGTGTTTTTTTACATTTTTCTGGTACTAACCTACTAACAAGTTGCAACAGTGCCAGATGCCTGTTTTCTGCTGCTTTTGGTTTCAGAAAAGTTAGTAAAGAAATATTCTCGGAATTTGACGGGACAAAGGACAAAGTCAATTACTTTCCGTGGGGAACAAGAAGTCCAGAGGAGAGCCGAAGGGGCCATCCAGGGGGGCCAGACCCACTCCAGGCGCTGGTGGGCCTAGCCCCACGCCTGGCTAGGGTTTGCCACCCCTGGCCGCCTCCTCAGTCTCCCCCTTCGCCTATAAAAAGCCCCCGATGTAGAAATGTTGAGGACCCGATAAAATATCCACGAAACCGTCTGTAGCTGCCGCCAGCATCGTCCCTAGATCGGGGGGATCTGAAGTTCTTCCCGGCACCCTGCCGGAGAGGAGATCATCCCGGAGGCCTTCTCTCCGGTATGATGCGTGAGTAGTACCACCTTGGACTATGGGTCCATGTAGTAGCTAGATGGTTGTATCTCCTCCTTTGTGCTTTCATGTATAGATCTTGTGAGCTCCATTCATGATCAAGATCTAATCTATTTGTAATCATGCATGTTGTGTTTGCGAGGATCCGATGGATATTGAGGTTATTATGTTTGTTTGATTAATTGTTTTGTCTTCATGATTCTATCATGTCTATGTTGTTTATGATCTTGCATGTCACATCCCAAGATTTTCCAAATCTTGTTATGTGAAAAATAAATGAATAAAATAAAACTTTGTTGATTTTCAGGGTGAGAAGAAACTTTTTGATTCCAATTGGAAACCTTCAAACCTATTTTGAACAAATAAATACTAAAGGGATTTAAAAAGATAAAACAATTAATAAAGAAAATATTAAATATTTAAAATTACTATTTGGATCTTTTATTAAAAGGATTTGGTTTTCAAAAGAAAAGGTGGATTTATAAATAAAGATTATTTTATAGAGCCAAATTAAACCTTGGCCAAGATTTTGAAATAAAATGTTTTGTTTTGATAAAAATGGTAAAGGTTTATTTAAATAAAATAATATATCTAGTTTTATTTAAAATAAAGGCTTTTCCCATTTTAAATAAACACTAAAACTTATTATTTTATTTTTAAATAAGTTTTCCAAGTATTTTATATTCTCAATTAAAACCTACTAAAGAGTTTTGGTTTTATTTTAGATTTCAAAATAAAGTTTTTAATAAAACAAATCCTATTTGATTTAATGACTAAGGCCCATTTTATTTAATTATTAATGGACCCTAAAATAAAATGTTATTTATTTTAAACAAGTTTTCCAAATATCTTCTATTTTCAAATAAAACCTACTGATTTGGTTTTGAAAATATTTAGTTTTCAAATGGAGTTTTTAAATAAATTAAAACCCATTTGATTCATTAACTAGTGTCCATTTTATTTAATTATAAATGGACTCTAAAATAAAAATATTATTTTATTTTGGGATTTGGTTTATGTTGATAAACAGAACCAAAAACTCATTACAAGTGTGGTGATTGTTTGAATTGTTTGAATGTTTGAATAGTTGATTGAAGTTCAAAACAGAAATTGATTTGGAAAAAGAAAAAGGTTTCAGATAGAAAAAAATAGAGCAAAACGACCCAGCCCAGCTAAAGCCCATCCCAGCCCAGCAGCCCATTTCCCCCTCCCCTGTGCCGAAACGTTTTTCTCAGTCAGTCTCGCACCCGCACAGAAGCTGACTGGTGGACCCTCGTTTCTTCTTACTTCTCTCGCTGCCAGAGGACCCCACCGCCACGTCCCCCTTCTTCCCCACCCGCGGACTACGCCCTCCCCCTCGCCAGCCGTTGCAGGTGAATTAAGTCTGGCATAATATGCGTTAACCACGCCGTTAATCAGCTCCTTGACCAAGCAAGTTAAAGCGCCTGCCCCTCCTCTCCACTTTCCCTCTGTCGCCCCACCTCGACACGCCCCCAGGCTACCGAATTTCGCCAGACACTGCCCACTGTCCGATGCAAATTCCGGCGACCCAGCGCCGCCCCTTGCCTCATCGACCACGCACACATACTCTACACATCCTGGCGCATCTCCCCGTGCCATTGGTTTGCCCGCGAGTGCCCTGTAACCTCGGCTTCGTCGACGCCGAGCGTGCGCCGCCGTCTGCCATTGCTCCGACGAGCATTCCAGGTGAACTCTGACCACCCTAAGCTCTATCGATGATGCACACAACTTCCCCAGACCATTCCGCGTCTAAACATTCCCCTATCTTGCCTTAGGGTGCCTTGTAAACCCATCCCCGACGACGCCAGTGCATGCCCGACGCTGTCCTAAACTCCGGCGAGCGATTGCCGTCCACCCCGAGCGCCCCTTCGACGGAGACGACCACGTTAAGCATCAGCATTCCACGGCGATCACTATGAGCATCCCCCACCTTCCTTTGCTTCCTGTATCGCCGGCGCCGTCATCGTCTGGCCGCTCCGCCGCCAGCCACCGCCGCAGCGCCGCTAGTTTTAGGTCGAGCTTGCAGCAGCCGTCCGATCTCGATCTAGTGGCTAGGATAGAAGCTAGGCGAAAGGGTAAGTAGCATCTGCGCACCGCAGGATCTGACTTGATCCAATGCACCAGAGTAGTCGATCCGAACGAAACGTTTTTGACCAATAGAATTGCACCACGTGGCCTGTAGTTGATTTAAAAGACAGATTTGATCTATTAGATTTCCAATTTTGTAAATTGCACAACTTTTAAACCACACGTCCAAAAATTACAAATTTTATATCAATGGAATCAGTGAGACAAGCCCTAGCCAACCATGCCATTTGTTTAGTAAAATGCTTTTGGTTGTTTTTGCAGAAACTTTTGTATGCTTGTTAAGGATGTGAAAATTGTTCTAAAATGTTTTTGGGGATAAAATCTTTGGCAAATGGTGTATTTTGAACCTACTGACCATAAGAATCACTTTGTGGATTCAAAAATAAATTTGGTGAAACAAAATAATGATTCTTTGATTTAAAACCATTTCTAGTCAAATAGAAATATGGTTTATTTATTAAAAAAATGGTTTTGACGGAAAACTTTTGGGAAATGTTTTGTTTTAAACTCTCTGACCCCAAACACCAAGTTTTATGGTTTAAAAACATATTTGGTGAACCCTATAGATTAATGCCTTAGTAAAATATTTCTACACCACATAAAATGATACCTTGTTTTGAAAAGGGTTTTTGAGGTGAAACCTTTTGCAAATGACTTTTCCACTTTATAAAATGACCATTAGGTGTTTTCAAGTGTTTATAACCCATTAGGAGCCAATTTTTCAAACAAAACAAAGCTTGGCATGCTTGCATGCATTATCTTAGTTCTATGATTTTATGTGTTGTTTTGCTTGATTGGTAGATTGAGTTTGTGCCTTGCTTGATTGAATTGTAGTGACTTGAAGAGTGTGATTGTTGCAAGGACAAGGAGTGAACCTATACTCTACCAAAAAGTCAAGTTATGCTTCATACTTTTTGTCCCATTACTTTCACTATGCATTAGTGATTTTGCTAAGTAAAACTTGCATGGATTTTTGCTAAGTATGAACTTTGCTATAGGAAAACCTAGTAAATGAATCCTTAGTAGGATTTTCCTAAGTTAAGATACCTACTACTATCAAGCTTAGCCTAGCTAATAGAAAACATGGGTGGAATATATATTCACACTATGGAAAAATATTCTAAGTCTGAGGACTTGTGTTTTGTTTAATAAAACAACTAAGTTAATGAATCACCTGGGTGGAATGGGACTTGCTTGGTGGATTTTGGTTGAGTGGTTCACAAGGCCATGTCTATGGTTGACCTTGTGTATCTCACTTGTGGATGGCCACCCAGGAACAGAGAGATTTGAGATGTCAAATGTTGAGAAGCTTCAAGTGCAACCACTTGGCATTATGGGCTCTACCTGGATCATATAGGTTGCAAGAACTTAGCCATATGGACAGTTGGTGGTAGAGTTTGATAGGTTGGAACGCGTCCATTTTGGTCTAAGGGAAGGCTTCTGAAAGATCTTGTCTTGGGAAACCAAGTCTTGTGGGGAAAGTGCACCACCTCTGTAGAGTGTAAAATCTAAGTACTTAGCCATGTCCCTGGTAAAGGACAATTTGAGCATCAAGACATGGAAGCAATCAAGAATCTCATCATTCAAATTTCTAAGTTAAAAACTTGTGGTTTCAACAAGGATTAAAGGATCTTCAAACTTTGATTGAGAAAAATGTTTTTGACAAGCAAAGACTTAGTGTTTTCAAAATGGTAAGGAAAATCTATTTTGAGTAATGCAAGCCTCAACTCCACTTAGCCAAATGCATATAGATGATAGACTCCACTATACTACTATAGTATCACTTGCCAATATAATTCAAATGTATTGACCCTTGTGGCTGTAACTTGTATGTTGCAGGTTTGATTGATTTAGTGAAGTGTGTTGATTAGGATTACAAAGTCTACAACCAACATGTCTGCCTGTGGCACTTTGAAGATGAAGGACCCCATGCTTATAGATATTCTGCTGCAATGTATTGTAATAGCCAAATGAGCTATGTAAGATGTAATAAAATTATGTTATTCCTGGTTATAAAGTTGTATTATGACCTTTGTTTCTTGATATTACATCTTAACTGTGGATGCTAGCTATTGATCCAGGGAATAGCATTGTAAACACAGGGGACTCCACCTTATATTGTATAAAGGTTGGGACACTCCCTCTACATTGCATGATCTCCATTGTTAGTAGCTATCTTGGCCAAGTAGTTGCTAGTGACTCCAAGAGGGGGTATTTATGCTCGATAGTGGGTTCATGCCTCTAGTTTCCAAGGGAAGTGACAATAATCTCTTCGGCTGTAGATGTGTTGTTGCCACTAGGGAGAAAACAACGGTCTCTTGTTCATGGAACATGTGGACTGTTTACCTTACACACTTTGCTTAAAGCGGTTGTTTGTTGCTTGCAACTTAATACTAGAGGGGGTTCGGATGATAACCTGAAGGTGGACTTCTAGTCATAGATGCAGTTGGATGGCGGTCTATGTATCTTGTTGTACTGCCCAATCAACCTTATAGGATCTTTCTGACTAGTAATTGCATTGTTAAGCCTTGCTCAGTTCCTGTCAATTGCCCTTCATGCCATATTGTTTATCTAAGGATAGCACCTCTAGTGAACTATGGACCCCGGTCCAATCTTTACCATTGATACATCTACCACTGTTACTTGTTTACTTGTTGCAAACCATTACCTTCCACACCATACGTTTAATCCTTTGTTACAGCAAACCGGTGAGCTTGACAACCTCACTGTTCGTTGGGGCAAAGTCTTGAGTTTGTGTTGTGCAGGTCTCCGCGTTTCTTGCAACACCTGTGTGATGTTTCCTTCCATCTTCTTGTTCGATAACCTCGGTCTCAACTGAGGGAAAACTTGCTGCTTGCTTCTTCACACCTTGCTCTTGGGGTTCCCAACAAGCTGTGCGTAGACATTCGTCAAGCTTTTCTGGCACTATTGCCGGGGAGGCCAAGGACGTCTTCACTAGGGGAGTCCTTCACTTCCTTTCTCTTTACTTTATTTTTAATTTTCTTTGTTTCTTTTGCTTGGTTTTGTTTGCCTCTTTCCAAAAAAAAAAATAGTTCCTGCTGCTGTTTTTGGCTTGCCCACCTTTGCCAAAATGAACTCCGCTGAGAACACCAAGTTGTGTGACTTCACTAGCACCAACAACAATGATTTCCTTAGAACACCTATTGATCCACCTACTCCTGATGCTACCTTTTATGAAATTAAGCCTACTTTGTTGAATCTTGTGATGAGAGTGCAATTTTCTGGTGTTGGTTCTAATGATCCTGCTGCTCATCTCAATAGCTTTGTTGAATTTTGTGAGATGCAAAAGTAGAAGGATGTAGATGGAGATATTATTAAGCTCAAGCTTTTTCTATTCTCCTTGAGAGGAAAAGCTAAAGAATGGTTGCTTTCTTTGCCTAAAAATAGTATTGATTCTTGGACTAAATGCAAATATGCTTTTATTGGAAAGTACTATCCTCCTGCTAAGATTATATCAATGACAAGTGACATTATGAAATTTAAGCAACTTGATAGTGAACATGTTGCCCCAGCTTGGGAAAGAATGAAATCTTTGGTTAAAAATTGCCCTACTCATGGACTCACTGCTTGGATGATTATACGGACTTTTTATGCAGGTTTGAACTTCTCCTCAAGAAATCTATTGGATTCAGCTGCTAGAGGTACTTTTATGGGCCTCACCTTGGGTGCTGCAACAAGGCTCCTTGATAATATGATGGTTAACTACTCGGAATGGCATGTTGAGAGAGCTCCACATGGTAAGAAGGTAAATTCTGTTGAGGAAACTTCCTCTTTAAGTGAAAAGATTGATATTGTTATGGCTATGCTTGTTAATGGGAAAGCTCCTCTAGATCCTAATAGTGTTCCCTTAGCCTCTTTGGTTGCTCAAGAAGAGCAAGTTGATGTGAACTTCATTAGAAATAACAATTTCAACAACAATGCCTATAGGAGTAATTTTGGTAGCAACAATAATTATAGGCCCTATCCTCCTAAAAATGGCAATTCCTATGGAAGTTCTTACAATAATGCTAAAAGTGCCCCCTCTAAACTTGAAGTCATGCTCAAGGACTTTATTAGTAAACAAACCACTTTCAATAAGACTATAGAGGAAAAGCTTTTAGCTGTTGAGAAAAATATATCCTCTTTGTCTGAAGCTCGGTCTTCCTTGATTAATAAAATGGCTTCTAAACTTGAAACTATGGAAAACAACTTTGCTACTGCTCATGCCATACAAGTTACTATTGATTAAAATGTTAGGATGCTAGCTCAAACTCCATGCTAAGTGGGAAAGGGAAGCAGAAATTAATAGAAACAATAGTGTGTGCACCATCACCACTAAAACACCAGTAGTCCATATTCCTACTCCTACTATGCCTAAGCCTGTTGATCCTACTACTAGTGATGCCAAGTTTGAATTTGATATTGATGGTTGCAATATTTCTGATGTGATTATGTTCTTGCAAAAGCTTGCTAGAAGTCCTGATGCTAGTGATATGCATGTTGCCTTTACCAAACACATCACAGATGCCCTTGTGAAAATTAAGGAAGAGAAGCTAAAACACAAAGCTTCTATTCCTAGGAAAGTAGAAGATAGTTGGGAACCCATTATTAATATGCAAGTGAATGAATTTGATCTCAAATCTTCATGTGATCTTGGTTCTAGTGTCTCTATTATGCCTAGGAAGATTTATGAAATGCTTGATTTACCACCTTTGGAGGATTGTTATTTGGATGTCCCACTCAATGATAATGCTAAGAAGAAACTCATGGGGAGTATTAATGATGTTCTTATCTTGTTTAATAATGCTTATGTCCCTATGGATTTCTATGTTTTGGATGTTGAATACAATGCTTCTTGTCCTACTACTTTGGGAAGACCTTTTCTTAGAACAGTTGGTGCCATCATTGATATGAAAGAAGGCACCATGAAATATCATTTTCCATTAAAGAAAGGTATTGAACACTTACCTATGAGGAGAGAGAAGTTGATTTTTGCTCCTCCTTCGAAAGCAAGATTTGATGTTAATGCTTCTTCATTTAAAAATACTTGATTCTTCTTGCTTCTTGTGCCTAACTTAAAGGCGTTAAAGAAAAGTACTTGTTGGGAGATAACCCAAGAGTTTACTTGAGTCTTGGAAGTTATTAATTCAGTAATGAACTCTCCTTATCCTTTTTTTTTGCTTCTTGTGCCAAGAATGACCTCTAATGAGAGGGAAGTAAGATTTGGGAAGTTGCTGTCCTGAAACAGATTTCTATCCTCCACCAAAAATATTCGTGAGGCGGCTCTGTAACTCGGATTGAGCCCAAAATTTACAAATAAACCCCCAAGTATGTTATCTAACTTTCGTTAGTTCAACACTTTTTGATTTGAGCAACAGAAGATGTTCAATAAAATCGCTTTCTACCTGCTGGTCTGTTTTGACAGATTTCTGCCATTATTTGCATTTGGTTCTTATTGATTCCTTTTTGAGTTCTCTTTAGGTGAATTGTGCTTTTTGAAGGAGTTACTACAGTATATTGTGTTTTTAGTGAAAATCCTTGCTGTTCCAAAGCTTTGCCAATGGTCTAATATCTTTTGAATACACTAATATTGCTAATGAAGATTGTGTGAAGTTTTATATGAAGGAAAAATTTCAGGTGTAGAGAGAGAATGATGCAATGAGATGAAGAATGGACAAAAGCTAAAGCTTGGGGATGCCACCATGGTGTCACCCCAAGAAATATCCAAGTGGTACAAGCATCAAAGCTTGGGGATGCCCAAGTCATCCCCTTCTTCATCAATAAAAAGCTCAGGTCTGTCTAGACACTTCGTTTTTATTGTTTTATACATAGTTGTGTTGTTCTTGGAGCGTCTTAGTTTTTGTTTGATTTTCTTAGTTTGTTTAGTTTTATTAAGTAGTTTGGACCCCCGTTCTCGCTGTGTTGTTTTGCAAATAAGTTTGCTTGGTGTTGGAAAGGAGTAGTAAGTTCTTGCTTGAAGTGCAAGATGAGCTTGCATTAACTATGACTTAGACTTTAGCATGACATGCTAGGTGTTTTTTTGACCTTATGCTTACTGATTATTTCTGTAGCATGTTTTGTTCCAAACAATTGGGATTGTTTAGTGTGCCTTGAAAAAATTATGCGTTGTTTTAGCATGCAAAAGCATAGTATTGTGGTTTTCTCCTTTGATGCTTTTCTTGGGTTGACTTGGCACATGCTCACACCATGTTATGACTATGACAAGTCACCATTAGCCTCTATGATCATTTAGTCCTTGACTTGTAGTACCACTCTTTGATTTGATTAGTATGCTTTGTTGCACTGCATGATTATGGCCATTATTTCTCTCCTAGTTGGTTGCTCCCAGTCGTTTGCTAGCCTCCACTTGTATGAGTAAGTTCTACTCATGCCTCCAACTCCCAAGAAACCAAGTTATTCCAAAGTGTCCACTATAAACTCATATGCATGGCGTGTTACGCCATTCCAAGTATATTCTTGTTTTCAACTATCTTCCAATTAAAAACTATTTTGTTATGTGAAAACTTAGTGATTAAATCCCTCACGAACTTGGTGGCACACTTTATTCTTTGCCCCAAATAAACTTGAACCATTGTGACAACTTTGTTGTATATACTTGTACTTATAAGTTGGAGTTAGCAGAACCGTGCTGTCACGGGGAACGTTTTCAACATTGCACTTGAACCTTGTTGTACTTAGTTGATATCATGTTCTTTTGTCTATGGATGCCACTGGTGTGAAATAAAGAGGGGACTTGTAAGTCCATGGAGTTTATATTCTGTGTTAGAGAAACGCCTGGGCCGCTAGCCTAAGCCATGCCTAATCATGGTGGAAACTTGCAACATCACCATAATGAGCTATCTATGAAGCATCCTCAATAAAAAGCTATGCATATGGTAAATAAAAAGATTGCTGAGATGCTCATTGTCTGCTTGCCTTGTCATTTTGGTTATGCGAAAGCTCCTGTACCATGTGCAAGGGGTACCCCGTTGGCGGTTCTCAATGGTATGCAAATACTTACAGTGACAAGAACTTACATGGACCCAAAGTTGAGTATGCATGAGTTGTGGCCCTCGTATTCAAGGGACTTGAGATTGCCAACTTATACTTCGCCAAGCATATACTCCAGCTTTGCCACTTTAACCTTAACCACTTCAAGATGCTTATGATAGGGGCAATGAAGGCTGAAAGCTAACAAGTACCATAATTTTTGGAAGCTCTTTTTGAAACTTGTAATCCCTGCTTCCTTTACAAAAAGGCCTTTCTTCGACCACTATTGAGTCTCCACCTTCTACCTTTATGCACCATTAAGAAAGCATAGTTGTCATTCTATGTGCAGTGTTCCAAAGCTGATTAATTGATGCATATTGTGATATTACTTGTTCTTGCGCTACTTGTTTCTAGTCACCCTTGTAAACTTTGAAGGTGTCCTATGCATCTATTTGATACTCTATGAGGGACAAGATGATTGCCACTATGCTATGATTTCTGCATGTGAAACAAACAAACATTTTTCAATGCATATCATTCATGATCTTTGTTTGTAGTTTGTCATGTTGCATGCATAGTTACTATGTCCTATTGTTAGAACTCCATCTTTCATGCACATGTTTAGAGTTGTTTGATCCCATCTTTCAATACTTGCAAATGGTTGGATCTTTATTGTGAGGGTGCATGTCACCTCAAAAATTATTTTGTTTATCACTTACCTACTTGAGGACGAGCAGGAGTTAGGCTTGGGGATGTTGATACGTTGGAAACGTATCTATAATTTTTGATGCTCCATGTTTGTTTAGTATCTACTGTGCTTTACTTCTCCACACCTTGAGGTGCTTTTTACATGTTTTCTGGTACTAACCTACTAACAAGTTGCAACAGTGCAAGATGCCTGTTTTCTGCTGTTTTTGGTTTTAGAAAAGTTAGTAAAGAAATATTCTCGGAATTGGACGGGACAAAGGACAAAGTCAATTACTTTCCGTGGGGAACAAGAAGTCCAGAGGAGATCCGGAGGGTCCAGACAGGGGGCCAAACCCACCCCAGGCATGGGTGGGCCCAACCCCGCGCCTGGCTAGGGTTTGCCACCCCTGACCGCCTCCTCGGTCTCCCCATTCGCCTATAAAAAGCCCCCGATGCAGAAACCCTGAGGACCCGATAAAATATCCACGAAACCATCTGTATCCACCGCCACCATCGTCCCTAGATCGGGGGATCTGAAGTTCTTCCCGGCACCCTGCCGGAGGGGAGATCATCCCAGAGGCCTTATCTCCGGTATGATGCGTGAGTAGTTCCACCTTGGACTATGGGTCCATGTATTAGCTAGATGGTTGTATCTCCTCCTTTGTTCTTTCATGTATAGATCTTGTGATCTCTGTTCATGATCAAGATCTAATATATTTGTAATCATGCATGTTGTGTTTGCGGGGATCCGATGGATATTGAGATTATTATGTTGGTTTGATTAATGGTTTTGTCTTTATGATTCTATCATGTCTGTGTTGTTTGTGATCTTGCATGCTCTCCATTGTTAGTATCTATCTTGGCCAAGTAGTTGCTAGTGACTCCGAGAGGGGGTATTTATGCTCGATAGTGGGTTCATGCCTCTAGTTTCCAAGGGAAGTGACAATAATCTCTTCGGTTGTAGATGTGTTGTTTCCACTAGGGAGAAAACAACGGTCTCTTGTTCATGGAACATGTGGACTATTTACCTTACACACTTTGCTTAAAGCAGTTGTCTGTTGCTTGCAACTTAATACTGGAGGGGGTTCGGATGATAACCTGAAGGTGGACTTCGAGCCATAGATGCAGTTGGATGGCGGTCTATGAATCTTGTTGTATTTACCAATCAACCTCATAGGATCTTTCTGACTAGTAATTGAATTGTTAAGCATTGCTCAGTTCCTGTCAATTGCCCTGTTGTAATTTGTTTACCCTTCATGCCATGTTGTTTATCTAAGGAGAGAACCTCTAGTGAACTATGGACCCCGGTCCAATCTTTACCATTGATACATCTTCCAATGTTACTTGTTTACTTGCTGCAAACCATTACCTTCCACACCATACGTTTAATCCTTTGTTATAGCAAACCGGTGAGCTTGACAACATCACTGTTCGTTGGGGCAAAGTCTTGAGTTTGCGTTGTGCAGGTCTCCGCGTTGCTTGAAACACCTGTGTGACGTTTCCTTCCTCCTTCTGGTTCGATAACCTCGGTCTCAACTGAGGGAAAACTTGCTACTTGCTGCTTCACACCTTGCTCTTGGGGTTCCCAACAGGCTGTGCGTAGACAGTCGTCAGAAACCTCCTCTTTGAGTGATAAGATTGATGTTATCATGGATATTTTTGTTAATGGAAAAGCTCCTATAGATCCATGTAATGTTCCCCTAGCCTCTTTGGTTGCTCAAGAATAGCAAGTTGATGTGAAATTCATTAAAAACAACAATTTCAACAACAATGCCTATAGGAATAATTTTGGTATTAACAATAATTATAGGCCTTATCCTCCTAATAATGGCAATACCTATGGAAACTCCTACAACAATACTAGAAGTGCTCCCTCTGAACTTGAAGTCATGCCCAAAGACTTTATTAGTAAACAAACCACTTTCAACAAGACTGTGGAGGAAAAGCTTTTGAATGTTGAGAAAAACATTTACTCTTTGTCTAAAGCTCAGTCCTCTTTGATTAATAAAATGGCTGCTAAACCTGAAACATTGGAAAGTACCTTTGCTGCTACTCATGCCATACAAGTTACTATTGATGAGAATGTTAGATTGTTAGCCCAACTACATGCTAAGTGGGAAAGAGAAGCTCAAATTGCTAGAAACAATAGCGTGTGCACTATCACCACCACCAATATGGATGCCACTAAACCACAAGAAGTCCCTATTCCTCCTACCACAATGCCTAAATCCAGTGAGTCTACTACTAGTGATGCTAAGTTTTATTTTGATCTTGATGGTTGCAATATCTCTAAAGTGATTATGTTCCCACAAAAGATTGCTAGAAGTCCTGATGCTAGTGATATGAATGTAGCTTTCACCAAACACATTACTGATGCTCTTATTAAAATTAAGGAAGAAAAGTTAAAACACAAAGCCTCTATTCCTAGGAAATTATAAGATAGTTGGGAATCCATCATTAATATGCAAGTGAATGACTTTGATCTCAAAGCTTCATGTGACCTTGGTTCTAGTGTCTCTATTATGCCTAGAAAGATTTATGAAATGCTTGATTTTCCACCTTTGGAAGATTCTTATTTGGATGTCCCACTTAATTATAATGCTTGGTTCTAGTGTTAATAATGTTCTTATTATGGTTAACAATGCTTATGTACTTGTTGATTTCTATGTTTTGGATGTTGAATACAATGCTTCTTGTCCTATTACTTTGGGAAGACCTTTTCTTAGAACTGTTGGTGCCATCATTTATATGAAAGATGGCACCATTAAATATCAATTTCCATTCAAGAAAGGTATTGAACACTTCCCTATGAGGAGAGAGAAGTTGCTTTTTTCTCCTCCTTTGAAATAAAGGTTTGATGTTAATGCTTCTTCATTTGAAAATACTTGATTCTTGCTTCTTATGCCTAACTTAAAGGCGTTAAAGAAAAGTACTTATTGGGAGATGACCCAAAAGTTTTATTGAGTCTTGGAAGTTATTACCTCTGTAATAACCTCTCCTTATCCTTTTTATTTGTCCTTTTGTGCCAAGAATAACCTCTAATTAGAGGGAAGTAAGATTTGAGGAGTTGCTGTCCTGAAATAGATTTTTGTGCTCCACCATAAAAATTCTTGTAAAATCTTTGTAAGTCGGATTGAGCTGTAATTTTCTGAATAAATCCCCCATTATGTTAGATAACTTTCTTTAGTTCAACACTTTTTTATTTGAGCAACATAAGGTCTTCGAACAAATCGGTTTCTACCTGCTGGTCTGTTTTGACAGATTTTTGCCATTATTTGCATTTGCTTCTTATTGATTCCTTTTGGGGTTCTTTTTAGGAAATTGCGATTTTTGAGGGAATTGCTACATTAGCTTGTGTTTTTAGTGAAAGTTTTGCTGTTCTAGATTGTGTGAAGTTTTGTATACACTAAGGTTGCTAATGAAGATTGTGTGAAGTTTTGTATGAGGGAAAATTTTCAGGTGTAAGGGAAGAATGATGTAATGAGATGAAGAATGGACAAAAGCTCGAGCTTGGGAATGCCATCCCGTGACAAACCAAGAAATATTCAAGAGGTATAAGCGTCAAAGCTTGGGGATGCCCAAGGCATGCCCTTCTTCATCAATAAAAATCTCAGGTCTTTCTAGACACTTTATTTTTATTGTTTCATGCACTGTTGTGTTGTTCTTGGAGCGTCTTCGTTTTCATTTGTGGTTTTTGTTTTCTTAGTTTGCTTGAATAAATTAATTTGGACCCCCGTTCTTGCTGTGTTGTTTCAAATAAGTTGATTGGTGTTGGAGAGGAGTAGAAAGTTCTTGCTTGATTAGTGCAAGAGGAGCTTGCTTTGACTGTGACTTAGACTTTATCATGTCATGCTAGATGTTGTTTCGATCTTATGCTTGGTGATTATTGCTGTAGCATGACTTGTTCCAAATAATTAGGATTGCTTAATGTGCCTTGAAGGAATCATGCGTTGTTTTAGCATACAAAAGCATAGTATTGTGGTATTCTCCTTTGATGCTTTGTTTGGGTTCACTTGGCACATGCTCACACCATGTTATGACTATGAATAAGTCACCATATCCTCTATGATCATCTAGTCCTTTACTTGTAGTACCACAATATGCTTTGATTAGTAATGTTTTGTCGCTCTACATGATTATGGCCATTAGTACTCTCTTAGTTGGTCGCTCACAGTCTTTTGCTAGCCTCCACTTGTATGAGTATGCTCTACTCATGCATCCAACTCCCAAGAAACCAAGTTATTCCAAAGTGTCCACTATAAATTCCTATGCATGGTGTGTTATACCATTCCAAGTATATTCTTGTTTTCATTTATCTTCCAATTAAAAAGTATTTTGTTATGTGAAAACTTAGTGATTAAAGCTCTCACGAACTTGATGGCACACTATTTTTCTTGCCCCTAATAAACTTGAACCATTGTGTCATCTATGTTGTATATGCTTGCACTTATACGTTGGAATTAGCAGAACCATGCTGTCATGGGGAACGCTTTCAACATTGCACTTGTACATTGTACGCAGTTGATATCATGCTCTTTTGTTTATGGATGTCGTCAGTGTGAAATGAAAGGGGACATTGTAAGTCCATGGAGTTATCTATGTGTGTTAGAGAAACGCCTGGGCCGCTAGCCTAAGCCATGCCTAATCCTGGTGGAAACTTGCAGCACCACCATAGTGAGCAATCTATGAAGCATTCTTCTTATAAAAAAAGAGATTGAGAAAAAAATATGAGAAAAGAGGAAAGAGAGAAAAAAGCACCATATTCCCATGGTAAATAAGAAGATTGCTGAGATGCTCATTGTGTGCTTGTCTTGTCATTTTTATTATGGGATATCTCCTGTATCATGTGCAAGGGGTACCCCGTTGGCGGTTCTCTATGATACACATGTACTTACTATGAAAAGAACTTGCAAGTAACTAAACTTGAGTAGCATGAGGAGCGACCCTCATATTCAAGGGACATGAGATTGCCAACTTATACTTTGTCAAGCATATGCTCCATAGTTTGTTCACTTTAACCTTAATCACTTCAAGATGCTTATGATAGGGGCAATGAGAGATAAAAGCTAACAAGTACCATAATTTTTGGAAACTCTTTATGAAACTTGAAATCCCTTCTTCCCTTTATGAAGGGCCTTTCTTCCACAATTATATTGAGTCTCCACCTTCTATCCTTAGGACCCAATTAAGAGAGCATAGTTGCCATTCTTAGTTCTATGTGCATTATCCCAAAACTTATTGATTGATTCATATTATTGATATTCCTTGCTCATGAACTATTTGTATCTAGTCACTCTTATGAACTTTGAAGGTGTCCTATGCATATATTTGCTACTCCATGAGGGACAAGATGAATGCCACTATGCTATGTTTTCTATATGTGAAACAAACAAACGTCTTTTTCAATGCATGTTATTCATGAATCTTTGTTTGTAACCTTTCATGTTGCATGCATAGTTACTTTGTCTTACTGTTAGAACTCCATCTTTCATGCTCATGTTTAGGGTTCTTTGATCCCAGCTTTCAATGCTTGCAAATGGTTTGATCTTGATTTTGATGGTGCATGTCACCTCAAATATTATTCTTTTTATCACTTACCTACTCGAGGACGAGCAGGAGTTAAGCTTGGGGATGATTGATACATTGAAAACGTATCTATAATTTTTGATGTTCCATGTTTTTTTAGTATCTACTTTGCTTTGCTTTGTCTACACTTTGAGGTGTTTTTGTTTTTTTGGACTAACCTATTAACAAGATGCCAAAGTGCCAGTTGCCTGTTTTCTTCTGTTTTTGGTTCCAGAAAAGGCAGAAAATTAATATTCTCGGAATTGGTCGGGACAAAAGCCAAAGTCAATATTTTACCGTGGGGAACACGGAGCCAGAATACGAGACGGGGGGGAGCCACTAGGGGGCCACACCTCCTGTCCGTGTGGCTAACCCTAGCCCGCGCCTGGGGGGTGCGGCCACCCCGGGTTCCCCCTGCCTCGCCTCTTTGCCTATAAAGACCCCCCGATACCAAAACCCTAAGTACCCGATCAATATTCCACAAAACAGTCTGTAGCCGCCGCCACAATTGTCCCTAGATCAGGGGGATCTGAAGCTCTAGCCGACACCCTGCCAGAGGGGAGATCATCCCGGAGGCCTTCTTGTTCATCATGCCAGCCTCCGGTATGAAGCGTGAGTTGTTCCACCTTGGACTGCGGGTCCATGTAGTATCTAGATGGTTGTATCTCCTCCATTGTGCTACCATGTTTAGATCTTGTGAGCTTCGTTCATGATCAACATCATATATTTGTAATCATGCATGTTATGTTTGCGGGGATCCCATTGATATTGAGATTACTATGGTAGATTGATTAATGGTTTTGTCTTATTGATTCTATCATGTTTGTGTTGTTTGTGATCTTGCATGATCTCCGTTTCTAGTAGCTATCTTGGCCAAGTAGATGCTAGTGACTCCAAGAGGGGGTATTTATGCTCTATAGTGGGTTCATGCCTCTATTTAATCTAAGGGAAGTGACAGAAATCTATAAGGTTGTAGATGTGCTGTTGCTACTGGGGAGAAAACAACAGTCTCTTGTTCATGGAACAAGTAGATTGTTTACCTTACACACTTTGCTTAAAGTAGTTATCTGTTGCTTGCAACTTAATACTGGAGGGGGTTCGGATGATAACCTGAAGGTGGATTACTAGTCATAGATGCAGTTGGATAGCGGTCTATGTATCTTGTTGTATTTCCCAATCGAATCTCATAGGATCATGAATGTCTATTATTGCATTGTTATGCCTTGCTCAGTCCTATCAATTGCCCTACTGTAATTTGTTTACCCAGCATGCCATGTTTTGTTTATCTTAAGGAGAACACCTCTAGTGAACTATGGACCCCGGTCCAATCCTTACCATTGATACATCTTCCACTGTTACTGTTTACTTTCTACAAACCACTATTACCTTCCACACCATACAGTTAATCCTTTGTTTTCAGCAAACCGATGAGATTGACAACCTCACTGTTTGTTGGGGCAAAGTCTTGAGTTTGTGTTGTGCAGGTTTCCAAGTTGCTAGATGTTGGGCCATGCAGAGATAAAACAAAACTTTTCCTCTAACGTGGTGATCCCAAGATCCAGCTGAGGTAGAAGGCCACGAGGTTTACCACTAGACGCGCAGTTGCGGATTACTGATGAAGCGCGTCAGTTGATGCAGTGCAGTCCTTTGCGATCCAATCGTCCTGGTGCTGATCGTATAGAACCTTTGCTGGTATCCACACGTACAAGGAGGAGCGCCGGCGGTGAACTGCTAGATTCGTTACGGCGGCAGGACTGTTGTGGAGCTAGGGTTTCTAACACATGGAATGACCTAACCGAACAACGATTTTTTCTTCTGGGTTACGGTGCTCCACTATATATAGGGAGTGAATGTGGGCTCTGCTTGCGCGGCCCATTCACGAAAGCCCATATAACACTAGTCATTGTGAGTCCAACTCACTAACTCAGTCCTAATCCGGTTTAGGTCCAACCCAACAAGATTACAGGTTCAGATCCAATCCGAACTTGATCCCGCTCTTAAGTCTGTGACCCCGCAGGCTCATGGCTACTTGGACACGATTAGAGTCCGACTCTAAATCGATCAGTCGGTAGCGGCTCCTAGCAGAACGTGCCGACTCCCAAGTACCAAAGAGTCATGACGACTTGCCTTTCCAATGTGACTTGCGTCCGAGTCCCTTTTGCCTCACGATATACCTTGTCAAACTATAGGCGAATAATTGTCATCCCTTAAATAGTCCGACTCTCTTCTCGATCCGAGATAAGTGATTCACCCGACTAACTCTTAGTCGATCGCCTCGGTTAACACTTAATTGAGTTGTGCATGGCCATGCTTTCCGAATCATATCATCCGATAGAGCCCAGAGAATATCTATCCGAGTGGAGGGGCAAAATCCCATCTTGGTTATTCACATCACGCAGCTTGATTCTCACTCGACCCGAACTCTGCCTTTATAACTGCCTAGTTACTGATCAGCATTTGACAGAACCTAAGTCGGTGATCCTCAACTCGGATTGTGCAACAACCTCAGGTCTAAGGATTACATTGATTGAGATATACAAATGACAACTTGTTCGTTGTACCTCAATATGGGTCAATCCGACTCGCTAAACTCCTTAGCTGAATCTGTGTAAGTTGGAATAGCATCTCCATGCCCATGACAAGTGGAACCGAGTCATCAAGCCAACTTTCACATTGGTCTAAGATGTGTGTCCAGCACAACCTCAATGACCAAGGATGTTTAGTACAAACAACATGAATTCATAGTTCCACAACCGAATCACATATTCAATGATACACATCAGATGTTTATACAAGGACTACTTAATATCTTTATGAATACAATGGGAAATATCATCATACATGATTGCCTCTAGGGCATATTCCCAACACTAGCAACACCTTTGAGTCGTTTCCTTCCTCCTACTAGTTCAATAACCTTGGTTTCTTACGGAGGGAAACTTGCTGCTATGCTCATCACACCTTCCTCTTGGGGTCTCCCAACAAAGCTCTACAGTGATATGAGCCACCATCAGTCACTGCCACCATCAATGAACACGTGACTCATCTCGAACCCGCATATCTGAGCCTCAAGCACCAGGGCAAAGACGTATGGGTGAGGATGGTCGAATCTATCGAAGGTGATGCAGGACTCCGAGCCGCTGAGGTACTCAGGTATGGCTGGTGGAGAGGTGGCGGCCAGTTTTCGCTGGAGGATGATCGTCTTCTGGATCATGTTGGATGGACGCCCCTTTTGTATCATCATTGTTCCTAGTGGTCGTAGATACTGTTCTGCTCTGTTATTCTGGGCCGTCGTAGCCGCAGGCTGTGCGGGTCCTTCGGGTGGTGGTGGTGGGGTGCCATATGCGATGGGCCCAGGGGCAGAGCCGAACCCCTGATTCACCGCATCACGTCGCTGCTGAGCGTAACCCTCATGGAGCTTCTGTAACTCCATGTAGTCCTTGAGGAGGTGGCTATATTTCTTTTCACCATCATGTTAACGATGTAGAAGTGAATGGTGCAGGGACCTGATAGCTTTTCAAACGCGGATGGCTCGTCATCGCGAGCGCGGTGTTGCCATGACTGGGTGGTTTTCCTGCTGTCGCGGTAACTGCCACTACGGTAGCCGTTGTTGCGATCTCCGTCATCGTGGCGGTCAGCGTAGCTAGCCACGACCATGTCGATTTCTTCACGATCGTTGTAGACGCGCGCTCTCCTCTTTCTGGGACGGTCGCGTCTGCGGCCAAGGTCGTCATCGTCATCTGAATGTGTTCGTTTGATGGCATCTTCACCATTAGCCCATCGGGTGGCGATGTCCATTAGATGTTCGATGGTTTTGGGATTGATCACTGGTAGAAAATGCCCTATAGGTCCCGGTTGGTAAGGGCATTAGTCCTGGTTGCCCAACCGGGACGGGGCAATCGGGACTAAAGCTCTAACCTTTAGTCCCGGTTGCCCCACCAACCGGGACAAATGGGGGCACACGTGGCGGCATCAGAGCGCGAGGTTGGGGGTGGAGCATTAGTCCCGGTTCGTAACACAAACCGGGACTAATAACCTGCTGCCGCGGCAGAGATTTGGCCCATTTCTCTGCCGCGGCAGAGAATTCATTTTGGCACATTTTGTTGCCGCGACAGCATTTTCGCCACTTTTTGTGCCGCGGCAGAGAATTCATTTAGGGTTGTTTTATTGTTTATTTAGTGATTTGCACTTATCAATGAAGGAACCTTATATTACATCATGATGACAACATTATATTCAATACACGGATCGAGTTCATGCACTACATACAAAAGTTGCTATTCGATGCTACCGGCCAATTTCTTGAAAGTTGCTATTTTTACAATTCATATTGTCTATACACAGCCGAGTAGTATTCCCCTTGTGTGTTTAGGACTTCTGCATCCAAGAATCCCGCCAATTCCTCCTGAATTGCTCGTACGCGATCCTTTGGCAGAAGACCGTCCCGTAGACGTTCGATCTGATTTTAAAAAGGAGTCAGCCTATATGAATGAAACTAAACACAATTTGATTGTAATTAAAAACTATAGAAATTGTTTACGTACGTGGAGTTGCTCTAAATTTCTGCCCTTCTCATCGCACGTCTGCCGGATGAACTCGCATACATAGTATCCACATAGATTGTTACCTGGTCCCTGCGTCAGGCACTTTACAAGAACAGAGTTCAATCAAAATAATAATCAAGCATGATAATAACTGTATCAAAACTAGAATCAAAGAGATGCGCGGATATAGCTAGTGGTGCTTACATTTAGTGGTTGAAATGTAAGCTCCTCTTTCCAAACACCCCTAGCCTTCTTGGTGAACCGTTTCCAAGCGCTGCCCGGCGTAGAAAACGAATAAAATAAGTTATTAAGTACTTGATATGATAGAATTCATGAACGTTGCCGATATAGTGTCGTAATGATTAGAATTACCGCTGGAGAAGTATCTGCATGTCCTTCCACGTCTCAAGGGGTTTATGTTTCGAGTCCATGACTAGTACACGCCCTTTGTCAAGTTGAATGATTAACAGAATATAGTGGAAGCTTCAAATGCATAACTAATCAATTATATACTTAACATCGAGTAAGCGAAATAGAAAGTGTATACAAGACAATAACACTCACTCGAAGTTGTAAGGAAATAGTATTTTCCTTTTGGTTTCTTGAAACCTTAACGCGTGTACTATATTATCCTCCGTATCCTGGGGGCTTATTTTGAGATTAGCTTCATGAACCCAATATGGGTCAATGAAGCCAATGTCATAGATTTGTCCTCTGCTGCATTCGAGAATCTTCATTCTGCATATTACAGTATGATTATATACATGCAATAAACAAAATAATATAGCTGGAGACTAAATTAATTACAGAATTAGTACTTACAGACAATAGGCACTGATGATCGATTTGTCCAAGGCGTCTTGATTGAATAATTGAAATAGTTCATCAAATTCAATGGATATCATGTCATCCTTATCTTTCCCATGATTCTTTTTTGTAACCCTCAGCACTATCCAGTTAGCCCCGGCCCTTGTGGCACGCATGTACCAATTATGCAATCTTCGCATTTTTGTTGGAAGATTGTTTACCTCCTTAGGTTTGACGAGAGGTTTTCCGTACTGGTATTTGTATGCTACTTCACTCACGGGGAAGAACTCTAACTGGGATAAGTACTGGGCAATACTCATACCTTGAGCAGCGGCAGCTTCTCCGTATTGTGCAACTACATCTGGATCATACTGCTCTTCGGCCCCATATTTGCTCGACCCCACATTGGTTTGAGAAATCACCTTGAGAGGGGCGCAAGTCTGTTTTGCTTGTTCTCCGAGCTGGGCAATAGATTTCCCGCTTGCATCAGTACTGCTCTTCGAGGCTTTTTGTGCCGCATGTGACTTGAGAATAGAACGCTCATAGTCTGATGACAGCTTTGGCTCGGGTTGATGAAGATTCTTTAGCATTTTCAACACTTTGGCTTTTTCTTCTTTGGTGTTGGGGAACTCTGGCTCTTTCGGCCGCCTCAGCTTAGCGAAAAACGCTGTCGTTTCCGCATCAACGATCGCTGCAGTCTCCTCTTCAGTACAGTCATAAGCTCTCTTGGGAGGAACCGTTGGTACTTTTGGAAGAGGCTCTTGTTTACGTTTCGGCGATCGCTTACGACGCATAGTAGCGGTACGCTTATGCTTTTTATCCTGAGGCGCCGGCGATGGCTCCCGCGGCGATGGCTGCACCGGAGATTGGTGAGGCGACGTAGCCGGGTGAGGCGACGAAGACGGCTGCCGTGGCGGTGACGACCTCGCTGGAGACGGGTGAGGCGGCGGCGAAGATGGCCTTGGCGTGTGATTTTGAAGCACGATACATTCCTTCGGCCAAAGAATGGTGACGTTTTTTGCGTCACCCAGCATAGTCACATCCCCTTCACCAGCAGGGTAGTGAAGATCCAAAACCTCAAAGGTGGGCATGATTTCATCCACGCCGACAACAGTGTAGCCCTCTGGAACCGGACGACAGTGGTAAGTTGGTGTGGGTCCAATTGGTAAGGCATAGCCGACCGCCACCTTCATTGATATGTTCACAACTTTGACATGTAGCTCACAGTGTGTCATCTCTGTGATATCATCCACTGGGTAGCCAACAGGAGCCATCGTCGGTGCATCATCGGCATCGCCATTGTCATCACCCGGGACCTCGGTGGAAGCCACACTGCTTTTTTGATTATTCGATAGGCCGGTAGCATCGAATGCAGTGTGCTGCTGAGATGGGCCGGTAGTACTTTGCTCTTTAAGTGCGTTAATTTCATCTTGTTGTTGCTTTAATCGTTCTTCAATTAAATGCATTCGCTCTTTCTGACTTTCTGCTTCAACTGTCGCCCTGTCCTTACTCCTCTGACGGCTTCTATCAGGATATTTCTTCCTCTCTTCGGGAAACCCAGTCCTCCATGATTGGGAGCCTATTGTGCCTCGTGTTCGTCCATCATCTTCCTTATTTCCAAGGGCGAGTGTGAGCTCATCATTCTCTCTATCGGGAATGAAGTCCCCATCTTTAACAGCCTTTACTGCTTTTCTGATCCTCTTGATGGCAAGGGGTCTTCTTTATGTCGTATGTTATATATACACCTCCCTTCCGAGTCCAACGTGCCCCCATGCCCGTAAAACCAATTCCTTGCACGTTCTACCCAATCGTCTGTCTCTGGGGTGATCTTTTTATCACGCAGTTCCTGCTCAAGTTTCTCCCACTTAGGAATGCCAGCCCTGTAGCCACCTTGCCCCATAGTATGGTGATACTTCTTGTTAGCAGCATTCAGCTTATTCTTTTCAGACATTTTCTTAGCTTTTTCTGATTTCTTGTATTCCACAAACTCAGCCCAGAATGGTTTTATCTTCTCAAACTGAATATTCTTGAAATCGGGAGTCTTCTTTTTCACGACATAGTCAAGGTGCAATCTTTTCTTCCAGTTGGTGAAACACTGGGCCATCTTCTTCAAAGCCCACTCCCTGACCTTAGCCTCCATGGCTCTCCCATGTTGTAAGGCATCCTCAACTAGATCCTCCGCATTTGGATCCAGCTCTATCTTCGGTAGTTTGAAATTAACCATGAGCCTCTTCCACAGTAAATCTTTGGCGTGGTTAGGGACAAATAAACATGTTCCCTCTTCATCCACATTAGCAGGCCTATTCCAATTTCTAATGGTGATCGGGATTAAGTCCCTAACGATTACTCCGCATTGTGCCACAAATTTGGTTGCGACAACTTCGGGAGCCGTCGGTTTGCCGTCTTCAGCGACATCTTCGATCCTGAACCTCTCATGGTCTTGCAACTTTTTGGTTGGGCCTCGTCCGCTCTTTTCAGTAGATTCCTTCGATCCGGAGGGCTAAAAGAAGAAAGATCGTTGTTACTATTTCTATATAGATAGCAGATGATTAATTAATGAATTGATTTATATTACATGCACCTCGCCGGAGCGGTCGTCTTCTCGATTACACAAGGCATCGCCTTCTCCCTCGCGGAAGGCAACACCTTCAACCTCAAACAAGTTGTCTACTCCGGTAAAAAGAGGATCACCCTCACCAAAGTTGTTTAGAAACGTTGATACGTCTAAATTATCTTCCCCACGGATCACACCTTGGATCAACTCTTCCTTTTCTTCGTCTCTGACGTGTGGGTCCATATTTTCTGCATAGGTGGAAAACGAATAAGTCAAAGTGGATAAAGGAGAAAGTTAAGTACGGTGTTGAGAGATATAAACCCTAATTCAGAGAAACCCTAATATATACATACACAATAATAAAAATGAAGAGAAAGGGAAACCATGTAGTAGATAGGCACATCGTCGAACGCACATGCACCTAAGTTGCTTGACAATGTGAATCGGGTCTGGGGCTACCCACAGTGACTGACCAGTGGGGCCGAAGACCAATAATACCAAAGTAATTAATAAACCTAATAAAACCTAACTAATAATAAACCTAATAATCGAAACACCGAAAATAAAGGGAAACAATCAACACATGGCATCGATGCAATGCTCAAGCAAGTATGATGATATGACAAGTTAATTTGCATTGAATGTAACCCTAAGACATGCTCGACGATTTAATCGGGGTTCCGAGGGGTGAAAACCCTAACTCGGGGAAACTCCGGAACATATGAGAGGGGTGCATTTGTTCTTCTAATTATACTTGTCATTTAAGTTGTTGAACAATGCATGATTATAGTTTAGATAGATAGGTTTAATTTTTCTGAACAATTTGATATATTATTTGTATTTTCTGACTTATGAACAATAAGTTAGTGATTTTACAATATTAAATCATTTTCTGGAATTAAAAAAAAGGCAAAAAGTTTTTACACCGGGGCGCCCCCTAGCCAGTGAGACTGACAGAAGGGCCCCAGTGCCAACTCAGCCTCCACGCGTACAGATCATTTTCCTACCACAGAGAAGTCTACCCACTGAGGCTGACTGATGGGCCCCAGGCCACATCAGCTGCCACGCGAGCACGAGTGACGTCAGCACGACGTCACGCTGGCGGTGAGCTCCCAGGCAGCGGCAGCGGCGGCGATAGCGGGCACCCCTGGACGCGCGGATGGGCACGTTAGAGAGAGCGCGATGCAGGGAGAAAGGGAGTGGCGGCGCCGCTCCTTGTTGGTCACCGGAGCGTCGCCTCCGTCGAGCTCGAGCGGCGGCGTCGTCGGGCACACGCGAGGAGAGTAGTACAGGAGGAGAGGGAGAGAAAGAAGAACACCGTGAGGATCAGCAGCTCACCAGGAACACGACGGAGGTGGTGGCGAGGCCGGGCGAGCTCGGGAGACGTCGGAATCGACGGAGGCGACGCGCGGACGGAGCTTCCAATCCAGGCGATTGAGGTCACGCGCGAGGGGGAAAAGTAGCAGGGACGCGCGTGGACGGAGGCAGCGGCGGTGGCGGACGGAACGCGCGGGTGGCGGCGAGCTCGGGCAGCCTGCCGGCGTCGGGGGTGCGCGCGTCGGTGAGAAGCAGAGAAGTGAGATGGGGAAGAAGAAAGGAGACACGTCAGTTATAAACGAAGGGCCTTTTGTCCCGGTTGGTGGCTCCAACCGGGACTAAAGGGGCATACGTCCCGGCTGGAGCCACCAACCGGGACGTATACTCCAATATTTTCAGCAGACCAAGGGTTAGCGCGCAGGGGGTCTTTAGTCCCGGTTGGTGGCTCCAACCGGGACATATTCCCCTGATTTCAAATTTTTTCAGGTATTTTCTCTCTGTTCCCGCCTTATTTTTTTTGGGGGTTTAAATTTGTATTGTTTTTTAAATGATAATTAATTTAGAATTTAGAAAAACTTTAAACATAAAAAGTGTTTGGATTTGAATAAATAATTCAAAACCATTTTCTGTTTTAAAAAATAATTAATGTAACCATTTAAAATATGAACCATTTACAATTAAAAATGAATTAACTTATATTTTTTTAATATCAATTTGGAATTTAGAAAAACTTTAAACATAAGAAGTGTATGGATTTGAATAAATAATCCAAAACCATTTTCTATTTCTAAAAAATAATTAATGTAACCTTTTAAAATGAATTAACTTATATTTTTGAATATTAATTTGGAATTTAGAAAAAGTTTAAACATAAAAAGTGTTTGGATTTGAATAGATAATTCAAAACCATTTTCTGTTTTAAAAAACAATTAATGTAACCATTTACAATTAAAAATGAATTAACTTATATTTTTTTAATATCAATTTGGAATTTAGAAAAACTTTAAACATAAGAAGTGTATGGATTTGAATAAATAATCCAAAACCATTTTCTATTTCTAAAAAATAATTAATGTAACCTTTTAAAATGAATTAACTTATATTTTTGAATATTAATTTGGAATTTAGAAAAACTTTAAACATAAGAAGTGTATGGATTTGAATAAATAATCCAAAACCATTTTCTATTTCTAAAAAATAATTAATGTAACCTTTTAAAATGAATTAACTTATATTTTTGAATATTAATTTGGAATTTAGAAAAACTTTAAACATAAGAAGTGTATGGATTTGAATAAATAATCCAAAACCATTTTCTATTTTTAAAAAATAATTAATGTAACCTTTTAAAATGAAGATAGGGGACGAGCATCGTTAGAACTTGCATTGGATCTCTGAAGAAACCACATATTGAGAGTCTAAAAATGATTTTTTCAAAAAATCACGGGCGATAGATCATGTACCTGTAGTACATACCGGACCCACTTCCTGCCGATTCGGCAGACATTTGTCCTTTTTACCCGGGATGGACGAAAAGGTTTGAGATGTACCGGTTGGGAGATAGTCCATGTAAGGTGGTCTAGTATTTTAGGAAAATGGGACGGTAGCATTGTGAAACGGCATTTTGGTGGTTACTTCACAAAACGACCCGTTTTTTGCGCTCGGAAAATGGAAAAGGGCTTTTCCGTGCGACAAAAAGGAAAACTTCCTCCTGCAACATTGTTCTCCATACCAATGTCCACACACATGCATAATATGGGCACAACATCACAAACTATGCCGTGATTCAGCACATAACATCGGTCATTTGGACCGAAAAAGCCATGAAACCTCGAACATGATAGGTCATTTTGTGAAGGTTTTTTCGAAACATGATCATTGTTCGGCAGACATTTAGTCCCGGATGTAGTCACAAACCAGGACTAAAAATATTTTCCGCCATTTCCCACCTCTTCCCGCCAAGTTTTCCCGCCCTTTCCTTTCTACTAGAGCTTTTAGTCCCGGATGTAGTCACTAACCGGGACTAAAGATATTTCCCGCCATTTCCCAAAGCTTCACGCCAAGTTTTCCCGCCCTTTCCCTCTATATTTAGGGTGATCGTGTCATGGATATCCACACATCCACACCTTCCTCTCTTAGAACAATGGACAACGCCTACTGGGCCATTTTGACCCTCGAGGAGACCGAGGCGCTGTGCGCCTCCAACTACCCTTGTCCGCCGGGCTACCGGCCGCCCGCCGGCTGGATGCTGAGCGCTGGAGGGGTTCCTGTCCCTCCTGTCCCTCAAGGTTCCGCACGCCAGGCGGCCATCACAAACCACTTCTACCACGAGCTCACGCCGGAGCAGCGGATGGATCCCCAGTGGGATCCCGACAACTACGACACCTAGAATGCCTTCTTCGCTAATAGGCGGGAAAGGGAGCTCGCCCGGTACGAGGGTGATGGCCCGCCACCGGTGAACCACAACGAAGCCGGCCGTCGTCTGTGGTGGGCGAACCGTACTATCATCGAAGTGATGCGCTACATCGCCGGGGGAGACCATCCTCGCCTACGGTGCCCACGAGTCCACCCGCCACAGGCCCCACACTGTCCCGGCGGTAGCGGCATCGTCTTCCAGGAGACCCCTCTCCCACCCGCCGTGAATCCGAGGCTGGAATGGCCCCTGGTATATGCCATGGATGGGCTGAGGATCCCCGGAGTGGCAGGTGACGATGACGATGATGATGACGACGACGATGAAGACCCTGAAGCTGCGTACTATAGGACTAGGCATGATTATGACTAAAGGGGGCGGCTTTAGTCCTGAGTGTTAGCTAGTCCCGGTTTGTCTCGGTTTTTAATATTAATAAATGTCTTGAGTGTTACCTAATAAATAGAGGGAAATGCCTATATAAAGAGAGGGTTCATATTTAGTCCCGGTTGGAGAAACCAACCGCGACTGAAGGGATTGCGGTAGAGTGGGCCAGGCAACACTAATAATAGGGGTGAGTGTCGACATTATGTCGTGCGGCTTGTACCTTGTCCCGGATGGTGTCACCAACCGGGACTAAAGATGAACCTTTAGTCCCGGTTGGAGACACCAACCGGGACTAAAGATGAGTCAGCACTAATAATAGGGGTGAGTGTCGACATTATGCCGAGCTGCTTGTACTATAAATATGCATCCTTGTGAGTCCAGTCCTCCAGCCAGTTTGAGGCATCTCCAAGATGGTTTTAGAGAGCAGGGACACCACTACGGCCAGTTTCAGGGAGATGCCGACGGAGCCCAGTCCTCCGGCATCTCCGAGAAACTGGTCATAGAGGCACTCCCTAATATGTGAAATTAGTTAGCTCTGAGGCGTATTGATCTAGTTAGTGAAGTTACAAGCTGCAAGATGGTTTTCGAGAGCAGGGACACCACTGCGGCCAGTTTCAGGGAGATGCCGACGGAGCCCAGTCCTCCGGCATCTCCGAGAAACTGGTCATAGAGGCACTCCCTAATATGTGAAATTAGTTAGCTCCGAGGCGTATTGATCTACTTAGTGAAGTTACAAGCTGCAAGATGGTTTTCGAGAGCAGGGACACCACTGCGGCCAGTTTCAGGGAGATGCCGACGGAGCCTAGTCCTCCGGCATCTCCGAGAAACTGGTCATAGAGGCACTCCCTAATATGTGAAATTAGTTAGCTCCGAGGCGTATTGATCTAGTTAGTGAAGTTACAAGCTGCAAGATGGTTTTCGAGAGCAGGGACACCACTACGACCAGTTTCAGGGAGATGCCGATGGAGCCCAGTCCTCCGGCATCTCCAAGAAACTGGTCATAGAGGCACTCCCGGTACAGCCACAAAACGGGACTAACACTCAAGACATTTATTAATATTAAAAACTGAGACTACAAAACCGGGACTAAAGGCCACAAACCGCGAAAGAGATCCTTCAGTCAAGACATGAACTAGAGTTACATAATATGTGCATGAACTTCTTGGCATATGTCATTCCTTATGACCGCTTCAGACGTAACCATGGAGCATCTTCTTTACTTAACAGAATGCTTGGGTCAGTTTTCACTGTGAAGGGCGGAATTTCATCAAAATTATTATAATCTTCTGACATGTCTGTATTGTCCTCGATTCCCACGATGTTTCTTTTCCCTGAAAGAACTATGTGACGCTTTGGCTCATCATATGATGTATTCGTTTGCATATTTTTTCTTTTTTTCGGTCTGGAGGACATGTCCTTCACATAGAAAACCTGAGACACATCATTGGCTAGGACGAATGGTTCATCTCTATAACCAAGATTGTTGAGATCCACTGTTGTCATTCCGTACAACTGGTCTATCTTTACCCCTTCCCCATTCAGGTTGACCCATTTGCAGCGAAACAAAGGGACCTTAAAAGAGACTCCATAGTCTAGTTCCCATATCTCCTCTATGTAACCATAATATGTGTCCTTTTGTCCATTCTCGTCTATTGCATCAAAGCGGACACCACTATTTTGGTTGGTGCTCTTTTTATCTTGGGCGATCGTGTAGAATGTATTCCCATTTATTTCGTACCCTTGGAAATTCAATACAGTAGAAGATGGTGACGCGGCCAACAAGTATAGCTGATCTCCAACAGTGGTGTCATTCAAGAGATGTGTCCGCATCCAACCACCGAAAGACTTCATGTGTTCATATGTAATCCATGATTCAGGCTTCCCCGGGTTTTTGGAGCGTACAATATTCTTGTGTTCCTCGATATACGGAGCTGCCAAGGTGGAATTATGTAGAACTGTTGTAGTGTGCTTTAGTGAAAGAATCCCCGTCCCTACATATCATTGCTTTCTTTCCCAGCGTGCCTATTCCACTTAGTCTTCCCTCATGCCGCGAGTCAGAAACACCAATCGGCTTAAGGTCAGGAATAAAGTCAACACAAAACTCAATGACCTCCTCTGTTCCATATCCCTTGGAGATGCTTCCTTATGGTCTAGCACGGTTATGAACATATTTCTTTACGACTCCCATGAACCTCTCAAAGGGGAACATATTGTGCAGAAATACCGGACCGAGAATGGCAATCTCTTCCACTAGATGAACCAGGAGATGCATTATAATATTGAAGAAGGATGGTGGGAACACCAATTCAAAACTAACAAGACATTGTACCACATCCTTCTGTAACCTTGGAAGAATATCTGGATTGATTACCTTCTGAGATATTGCATTGAGGAATGCACACAGCTTCACAATGGGTACTCGAACATTTTCCGGTAGAAGCCCCCTCAATGCAATCGGAAGCAACTGCAATCGGTGACAGTCATGAGACTTCAGGTTTTGGAACTTTTTCTCTGTCATATTTATTATCCCCTTTATATTAGATGAGAAGCCCGACGGCACCTTGATACTATAAAGGACTTCAAAAAAGATTTCCTTCTCTGCTTTGGTAAGAACATAGCTGGCACGACTTAAGTGACGCCCTTTATCCGTCTTGTTATCTGTATGCATGTTCTTTGGGTCTTTCATAATTTGTTGGTCCTCCCGTGCTTCAGGTGTATCTTTTGTCTTCCCATACACGCCTAGGAATCCTAGCAGGTTCACGCAGAGATTCTTCGTCACGTGCATCACGTCGATTGAAGAGCGGACACGCAGGACTTTCCAATATGGCAGCTCCCAAAATATAGATTTCTTCTTCCACATGGGTGCGTGTCCTGTAGCGACGTCGTTCGGAACTGATTGACCGCCGGGACCCTTTCCAAAGATTACTTCTATGTCCTTGACCGAACCAAATACATCATCACCAGCAGGGAGTTCAGGCTTCTTCCGGTGATCTGCCTCACCTTTGAAATGCTTGCCTTTCTTTCTTACGGGATGATTGGTCGGAAGAAATCGTCGATTCGCCAGGTACACAACCTTCTTGCATTTATGCAAATATGTACCTTCGGTCTTATCTAAACAGTGAGTGCATGCCTTATATCCTTTGTTTGTCTGTCCTGAAAGGTTACTAAGAGCAGGCCAATCATTGATGGTTACGAATAACAACCCTCGTAGATTAAATGGCTCATGTTTGTTCTCATCCCACGCACGTACACCTGGTTTGCCCCACAACTGTAAGAGTTCTTCAACTAATGGCCTAAGGTACACATCAATGTCGTTGCCCGGTTGCTTCGGGCCTTGGATGAGCACTGGCATCATAATGAACTTACGCTTCATGCACAACCAAGGAGGCAGGTTGTAGATACATAGAGTCACGGGCCAGGTGCTGTGACTGCAGCTCTGCTCCCCAAAAGGATTCATGCCATCCATACTTAGACCAAACCATAAGTTCCTTGCGTCACCTGCAAAGTCTGGGAAGTCTCTCTCGATTTTTCTCCACTGTGACCCATCAGCAGGGTGTCTCAACTTCCCGTCTTTCTTACGGTCTTCTTTGTGCCATCGCAACAACCTGGCATGCTCTTTGTTTCTGAACATGCGTTTCAACCTTGGTATTATAGGAGCATACCACATAACCTTAGCAGGAACCCTCTTCCGGAGGGGCTCTCCCTCAACATCACCAGGGTCATCTCGTCTGATCTTATACCGCAACGCGTTGCATACCGGGCATTTATCTAAATTCTCATACTCCTTACCGCGGTAGAGGATGCAGTCATTAATGCATGCATGTATCTTTTGCACATCTAATCCCAGAGGACAGAGAGTCTTCTTTGCTTCGTAGGTACTCTCGGGAAGTTCGTTATGTTTTGGAAACTTCGGCTTCATTATTTTCAGCATCTTTTCAAATGAGGAGTCAGTTAGACCACACTCTGCCTTCCATCGCAACAATTCCAGCGTGGTACCGAGCTTTGTGCTGCCATCTTCACAATTTGGGTACAACAATTTCTTGTGATCTTCTAACATGCCCTCTAACTTCAACTTCTCATTTTCTGTTTCACAGTCTCGCTTTGCATCAGAAATGACCCTACCAAGTTCATCAGCCGGCTCATCTGATGCCCGTTCTTCACCTCTTTCCTCTCCATTGTCTTCCATTGCAGTATCACTGTATTCAGGAAACATATGATGATAGTTGTTATCATCATCTTCTTCTTCTTCACCATCTTCCATCATAACCCCTCTTTCCCCGTGCTTGGTCCAGCAATTATAGTTGGGCATGAAACCTTTCATAATCAGGTGGCCGCGAATGATTTTCGAGGAAGAGTACTCCTTGTTGTTCCGACATTGAACACATGGACAACGTATAAATCCATTCTCTTTGTTTGCCGTAGCCACATCGATAAATTTATCCACGCCTTTGATATACCCGGCTACGCGCCGGTCACCGTACATCCATTCCCGACCGTTCATCTGCATCATATAAGTAAGTTTATCAAAAAATAGGACATCATAAATAGTGAAATAACCAATTCACACTGACACATGAATTGTATCAATGACCTAGAAAAGATAAGATTGCTAACCTCGATCGAGGGAAATAACGAGGAGAAAGCTCAAGTGCGTCTCGGACACCTTCTATATTTTTGTTCTATGAGAAATTCAACGGGATTATTCACTCAAACATTTCATCAAACACCTTCAATGCATGCATGAGAAAAAACTAGCACACCCCCTCACACCTTCCACCATTCGAAAAAACAGAGTGGAGGCAGAGGGGCTGGGGCATTTCATTTAAAGAGGGCAGGGGGTCTTTAGTCCCGGTTGGAGCCAGCAACCGGGACTAAAGGTGCGTGCCACGCCACGTGGCTGTGGACGCAATCTTTAGTCCCGGTTGCTGGCTCCAACCGGGACGTATTGCCCTTACCAACCGGGACGCATGCCCCCTGGCCCCGTGCCCGCTCCAACCGGGACGCGTGCCAGCATTAGTCCCGGTTGGTGGCGCAACCGGGACAAATGCTCTGAGGGGTCGCGAACGGATAGCCCTTTTTCCACTAGTGGATGCGGCCCAGTTACTCTCTAAGTTCATCGTGCCTTACGTCGCCGTTAAAACTGTCGATTTCTCTCTAAGTTTTGGACATTTGAAAAAATCATTTTGAGACTCACAATATGATGTTTGTTCAGAGATCCAATGTAAGATTAGCGCGGGTCATCCCCTAGGTAAGAATCTTCATGCCCGCCATTTTGATTATAGTTTGAAACGAGCATAGGAAATTCAAAAACGGTTAGAACAATGTAAAAACTTTGTGTGGTGTCATATTATGTGACATAGTTGCAAGGAAAAATATGGAAATTCGTATATTGATTGCATCTTAAAATTTCCTTCTCAAAATGAGCTATCACGTTTGAGGTTTCATGGCTTTCGGGACAAATGACCAATGTTATGGCCATAATTGCGGCATAATTTGTGATAGTGTGCCCATATTATGCATGAATGTGCATCTTGGTATGGCGAACAATGTAGCATGAGTAAGTTTTCCTTTTCTTCGCACGGAAAAACCATTTGCTATTTTATGAGTGCCAAAAACGGGACGTTTTGTGAAGCAACCACCAAAGGCGTAATTAAAAATGCTACCATCCCATTTGTCAAAAAAACTAGACCACTTTACATGAACAATGTCCGAGTCGGGGTACCTCAAACCTTTTTGTCCACCCCTGGTGAAAACACAAATGTCTACCAAATCGGCAGGAAGTGGGTCCGCTTTGAACTACATGTACATGATCTAAAAATTATTTTGAGACTCACAATATGTTGTTTCTTCAGAGAACCAATGCAAGATTAGCAAGGCTCATCCCCTAGGTAAGAGTCTTCATGCCCACCGTTTTGACCATAGTTTGAAACAGGAATAAGAAATTAAAAAAATCATACGAACAATGTAAACCCTTCACATGGTATAATATTATGTGACATAGTTGCAAGGAAACTTAAGGAACTTGGTATATTGATTGCATCTCAAAATGAGCTATCATGTTCAAGATTTCATGGCTTTCGGGCCAAATGACCAATGTTATGTCCAGAACAGCGACATAGTTTGTGATAGTGTGCCCATATTGTGCATGCATGTGCGTCTTGGGATGTCGAACAATATTTCAGGAGGAAATTTTATTTTTGGTCGCATAGAAAAGCCATTTTATATTTTACGAGTCCCAGAAACGGGGCATTTTGTGAAGCAACCACCAAATTAATAATTCAAAATGCTACCACCCCATTTTTCTAAAATATTAGACCACCTTACATGAACAATGTCCCAGCCGAGGTATCTCAAACCTTTTCGTACACCCCTGGTGAAAGATACAAACGTCTGCCAAATCGGTAGGAAGTGGGTCCAGTTTGAACTATAGGTACATGATCTAGTGCTCATGATTTTTTGAAAAAATCATTTTTAGACTCACAATATGATGTTTTTCAGAGATCCAATGCAAGATTAGTGAGGCTCATCCCTAGGTAAGAGTCTTCATGCCCACCGTTTTAACCATAGTTTGAAAAGGGCATAATAAATTCAAAAATGGTCCAAACAAGTTTAGCGAGGCTCATTTAATACATATAGTCACTTGTTTCCTAAAATTCCTTGGAGTCCATGAACCTTCTTCGCATATGTCCCTTGCTTATGATTGCGTCGGTCCTAACAATGGAGCATCTTCATGATTTAACATGATGCTTTGGTCAGTGTTCACTGTGAAGGGCGGAATTTCATCAAACTTATTATAATCTTCTAACATATATGTCTTGTCTTCCACTCCCACGATTTTTATTTTCCCTGAAAGAACTATACGGCTCTTTGGCTCATCGTATGATGTACTCTCATTTGCTTATGTTTTTATTTTTTTCGGTTTGGTAGAAATGTCCTTCACATAGAAAACCTAAGCCACATGATTGGCTAGGACGAATAGTTTGTCTGTGTACCCAAGATTGTTGAGATCCACTATTATCATTCTGTATGTCTTGTCTATTTTTTCCCCTCCTCCTGTCAGGTTGATCCATTTGCACCGAAACAAAGGGACCCTAAAATAAGGTCCATAGTCAAGTTCCCATATCTCCTATATGTAACCATAATATGTGTCCTTTTGCCCATTGTCATTTGTTGCATCAAAGTGGACACCACTGTTTTGGTTGGTGCTCTTTTTATCTTGGATGATCGTGTAAAATGTATTCCCATTTATCTCGTACCCTTGGAAAGTCAATATAGTCAAAGATGGTGACCTGGCCAAAAAGTTCAGTTGATGTTCAATAGTGGTGTTATTCATGAGATGTGTGTGCAACCAACCACTGAAAGTCACCATGTGTTCAATTTTAATCCAGGAGTCAGTCTACCCCTGGTTTTTGGAGCATACAATATTCTTGTGTTCCTCGATATATGGAGTCACCAAGGTGGAGTTTTGTAGAACCGTGTAGTGTGCTTGAGTGAATGAATGCCCGTCTCTACTTATTATTGCTTTTTTCCTAGTATGCCTTTTCCACTCAGTCTCCCCTCATGCTACGATTGAGGAACACCAATCGGCTTAAGGTCAGGAATAAATTCAACACAAAACTCAATGACCTTCCTTTGTTCCATATCCCTTGGAGATGCTTCCTTCTGGCCTAGCACGGTTATGGAAATATTTCTTTAAGACTCCCATGAACCTCTCAAAGGGGAACATATTGTGTAGAAATATAGGACAAAGAATGGAAATCTCTTCGACTAGGTGAACAAGGAGATGCATCATAATATTGAAGAAGGATGGTGGGAACACCAACTCAAAACTAACAAGACATTGGACCACATAATTTTGTAACCTTGGTAGAATTTCTAGATCGATTACTTTATGAAAAATTGCATTGAATAATGCACATAGCTTCACAATGGGTATGCGAACATTTTTTGGTATAAGTCCACTCAATGCAATCGGAAGCAATTTCGTCATAATCACATGGCGGTCATGAGACTTCAGGTTCTGGAATTATTTCTCTATCATATGTATTATTCCCTTTATATTCAAAGATAAGCCAGATGGGACCTTGATACTGCTCATGCACTCAAAAAAGACTTCCTTCTCTGCTTTGGTAAGAGCATAGCTAGAAAGCCGATGCGCTTTATCCATCTCGTTCTCTTGATGCATGTTGTGTGGTTCTTTCAGACATTGCTAGTCCTGGCATTCTTCCGGTGTATCTTTTGTCTTCCCATACACTCCCAGAAAGGCTAGCATGTTCACTCAAAGATTCTTCATCATGTGCATCACGTCGATTGAAGATCGTACCTTTAGGACATTCCAATAGGGTAGCTCCCAAAATATAGATTTCTTCTTCCACATGGGCACATGTCCGGTAGCATCATTCGGAACATATTGACCGCTAGGACCCTTGCCAAAGATTCCTTCTAGATACTTGACCATACCAAATATATCATCACCAGTACGGTGGATAGGCTTCTACCGGTGATCTGCCTCACCTTTGAAATGCTTGCCTTTCTTTCTTACAAGATGACTGGTCGGAAGAAATCGATGATGCCCCAAGTACACGATCTTCTTACATTTATCCATTTCAGACTCATCTAAACAGTGCATGCATGCATTGCATCCCTTCTTTGTCTATCCTGAAAGGTTACTAAGAGAAGACCAATCATTGATTGTTACGAAAATCAACACTCGCAGGTAAAATTCCTCCTGCTTGAGCTCATCTCACATACGTACGTTGTTTTCATGCCACAACTGTAAAAGTTCTTCAACTAATGTCCTTGGGAACACATAAATGTCATTGCCAGGTTGCTTTGGGCCTTGGATGAACACTGGCATCATAATGAACTTCCGCTTCATGCACAACCAAGGAGGAAGGTTATAGATATATAGAGTTATAGATCAGGTGCTATGACTGCAGCTATGCTCCCCAAAAGGATTCATACCATCTATAATTAGACCAAACCTTAAGTTCCTTGCGTCATCTACAAAGCCCGGGTACTCTCTCTCGATTTTTCTCCACTGCGACCCATGAGCAGGGTGTCTCAACATTGAGTCTTTCTTACGGTCTTATTTGTGCCATCGCAAAAACTTGGCATGCTCTTTGTTTCTAAACAAACGTTTCAACTGTGGTATTATAGGAGCATACCACATAACCTTGGTAGGAACCCTCTTCATAGAGCGCTTACCCTCAACATCACCAGCGTCATCTCGTCTGATCTTATTCGAAAATGCACCGCATACTGGGCATTCATTCTTATTCTTGTAATCCTCACTGTGGTAGAGAATGCAGTCATTAATGCATGCATGTATCTTCTGCACCGCTAATGATAGAGGGAAGACAACCTCTTTTCTTTGTACGTACTAGCATAAAATTCATATCCTTTGGAAGCTTATTCTTCATTATTTGAAGTAACTTCTCAAATCCCTTGTCAGATAAACCATTATGTGACTTCCATTACAGCAATTCCAGTGTGGTATCAAACTTTTTGTTGCCATCTTTGAAATTTCGGTACAATAATTTTTTTGATACTTTAACATGCCCTTAAAATTCAACTTCTCATTTTCACTTCTGCATTCTCTCTATGCATCAACAATGGCCCGATGAAGATCATCAACGAGCTCATATGGTCCCTCTTCATCTTCAGCTTCCCCCGTTGTAGTATCACCATGTTCAGGGAACATAGGATAGTTTTGATCATCCTCTTCTTCTTCATTGTCTTCCATCATAACCCCTCTTTCTCCATGCTTGGTCCAACAATTATAGCTGGGCATGAAACCGGACCGAAGGAGGTGGGTGTGAAGGGTTCTCGAGGAAGAGTAATCCTTCTTATTCTGACAGTCAACACATGGACAACACATAAAACCATTCAGATTGTTTGCCTCAGCCACACCGATAAAATTATGTAGGCCCATAATGAACTTGGCGGTGCATCGGTCACGGTACATCAATTGCCGGCTCATCTACAATATATAATTAGGTTTATCAATAACCATTACAGAACATCTAAAGAAAGACCACTTTACATTGACACATGTATTGTATCAATGACATATGAAAGGATAAAGTTGTTAATCTCGATCGAGGAGGAAAGAAAGAGGAGAAAGCTTAAGTGTGGCTCAGACACTTCATATCATGTTTGTTTTGTGTGAACTCAAGTGGCATTGTTTTCTCTCAAGCATATCATCGGACACCTCTTACGCATATAGGGGAAAAACAAAGCAGCATACACCACTTGTGCAAAGGAATGGAAAAAATGAATCAGCTCACACACACAAGCATGTGGGGCTAGTGGGTATATATAGGAACATTGACCTTTACTCCCGGTTGGAGCCATCAACTAGGACTAAAGGGCGTCGCACCTTCCTCAATCCCTTTAGTCCCGGTTGGTGGCTCCAACTAGGACTAAAGGTCCAACTTGAATCGGACTGATGTTGCCCTGCCCCGTGCGGGCGTCCCAGCCGTTCGAATCGGGACTAGTTCTCACACTAGTTCCAATTTGAAACGCGACCCGGACTGATGCTCCGGAAAGCACCGAACGGAAGTCCTGTTTTTTTAGACTAAAGGCACCACGTGCCCGTATATAAATTAATAAAGCCCCAACGGCTGGACATAAGGTTCATACAACAAAGTCTTAACATCAAACGCTAAACAACGGTGGCCACATCATCTACACTAGCATACAGAGGCCAGGAATGTGACGTGCTTAACAACACAGACGCTAAAATCTAGGAGACCAGCAAAATAACTAGCAGGCAGATCATTACCGAGGGTCGATGTTCGCCACCGGGTGCGCCACAGACGGAGAGTATGTCTTGGCAAACGTCACTATATGCATCAGGATCAGCTCCTCCAAAAGCAACAATGGCTTGCGGATTAGGAGGGTGCGCCACATCTGCAAGGTTATAATAGATTTGAAAATAACATCAGCAAGTTGTTTGGGAAAAATCCTCTCGATAGTAAACTTGTTACGCGTGGTCTAGAGGGACCAGCATTGTTCCGCAAAGAAAGCCCACAGCGCATTGCGCCTATGTCCCTTAAACTCCCCAAAAATAGAGAACCACTTGGCCCTATTATTAGGGTTCCAAGTGGTCTAAAACATGTCTCTTGCGCCGCTCCAGGAAAATTTAGCCAACACACAAGATAAGAAGATGTGATCCACACCCTCGTCCTCGCAGAACAGGGAGCACTTCCCATTTGACAGCCCCTTGCGCGCTTCTTGATCTAATCATTCGATGGGAGCCTATCCCTCACCATCTACCAGAGGAAAATCTTGAATTTAAGCGGCAGGCAAGTTTTCCAAATCAAAACAAGAATGGGGGACATCGGGCCTTTGCAGAGTTCCTGGTACATAGATCTCCAGGAGTAGGTACCGCTGGGGTCCAGACGCTAGGATACCACATCCTCGTTTCCCACGGGGGCCGCCTCATCGATTTCCAAGCGCAGCAGAGACCACGTGGCCAACTCCTCTGGGCCAAAAGTTATCCTAAAATGAATGTTCCATATTCCACCAGAGAAATAGAGAGGATTCACCCCCAGCCAGCAGTCAATCCAGAAGTGGACGCTGGAATTGATTTCGGGGAGAAACTTGGCACCCAGGCTGAACAGGTCCTTGATCTTGTGGATTCTATGCCAGAATTGGGATCCGCCCACCGGGTTGGAGGTGAACAGGTTGGACACCTGATACTTAGCATTTAACAGTTGCAGCCAAAGTAGCTTCGAGTCATCCCCCGTGAGCATACGCCACACACATTTCAGCATGAGAGCTATATTCATGATATTGGTATCCATCGCCCCAAGGCCCCCTTGAGCTTAGGTTTATAAATCTCCTACCAACTGACCATATGATAATTCCTTTTGGTCCCCTGACACTCCTATAAGAATCTACCTCGGAGAGTGTCAAAACCTTCATGAGTGCCATCATCTAGGAGAAATAACCCTGATGGCTCAGTTGATGTGGAGCCTGTCGGTAACCCCAAGAGCAAGGTGTGAAGCAACATAGCAGCAAGTCTACCCTCAGAAAGAAATCGAGGTTATCGAACCAGTAGGAGGAAGAAAACGTCACACAGGTGTTGCAAGCAATGCGGAGACCTGCACAACACAAACTCAAGACTTTGCCCCAACGAATAAGTGAGGTTGTCAAGCTCACTGGTTTGCTATCACAAAGGATTAAACGTATGGTGTGGAAGGTAATGGTTTGCAACAAGTAAACATGTAACAGTGGAGGATGTATCAATGTTAAATATTGGACCGGGGTCCATAGTTCACTAGAGGTGCTCTCCTTAGATAAACAACATGGCATGAAGGGTAAACAAATTATAGCAGGGCAATTGACAGGAACTGAGTAAGGCATAACAATGCAATAACAGACAAAAGATCCTATGAGATTCGATTGGGCAATACAACAATATGCATAGACCGCCATCCAACTACATCTATGACTAGAAGTGCACCTTCAGGTTATCATCCGAACCCCCTCCAGTATTAAGTTGCAAGAAACAGACAACTGCTTTAAGCAAAGTGTGTAAGGTAAACAATCCACTTGTTTCATGAACAAGAGACCGTTGTCTTCTCCCTAGTGGCAACAACACATCTACAACCGAAGAGATTTCTGTCACTTCCCTTGGAAACTAGAGGCATGAACCCACTATCGAGCATAAATACTCCCTCTTGGAGTCACTAGCAACTACTTGTCCAAGATAGCTACTAACAACAGAGAGCATGCAAGATCACAAACAACACAGACATGATAGAATCATAAGACAAAACCATTAATCAATCTGACATAGTAATCTCAATATCCATCGGATCCTCGCAAACACAACATGAATGATTACAAGTAGATTAGATCTTGATTATGAATGGAGCTCACAAAATCTATACATGAAAGGACAAGGAGGAGATACAACTAGCTAGCTACTACATGGACTCATAGTCCAAGGTGGAACTACTTACGCATCATACCGGAGAAGAAGGCCTCCAGGATGATATCCCCTCCGGTAGGGTACCAGGAAGAACTTAAGATCCCCCGGATCTAGGGACGATGGTGGTGGAAGCTATAGACGGTTTTGTGGAGTTTTGATCGGGTACCCAGGGTTTTTGCATCGGGGGCTTCTTATAGGCGAAGAGGCGAGGCTGGGAGGTAGTCAATGTAAGCTCCTCTTGCACTTTCAAGCAGGAACTTCCTACTCCTTTCCAACACCAAGCAACTTATTTGAAACAATACAGCAGGAACGGGGGTCCAAACTACTTTATTCAAGAAAACTAAACTAAACAAAGCAAAGCAAATGAAAACTAAGACGCTCCAAGAACAACACAACAGTGCATGAAACAATAAAAACGAATTGTCTAGACAGACCTGAGCTTTTTATTGATGAAGAAGGGGATGCCTTGGGCAACCCCAAGCTTTGACGCTTGCACCTCTTAGATAATTCTTGGGATGACACCATGGTGGCATCCCCAAGCTTGATATTTTGTCCATTCTTCATCTCATTGCATCATTCTCTCTCTACACCTGAAATTTTTTCCTTCATACAAAACTTCACACAATCTTCATTAGCAACATTAGTGTATTTAAAAGATATTAGACCCAAGGCAAAGCTTTCGAATAGAAAGAATTTTCACTAAAACACAAGATACTATAGCAACTCCTTCAAAAAGCTCAATTCCCCAAAAGAGAACTCAAAAATGAATCAATAAGAAGCAAATGCAAATAATGGAAAAAATCTGTTAAAACAAACCAGCAGGTAGAAACTGATTTTTTCGAAAATATTCTGTTGCTCAAATAAAAAAGTGTTGAACTAAATAAAGTTATCTAACATACTAGGGGATTTATTCGTAAATTGTCAGCTCAATCCGAGTTACAGAGGCTCCTCACGAATTTTTATGATGGAGGATAGAAATCTGTTTCTGGACAGCAACTCCCCAAATCTTACTTCCCTCTCATTAGATGTCATTCTTGCCACAAAAAGCAAACAAAAAGGATAAGGAGATGTCATTACTTAAGTAATAACTTCCAAGACTCAAGGAAACTCTTGGGTTATCTCCCAACAAGTACTTTTCTTTAACGCCTTTAAGTTAGGCTTGATAGCTTGAAAAGATGCTCACATAAGAAATATGAGTTGAAATAAAAGAGAGCATCAAGAAGCAAATTCAGAACACATTTAAGTCTAGCCCACTTCCTATTCATAGGAATATTGTAAGAAAGTAAACCAAAGAAGCACAAAGCAACAATCATAGGAAAGCAAAACAAGTGCTACTTCAAGATTTTCAACATAAAGAGGGGAAAATTAATATTGTTGAGATACATAAGACCACGTTTCCCTCTCTCATAATAACTTCCAGTAGCATCATGAATAAACTAAACAATATAACTATCACATAAAGCATGATTTTCATGATCTACAAACACATAATTTTTATCAGGCTCCAAAATAGTGGGATTAAAACCTTCAAACGCACTTTTAGCAATTTTATAAAAAGGTAAATGATCATTCAACATAGGAACATCATCTAGAGCTTTATCATAAACATTTTCTAAGCAAAACTCATTAGTACCATCATTTCAAAGTTAGGCACAAATATAGGATTATCATAGATAAGAGGAGCATAACTATTATCACAAGTTTTACCCATAGCAGGTGTTTCAAAAGAATCCACAGGAACATCACATTCATCCTCCTTTGGTAAACAAGGGGGATAGTCAAATAATGTAAGGGATAAAGAGTTACTCTCATTAGAAAGTAGGCATGGGTAGCTAATCCATTCTTCCTCCTCTTGATCATCACTCTCCTCCTCTTTTTCATCTAATGAGCTTCTAGTTTCAGCAATTTCTTCTTCCATGGGATCCTGCAAGGCATTAGTCTCTTCCATGTGTGGAAAGCATCTATTAAAATATTCAAGAATATAGCTATTTTCTTCCTTGTAATTATCAAAGTATAATTTAAGTATCTCATAAACCTCATGTTCATAAGGTGCATCATCAGTATTTTCAAGAAAACTAGCAAGTTCAAATGCACCCTTGAAAGCAATAAATTCTTCAATTTGTTCCACATCATCAAAGTCATAATTTCCTTTAACATAAGAAGATATGGTAACATTATCATTATACTCACACTGAAAAGGAAGGTGTTTATACCTCCTACAACAACAAGCTTTATCAAAGAAATAAGTAACATTATAAGTAGAGCACACCTCTCAAGCAATAGTATTCAATTTATCAATTTGTTCCCATAAGTGTGTCCCTTTTTGTGACAAACGGTGCTCCTTATAATAATACTTTTGTTCTTCCGTGAACCCACCTTGCCAATAAGAACAAGTTTCAAAGAAACTATCCATTGATAGAAAGCATGACCAAGCAAGGCAATACCAGACCAGCAACTAGAGCAGGAACTTTTTTTGTGTGTTTTTTGAAAATAGGCAAACACAACCGAGCAAAACAAACTAAGCAAACTAAAAACAAAGTAAAGATAAAGGAAGTGGAGGACCCCCCCCCTTGTGAAGACGTCCTTGGCCTCCCAGGCAACGGCGCCAGAAAAATTGTTGATGGCTCAGGTGATGAGGAGCCTGTCGGGAACCGCAAGAGCAAGGTGTGAAGAAGCACAGCAGCAAGTCTTCCCTCAGTAAGAAACCGAGGTTATAGAACCAGTAGGAGTAAGGAAACGTCACACAGGTGTTGCAAGCAACAAGGAGACCTGCACAACACAAACTCAAGACTTTGCCCCAACGAATCAGTGAGGTTGTCAAGTTCACCGCTTTGCTGTAACAAAGGATTAAACGTATGGTGTGGAAGGTAATGGTTTGCAGCAAGTAAACATGTAACCGTGGAAGATGTATCAATGCTAAAGATTGGACCGGGGTCCATAGTTCACTAGAGGTGCTCTCCTTAGATAAACAACATGCCATGAAGGGTAAACAAATTACAGTAGGGAAATTAACAGGAACTGAGCAAGGCATAACAATGCAATACCAGACAAAAAGATCCTATGAGATTCGATTGGGCAATACAACAATATACATAGGCCGCCATCCAACTGCATCTATGACTAGAAGTCCACCTTCAGGTTATCATCCGAACCCCCTCCTGTATTAAGTTGCAAGCAATAGACAACTGCTTTAAGCAAAGTGTGTAAGGTAAACAATCCACTTGTTCCATGAACAAGAGACAGTTGTTTTCTCCCTAGTGGAAACATCACATGTACAACCAAAGAGATTTCTATCACTTCCCTTGGAAACTAGAGGCATGAACCCACTATCGATCATAAATACCCCCTCTTGGAGTCAGTAGCAACTACTTGGCCAAGATAGCTACTAACAACAGAGAGCATGCAAGATCACAAACAACACATACATGATAGAATCATAAGACAAAACCATTAATCAATCTGACATAGTAATCTCAATATCCACCGGATCCCCACAAACACAACATGCATGATTACAAATAGATTAGATCTTGATCATGAACGGAGCTCACAAGATCTATACATGAAAGCACAAGGAGGAGATACAACCAGCTAGCTACTACATGGACCCCTAGTCCAAGGTGGAACTACCCACGAATCATACCGGAGAGAGGACTCCGGGATGATCTCCCCTCCGGCAGGGTGCCGGGAAGAACTTCAGATCCCCCTGATCTAGGGACGATGGTGGCAGCGGCTACAGACGGTTTTGTGGAGTTTTGATCGGGTACCCAGGGTTTCTACATCGGGGGCTTCTTATAGGCGAAGAGGTGAGGTTGGGAGGTGGCCAGGGCTTCTGCGTCTCGTCTTCTGGATTCGTGTCCCCCACGGTAAAATATTGACTTTGGCTTTCGTCCCGTCCAATTTCGAGAATATTGATTTTCTGCCTTTCTGGAACCAAATACAGAAGAAAACAGGCAACTGACATTGTGGTAACTTGTTAATAGGTTAGTTCCAGAAAATATATAAAAACACCTCAAAGTGTAGACAAAGCAAAGCAAAGTAGATACTAAACAAGCATGGAACATCAAAAATTATAGATACATTTCCGACGTATCAAACCGTGTCATGAAGATTGGAAGGCTGGACATACAGACGTCGATCAGAGTTAACCTGGCCACAGAAGACATAAATATTCCTTGCCATGGCTCCACTCTTATGCCCACCGTTGGCACCAAGGGTTGGAGATCACTCATGGTGATTTTGCGCTCACACATGGGGAACCCAAGGTATGTGAATGTGAAACTGCCCTCCTTGCAGTTCAGCAGGTTGGCCACCCTGGCATGTTCCTCTTTCAAGACACCCATGACTATAACCTCACTCCTATGGTAGTTTATCTTAAGCATACAAAGCAACTCAAAATAGATCAGAAGGAACTTGAGATTGGCAATGCCAGCCGCCGTGTTATTAATCAGGATCATCGTGTCATCTGCATACTGAAGGTAATAGACCCCGCCTTGGATAAAGTGGGGCACCACCCCCTCGATGTGGCCTGCCCTCTTGGCATTTCCAAGGATCAGGTCAAGCCCATACGCAACAAAATAAAACAGCAACTGTGATAGCGGGTCACCCTGACGAACCCCTCTCTTGTTTCGGAAGAAAGGTCCTATCTCGCTGTTGATGGCAATGGCAGTCTGACCTCCGCAAATCAGCAGCATAATCCTGTGGACATACCCCCATCAAAGCCTTTTTTAGCAACACTTCACCCAGAAACTTCTAGCTAACTCTGTCATAAGGTTTTTCAAAGTCGAGTTTTAGGAGGACCGCGGGGAGGTTTTTGGATTTAAGTTCGTGGATGATCTAATGGAGGGCCAATACATCATATGTAATCAGCCACGCTTTAATGAAAGTTGTCTAGGAAGGTGCAATCACCCGGTGCGCTACCGGAGAAAGACGCGAGGCGAACTCCTTAGCCACAAATTTAAACAGCATGTTGATCAGGGCAATAGGACGGAATTTCTTGATGTTGTCCATTCCTGGGACTTTTGGGATAAGGGAAATAATTCTGAAATTCAACCTAGAGATGTTCACTCTCCCAAAGCAAAGCCGTTGAGAATCTGCAGAACCAGCATCTTGATATCTGACAAAAAGTTCTTGAAGAACACAACAGGGAAACCATCTGGGCCTGGGGTGGTGTCTGTTTTCGTGTCCTGGATTACATCTTCCAGTTCCTCCATGTAGAAGGAGCGCATCAGCTCCACATTCTCATCCATGGACACTCTGGATTCTCCCGTCCAGACATTGTCTCCTAGGCAAAGCGGTTTAACTTCCTCTGAGCCCATGAAAGCCAAGTAGAACTCGTAGATGTGTTTCTGGATTGCCATAGGATCCGTAAGCACGTGGTCCGTGGTCACCAGACTAATGATTGCACACTTGCGTCGTCGCCCATTAGCACATGCATGGAAGTACTTGGTATTCGCGTCCCCATGCAGAACCCATTGCAGTCTTCCTCTTTGCCTCCAATACTCCTCTTCTTAGGCCAATATCTGGATCAGTTAGTCTTTGAGAAAATACCGGAGAGCCCAACCATCCTTGTCCAGGCCTAACCCATCAGCCTGATTATCAAGGGCTTGGACTTGAGCCATCAAGTTAGCTTTCAGCAATTTCTCCTGCTTGCCTAGATTGGCAGTCCACCCTTGGAGACAATGGCGTAGACCCCCAGCCAGGGCATGCCACCTAACAATGGGTCCCCTGGGATTGTGGAGGGAAGCATCGATCTACTCCCACCACCCACGAACCAGATCATTGAAACCCTGAATATCAAACCACCCAGTTTTAAAGAAGAAACACGGCGGCCTTTTAATTTCCGCCTCGCTAGTACTAAGCACAAGCGAGGTATGATCCGAGCCAATATGGGTTTCAGCCTTGAGAGAAGTAACGGGAACTACACTTCCCACTCTGAATAAACTAATGCCCTATCCAGAACACTTCTGACAGGGCAACGCTACTTATTAGTCTAGGTCAAGGCCGCCCCTGAATGGTTAGCTTCTCAAAGTTCCACTCTAGAAATGCAGTCGTTAAAGGCGTTAACCAATGGCCAGTTGATATTAGCGTTGTTCTTGTCCCTTTGCCCCCTAATAATATTGAAGTCACCTAGCACAAGGACCGGCAGAGAGCAGTTTGAGATCTTGAGCTCCAATTCCCCCAGGAAGGCCTGCGAACTAGAATGATCAGCCGGTCCATACACCCCGATAAAATCAAACTTGAATTTTGATGGACGATGATACAGTGACATGCTCAGAAAGAAGTCTCCTTGGTCGATGCCCCCTGAAGGGAATATGCCCTAGAGGCAATAATAAAGTGGTTATTATCGTATTCCTTATTTATGATAAATGTTTATTTTGCATGCTATAATTGTATTAATGCGGAAACGTTAATACATGTGTGTTTAATAAACAAAAAGGAAGTTCCTAGTTATGCCTCTCTTAGAAACTAGCTCGTTGATTAACAAGATGATCAAAGGTTTCCTAATCATGGACATTGGATGTTGTTAATAACGAGGTCACAACATTAGTGTAATGGTGTGATGAACATTCATCCGAAGTATAGCATTACGATCAAAGTCATTGAGTTTATATTGCTATAACAACTTACGAAGTGATCCTAATCCTTAGACCATGAGATCATGACAATCACTAACACCGAAAGAGTTTCTCGATGACATCAAACGTCACACCGTAACTGGGTGATTATAAAGATGGCTTCAAAACTACTAAAGTGTTATGTTAAGACCCATGGATCGAGAGTGGAATTTGTTCATCCCGATGACAGATAGATATGCTCTGGGACCTCTAAGTGATAACACATTGATTAGCTTGCAAGCAAGTGATTTGATCACTAGAAAGTTATATCACGGGAACAAGAAAAGAGTGCATGTCGGTAACGAGATCAAACTAGGTATGGAAATACCGATGATCGAATCTTGGACATGTAATATATCATGAAATAAAGGGATTAAGATACTAGCATAATAGGTTCACATGATCACAGAAGTCATCGTTGAATGTGTGGGAGTCAGTACGGATCTCTAGGTCCCGCTGCTGATTATTGATCGGAGAGGGATCTCGATCATGTCTGCATTATTTGCGAACCGTAGGGTGACATACTTAAGGGACACCGACACCATTTGGAGCAAATGATATGTTAGAAAAAGAAAAGGAAAACGCATGAATTTATTTCACTAGACACCGGAACTATTTCGATTGAAATTGCTGAAACTGGTTCTGCATGTGAAATTGAATACTAGCAAGGAGTTTTATGTGAATGTTTGTTAATTAAAGTAATTAAAAAATCTGAATAAATAAATAAAAGTGTTTTATTTAAATGAGAGCTTGCATTAAATTTGGTGGAAATTTAATGCATGTGAGTGGATTTTTGAGTGGAGGCTCTTTTATGGGGGTGGAGGCTTTTCATTTTGAGTGGGAGCTACACCCACATGAATGTGGAAGAGGTGGGGGCAGCCCTGCCCCCCACCATGGCTGGGCGCATGGCCCCTTGGGTGCCCCCCCCTCTCCCTATAAAATACCCCCCTCTCATCCTCTCAAAGGACACCTCCTCGCGAAGGATCTCTCTCCCCCCTTTAGAATTTCCCCATGGTCTCGGATCAGCGAGATACATGTTCCCGGTGGATTTTTCTGGAAGTATTTGTTGCTTCCGCTTCTTCGCTGGAGCGAGGGCGCGGAGGTTGTCGGGGTACCCGTACGTGTGTGCGATCACATATGCACCACTGCTTTGAGGTGCTGGACTTGATGGTGCTGGACCGACTGGACCAGATGGACTTCATCACGATCTTGAGATCGGCAAGCGTTCGTCTACATCATCCATGAGTACAACCTCATTAACGCTATTCAGTCTTCGAGGGTATGTATTCTATGGATGAATATCCACCCGTTGCTTGTATCTACTAGATGGATCTTGGTACATAGTTGTTCCCATCATAGGAATTTTTTTGTTTTCTATGCTGCGAACCCTACAGTGGTATCAGAGCCGGATCTATGCATAGATGATTTGCATGGGTAGTACACATATGAGTATGTGGGCGATGATGATCATTTTATTGCTTCTTAGTTGTACTTTGGATATTTGTGGCATAGTGGGATGAAGCGGCCCGGACAAACTTTACATGTCCTCGCACATGAGACTTGTTCCATGCTTGACATGCAACTAGTTTTGCATAAGTGGATAGCGGGTGTCTGTCTCTCCTACTATAGCGTGTAAATTCCATAGACCTTGGCCTTACACATAAAGGTATGATAGAGATCATACCACGGTGTACATGATGGAGATCATATGCGGGAACCATATCATTTCACTTATAAACATGTGATGTTTGATTGCATCTTATATTGCTTGTTTGGTGTTTTATTAGCAATAATAATGATCCCTCATTTAAATATCAAGAAAAGAATGTGTTCTTCCTTTAGTATGCACTGATTATGTTTTCGTCGCTCCAAGACATCACGTGATGAACAGGTGTTCTTGGATCCACGACCATATATCGCGTGTAAGACAGTTACACATGCGAATACTAAGGTTCTTACTTGGCGAGCCTAGCATGTACAGACATGGCCTCGGAACACGGACCAAAAGGTTAAGCATGAGTCATATGTTAGATATGATGCCCATTTGATGCTCGCCTTTGAAGCTACACCGACTCACGTGATGATCGGACTTGGTGTAGTGGATTTGGTTCATGTAATCACCAAAAAGGCACGAGGGATGTCGTTTTTGAGTGGGAGTTCATTTCTAATTTGGATTAGTAGAACTCAATTTATCATAAATTAAATCAAAGTGAATTTTCATAATTTGTTGTAGTCATTGGCATTCGTTCACCACCTTATGCATAGTTGTAATTGAGATAATAGAACTATAGAATTATGGATATTTACTTTACGAACTGGTATCGTATTGTGTTGAGTGTCAATCTAAAGTTTAAAGTCCTATTGCAAACTTTCAGCAAACTTTATTTACTCTGTGAGATTTAATAATTGGTATTAAATCAAGAGTAACAATTCCAGTGTTAGTATCTTAAGTATCATGTTTGCCTCCATGATTCTTGATTTAAATATCGAGATTATCTAGGAGCTGAAAGAATTGTTTCAGAAACCATCATGTGTAGCAGATATAACGATATCTGAAACAATGTTTTGGTTGCAATATGATAGAGTATAATGTATGTTCTCATATTGGATGAGAATTTACAAAGGTTGGAGATGCTAGACATCCTAATCATCCAAAAGGGTTTTGGAAAGTAACATTATACTCAAGATTCATCCTTATAAGCTACATTAGCTTGATCATGAACATCGTCATGATAAGGATGAATAGAAGATGTATGTAAAGTGTCTACTACACAAAAAGATTACTAAAGAATGGATTTTGAAAGAATACCGATCATTCGATGATGGTGATCTACTTCAAAGTGCAAGTCCAAAGGTATTATTATTTGAATATACACGCTTTGGACTATGTTTCATGTATATGGCGCCACTTTTGATGTTGATAGATTCTTTTAAAAGGTAAAAGGAAATGCTGAAAGAGAATCTATAAAATATATTTGACAGAAAAGAAAAGATTGGAAATATCCAATTTAGGTATATGGATGATATACATGTTATGGTTGTATTCTTTGCCTGTTAAACAATGTGGTTGTTGGTTATTGGATACCGAATTGGTTGGTATGAAATTTCATACGGAACGACACAATTAATGAACCACAATGGCCTAAGTAACTAGCAAGAGAATATGTGATGATGTTCATCGAAAAGAAACAAACTGTTGTTTGTATTTCTCGTTGACATCAAAGCTTGACTTCAAGATTTGTTTTAATAATTGTTATTAAAATTAGGTATTATGAGAACAAAGGTTGTTCAAATAATTACCGTATTCCATATAAGATGGATAATTTACAAATCTAGTTGTATAAATCACATCCATAAAACCTAATGCTAAAATGTCGCAAGACAAATGATTGAAAGATCACTTACGAAGTGACATCACCGTTTAAATTATATTGGAAAGAAAACATGAAGAATCTCCATATTTATGGATTTTTGGAGTCTTTGATTTGATCAAGTGATGCTTGTGAGACTTTCCTCGGGATAATTAAAACTTCGCTCAAAGGCCAACGAAGAACGATCGACTAAAATATTGGAATTTATACATATCGATGTATGTAGTCCGTTATGTGTAGTCGTAAGCGATGAATTTCAACTTCATATGCTTTCTCCGGAAATTTGAATGAATATTCACTTAATGAGAAATAAGTATGAAATATTTGAAAAACGTTTCAAAGACTTTCAAGATGAAGTGAAAAATCATTGTAACAAGAAAATAAAATGGTTTATGATTTTATCATAAGGGATTTATTTGAGTTACAAGTGTAACAAGAAAAATAAATGAATTATGATTTATCATAAAGGGATTTATTTGAGTTACAAGTTTAGCAAAACACCTAGATTTACATCTCCCGAAACACCATAGGAGTATGGAGTGTTTGAGATTTGTAATGAAACCTTGTGTGACATGGTTGGATCAAAAGTGTTATTTATAAAACTGCCAATATGTTTTAAAAGGTTAAATCTTTAGAGACTATCGCTTTTACACTGAAAAGAGCTTCATATTGATCCATTGAAATGACACCATATGAGTTATGGTTTGGGGTAAAACCCAAGTTATCATTTCTTAAATTTTGGTATGCTAAACATAAGTAAGATGTTTACAACCGAAGTCGGATGAGCATGTCTTTGTAGGTTATTTCGAATAACAATTTGGTATTCCTCCATAACACCAAGGACAAAAGGGTTTGTCACTTGAAATGTGAAGTTTCTTGAAAAAGGAATTTTTCGCAAAAGTTAAGTGGGAGGACAATAGAACTTTGATAAGGTTAACAAACCTTAGCTAAATGTGCTGAGTTGCGCAACATCGGAAATGGTTCCGGAGGCTGCCATAATGCTCATATCTTATGTGCCTCAAAGGTTGTGGTCACAGAGATCTAAGTTCTTATTGAACCAAGTCGGACAGATAAACAAATCAAATGCTGAGATTTGAGAGTAAATCATTATTGTTTGATAATGATGAACCGACCACATACAAAGAAGCGATGATGGGCCGTGACCCCATCAAATGGCTTGAAGCCATAAAATCTGTGATAGTTCCATACACGAGAAATCAAGTTTTGAACTTGGAAGACCCTCCAGAAAAGGTGTAAAAACCTATTGGTCGTATTTGGATCTATAAAGAAACAGACATGGATGTTTCACATCTTTGAAATAATCGACATGTCGGTAAAGTATTTTACAACAATGTTCAAGGAGTTTACTATGACAAGATTTGATCTTTCATAGCGATATTTAGTCTGGACGGATTAAAGTAGCAACCACTACATATAATTTGGTATATGGTAGATGAATAAACAAAACAAAATTCTTCTAATAGAATGGTTACCTAGGACGTGTACATGACACGATCCAAAGGGTTTTGTTAATTCAAAGGATGCTAAAAGGGCATGCAAACTTCAATGGTTGAAGTAAGCATCACGGAGTTGGAATCTTCACCGTGATGAAAAAGGAGTTATCATCTAGAGACAATGAAGATGCTTGCATTTGCAAGAAATTAAGTGGGAGCGCTGAGACATATTTCTAATACATTATGTGGAGGACATCTTGTTGATTAGAAATGATGCAATTTTTATTGACAACGGTTAAGAATTTCATTTCGATGAAAGACTTAGGCAAAATCCGAATATTTAGCATGAATGTCTATAATGGATAGACTATGACGCTAATATGGTTGTGCCAAACGTACATATATGAGATATTGAAGAAGTTCAATATAGAAACGGCAAGAAACGGTTCTTGTCGCATGGAAAGGAATTGAATCAAGATTCAAGTGTATCGGCACTTGATAAGTAAAACAAGATTCAAGTGTTTTGACACTTGATGAGTGAAATCACAAGAATGTTTTGATCAATCATACCATGATATGTACACATCCAGATATTTCCTATGCTCTAAGTGTTATGAGCATATACCAAAATGAATCATAAATTGATCATTGGACAATAGTAAGGATATTCTTATGATCTTTTGGAAGAACTAAGAATATATTTGTATAGAGGTGATAAACAATTATAAATAGTTCATTGTAAAGTGTTACATTGATACTAGTTTTGTCACCAGATATAAATTAAGTTTATCTCGATTTAAACTATGGGTGGCACGATGTAATGGAAAGGAGATTCCATGATGGATTTGGATGAATTCCAAAGTTAAGACATTGTGACGGATACTACAACAAAAGGCTAAGTATATGACTGCTATAGTAGCAGAAAAGGAGGGAATTTGTGTCAAGTAGTTTGTTATCAAACTAAGGTGTGGTTCGCAACGGGCTAACACTAAAGATACATTATAAGACAATAGTATCAACATGATTTAACCCCAAGGAACTAAAGGTCTCACCAAAAGACCAAATTTATACAATTCCATCTCATTGGAGAATGAGTGATGCGTGGAGACGCAAAGACATGCAAATACACACGGACCTGAAAGCGTCAGATCCGTAGATTATGTTAACCACTTGCAGTTGCGTATATGGAACACCAGAAAGCCATAGGTGTTCAAATACGCAAAGTTTTCAAACAAGATTATTGTCTCTAGTGCAAGTGGGAGACTGAAGGGAATATGCGCGAGAGGCAATAATAAAGCGGTTATTATCGTATTCCTTATTTATGATAAATGTTTATTTTGCATGCTATAATTATATTAATACGGAAACGTTAATACATGTGTGTTTAATAAACAAAAAGGAAGTTCCTAGTTATGCCTCTCTTATAAACTAGCTCGTTGATTAACAAGATGATCAAAGGTTTCCTGATCATGAACATTGGATGTTGTTAATAACGAGGTCACAACATTAGTGTAATGGTGTGATGAACATTCATCCGAAGTATAGCATTACGATCAAAGTCATTGAGTTTATATTGCTATAACAACTTACGAAGTGATCCTAATCCTTATACCATGAGATCATGACAATCACTAACACCGGAAGAGTTTCTCGATGACATCAAACGTCACACCGTAACTGGGTGATTATAAAGATGGCTTCAGAACTACTAAAGTGTTATGTTGAGACCCATGGATCGAGAGTGGAATTTGTTCATCCCGATGACGGATAGATATGCTCTGGGGCCTCTCGGTGATATCACATTGATTAGCTTGCAAGCAAGTGATTTGATCACTAGAATGTTATATCACGGGAACGAGAAAAGAGTGAATGTCGGTAACGAGATCAAACTAGGTATGGAGATACCGATGATCGAATCTCGGACATGTAATATATCGTGAAACAAAGGGATTAAGATACTAGCGTAAAAGGTTCACACGATCCCAGAAGTCATCGTTGAATCTGTGGGAGTCAGTACGGATCTCCAGGTCCTGCTGCTGATTATTGATCGGAGAGGGGTCTCGATCATGTCTGCATTATTCGCGAACCGTAGGGTTACACACTTAAGGGACACCGACACCATTCGGAGCAAATGATATGTCAGAAAAAGAAAAGGAAACCGCAGGAATTTATTTCACTAGACACTGAAACTGTTTCGGTTGAAATTGCTGAAACTGGTTCTGCATGTGAAACTGAATACTAGCAAGGGGTTTTATGTGAATGTTTGTTAATTAAAGTAATTAACAAAATTCTGAATAAATAAATAAAAGTGTTTTATTTAAATGAGAGCTTGCATTAAATTTGGTGGAATTTTAATGCATGTGAGTGGATTTTTGAGTGGAGGCTCTTTTATGGGAGTGGAGGCTTTTCATTTTGAGTGGGAGCTCCACCCACATGAATGTGGAAGAGGTGGGGGCAGCCCACCATGGCTGGGCGCATGGCCCCTTGGGTGCCCCCCTCTCCCTATAAAAGGCCCCCCTCTCATCCTCTCAAAGCACACCTCCTCGCGAAGGATCTCTCTCCCCCCTTTAGAATTTCTCCATGGTCTCGGATTAGCGAGATACATGTTCCCGGTGGCTTTTTCTGGAAGGATTTGTTGCTTCCGCTGCTTCGTTGGAGCGAGGGCGCGGAGGTTGTCGGGCTACCCGTACGTGTGTGCGATCAGGGATGCACCACTGCTTTGAGGTGCTGGACTTGATGGTGCTGGACCGGTTGGACCAGATGGACTTCATCACGATCTTGAGATCGGCAAGCGTTCGTCTACATCATCCACAAGTACAACCTCGTTAACGCTATTCGGTCTTCGAGGGTATGTATTCTATGGATGTATATCCACTCGTTGCTTGTATCTACTAGATAGATCTTGGTACATAGTTGTTCCCATCGTAGGAAATTTTTTGTTTCCTATGCTGCAAACCCTACACCCCCCACCTCAAAGTCTGCATATTTACAACCCAACACGATCCCGCCGAAGAGACCGTTAGCCGCTTTCCATTGCTAGTGGAACACTTCCCCATTGACAAGAGAGCGCATCTCCTGGTCTGTAAAATACTGCTAAACTTTCTCATGGAGGAACACCAAATGAACCTTATCTTTCCTAACATACTCCTTGAGTTGGGAGCTACTATCTTTACTGCCACACCCGTGAATGTTCCACCCGAAATCTTTAATAATTTAGACATTAAGGAAGCTTGAGCCTGGCGAGCTGGAGTATCACGGAGATTGGACCTAGAGCCCACTTGAGTGTGCACCCTCTTTTTACTTTTGGCTCTAGATGCTAGGGCCGTGATGGAGATCCGCTCTGGATCGTCCACCACGTCCATAGACCCGATGTCCCCTACGATGTTCTGCGCGAGCGAAGGAGCAGGAATCCCTTGGGCATCCAAAGCGCCAGGGTTCGACTCTTGCTAGGCACCCCTGTCTTGGACAAGTTCCAACAATTTAGCTATTGTTCCCGCAGCCGCAATGGCCGCCTGGGCATTTTTCTTAGCATGAACCAGCGAAAAAAGAGATAGAGGGGAGCAAACCAAAGAATCACAATGAAGACCACAATCCAAAACCACATATCACAAATGTGTTGGAGATATGCCCTAGAGGTAATAATAAATGTAGTTATTATTATATATCTTTGTGTTTATGATAAATGTTTACATTCATGCTATAATAGTATTAACAAGGAAACCATTAATACTTGTGTGATTTGTAAACTTAATTTGAAGTCCCTAGTATGGCCTCTATACTTCACTAGCTTGTTGGTTGATTGATGATGTGGTTTCTTTGTCATGAACATTGAGATGTTATCAACAACAAGATCATATCGTTAGGAGAATGATATGGTGGACATACTCCTATAGACAAGCGTAGCATAAAGATCAAGTCATTTCAATAGTTCAATTGCTATATGCTTTCTGATACATAGTTACCTAATTCCTTCGACCATGAGATCATGCATATTGCCTTTACTGGATGGATGCTTTGATGTCATCAAACACCACACCGTAACAGGGTGGCTATAAAAGTGGCATTGGGTGTTCGGAAAGTATTGGTTGAAACACATGGATCAAGAGTGGGATTTGTCCATCCACATGACGGATAGATATTCTCTGGGCCCTCTCGGTGAAATGTCATCCAATTAGCTTGCAAGCATGTGACTTGGTCACAAGGGATCACATATCACGGGAACGAGAAAAGAGTACTTATCAGTAACGAGGTTGAACTAGGTATGCAGAGATACCGACGATCATGACCTCGGATAAGTAACATATCGTGAGACAAAGGGAAATTGGTATCGTATGTAAGTGGTTCATTCGATCGCAAAGTAATCGTAGAAATATGTGGGAGCCATATGAATTTCCAGATTCCTCTATTGGTTATTGTTCGGAGAAGTGTCTCGATCATGTCCGCATAATTCACGAACCGTAGGGAGACACACTTAAGGATTCGACGTTGTTTGAGTAGTTATGGTATTATGAGAAAGAGACCGAATGTTGTTCGGAGTCTCGGATGGGATCCGGGATATCACGAGGTGATCCGGAATGGTCCGGAGAATAAGATTCATATAAGGAAAGTCCCATTTCGGAGTTGGGGAATGGTTCCGGTGTTTTCATCGGGAACATTCTAGAAGGTCCCGGAATGTCCGGCACTCCGGGGGGGAAGGGGTACATGAATGTGTCATTGCAAGTTGGAATGATTGCATCATGTACTAGGTGTTCTCGCTGTCCAAAATAAAGGGTTTATTTAATTCCTAAATTGGAAAAGTCAAACGGCTAATTTGAAAGTCAAACTGCCAATTTTGGGAAGTGGGAAAAGAGGAGGATTGGTGGAGGCCGAATTGGGGGAGGACTCCTCCCTTGGCCGGCGCCCCACCAAGCCGACTTGGGGAGGGACTCTCCTCCCCATGGCGCAGCCAGCCCTCCCACCTATATAAGGAGGGGCAGGGCTCCCCTCCTAGTACACACAAGTTCCTATCCTCTAAACTAGAAACTAGACCTAGACCCCGGTTTAGAGCTGTTTCGGTTTAGAGCCTTCTAATTGGTTTAGAGCCCTCTAATTGGTGTGTCTAATTACTAGACCACTAATAGCCTCTCTCATAAGCTCCACCATACTCGCACCGGCTTAAGGCGAAGCCCTGCGGGATCTCCCCTCTACCTCCGGTACCACGCCGTTGTGCTGCCGGAATCGCGAGGAGAGTGCTACAACCTCCGCTGCCTGCTGGAACAAGGGAGAGGAAGGTCTTCGTCGAGTACCGAACGTGTGACCGACTGCGGGAGCGCTGCGGGAACGCGGCGCCGGAAGGATCGTCTACGCGATCTTGAGATCGGAAAGAGTACGACTACATCACCCACGAGAATCTGCTCTCGTTAAACACTTTGGAATCTTCGAGGGTGAGTTATTCCATCGACTCGTTGCTACAATCTAGTAGATAGATCTTGGCTTGTTTGTTTGTATGCGATAGAAAATTTTTGTTTTCCATGCTACGAACCCCTACAGTGGTATCAGAGCCGTGTCTATATGTAGATCTGTTGCACGAGTAGAACACAATGGTCATTGTGGGCGTTGATGCTTTCATTGTAGATTGCTTTTTGTGTACTTTGCATCTTGCGGTATGTTGGGATGAAGCGGCCCGGGCTAACCTTACATGACATCGTTCATGAGACTTGCTCCACGCTTGACATGCAACTCGTTTTGCATAAGTGGCTTTGCGGGTGCCTGTTTCTCCTAGCATAGTAAAGATCCAATTTACAACGGGTGATCAACAATGCTAGTATCAATGTTGTGGTTCTTGTTCGTAAGTTAGAACGACACTTATGGAAAGCCCCAAACCACGTAAAATATGCAAAGAAAGTAGAAGCGTCTAACTTTGTTTTGCAGGGGTGTGCAGTGATGTGATATGGCCATGATTGTGATTATATTTGATGTATGCAATGATCCTTATTGTAAGTTGGCAACCGGCAGGAGCCATATGGTTGTCTTTAATTTCTGTTAAGGCCTGCGTGTCTATTCAAAATAGTTGTAATAGTTGAAGTTGGCGGACGACAACCATGAAGAAGCGTCATTGACCTTGATGCTATGCCGGTGATGATGGAGATCATGTTCGTGCTTGAAGATGGAGATCGGAAGCACAAAGAAGAAAGGCCATATCATATCACATATTATGAATTGCATGTGATGTTAATCCTTTATGCATCTTGTATTGCTTAGTAGACGACGGTAGCATTATAAGATGATCCCTCATGCACATAAATTTCAAGTTCTAAAAGTGTTCACCCTTAGTATGCACCGTTGCCAAAGCTTGCTGCTTCGAAGCACCACGTGATGATCGGGTGTCTTTGATTCCGCGGGTGACTACAACGTAAGCAAGCCAGATTTGCTTATGCGGAAGCTAAGGTTTGATCTTGACGAGCCTAGCATGTACAGACATGGCCTCAGGAACACGGATCGCCGAAAGGCAAAGCATGAATCATATAGTAGATATGATGAACATGATGATTGTTCGCCATTAAAACTATATCAGCTCTCGTGATGATCGGTGTTGATGTAGTGGATTTGGTTCGTGTGATCACTAAAACAATGTGAGGGATGTTGTTTTGAGTGGGAGTTCACCTAGTTTAATTTCATTAATTAATTTGAACTCAATTTGTCATAAACTTAGTCTAAACTATTGCAAATATGTTGTAGATCAATGGCAGCCCCTACCATCAATTTTAATGCGTTCCTAGAGAAAGAAAAGTTGAAAAACAATGGAAGCAACTTCGCGGATTGGTTCCGCAATTTGAGGATTGTCCTCACAGCTGGTAATTTGACCTATGTGCTGGATGCACCGCTAGGTGACCCACCTGCAGCTGATGCTACCGATGAAGTAAAGAATGTTTTCCTCGCTCGGAAGAATCAGTACTCCATAGTTCAGTGTGCTATCTTGTATGGTTTAGAATCGGAGCTTCAGAAAAGGTTTGAAGAGTCAGATCCATATGATATTGTCGAGGATCTCAAATTGATCTTTGAGACTCATGCGGCAATTGAAAGTTATGAAGCTTCTGAAAAGTTCTTTAACTGCAAGATGGAAGAGGGTAGCTCCGTCAGTGAGCATGTGCTTAAAATGTCTGGGCACGCAAATAAACTTCAAAGTTTGGGTATAGTGATTCCTAATACTTTGGGAGTTTACCGCATCCTCCAATCACTACCACCAAGTTACAAGAACTTTGTGATGAACTACAACATGCAGAACATGAACAAAGAGTTGCCAGAACTATTTGCTATGTTAAAATCTGCAGAAGTGGAGATCAAAAAAGAGCACCAAGTGTTGATGGTCAATAAGACCACCAAATTCAAGAAAGGCAAGTCTAAGCAGAAGGGACACTTCAAGAAGGGTGGTAAGAAAGTTACCACGCCGACGAAGAGGACCAACGCTGGACCCAAGCCTGATACTGAGTGCTTTTACTGCAAGGGAGAAGGTCACTGGAAGCGGAATTGCCCAAGGTACTTGGCGGATTTGAAGAACGGCAACATCAAGAAGAAAGGTATATCTGATATACATGTTATTGATGTGTATCTCACTAGTACTCGTAGTAGTGCCTGGGTATTTGATACTGGTTCGGTTGCTCATATTTGTAACTCGAAACAGGAGCTGCAGAATAAACGGAAGCTAGTGAAGAACGAGGTGACGATGCGCGTGGGAAACGGATCAAAGGTTGATGTGATCGCGGTCGGCACACTACCTCTTCATCTACCATCGGGATTAGTTTTATACTTAAATAATTGTTATTTGGTGCCTGCGTTGAGCATGAACATTATATCGGGATCTTGTTTATTGCGAGACGGTTACTTGTTTAAATCCGAGAATAATGGTTGTTCGATTTATATGAGTAATATGTTTTATGCACATGCACCTTTGATAGATGGTCTATTCATATTGAATCTCGATAGTAGAAATACACATATTAATAACATTGAGGCTAAACGTTTGAAATCAAGCGATAATTTGACCTATATGTGGCACTGTCGTCTTGGTCACATTGGAGTGAAGCGTATGAAGAAACTCCATTCCGATGGACTTCTTGAATCACTTGATTTTGAATCACTTGAAAGATGCGAAGCATGTCTGATGGGTAAAATGACTAAGACTCCATTTTCTGGTATGATGGAGCGAGCTACAGACTTATTGGAAATCATACATACCGATGTGTGTGGTCCAATGAGTGTAGCATCGCGCAGTGGTTATCGTTATGTTCTTACCTTCACGGATGACTTGAGTAGATATGGGTATATCTATTTTATGAAACATAAGTCCGAAACTTTCGAGAAGTTTAAGGAGTTTCAAAGTGAGGTAGAGAATCAACGTAACAAGAAGATTAAATTTCTACGATCTGATCGTGGAGGTGAATATCTAAGTTACGAGTTTGGCGAGCATTTGAAGAAATGTGGAATACTTTCGCAGTTGACACCGCCGGGAACACCACAGCGTAATGGTGTGTCTGAACGTCGTAATCGAACTCTCTTAGATATGGTTCGTTCTATGATGTCACTTACAGATTTGCCACTATCATTTTGGGGTTATGCATTAGAAACAGCCGCATTCACTTTAAATAGGGCACCGTCTAAATCCGTTGAAACGACACCGTATGAATTATGGTTTGGGAAGAAACCTAAATTGTCGTTCCTTAAAGTTTGGGGATGCGAAGCCTATGTAAAGAAGTTACAGCCGGACAAGCTTGAACCCAAAGCGGAAAAATGCGTCTTCATAGGATACCCGAAGGAAACTGTTGGGTATACCTTCTATCATAGATCCGAAGGCAAAATCTTCGTTGCTAAGAATGGATCCTTTCTAGAGAAGGAATTTCTCTCGAAAGAAGTGACTGGAAGGAAAGTAGAACTCGACGAGGTTGTCGAACCTTCTCTCGAAATTGCGAGTAGCGCAGCACCGGAAGAAGTTCCTGTGGTGCCTGCACCAATAAGAGAGGAAGCTAATGATGGTGATCATGAAACTTCGGTTGAAGTTACTACAGAGCCTCGGAGGTCAACGAGAACTCGTACCACTCCAGATTGGTATGATTCCGTTATGAATGTCATGTTGGTGGACAACACCGATAACCCCGAGACATATGAGGAAGCGATGATGAGCCCAGATTCCAATAAATGGCAAGAAGCCATGAAATCCGAGATTGGATCCATGTACGAAAACCAAGTATGGACTTTGGTGGACTTACCGGATGGCCGGAAGGCTGTCGAGAACAAATGGATTTTCAAGAAGAAAACAGATGCTGATGGTAATGTTACTGTCTATAAAGCTCGACTTGTCGCAAAAGGGTTTCGACAAATTCAAGGAGTTGACTACGATGAGACTTTCTCACCGGTAGCGAAGCTAAAGTCTGTGAGGATTATGTTAGCAATCGCTGCATATTATGATTATGAGATATGGCAGATGGATGTCAAAACAGCATTCCTCAATGGAGACATTGATGAAGAGTTGTATATGATACAACCCAAAGGTTTTGTCGATCCTAAAGATGCTAACAAGGTATGCAAGCTTCAACGGTCCATCTATGGATTGAAGCAAGCATCCCGAAGTTGGAATCAACGTTTTGATAAGGTAATCAAAAGTTTTGGTTTTATACAAACTTATGGAGAAGCTTGTATTTACAAGAAAGTGAGTGGGAGCTCTGTAGCATTCTTAATACTGTATGTGGATGACATATTGTTGATTGGGAATGATGTAGACCTTCTTAATAGTGTCAAGGAATATTTGAATAATAGTTTTTCAATGAAGGATCTTGGCGAAGCAGCTTACATATTAGGCATAAAGATTTATAGAGATAGATCGAAACGCCAAATATCATTGTCACAAAGTACATATTTGGACAAAGTTCTAAAGAGGTTTGGAATGGAAGATAGCAAGAAAGGGTTCTTGCCCATGTTGCCCAATACGACCTTGAGTAAAAACTCAAAGTCCGACATCGGCAGAAGATAGAGAAAAGATGAGTAAGACTCCCTATGCCTCAGCCATAGGATCTCTAATGTATGCCATGCTATGTACTAGACCCGACATCGCATATGCTGTTAGTCTAACTAGCAGATATCAAAGTGATCCAGGAGTGGATCATTGGACAGCGGTCAAAAACATCCTTAAGTACTTGAGAAGAACTAAGGATATGGTTCTTTCTTATGGAGGTGATGAACAGCTCGTTGTTAATGGTTACACCGATGCTAGTTGGAACACCGATCCGGATGATTCTAAATCACAATCTGGATACGTATTTATTTTGAATGGTGCAGCAGTTAGCTGGAGGAGTGCAAAGCAAAGCGTTGTGGCAAGATCTTCAACTGAATCGGAATACATGGCTGCTTCGGAGGCTTCACAAGAAGCGATATGGATGAAAGAGTTCATTACAAAGCTGGGTGTGGTTCCAAGTGCGCTGGACCCAATGTCTATCTACTGTGATAACATGGGCGCCATAGCCAATGCGCAAGAACCAAGGTCACACAAGAAGCTGAAGCATATCAAGCTGCGTTTCCACGCTATTCGAGAACATATCCAGGATGGGGATATAAAGATTTGCAAAGTACACACAGATCTGAATGTGGCGGATCCGTTGACTAAACCTCTCCCGAGGGCAAAACATGACCAACACCAAACTGCCATGGGTGTTCGGTATATTACCATGTAATCTAGATTAGATGACTCTAGTGCAAGTGGGAGACTGTTGGAGATATGCCCTAGAGGTAATAATAAATGTAGTTATTATTATATATCTTTGTGTTTATGATAAATGTTTACATTCATGCTATAATAGTATTAACAAGGAAACCATTAATACTTGTGTGATTTGTAAACTTAATTTGAAGTCCCTAGTATGGCCTCTATACTTCACTAGCTTGTTGGTTGATTGATGATGTGGTTTCTTTGTCATGAACATTGAGATGTTATCAACAACAAGATCATATCGTTAGGAGAATGATATGGTGGACATACTCCTATAGACAAGCGTAGCATAAAGATCAAGTCATTTCAATAGTTCAATTGCTATATGCTTTCTGATACATAGTTACCTAATTCCTTCGACCATGAGATCATGCATATTGCCTTTACTGGATGGATGCTTTGATGTCATCAAACACCACACCGTAACAGGGTGGCTATAAAAGTGGCATTGGGTGTTCGGAAAGTATTGGTTGAAACACATGGATCAAGAGTGGGATTTGTCCATCCACATGACGGATAGATATTCTCTGGGCCCTCTCGGTGAAATGTCATCCAATTAGCTTGCAAGCATGTGACTTGGTCACAAGGGATCACATATCACGGGAACGAGAAAAGAGTACTTATCAGTAACGAGGTTGAACTAGGTATGCAGAGATACCGACGATCATGACCTCGGATAAGTAACATATCGTGAGACAAAGGGAAATTGGTATCGTATGTAAGTGGTTCATTCGATCGCAAAGTAATCGTAGAAATATGTGGGAGCCATATGAATTTCCAGATTCCTCTATTGGTTATTGTTCGGAGAAGTGTCTCGATCATGTCCGCATAATTCACGAACCGTAGGGAGACACACTTAAGGATTCGACGTTGTTTGAGTAGTTATGGTATTATGAGAAAGAGACCGAATGTTGTTCGGAGTCTCGGATGGGATCCGGGATATCACGAGGTGATCCGGAATGGTCCGGAGAATAAGATTCATATAAGGAAAGTCCCATTTCGGAGTTGGGGAATGGTTCCGGTGTTTTCATCGGGAACATTCTAGAAGGTCCCGGAATGTCCGGCACTCCGGGGGGGAAGGGGTACATGAATGTGTCATTGCAAGTTGGAATGATTGCATCATGTACTAGGTGTTCTCGCTGTCCAAAATAAAGGGTTTATTTAATTCCTAAATTGGAAAAGTCAAACGGCTAATTTGAAAGTCAAACTGCCAATTTTGGGAAGTGGGAAAAGAGGAGGATTGGTGGAGGCCGAATTGGGGGAGGACTCCTCCCTTGGCCGGCGCCCCACCAAGCCGACTTGGGGAGGGACTCTCCTCCCCATGGCGCAGCCAGCCCTCCCACCTATATAAGGAGGGGCAGGGCTCCCCTCCTAGTACACACAAGTTCCTATCCTCTAAACTAGAAACTAGACCTAGACCCCGGTTTAGAGCTGTTTCGGTTTAGAGCCTTCTAATTGGTTTAGAGCCCTCTAATTGGTGTGTCTAATTACTAGACCACTAATAGCCTCTCTCATAAGCTCCACCATACTCGCACCGGCTTAAGGCGAAGCCCTGCGGGATCTCCCCTCTACCTCCGGTACCACGCCGTTGTGCTGCCGGAATCGCGAGGAGAGTGCTACAACCTCCGCTGCCTGCTGGAACAAGGGAGAGGAAGGTCTTCGTCGAGTACCGAACGTGTGACCGACTGCGGGAGCGCTGCGGGAACGCGGCGCCGGAAGGATCGTCTACGCGATCTTGAGATCGGAAAGAGTACGACTACATCACCCACGAGAATCTGCTCTCGTTAAACACTTTGGAATCTTCGAGGGTGAGTTATTCCATCGACTCGTTGCTACAATCTAGTAGATAGATCTTGGCTTGTTTGTTTGTATGCGATAGAAAATTTTTGTTTTCCATGCTACGAACCCCTACAAAATGTGAACCAGAAAAGGAAGGAAGCACCATAAAATCATCCAGGGGAGACTCAAATGGGGAGCCAGCACGCATACCCGGGTCCGCTGATGCTGCCATGCTCAAGGCACATGCTAGCACGGGCTCACCGCTCTTCACTTTGTTCAACGCTCTCCTCCTAGATCCAGAGACAGGAGAGGTAATGGGCACTGATCTCTTCGTCTTAGAAACCTTGGCAATCACCGCCAGCTCCTGCGCGAGGTTGGGAAATTTCTCAGGGGCTAGCACCGAGGCGTTTTCCACCTCGCCATCCTGCTTCTTCTTAAGCTTGGCTAGCTTCTCTGCCAAGGCCTCATTGTCAAACTCTCAATCTGCAGGGCTAGTCCACCCTATCCCGGTATGGTCTTCCATGGACATCTTAGAGCGCTTCATGATAGACGGCGAGATTGGGGAATCCAGTGGGGACAGATCCCAGGAAGAATCTGAGGGAATCTCAACCACCGAGGCTGATACATGATTAGGCTTGGAGGAGGGGACAAGTGCCACAGAGGGTGACAGAGGATCATCCGAGAATAGGCCCGATGCCGAAAGGTTGGAGCCATACTAATTGAACGGGATTTGATGGATCTTGAGTTGGACGGGGCAGAAGCCGGCTTAGTTCCAGATTGCTCGATGCTTGGGACGATCGCCACATGATAGCTGCCCACCGAGGATTTCGATCCTAGTTTGGTAGGGATCCCCTGTTCAGGACACCCGTTGGGAAAGAGAGCCACTTCCAAAACACCCTCTTTGGCAGCCTCCTTTGGGGCGTCTTTCGCTGGAGCGCTCGAAACTTCAGTGCCCTTGCCATTGCCTTTGGTGTTCTCCTCAGTTCTGGGCCTCTTCTAGTGTCTATCTGTCAGGCTCTGGACCTCCGTATCCTCTTCCTCCCCCTCATCTCTTTTATCGTCATCCGTAGGAGAAAGAGAATCCTTCTCAATGCTCTTGGCAAATTCCACCTCCACCCCAATCTGGAAGCCAACCGCATTGGCAAAAAGCGTCACATGTTTAGGAGTTTTGTCCGGGGCATGCGAGTGGAAGAGCATGCACACCGTACCTTCCTGGGCAGCAATTGAGTCATCGTCCATGTTACGGGGGCTTCCGATCATCTTGGTACCTTCCAACAGCAGCTCTGCATTGCGCAGACAGACTGGCACATCCAGAAGCCGGACCCATATTTTGGAGTGAGTGGCGCATGCTTGGGGATTGACGTTGGCTTCTGCGAAGAGCACTGAAGTCTTGCTTATCGGGAGCTTGATACCACCGGTATTCTTGCAGAGATTCTTATAGAGATTTAGACTGGCCTTGGTGGGGAAAACCACCGCAAAGTCTGTATCAGACTGGCGGCGCACCTGCCAATCCCAACTATCCTCAAAACCAGGGCCTTCATATCCTGAGTAAGCAATTGGTAGTTCAGGGAATTGTCAACCGTGATGACTATAGCAGCATGGTCTTGCTTGGCAGCTCCAAGATTCAGCAGATCCTCCTCCATCTCCAGGCAGTGAAAGCCAATCCCATCCACTGCATATCCATACCACTTCAGCTTTGGGGGCTGCACAACCTTCTGGGTTGGAACCTCAACCCGATCTTCACCTCCCCCAGGCTGTTTGGACGCCATGGGGCACATCCCAGTGGTATGGCCATCCACAACACAGACCCCGCGGTGAGCCGGGAAATGGCATCCACATTGGTAGTTTCCCTCCTGGAAACAATTATAGCACTTGATGCCCGCCTTCCTGCTCCCCGCGGTCGGATCTTGAGACGTATTATGTGAGGAGAGGCCGGTAGGGGGGATCGGCGCCGATTGCGACTACACGGCCGCCTTGGCCTTGGAGTGAGTGCTCACCTTGCGCACCGCAGCTTTCTTGTGCCTGGGCTTCTCTTGGTCCCTAGGAACGGACGGGCCAACTTCAAAGCGTGGTTCCTCATCATGGCGACGCAGATCATGCCGACGCCACTCTGTCGCACAATCACGATCCCACTCGCGATCCCTATCACAGTGGTGCCTTTGGTACTCGCCGTATTCTAGACACTGACGGAGCTCACGCTCGATTCTTCTTCCCTCCTCCAGATCTGACTCCTCAAGCGGTCGCTTGCTTCCCGAGTTCCGGCCACGCACCATCACCGCACGCACAAAGGCAAGAACCCGGGGGAGGGTGAGGAGGCGAGGAGAAGCTTGGGGATGGACGCGTGAGATCTAGATCTATGGAGCCACTCACTCACTTCAGACAAGGAGGCGGGTAGGGCGTAAATGGGATCTCAAAGCCATGTTTTCCACTAGTGGTGTTCATAGTTTTTGACACTGCATTTGATGTTTACATATCGTAAGTTTTTCAGTAGAACTTTTCCGATAAACTTTAACTATGTTTTCAGAATTGATGAATACCATTTATTATACTTTTGACTATTCAAAAGGACTCAACGGAGCAAGCTCACAAAATCCACAATGATGTCTAAAATGTGTGACTACGCGAGGTATCGGACTTTTCCTCATGGGGTTTAATTTCTAGATAAACGTTGGAATCAGAGTGTGATTAAATGGCTACCTCTCTAAATAGGGTGACTTTGAGTGCCAGTAAGCAAGAGGTATGGTCGGCTATGAATGTCCATTGTTGGCGGAGCATGTGCCGATGTTTTTTTGAAAGCACTAAAGATATTTGTGCTATACGTTAAAAGTATTCTCCATAGTACCTACTCCTGTTACTTCTGACGGCCACAATTGTCGGTAGGAGGTAACAACAGTCATCCGTCTGGAAATTAAGGACGGGGGTGCGGTAACAACAGTCATCTGTCTGGAAATTAAGGACGGGGGTTATACCCATCATGGGAGGGGCCTTTTTCTGGCCGTCGGCGACATTGTACTATTCTGTACTAGTGTTGCAACCAATACAAGTTTTGAGGATGGGACCAACTTTCATGCGGTGAGGAAGAGGAATAAGTCTTACGATCATTTGTGGTCCTTCTATTGATTGTCCTGAAGTAGTAGTAGACCATATGTCGTTGAAGGATGATGCAGCTGTGCGCATACTATGTACAAATATGAATTATTGTATAATGGCGATTTGATAAGACCAATACTCGCTAACTAACTAGTAGCGGCTGTTAAGAGCAAATCAAACAGTTACCACGCCTTTTGACCTTCGAATCCCAATGAGAATGCATGTACTACATGGATAAGCGTTGGGTCTTCATCGAGTGGATGCCTCTCACCAATAAGTAGTACTCCCTCCGTCCCGGTTTAAAGGACACAATTGCAATTCTCTGGGCCCTAGGTGTCATCTAATTGGTCCATTTAATAGTATGAAGTAGAACATGCATAAGAAGAAAAAGAGTTAGGAAAGTGTTCACATTTGTTCACACATGTGCATGCAGGCATTTTATTGCTTTCACACAGGAGTAATTACAGAGATTAGATGCTTTTGTGTCTAAGTATTTTGGGATTGCATGGTTTGCAAATTGTGTCCTTTAAACCGGGACGGAGGGAGTACTCCATGTAGATCTCAGACCAATAAAGGCTTTGTTTGCCAACCGTGGAACAATTCTACTAGGCCGGCAATTTTAAGCCAAATATAGCGACGGACCCATCCGATCCAGTCAAACTATAATAAGTAGCCGAAAAGTATTGATGATAGTTTGTCTATACAGGCGGCTCAGTTTGCCGAAAAGCACTCACTCCGTTTCGAATGTCGGAAATTTATCTATCCTTATATATTTAGATGCGTTTTAGTTTAGATACATGTAAATTTAGACAATCTGTGACATCAACGATTTTTTTCCTTTTGAATATTTTGGCAACCATCGATCGAACAGATTGGATAATCAATCAACGGAATAGTTCCTTTTTTTTAAAGAATGAAATAGTTCTTTTCATTTGCTAGCCGTCAGTGGAAGGATCAAAACGGTTCGTATAACTGTTCCAGAATGTGAAGAAAATGACCACAGGAGACATTATCAAAGGGAAGATGCCTGTATTACCTGGTCAAGTTGTTCATAAAACTGTCATTTTGAGGAAGCCCAATGAGAAACGTTGGCAGAAACCTTCTCCCGGTTGGGTGAGAAATTAAATGTTGATGGCGTTGACAAGACTGAAGATGGTTCAGCTGTGTCTGGCATGGTTCTTCGCCATGAATTTAGTGCTGTCATTTTCTCATCTCGCCGCCAGCTTTTTCATTGTTCAAATCCCTTTGAATCTGAAACCAAGGCATGTGAGAAGGGGCTGAAGTTATCTCTGGAGTATTCCAATAAACCAATAATTGTGGAGTAAGATCGTTCTTGTTTCGTGTGGGCGGTGACTGGGAATGATCAAGATCGCTCCAACTATTTGTGTCTTATCTCTGAAATTAAGTTTATTATGGAGGTACTAGATTGATATCCTTTGTAAAAGTAGATAGTTTGCATAATAGGGTTTACCATTGCCTCGCTAATTATGTGAGAGCGGAACCTCGAACTGCTATGTGGCTATTCATAATTAGAGTAAATTAAGTGGTAACATGCATGCCAAGTAGGTAATTTCATACCAGTTTATGTGGCTAACATTTATTTTAAGAAAAAAATGATCATAAAGTTAATCAGTAAAATATAAATTATGTCATAAAAATTATAACTTTTTTGGATGTGAATCCAATGGTATAATTCTTTTTACATATTATTTATATTTTGTTGACCAATTTTTATGACGAATATTTTTCTTAAACTACGTGTCGACCTAATAAACCGACATGGAGGGAAAAATGATGTGGCAAGTAATTAATAATGAGAGACGACTAGAGTAAGGCCTTTCACCATGAGAGTCTCTTAGTATTGTATTCTGAGAAAAATGCTGATGTGGTATATCAATTAAGGATTTGAGAGGGTTGGAGTGTCTTAGCTAAGACACGGCCATTGCAGGTAGTCATAGCAAAAAAAATGATAACCCAATCATATATATATATATATATATATATATATATATATATATATATATAACACAATCATATATAACACAATCATATATATATATATATACGTACCAATAAGAGCAAAATTATTAAACCAAGATACAACCTCTAAGAAAATGCATTCGAGAGGTTGTTTTTCTTAGGTATTTATATCTCTTAAGATAGCGTGCTAATATACATGCCATTGTAAAAGGTCTAATAAGTTACTACTTTCATTCTAACGAATAAGGCGTACTTGTTTTTCGTGTTTTTTCTTTGATCAATGATTAACTCAAATATATAAAGATTTTTGGTATAAAATTAACACAATTAGAAAGTGTTTTTTAATATGAATCCAGTAATATGTACAATAAAAGAAATATATGTTTCCTCCATTTCTCGGTCTAATTTCGTTCCGGAACACTCGTATGCGCCTTATGAAAACAGAGGTAGTATCTTAACTTAACGCCATATTTTACCGATAAAAAAAGGAGTCTACAGAATAATAAATGAGACTACTGAAGGAAATATGCCCTAGAGGCAATCATAGAGATGATTATATTTCTTTTGTATCCATGAGTTATTGTAATATTTCTTAAATATCCATATCAGGTAACTTGTATTGATTGGTAATTATGTGAATTGTTTGTGAAACTTATTACTTGTATGGTTATTTAATATTTGTCCCTAGTCGGAGTTCATGTGAGCACACATGTATATTATACTAGCACATAGATTGGTTGATGACTATGTTTCGCAAGTCATAGGCATGGAGGTGTCAAACCAATGATGTGGACACATGTTATGAACATGGGGTTGGACTGGCCTAACTTGAGACTGGCAATTAGTTGCAGCTCTCTCTACACATCGTGTACGTTTTGTCCTTAGACCTGAGTTTGTCGCATGTACTTGAGATGTGGATCGACCTACTTTGGGGCTATCAGACGCTGCTCCGTAACTGGGTAGTTATAAAGGTAGCTTTCGGGTTTTTCCTTAAGCATGCTACAAGGCTTGGTCAATCAAGATGGGATTTTCCCCTCTCTACTTGAGAGAGATATCTCTGGACCCCTTGAGTGATCGGATCCAGAAATACATGGCCGTGCTACATATGGTTAAGATTTAACCTAGTAAAGGGATTTCGAATCACAGTATCAAGAAAGGGAGGTCAGCTTAGAGCTAGACCAAATATCGTGAGGCAAAGGGAAAGACATGTACTAAACTTTGTGATGGTTCATCCGATATGATCTTTGTATGTGTTTAGAGTTGGCACGTCTTGCTAGAAGCCGCTACCAACTAATGACAAAATAAGTGTATTCGTGTCATGTCTATACATATATGAACCTATAGGGTCACACACTTAAGGGGCTGGAAGCCTAATGAGGATTGGATCTGAATTAGACCAGGCTTAGTCTACTAGTGGGCTGCTAATGTAGAAGCCCACTAGGGACGCCTATATAAGAGAGGGTGGGGCGAGCTGACCAGGAGTAAACCATTCTCCCCGGCCGCCACTCTTCACGCCTGTGTCGTGCGCGCGGTGTAGGGGTTCGTAGCTTCTCCATAAGTTTGTATAAAACCAAAACTTTTGATCACCTTATCAAAATGTTGATTCCAACTTCGGGATGCTTGCTTCAATCCATAAATGGACCGTTGAAGTTTGCATACCTTGTTAGCATCCTTAGGATCGACAAAACCTTTGGGTTGCATCATATACAACTCTTCATCAATGTCTCCATTGAGAACGCCGTTTTAACATCCATCTGCTATATCTCATAATCATAACATGCAACGATTGCTAACATAATCCTCACAGACTTTAGCTTCGCTACAGGTGAGAAAGTCTCATCGTAGTCAACTCCTTGAATTTGTCAAAACCCTTTTGCGACAAGTCGAGCTTTATAGACAGTAACATTACCATCAACATCTGTTTTCTTCTTGAAAATCCATTTATTCTCGACAGCTTTCCGGCCATCCGGTAAGTCCACCAAAGTCCATACTTGGTTTTCGTACATGGATCCAGTCTCGGATTTCATGGCTTCTTGCCATTTATTGGAATCTGGGCTCATCATTGCTTCTTCCTATGCTGCAGGGTCATCGGTGTCGTCCACCAACATGACACTCATAACGGGATCATACCAATCAGGAGTGGTACGAGTTCTCGTTGACCTGCGAGGCTCTGTAGCAACTACAACCGAAGTTTCATGATCATCATCATTAGCTTTCTCTCTTATTGGTGCAGGCACCACAGGAACTTCTTCCGGTGCTGCGCTACTCGCAAGTTCGAGAGAAGGTTCAATAACCTCGTCGAGTTCTAGTTTTCTTCCAGTCACTTCTTTCGAGAGAAATTCTTTCTCTAGAAAGGATCCATTCTTGGCAACGAAGATTTTGCCTTCGGATCTATGATAGAAGGTATACCCAATAGTTTCCTTTGGGTATCCTATGAAGACGCATTTTTCCGCTTTGGGTTCAAGCTTGTCCGGCTGTAAGTTCTTTACATAGGCTTCACAACCCCAAACTTTAAGGAACGGCAATTTAGGTTTCTTCCCAAACCATAATTCATACGGTGTCGTTTCGACGGATTTAGATGGTGCCCTATTTAAAGTGAATGCGGCTGTTTCTAATGCATAACCCCAAAATGATAGCGGTAAATCTGTAAGTGACATCATAGAACGAACCATATCTAAGAGAGTTTGATTACGACGTTCGGACACACCATTACGCTGTGGTGTTCCCGGCGGTGTCAATTGTGAAAGTATTCCGCATTTCTTCAAATGCTCGCCAAACTCGTAACTTAGATATTCACCTCCACGATCAGAACGCAGAAATTTAATCTTCTTGTTACGTTGATTCTCAACCTCACTTTGAAATTCCTTAAACTTCTCGAAAGTTTCGAACTTATGTTTCATGAAATAGATATACCCATATCTACTCAAGTCATCTGTGAAGGTAAGAACATAACGATAACCACCGCGCGATGCTACACTCATTGGACCACACACATCGGTATGTATGATTTCCAATAAATCCGTAGCTCGCTCCATCATACCAGAAAATGGAGTCTTAGTCATTTTACCCATCAGACATGCTTCGCATCTGTCAAGTGATTCGAAATCAAGTGATTCAAGAAGTCCATCGGAATGGATTCTTCATACACTTCTCTCCAATGTGACCAAGACGACAGTGTCACATATAGGTCGAGTTATCGCTCAATTTCAAACGTTTAGCCTCAGTGTTATTAATATGTGTATTTCCACTATCGAGATTCAATAAGAATAGACCATCTATCAAAGGTGCATGTGCATAAAACATATTACTCATATAAATCGAACAACCATTATTCTCGGACTTAAACAAGTAACCATCTCGCAATAAACAAGATCCCGATATAATGTTCATGCTTAACGCAGGCACCAAATAACAATTATTTAAGTATAAAACTAATCCCAATGGTAGATGAAGAGGTAGCGTGCCGACCGCGATCACATCAACCTTTGATCCATTTCCTACGCGCATCGTCACCTCGTTCTTCGCTAGCTTCCGTTTATTCTGCAGCACCTGTTTCGAGTTACAAATATGAGCAACCGAACCAGTATCAAATGCCCAGGCACTACTACGAGTACTAGTGAGATACACATCAATAACATGTATATCGGATATACCTTTCTTCTTGATGTTGCCGTTCTTCAAATCCGCCAAGTACTTTGGGCAATTCCGCTTCTGGTGACCTTCTCCCTTGCAGTAAAAGCACTATGTATCAGGCTTAGGTCCAGCCTTGGTCTTCTTCGTCAGTGCGGCAACTTTCTTACCACCCTTCTTGAAGTGTCCCTTTTGCTTAGACTTGCCTTTCTTGAATTTGGTGGTCTTATTGACCATCAACACTTGGTGCTCTTTCTTGATCTCCACTTCTGCAGATTTTAACATGGAGAAGAGTTCTGGCAACTGCTTGTTCATGCTTTGCATATTGTAGTTCATCACAAAGTTCTTGTAACTTGGTGGTAGTGATTGGAGGACACGGTAAATCCCCAAAGCATTAGGAATCACTATACCCAAGCTTTGAAGTTTGTTTGCGTGCCCAGACATCTTAAGCACATGCTCACTGACGGAGCTGCCCTCTTCCATCTTGCAGTTAAAGAACTTTTCAGAAGCCTCATAGCTCTCAACTGCCGCGTGAGTCTCAAAAATCAATTTGAGTTCACGGACAATATCATGTGGGTCTGAATTCTAAAACCTTTTCTGAAGCTCCGATTCCAAACAATACAAGATAGCACAATGAACTATGGAGTAGTGATTCTTTCGAGCGAGGTAAACGTTCTTTACTTCATCGGTAGCATCAGCTGCAGGCGGGTCACCCAGCGGTGCATCCAGCACATAGGTCAAATTACCAGCATTGAGGACAATACTCAAATTGCGGAACCAATCCACGAAGTTGCTTCCATTGTTTTTTAACTTTCTTTCTCTAGGAACGCATTAAAATTGATGGTAGGGGCCGCCATTGATCTACAGCATATTTGCAATAGTTTAGACTAAGTTTATGACAAATTGAGTTCTAATTAATAGTTAAATTAATCTAGGTGAACTCCCACTCAAAACAATATCCCTCACATTGTTTTAGTGATCACACGAACCAAATCCACCACATCAAAACCGATCATCATGAGAGTTGATGTAGCTTCAATGGCGAACAATCGACATGTTCATCATATCTACTATATGATTCATTCTTTACCTTTCGGTGATCCGTGTTCCGAGACCATGTTTGTACATGCTAGGCTCGTCAAGATCAAACCTTAGCTTCCGCATGAGCAAATCTGGCTTGCTCATGTTGTATACACTTGCAGAATCTAACACACCCGATCATCACGTGGTGCTTCGAAACAACAAGCTTTAGCAATGGTGCTTACTAAGGATGAACACTTTAGAACTTGAAATTTATGTGCATGAGGGATCATCTTATAATGCTACCGTTGTTAACTAAGCAATACAAGATGCATAAAGGATTAACATCACATGCAATTCATAATATGTGATATGATATGGCCTTTCTTCTTTGTGCTTCCGATCTCCATCTTCAAGCACGGACATGATCTCCATCATCACCGGCATTGCATCAAGGTCAATGACGCTGCTCCATGGTTGTCGTCCACCGGCTTCAACTATTACAACTACTTTGAATAGGCATGCGGGTCTTAACAGAAATTAAAGACAACCATATGGCTCCTGCCGGTTGCCAACTTACAATAAGGAACATTGCATACATCAAATATAATCACAATCATGGCCATATCACATCACAGCACACCCCTGCAAAACAAAGTTAGATGCCTCTAATTTCTTTGCATATTTTACGTGGTTTGGGGCTTTCAATAAGTGTCGATCTAACTTACGAACAAAAACCACAACGTTGATGTTTGAACTATCAAGTGCCTGTTGTAAATTGGATCTATACTATAATGGGAGAGACAGACACCCGCAAAGCCATTTATGCAATACAAGTTGCATGTTGAGCGTGGAGAAAGTCTCATGAACGATGTCATGTAAGGTTAGCCCGGGCCGCTTCATCCCATCATACCGCAAGATGCAAAGTACACAAGAAGCAATTGATAATAAAAGCACCACCGCCCACAATGAACATTGTGTTCTACTCGTGCAACAGATCTACATATAGACACGGCTCTGATACCACTGTAGGGGTTCGTAGCATGGAAAACAAAAAAATTCTATCGCGTACAAACAAACAAGCCAAGATCTATCTACTAGATTGTAGCAACGACTCGATAGAATAACTCACCCTCGAAGATTCCAAAGTGTTTAACGAGAGCAGATTCTCGTGGGTGATGTAGTCGTACTCTTGCCGATCTCAAGATCGTGTAGACGATCCTTCCGGCGCTGCGTTCCGGCAGCGCTTCCGCAGTCGGTCACACGTTCGGTACTCGATGAAGACCTTCCTCTCCCTTGTTCCAGCAGGCAGCGGAGGTTGTAGCACTCTCCTCGCGATTCCGGCAGCACGACAGCGTGGTACCGGAAGAAGAGGGGAGATCTCGTAGGGCTTCGCCTTAAGCCGAAGCGAGTATGGTGGACTATGAGAGAGGCCTCGGTGATCTAGGGTTTAGATGCACCAAGGAGAGAGGGCTAGGCCGGCGGCTAGGGCTTGGGGAAGCCCAAGTCGGAGGCTAGGGTTTGCCCTAGGCGGCGGCGGCAGCAGCAGGAGGTGGTGGCGCCGGCGGCTTAGGGCTAGGGTTTGGAGAGGGCAAGGTGTGTCCTTGGAGGGGCAGCCCTGCCCCTCCTTATATAGGTGGAGAGGGGAGTCCCTCCCCAACTCGGCTTCCAAGGCCGACGGGTGGAGGGAGAGGAACTCCTCCCCAAGTAGGTTTCCTACTCTCCCTCCACCAAGCAAAATAGCCGTTTGACTTTTCAAATTGGCGTTTGACTTTTCAAACTAGGATTTGATTTATCCCTTTGTTTTGCTCAGCGATGACACCTAGTACATGATGCAACCATTCCAACTTGTTATGACACATTCATGTACCCTTCCCCTCCGGAGTGCCGGACATTCCAGAACCTTCTAGAACATTCCCGATGAAAACACCTGAATCATTCTCCAACCCCGAAACAGGACTTTCCTTATATGAATCTTATTCTCCAGACCATTCCAGATGTCCTCGTGATATCCCGGATCCCATCCGAGACTCCGAACAACATTCGGTATCTTACTCATCATTCCATAAGTACTCAACAACGTCGAATCCTTAAGTGTGTCTCCCTACGGTTCGTGAGTTATGCGGACATGATCGAGACACTTCTCCGAACAATAACCAATAGAGGAATCTGGAAATTCATATGGCTCCCACATATTTCTATGATTACTTTGCGATCGAATGAACCACTTACATACGATACCAATTTCCCTTTGTCTCACGATAGTTTACTTATCCGAGGTTTTGATCGTCGGTATCTCTGCATACCTAGTTCAACCTCGTTACTGATAAGTACTCTTTTCTCGTTCCCGTGATATGTGATACCTTGTGAGCTAGTCACATGCTTGCAAGCTAATTGGATGACATTCCACCGAGAGGGCCCAGAGTATATCTATCCGTCATATGGATGGACAAATCCCACTCTTGATCCATGTGTCTCAACCAATACTTTCCGAACACTCAATGCCACCTTTATAGCCACCCAGTTACGGTGTGGTGTTTGATGTCATCAAAGCATCCTTCCGGTGATGGTGATAAGCCTGATCTCATGGTCGAAGGAATTAGGTTACTATGTATCAGAAAGCATATAGCAATTGAACTATTAAAATGACTTGATCTTTATGCTACACTTATCTATAGGAGTATGTCCATCATATCATTCTCCTAACAATATGATCTTGTTGATAACACCTCAATGTTCATGATAGGGAAACCACAATCAATTATTAACCAACAAGCTAGTATTATGAAGAGGCTTTACTAGGGACTTCAATTTAAGTTTACAAATCACACAAGTATTAATGTTCCCTTGTTAATACTATTATAGCATGAATGTAAAAATTTATCATAAACACAAAGATATAATAATAACCATATTTATTACTGCCTCTAGGGCATATCTCCAACACGCGGACCTAGCAGTCCGGCGTGTGACGCTTCCACCCCGCACGCGTGGATACCTCGGAGGTGCTGCATCTGTGGCACTTGGACGAGCCGCGCAAAGGGGAGCTACTCGTGGGACGAGAACAAGGAGGAGACGTGGAACGTCTACACTGCCTCGACGCGCTTCGTCAAGTTCCGCAACTACGCGTCTAGTGGTAATCCTGTGATCTATGACAACAGTAATCCTGGTTTACGCGGTAGAAAATTTTGATTTGGGATAGTGTATCCTACTCGTATCCCTTCAGTGGTATCAGAGCCAATGCTGTTCAATTATAGGTTTGGGATGTTTGCATATGGTGATATGCAGATTGATATGAATGGTGTGATCGTTTGTATTGCGGTGGTTCAGGATAGATCTATGATCTTGCTTTCCGTGATCGTGATTTTGAGGTTGTCGAATGACTTACCTCTACCGGTCGATTTCCGCCATCGGGGTAGACAGTGACATATAAATCCTGTTGAATACGCGAAGATCAATATGATTGATCGAATCGGAACCTAGATCTAAAATCGATGTACCGTGATCAAAGGAGTTTGATCAAATCGAAACAATAGACGGTTTATGGTAAATTTGATTTGCCGATCAAAATCCTTAAAGAAAATTGCGTAGATCAATAACTTGTTTTTGCAAGATGTATGTGATCAGTATGGCCCATATATGTATGAGATGCATGTATGAAAATTATCATGACATGCATGTCGTGAGTAGGGCAACATGGCTGGAGCCAAAATGTGTTGTCAATTATTGTAATGGCCTGCGTGCCAACTTGTGATGATCCCAATACTATGTAATTTTAATTACTAGCTGTTAGGAGTAATAGCTTGTATTAGTTCTTGGAGGACTCATCACTTGGAGGATGGCTCACATGGAACATGAAGATGGATATCATCATGGAGGAAAGGTTCTATGGCGATGGAGATCACCATGAGAAAATGGGCCATACTGTGTCACATCTATGTGAATGTCATTTCTATGCGTTTTACTCTAGGCATGCTTAAATGATAGAAGTAGAACGATCCCTCACAAAGTTTAAGTTAAACCATGCCCTCCCAACCAAACCTTGCACCATCCTATGCCATGTACAATCGTTGGTGTGCCTATGAAATTAGGGTGCCGCGGTTTTACTTGGCTGGATGGGTTTGTATCAGATACCTACACGCATAAGGGTTAGTGAGCTTGACAAGGTCATCTTAACAGTTAAGGACCTTGGGGCATAAAGGTTGGGCGCCTAGTTTTAACATAGAGATGTCACCCAACAACAAGAGTCATATGTGATATGATTAGCAAGTGTTGCTTACTTATTTACCTTGTCTTCTAGCAGTGATGCTAAAGCTCACTAGTCGACTTGTTAATTGTGGATCTTGAATCACTTAGCATCAATAGAGGGATACTAGTTTAAGTGGGAGTATATGCCATTAAATTGTTTAATATGTTTTACTCTTTCATGGTTACATGGCTTAGTATTTTGCATGTTTTCTATTATAGATCAATGGCATTGAACACTGCATCACATTTTTCTTTGCGTTCGATTCTTGACAAAGATAAACTAAATGGAACAAACTATTCGGGTCCGTAACCTGAGAATTGTTCTTAGGTCTGATAAAAAGGAAACGGTTCTGGATACCCAATCCCCAATGAACCTGCTGATAATGCATCTGCTGCCCTCAATAATGCCTACAAGAGAGCATGTGATGATTCTCTTGAGGTTAGATGTCTTATGCTTGCATGCATGGAACCTGAACTCCAAAAGAAGTTTGAGGATCAGGAAGCGTACGATATGATCATTGTGCTTAGAGACATGTTCCAGACTCAGGCAAGGACTGAGAGGTATAATGTCCCCAAGTCCTTTGTGGAATGCAAGCTGGCAGAGGGAGCAGGTGTAGGCCCCCATGTGATCAAAATGGTTGGTTACAGTCATACTTTGGAAAATCTTGGTTTTCCACTAGGCCAAGAATTGGCTACTGACTTCATTTTGGCGTCTCTTCCATCTAGCTATGGGCAGTTCATCTCAAACTACCATATCAATGGGGTGGAGAAAGGCCTTAATGAGTTATGTGGGATGCTAAAAACATCAGAAGGTGAAATAAAGAAGTGTGCAGGGCATAGCCATGTGATGGCTGTGCAGAACAAGCCTAGCTTCAAGAAAAAAGGTACTTCTTGGAAGAAGAAAGGCAAGGCTAAGGATACGATCCCTATGCCCGCACCCAAGCAAAAGGCTAGACCTGTAGAAGACACCGAGTGCTTATTTTGTCATGAACATGGCCACTGGAAGAGAAATTGCAGCAAGTACCAGGCTTCTTTGAAGAAGAAAGAGTACTTCCCACTCAGGTACGCTTGTTTTAAATGTTGTGGAAATTCTTCTCGTTGATTCCTATGTTAACTCATGGGTATTTGATACCGGATCGGTTGCTCATATTTGCAATTCGATGCAGGGGCTAATAAGGGCTAGAGAAGTGCAGAAAGGAGAAGTGGATTTTCGCGTCGGAAATAAAGCAAGGGTTGCTGCATTGTTCGTCAGTGTCATGCAACTTCACCTTCTGTCATGATTTATTATGGAGTTAAATAATTGTTATTACATTCCATGTATGGGTCGAAACATTTTATCACCTTCATGTTTGATGAGGGATGTATATTCATTTGCGAGTATGAACAATGGTTGTGTAATCTCTAAGAATGATATGTTTATGGCTAATGCTCCCATTGTGAATGGGTTATTTATTTTAAATCTTGATGATGCATATGTTTACAATGTTAGTGCTAAAAGGCTTCGACCTAATGATTTGAGTCCTAACTATTTATGGCATTGTCGTTTGGGGCATATAAGTGAAAAGCGCATGAAGAAGCTCCATGGTGATGGTCTTCTAACTTTGTTTGATTTTGTATCATACGAGACATGGCAGGCTTGTTTACTTGGAAAGATGACCAAGTCGCCTTTTTCGGGTTTACCCGAGAGAGCGACAGACTTATTGGAACTCATACATAATAATGTATGTGGACCAATGAGCACGATAGCCAGAGGAGGATATCACTACTTCATTACTTTCACTGATGATTTTAGTAGATATGGTTATGTCTACTTGATGAAGCATAATTCTGGAACTTTTGAAAGGTTCAAGGAGTTTCAGAGTGAGGTAGAGAATCAACGTGGAAAGAAAATAAAGGCCTTGCGATCTGATCGTGGAGGAGAATATTTGAGTCATGAATTTAGCAATCATCTTAAGAGTTGTGGAATTGTTCCACAACTCACGCCGCCCGGAACGCCTCAAAGAAACGGGGTCTCTGAATGGCGCAATCGAACTTTGTTGGACATGGTTCGATCGATGATGAGCCAGTCGGATTTACCATTATCATTTTAGGGTTACGCTCTAGAAATGGCAGCTTTCACACTTAATAGGGTAACATCTAAATCCGTAGTTAAGACACCATATGAGATGTGGACCGGAAAGAATCCCAGTTTGTCTTTTATAAATATTTGGGGTTGTGATGCATTTGTCAAGCAGCTTCAGTCGGACAAGCTAACACCCAAATTGGATAAGTGCATTTCCGTGCGATATCCGAGGGAAACCTTAGGGTATTATTTCTAGAACCGAGAAGAGGGCAAAGTGTTTGTCGCTCGTAGCGGTGTTTTCCTAGAGAAAGAGTTTCTCACAAAGGGAACTAGTGGAAGGTCGGTGCAACTTGAAGAAGTTCAAGATGAGCCAGTCGGGGATGCTTCTACAAGTGATGCTATTGTAGCAGAACAAGTTGAGGAACCCGTGGCAATAGAAGCACCACAACCGCGAAGGTCAGCAAGGCTCCACGAAACGCGGGAATTATTATTGTTAGACAATGATGAGCCTGCGACCTATGCAGAAGCGATGGTGTACCCAAACTCTGAGAAATGGCTGATTGCCATGAGATCCGAGATAGAGTCCATGGGAGATAATCAAGTTTGGAACTTGGTTGACCTGCCTGATGGTTTTAAAGCCATCGAGTGCAAATGGATCTATAAGAAGAAGATTGATATGGATGGAAATGTTCACATCCATAAAGCTCGAATTGTTGCAAAAGGTTTTCAACAAGTTCAAGGAGTTGACTACGATGAGACTTTCTCGCCCGCAGCAATGCTTAAGTCTATACAGATTATTCTAGCCATTGCTACACATTTCGACTATGAAATATGGCAGATGGATGTCAAGACGGCTTTCTAAATGGAATCCCAACTGAGGACGTGTATATGATGCAGGCCGAAGGTTTTGTTGATCCAAACAATGCTGGAAAGGTATGCAAACTTCTAAAGTCTATTTATGGGCCGAAGCAAGCATCTCGGAGTTGGAACATTCGATTTTATGAAGTTGTAAAGGAGTTTGGCTTCATTAAAAATGAACAAGAACCTTGTGTTTACAAGAAGGAAAGTGGGAGAGCTCTTGTATTTCTAATATTATATGTAGATGACATATTGCTGATTGGAAATGACATTCCTATGCTCGAGTCTATTAAAACCTCGTTGAAAAATAGTTTTTCGATGAAGGACTTAGGAGAAGCGGCATATATTCTGGGCATCAAGATCTATAGAGATAGATCAAGGAGGCTAATTGGATTAAGCCAGAGTACATACATTGACAAAGTGTTGAAACGGTTCAGCATGGAAGAGGCTAAGAAGGGGCTCTTGCCCATGTCTCACGGCATAAAACTCAGCAAGACTCGGTGTTCTTCGACTACTGATGAGCGTGAGAGCATGATCATGATTCCATATGCTTCAGCTATTGGATCCATCATGTATGCAATGATATGTACTCGCCCAGATGTTTCCTATGCTCTAAGTGTTACGAGCAGATATCAGGCTGATCCAGGTGAAGGTCACTAGACAGCGGTAAAGAATATCCTTAAGTACTTGAGAAGGACTAAGGATGTGTTCCTAGTTTATGGAGGTGAGGATGAACTCAGTGTAAGGGGTTACACAGATGCGAGTTACCTTAATGACTCAGATGACTCTAGATCGCAATCTGGTTATGTGTTTGTCATGAATGGTCGTGCTGTGAGTTGGAAAAGTTCCAAGAAAGATACGGTGGCCTCCTCTTCAACAGAAGTTGAATATATTGCCGCCTCGGAGGATGCAAAGGAAGCTGTTTGGATTAGGAATCTCCTGATCGCTCTTAGTGTGGTTCAGGGCGCGTCCAATCCCATGGACGTTTATTGTGACAACAATGGTGCTATTGCACAAGCCAAGGAACCTAGACAGTACCAGAAAAACAAACATGTTCGCATGCGTTACCATCAGATTCGAGAGTTCGTTGAGGATGGTAGTGTCATGATATGCAAAATACATACGTACTCAAATGTTGCTGATCCCTTTACAAAGCCACTCCCGCAGCCTATGCATGAGGCGCACGCAAGAGAAATAGGTATTAGATACAATCTAGATTGACTCTAGTGCAAGTGGGAGACCGAAGGAAATATGCCCTAGAGGCAATCATAGAGATGATTATATTTCTTTTGTATCCATGAGTTATTGTAATGTTCCTTGAATATCCATATCAGGCAACTTGTATTGATTGACACTTTGTGAATTATTTGTGGAACTCTTTACTTGTATGTTTATTTAATAGTTGTCCCTAGTCGGAGTTCATGTGAGGACACATGTGAATATTAGACTATCACATCGATTGGTTGATGACTATGTTTCGCAAGTCATAGACATGGAGATGTCAAACCAATGATGTGGACACATGTTATGAACATGGGGTTGGACTGACCCAACTTGAGACTGGCAATTAGTTGCAGCTCTCTCTACACATCGTGTACGTTTTGTCCTTAGACCTGAGATTGTCGTATGTACTTGAGATGTGGATCGACCTACTTTGGGGCTATCAGACGCTGCTCCATAACTGGGTAGTTATAAAGGTAGCTTTCGGGTTTGTCCTGAAGAATTCTACAAGGCATGGTCAATCAAGATGGGATTTGCCCCTCTCTACTGAGTGATCGGATCCAGAAATGCATGGCCGCGCTACATATGGTTAAGAGTTAACCTAGTAAAGGGTTTTCGAATCACAGTATCGAGAAAGGGAGGTCAGCTTGGAGCTAGACCAAATATCGTGAGGCAAAGGAAAATACATGTACTAAACTTTGTGATGGTTCATCCGATATGATCTTTGTATGCGTTTAGGAGTTGGAACGTCTTGCTAGAGGCCGCTACCACTATTGACAGAATAAGTGTATCCGTGTCATGTCTATACTTATATGAACCTATAGGGTCACACACTTTAGGGGCTGGAAGCCTAATAATGATTGGATCCGAATTAGACCAAGCTTAGGATACTAGTGGGCTTCTAATGTAGAAGCCCACTAGGGACGCCTATATAAGAGAGGATGGGGCGAGCTGACCAGGAATAGGCTTAGGATACTAATGGGCTGCTAATGTAGAATCCCACTAGGGATGCCTATATAAGAGAGGGTGGGGCGAGCTGACCAGGAGTAGACCATTCTCCCCAGCCGCCACTCCTCACGCCTGTGTCGCGCGCGCGCGGACCTAGCAGTCCGACGTCTAACGCTTCCACCCCGCACGTGTGGATACCTCAGAGGTGCTGCATCTGTGGCACTTGGACGAGCCGCGCAAAGGGGATCTGCTCGTGGGACGAGAACAAGGAGGAGACGTGGAACGTCTACACTGCCTCGACGCGCTTCATCAAGTTCCGCAACTGCGCGTCTAGTGGTAATCCTGTGATCTATGACAATAGTAATCCTGGTTTACGCGGTAGAAAATTTTTATTTGCGCTAGTGTAGCCTACCCGTATCCCTTCAACTACATCTATGATACTATCCACTATGAAAGTAGTATCTTGGACACTAAAATGTGCATGTTACTAGTCTAGTTACTTCCACTATGATAGATCTAAGAGCAACTCTAGTTGATCCCACAAGAATTGAAACATTAAGCGATTTATAAAGGGTACCTAGAACCGTTTTTATGGTACGAAGCTAACCCGGACAGAACGAACAAATTCAAATAGGGTCGTACTACGCGTCCACAGGGAAATAATTCCCCCAAACCTCCTAGGTCCCGTGCCGCCACGTGTCACTAAAAAATGTCCAAATCCTGCTTTTGCTATATTAGGTCCCACTTTTGCTACAAATTGTTCCACTTGCTACTTGTAGCAAAAAATAGTTCGACTTAGAAAATACAAAAAAGACTAGACCTCGTCGGAGACTTTGTAGACAAAAAAGTCTTAATATAGCAAAATCAATTTCACCGGAGATATCGCCGGAGACTTTCTCCAGGAGATCTCGCCGGAGACTTTGTAGCAAAAAAATTGCTAAAATAGAAAATAGTTTTAGAAAAACAAATAGGTAAATGTAACAAAAAACTGACTTCATTAGAGACATCACCGGCGAAACCGTAGCAAAAAACTTGGACCATTTTAGAAAAACTTAGAACGAATATAGCAAAAAAATTCCGGTGAACCGTTGTGGCAGCAACACCCAGTCGTCGTTGCAGCGCCACACTTCCTTTGTAGCAATGCCAATCACCGTTTGTAGCATACTCGACCTCCTTTGGTAGCAAAACTAGCAAGCAGTTGGAGCTTTGCACTACGCCGAATGAGAGTAGCGCCATTTACTTCAACACCATATCGCCGCACTAGAGGAGCACAACATCCTCCGCTTGTAAAGGCCGAGCTGGGCATCACCACAGCCGACGCGGGCAGCACTACCACTGGCGCCAGTAGGACCCGCTCTCAGTAGTATCACCGCCGGCGTGGGTAGAACCACCACCGGCGTGAGGAAGCGTATGCTCCAGGAGACACCACGACCGGTGCGACAGCACAACCCATCAACGATCAAAATCTCTCGCGCATGGAGGATCACATGGGAAGAGGGAGAGAGACCGGTGCCATAGATGGGGAATCAGGGGTGATGGTGAGGGAAAAGTCCAGGGCGGTATTCAACGGTGGTAGCAATGCGGTGGACGGGTGGGGCGGGGGCAGTCACGAGGATCTGATGGGGAAAACAACACAAATACGAGATGGGAGAAACATAGAAGATAAAGTTGTGGTTGGTTGTTTGTGGGCCCATGCACAAAGCGTGTCATGGGAGGAGGGCGGGGGATGCGGCGAAGCGATCCCCCAGGGGGTTATATCATTTCCCATTCAAATAGACACCTCTACCACATAGGGCCCAGACCTTAACCACCTTTTTTCCAATGTTATTTTTCCTACCGCTAATTCCGACCTTTCTCTCAAAATCCCCCAACCCCTATCAAAACCTGGCATTCACCACTACCCTGCCGAGGAGTGCGTGGCAATCCACGATGGCTCCTGTTCCTACAATGTGGCTTCTACCTCCTGATCCAGAGGATATTATCATGCGCCTTCGCTTCCGTGGTGGATTGTGTGGCCGTTTTGAGCAGTGGTTAGGGCATTTTGACTGTGAGCTCTTGCGGGGGTCACTACTAGGAAACCAGCTATAGATAGATGGATCTTCTGTGCGCATATGTATGATCATGCGCCACAGACGAATTTCAGTGGCGCATTCCAGGCAATGCGCCACAGAAAACTGCATTATTCTATTGCGCATATAGGAAAACAATGCGCCACATAAATTTGGTGGGACCCGCCACCGGGCCTGGGCGAGCAACTTTTTGTGGAGCATATGGACATATGCGCCACAAAATTTTATATTTCATGGCGCATATGTCCATATGCGTCATAGAAAGTGAAGAGGGACCCACCACATAATTCAGTTGACCAATATTCTACGGCGCATAAGTGATGTTTCTGTGGTGCATATAGATGTATGCACCACATAATGTGGAAAAACATATCCCCCTCCCCCTCGGGGTCGCCTTTTAACTTTTGTAAAAAATAAACAAAAATGATAAAAACTTTTAAAAAAATCCTTTGAGATGTAGTTATATTTTGGGGTATAGTTATAGAGAAAATTGAAAAACATGAATTTCGATGTATTTTGCCAAAAAAGGTCATGACACAGTAAAATGACCATAACTTTTGCATACGATGTCGAAAAAAAAATTTTTTACCCATCAAAATTATCGTCTCGAAATTTCCTACTCGAATTCAACTGCCAAAGGCCGTTATGGAATTTACAGATCCCCCAAATTCAGAAAGAGTAAAAAGTTATAGCAGAAAGAAGTTTTTTCCTGCAAAAAAGGGGAAGAAACTTATGTGGCGCATATCTCTCATATGCGCCACAGAAGAATTAGGCGGGATCCAAATTTGAATCCCACCAGGCGCCCCTTCTCCCTCTCTTTTTCTCCTTTACTCTTCTTCCTCTCCTCCACACTTCTTCTCTCCTTCTCCTCCCGGAGAGATCCTCCCTCCTCCCTCCTCTGTCATCCTCCTCCACCAGGTGAGTGATGATTGCAAGTGCACAGATCGTTTGTAGCTAGTTTCAAAATAAAGATATCGATCCCACATGGAGCAGTAGGAAAAAGAATAAAATTCTTTTAACTAAAACTAAATGAAGTACTTAAGGAATAATTATAAGATGCAAGAAAAGTAGAATTTTTTTTGTGTTTTTGATTGAGCAAAACAATAAAGTAAAGTAAAGAAAACTTAATGCAGAAAATGGGAATCGTGTTTGTAAGAAATCTTAGAACTACAATAGGGAAAAAGGCATTCTCGGGGAGTGCTGGATACACCGCTAGCAATTTAGACTGAGTAATCAAGATTATCATAACCAATATTCTCCTCACATGTATGTATGTGGGAGGACCTCCATATATGGACAAATAGGCAGCAACCACTGCTCACATCATCCTTCATAATCACAGCCGACAGATAAACGACATCAATCGTATTATATCGCTATTAAGGGATTTATCCCGTGGCATGGACATGGCTTAATGAGATAGTTTCTTCCCCAAGTTAGTACGTAAGGAATTACAACAGTTTTCTAGTCACAATAAGTGTGATCATCCCTTCGTCTACCAACAAGTAGTCCCCTTCATCAAGTCCCCGTAAGAGGAAAATATTAAAGAGGTGCACAACTCTCAACATCAAGATGAAGATAATTAACAAATACACATAATGATGTATAACATAATAATCTCTATCTCATCTCAATCACATACTAGGGTTTCTCCATCTCTCTAAGAACTAATGATCTACTAAGACATGGAGGCAATCAGCATCATGGCAATGGTAATGAAAACAATTATAGATGAATAGTTCTTGTATAAATCCACAACTAGTTCTAGAATTACAACAAGATCTAGATGGGATGGAGGAGATGATGGTGGTGCAGCGGTTGATGAAGATGGAGATCGATGCCTTGGCCTCTGAGATCTTCTTAGGACGAAGATGGATCCCTAGGGCAAGTTCCCCCTCTGGATCCCTTCTGGAGGTGAGGTTTTTGGCGATTTCTAGGTGTTCTGTATGTCGTATCGCCGATCCAGTTGCACGGGGTGAAACTATTTGAGAAGGCGGTGTCGGCGCCAACTATACGGCGGGAACTATACAGCCGGAAAAGTTTCTCCCGCTGTATATTTGCTCGTTAAACCTTCTGTGTCCTCCAATCGCTTCGGGGTTTCTTCTGGTGTTATTGATATTTCCCAATTTAGTGATTTACGTTGTTTTTATCTCGTTTTTGCTCCAGTACAACTGGTTCAAGAGTTGTGTCCATTGTATCCATCATCTGTCCTGATCCTAGTGAAAATAAACATAAAAGGTGCGTGCGAACGCCGTAAAATACCAAGATCCTACCACTACATTGCAAAATAATAATCTAAAACATGATGCAAATATGCACTCATTAACTACCCTAAGCTGAGACTCATGCTCGTTCCGAGCAAGGCTGACTTAATGAATGTGATCCTAATATTCATGAAGCCGAGTCAATAAAATAAATGAGGCAGTTGCAACATGTTTTTATCATAAATGATACATAGGAATGAGTTCATGAATAGTACCTTATTCGAACCATTCGAATAATATTAGTAGGCGTCCACACCTTAGCATTTAACATTTTACAAAATATTAATCTCAAGATGATGTAAAAGTATTCGGTTCGACCGAATGAGTTAGGGGGTAGTCCCAACCATTTTTAGGATTAACATATTCACTTGGGATTTAAAATCTCAAACGTTTCTTTGCCGTACCACAAGACAGTGGTGTATGCCTACTTGCTCTTTGCACATTCATTCTTTTCTTCTTTCTCTTCTTCTTTATATATATATATATATATATATATATGCGCACACTTTCATTTAAGTGTTGTGCAAAGGAGCTAGCCATACATTCCACTTCATGTAGGGATTCAAAGTTTAACGATCTAAATTACCAAATTCCAATTGTAAATGAAGAATCTTTATGGCTTGAAGACTCTACCTCGACTTGTTCTCACTCTAATTTGATAGCACTTTTAATTCTCCTCTATTCAAGGTTTCTTTCTCAACTTGACTGATTAAATTATTTTTCCTTTTTGTAAATCAAACCATAAACTTACAACATATTGACTAAATTATCTTTATATGTTCCGTTAATAGCAATAGTGTGGAAGACTCCTATTGCTACCATCAAGTGCAAGTAAAATTATACTCAAGTCATTTGTATATCCAATAAGACAAGCACCAACTCAATATGCTCCATATATAATAATAAACTCAGAATTTCATAAATGGGATCAACTATTCCTGAAGGGAATTCTAATGATGCAATATTAACTTATAAGCTCGAACTAATGCAAAACTAAAATAGTAATGTAAAACTTATAAGATATATTACAAGGTCTTAAAGATCTCCCCAAGCTTGGAATCAAGCCACGCGGGATCAAATAAATCCTTGTTGGTATCTATTCCTCCCCATGGGTGGGAAGAGTATTGCCTTCTTTCCCTGTGTTGCAAACTTTAGCTATGCTTGCAAGGCAGATGCTGAGCTCGGCCATGTCGTATTGGAGCTTCAAAATTTTCTTCGGGGGGAATTTCTTCTCATCTGTCAACTCAAAAACAGTATTAATCAACAAACCAACTCAACCATCGATGTCATTGATATTTTTCTCAAGGTCTTTGCTCATCATCCAGTAGGAGCCAATCCCTTCTCCAATAGTCTCAACACATGCCTTTGAAGCTTTTTCGATTGATAGATCTTATCATGAATCTCATCTTGCCACACCTTCTTAGATTTAAGAGGCGACGGACCGAGAGGAGGTTTATAATAAGATCCTATGTTATGATGATAAGGATTAGGGAGATACTCATCCTTGCTACTTCTCTGATCCGCTTGTCTCATAATCTCCATCCTTTGTGGGAACATGTCCTCCCAATTTAGGAGAAGCTTGATCTCCGAGCTGGATGACGATGGTGCTTCTTTGGATTCTACTTCCTCCATCCTCTTCACAGGCTTCTCTTCTTTCTTCCTCCAGATCTTATTGACATGGAAAGGCTGCATGGCTTCGCTACACGGATATTGTTAGAAGGGGCTCATATGGAGATGACGGTGATTTTTTGAGGCTGGAGATTGTAGCTCTGTGAAAACTTAATGAAAAAAGTTAGATGCGATCAACTTTAAAAGGGGAGGTCAAAAACCCTAGTCATCGTCTGTAACGAGCAACTATACGGTTGCTGCTCGTATAGGTCCCGCCGTATAGTCATGAACCAACCTAAATTTATTTTTCCTTCTACGGTGGTGCCAACTATACGACCGCAACTATACAGCCGAGAATATTCTTCCCGCAATATAGTTGGTCGTTAAACCATCTGTATCCTGGAATACAATTTCGGAGATGGGGTGGAAAACTATACGACTGTAACTATATGGCTGGAAATTTAATTCCCGCCATATAGTTGGTCTTTAACACTACTAGATCCATAAAAAATACCTGCTTCTCCGAGAATTCTTTATTAATCTGAAACTTAATAAAATACCAAGTTTTGACAAAAAATAACAGCTTAAATTTTCGACCAACATTAACATCCATTGAACAGGATTTTAGCATAACCAAACTTCTTCTACTCGCTAGTGTTTTAAATGTTCTTTATTCAACATAAACTTAACTAAAACTCAATTGAAAATTTAAAACTTACTCAAACTTTTAATTCACACGGGTTGCCTCCCATGAAGCGCTCGTTCATGGTCAATAGCTTGATTGTGGTGTTGCTCATTCTGTCTCGATTGTATCCTTCTTGCAGTTTCCATTCCTTGTATATCTTTGCTTAATCACCTCTTCTAGGGTGATCACACATATGATTACTACACTTATATCTTATTTTGCTCGATAATGCTTCAAGCTTTGTCCATTCACCACCCAAGAAATAGAGGTTTTTCCCTGGAGCTTGACCGCTCACGATGAATAAGCTTTTTCAACTATATAGGGACCTTCACACTTTGATCCGAGCTTTCCTGGAAACAACTTAAGACGAGAATTATAGAGCAACACCTTATCTCCACTTTTAAAGACCTTATTCTCTATTTTTCTAGCATGCCATCTTTTTACTTTTTCTTTAAACAATCTAGCATTTTCATAATCCTCACTTCTAAACTCATCTAAAGTATGAATATCTAATAAACATTTTTCTCCTGCTGCTTTAAAGTCATAGTTTAAGTTTTTGATCGCCCAAAAGGCTTTATGTTCCAATTCTAGAGGTAAATGGCACACCTTACCGTAAACCATCTTATATGGTGTCATACCCATTGGATTTTTAAAAGCAGTACGATATGCCCAAAGAGTGTCATTTAACTTGTATGTCCAATCTTTTCTTGATTTGTCCACCATCTTCTCGAGTGTGGTCTTTAATTCTCTATTGGAGAGTTCTACTTGACCACTCATTTGAGGATTATATGGTGAAGCAACGCGGTGAGTTACTCCATATTTGTAGAGGAATTTCCTAAAAGTTCCTTCATAAAATTAGAACAACCGTCAATAATTAAAAATCTAGGAACTCCAAACCCGGGGAATATGACATCCTTGATCATCTTTACTGAAGTAAATGAATCTGCATGGCGTGTTGGAATAGCTTCAACCCATTTAGTGACATAATCAACAGTAACAAGAATATGAGTGTAACCATTTGATTCTACAAAAGGTCCCATGCAATCCATTCCCCATACATCAAAGGGTTCCATTATAAGACTATAATTCATTGTCATCTCCTGTCTTCTACCTATATTACCCCTTTTCTAGCAAGCATCACAATGTTCTATATATCTGTGTGCGTCCTTAAACAAGGTGGGCCAATAGAATCCAGATTGAAGTACCTTTGTTGCAGTTCGCTTGCCTTCATGATGTCCTCCATACAGGCTGTCATGATAAGCTTGCAAAATTGCATTCATTTCATGGTTAGAAACACACTTCCAAATCATTCCATCAGGTGCATAAAGATATAAATATGGATCGTCCCAAAAGTAATATTTAAGATCATTAAAGAATTTCATTCTTTTATTTCTTGTTATACCAGGAGGTATAAATTTTCGTGCAAGATAGTTAGCATAATCTGCAAACCAAGGATCAGCAATTTCAAAATTTGCTAAATATTCTCCCAAAAATGACTCATTTATAGGTATGTGGTCAGTAATTATTCCCTCCATCCTAGAGAGATGATCTGCTACCGGATTATAGTTACCCTCCCTATCTACTATTTGCAAATCATATTCTTGTAGTAATAAATCCCACCTAATCAACCTGGGCTTTGCATCCTTTTTCACAAGGAGGTGACACAAAGCTTGGTGATCTGTATGAACTATTACCTTAAAATTAATGATGTAAGATATAAATTTTTCACAAGCAAAAATTATAGCTAGAAACTCATTTTCTATAGTAGCATAATTTTTCTAAATATTGTTAAGAGTTCTACTAGCATAATGAATAACATTTAAATTCTTTCCGTCTCACTGTCGTAACACAGCTCCTAAAGCACAGTCACTAGCATCACACGTAATTTTGAAAGGTTCATCCCATTTTGCAGATTGCATGATAGGTGTTGAACTAATTTTTTTAAGGTTCTCAAAAGCTACAATGCAGTCATGATATAAGTAGAACGGAGTTTTTTTTGTCAATAAGGTTAGTGAGAGGCATAGCTATTTTAGGAAAATCTTTTATAAAACGGTTGCAAACCTGCATGTCCAAGAAACCTTTTTAAGTTTTTTATGTCCCGAGGTATTGGAAGAATTTCTATAGCATTTATATTAGTCCTATCTATTTCTATACCCTTTTCTGAAACCTTATGTCCAAAAACTTTACCTTCTCTTTCCATGAATCGACATTGCTGCCAATTCAAAACTAAATTGGATTACCTGCATATCTACAAAACTTTGGTTAAATTGTAGATACATGATGACCCACAAGTATAGGGGGTGTATCGTAGTACTTTCGATAAATAGGAGTGTCGATCCCAACGAGGAGCAGAAGGTGTTGACTAGTGGTATGGAGCAGGAAATCTCTGTAAATACTTAGCAAACGGATTTTTAGGTGTTTTCTGATAAAGAAACAAAATGAATTTTAAGTAATAAAGACAACGAGCAAGTGGCCCAATCATTTCTTAGCAAAGGACAAGCTGGTGGAAATACTTATAAGGACCAAACTTTCTCGAGGACACATGGGAATTCTGTCAAGTGCTTTCGCTTCAAATAGCTAAATACTCTTCTTTGGTGTTGTAAGTGTTGTGTGGGAGAACCTGTGCTAACATACCGACCTTACTTGGACCAATACATACTTGTTATTAAACCTCCTGCAAGCATCCGCAACTACAGGAAAGTACTTAATATATAAACCTAACAATAGCCTTAAACTCTGAGATCCTACGCTCCCTTGTGCAAAGGTGTCCTAACGGGAGTTCAGGTTTCTGTCACTCCGGCAACTCCACAATTAGTAGCCAAATTGTAACATCCCTAAAATCATGTTTCAAACTCATGCATATCATCCATGCATCCATGATCATATAGGATTCATTACAAACAAAACAATTCAAAAACAGGAGCATATGAGCTCATTATTTTATGTGATCATCATTTGAAAACAAATGCTACTCTCTCCATGAGAGGTTGTTGTTCTTGAGACCAAACCTTGTGCCTTGTTGTTTCTGAATGAATTGCTTGATTGCTAAGGTTTAAACTAAAAAAATTCAAAGCAAATACCATTTGAAAATCAATTTCAAAACCAATATGAATCTAGTGCTATGTCACTGTTATTTTATTTTATTCCCAAATGACCAAGCCAATTCAAAGTGGCCACTTGGTTTTATGCTCAAAATTGTGACTGTTGCACACTTCAAAAATCCCAAAAAGATTTGAATTCAAATAGAGTTTGAATTCATTTGAAACTCATTTCAGAAATTCAATTTAGAAAAAGAAAAGAGAAAGGAAATGGAAAAGGGCCGGCGTCAGGATTTGAGCCCAGCAACAGACGCAGCCCATTTAGCCCACCCGGGTCCCTTCTCTCTCTCTCGCATGCACATACGCACCCGCGGAGTCTCTGACGCCAGGACCCCACCTCCCCTCTGTTTATTTCGCTGACAGGTGGACCCATGACCCCCCCCGTCGTCTTCGTCAATCACGCGCGCCTGCGCCGCTCACGCCGTCGTTACTCGCCGCAGTCACTGCCGCGTTGATTCATCTTGATTCCGCGAGTAACTCCACGCCCAGCTCCGGCTATAAGAACCTCTCCCCCTCGCGGTCATTTCCCCCCACACTGCACACCCTTCTCGCCACCAGGCTGCCAGTATTCGCTCTTGCGCCACCGCAGACAGAACCTACTCCGGCGACCAATTCTGGTAAACCTCCTGCACCCCTTCCTCTCTGGTTCATACGAGCAGCTTCGCAACTCCCTCGCGCACCTCCTGATCCCCTTTGCTTGTCTGTTTGTGATCCAGAGCTTCGACTTCGACGAGCACCGAGAGAATCCGACGCCATCTCCAACTCCGGCGAACCTTCCTGGTTAGTTCTGACCGCACCTTGTCCTCTCTTTGACACTCACATGACAAGCATCACTCCGCGCATCTAACACACTGCTTATTTTGCCTTGGCGCGATCTGTATCTTCGCCAACGTCGACGAGCAGCCGCACCCGACGCGTTCGCGAACTCCGGCGAGGAATCTTCGACGACCCCGTGCGCCCCTTGCAAAGCCACCGCCACGTTGAGCTTCACCTCGTCACGGTGGTTCTGGTAAGCACCCTCTCCCCTTCCCGGGCGACCTATAAGGCCGGCACCGCCACTGGCAGAGCGCTCCGCCGTCGCCGCGCGCCGCCAGACCTTGGTCGTTTGATCAAGAGCCGTTGGATCTAGATCCAACGCGTACGATAGAATCACTTAACGAAACGGTACGTTAGATCTGAGCCGTACGCGATCACTTAAATCCAATGATCTGCGTCGACCGATCCATGCGAAGCGGTACGCGCCAATAGGATAGCGCCATGTGGCAGTGAGTTAGATTTAAAACAGATTTTGAATCAGATTTTAGTTCAAATTTGTTTTGTTTATAACTTTTGATTCCCATGTTAGATTTTGACAAATTTTATACCGTTGGAATCAGGAAGACAAGCCCTTTCTAAATATGCAATGTGTTTAATTTTTAGCTTCTGTTAAAATGGTTTCTTTTGCAAAAACATGTGTAGGGCTTATTTAGTCATATGAATTGTTTAGGAATTGTTTTAGTGTTAAATAAAATTTGGTTTGGCAAAGTTTGGACTTGTTTAGAATTCAGTACTATGCACTTGCTTGGTTGAGATTTAAAAATCATCACTTAGCTTCTTGCATGCATGCATATATATTTTTGATTGAATATGTCTTGTATGTGATTGTGGCTATATTCTTTGTGTAGACTTTGGTGCTAGTGATTGTGATTGTGAAGAGTGCTACTCTCCCAACTACCAAGGCAAGTGGTACTTCATGAATATTTCTATCCCTATATTTTTATACAAGCATTAGAAATATTTTTCTAAGTCTTGCATGTTACTATTTTTGCCAAATGCCATGTTGGGAAATCCTAAGTAGTTGTAGAATTGCTAGGAAATTTCTAAGTTAAGTTACTATCTATGCCATGCTTAGCCTAGCTAGTAGCAAACAAGGGTTGGTGATATATACATGCTATGATGAAAATATTTCTAAGTCGTTGGACTTATGTTTTTCTTAATAAAACAACTAAGTCAATGAATCACCTGGGTGGAAAGGGACTTGATTGGTGGTTTTGGTTGAGTGGTTACACAAGGCCCATGGCTATGGTTTACCTTGTGTATCTCACTTTTGGAAAGCCACCCAGGAACAAAGGGATTTTAGAGGCCAAGTGTTGAGAAGCTTCTAGTGCAGCCACTTGGCAATATGGGCTCTGCCTGGATCACATAGGTTGCTAGAACTTAGCCATTTGGACAGTTGGTGGTAGTGGGAATGATAGGTTGGAACGCGTCCATTTGGTCTAAGGGAAGGCTTCTGAAAGGTCCTGTCTTGGTGAAACCAAGTCTGGTGGGGAAAGTGCACAACCTCTGCAGATGGAAAAATCTAAGTACTTAGCCAAGTCCATGGGAATGGACAACTTGAGCATCAAGGCATGGAAGCTATCAAGAATCTCATCACTCCAACTTCTAAGTAAAAACTTGTGGGTGAATAAGGGTGAAGGACCCCAATGTCTATTGGTGGTTCCTGGGGAAAAGTTTTGACAAAGAAAAACTTAGTGATTTCAACTAATAGGAAAAACCTATTTTTGAGCAAAGCAAGCCAAGCTACACTTAGCCAAATTGCATATAGTAATATAATCCACTTAAAATTTACTAAGGTATCACTTGCCAATACTATACCAAAGTATTGACCCACTGTGGCTGTAAGTTGTGATGTTGCAGGTTACTCTGATGAAGATTAGGTGTCATGAGTCTACACTCAACATGTTTGCCTGTGGCACATGAAGATGAAGACTTATATTTATTTACTTATTCAAACTGTTGTATTAGGCCTGTGGCCTTGAGTTGTAAAGACTATGTTATCTCTGGAATGGATGTAATAAATGACCTTTGTATCTGTGTACTTCATCTTAAACTGTGGATGCTAGCAATGATCCAGGGACTAGCATTGCAATCACAGGGATCCTTTTCCTTTACAAAGGAGGGATCTTACAGATGGTATCAGAGCACTGTGTTGCCTGTAGGATTATGACCCTAGGATTGGAAACCACTAAGGAAAAAATTTCAACTACTTCTACACTTGTCTATTCTTCTCGTAAACTTTTCTAATCTTCTCTCTCATCTCTACTTGTAGATGAACTCCATCAACGAAGCCGTGAGGAAAGGACCACTCATGACAATGACTTTGGAGTGCGAGACAGAATTCCCCAAGGCTCTCAAGGACCTCATGGTTGCATTAGAGATACAAGGTGCAGCTGTGTACAAAGGTTTTCCAGTGATGGATGAAGGAGTGGAATACTGGTGGGTGCAACTTAACTTGTATAAAAACAAGGAAGACAACCATCAGGAAAAAGGATTCTGCATGTTCACCAATTCAGTGGTGCACCCTACATTCTTTGAATCAGCAAGGGATGCACCTTGGAAGACCATCAAAGAACTTGGTGATAGAGTCAAGTGCAGAATGCTCAACCTCCAAAATGATCTAAGGAAAGAGAAGGAACATACCCAAGAGTTGGAATCTACCAACCAAACCTTAAGAGGAGACATTATAGACTTAGTGATGGAATCATGTGAGCAAGATAGACTGATTGCTTCTAGAAACATTGTGTTAGCCAACAGATCCAATGAGATAGGATTGTAAACGTACTTCGTTAGTTGGACCACCACCTATCACCTTATTTTCCAAAATGTTGCTTAAAATAAGATTGAACCTTGGTTGTTGTAATGGTTTCATGCATGCATGACTTGTGTGTTTTGCTTCCCAAGGATATGTATGTGATGTTATGTCTTTTGTTTTATCTTGATTTGTGTTGTTCTAACTTTTCTATCTTACAAATAGATGCCTATTACCATCAGCATTGTTGAGGAGTTCCAGGTTACCCGCTTTGGTCCTCGTATCGTTGAGCTTACTACTTTGCTCAATCTCCCCTTCCCACCATCATGGTGCATCCCCTCACCAAGTTTGAGAGGAAGGACCTCTGGGGCTTCAAGGTGAACCAGCCCGGACGCCAGACAGAGCCTACTACGGAGGCCATCGTCTTCAAGCTTATGCACGATGACAGGGAGAGAGGCATTGAGGTAGTTATGCAGTCTGATAGGACGTCTGCTAGGGCGACACTCCCGGCAGGTTAGAGGTACCCACTTCCACGTCTTCGGAAGACGTGATGAGGATGGAGAGTCCATCGACTTCGAGGACGATTCGAGGGACGCGGCAGAGCCGATACGCCTGTACCTCCAGGACTTAGAGTCTCTCATTAGGCACGTGGACACAGACATGACCAATGTCATGCTCAGCAACAATGAGCTCCAGGTGCAGCTTCGCGAGAAGGACAAGCTCTTCGCGCAGCAAGACGAGATAGTCAAGGAAATGGAGGCGAAGTTCGAGACCCAGGACAGGAAGTTCAAGAGTCAGGAGAAGCGTGTCCAGGATAGGAACAAGAAGATCCGGGACATGACTGAAGAACTGCAGTCCAAGGACTTTGAGCTAGAGCAGCAGCAGACGGTGATTGAGAGGCTTCGTTCCCAGAAGAGGGCTCTCAAGGCCAAGATAGAGACCTTGACCACTAGCATCGAGGAAAACAAGACCGCGATGGAGAACGCAGGTCTTACCTTTGTCGAGGAGGAGATTGATGCCGATGAGTAGATGGACTACTCGTTTATCTTTTATTATCATACTTGTTGTTTGAGAACTTGTTATCGGACCATCCTACACGTGGATGTCTTGCAACTTGTGTGTTTTACTTTGTGAACTTGTTATCTTGCTGTTGAACCCTTATCTTTGTGTTGCATGCTATGTGTTTGCTTATGTGATGTAATGTGCATGAAAGCATCTATGGGTATCTCATTCTTATCTTGATTGAACAAACCACAGATGCCTCCCCGTCGTGCAAACCCCAACCCCAACAACAACAACAACATCACTCTAGAAATGCAACAGATGATGACTGCTCAAACACAGCTGATGCAGATGATGACAACGTTCATCCAGAACCAAAACAATAACAACAACAACAACAACAACCCTCCGGGCTTTGATATGCTTACCAGATTCTTGAGATTGAGGCCAGCAAAGTTCTCAGGAACGACTGATCCCATGGTGGCCAATGATTGGCTACGCTCAGTAAACAAGGACTTGGTAACCGTGGGCTGTACGGATGCTGAAAAGGTCAGATTTGCAGCACATCTGCTGGAAGGGCCAACCGCCACTTGGTGGGACAACTTCCAGATCACCACTCCCATAGATGAAGTGACATGGGCTATCTTTGAGTATGACTTTCGCACTGCTCATATCTCATCAGGAGTGATGAGTCTGAAAAAGAAAGAGTTCCACAATCTGAAGCAGCGCCACCGCAGCGTGGCTGAATACATTGAGGAGTTCAACAATCTGGCGCGTTATGCACCGGATGAAGTTGACACCGATGCCAAGAGAAAGGAAAAATTTCTGGAAGGCTTGAATGATGAGCTGAATCTGCAATTGGCTGTGGCCTATGTTCCCACTTATCAGTCGCTCTGTGACAAGGCTGTTATTTTGGAGAACAAAATGAAGCAAGTTGAGAGTAGAAAGAGGAAGCACTCCGACAAGCACAGCTCGGGATCGTCTCACAAACGATCTCATTATGATGACAGTGGAAGCTCAGGATCCCACAAGCATGGGAAATTCAACAAGCACCACAACCACAACCGTCATGACAACAAGCATCACCGTAGTCATGACAATGACAAGTACAAGAACCACAAGAGTGGACATAAGAGCCACCACAGTGGTAATGTAAGTGGAAGTGGAAGTCAGCCAGTTAAGAGAGACATCAGTCAGGTTGAATGCTTCAAATGCAAGAAGATGGGGCATTATGCAAATGAATGCCCAGAAAAGAAAGTTGAAGGACCTATCAAGCCCAACCCTTTTCAGAAGGGACAAGTGAACCACATCAATGTGGAGGAGGTCTATGAGGAGCCTGATGCTATTGCTGGTAAGTTCAGACTCAATTCTATTCCAGCATTTGTACTCTTTGATACTGGTGCATCTCATTCATTCATATCAAGAGCATTTGTTGAAAGAAATGAACTACCGGTAGAAACTATTGGGTGTCCTATAAAAGTAATTTCTCCTGGTGGAGAAATGATAGTGAATTCAGGATGTCATGATCTAGTCATAGAATTTGGGAAATATAAGTTTCCCGTTAACTTGATAATTCTAAACTCCCAAGGATTGGATGTCATTCTGGGAATGGATTGGATGACTAAGTACAAAGGAGTGATAGATTGTGCCAACCATACCGTCTCACTCACAACTCCAGAAAATAAAAGGATCAGATTCAAGACCAACTTTGAAGCAAAAAGGAGTATGCTTAATTCTCTTAAGGGGGTTAGCATGGACAGTGTGCCAATTGTGAGTGAGTATCCGGATGTGTTTCCGGAAGAATTACCGGGAATGCCACCTGATAGAGATGTGGAATTTCTTATAGATTTGGTGCCAGGGTCTAGACCAATAGCAAAGAGACCATATAAAATGTCAGTTGATGAACTGAAAGAACTCAAGAAGCAACTGGGCGAGCAGTTGCAAAAAGGATTTATTCAACCAAGTTCTTCATCTTGGGGAGCCCCAGTTTTGTTCATGGAAAAGAAAGATAGAAGTCAAAGGTTATGCATAGATTACCGTTCACTCAACGAGGTGACTATCAAGAACAAATACCCTTTGCCTAGAATCAATGACTTGTTTGATCAGCTAGAAGGAACATGTGTGTTCTCAAAGATTGATCTCTGGTCAGGCTATTTTGAACTCAAGATAAGAGAACAAGACATACCTAAAACAGCATTCACTACAAGGTATGGATTGTATGAGTACACCGTAATGCCTTTTGGCTTGACAAATGCTCCAGCATACTTCATGAATATGATGAACAAGGTGTTCATGGAATTCCTTGACAAATTTGTTGTCGTTTTCATCGATGACATCTTAGTCTACTCCAAGAGCAAAGAAGAACATGAAGGACACTTACGTTTGATACTTGAGAAATTAAGAGAGAATAAACTTTATGCCAAATTCAGAAAGTGTGAGTTCTGGTTGGAGGAAGTTGGATTTCTTGGTCATGTTATGACAAAGGATGGTGTAGCAGTTGATCCTGCTAAGGTTTCAGCTGTGACTGAATGGGAATCTCCCAAGTCCGTGAAAGAAGTTCGTAGTTTCCTTGGCTTAGCAGGTTACTACAGAAGGTTCATTGAGAATTTCTCTAAGGTAGCTAAGCCCATGACTGATTTGTTAAAGAAAGACAAGAAGTTTGCTTGGTCTGAAGGTTGTGAACTCAGCTTTCAGGAATTGAAGAAGAGACTTGTGACAACACCAGTCTTGTGTTTACCTGATTTGGAAAAAGATTTCCAAGTATATTGTGATGCATCTCATCAAGGTTTTGGTGCAGTACTTATGAAAGATGGTAAGTTGTGGCATATGCCTCGAGACAACTCAAAACTCATGAAGTAAACTATCCTACTCATGATTTGGAGTTAGCCTCTGTTGTCCATGCACTCAAAACATGGAGACACTATCTTTTGGGAAAGCGTTGTGAAGTGTTCACAGATCACAAAAGTTTGAAGTATATCTTTACCCAAAAAGAAATTAATATGAGACAAAGAAGATGGCTAGAACTTATCAAAGACTATGACTTAAGTTTGCAATACCACCCCGGTAAAGCAAATGTTGTAGCGGATGCTCTAAGCTGTAAGGTTTTTGTGAATGGCCTTACCAAAGGAGAATTGCGAGATGATCTGTGTACCCAATTTAGAAAACTCAGATTGGAGATTGTGCCTGAAGGACATCTCATGTCTTTGGATGTTCAACCCACTTTGTTGGACAAGATCAGAGAAGCCCAGACAACTGATAAGGAAATTGAAGAGATTAAGGAAAATATTGGCAAGGGAAAAGCCAAAGAATTCCATGAAGACGAATAGGGTACTTTATGGCATAGGAAACGTATTTGTGTTCCACAAGACCCGGAGTTGCGGAAACTGATTTTGCAGGAAGCACACAACTCTCCGTATTCTATTCACCCGGGTAACACCAAAATGTACATGGACATGAAAGAAAGATTTTGGTGGAATAATCTCAAGAAGGACATCGCCGAACATATTGCTTTGTGTGATGTGTGTAGTAGAGTGAAAGCGGAACATCAGAAACCAGCAGGTTTGCTTCAACCACTACCTATTCCTGATTGGAAGTGGGACAAGATTGGTATGGATTTCATTACCGGATTACCAAGGACCCGGTCAGGATACGATTCTATTTGGGTAGTAGTAGATCGCCTAACTAAAGTGGCTCATTTCATACCCGTGAAGACAACCTACACAAGTGCTAAGTTAGCCAAAATCTACATGAGTAGAATTGTGTGTCTACATGGGGTACCCAAGAGTATTGTGTCTGATAGGGGAACTCAATTCACTTCCCATTTTTGGAGATAGTTACACGAGTCATTGGGAACGATGTTGGAATTCAGTACTGCTTTTCATCCTCAAACCGATGGACAAACAGAAAGGACTAATCAGATTCTTGAAGACATGTTGAGGGCATGTGCCCTAGACTATGGAGCCAGTTGGGATGAAAGTCTGCCTTACGCAGAATTTTCTTATAACAACAGCTATCAAGCCAGCATTGAGATGGCACCGTTTGAGTTTCTCTACGGAAGAAAGTGTACCACCCCATTGTTATGGAATGGTGTGGGAGAAAGAAGTTTATTCGGGCCAGATCTTATCAAAGAAGCCGAAGAGAAGGTCAAGTTGGTTAAGGACAGGTTGAAGATAGCACAGTCCCGACAGAAAAGCTACGCAGATCCTAAGCGTAGAGAAGTCACCTACGAAGTCGGTGATAGAGCCTATCTTAGAGTGAAAAGGTTCGGAGTCAAAGGAAAATTGGCACCAAGATATGTTGGGCCGTTCAATATTCTGAGTCGCAAAGGAGAAGTTGCCTATGAAATAGAACTCCCAGAATCTTTGCCAGCTGTCCATAATGTGTTTCATGTGAGTTAGCTTAAGAAATGTCATCCAGAAATGGAAGAAACTTCTTTGAAGGATAATATACCTTTGGAGGAGGTTCAACTGGAAAGTGATCTCACTTATGAAGAGAAACCTATCAAGATTCTTGAGACTGCAGAAAGAGTCACAAGGACTAAGACTATCAAGTTTTGCAAGGTGCAGTGGAATCATCATTCCGAAGAGGAAGCAACATGGGAAAGAGAAGATGATCTTCGAAAAGACCACCCTCACCTATTTGCTAGCCAATCCGAATCTCGAGGGCGAGATTCACCTTAAAGGGGTTTGTAACATCCCTAAAATCATGTTTCAAACTCATGCATATCATCCATGCATCCATGATCATATAGGATTCATTACCAACAAAATAATTCAAAAACAGGAGCATATGAGCTCATTATTTTATGTGATCATCATTTGAAAACAAATGCTACTCTCTCCATGAGAGGTTGTTGTTCTTGAGACCAAACCTTGTGCCTTGTTGTTTCTGAATGAATTGCTTGATTGCTAAGGTTTAACCTAAAAAAATTCAAAGCAAATACCATTTGAAAATCAATTTCAAAACCAATATGAATCTAGTGCTATGTCACTGTTATTTTATTTTATTCCCAAATGACCAAGCCAATTCAAAGTGGCCACTTGGTTTTATGCCCAAAATTGTGACTTTTGCACACTGCAAAAATCCCAAAAAGATTTGAATTCAAATAGAGTTTGAATTCATTTGAAACTCATTTCAGAAATTCAATTTAGAAAAAGAAAAGAGAAAGGAAATGGAAAAGGGCCGGCGTCAGGATTTGAGCCCAGCAACAGACGCAGCCCATTTAGCCCACCCGGGTCCCTTCTCTCTCTCTCGCATGCACATACGCACCCGCGGAGTCGCTGACGCCAGGACCCCACCTCCCCTCTGTTTATTTCGCTGACAGGTGGACCCATGACCTTGTCGTCGTCTTCGTCAATCACGCATGCCTGTGCCGCTCACGCTGCCGTTACTCGCCGCGGTCACTGCCACGTTGGTTCCCCTTGATTCCGCGAGTAACTCCACGCCCAGCTCCGGCTATAAGAACCTCTCCCCCTCGCGGTCATTTCCCCCCACACTGCACACCCTTCTCGCCACCAAGCTGCCAGTATTCGCTCTTGCGCCGCCGCAGACAGAACCTACTCCGGCGACCAATTATGGTAAACCTCGTGCGCCCCTTCCTCTCTGGTTCATACGAGCAGCTTCGCAACTCCCTCGCGCACCTCCTGATCCCCTTTGCTTGTCTGTTTGTGATCCAGAGCTTCGACTTCGACGAGCACCGAGAGAATCCGACGCCGTCTCCAACTCCGGCGAACCTTCCTGGTTAGTTCTGACCACACCTTGTCCTCTCTTTGACACTCACATGACCAGCATCACTCCGCGCATCTAACACACTGCTTATTTTGCCTTGGCGCGATCTGTATCTTCGCCAACGTCGACGAGCAGCCGCACCCGACGCGTTCGCGAACTCCGGCGAGGAATCTTCGACGACCCCGTGCGCCCCTTGCAAAGCCACCGCCACGTTGAGCTTCACCTCGTCACGGCGGTTCTGGTAAGCACCCTCTCCCCTCCCCGGGCGACCTAGAACGCCGGCACCGCCACTGGCAGAGCGCTCCGCCGCTCGCCGTCGCCGCGCGCCGCCAGACCTTGGTCGTTTGATCAAGAGCCGTTGGATCTAGATCCAACGCGTACGATAGAATCACTTAACGAAACGGTACGTTAGATCTGAGCCATACGCGGTCACTTAAATCCAACGATCTGCGTCGACCGATCCTTGCGAAGCGGTACGCGCCAATAGGATAGCGCCGCGTGGCAGTGAGTTAGATTTAAAACAGATTTTGAATCAGATTTTAGTTCAAATTTGTTTTGTTTGTAACTTTTGATTCCCACGTTAGATTTTGACAAATTTTATACCGTTGGAATCATGAAGACAAGCCCTTTCTAAATATGCAATGTGTTTAATGTTTAGCTTCTGTTAAAATGGTTTCTTTTGCAAAAACATGTGTAGGGCTTATTTAGTCATATGAATTGTTTAGGAATTGTTTTAGTGTTAAATAAAATTTGGTTTGGCAAAGTTTGGACTTGTTTAGAATTCAGTACTATGCACTTCTTGGTTGAGCTTTAAAAATCATCACTTAGCTTCTTGCATGCATGCATATATATTTTTGATTGAATATGTCTTGTATGTGATTGTGGCTATATTCTTTGTGTAGACTTTGGTGCTAGTGATTGTGAATGTGAAGAGTGCTACTCTCCCAACTACCAAGGCAAGTGGTACTTCATGAATATTTCTATCCCTATATTTTTATACAAGCATTAGAAATATTTTGCTAAGTCTTGCATGTTACTATTTTTGCCAAATGCCATGTTGGGAAATCCTAAGTAGTTGTAGAATTGCTAGGAAATTTCTAAGTTAAGTTACTATCTATGCCATGCTTAGCCTAGCTAGTAGCAAACAAGGGTTGGTGATATATACATGCTATGATGAAAATATTTCTAAGTCGTTGGACTTATGTTTTTCTTAATAAAACAACTAAGTCAATGAATCACCTGGGTGGAAAGGGACTTGATTGGTGGTTTTGGTTGAGTGGTTACACAAGGCCCATGGCTATGGTTTACCTTGTGTATCTCACTTTTGGAAAGCCACCCAGGAACAAAGGGATTTTAGAGGCCAAGTGTTGAGAAGCTTCTAGTGCAGCCACTTGGCAATATGGGCTCTGCCTGGATCACATAGGTTGCTAGAACTTAGCCATTTGGACAATTGGTGGTAGTGGGAATGATAGGTTGGAACGCGTCCATTTGGTCTAAGGGAAGGCTTCTGAAAGGTCCTGTCTTGGTGAAACCAAGTCTGGTGGGGAAAGTGCACAACCTTTACAGATGGAAAAATCTAAGTACTTAGCCAAGTCCATGGGAATGGACAACTTGAGCATCAAGTCATGGAAGCTATCAAGAATCTCATCACTCCAACTTCTAAGTAAAAACTTGTGGGTGAACAAGGGTGAAGGACCCCAATGTCTATTTGTGGTTCCTGGGGAAAAGTTTTTACAAAGAAAAACTTAGTGATTTCAACTAATAGGAAAAACCTATTTTTGAGCAAAGCAAGCCAAGCTACACTTAGCCAAATTGCATATAGTAATATAGTCCACTTAAAATTTACTAAGGTATCACTTGCCAATACTATTCCAAAGTATTGACCCACTGTGGCTGTAACTTGTGATGTTGTAGGTTACTCTGATGAAGATTAGGTGTCATGAGTCTACACTCAACATGTTTGCCTGTGGCCATGAAGATGAAGACTTATATTTATTTACTTATTCAAACTCTTGTATTAGGCCTGTGGCCTTGAGTTGTAAAGACTATGTTATCTCTGGAATGGATGTAATAAATGACCTTTGTATCTGTGTACTTCATCTTAAACTGTGGATGCTAGCAATGATCCAGGGACTAGCATTGCAATCACAGGTATCCTTTTCCTTTACAAAGGAGGGATCTTACACAAATACACAATGCATCCCCCTAGGCCCATAAATGGTGAAGTATCATGTAGTCGACATTCACATGACACCACTAGAAGAATAGCACCACAACTTAAATACTAAACCATTGAATAATAACTCAACACAAATCCACTACTAACAACATGACTTCTCCCATGTCCTCAAGAACTAAACAAACTACTCACGAGACATCATATGGATCAAGATCAAACATGATATGGTGATGGATAACAATCTGAACACAAACAATAATCCAATGGTTCCACTCACAAGCATCAACTACAATAGTAATCAACACCTGGAAAGTTTCCCCTAATGAACTAAGCAAGTATTCAACATGATTGTTACAGCGGGATGGAGTAATGATGATGGTGTTGGTGGAGATGATGGTGTGGATGATAATGCTGATGATCCCGATGAAGCCTAGCTTGACGATGGTTTTGATGGCGACGATCTCCCCTCTCCGGGAAGGAATTTCCCCGGTAGAAATCTATCTGCCGGAGAGATCTTTCTCTCTCGGTGTTTTCGGCCCCGCAGAGGCGGCGGAAATCTATTTGTGGTCACTCCCCCTATGTTAGGGTTCCGTAAGGAAGATATAGGCGAGAGGGCGGAGTCGGGAGCCGAGCAGGTGGGCCACACCTTCCCTAGGCTCCGCCCAGGGGGACCCGCGCCTAGGGGGTGTGGGCCCCTGTGGCCCTTCTATGCCTTCCCTTCTAACTTCCTCTGTCTTCTGGGAAAATATAATTTTCCCATATTTTTCTAGTATTTTTCTGATCTTCACAAAATTTCATCAAAACACCTCTTTTTCCATCAGAATCCAGACTCCAACAGTTCATCCTCCAAGAATCATCTAACATGCATAAACAGATGAAAATACATAAGAAATACCTCATAATAAGACATATATCAATGAATAGAGGCAAATTATGATATAGAATGGTGATGCAAATCCAGACTCCGACAGTTCATCCTCCAAGAATCATCTAACATGCATATATCAACTCCCCCCAAGCTTAGACCTTCGCTTGTACCCAAGCGAAAAATAAGCTCAGTAAACATGTCCACAGGTTTATGGAGTGAAGTGTCGATAAAAGAATACGGACAAGAAGCATCACACTTACCATTACACAACTCATAGAAGAAAGAAACTCACCATTATGTAACTTAGCTTGCAACGAGTATAGGAGTCACAATAGAGATGCATAAAGATAAATCATAATTGGAATTGGCAAACTTTGTCAGAAAACAGCTGGCAAACAGTTTCTCAGAAAGCTTTTTGTAGAAGTTTTCAAAACAGGAGCACTCTTTGCTCAAAAAGGTTTTTCAATGAAGGCTTTCAAAGTAATACTCAATAGATAAGAGTCTTGTGCAAACAAGGAAGATAAAGAACATGATTAAATAAATCACCATATGAATGCTTGAAACACAACAACTCAAATGCTTGCTGGAGATAGAGAGGAAGTAGGCTTACTGACTCAACTTAAAGAATAGGAGAAAGGTCCCTTCGTAGAGGGAAGAAGGGATTACAAGTCATAAAGAGCTTCCAAAAGATTATAGTACTTACTAGCTTTGAGCCCTCATTGCCCCTATCATAGGTATCTTGAGATGATTAAGGTTAAAGTGAACAAGGATGGAGTATATGCTTGACGAAATATAAGTTGGCAATCTCATGTCCCTTGAATATGAGGGACACTCCTCATGCTACTCAACTTCAGTCACCTGTAAGTTCTTTTCATTGTAAGTACATGCGTATCATAGAGAACCGCCAACGGGGTACCCCTTGCACATGGTACTGGATCTTTCCCATAACCAAAATGACAAGGCAAGCAGACAGTGAGCATCTCAGCGATCTTTTTATTTACTATATGCATAGCTTTTTATTGAGGATGCTTCATAGATAGCTCACTATGGTGAGCTGCAAGTTTCCACCATGATTAGGCATGGCTTAGGCTAGCGGCCCAGGCGTTTCTCTAACACACAATACAAACTCCATGGACTTACAAGCTCCCTTTTATTTCACACTAGTGACATCCACAGACAAAAGAGCACGATATCAACTGTGTACAAAGTATAGGTGCAATGTTGAAATAATTCCCCGTGACAGCACGGCTCTGCTAATTCCAACGTATAGGTGCAAGCATATACAACTTCGATGACACAATGGTTCAAGTCTATTAGGGGAAAGTAAATAAGGTGTGCCATCAAGTTCGTGAGAGCTTTACTAATAACAAAATACTTTTTAATTTGAAAGATAGATGAAGCTTGAGAATTTTATTCGAATAGCAACAATGCTAATAGGTAGGTATGGTGGACACAAAAAGCACAGGTTTTGGTTCAAAGGGTTTTGAAACATGAGAAGTAAGCCTTCTCAGAACAGGTTTTTGGCTAGCAAGGCTAGGTAGCAAGCAGAAGAGTTGAAAGAAACAAGCAAACATACAAGTAATAAAGCCAAACATGCAATCTTCCTTGAAGGCACAAAAGATCTTAAATAAAGAATACTAAGCTTATGAGCCAATAAGAAAGAAAATAAATGATACAAAATACTTGTAAGATTTTATTTTCCTTTCAAACCTCAGAAAGTGTTGCTACTGACCACATCTCGGTTTGCCAAAACCAATTTATATTTACTTGATGCTCCCAAAGTGATGCCAATACTGATCAACGAGATCTATCATATAATAGAGATTGCAAACTAAAATAAGAAGTGCAAAAAGTAAAAGATGAGGCTTCTCATTAATATTCCATAAAGGCACTCACACCAAGGGATACATAGATAATCAACTAAAGGAGAGATACTTCCACATGCAAACCAAACTATAAGATAACCTCTCTACCAAAGATATGAATCCACTAAAAAGGTAAAAGATGAAAGATAATGGTGGTGATACCGCGGAACTCCCCCCGAGCTTGGAACAAGCCAAGGGGATGCCAAACCTGATGACGAATTACTCCTTTGATGGTGGTGGTGTTATCTTGATAAGATCTTCAATAAGTTTATTCAAATCCTCAATCTCAAAGGTCAGAGTACGAATCAACTCCGAATTCTGCTCAATGCGGTTCATGATCATGTCGGGACTAGAATTCCAGTCCTTGATATTCTTTCCCCACTCTTCCTCCTTAGAGTGTTCCTTCCTCGCATTGTTAGAACGAGGCATATCCCAAACCGAGGGCAAGTTCCCTTTGGCCACATGTTGATATTGACGCTCATGTATAAGGGTATGGAAGGGTCTCTTGGTACGTGGAGGTGATGACCGTGGATTGTAGATGAGACGTGGAGGTTTCCCTCATGTAGACATCTGTGCTGTCCTCCTAAGCTTGGTAGGTTTTGCCACCACTCCAATACTTGTGACGGTAGCGCGGGTGTCCAGATGCTTGTCCTCCTCCATATCTCCTTCATGCCCTACCAAAATCTCCTCCTCCTTGGGATTTTGAGGATCATCTTCCTCGGGCTTCTTGCCTTTGTCGTTGGCGGAGACCATGGTGCTCTAAACTTGAGATGATTTCCTGATAGAAACAGATCGAAACTAAAACACGAAGAGAACACGATGCATGAACCTCGGGGTATCCAGTGGGTTATATATTACGAAGTTTCAATGCATAAGGAAGGTACTGGTACAAAAACGAGGCAGGGACGGAGCTCGGGGGGCTCACACCCCCTCTAGGCACGGCTAGCTGGGGCCCGTTCCTAGGGTGGGTTTGGCCACCCCGGCCTCCGTTTTTCCCTCTATTCCGTCTCGTAACCTTCCATATGTATTAAAAAACATCAAAAATATAAAAATATAGGGATTTCACGAACCTTCTGTTTTCACCACTTTTACCTATTCAAAGAAGGACTCTGCATACTCCTTTTCCTCATTCTCCTGGAAATTCCTTTCTTCACAAGGTAATACACAAACTTTAATGGCAACATTAGTGTAAGAAAAAACAAAAAAACCTTTAGGTGCACACTTCAAATGAAATCCATCAAAACAAAAGCTTCTATAAGAGGCAAATGCAAATGATAGCAGAAATCTGTCAAAACAGACCAGCAGGTAAAGATTGATTTTTTCGAAAACCTTATGTTGCTCAAATCAAAAAGTGCAAAACTAATGAAAGTTGGGTAACAACTTGGAGAACAACCTCAGAAAAATACAGCTCCATAAGAAGTAATGAGATCCTTCACGAATTTTTACAACTCAGCACAAAAATCTGTCCCAGGACAGCCACTTTTCACAACTGCTCTACTTCACAAAAGTAGTTGAACTTGACACCAAAACTAAAAAAAGGATAAGGAGCGGTTATTACTGAGGTAATAACTTCCAAGACTAGACAAAACTCTTGGGTTATCTCCTAACAAGTACTTTTCTTTAATGCCTTTAAGTTAGGCTTGAAAATTTCAAAGATGCTCACATAGGAGATAAATATTTGAAGTGAAATAGAGCATCAAGAAGAAAATAACCAACACATTTGAGTCTAACCCACTTACTATGAATTGGAGTTTTATGAGAAAACGAATTGTTGAAACAAAAATCCACTAGCATAGGAAGACAAAATAGATGCAACTTCAAAGCTTTCAACATAAAACGGGGAAACTTAACATTATTGATATGCATAAAACCATGTTTCCCTCTCTCATAATAACTTTTAGTAGCACTTTGAATAAAGTTGACAATATAACTGTCATTGGCAACAACTTTATCATTAGAATGAGCATACTTATAATCATCAAAATATCCAAGGTCATAAACTGGATCAATAGAAGCAAGTTGTTCCATCTTGAAATCTTTATTAGGCAAGCTATTTTCACAAGGAGCTTTAGCAAATTTGGAGAAGTTAAACTCATAAGAATCTCCATCAAACTTAGTTAAAACTTTTTCCTTCTTACAATCTATAATGGCTCCATAAGTGTTCAAGAAAGGTCTACCAAAAATTATAGGAAAAGTTTTTCTAGTTGTTGAATTAAGTACTAGAAAATCAGCAGGATACTTAATATTACCGTAGAGAACTTCCACATCTCTTACAATACCAATGGGGCAAATAGTCTCCTTATTAGCAAGGTGAATAACCACATCAATTTCCTCAAGCTCACAAGGACCAATTTCATGCATAATTTCCCTGTAAAGCTCATAAGTAATAGCACTAGAACTAGCACCAATATCACATAAACCATAGTAGCAATGATCACCAATTTTAACAGAAAGCACAGGAACACTAGCTTTTATAGCTTTACTAGGATGCGAGATAATATTAGAAGCGTCTTCACAGAAGACAATGTTCTCATCCTGTTTATTTCTAGTGATAATGTATTTCACAATAGCTACCACGGGTTCAATTTTTATTTGCTCATCAAGCTCCATAGTTTTCTTTGTACCTGTGTTATTTGCACTAATCATCATAGAATACTCCTTTACCTTAGTTGGGAAAGGTATTTTCTCAACATAAGGTTCAGGCACAATATGATCAATAGTACAAACTTCAGTGCTTCTAACAAGAACATGACTAACAACATCTTTATAAGGTGCATGTTACTTATTCCACTTATTCTTGGGAATTTCTATGTAAGAGGCAAAAGCCTTAAAAAAGTTGGCAATACTTTGGAAATCAAGACCAAACTTATTACTAATATCACGAAAGCCATTAGTTCCCATAAAATATTTATTGCATTCATAATCATAGTTTATACCTGACTTTCTTTCTTTGTCATTCTCCCAATCTTTAGTGTTCTCTTGAATTCGGTCTAGGAGATCCCATTTAGCTTCTTCCTTCATACGTGTGAATGATCCAGCACAAGAAGCATCTTGTAAATCTTTATCATGAAGAGAAAGCCTAGCATAAAAGTTATTGATAATAATATTGTTAGGGAGTTCATGAATAGGACATTTAAGCATTAGCAACTTCAATCTCCCCCAAGCTTGAGCTGTACTCTCTCCATCACGAGGCCTAAAGTTATATATCATATTTCTATCCATATGAATTTCACTGGGAGGATAAAATTTAGAATAAAAGAGAGATGCAATTTCCTCCCATTCCATGGATTCCCATTCTTCAGCAACTTATACCATTCTTCAGCTCTCCCTTTCAAGGATATGGAGAGTAACTTCTTCACTTGTTCAGTTGTGATACCTACACACTTAAACAACCTGCATAATTCATGGATAAAAACCAAATGATCACCAGGGTGGACATTTCCATCCCCTAAATAATAATTATCCATAACACGATCAACAATACTTGTAGGTATCTTAAAAGTATCTATCTCAACAGGTGGTGGTTCATCTACTACCCTAACAGTGGTAGTAGTTTTCCCAAACAGAAAACCAAGGGGTTATCCATATTGGAAACAAAGCAACAAATAGAAACAAAAGGAATACTCATAGTAGAAGTTTCCCTTACCAGTTACACTCTTCAATAGCGCTTCACTCCCCGGCAACGACGCTAGAAAATAGACTTGATGACCCACAAGTATAGGGGATGTATCGTAGTACTTTCGATAAATAGGAGTGTCGATCCCAACGAGGAGCAGAAGGTGTTGACTAGTGGTATGGAGCAGGAAATCTCTGTAAATACTTAGAAAACAGATTTTTAGGGGTTTTCTGATAAAGAAACAAAACAAAGTGCAAGTAATAAAGACAACGAGCAAGTGTCCCAATCCTTTCTTAGCAAAGGACAAGCCAGTGGAAATACTTATAAGGACCAAATGTTCTCGAGGACACATGGGAATTCTGTCAAGTGCTTTTGCTTCAAATAGCTGAGTACTCTTCTTTGGTGTTGTAAGTGTTGTGTGGGTGAACCTGTGTTAACATACCGACCTTACTTGGACTAATACATACTTGTGATTAAACCCCCTGCAAGCATCCGCAACTATAGGAAAGTAATTAAAATATAAACCTAACCACAGCCTTAAACTCTGAGATCCTACACTCCCTTGTGCAAAGGTGTCCTAACAGGGGTTCACGTTTCTGTCACTCCGGCAACCCCACAATTAGTAGCCAAATACACAATGCATCCCCCTAGGCCCATAAATGGTGAAGTATCATGTAGTTGACGTTCACATGACACCACTAGAAGAATAGCACCACAACTTAAATACTAAACCATTGAATAATAACTCAACACAAATCCACTACTAACAACATGACTTCTCCCATGTCCTCAAGAACTAAACGAACTACTCAGGAGACATCGTATGGATAAAGATCAAAGATGATATGGTGATGGATAACAATCTGAACATAAACAATAATCCAATGGTTCCACTCACAAGCATCAACTACAATAGTAATCAACACCGGGAAAGTACCCCCTAATGAACTAAGCAAGTATTCAACATGATTATTACAGCGGGATGGAGTAATGATGATGGTGCTGGTGGAGATGATGGTGTGGATGATGATGATGATCCCGATGAAGCCTAGCTTGACGATGGTGTTGATGGCGACAATCTCCCCTCTCCGGGAAGGAATTTCCCTGGCAGAAATCTGTCTGCTAGAGAGATCTTTATCTGTCGGTGTTTTCCGCCCCGCAGAGGCGGCGAAAATCTATTTGTGGTCGCTCCCCCTGTGTTAGGGTTCCGTAAGGAAGATATAGGCGAGAGGGCAGAGTCGGGAGCCGATTAGGTGGGCCACACCTACCCTAGGCGCGACCCGAGGGGACCCGCGCCTAGGGGGTGTGGGCCCCCTGTGGCCCTTCTACGCCTCCCCTTCTGGCTTCCTCTGTCTTTTGGGAAAATATAATTTTCCCATATTTTTTTGGTATTTTTTTGATCTTCACGAAATTTCATCAATACACCTCTTTTTCCATCAGAATCCAGACTCAGGCAGTTCATACTCCAAGAATCATCCAACATGCATAAACAGATGAAAAGATATAAGCAATACCTCATACTAAGACATATATCAATGAATAGAGGCAAATTATGATATAGAATGGTGATGCAAATTGGATGTATCAATACACTTATCAAATGTTGTTCCACAAACAACGAAATCATTTGCTAGAACTTCCATAGTCTTCTCAACAAGATCATCAAAGAATTTTAAAACACATTCTTGAAAAGTTGCAGTTGCATTACATAAGCCAAACGGAATTAATCTATAAGCATATGTGACATAAGGACAAGTGAAAGTTGTTTTCTCTTGATCTTCAGGTTGTATAGCCATTTGATAATAACCGAAATAACCATCAAGAAAACAAAAATAAGAATGATTGGTAAGTCTTTCTAAAATTTTATCCATGAATGGTATAGGTTTATGATGTTTCTGTATCTCGTGGTTTAGTTTTCTAATATCAATGCACATGTGATATCCAATAATAGGTCTTATAGGAACTAGCTCACCATTCTCATTCATAGCAGCATCAAGACCCACTTGTCTTGGTATGCAATGAGCTAGGCTAACACATTTACTATCAGAAATAGGATATATTATGCCAGCATCTAATAAGCATATAACTTATTTTCTTACTACTTCCTTCATTTTCGGATTAAGCCTTCTCTGTGTGTCAACTACGGGTACAACATCTTCAAGCATGGTAATCTTATGTGTTACAATAGATAGATCTATTCCTTTACTATCACTTAGAGTATATCAAAATGCTTCACGATGCTTGATCAAGACTGAAATGAGTTTATTTGTTTCATTTTTTGATAAATTTTTACTAATCATAACAGGACATCTATTTTCATTATCTAAAAACTCATACCTCATATTGTCTGGAAGTCATTTCAATTCAATTGGCGAAGGTTCTTTGTATCCTTTTCTTATCAGTTCTTCATAGTCATGTGAATTTTGTGCTTCCTGAATGGAATCAAGGTAATCATCCATGTATTCTCTTTCCTCATCGTCTAGTGCCTCTTCCCAATTAATTAGGCTCCTCTCTAATTACTTGCAGAGTGCTGAAATGAATTGCGGCTAGCTCGGCAATTGTTTTGACTTCCTTGATATCTTCCACTTCATATGGCCTCTTCTTTAGTTGTCAAAGTGGAATGTCATTTCCTCTTCTCCAAACATCATTGAAATAGTCTCCTTTTTATTATCAATTCGAGCTTTGGTTATAGAAACAAAAGGCCTGCCTAAAAGAATAGGACAAAAGGAATCTCGAGGCATATCAACAATATGAAAATCAAGGGGGTACATGAGTGATCCAATAAAGACGTAGATATTTCTAATAACACCTTACGGTTTTATATTAGTTCTATTAGACAATTTAATAATAGTGTTTCCTGGTTCCACATCTGGATTACTTAAACTGTAGAGAAGTTCCTCATAAAGTGATGAAGGCATAATATTTATAGTGGAAATCGGCTCACAAATTTCGTATAAGAAAGTTTCTCCACAATATATAGGAGTCATAGGCTTAGAAGTTTCATTACCTCGTACCTTACCTTTGATGAATTCTGAAGTTTCAAAGTCTAGCATAACCACTTCATTATCCACGATTCGTGCTTTCATAATATCCTTCAATATGACAATATTTGCATTGGTAGCATCGAGGTTATTTTCTGGTTTCTTTAATCCTCTCCTTATGTGTTCTTCCTCCCTACAATTTTTCTTGATATTCTCTTGAATAGGTTCAAAGGAAAACTCTACCATGGATGCACTTTCTCTTGCACGCTTCTTTTCTTCGAGTGGTTTATAAGGTTCCCATTCTGTAGGTACCTGTAGATTCCCTGCATAATTCTCAATAATTTTCTTTACTGAATAAGAATCAATACTGAGGGTTTTAATCATCGCACAAGTCCTTTCATCTACAAGAAAATTGTTAACACAAGCATATTCATAAGAACTATTCATAATGTTCTCCTCATCTTTAAGATTTTTTGTTGTCTCCCTCATTTTCATTATTAATTTCTTGGCTTCATCATAAGTATAAGATAGAAAACTACCATTATAAGCGGTATCTAGGCCCGTTCTATTTTTATTATTAAGCCCTCCATAGAAAGTGTGAGTGATTAACCAATCAGGCAAACAATGATGGGCCAATTATCTATATAGATTTTATACCTTAGATGGCCTTTATATAAATTCTCATCAGTACTATTTTTGAAACTGATAATAATACCTCTCATCCTGTGAGATTTGCTTTCTGACTAATATTTTGATAGGAAATTGGTTGTCAATTCCGTCCAAGTCCTTGATGCTTCTGCACAAAAAGATCTATACCAGTTGCAAACATTATTAGAGAGAGTTTTTCTAAACAACTGGATTTTAATCTTATCAAGGTCATAGTCATCGAATATAAAGGAACCAAAAACATCTTCAAAGAATTGTAAGTGTCCATATGGACTCTCTTCATCGGTTCCTATAAATTTCTTAGAGTTGATTAATTCAAATAATAAGGGTTGGATCTCAATATCATCGGGGTTTATGCTTTTATTAACAGTTATAAAAGCGTCCATGGGTGTACCCATTTTCCTTACTGCCTCAAGCTGGATTAAGTGTTGAGTGTTGTCCATTGTTATGGTCCTGCAACTCAAATCAAAAATTAGTACAACAGAAGTAAATAACTAAAAGTAAAGTGACTTATAGCGCTAAGCTCCCCGGCAACAACGCTAGAAAATAGCTTGATGACTGCAAGTGCACAGATCATTTGTAGCTAGTTTCAAATTAAAGATACCGATCCCACAGGGAGCAGTAGGCGAAAGACTAAAATTCTTTTAACTAAAACTAAACGAAGTACTTAAGGAATAATTATAAGATGCAAGAAAATTAGAATTTTTTGGGGGTTTTTGATTGAGCAAGACAATAAATTAAAGTAAACTTAATGCAGAAAATGGGAATCATGTTTGTAAGAAATATTGGTACTATAATAGGGAAAAAGGTGTTCTCGGTGAGTGGTGGATACATCGCTAGCAATTTAGATTGAGTATTTAAGATTATCATAACCAATATTCTCATAACATGTATGTATGTGGGAGGAGCTCCATATATGGACAAATAGCCAGCAACCACTGCTCATATCATCCTTCTTAACCATAGCTGACAGATAAACGACAGCAATCATATTATATCTCTATTAAGGGTTTTGTCCCGTGGCATGGACATGGCTTAATGAATTCTCCTTGCTTCCCCAAGTTAGTACGTAAGGAATGACAACACCTTTATAGTCACAATAAGTGCGATCATCCCTCCGTCTACCAACAAGTAATCTCCTTCATCAAGTCCCCGTAAGAGGCAAATATTAAAGAGGTGCACAATTCTCAACATAAAGATGAAGAAAATTAACACATACATATAATGATGTACAACATAATAATCTCTATATCATCTCAATCACATAGTAGGGTTTCTCCATCTCCCAAAGAACTAATGATCTACTCAGACATGGAGGCAATCAACATCATGGCAATGGTAATGGAAACAATTATAGATGAATAGTTTTTGTATAAATCCACAACTAGTGCTAGAATTACAACAAGATCTATATGGGATGGATGGAGATGATCGTGGTGCAGAGGTTGATAAATATGGAGATCGATGCCTTGGCCTCCCAGATCTTCTTAGGGCGAAGATGGATCCCTAGGGCAAGTTCCCCCTCTAGATCCCTTCCGGAGGTGAGGTTTTCAGGGATTTCTAGGTGTTCTGTATGTCATCTCCCCGATCCAGTTGCACGGGGTGATACTATTTGAGGAGGCAGTGTCGGCGCCAACTATACGACGGGAACTATATGGCCGGAAAAGTTTCTCCCACCATATAGTTGGTCGTTAAACCTTCTGTGTCCTCCAATCGATTCGGGTTTTCTTCTGGTCTTATTGATATTTCCCAATTTAGCGATTTATGTTGTTTTTGAATCCTTTTCGCTCCAGTACAACTGGTCCAAGAGTTGTGTCCATTGTATCCATCATATGTCCTGATCATGGTGAAAATAAACATAAAAGGTGCGTGTGAGCGCCGTAAAATACCAAGATTCTACCACTATAGTGCAAAATAATATTATAAAACATGATGCAAATATGCACTCATCAGGGAGATACTCCCTCCTCCTCCTCCCCCTGGTGAGCTCTTCCTCCTCCTCCTCTACCCCAGTGAGCTCCTCCTCCGACGACGACGAAGACCACCCCTGTGACCTCCTCCTTCGGCGACCCCTCCTCCACCAGCAACCACCTCCTCCTCCTCCGGCGGTGGCCTCCTTCTCCTCTGGCAAGCCCCCTCGTACACCCACTTTCGGCCTAGCCTAGCCTAGCCCTCCTCCGGTGACCCCCACCTCCGGCTAGATCTGTCCAGTTTTTTGAATTTTTTTTAAAAATTCGGTGGCGCATATTGGTAATATGTGCCACAGAAGTTTTAGATCTAGCCCGCCTTTTTTTAATTTGAAAAAAAATGTGGCGCATACAAGCAATATGCGCCACAGAACTTTGAGACTTATGTGACACATATTGAAATGGGCCATAAAATTACAGTTTAGTGGCGTGATAACTGTGGCGCATCCCATATGCGCCACAGTAGATGCCGGTAAGGAGTGTTGATTGCATAGCTCGGATCACTGTAAAGCTTCGTTGGGAAACCCCAAGAGGAAGGTATGATGAGCATAGTAGTAAGTTTTCCCTCGGTAAGAAACCAAGGTTATCGAACCAGTAGGAGGAAGGAAACGACTCAAAGGTGTTGATAGCAACTTGGAAACCTGCATAACACGAACTTATGACTTTGCCCCAACAAATAGTGAGGTTATCAATCTCATCGGTTTGCTGAAAACAAAGGATTAACCATATGGTGTGGAAGGTAATGGTGGATTTCAGAAAGTAAACAGTAACAATGGAAGATGTATAAATGGTAAAGATTGGACCGGGGTTCACAGTTCACTAGAGGTGTTCTCCTTAAGATAAATAACATAACATGCTGGGTAAAAAAATTACAGCGAGGCAATTGACAGGACTGAGCAAGGCATAACAATGCAATACTAGACATTCAATGAGATTCGATGGGGCATTACAACAATATACATAGACCGCCATCCAACTGCATCTATGACTAGTAATCCACGTTCAGGTTATCATCCGAACCCCATCTAGTATTAAGTCGCAAGCAACGGATAACTACTTTAAGCAATGTGTGTAAAGTAAACAATACAATTGTTCCATGAACAAGAGATTGTTGTTTTCTCCCTAGTAGCAACATCACATATATAACCTTAGAGATTTCTGTCACTTCCCCAGATTCAATAGAGGCATGAAACCACTATCGAGCATAAATACTCCCTCTTGGACTCACTAGCATCTACGTGGCCAAGATAGCTACTAGAAACGGAGAGCATGAAAGATCTCAAACAACATAGACATGATAGAATCAATAAGATAGAATCATTAACCAATATGACATAGTAATCTCAATATCCATCGGATCCCCGCAAACACAACATGCATGATTACAAATAGATGATCTTGATCATGAATGGAGCTCAGAAGATCTAAACACGGTAGCACAAAGGAGGAGAAACAACCATCTAGCTACAGTATGGACCCATAGCCCAAGGTAGAACTACTCACACATCATACCGGATGCTGGCATGATGATGAAGAAGGCCTCCAGGATGATCTCTCCCCTCCGGCAGGGTGCCGGGAAGAGCTTCAGACCCCCCCGCCCCGATCTAGGGACGATGGTGGTGGTAGCTATGGACTTTTTCATGGAGATCTGATTGGGTACTTAGGGTTTAGGTATCGAGGGCTTCTTATAGACGAATGGGGAGACCGAGGGGGTGCCCAAGGCGGCTACACCCCCTAGGCGTGGGCCAGGCCTGGCCGTGCGGTTAGGGGGTGTGGGCCCCTCGAGGCCCTCCTCCGTCTCGTCTTCTAGCTCTGTGTTCATTTTCTAGTTATTCATCTTCTGTTCTCCTCGGTGAAATAATGACTTTGGCTTTTGTCCCGTCCAATTCCGAGAATATTCATTTTCTAGCTTTTCAGGAACCAAAAACATCAAAAAATAGGAAACTAGCACTGTGGCATCTTGTTAATAGGTTAGTCCCAGAAAACGTATAAAAATACCTCAAAGTGTAGACAAAGCAAAGCAAAGTGGATACTAAACAAGTATGGAACATAAAAAATTATAGATACGTTTACGACGTATCAAGCATCCCCAAGCTTAACTCCTGCTCGTCCTCGAGTAGGTAAGTGATAAAAAGAATAATTTTTGAGGTGACATGCACCATCACAATCATGATCAAACCATTTACAAGCATTGAAAGCTGGGATCAAAGTACTCTAAACATGAGCATGAAATATGAAGTTCTAACAATAAGACAAAGCAACGATGCTGCAACATGAAAGGATACAAACAAAGAGTCATGAATAACAATGCATTGAAAGACGTTTGTTTGTTTCACATATAGAAAATATAGCATAGTGGCATTCAGCTTGTCCCTCATGGAGTAGCAAAACATAAATGCATAGGACATCTTCAAAGTTAATAAGGGTTACTAGATACAAATAGTTCAAGAACAAGCAATATCAACAATATGAATCAATCAATAAGTTTTGGGACAATGCACATAGAACTAAGAATGGCAACTATGCTATCTTAATTGGTGCCTAAGCATAGAAGGTGGAGGCTCAATAAAATAGTGGAAGAAAGGCCCTTCATAAAAGGGAAGCAGGGATTTCAAGTCTCATAAAGAGCTTCCAAAAATTATGGTACTTGTTAGCTTTCAGCTCTCATTTCCCCTATCATAAGGATCTTGAAGTGATTAAGGTTAAAGTGAACAAACTATGGAGTATATGCTTGACAAAGTATAAGTTCGCAATCTCATGTCCCTTGAGTACGAGGGCCACTCCTCATGCTACCCAACTTTAGTCACCGGTAAGTTCTTGTCATAGTAAGTACATGTGTATCATAGAGAACCGCCAACGGGTACCCCTTGCACTTGATTCATGAGCTATCCCATATCAATATGACAAGGCAAGAAGACAATGAGCATCTCACCAATCTTCTTATTTACCATGGGAAAATGGTGCTTTTTTCTCTCTTTCCTCTTTTCTCATAGTAAATCCTGCTTCAGTGGTCTGCTTGATATCTTCATCGAGTTTATCAAGATAAAATCGCAGCCACCGAAGATGCCTGGGTGTCCCTGCCACCTCCTTCTCCATTATTGTGATCTTCAACTCTAGAGCTTTCAACTCCCTCTTCCGGCGTTCATGGTGTAGGGTTCGCAGCATAGAAAACAAAAAATTTCCTACGATGGGAACATCTATGTACCAAGATCTATTTACTAGATACAAGCAACGGGTGGATATACATCCATAGAATACATACCCTCGAAGACCGAATAGCGTTAACGAGGTTGTACTCGTGGATGATGTAGACGAACGCTTGCCGATCTCAAGATCGTGATGAAGTCCATCTGGTCCAGCCGGTCCAGCACGATCAAGTCCAGCACCTCAAAGCAGTGGTGCATCCGTGATCGTACACATGTACGGGTACCCCGACAACCTCCGCGCCCTCGCTCCAGCGAAGCAGCGGAAGAAACAAATCCTTCCAGAAAAAGCCACCGGGAACATGTATCTCGCTGATCCGAGACCATGGGGAAATTCTAAAGGGGGGAGAGAGATCCTTTGCGAGGAGGTGTACTTTGAGAGGAGGAGAGGGGGGCCTTTTATAGGGGAGATAGGGGGCACCCAAGGGGCATGGCTCCCAGCCATGGGGCTGCCCCCACCTCTTCCACATTCATGTGGGTGGAGCTCCCACTCAAAATAAAAAGCCTCCACTCCCATTAAAAAGCCTCCACTCAAAAATCCACTCACATGCATTAAGTTTCCACCAAATTTAATGCAAGCTCTCATTTAAATAAAACTCTTTTATTTATTTATTAAGAATTTTTTTAATTACTTTAATTAACAAACATTCACATAAAACCCCTTACAACATTTCAATTTCACATGCAGAACCAGTTTCAGCAATTTCAACCGAAACAGTTTCGGTGTCTAGTGAAATAAATTCCTGCGCTTTCCTTTTCTTTTTCTAGCATATCATTTGCTCCGAATGGTGTCGGTATCCCTTAAGTGTGTCACCCTATGATTCGCGAATAATGCGGACATGATCGAGACCCTTCTCTAATCAATAATCAGTAGCGGGACCTAGAGATCCATACTGACTCCCACACATTCAACGATGACTTCTGTGATCGTGTGAACCTTTTACGCTAGTATCTTAATCCCTTTGTTTCACGACATATTACATGTCCGAGATTCGATCATCGGTATCTCCATACCTAGTTTGATCTCGTTACCGACATGCACTCTTTTCTCGTTCCCGTGATATAACATTCTAGTGATCAAATCACTTGCTTGCAAGCTAATCAATGTGATATCACCGAGAGGGCCCAGAGTATATCTATCCGTCATCGGGATGAACAAATTCCACTCTTGATCCATGATTCTCAACATAACACTTTATTATCTTTGAAGCCATCTTTATAATCACCCAGTTACGGTGTGATGTTTGATGTCAACAAGAAACTCTTCCGGTGTTAGTGATTGGCATGATCTCATGGTCTAAGGATTAGGACTACTTCGTAAGTTGTTTATAGCAATATAAACTCAATGACTTTGATCGTAATGCTATACTTCGTATGAATGTTCATCACATCATTACACTAATTTTGTGACCTTGTTATTAACAACATCCAATGTCCATGATCAGGAAACTTTGATCATCATGTTAATCAACGAGCTAGTTTATAAGAGAGGCATAACTAGGAACTTCCTTTTTGTTTATTAAACACACATGTATTAACGTTTCCGTATTAATACAATTATAGCATGCAAAATAAACATTTATCATAAATAAGGAATACGATAATAACCACTTTATTATTGCCTCTCGGGCATATTCCCTTCAGTCTCCCACTTGCACTAGAGACAATAATCTAGTTTGAAAACTTTGCGTATTGAACACCTATGGCTTTCTGGTGTTCCATATACACAACTGTAAGTGATTAGCATAATCTACGGATCTGATGCTTTTAGGTCCGTGTGTATTTGCATGTCTTTGCGTCTCCACGCATCACTCATTCTCCAATGAGATGGCATTGTATAAATTTGGTCTTTTGGTGAGACCTTTAGTTTCTTAGGGTTAAACCATGTCGATACTATTGTCGTACAATATATCTTTAGTGTTAGCCTGTTGCGAACAACACCTTAGTTTGATAACAAACTACTTGACACAAATTCCCTCCTTTGCTGCTACTATAGCAGTCATATACTTAGCCTTTTGTTGTAGTATTCGTCACAATGTCTTAACTTTGGAATACATCCAAATCCATCATGAAAACTCCTTTCCATTTCATTGTGCCACTCATAGTTTAAATTGAGATAAACTTAATTTGTATCTTGCGACAAAACTAGTATCAATGTAACGCTTTACAATGAACTATTTGTAATTGTTTGTCACCTCTACACAAATATATTCTTAGTTCTTCCAAAAGATCATAAGAATATCCTTACTATAGTACAATGATCATTTTATGATTCATTCTGGTATATGCTCATAACACTTAGAGCATAGGACATATCTGGATGTGTACACATCATGGTATGATTGATCAAAACATTCTCGTGATTTCACTCATCAAGTGTCAAAGCACTTGAATCTTGTTTCACTTATCAAGTGTCTATACACTTGAATCTTGATTCAATTCCTTTTCCATGCGACAAGAACCGTTTCTTGTTGTTTCTATATTGAACTCCTTCAATATCTCATATATGTACGTTTGGCACAACCATATTAGCGTCATAGTCTATCCACTATAGACATTCACGCTAAATATTCGGGTTTTGCCTAAGTATTTCATCGAAATGAAATTCTTAACCTCTGTCAATAAAAGATACATCATTTCTAATCAACAAGATGTCATCCACATAATGTATTAGAAATGTGTCTCAGCGCTCCCACTTAATTTCTTGCAAATGCAAGCATCTTCATCGTCTCCGGATGAAAACTCCTTTTCATCACGGTGAAGATTCCAACTCCGCGATGCTTACTTCAACCATTGAAGTTTGCATGCCCTTTTAGCATCCTTTGAATTTAACAAAACCCTTTGGACCGTATCATGTACACGTCCTAGGTAACCATTCTATTAGAAGAACTTTGTTTTGTTTATTCATCCACCATATACCAAATTATATGTAGTGGTTGCTACTTTAATCCGTCCAGACTAAATATCGCTATGAAAGATCAAATCTTGTCATAGTCAACTCCTTGAACATTGTCATAAAATACTTTATGACATATCGACTATTTCATAGATTTGAAACATCCATGTCTGTTTCTTTATAGATCCAAATACGACCGATAGGTTTTTACACCTTTCCGGAGGGTCTTCCAAGTTCAAAACTTGATTTATCGTGTATGGACTTATCACGGATTTTATGGCTTCAAGCCATTTGACGGAGTCAGGGCCCATCATCGCTTCTTTGTATGTATTCGGTTCATCATTGTCAAACAATAATGATTTACTCTCAAATATTAGCATTTGATTGTTTAACCGACCTACTTGGTTCAATAGGAACTTAGATCTCCGCGACCACAACCTTTGAGGCACATAAGCTATGAGCATTATGGTAGCCTCCAGAACGATTTCCGGCGCTGCGCAACTTAGCACATTTAGCTAAGGTTCGTTAACCTTATCAAAGTTCTATTGTCCTCCCACTTAACTTTTGCGAAAAATTCCTTTTTCAAGAAACTTCACATTTCAAGCGACAAACCCTTTTGTCCTCGGTGTTATGGAGGAATAACCAATTGTTATTCGAAATAACCTACAAAGACATGCTCATCCGACTTTGGTTGTAAACATCTTACTTATGTTTAGCATACCAAAATTTAAGAAAGGACAACTTGGGTTTTACCCCAAACCATAACTCATATGGTGTCATTTCAACGGATCAAGATGGAGCTCTTTTCAGTGTAAAAGCGGTAGTCTCTAAAGCTTTAATCTTTTAAAACATAATGGCTGTTTTATAAATAACACCTTTGATCCAACCATGTCAAACAAGGTTTCCTTACAAATCTCAAACACTCCATATTCCTATGGTGTTTCGGGAGATGTAAATCTAGGTGTTTTGCTAAACTTGTAACTCAAATAAATCCCTTTTATGATAAAATCATAATTCATTTATTTTTCTTGTTACACTTGTAACTCAAATAAATCCCTTATGATAAAATCATAAACCATTTATTTTCTTGTTACAATGATTTTCACTTCATCTTGAAAGTCTTTGAAATGTTTTTCAAATATTTCATACTTCTTTCTCATTAAGTGAACATTCACTAAAATTTCCGGAGAAAGCATATGAAGTTGAAACCCATCGCGTACGACTACACATAATGGACTACATACATCGATATGTATAAATTCCAATATTTTAGTCGTTCGTTCTTCTTTGGCCTTTGAACGAAGTTTTAATTATCCCGAGGAAAGTCTCACAAGCGTCACTTGATCAAATCAAAGACTCCAAAAATCCATAAATATGTAGATTCTTCATGTTTTCTTTCCAATATAATTTAAACGGCGATGTCACTTCATAAGTGATCTTTCAATCATTTGTCTTGCGACATTTTAGCATTAGGTTTTATGGATGTGATTTCTCCAACTAGATTTGTAAATCATCCATCTTATATGGAATACGATAATTATTTGAACAACCTTTGTTCTCATAATACCTGATTCAAATAACAATTATTAAAACAAATCTTGAAGTCAAGCTTTGATGTCAATGAGAAATACAAACAACGGTTTGTTTGTTTTCGATGAACATCATCACATATTCTCTTGCTAATTATTTAGGCCATTGTGGTTTATGAATTGCGTCGTTCTGTATGAAATTTCATACCAACCAATTCGGTATCCAATACCCAAGAACCACATTGTTTAACAAGCAAAGAATATAACCATAACATGTATATCATCCATATACCTAAATTGGATATTTCCAATCTTTTCTTTTCTGCCAAATATATTTTATAGATTCTCTTTCAGCATTTCCTTTTTACTTTTTAAAAGAATCTATCAACACCAAAGTGGCGTCATATACATGACACATAGTCCAAAGCGTGTATATTCAAATAATAATACCTTAGTACTTGCACTTTGAAGTAGGTCACCATCATCAAAATGATCGGTATTCTTTCAAAATCCATTCTTTAGTAATATTTTAGTGTAGTAAACATTTTACATACATCTTCTATTCATCCTTATCATGAAGAATTTCATGATCAAGCTACTGTAGCTTATAAAGGCGAATCTTGAGTATAACATTACTTTCCAAAACCCTTTTGGATGATTAGGATGTCTAGCACCTCCAACCTTCGTAAACTCTCATCCTATATGAGAACACATATTAGACTCTATCATATTGCAACCAAAACATTGTTTCAGATATTGTTATATCTGTCACACATGATGGTTTCTGAAACAATTCTTTCAGCTCCTATATAAACTTGATATTAAAATAATCAAGAATCATGGAGGCAAACATGATACTTAAGATACTAACACTGGAATTGTTACTCTCGATTTAATACGAATTATTAAATTTCACGGAGTAAATAGAGTTTGCTGAAAGTTTGCAATAGGACTTTAAACTTTAGATTGACACTCAACACTATACGATACCAGTTCGTAAAGTATATATCCAGAGTTCTATAGTTCTATTATCTCAATTACAACTATGCATAAGGTGGTGAAAAAATGCCAATGACTACAACAAATTATGCAAATTTACTTTGATTTAATTTATGATAAATTGAGTTCTACTAATCCAAATTAGAAATGAACTCCCACTCAAAAACGACATCCCTCGTGTCTTTTTGGTGATTACATGAACCAAATCCACTACACCAAGTCCGATCATCACGTGAGTCGGTGTAGCTTTAAAGGCGAGCATCAAATGGGCATCATATCTACTATATGACTCATGCTTAAACTTTCGGTCCGTGTTCCGAGGCCATGTCTGTACATGCTAGGATCGCCAAGTAAGAACCTTAGTATTCGCGTGTGTAACTGTCTTACACCCGAGATATGCTCGTGGATTCAAGTACACCCGATCATCACGTGATGCCTTGAAGCGACGAAACATTGTCGGTGCATACTTAAGGAAGAACACATTTTTATCTTGATATCTAAATGAGGGATCATCTTATTATGCTAATAAAATGCCAAACAAGCAATATAAGATGCTATCAAACATCACATGTTTATTAGTGGAATGATATGGTTCCCGCATATGATCTCTATCATGTGCACCGTGGTATGATCACTATCATACCTATATGTGTAAGTCCAAGGTCTATGGAGATTACACGTTATGTGTGTTGTAAGAGTATCATCTCATACTTCTAGTTACAACATCACCATATCATAACACTGGCCCAGCAACAATCTAAACTAGACGCCTCTAATTTATCCATTGCAAGTTTTACGTGGCTTAGGGCTTTCGAAGATAGAACCGTTCTTACCTACGAACATGAACCACAACGAGGATAACCAAATTGTTGACAACTCGTTGCAAATTAGATATTTACTATAGTAGGAGAGACAGACACCCGCTAGCCACTTATGCAAACTAGTTGCATGTCAAGCGTGGAACAGGTCTCATGTGCGAGGACATGTAAAGTTTGTCCGGGCCGCTTCATCCCACTATGCCACCAATATCAAAAGTACAACAAAGAAGCAATAAAATGATCATCATAGCCCACATACTCATATGTGTACTACCCGTGCAAATCATCTATGCATAGATCCGGCTCTGATACCACTGTAGGGTTCGCAGCATAGAAAACAAAAAAATTTCCTACGATGGGAACATCTATGTACCATGATCTATCTACTAGATACAAGCAATGGGTGGATACACATCCATAGAATACATAACCTCGAAGACCGAATAGCGTTAACGGGGTTGTACTCGTGGATGATGTAGACGAACTCTTGCCGATCTCAAGATCGTGATGAAGTCCATCTGGTCCAGCCGGTCCAGCACGATCAAGTCCAGCACCTCAAAGCAGTGGTGCATCCGTGATCGCACACACGTACGGGTACCGCGACAACCTCCGCTCCCTCGCTCCAGCGAAGCAGCGGAAGCAACAAATCCTTCCAGAAAAAGCCACCGGGAACATGTATCTCGCTGATCTGAGACCATGGGGAAATTCTAAAGGGGGGAGAGAGATCCTTTGCGAGGAGGTGTACTTTGAGAGGAGGAGAGGGGGGCCTTTTATAGGGGAGAGGGGGGAACCCAAGGGGCATGGCGCCCAACCATGGGGCTGCCCCCACCTCTTCCACATTCATGTGGGTGGAGCTCCCACTCCCATTAAAAAGCCTCCACTCAAAAATCCACTCACATGCATTAAATTTCCACCAAATTTAATGCATGCTCTCATTTAAATAAAACTCTTTTATTTATTTATTAAGAATTTTGTTAATTACTTTAATTAAAAAACATTCACATAAAACCCCTTACAACATTTCAATTTCACATGCAGAACCAGTTTCAGCAATTTCAACCGAAACAGTTTTGGTGTCTAGTGAAATAAATTCCTGTGCTTTCCTTTTCTTTTTCTGGCATATCATTTGCTCCGAATGGTGTCGGTATCCCTTAAGTGTGTCACCCTACGCTTCGCGAATAATGCGGAAATGATCGAGACCCTTCTCCGATCAATAATCAGTAGCGGGACCTGGAGATCCATACTGACTCCCACACATTCAACGATGACTTCTGTGATCGTGTGAACCTTTTACGCTAGTATCTTAATCCCTTTGTTTCACGATATATTACATGTCCGAGATTCGATCATCGGTATCTCCATACCTAGTTTGATCTCGTTACCGACATGCACTCTTTTCTCGTTCCCGTGATATAACATTCTAGTGATCAAATCACTTGCTTGCAAGCTAATCAATGTGATATCACCGAGAGGGCCCAGATTATATCTATCCGTCATCGGGATGAACAAATTCCACTCTTGATCCATGATTCTCAACATAACACTTTATTAGCTTTGAAGCCATCTTTATAATCACCCAGTTACGGTGTGACGTTTGATGTCAACAAGAAACTCTTCCGGTGTTAGTGATTGGCATGATCTCATGGTCTAAGGATTAGGACTACTTCGTAAGTTGTTTATAGCAATATAAACTCAATGACTTTGATCGTAATGCTATACTTCGGATGAATGTTCATCACATCATTACACTAATGTTGTGACCTCGTTATTAACAACATCCAATGTCCATGATCAGGAAACTTTGATCATCATGTTAATCAACGAGCTAGTTTATAAGAGAGGCATAACTAGGAACTTCCTTTTTGTTTATTAAACACACATGTATTAACGTTTCCGTATTAATACAATTATAGCATGCAAAATAAATATTTATCATAAATAAGGAATACGATAATAACCACTTTATTATTGCCTCTCGGGCATATTCCCTTCACATGGTCGGCATGAAAAATCTCCATAGGGACGCCCTTGATCTCCTTGTCCTGCTTGCTATTGCTCCCAATCTCCATAGGGACTTCTCTCCTTAGCTTCCTGGCCCTCGCCTCACGTGAGAACAAGAGGTGGATTGGTTCCTGGTGATTACGATTAGAGAGAGGCACAATGGAAGTATATAAGAGGGGTCAAAGGTCATTAAAACTCACGCGAAACACCAAATTCACGCCCAAGAAAAGAATCCTAACAGACTAGGAAAAGAAATCACGATTTTGGAGGAGTTCTGGCACGTAACGACCAACTATACGGTCGTGGCCCATATAGCTTCGGCCGTATAGTTGGTTCCGGGCAGGTACTTTGAAAAATATCGGGTCCAGGTCGGTTAGATTACCGACTAGGAACCGACAAAACATTGTTTTTTAGATTAATAAATAAGAACAAAAAAGGGTCGATGATACAGAAGTTTTAACAACCAACTATACGGTGCGGAACTTTTTTCCGGCCGTATAGTTGCGCTCGTATAGATACTGGACATCAAAAATATTTCGCAAGGGGGTATGGTACCTTTTACGACCAACTATACGGCGGGAGATATTTCTCCGGTCATATTGTTGCTCCTGTATAGTTACAAAAAACCCTCAAAAACTTCAGAAAAAAGAGGAATTCAAAGGAAAAAAATTAGAAGTAAAACTATGAAGACAAAGCACTTATTAGAGTAAGAAAACTTACCTTTCACTTACCATTTATTTAGTCGGGAGTGATAAGCTCTTCGAACAACAAGGACTTCTTATTTTTGAGAGGAGCTGACCTTAGTTAATCTAACAATTCGTGAAAACAAAAATCACCAGGACTAAAGATCCTCTCAATAAGATTGGTGTCTTGCTGGGAAAATATAGATGATGCATCCAGTACCTTTGCTTCTTGTCTCTGCATAATCTGCAACTCAAATTCTTGAAGTAAAAGGATCCAACGGACCAGTCTTGGCTTATAAATCTTTCTCTCGAGGAGTTATTTTAAATCATCATGATCCATATGAACTCTTACTTTTGCATCAACTATATAAGGACGGAATTTAGCAAAGAGTGCCCTTTCTTCCTTAGGATAATTCTTTTGAGCACTATTGAGAGTTCTACTAGCATGATGTATAATATTAAATCTGCGGCCTATGTGTTGTCCCAAAGTTACTCCTACAGCATCATCACTAGCTTCACATATTAAATCAAAGGTCATATCCCAAATAGGTGGTTTAATGATAGGGGCATGAGATAAAGCATTTTTAAGTTTATCAAAGGCAATAAGTCATTTATCATCAAAATTAAATCTTACTCCCTTTTGCAACAAATTAGTTAAAGGTTTAGAGATTCCAGAGAAATTCCAAATGAACCTTCTATAAAAACCCACATGACCAAGAAAACTTCTTATACCTTTTATGTCCCTTGGTTGTGGCATTCTCTCTATTGCTTCAACTTTAGCCCTATATACTTCAATGCCCTTACCTGATACCTTATATCCAAGGAATATGCCTTCTTTGACCATAAAATGGCACTTCTCCTAGTTTAGAACAAGATTGGTTTCTTTGCAATGATGCAAAGTTCTTTTGAGATTATCCAAGAAACTAGTAAACAAAGTTCCATAGACAGAATAATTATCCGTAAATACTTCCATTATCAGTTCTATAAAATCTGCGAAAATAGCAGTTGATACCTTCGATCCGGATTACAGATGTAGTATAGCTCTTTTTCCCTAGTATACCTAGGTTTATCGAATCCTCGGGAAGTGGAAAGAAAAGTGAGATTACTTAAACGGACCTTCGAGAGTTTTAGAATTCCTTTTGTGTTTTCACTGGACCAAGAGTTTGCGAACTTTTTGTTGTTGTTGACGATGGAGAGAGAGAGGGCCTAGGGTATTTGGTTTTCACCAGTAGATGTGAAAAACATCTGATGGGAATAAAAGATAATTATAAAGTATGCATGTAATAGTTAGAGCAAGATAATTATATGTGGGCAGTGCATCCATAATTGCTATCGCCTTCGCAACCACTTATAGCAATAGCCTACTAGTCTCATCCATAGAAGAAAGAGAACTAATGATATGCATAGTGATTTCAACCGTTTAATCCCAAGTAAATTTCTCACATACAGCCGTACTACCCCTTCTGTCAGTGGGATTCCCATCCTGCAGATCAGTCATTACTCACACTCCCTTTACCTGGATCAATTATCAGGGTCTTGGGTACCTGGCAAGTCCTTAGACTGATGCAAGAAAGGGTACTACAATCATCATGTCATACAAACTAATACATGATCCCATCTATGATAAATAACATGCCCAAAAATTTACATGGCTAGGTCGAAGCCCTTAGCCCAAGGAGAATTACTCACACATAGATATGAGATCAACAATCATAAACATTGTAATAGAGATCATAAGGTTGATATCAAATAGTCTTACAATGTCGCCAATTGGAGAAGAGATCTACTATTACAAGTGGTGGAAGATGGCTATGGTGGTGGAGAAGGGTTTATAGGTGTAGATCTAGATCTATTCCTCCGTCGTGGCGGATTCTGGTGGTGGGGAGAGTTGACGTCGAAAAGAAGCGCTATTTCCCATCGCCCGAAGCCTCTTTATATAGGTATCCCTTCATAAAAGTTGTTCTATTTGACCTAATGAAGTCGATGGAAACTATACGGCCAGAATAAATTTCACGCCATATAGTTGGTCGTTAAGGCTTCTGCCTCCACTTCATGAATCCTGGTTTCTTTGACGTGTTGGAAATCTCGTATCTTTGGAATTTATGTTGTGATTCCCATTATTATACGTCATTATCTGCGCAGGAAAAATAGCAAGAAAGGATTGTATACCCCTTTGATCATTAGGCATGAGTGGTAGGTTTAGAGATATATTTCATCAAATGTATAAATAATATCTAGTTTAAATGTGAACGTGGATGGCTATACTTCACATCCATCGGCAGTCATGCATATTTGAAAAGTAGCTGGAGCATTACATAACCCAAAAGGCATACGGCGGTAAGCATGTAAACCATAAGGACTAATGAAAGTTGTTTTAAGTTGGTCATCAGGATGAACAACTATTTGGGAAAAATAGAGTATCCATCCAATTAGCAAAAATGAGTGTGGTTTGCTAACCTATCTAATGTTTGATCTATGAACGGTAAAGGATAGTGATATTTCCTAGTTTCCTTATTCAATTTCCTAAAATCTATGCACATCCTATGTCCAACAATAGTTCTAGCAGGTATCAATTCATTGTTTTCATTAGGGACAACACTAAAGCCGCCTTTCTTAGGAACGCAATGAATAGGACCTATCCATTCATTTTCTTTTACAGAATAGATTATACCTGCATCCACGTACTATTTCTTTTCTTACCACTTCCTTCATTTTAGGTTTTAGCCTTCTATTAAATTCTGCAACTAGTTTAGCACCTTCCTCCATGAATATTCGATGGACGGTTATCATTGGACTAATGCCCTTCAAATCATCCATTGAGTACCCAAAGGCCTTGCGATTAAGTACCTTCATGAGTTCTTCTTCTTCATCCCCTGAAAGTTTAGCACTAATAATAAGAGGGAATTTATTAGCATTATCCAAAAATCTGTATTTAAGATTATCTGGTAAAGTTTTTAATTCTGGGGGTGGTAATTCTTCATCCCCTCTCTTTTCTGGCTCTTCAAAAGCCTCATCATTTGGAGGTCCTTGAAACATCATAAATGTATCTATAATTTTTGATGCTCCATGCTTGTTTTGTACCAACTATCTTATGTTTTGTCTACACTTTGAGGCATTTTATATATTTTCTGGAACTAACCTATTGACAAGATGCCGCAGTGCCAGTTGCCTGTCTTCTGCTATTTTTAGTTTTAGAAAAGCTAGTAAAGAAATATTCTCGGAATTGGACGGAACAAAATCCAAAGTCAATATTTTACCCGACACGACATGGATACCAAAGGGGAGACGAAGAGGATCCACGAGGCGGGCACACCTAGGGATGGCGTGGGTCCACCCTAGGCCACGCCACCCTATGGTGTGGGCCCTCGAGCATCCACCGACCTTGCCCTTTTTCCTATATATATATATGTCTCACCGAGACGAAAACCCTAGGCGGATCATAAATCCACGAAAAGTTCCGCAGCGCCGCCACCACCACCGAAGAGGAGATTTGGGGGACAGAAGTCTCTGTAGCAGCACCCTGGCAAGATGGGGAATTTCCCCCGGAGCCATCTCCATCGACTCCACCGCCATCTCCATCATCGTTGATGACTCCCATGATAGGAGGGAGTAGTTCTCCCTCGAGGCTAAGGCTCTACCGGTAGATATGTGTTCATCTCTCTCTCTCTATGTGTGATCTTATTGTGATGATGATCTTTGTAATATAGTTGAATAAGTAGATCTACTCTACTATGCAAGTGCTTTAATTAATCTGCGCTTATCCCCAGATGTGTGAAGTTGACAGTGTGCACATCGTGTGGCACTTAGGCTAAAGATTACAGAAATACTTATCATGAGTTATATTTTGAGTTGGATGTATCTATGAAATTGTTGTGTTTGTTGGAACCCATCTAGCGCTCAAGGTGATAGTGTGGGGTTACCTAGATGGGGAATTGATGTCTACGCACTTTTATTCTTGTAGACAGTTGTTAGGCCTTCAAGTGGAGAGGTTTGTAGAACAGCAGCAAGTTTCCCTTAAGTGGATTACCCAAGGTTTATCGAACTCAGGGAGGAAGTGGTCAAAGGTATCCCTCTCAAGAAACCCTGCAATCAAGATACAAGAAGTCTCTTGTGTCCCCAACACACCCAATACACTTGTAAGGTGTAAAGGTGCACTAGTTCGGCGAAGGGATAGTGAAATACAAGTGGTATGGATGATTATAAGTGGTAACGGTGCCAGAAAAGAGCTTCTGACGGGGAGGAAAAGACTCAAGGAATAAAGATGGAAGCAAGCAAACATGTAACAGATCTAGATGCAAACGGTGTTTCAATGTTTAGAAACAAGCCCTAGGGATCATACTTTCACTAGTGAACACTCAATAAATATATTCTCTTCATGATGCTAAACTTAACTACTCTACGGTTGGACACTCAAGATCTTCATTCCCCATCTAGATACACTCAAGATCCGCATTCCCCATCTAGATATCCCCACACTGTCACCTTGAGCGCTAAACGGTTCCAACAAACACCAAAATTTCATAGAGACAACCAACTAAAAATATACTCATGATAATTATTTATGAACTCTAGCCTAAGGGCCACCACGGCGTGCATGATACGTTGGAAACGTATCTATAATTCTTGATGTTCCATGCTTGTTTAGTATCTAATTTTGTTTCCTTTGTCTACACTTTGAGGTGCTTTTTACATGTTTTCTGGTACTAACCTATTAATAAGTTGCCCACAGTGCCAGTTGCCTGTTTTCTGCTGTTTTTGGTTCCAGAAAAGCTAGTAAGGAAATATTCTCGGAATTGGACGGGACAAAAGCCAAAGTCAATAACTTTCCGTAGGGAACAAGAAGTCCAGAGGGGAGACAGAGAAGCGTGCCATGGCGGCCAAACCCCTCCTAGGCGCGGCCAGGGGTAGGCCCGCGCCTAGGCAGGGTGTGGCCCCCCTGGCCGCCTCCTCGGCCTCCCCCTTCGCCTATAAGAAGCCCCAAATGCAGAAACCCTAAGCAACCGATCAATATTCCACGAAACCTTCTGTAGCTGCCGCCACCATCATCCCTAGATCGGGGGATCAGAAGTTCTTCCCGGCACCCTGCCGGAGGGGAGATCATCCCGGAGGCCTTCTCTCCAGTATGATGCGTGAGTAGTTCCACCTTGGACTATGGGTCCATGTATTAGCTAGATGGTTGTATCTCCTCCTTGTGCTTTCATGTATAGATCTTGTGAGCTCCGTTCATGATCAAGATATAATCTATTTGTAATCATGCATGTTGTGTTTGCGGGGATCCGGTGGATATTGAGACTATTATGTTGGTTTGATTAATGGTTTTGTCTTTATGATTCTATCATGTCTGTGTTGTTTGTGATCTTGCATGCTCTCCGTTGTTAGTAGCTATCTTGGCCGAGTAATTGCTAGTGACTCCAAGAGGGGGTATTTATGCTCGATAGTGGGTTCATGCCTCTAGTTTCCAAGGGAAGTGACAGAAATCTCTTCGGTTGTAGATGTGTTGTTGCCACTAGGGAGAAAACAACGGTCTCTTGTTCATGGAACATGTGGACTGTTTACCTTATACACTTTGCTTAAAGCAGTTGTATGTTGCTTGCAACTTAATACTGGAGGGGGTTCGGATGAAAACCTGAAGGTGTACTTCTAGTCATAGATGCAGTTGGATGGCGGTCTATGTATCTTGTTGTATTGCCCAATCGAATCTCATAGGATCTTTCTGACTAGTAATTGCATTGTTATGCCTTGCTCAGTTCCTGTCAATTTCCCTGCTGTAATTTGTTTACCCTTCATGTCATGTTGTTTATCTAAGGAGAGCACCTCTAGTGAACTATGGACCCCGGTCCAATCTTTACCATTGATACATCTTCCATTTTTACTTGTTTACTTGCTACAAACCATTACCTTCCACACCATACGTTTAATCCTTTGTTACAGCAACCGGTGAGATTGACAACCTCACTGTTAGTTGGGGTAAAGTCTTGAGTTTGTGTTGTGCAGGTATCCGCGTTGCTAGCAAAACCTGTGTGACGCTTCCTTCCTCCTACTGGTTCAATAACCTCGGTTTCTTACTGAGGGAAAAATTGTTGCTGTGCTGCTTCACACCTTGCCCTTGGGGTTCCCAACAGGCTCCCACGTCAACCACGTGCTAGCCATCAGTGCACGCTGTCACTTTCACACACATGGGGAGAGCAGAGATCTATAGAAGCACTTGAGTATTTATGTAGACTCTAGCCTAAGTGCCACCACGGCATGCACGCTGTCACTTTCACACACGTGGGGAGAGCCAGAGATCTATTAAAACACTTGAGTAGCAGAGTAGATCTACTTGATTACAAATCTCATGATCACAATATGATCACGCATAGAGAGAGATGAACACATAGCTACCGGAAGAGCCCTTAGCCTTGAAGGAGAACTACTCCCTCCTCATCATGGGAATCAGCAACGGTGATGAAGATGGCGATGGAGATCGATGGAGATGGTGGTGGAGATCGAAGGAGATGGCTCCCAGGGCACTTCCCCATCCTGGCAGGGTGCCGGAACAGAGACTTTTGTCCCCAGAATCTCCCCTTTGGTGGCGGCGGCGGAGTGGAATTTTTCGTGGGTGTATGCTTAACAATCTAGGGTTTTCTCCCAGGGGCTTCTTATAGGCGAAGGGCAAGGCGAGGTGGCAGCCAGGGGGGCCATACCCCCTGGTGGCGCAGCCTAGGTGGGCCTGCGCCACCCTAGGGTGTGCCCACCCTGTTGCCCTACTCCGTTTCTGCTTCGATTTCCATATCGTTCAGGGAAAAATATGAAGATTGGCTTTTGTCCCGTCCAATTCCGAGATATTCATTTTTTAGCTTTTCTGAAACCAAAAACAGCATAAAACAGGAAACTAACACTGTGGCATCTTGTTAATAGGTTAGTTCCAGAAAATGTATAAAAATACCTCAAAGTATAGACAAAGCAAAGAAAAGTTTATGCTAAACAAGCATGGAACATCAAAAATTATAGATACGTTTATGACGTATCAAGCATCCCTAAGCTTAACTGCTGCTTGTCCTTGAGTAGGTAAGTGATAAAAAGAATAATTTTTTAGGTGACATACACCATAAAAATCTTGATAAACCCATTTGCAAACATTGATAGTTGGGATCAAAGTACTCTAAACATGAGCATGAAAGATGAAGTCTAACAATAAGACATAGTAACTATGTTGCAACATGAAAGGGTACAAACAAAAGATCATGAATAACAATTCATTGAAATATGTTTGTTTGTTTCACATACATAAAACATAGCATAGTGGCATTCAGCTTGTCCCTCATGGATTAGCAAAACATAAATGCATAGGACACCTTCAAAGTTCATAAGGGTGACTAGATACAAATAGTTCAAGAACAAGCAATATCAACATTATGAATCAATCAATTAGTTTTGGGACAATGCACATAGAACTAAGAATGACAACTATGCTTTCTTAATTGGTGCCTAAGGATAGAAGGTTCAGACTCAATATAAAAGTGGAAAAATTCCCTTCACAGAGGGAACCAGGGATTTCAAGTTTCATAAAGAATTTCCAAAAATTATGGTACTTGTTAGCTTTTAGCTCTCATTGCTCCTATCATAAGACTCTTGAAGTGATTAAGTTTTAAAGTTAACAAAGTATGGAGTATATGCTTGAGAAAGTATAAGTTGGCAATCTCATGTCCCTTGAGTACGAGGGCCGCTCCTCATGCTACTCAACTTTAGTTACCGGTAAGTTCTTGTCATAGTAAGTACATGTGTATCATAGAGAACCGCCAATGGGGTACCCCTTTCCCCATGATACAGGAACTATCTCATATCAAATGAGAAGGCAAGCATACAATGAGCATCTTAGTAATCTTCTTATTTACCATGGGAAAATTATGCTTTTTTCTCTCTTTCCTCTTTTCTCATCTCTTTTTTTTCTTTTTCTCAATCTCTTTTTTCTATCTCTCTCTTTTTATAAGAAGAATGCTTCATAGATTTCTCACTATGGTGATGCTGCAAGTTTCCACTATGATTAGGCATGGCTTAGGCTAGTGGCCCAGGCGTTTCTCTAACACACATATATAACTCCATGGACTTACAAGATCCCCTTTCATTTCACACCGACGGCATCCATAAACAAAACATCATGATATCAACTAGGTAGATATTTACACGTGTTGAAAGCGTTCCCCGTGACAACATGGTTCTTCTAATCCCAACTTATAAGTGCAAGCATATACAACATAGATGACACAATGGTTCAAGTTTATTGGGGGCAAGAAAAATAATGTGTGCCATCAAGTTTGTGAGAGCTTTAATCACTAATTTTTCACATAACAAAGTGACTTTTTAATTGGAAGGTAGATAAAACAAGAATATACTTGGAATGGTGTCACACACCATGCATAGGAATTTATAGTGGACACTTTTGAATAACTTTGTTTCTTGGGAGTTGTATGCATGAGTAGAGCTTACTCAATACAAGTGGAGGCTAGCAAAAGATTGGGAGCGACCAACTAAGATAGCAATAATGGCCATAATCATGCAGCGCGACAAAACATTATTAATCGAAGGATAAAGTGGTACCAGAAGTCAAAAACTAAATGATAATAGAGGCTAAGGTGACTGGTTCATAGTCATAACATGGTGTGAGCATGTTCCAAGTCAACCCAAACAAAGCATCAAAGGAGAATACCACAATAATATGCTTTTGTATGCTAAAACAACGCATGATTCTTTCAAGGCACATTAAGCAATCTCAATTGTTTGGAACAAGTCATGCTACAGGAATAATCACTAAGCATAAGGTCAAAATAACATCTAGCATGACATGGCAAAGTCTAAGCCACAGTAAAAGCAAGCTCACTTTAGTACCACTATAAGCATGAAGCTTCCTACTCTTTTCCAACATCAATCGACTTATTTGAAACAACTCACAAAGACACTAATCAAGAAATATCAGTGAGCTTGTCTCACAAATCCACAAATAAGAACTAAAAATTTCTAAGCTAAAAGCATAACAAAACTAAGGCTAAACACATGTAACATCCCAAAAATCATAATTTGAAAATTTTGCATATCCACTACAAGAAATGTGGCAAACTATGACCTTCTAATAGTGACCGTGAATAAAATCGTCATAGATCTATGACGATTTTGCACTAGATAGTCATAAGCCGTTCGAAGGGGTCAAAACCTTGAAAAATTAAGACGTTTTGACTCTAAAACATCATATTTTCCCTAGCTAAAATCGTCATAATATGGCGGATGTAGCCTACGACATTTATTTTAGCTGATTACGACGATTTAAATTGGTCATAACGTCTAAAATAGAATAAAGTTGAAATGAGTAAGCATTTGCCCCACCATTTCCATCTATGTGGCATGTCTATGTGTCAGTTTTTGCATATGAGGCCTACCTATGTGTCAATATTTGGTTCCAGGACACCCAACAAATTAAACTCACGCGTGGGGGAATAATAAGCAAAAAAGGGGGCGAGGGGACTCGAACCAGAGACCTCCCCGCGGTTGGAAGGCACCTAACCACCAGACCAACTCAATTTAGTTGTCCCATACACGCGCTCAGCCCTTTTGACTATCACCCTCGTTCGCTTGCGTGGGAATAATAAGCAAAAAAGGGCTGCAGGGGGGCTCGAACCAGAGACCTCCCCAACAAATGGAAGGAACCTAACCAACAGACCAACTCAACTTTGTTGTCCAATAGACGCGCTCAAACATTTTGACTATTACTCTCGATCGCAACTAGGCCTGGCGGCCAGGTTCCCCCTAATGGGCCTCGTTGGGAACGTGTATTTTGGGTGGGCTTTGACCTTGGGCGAGTAGATTAGGTCCGGTTATTTTTTTTTCGTTTTTCTTTTTGTGTTTCCATAATTTTTGTGTATCTTTCTCATAAAAACTCCAAAATAATTGGTTTTTGTCTCTAAATTTTTATAAATTTCATTAGATCATACTAGGATGTTAATTATGAATAGTATGATTACTTGAAATTGTGGATCTACTAATACCATGTTAGTCCATAGTAGGGACAATATCATAATTCAAAATACTATGATTTTGAAACTAGGGTTTTGAAGGTTCTTAGCTCGGGGCTGAGCCTCACTAAAATTGCATTGGATCTCTAAAGAAATATCATATTGCGAGTCTAAAAATGATTTTTTGAAAAAATCATGGGCATCAGATAATGTACCTGTAGTTTAAATCGGACCCACTTCCTACCGATTCAGCAGGAATTTGTCTTTTTCGCCAGGGGTGGACGGAAAGGTTTCATATACCCAGGTTGGGACATTTCTCCATGTATGGTGGTCTACTATTTTTGAAAAATGTTTTTGTAGCATTATAAAACTGTCATTTGGTGGTTGCTTCACAAAACGCCCCGTTTTTTGCGCTCGGAAAATGGAAAATGAATTTTCCGTGCGTCGAAAAGGAAAACTTCCTCCTGCAACATTGTTCGCCATCCCATGATACATATGTGTGCACAATATGGGCACATTATCACAAACTATGCCCTGATTCTAGCCATAACATTGGTCGTTTGGTCCGAAAGCCATGAAACCTCGGACATGATAGGTCATTTCTGAGAAGGTTTTTTCGAGACACTTGCAATATACCAAGGTTGGTATTTTTTCTTGCAACTATGTCATATAATAAGACACCACGCGAAGGATTTGTATTGATCGGACCGTTTTTGAATTTTTTATGCCCGTTTCAAACTATGGTCAAAACGGTGGGTACGGAGGTTCTTAGCTAGGGGCTGAGACTCGGTAAACTTGCATTGTATCTCTGAAGAAACAGCATATTGTGAATCTAAAAATCCTTTTTGGAAAAAATCAGGAGCATCGGATCATGTACCTGTAGTTCAAATCAGACCCACTTCCTGCCGATTCGGCAAGAATTTGTCTTTTTCGCCAGGGGTGAACGGAATGGTTTGAGATATCCCGGTTGGAACATTGTCTATGTAAGGTGGTCTAATATTTTTACAAAATGTGGTGGTACCATTCTAAAACTATCATTTGGTGGTTGCTTCACAAAACGCCCCGTTTTTTACGCTCGGAAAATGGAAAATGGTTTTTCCGTGCGTCAAAAAGGAAAACTTCCTCCTGCAACATTGTTCGCCATCCCATGATACATATGTGTGCACAATATGGGCACATTATCACAAACTATGCCCTGATTCTAGCCATAACATTGGTCGTTTGGTCCGAAAGCCATGAAACCTCGGACATGATAGGTCATTTCTGAGAAGGTTTTTTCGAGACACTTGCAATATACCAAGGTTGGTATTTTTCCTTGCAACTATGTCATATAATAAGACACCACGCGAAGGATTTGCATTGATCGGACCGTTTTTGAATTTTTTATGCCCGTTTCAAACTATGGTCAAAACGGTGGGCACGGAGGTTCTTAGCTAGGGGCTGAGACTCGCTAAACTTGCATTGTATCTCTGAAGAAACAGCATATTGTGAATCTAAAAATCCTTTTTGGAAAAAATCAAGAGCATCGGATCATGTACCTGTAGTTCAAATCGGACCCACTTCCTACCGATTCGGCAGGAATTTTTCTTTTTCGCCAGGGGTGAACGGAAAGGTTTGAAATATCCCGGTTGGGACATTGTCTATGTAAGGTGGTCTAATATTTTTACAAAATGTGGTGGTACTATTCTAAAACTATCATTTGGTGGTTGCTTCACAAAACGCCCCGTTTTTTACGCTCGGAAAATGGAAAATGGTTTTTCCGTGCGTCAAAAAGGAAAACTTCCTCCTGCAACATTGTTCGCCATCCCATGATACATATGTGTGCACAATATGGGCACATTATCACAAACTATGCCCTGATTCTAGCCATAACATTGGTCGTTTGGTCCGAAAGCCATGAAACCTCGGACATGATAGGTCATTTCTGAGAAGGTTTTTTCGCGACACTTGCAATATACCAAGGTTGGTATTTTTCCTTGCAACTATGTCATATAATAAGACACCACGCGCAGGATTTGCACTGATCGGACCGTTTTTGAATTTTTTATGCCCGTTTCAAACTATGGTCAAAAAGGTGGGCACGGAGGTTCTTAGCTAGGGGCTGAGACTCGCTAAACTTGCATTGTATCTCTGAAGAAACAGCATATTGTGAATCTAAAAATCCTTTTTGGAAAAAATCAGGAGCATCGGATCATGTACCTGTAGTTCAAATCGGACCCACTTCCTACCGATTCGGCAGGAATTTGTCTTTTTCGCCAGGGGTGAACGGAAAGGTTTGAGATATCCCGGTCGGGACATTGTCTATGTAAGGTGGTCTAATATTTTTACAAAATGTGGTGGTACCATTCTAAAACTATCATTTGGTGGTTGCTTCACAAAACAACCCGTTTTTTACGCTCGGAAAATGGAAAATGGTTTTTCCGTGCGTCAAAAAGGAAAACTTCCTGCTGCAACATTGTTCGCCATCCCATGATACATATGTGTGCACAATATGGGCACATTATCACAAACTATGCCCTGATTCTAGCCATAACATTGGTCGTTTGGTCCGAAAGCCATGAAACCTCGGACATGATAGGTCATTTCTGAGAAGGTTTTTTCGAGACACTTGCAATATACCAAGGTTGGTATTTTTCCTTGCAACTATGTCATATAATAAGACACCACGCGAAGGATTTGCATTGATCGGACCGTTTTTGAATTTTTTAAGCCCGTTTCAAACTATGGTCAAAACGGTGGGCACGGAGGTTCTTAGCTAGGGGCTGAGACTCGCTAAACTTGCATTGTATCTCTGAAGAAACAGCATATTGTGAATCTAAAAATCCTTTTTGGAAAAAATCAGGAGCATCGGATCATGTACCTGTAGTTCAAATCGGACCCACTTCCTCCCGATTCGGCAGGAATTTGTCTTTTTCGCCAGGGGTGAACTGAAAGGTTTGAGATATCACGGTTGGGACATTGTCTATGTAAGGTGGTCTAATATTTTTACAAAATGTGGTGGTACCATTCTAAAACTATCATTTGGTGGTTGCTTCACAAAACGCCCCGTTTTTTACGCTCGGAAAATGGAAAATGGTTTTTCCGTGCTTCAAAAAGGAAAACTTCCTCCTGCAACATTGTTCGCCATCCCATGATACATATGTGTGCACAATATGGGCACATTATCACAAACTATGCCCTGATTCTAGCCATAACATTGGTCGTTTGGTCCGAAAGCCATGAAACCTCGAACATGATAGGTCATTTCTGAGAAGGTTTTTTTGAGACACTTGCAATATACCAAGGTTGGTATTTTTCCTTGCAACTATGTCATATAATAAGACACCACGCGAAGGATTTGCATTGATCGGACTGTTTTTGAATTTTTTATGCCCGTTTCAAACAATGATCAAAACGGTGGGCACGGAGGTTCTTAGCTAGGGGCTGAGACTCGCTAAACTTGCATTGTATCTCTGAAGAAACAGCATATTGTGAATCTAAAAATCCTTTTTGGAAAAAATCAGGAGCATCGGATCATGTACCTGTAGTTCAAATCGGACCCACTTCCTCCCGATTCGGCAGGAATTTGTCTTTTTCGCCAGTGGTGAACTGAAAGGTTTGAGATATCCCGGTTGGGACATTGTCTATCTAAGGTTGTCTAATATTTTTACAAAATGTGGTGGTACCATTCTAAAACTATCATTTGGTGGTTGCTTCACAAAACGCCCCGTTTTTTACGCTCGGAAAATGGAAAATGGTTTTTCCGTGCGTCAAAAAGGAAAACTTCCTCCTGCAACATTGTTAGCCATCCCATGATACATATGTGTGCACAATATGGGCACATTATCACAAACTATGCCCTGATTCTAGCCATAACATTGGTCGTTTGGTCCGAAAGCCATGAAACCTCGGACATGATAGGTCATTTCTGAGAAGGTTTTTCGAGGAACTTGCAATATACCAAGGTTGGTATTTTTCCTTGCAACTATGTCATATAATAAGACACCACGCGAAGGATTTGCATTGATCGGACCGTTTTTGAATTTTTTTAAGCCCGTTTCAAACTATGGTCAAAACGGTGGGCACGGAGGTTCTTAGCTAGGGGCTGAGACTCGCTAAACTTGCATTGTATCTCTGAAGAAACAGCATATTGTGAATCTAAAAATCCTTTTTGGAAAAAATCAGGAGCATCGGATCATGTACCTGTAGTTCAAATCGGACCCACTTCCTGCCGATTCGGCAGGAATTTGTCTTTTTCGCCAGTGGTGAACGGAAAGGTTTGAGATATCCCGGTTGGGACATTGTCTAAGTAAGGTGGTCTAATATTTTTAAAAAATGTGGTGGTACCATTCTAAAACTATCATTTGGTGGTTGCTTCACAAAACGCCCCGTTTTTTACGCTCGGAAAATGGAAAATGGTTTTTCCGTGCGTCAAAAAGGAAAACTTCCTCCTGCAACATTGTTCGCCATCCCATGATACATATGTGTGCACAATATGGGCACATTATCACAAACTATGCCCTGATTCTAGCCATAACATTGGTCGTTTGGTCCGAAAGCCATGAAACCTCGGACATGATAGGTCATTTCTGAGAAGGTTTTTTCGAGACACTTGCAATATACCAAGGTTGGTATTTTTCCTTGCAACTATGTCATATAATAAGACACCACGCGAAGGATTTGCATTGATCGGACCGTTTTTGAATTTTTTAAGCCCGTTTCAAACTATGGTCAAAACGGTGGGCACGGAGGTTCTTAGCTAGGGGCTGAGACTCGCTAAACTTGCATTGTATCTCTGAAGAAACAGCATATTGTGAATCTAAAAATCCTTTTTGGAAAAAATCAGGAGCATCGGATCATGTACCTGTAGTTCAAATCGGACCCACTTCCTACCGATTCGGCAGGAATTTGTCTTTTTCGCCAGGGGTGAACGGAAAGGTTTGAGATATCCCGGTTGGGACATTGTCTATGTAAGGTGGTCTAATATTTTTAAAAAATGTGGTGGTACCATTCTAAAACTATCATTTGGTGGTTGCTTCACAAAACGCCCCGTTTTTTACGCTCGGAAAATGGAAAATGGTTTTTCGGTGCGTCAAAAAGGAAAACTTCCTCATGCAACATTATTCGCCATCCCATCATACATATGTGTGCACAATATGGTCACATTATCACAAACTATGCCCTGATTCTAGCCATAACATTGGTCGTTTGGTCCGAAAGCCATGAAACCTCGGACATGATAGGTCATTTCTGAGAAGGTTTTTTCGAGACACTTGCAATATACCAAGGTTGGTATTTTTCCTTGCAACTATGTCATATAATAAGACACCACGCGAAGGATTTGCATTGATCGGACCGTTTTTGAATTTTTTAAGCCCATTTCAAACTATGGTCAAAACGGTGGGCACGGAGGTTCTTAGCTAGGGGCTGAGACTCGCTAAACTTGCATTGTATCTCTGAAGAAACAGCATATTGTGAATCTAAAAATCCTTTTTGGAAAAAATCAGGAGCATCGGATCATGTACCTGTAGTTCAAATCGGACCCACTTCCTGCCGATTCGGCAGGAATTTGTTTTTTTCGCCAGCGGTGAACGGAAAGGTTTGAGATATCCCGGTTGGGACATTGTCTAAGTAAGGTGGTCTAATATTTTTAAAAAATGTGGTGGTACCATTCTAAAACTATCATTTGGTGGTTGCTTCACAAAACGCCCCGTTTTTTACGCTCGGAAAATGGAAAATGGTTTTTCCGTGCGTCAAAAAGGAAAACTTCCTCCTGCAACATTGTTAGCCATCCCATGATACATATGTGTGCACAATATGGGCACATTATCACAAACTATGCCCTGATTCTAGCCATAACATTGGTCGTTTGGTCCGAAAGCCATGAAACCTCGGACATGATAGGTCATTTCTGAGAAGGTTTTTCGAGGAACTTGCAATATACCAAGGTTGGTATTTTTCCTTGCAACTATGTCATATAATAAGACACCACGCGAAGGATTTGCATTGATCGGACCGTTTTTGAATTTTTTTAAGCCCGTTTCAAACTATGGTCAAAACGGTGGGCACGGAGGTTCTTAGCTAGGGGCTGAGACTCGCTAAACTTGCATTGTATCTCTGAAGAAACAGCATATTGTGAATCTAAAAATCCTTTTTGGAAAAAATCAGGAGCATCGGATCATGTACCTGTAGTTCAAATCGGACCCACTTCCTGCCGATTCGGCAGGAATTTGTCTTTTTCGCCAGTGGTGAACGGAAAGGTTTGAGATATCCCGGTTGGGACATTGTCTAAGTAAGGTGGTCTAATATTTTTAAAAAATGTGGTGGTACCATTCTAAAACTATCATTTGGTGGTTGCTTCACAAAACGCCCCGTTTTTTACGCTCGGAAAATGGAAAATGGTTTTTCCGTGCGTCAAAAAGGAAAACTTCCTCCTGCAACATTGTTCGCCATCCCATGATACATATGTGTGCACAATATGGGCACATTATCACAAACTATGCCCTGATTCTAGCCATAACATTGGTCGTTTGGTCCGAAAGCCATGAAACCTCGGACATGATAGGTCATTTCTGAGAAGGTTTTTTCGAGACACTTGCAATATACCAAGGTTGGTATTTTTCCTTGCAACTATGTCATATAATAAGACACCACGCGAAGGATTTGCATTGATCGGACCGTTTTTGAATTTTTTAAGCCCGTTTCAAACTATGGTCAAAACGGTGGGCACGGAGGTTCTTAGCTAGGGGCTGAGACTCGCTAAACTTGCATTGTATCTCTGAAGAAACAGCATATTGTGAATCTAAAAATCCTTTTTGGAAAAAATCAGGAGCATCGGATCATGTACCTGTAGTTCAAATCGGACCCACTTCCTGCCGATTCGGCAGGAATTTGTCTTTTTCGCCAGGGGTGAACGGAAAGGTTTGAGATATCCCGGTTGGGACATTGTCTATGTAAGGTGGTCTAATATTTTTAAAAAATGTGGTGGTACCATTCTAAAACTATCATTTGGTGGTTGCTTCACAAAACGCCCCGTTTTTTACGCTCGGAAAATGGAAAATGGTTTTTCGGTGCGTCAAAAAGGAAAACTTCCTCATGCAACATTATTCGCCATCCCATCATACATATGTGTGCACAATATGGTCACATTATCACAAACTATGCCCTGATTCTAGCCATAACATTGGTCGTTTGGTCCGAAAGCCATGAAACCTCGGACATGATAGGTCATTTCTGAGAAGGTTTTTTCGAGACACTTGCAATATACCAAGGTTGGTATTTTTCCTTGCAACTATGTCATATAATAAGACACCACGCGAAGGATTTGCATTGATCGGACCGTTTTTGAATTTTTTAAGCCCATTTCAAACTATGGTCAAAACGGTGGGCACGGAGGTTCTTAGCTAGGGGCTGAGACTCGCTAAACTTGCATTGTATCTCTGAAGAAACAGCATATTGTGAATCTAAAAATCCTTTTTGGAAAAAATCAGGAGCATCGGATCATGTACCTGTAGTTCAAATCGGACCCACTTCCTGCCGATTCGGCAGGAATTTGTTTTTTTCGCCAGCGGTGAACGGAAAGGTTTGAGATATCCCGGTTGGGACATTGTCTAAGTAAGGTGGTCTAATATTTTTAAAAAATGTGGTGGTACCATTCTAAAACTATCATTTGGTGGTTGCTTCACAAAACGCCCCGTTTTTTACGCTCGGAAAATGGAAAATGGTTTTTCCGTGCGTCAAAAAGGAAAACTTCCTCCTGCAACATTGTTCGCCATCCCATGATACATATGTGTGCACAATATGGGCACATTATCACAAACTATGCCCTGATTCTAGCCATAACATTGGTCGTTTGGTCCGAAAGCCATGAAACCTCGGACATGATAGGTCATTTCTGAGAAGGTTTTTTCGAGACACTTGCAATATACCAAGGTTGGTATTTTTCCTTGCAACTATGTCATATAATAAGACACCACGCGAAGGATTTGCATTGATCGGACCGTTTTTGAATTTTTTAAGCCCGTTTCAAACTATGGTCAAAACGGTGGGCACGGAGGTTCTTAGCTAGGGGCTGAGACTCGCTAAACTTGCATTGTATCTCTGAAGAAACAGCATATTGTGAATCTAAAAATCCTTTTTGGAAAAAATCAGGAGCATCGGATCATGTACCTGTAGTTCAAATCGGACCCACTTCCTGCCGATTCGGCAGGAATTTGTCTTTTTCGCCAGGGGTGAACGGAAAGGTTTGAGATATCCCGGTTGGGACATTGTCTATGTAAGGTGGTCTAATATTTTTAAAAAATGTGGTGGTACCATTCTAAAACTATCATTTGGTGGTTGCTTCACAAAACGCCCCGTTTTTTATGCTCGGAAAATGGAAAATGGTTTTTCGGTGCGTCAAAAAGGAAAACTTCCTCATGCAACATTGTTCACCATCCCATGATACATATGTGTGCACAATATGGGCACATTATCACAAACTATGCCCTGATTCTAGCCATAACATTGGTCGTTTGGTCCGAAAGCCATGAAACCTCGGACATGATAGGTCATTTCTGAGAAGGTTTTTTCGAGACACTTGCAATATACCAAGGTTGGTATTTTTCCTTGCAACTATGTCATATAATAAGACACCACGCGAAGGATTTGCATTCATCGGACCGTTTTTGAATTTTTTAAGCCCGTTTCAAACTATGGTCAAAACGGTGGGCACGGAGGTTCTTAGCTAGGGGCTGAGACTCGCTAAACTTGCATTGTATCTCTGAAGAAACAGCATATTGTGAATCTAAAAATCCTTTTTGGAAAAAATCAGGAGCATCGGATCATGTACCTGTAGTTCAAATCGGACCCACTTCCTCCCGATTCGGCAGGAATTTGTCTTTTTCGCCAGGGGTGAACTGAAAGGTTTGAGATATCACGGTTGGGACATTATCTATGTAAGGTGGTCTAATATTTTTACAAAATGTGGTGGTACCATTCTAAAAGTATCATTTGGTGGTTGCTTCACAAAACGCCCCGTTTTTTACGCTCGGAAAATGGAAAATGGTTTTTCCGTGCGTCAAAAAGGAAAACTTCCTCCTGCAACATTGTTCGCCATCCCATGATACATATGTGTGCACAATATGGGCACATTATCACAAACTATGCCCTGATTCTAGCCATAACATTGGTCGTTTGGCCCGAAAGCCATGAAACCTCGGACATGATAAGTCATTTCTGAGAAGATTTTTTCGAGACACTTGCAATATACCAAGGTTGGTATTTTTCCTTGCAACTATGTCATATAATAAGACACCACGCGAAGGATTTGCATTGATCGGACCGTTTTTGAATTTTTTAAGCCCGTTTCAAACTATGGTCAAAACGGTGGGCACGGAGGTTCTTAGCTAGGGGCTGAGACTCGCTAAACTTGCATTGTATCTCTGAAGAAACAGCATATTGTGAATCTAAAAATCCTTTTTGGAAAAAATCAGGAGCATCGGATCATGTACCTGTAGTTCAAATCGGACCCACTTCCTGCCGATTCGGCAGGAATTTGTCTTTTTCGCCAGGGGTGAACGGAAAGGTTTGAGATATCCCGGTTGGGACATTGTCTATGTAAGGTGGTCTAATATTTTTAAAAAATGTGGTGGTACCATTCTAAAACTATCATTTGGTGGTTGCTTCACAAAACGCCCCGTTTTTTACGCTCGGAAAATGGAAAATGGTTTTTCGGTGCGTCAAAAAGGAAAACTTCCTCATGCAACATTATTCGCCATCCCATCATACATATGTGTGCACAATATGGTCACATTATCACAAACTATGCCCTGATTCTAGCCATAACATTGGTCGTTTGGTCCGAAAGCCATGAAACCTCGGACATGATAGGTCATTTCTGAGAAGGTTTTTTCGAGACACTTGCAATATACCAAGGTTGGTATTTTTCCTTGCAACTATGTCATATAATAAGACACCACGCGAAGGATTTGCATTGATCGGACCGTTTTTGAATTTTTTAAGCCCATTTCAAACTATGGTCAAAACGGTGGGCACGGAGGTTCTTAGCTAGGGGCTGAGACTCGCTAAACTTGCATTGTATCTCTGAAGAAACAGCATATTGTGAATCTAAAAATCCTTTTTGGAAAAAATCAGGAGCATCGGATCATGTACCTGTAGTTCAAATCGGACCCACTTCCTGCCGATTCGGCAGGAATTTGTTTTTTTCGCCAGCGGTGAACGGAAAGGTTTAAGATATCCCGGTTGGGACATTGTCTAAGTAAGGTGGTCTAATATTTTTAAAAAATGTGGTGGTACCATTCTAAAACTATCATTTGGTGGTTGCTTCACAAAACGCCCCGTTTTTTACGCTCGGAAAATGGAAAATGGTTTTTCCGTGCGTCAAAAAGGAAAACTTCCTCCTGCAACATTGTTCGCCATCCCATGATACATATGTGTGCACAATATGGGCACATTATCACAAACTATGCCCTGATTCTAGCCATAACATTGGTCGTTTGGTCCGAAAGCCATGAAACCTCGGACATGATAGGTCATTTCTGAGAAGGTTTTTTCGAGACACTTGCAATATACCAAGGTTGGTATTTTTCCTTGCAACTATGTCATATAATAAGACACCACGCGAAGGATTTGCATTGATCGGACCGTTTTTGAATTTTTTAAGCCCGTTTCAAACTATGGTCAAAACGGTGGGCACGGAGGTTCTTAGCTAGGGGCTGAGACTCGCTAAACTTGCATTGTATCTCTGAAGAAACAGCATATTGTGAATCTAAAAATCCTTTTTGGAAAAAATCAGGAGCATCGGATCATGTACCTGTAGTTCAAATCGGACCCACTTCCTGCCGATTCGGCAGGAATTTGTCTTTTTCGCCAGGGGTGAACGGAAAGGTTTGAGATATCCCGGTTGGGACATTGTCTATGTAAGGTGGTCTAATATTTTTAAAAAATGTGGTGGTACCATTCTAAAACTATCATTTGGTGGTTGCTTCACAAAACGCCCCGTTTTTTACGCTCGGAAAATGGAAAATGGTTTTTCGGTGCGTCAAAAAGGAAAACTTCCTCATGCAACATTTTTCACCATCCCATGATACATATGTGTGCACAATATGGGCACATTATCACAAACTATGCCCTGATTCTAGCCATAACATTGGTCGTTTGGTCCGAAAGCCATGAAACCTCGGACATGATAGGTCATTTCTGAGAAGGTTTTTTCGAGACACTTGCAATATACCAAGGTTGGTATTTTTCCTTGCAACTATGTCATATAATAAGACACCACGCGAAGGATTTGCATTGATCGGACCGTTTTTGAATTTTTTTAAGCCCGTTTCAAACTATGGTCAAAACGGTGGGCACGGAGGTTCTTAGCTAGGGGCTGAGACTCGCTAAACTTGCATTGTATCTCTGAAGAAACAGCATATTGTGAATCTAAAAATCCTTTTTGGAAAAAATCAGGAGCATCGGATCATGTACCTGTAGTTCAAATCGGACCCACTTCCTGCCGATTCGGCAGGAATTTGTCTTTTTCGCCAGGGGTGAACGGAAAGGTTTGAGATATCACGGTTGGGACATTGTCTATGTAAGGTGGTCTAATATTTTTAAAAAATGTGGTGGTACCATTCTAAAACTATCATTTGGTGGTTGCTTCACAAAACGCCCCGTTTTTTACGCTCGGAAAATGGAAAATGGTTTTTCCGTGCGTCAAAAAGGAAAACTTCCTCCTGCAACATTGTTCGCCATCCCATGATACATATGTGTGCACAATATGGGCACATTATCACAAACTATGCCCTGATTCTAGCCATAACATTGGTCGTTTGGTCCGAAAGCCATGAAACCTCGGACATGATAGGTCATTTCTGAGAAGGTTTTTTCGAGACACTTGCAATATACCAAGGTTGGTATTTTTCCTTGCAACTATGTCATATAATAAGACACCACACGAAGGATTTGCATTGATCGGACCGTTTATGAATTTTTTAAGCCCGTTTCAAACTATGGTCAAAACGGTGGGCACGGAGGTTCTTAGCTAGGGGCTGAGACTCGCTAAACTTGCATTGTATCTCTAAAGAAACAGCATATTGTGAATCTAAAAATCCTTTTTGGAAAAAATCAGGAGGATCGGATCATGTACCTGTAGTTCAAATCGGACCCACTTCCTGCCGATTCGGCAGGAATTTGTCTTTTTCGCCAGGGGTGAACGGAAAGGTTTGAGATATCCCGGTTGGGACATTGTCTATGTAAGGTGGTCTAATATTTTTACAAAATGTGGTGGTACCATTCTAAAACTATCATTTGGTGGTTGCTTCACAAAACGCCCCGTTTTTTACGCTCGGAAAATGGAAAATGGTTTTTCCGTGCGTCAAAAAGGAAAACTTCCTCCTGCAACATTGTTCGCCATCCCATGATACATATGTGTGCACAATATGGGCACATTATCACAAACTATGCCCTGATTCTAGCCATAACATTGGTCGTTTGGTCCGAAAGCCATGAAACCTCGGACATGATAGGTCATTTCTGAGAAGGTTTTTTCGAGACACTTGCAATATACCAAGGTTGGTATTTTTCCTTGCAACTATGTCATATAATAAGACACCACGCGAAGGATTTGCATTGATCAGACCGTTTTTGAATTTTTTAAGCCCGTTTCAAACTATGGTCAAAACGGTGGGCACGGAGGTTCTTAGCTAGGGGCTGAGACTCGCTAAACTTGCATTGTATCTCTGAAGAAACAGCATATTGTGAATCTAAAAATCCTTTTTGGAAAAAATCAGGAGCATCGGATCATGTACCTGTAGTTCAAATCGGACCCACTTCCTGCCAATTCGGCAGGAATTTGTCTTTTTCGCCAGGGGTGAACGGAAAGGTTTGAGATATCCCGGTTGGGACATTGTCTATGTAAGGTGGTCTAATATTTTTAAAAAATGTGGTGGTACCATTCTAAAACTATCATTTGGTGGTTGCTTCACAAAACGCCCCGTTTTTTACGCTCGGAAAATGGTTTTTCCGTGCGTCAAAAAGGAAAACTTCCTCCTGCAACATTGTTCTCCATCCCATGATACATATGTGTGCACAATATGGGCATATTATCACAAACTATGCCCTGATTCTAGCCATAACATTGGTCGTTTGGTCCGAAAGCCATGAAACCTCGGACATGATAGGTCATTTCTGAGAAGGTTTTTTCGAGACACTTGCAATATACCAAGGTTGGTATTTTTCCTTGCAACTATGTCATATAATAAGACACCACGCGAAGGATTTGCATTGATCGGACCGTTTTTGAATTTTTTAAGCCCGTTTCAAACTATGGTCAAAACGGTGGGCACGGAGGTTCTTAGCTAGGCGCTGAGACTCGCTAAACTTGCATTGTATCTCTGAAGAAACAGCATATTGTGAATCTAAAAATCCTTTTTGGAAAAAATCAGGAGCATCGGATCATGTACCTGTAGTTCAAATCGGACCCACTTCCTACCGATTCGGCAGGAATTTGTCTTTTTCGCCAGGGGTGAACGGAAAGGTTTGAGATATCCCGATTGGGATATTGTCTATGTAAGGTGGTCTAATATTTTTAAAAAATGTGGTGGTACCATTCTAAAACTATCATTTGGTGGTTGTTTCACAAAACGCCCCGTTTTTTACGCTCGGAAAATGGAAAATGGTTTTTCCGTGCGTCAAAAAGGAAAACTTTCTCCTGCAACATTGTTCGCCATCCCATGATACATATGTGTGTACAATATGGGCACATTATCACAAACTATGCCCTGATTCTAGCCATAACATTGGTCGTTTGGTCCGAAAGCCATGAAACCTCGGACATGATAGGTCATTTCTGAGAAGGTTTTTTCGAGACACTTGCAATATACCAAGGTTGGTATTTTTACTTGCAACTAGGTCATATAATAAGACACCACGCGAAGGATTTGCATTGATCGGACCGTTTTTGAATTTTTTAAGCCCGTTTCAAACTATGGTCAAAACGGTGGGCACGGAGGTTCTTAGCTAGGGGCTGAGACTCGCTAAACTTGCATTGTATCTCTGAAGAAACAGCATATTGTGAATCTAAAAATCCTTTTTGGAAAAAATCAGGAGCATCGGATCATGTACCTGTAGTTCAAATCGGACCCACTTCCTACCGATTCGGCAGGAATTTGTCTTTTTCGCCAGGGGTGAACGGAAAGGTTTGACATATCTCGGTTGGGACATTGTCTATGTAAGGTGGTCTAATATTTTTACAAAATGTGGTGGTACCATTCTAAAACTATCATTTGGTGGTTGCTTCACAAAACGCCCCGTTTTTTACGCTCGGAAAATGGAAAATGGTTTTTCCGTGCGTCAAAAAGGAAAACTTCCTCCTGCAACATTGTTCGCCATCCCATGATACATATGTGTGCACAATATGGGCACATTATCACAAACTATGCCCTGATTCTAGCCATAACATTGGTCGTTTGGTCCGAAAGCCATGAAACCTCGGACATGATAGGTCATTTCTGAGAAGGTTTTTTCGAGACACTTGCAATATACCAAGGTTGGTATTTTTACTTGCAACTAGGTCATATAATAAGACACCACGCGAAGGATTTGCATTGATCGGACCGTTTTTGAATTTTTTAAGCCCGTTTCAAACTATGGTCAAAACGGTGGGCACGGAGGTTCTTAGCTAGGGGTTGAGACTCGCTAAACTTGCATTGTATCTCTGAAGAAACAGCATATTGTGAATCTAAAAATCCTTTTTGGAAAAAATCAGGAGCATCGGATCATGTACCTGTAGTTCAAATCGGACCCACTTCCTACCGATTCGGCAGGAATTTGTCTTTTTCGCCAGGGGTGAACGGAAAGGTTTGAGATATCTCGGTTGGGACATTGTCTATGTAAGGTGGTCTAATATTTTTACAAAATGTGGTGGTACCATTCTAAAACTATCATTTGGTGGTTGCTTCACAAAACGCCCCGTTTTTTATGCTCGGAAAATGGAAAATGGTTTTTCTGTGCGTCAAAAAGGAAAACTTCCTCCTGCAACATTGTTCGCCATCCCATGATACATATGTGTGCACAATATGGGCACATTATCTCAAACTATGCCCTGATTCTAGCCATAACATTGGTCGTTTGGTCCGAAAGCCATGAAACCTCGGACATGATAGGTCATTTCTGAGAAGGTTTTTTCGAGACACTTGCAATATACCAAGGTTGGTATTTTTCCTTGCAACTATGTCATATAATAAGACACCACGCGAAGGATTTGCATTGATCGGACCGTTTTTGAATTTTTTAAGCCCGTTTCAAACTATGGTCAAAACGGTGGGCACGGAGGTTCTTAGCTAGGGGCTGAGACTCGCTAAACTTGCATTGTATCTCTGAAGAAACAGCATATTGTGAATCTAAAAATCCTTTTTGGAAAAAATCAGGAGGATCGGATCATGTACCTGTAGTTCAAATCGGACCCACTTCCTGCCGATTCGGCAGGAATTTGTCTTTTTCGCCAGGGGTGAACGGAAAGGTTTGAGATATCCCGGTTGGGACATTGTCTATGTAAGGTGGTCTAATATTTTTAAAAAATGTGGTGGTACCATTCTAAAACTATCATTTGGTGGTTGTTTCACAAAACGCCCCGTTTTTTACGCTCGGAAAATGGAAAATGGTTTTTCCGTGCGTCAAAAAGGAAAACTTCCTCCTGCAACATTGTTCGCCATCCCATGATACATATGTGTGCACAATATGGGCACATTATCACAAACTATGCCCTGATTCTAGCCATAACATTGGTCGTTTGGTCCGAAAGCCATGAAACCTCAGACATGATAGGTCATTTCTGAGAAGGTTTTTTCGAGACACTTGCAATATACCAAGGTTGGTATTTTTACTTGCAACTAGGTCATATAATAAGACACCACGCGAAGGATTTGCATTGATCGGACCGTTTTTGAATTTTTTAAGCCCGTTTCAAACTATGGTCAAAACGGTGGGCACGGAGGTTCTTAGCTAGGGGCTGAGACTCGCTAAACTTGCATTGTATCTCTGAAGAAACAGCATATTGTGAATCTAAAAATCCTTTTTGGAAAAAATCAGGAGCATCGGATCATGTACCTGTAGTTCAAATCGGACCCACTTCCTGCCGATTCGGCAGGAATTTGTCTTTTTCGCCAGGGGTGAACAGAAAGGTTTGAGATATCCTGGTTGGGACATTGTCTATGTAAGGTGGTCTAATATTTTTACAAAATGTGGTGGTACCATTCTAAAACTATCATTTGGTGGTTGCTTCACAAAACGCCCCGTTTTTTACGCTCGGAAAATGGAAAATGGTTTTTCCGTGCGTCAAAAAGGAAAACTTCCTCCTGCAACATTGTTCGCCATCCCATGATACATATGTGTGCACAATATGGGCACATTATCACAAACTATGCCCTGATTTTAGCCATAACATTGGTCGTTTGGTCCGAAAGCCATGAAACCTCGGACATGATAGGTCATTTCTGAGAAGGTTTTTTCGAGACACTTGCAATATACCAAGGTTGGTATTTTTCCTTGCAACTATGTCATATAATAAGTCACCACGCGAAGGATTTGCATTGATCGGACCGTTTTTGAATTTTTTAAGCCCGTTTCAAACTATGGTCAAAACGGTGGGCACGGAGGTTCTTAGCTAGGGGCTGAGACTCGCTAAACTTGCATTGTATCTCTGAAGAAACAGCATATTGTGATTCTAAAAATCCTTTTTGGAAAAAATCAGGAGGATCGGATCATGTACCTGTAGTTCAAATCGGACCCACTTCCTGCCGATTCGGCAGGAATTTGTCTTTTTCGCCAGGGGTGAACGGAAAGGTTTGAGATATCCCGGTTGGGACATTGTCTATGTAAGGTGGTCTAATATTTTTAAAAAATGTGGTGGTACCATTCTAAAACTATCATTTGGTGGTTGCTTCACAAAACGCCCCGTTTTTTACGCTCGGAAAATGGAAAATGGTTTTTCCGGCGTCAAAAAGGAAAACTTCCTCCTGCAACATTGTTCGCCATCCCATGATACATATGTGTGCACAATATGGGCACATTATCACAAACTATGCCCTGATTCTAGCCATAACATTGGTCGTTTGGTCCGAAAGCCATGAAACCTCGGACATGATAGGTCATTTCTGAGAAGGTTTTTTCGAGACACTTGCAATATACCAAGGTTGGTATTTTTCCTTGCAACTATGTCATATAATAAGACACCACGCGAAGGATTTGCATTGATCGGACCGTTTTTGAATTTTTTAAGCCCGTTTCAAACTATGGTCAAAACGGTGGGCACGGAGGTTCTTAGCTAGGCGCTGAGACTCGCTAAACTTGCATTGTATCTCTGAAGAAACAGCATATTGTGAATCTAAAAATCCTTTTTGGAAAAAATCAGGAGCATCGGATCATGTACCTGTAGTTCAAATCGGACCCACTTCCTACCGATTCGGCAGGAATTTGTCTTTTTCGCCAGGGGTGAACGGAAAGGTTTGAGATATCCCGATTGGGATATTGTCTATGTAAGGTGGTCTAATATTTTTAAAAAATGTGGTGGTACCATTCTAAAACTATCATTTGGTGGTTGTTTCACAAAACGCCCCGTTTTTTACGCTCGGAAAATGGAAAATGGTTTTTCCGTGCGTCAAAAAGGAAAACTTTCTCCTGCAACATTGTTCGCCATCCCATGATACATATGTGTGTACAATATGGGCACATTATCACAAACTATGCCCTGATTCTAGCCATAACATTGGTCGTTTGGTCCGAAAGCCATGAAACCTCGGACATGATAGGTCATTTCTGAGAAGGTTTTTTCGAGACACTTGCAATATACCAAGGTTGGTATTTTTACTTGCAACTAGGTCATATAATAAGACACCACGCGAAGGATTTGCATTGATCGGACCGTTTTTGAATTTTTTAAGCCCGTTTCAAACTATGGTCAAAACGGTGGGCACGGAGGTTCTTAGCTAGGGGCTGAGACTCGCTAAACTTGCATTGTATCTCTGAAGAAACAGCATATTGTGAATCTAAAAATCCTTTTTGGAAAAAATCAGGAGCATCGGATCATGTACCTGTAGTTCAAATCGGACCCACTTCCTACCGATTCGGCAGGAATTTGTCTTTTTCGCCAGGGGTGAACGGAAAGGTTTGAGATATCTCGGTTGGGACATTGTCTATGTAAGGTGGTCTAATATTTTTACAAAATGTGGTGGTACCATTCTAAAACTATCATTTGGTGGTTGCTTCACAAAACGCCCCGTTTTTTATGCTCGGAAAATGGAAAATGGTTTTTCCGTGCGTCAAAAAGGAAAACTTCCTCCTGCAACATTGTTCGCCATCCCATGATACATATGTGTGCACAATATGGGCACATTATCTCAAACTATGCCCTGATTCTAGCCATAACATTGGTCGTTTGGTCCGAAAGCCATGAAACCTCGGACATGATAGGTCATTTCTGAGAAGGTTTTTTCGAGACACTTGCAATATACCAAGGTTGGTATTTTTACTTGCAACTAGGTCATATAATAAGACACCACGCGAAGGATTTGCATTGATCGGACCGTTTTTGAATTTTTTAAGCCCGTTTCAAACTATGGTCAAAACGGTGGGCACGGAGGTTCTTAGCTAGGGGCTGAGACTCGCTAAACTTGCATTGTATCTCTGAAGAAACAGCATATTGTGAATCTAAAAATCCTTTTTGGAAAAAATCAGGAGGATCGGATCATGTACCTGTAGTTCAAATCGGACCCACTTCCTGCCGATTCGGCAGGAATTTGTCTTTTTCGCCAGGGGTGAACGGAAAGGTTTGAGATATCCCGGTTGGGACATTGTCTATGTAAGGTGGTCTAATATTTTTAAAAAATGTGGTGGTACCATTCTAAAACTATCATTTGGTGGTTGTTTCACAAAACGCCCCGTTTTTTACGCTCGGAAAATGGAAAATGGTTTTTCCGTGCGTCAAAAAGGAAAACTTCCTCCTGCAACATTGTTCGCCATCCCATGATACATATGTGTGCACAATATGGGCACATTATCACAAACTATGCCCTGATTCTAGCCATAACATTGGTCGTTTGGTCCGAAAGCCATGAAACCTCGGACATGATAGGTCATTTCTGAGAAGGTTTTTTCGAGACACTTGCAATATACCAAGGTTGGTATTTTTACTTGCAACTAGGTCATATAATAAGACACCACGCGAAGGATTTGCATTGATCGGACCGTTTTTGAATTTTTTAAGCCCGTTTCAAACTATGGTCAAAACGGTGGGCACGGAGGTTCTTAGCTAGGGGTTGAGACTCGCTAAACTTGCATTGTATCTCTGAAGAAACAGCATATTGTGAATCTAAAAATCCTTTTTGGAAAAAATCAGGAGCATCGGATCATGTACCTGTAGTTCAAATCGGACCCACTTCCTACCGATTCGGCAGGAATTTGTCTTTTTCGCCAGGGGTGAACGGAAAGGTTTGAGATATCTCGGTTGGGACATTGTCTATGTAAGGTGGTCTAATATTTTTACAAAATGTGGTGGTACCATTCTAAAACTATCATTTGGTGGTTGCTTCACAAAACGCCCCGTTTTTTATGCTCGGAAAATGGAAAATGGTTTTTCTGTGCGTCAAAAAGGAAAACTTCCTCCTGCAACATTGTTCGCCATCCCATGATACATATGTGTGCACAATATGGGCACATTATCTCAAACTATGCCCTGATTCTAGCCATAACATTGGTCGTTTGGTCCGAAAGCCATGAAACCTCGGACATGATAGGTCATTTCTGAGAAGGTTTTTTCGAGACACTTGCAATATACCAAGGTTGGTATTTTTCCTTGCAACTATGTCATATAATAAGACACCACGCGAAGGATTTGCATTGATCGGACCGTTTTTGAATTTTTTAAGCCCGTTTCAAACTATGGTCAAAACGGTGGGCACGGAGGTTCTTAGCTAGGGGCTGAGACTCGCTAAACTTGCATTGTATCTCTGAAGAAACAGCATATTGTGAATCTAAAAATCCTTTTTGGAAAAAATCAGGAGGATCGGATCATGTACCTGTAGTTCAAATCGGACCCACTTCCTGCCGATTCGGCAGGAATTTGTCTTTTTCGCCAGGGGTGAACGGAAAGGTTTGAGATATCCCGGTTGGGACATTGTCTATGTAAGGTGGTCTAATATTTTTAAAAAATGTGGTGGTACCATTCTAAAACTATCATTTGGTGGTTGTTTCACAAAACGCCCCGTTTTTTACGCTCGGAAAATGGAAAATGGTTTTTCCGTGCGTCAAAAAGGAAAACTTCCTCCTGCAACATTGTTCGCCATCCCATGATACATATGTGTGCACAATATGGGCACATTATCACAAACTATGCCCTGATTCTAGCCATAACATTGGTCGTTTGGTCCGAAAGCCATGAAACCTCAGACATGATAGGTCATTTCTGAGAAGGTTTTTTCGAGACACTTGCAATATACCAAGGTTGGTATTTTTACTTGCAACTAGGTCATATAATAAGACACCACGCGAAGGATTTGCATTGATCGGACCGTTTTTGAATTTTTTAAGCCCGTTTCAAACTATGGTCAAAACGGTGGGCACGGAGGTTCTTAGCTAGGGGCTGAGACTCGCTAAACTTGCATTGTATCTCTGAAGAAACAGCATATTGTGAATCTAAAAATCCTTTTTGGAAAAAATCAGGAGCATCGGATCATGTACCTGTAGTTCAAATCGGACCCACTTCCTGCCGATTCGGCAGGAATTTGTCTTTTTCGCCAGGGGTGAACAGAAAGGTTTGAGATATCCTGGTTGGGACATTGTCTATGTAAGGTGGTCTAATATTTTTACAAAATGTGGTGGTACCATTCTAAAACTATCATTTGGTGGTTGCTTCACAAAACGCCCCGTTTTTTACGCTCGGAAAATGGAAAATGGTTTTTCCGTGCGTCAAAAAGGAAAACTTCCTCCTGCAACATTGTTCGCCATCCCATGATACATATGTGTGCACAATATGGGCACATTATCACAAACTATGCCCTGATTTTAGCCATAACATTGGTCGTTTGGTCCGAAAGCCATGAAACCTCGGACATGATAGGTCATTTCTGAGAAGGTTTTTTCGAGACACTTGCAATATACCAAGGTTGGTATTTTTCCTTGCAACTATGTCATATAATAAGTCACCACGCGAAGGATTTGCATTGATCGGACCGTTTTTGAATTTTTTAAGCCCGTTTCAAACTATGGTCAAAACGGTGGGCACGGAGGTTCTTAGCTAGGGGCTGAGACTCGCTAAACTTGCATTGTATCTCTGAAGAAACAGCATATTGTGATTCTAAAAATCCTTTTTGGAAAAAATCAGGAGGATCAGATCATGTACCTGTAGTTCAAATCGGACCCACTTCCTGCCGATTCGGCAGGAATTTGTCTTTTTCGCCAGGGGTGAACGGAAAGGTTTGAGATATCCCGGTTGGGACATTGTCTATGTAAGGTGGTCTAATATTTTTAAAAAATGTGGTGGTACCATTCTAAAACTATCATTTGGTGGTTGCTTCACAAAACGCCCCGTTTTTTACGCTCGGAAAATGGAAAATGGTTTTTCCGTGCGTCAAAAAGGAAAACTTCCTCCTGCAACTTTGTTCGCCATCCCATGATACATATGTGTGCACAATATGGGCACATTATCACAAACTATGCCCTGATTCTAGCCATAACATTGGTCGTTTGGTCCGAAAGCCATGAAACCTCGGACATGATAGGTCATTTCTGAGAAGGTTTTTTCGAGACACTTGCAATATACCAAGGTTGGTATTTTTACTTGCAACTAGGTCATATAATAAGACACCACGCGAAGGATTTGCATTGATCGGACAGTGTTTGAATTTTTTAAGACCGTTTCAAACTATGGTCAAAACGGTGGGCACGGAGGTTCTTAGCTAGGGGCTGAGACTCGCTAAACTTGCATTGTATCTCTGAAGAAACAGCATATTGTGAATCTAAAAATCCTTTTTGGAAAAAATCAGGAGCATCGGATCATGTACCTGTAGTTCAAATCGGACCCACTTCCTGCCGATTCGGCAGGAATTTGTCTTTTTCGCCAGGGGTGAACGGAAAGGTTTGAGATATCCCAGTTGGGACATTGTCTATGTAAGGTGGTCTAATATTTTTACAAAATGTGGTGGTACCATTCTAAAACTATCATTTGGTGGTTGCTTCACAAAACGCCCCGTTTTTTACGCTCGGAAAATGGAAAATGGTTTTTCCGTGCGTCAAAAAGGAAAACTTCCTCCTGCAACATTGTTCGCCATCCCATGATACATATGTGTGCACAATATGGGCACATTATCACAAACGATGCCCTGATTCTAGCCATAACATTGGTCGTTTGGTCCGAAAGCCATGAAACCTCGGACATGATAGGTCATTTCTGAGAAGGTTTTTTCGAGACACTTGCAATATACCAAGGTTGGTATTTATACTTGCAACTATGTCATATAATAAGACACCACGCGAAGGATTTGCATTGATCGGACCGTTTTTGAATTTTTTAAGCCCGTTTCAAACTATGGTCAAAACGGTGGGCACGGAGGTTCTTAGCTAGGGGCTGAGACTCGCTAAACTTGCATTGTATCTCTGAAGAAACAGCATATTGTGAATCTAAAAATCCTTTTTGGAAAAAATCAGGAGCATCGGATCATGTACCTGTAGTTCAAATCGGACCCACTTCCTGCCGATTCGGCAGGAATTTGTCTTTTTTGCCAGGGGTGAACGGAAAGGTTTGAGATATCCCGGTTGGGACATTGTCTATGTAAGGTGGTCTAATATTTTTAAAAAATGTGGTGGTACCATTCTAAAACTATCATTTGGTGGTTGCTTCACAAAACGCCCCGTTTTTTACGCTCGGAAAATGGAAAATGGTTTTTCCGTGCGTCAAAAAGGAAAACTTCCTCCTGCAACATTGTTCGCCATCCCATGATACATATGTGTGCACAATATGGGCACATTATCACAAACTATGCCCTGATTCTAGCCATAACATTGGTCGTTTGGTCCGAAAGCCATGAAACCTCGGACATGATAGGTCATTTCTGAGAAGGTTTTTTCGAGACACTTGCAATATACCAAGGTTGGTATTTTTCCTTGCAACTATGTCATATAATAAGACACCACGCGAAGGATTTGCATTGATCGGACCGTTTTTGAATTTTTTAAGCCCGTTTCAAACTATGGTCAAAACGGTGGGCACGGAGGTTCTTAGCTAGGGGCTGAGACTCGCTAAACTTGCATTGTATCTCTGAAGAAACAGCATATTGTGAATCTAAAAATCCTTTTTGGAAAAAATCAGGAGCATCGGATCATGTACCTGTAGTTCAAATCGGACCCACTTCCTGCCGATTCGGCAGGAATTTGTCTTTTTCGCCAGGGGTGAACGGAAAGGTTTGAGATATCCCGGTTGGGACATTGTCTATGTAAGGTGGTCTAATATTTTTAAAAAATGTGGTGGTACCATTCTAAAACTATCATTTGGTGGTTGCTTCACAAAACGCCCCGTTTTTTATGCTCGGAAAATGGAAAATGGTTTTTCGGTGCGTCAAAAAGGAAAACTTCCTCATGCAACATTGTTCACCATCCCATGATACATATGTGTGCACAATATGGGCACATTATCACAAACTATGCCCTGATTCTAGCCATAACATTGGTCGTTTGGTCCGAAAGCCATGAAACCTCGGACATGATAGGTCATTTCTGAGAAGGTTTTTTCGAGACACTTGCAATATACCAAGGTTGGTATTTTTCCTTGCAACTATGTCATATAATAAGACACCACGCGAAGGATTTGCATTCATCGGACCGTTTTTGAATTTTTTAAGCCCGTTTCAAACTATGGTCAAAACGGTGGGCACGGAGGTTCTTAGCTAGGGGCTGAGACTCGCTAAACTTGCATTGTATCTCTGAAGAAACAGCATATTGTGAATCTAAAAATCCTTTTTGGAAAAAATCAGGAGCATCGGATCATGTACCTGTAGTTCAAATCGGACCCACTTCCTCCCGATTCGGCAGGAATTTGTCTTTTTCGCCAGGGGTGAACTGAAAGGTTTGAGATATCACGGTTGGGACATTATCTATGTAAGGTGGTCTAATATTTTTACAAAATGTGGTGGTACCATTCTAAAAGTATCATTTGGTGGTTGCTTCACAAAACGCCCCGTTTTTTACGCTCGGAAAATGGAAAATGGTTTTTCCGTGCGTCAAAAAGGAAAACTTCCTCCTGCAACATTGTTCGCCATCCCATGATACATATGTGTGCACAATATGGGCACATTATCACAAACTATGCCCTGATTCTAGCCATAACATTGGTCGTTTGGTCCGAAAGCCATGAAACCTCGGACATGATAGGTCATTTCTGAGAAGGTTTTTTCGAGACACTTGCAATATACCAAGGTTGGTATTTTTCCTTGCAACTATGTCATATAATAAGACACCACGCGAAGGATTTGCATTGATCGGACCGTTTTTGAATTTTTTAAGCCCGTTTCAAACTATGGTCAAAACGGTGGGCACGGAGGTTCTTAGCTAGGGGCTGAGACTCGCTAAACTTGCATTGTATCTCTGAAGAAACAGCATATTGTGAATCTAAAAATCCTTTTTGGAAAAAATCAGGAGCATCGGATCATGTACCTGTAGTTCAAATCGGACCCACTTCCTGCCGATTCGGCAAGAATTTGTCTTTTTCGCCAGGGGTGAACGGAAAGGTTTGAGATATCCCGGTTGGGACATTGTCTATGTAAGGTGGTCTAATATTTTTAAAAAATGTGGTGGTACCATTCTAAAACTATCATTTGGTGGTTGCTTCACAAAACGCCCCGTTTTTTACGCTCGGAAAATGGAAAATGGTTTTTCCGTGCGTCAAAAAGGAAAACTTCCTCCTGCAACATTGTTCTCCATCCCATGATACATATGTGTGCACAATATGGGCACATTATCACAAACTATGCCCTGATTCTAGCCATAACATTGGTCGTTTGGTCCGAAAGCCATGAAACCTCGGACATGATAGGTCATTTCTGAGAAGGTTTTTTCGAGACACTTGCAATATACCAAGGTTGGTATTTTTCCTTGCAACTATGTCATATAATAAGACACCACGCGAAGGATTTGCATTGATCGGACCGTTTTTGAATTTTTTAAGCCCGTTTCAAACTATGGTCAAAACGGTGGGCACGGAGGTTCTTAGCTAGGCGCTGAGACTCGCTAAACTTGCATTGTATCTCTGAAGAAACAGCATATTGTGAATCTAAAAATCCTTTTTGGAAAAAATCAGGAGCATCGGATCATGTACCTGTAGTTCAAATCGGACCCACTTCCTACCGATTCGGCAGGAATTTGTCTTTTTCGCCAGGGGTGAACGGAAAGGTTTGAGATATCCCGGTTGGGATATTGTCTATGTAAGGTGGTCTAATATTTTTAAAAAATGTGGTGGTACCATTCTAAAACTATCATTTGGTGGTTGCTTCACAAAACGCCCCGTTTTTTACGCTCGGAAAATGGAAAATGGTTTTTCCGTGCGTCAAAAAGGAAAACTTTCTCCTGCAACATTGTTCGCCATCCCATGATACATATGTGTGTACAATATGGACACATTATCACAAACTATGCCCTGATTCTAGCCATAACATTGGTCGTTTGGTCCGAAAGCCATGAAACCTCGGACATGATAGGTCATTTCTGAGAAGGTTTTTTCGAGACACTTGCAATATACCAAGGTTGGTATTTTTACTTGCAACTAGGTCATATAATAAGACACCACGCGAAGGATTTGCATTGATCGGACCGTTTTTGAATTTTTTAAGCCCGTTTCAAACTATGGTCAAAACGGTGGGCACGGAGGTTCTTAGCTAGGGGCTGAGACTCGCTAAACTTGCATTGTATCTCTGAAGAAACAGCATATTGTGAATCTAAAAATCCTTTTTGGAAAAAATCAGGAGCATCGGATCATGTACCTGTAGTTCAAATCGGACCCACTTCCTACCGATTCGGCAGGAATTTGTCTTTTTCGCCAGGGGTGAACGGAAAGGTTTGAGATATCCCGGTTGGGACATTGTCTATGTAAGGTGGTCTAATATTTTTACAAAATGTGGTGGTACCATTCTAAAACTATCATTTGGTGGTTGCTTCACAAAACGCCCCGTTTTTTACGCTCGGAAAATGGAAAATGGTTTTTCCGTGCGTCAAAAAGGAAAACTTCCTCCTGCAACATTGTTCGCCATCCCATGATACATATGTGTGCACAATATGGGCACATTATCACAAACTATGCCCTGATTCTAGCCATAACATTGGTCGTTTGGTCCGAAAGCCATGAAACCTCGGACATGATAGGTCATTTCTGAGAAGGTTTTTTCGAGACACTTGCAATATACCAAGGTTGGTATTTTTCCTTGCAACTATGTCATATAATAAGACACCACGCGAAGGATTTGCATTGATCGGACCGTTTTTGAATTTTTTAATCCCGTTTCAAACTATGGTCAAAACGGTGGGCACGGAGGTTCTTAGCTAGGGGCTGAGACTCGCTAAACTTGCATTGTATCTCTGAAGAAACAGCATATTGTGAATCTAAAAATCCTTTTTGGAAAAAATCAGGAGGATCGGATCATGTACCTGTAGTTCAAATCGGACCCACTTCCTGCCGATTCGGCAGGAATTTGTCTTTTTCGCCAGGGGTGAACGGAAAGGTTTGAGATATCCCGGTTGGGACATTGTCTATGTAAGGTGGTCTAATATTTTTAAAAAATGTGGTGGTACCATTCTAAAACTATCATTTGGTGGTTGTTTCACAAAACGCCCCGTTTTTTACGCTCGGAAAATGGAAAATGGTTTTTCCGTGCGTCAAAAAGGAAAACTTCCTCCTGCAACATTGTTCGCCATCCCATGATACATATGTGTGCACAATATGGGCACATTATCACAAACTATGCCCTGATTCTAGCCATAACATTGGTCGTTTGGTCCGAAAGCCATGAAACCTCGGACATGATAGGTCATTTCTGAGAAGGTTTTTTCGAGACACTTGCAATATACCAAGGTTGGTATTTTTACTTGCAACTAGGTCATATAATAAGACACCACGCGAAGGATTTGCATTGATCGGACCGTTTTTGAATTTTTTAAGCCCGTTTCAAACTATGGTCAAAACGGTGGGCACGGAGGTTCTTAGCTAGGGGCTGAGACTCGCTAAACTTGCATTGTATCTCTGAAGAAACAGCATATTGTGAATCTAAAAATCCTTTTTGGAAAAAATCAGGAGCATCGGATCATGTACCTGTAGTTCAAATCGGACCCACTTCCTGCCGATTCGGCAGGAATTTGTCTTTTTCGCCAGGGGTGAACGGAAAGGTTTGAGATATCTCGGTTGGGACATTGTCTATGTAAGGTGGTCTAATATTTTTACAAAATGTGGTGGTACCATTCTAAAACTATCATTTGGTGGTTGCTTCACAAAACGCCCCGTTTTTTACGCTCGGAAAATGGAAAATGGTTTTTCCGTGCGTCAAAAAGGAAAACTTCCTCCTGCAACATTGTTCGCCATCCCATGATACATATGTGTGCACAATATGGGCACATTATCTCAAACTATGCCCTGATTCTAGCCATAACATTGGTCGTTTGGTCCGAAAGCCATGAAACCTCGGACATGATAGGTCATTTCTGAGAAGGTTTTTTCGAGACACTTGCAATATACCAAGGTTGGTATTTTTCCTTGCAACTATGTCATATAATAAGACACCACGCGAAGGATTTGCATTGATCGGACCGTTTTTGAATTTTTTAAGCCCGTTTCAAACTATGGTCAAAACGGTGGGCACGGAGGTTCTTAGCTAGGGGCTGAGACTCGCTAAACTTGCATTGTATCTCTGAAGAAACAGCATATTGTGAATGTAAAAATCCTTTTTGGAAAAAATCAGGAGGATCGGATCATGTACCTGTAGTTCAAATCGGACCCACTTCCTGCCGATTCGGCAGGAATTTGTCTTTTTCGCCAGGGGTGAACGGAAAGGTTTGAGATATCCCGGTTGGGACATTGTCTATGTAAGGTGGTCTAATATTTTTAAAAAATGTGGTGGTACCATTCTAAAACTATCATTTGGTGGTTGTTTCACAAAACGCCCCGTTTTTTACGCTCGGAAAATAGAAAATGGTTTTTCCGTGCGTCAAAAAGGAAAACTTCCTCCTGCAACATTGTTCGCCATCCCATGATACATATGTGTGCACAATATGGGCACATTATCACAAACTATGCCCTGATTCTAGCCATAACATTGGTCGTTTGGTCCGAAAGCCATGAAACCTCAGACATGATAGGTCATTTCTGAGAAGGTTTTTTCGAGACACTTGCAATATACCAAGGTTGGTATTTTTACTTGCAACTAGGTCATATAATAAGACACCACGCGAAGGATTTGCATTGATCGGACCGTTTTTGAATTTTTTAAGCCCGTTTCAAACTATGGTCAAAACGGTGGGCACGGAGGTTCTTAGCTAGGGGCTGAGACTCGCTAAACTTGTATTGTATCTCTGAAGAAACAGCATATTGTGAATCTAAAAATCCTTTTTGGAAAAAATCAGGAGCATCGGATCATGTACCTGTAGTTCAAATCGGACCCACTTCCTGCCGATTCGGCAGGAATTTGTCTTTTTCGCCAGGGGTGAACGGAAAGGTTTGAGATATCCCGGTTGGGACATTGTCTATGTAAGGTGGTCTAATATTTTTACAAAATGTGGTGGTACCATTCTAAAACTATCATTTGGTGGTTGCTTCACAAAACGCCCCGTTTTTTACGCTCGGAAAATGGAAAATGGTTTTTCCGTGCGTCAAAAAGGAAAACTTCCTCCTGCAACATTGTTCGCCATCCCATGATACATATGTGTGCACAATATGGACACATTATCACAAACTATGCCCTGATTTTAGCCATAACATTGGTCGTTTGGTCCGAAAGCCATGAAACCTCGGACATGATAGGTCATTTCTGAGAAGGTTTTTTCGAGACACTTGCAATATACCAAGGTTGGTATTTTTCCTTGCAACTATGTCATATAATAAGACACCACGCGAAGGATTTGCATTGATCGGACCGTTTTTGAATTTTTTAAGCCCGTTTCAAACTATGGTCAAAACGGTGGGCACGGAGGTTCTTAGCTAGGGGCTGAGACTCGCTAAACTTGCATTGTATCTCTGAAGAAACAGCATATTGTGAATCTAAAAATCCTTTTTGGAAAAAATCAGGAGGATCGGATCATGTACCTGTAGTTCAAATCGGACCCACTTCCTACCGATTCGGCAGGAATTTGTCTTTTTCGCCAGGGGTGAACGGAAAGGTTTGAGATATCCCGGTTGGGACATTGTCTATGTAAGGTGGTATAATATTTTTAAAAAATGTGGTGGTACCATTCTAAAACTATCATTTGGTGGTTGCTTCACAAAACGCCCCGTTTTTTACGCTCGGAAAATGGAAAATGGTTTTTCCGTGCGTCAAAAAGGAAAACTTCCTCCTGCAACATTGTTCGCCATCCCATGATACATATGTGTGCACAATATGGGCACATTATCACAAACTATGCCCTGATTCTAGCCATAACATTGGTCGTTTGGTCCGAAAGCCATGAAACCTCGGACATGATAGGTCATTTCTGAGAAGGTTTTTTCGAGACACTTGCAATATACCAAGGTTGGTATTTTTACTTGCAACTAGGTCATATAATAAGACACCACGCGAAGGATTTGCATTGATCGGACCGTGTTTGAATTTTTTAAGCCCGTTTCAAACTATGGTCAAAACGGTGGGCACGGAGGTTCTTAGCTAGGGGCTGAGACTCGCTAAACTTGCATTGTATCTCTGAAGAAACAGCATATTGTGAATCTAAAAATCCTTTTTTGAAAAAATCAGGAGCATCGGATCATGTACCTGTAGTTCAAATCGGACCCACTTCCTGCCGATTCGGCAGGAATTTGTCTTTTTCGCCAGGGGTGAACGGAAAGGTTTGAGATATCCCGGTTGGGACATTGTCTATGTAAGGTGGTCTAATATTTTTACAAAATGTGGTGGTACCATTCTAAAACTATCATTTGGTGGTTGCTTCACAAAACGCCCCGTTTTTTACGCTCGGAAAATGGAAAATGGTTTTTCCGTGCGTCAAAAAGGAAAACTTCCTCCTGCAACATTGTTCGCCATCCCATGATACATATGTGTGCACAATATGGGCACATTATCACAAACGATGCCCTGATTCTAGCCATAACATTGGTCGTTTGGTCCGAAAGCCATGAAACCTCGGACATGATAGGTCATTTCTGAGAAGGTTTTTTCGAGACACTTGCAATATACCAAGGTTGGTATTTTTACTTGCAACTATGTCATATAATAAGACACCACGCGAAGGATTTGCATTGATCGGACCGTTTTTGAATTTTTTAAGCCCGTTTCAAACTATGGTCAAAACGGTGGGCACGGAGGTTCTTAGCTAGGGGCTGAGACTCGCTAAACTTGCATTGTATCTCTGAAGAAACAGCATATTGTGAATCTAAAAATCCTTTTTGGAAAAAATCAGGAGCATCGGATCATGTACCTGTAGTTCAAATCGGACCCACTTCCTGCCGATTCGGCAGGAATTTGTCTTTTTCGCCAGGGGTGAACGGAAAGGTTTGAGATATCCCGGTTGGGACATTGTCTATGTAAGGTGGTCTAATATTTTTAAAAAATGTGGTGGTACCATTCTAAAACTATCATTTGGTGGTTGCTTCACAAAACGCCCCGTTTTTTACGCTCGGAAAATGGAAAATGGTTTTTCCGTGCGTCAAAAAGGAAAACTTCCTCCTGCAACATTGTTCGCCATCCCATGATACATATGTGTGCACAATATGGGCACATTATCACAAACTATGCCCTGATTCTAGCCATAACATTGGTCGTTTGGTCCGAAAGCCATGAAACCTCGGACATGATAGGTCATTTCTGACAAGGTTTTTTCGAGACACTTGCAATATACCAAGGTTGGTATTTTTACTTGCAACTAGGTCATATAATAAGACACCACGCGAAGGATTTGCATTGATCGGACCGTTTTTGAATTTTTTATGCCCGTTTCAAACTATGGTCAAAACGGTGGGCACGGAGGTTCTTAGCTAGGGGCTGATACTCGCTAAACTTGCATTGTATCTCTGAAGAAACAGCATATTGTGAATCTAAAAATCCTTTTTGGAAAAAATCAGGAGCATCGGATCATGTACCTGTAGTTCAAATCGGACCCACTTCCTACCGATTCGGCAGGAATTTGTCTTTTTCGTCAGGGTTGAACGGAAAGGTTTGAGATATCCCGGTTGGGACATTGTCTATGTAAGGTGGTCTAATATTTTTAAAAAATGTGGTGGTACCATTCTAAAACTATCATTTGGTGGTTGCTTCACAAAACGCCCTGTTTTTTACGCTCGGAAAATGGAAAATGGTTTTTCCGTGCGTCAAAAAGGAAAACTTCCTCCTGCAACATTGTTCGCCATCCCATGATACATATGTGTGCACAATATGGGCACATTATCACAAACTATGCCCTGATTCTAGCCATAACATTGGTCGTTTGGTCCGAAAGCCATGAAACCTCGGACATGATAGGTCATTTCTGAGAAGGTTTTTTCGAGACACTTGCAATATACCAAGGTTGGTATTTTTACTTGCAACTAGGTCATATAATAAGACACCACGCGAAGGATTTGCATTGATCGGACCGTGTTTGAATTTTTTAAGCCCGTTTCAAACTATGGTCAAAACGGTGGGCACGGAGGTTCTTAGCTAGGGGCTGAGACTCACTAAACTTGCATTGTATCTCTGAAGAAACAGCATATTGTGAATCTAAAAATCCTTTTTGGAAAAAATCAGGAGCATCGGATCATGTACCTGTAGTTCAAATCGGACCCACTTCCAGCCGATTCGGCAGGAATTTGTCTTTTTCGCCAGGGGTGAACGGAAAGGTTTGAGATATCCCGGTTGGGACATTGTCTATGTAAGGTGGTCTAATATTTTTACAAAATGTGGTGGTACCATTCTAAAACTATCATTTGGTGGTTGCTTCACAAAACGCCCCGTTTTTTACGCTCGGAAAATGGAAAATGGTTTTTCCGTGCGTCAAAAAGGAAAACTTCCTCCTGCAACATTGTTCGCCATCCCATGATACATATGTGTGCACAATATGGGCACATTATCACAAACGATGCCCTGATTCTAGCCATAACATTGGTCGTTTGGTCCGAAAGCCATGAAACCTCGGACATGATAGGTCATTTCTGAGAAGGTTTTTTCGAGACACTTGCAATATACCAAGGTTGGTATTTTTACTTGCAACTATGTCATATAATAAGACACCACGCGAAGGATTTGCATTGATCGGACCGTTTTTGAATTTTTTAAGCCCGTTTCAAACTATGGTCAAAACGGTGGGCACGGAGGTTCTTAGCTAGGGGCTGAGACTCGCTAAACTTGCATTGTATCTCTGAAGAAACAGCATATTGTGAATCTAAAAATCCTTTTTGGAAAAAATCAGGAGCATCGGATCATGTACCTGTAGTTCAAATCGGACCCACTTCCTGCCGATTCGGCAGGAATTTGTCTTTTTCGCCAGGGGTGAACGGAAAGGTTTGAGATATCCCGGTTGGGACATTGTCTATGTAAGGTGGTCTAATATTTTTAAAAAATGTGGTGGTACCATTCTAAAACTATCATTTGGTGGTTGCTTCACAAAACGCCCCGTTTTTTACGCTCGGAAAATGGAAAATGGTTTTTCCGTGCGTCAAAAAGGAAAACTTCCTCCTGCAACATTGTTCGCCATCCCATGATACATATGTGTGCACAATATGGGCACATTATCACAAACTATGCCCTGATTCTAGCCATAACATTGGTCGTTTGGTCCGAAAGCCATGAAACCTCGGACATGATAGGTCATTTCTGACAAGGTTTTTTCGAGACACTTGCAATATACCAAGGTTGGTATTTTTACTTGCAACTAGGTCATATAATAAGACACCACGCGAAGGATTTGCATTGATCGGACCGTTTTTGAATTTTTTATGCCCGTTTCAAACTATGGTCAAAACGGTGGGCACGGAGGTTCTTAGCTAGGGGCTGATACTCGCTAAACTTGCATTGTATCTCTGAAGAAACAGCATATTGTGAATCTAAAAATCCTTTTTGGAAAAAATCAGGAGCATCGGATCATGTACCTGTAGTTCAAATCGGACCCACTTCCTGCCGATTCGGCAGGAATTTGTCTTTTTCGTCAGGGGTGAACGGAAAGGTTTGAGATATCCCGGTTGGGACATTGTCTATGTAAGGTGGTCTAATATTTTTAAAAAATGTGGTGGTACCATTCTAAAACTATCATTTGGTGGTTGCTTCACAAAACGCCCTGTTTTTTACGCTCGGAAAATGGAAAATGGTTTTTCCGTGCGTCAAAAAGGAAAACTTCCTCCTGCAACATTGTTCGCCATCCCATGATACATATGTGTGCACAATATGGGCACATTATCACAAACTATGCCCTGATTCTAGCCATAACATTGGTCGTTTGGTCCGAAAGCCATGAAACCTCGGACATGATAGGTCATTTCTGAGAAGGTTTTTTCGAGACACTTGCAATATACCAAGGTTGGTATTTTTACTTGCAACTATGTCATATAATAAGACACCACGCGAAGGATTTGCATTGATCGGACCGTTTTTGAATTTTTTATGCCCGTTTCAAACTATGGTCAAAACGGTGGGCACGGAGGTTCTTAGCTAGGGGCTGAGACTCGCTAAACTTGCATTGTATCTCTGAAGAAACAGCATATTGTGAATCTAAAAATCCTTTTTGGAAAAAATCAGGAGCATCGGATCATGTACCTGTAGTTCAAATCGGACCCACTTCCTGCCGATTCGGCAGGAATTTGTCTTTTTCGCCAGGGGTGAACGGAAAGGTTTGAGATATCCCGGTTGGGACATTGTCTATGTAAGGTGGTCTAATATTTTTACAAAATGTGGTGGTACCATTCTAAAACTATCATTTGGTGGTTGCTTCACAAAACGCCCCGTTTTTTACGCTCGGAAAATGGAAAATGGTTTTTCCGGCGTCAAAAAGGAAAACTTCCTCCTGCAACATTGTTCGCCATCCCATGATACATATGTGTGCACAATATGGGCACATTATCACAAACTATGCCCTGATTCTAGCCATAACATTGGTCGTTTGGTCCGAAAGCCATGAAACCTCGGACATGATAGGTCATTTCTGAGAAGGTTTTTTCGCGACACTTGCAATATACCAAGGTTGGTATTTTTCCTTACAACTATGTCATACAATAAGACACCACGCGAAGGATTTGCATTGATCGGACCGTTTTTGAATTTTTTTATGCCCGTTTCAAACTATGGTCAAAACGGCGGGCACGGAGGTTCTTAGCTAGGGGCTGAGACTCGCTAAACTTGCATTGTATCTCTGAAGAAACAGCATATTGTGAATCTAAAAATCCTTTTTGGAAAAAATCAGGAGCATCGGATCATGTACCTGTAGTTCAAATCGGACCCACTTCCTGCCGATTCGGCAGGAATTTGTCTTTTTCGCCAGTGGTGAACGGAAAGGTTTGAGATATCCCGGTTGGGACATTGTCTATGTAAGGTGGTCTAATATTTTTACAAAATGTGGTGGTACCATTCTAAAACTATCATTTGGTGGTTGCTTCACAAAACGCCTCGTTTTTTACGCTCGGAAAATGGAAAATGGTTTTTCCGTGCGTCAAAAAGGAAAACTTCCTCCTGCAACATTGTTAGCCATCCCATGATACATATGTGTGCACAATATGGGCACATTATCACAAACTATGCCCTGATTCTAGCCATAACATTGGTCGTTTGGTCCGAAAGCCATGAAACCTCGGACATGATAGGTCATTTCTGAGAAGGTTTTTTCGAGACACTTGCAATATACCAAGGTTGGTATTTTTTCTTGCAACTATGTCATATAATAAGACACCACGCGAAGGATTTGCATTGATCGGACCGTTTTGGAATTTTTTATGCCCGTTTCAAACTATGGTCAAAACGGCGGACACGGAGGTTCTTAGCTAGGGGCTGAGACTCGCTAAACTTGCATTGTATCTCTGAAGAAACAGCATATTGTGAATCTAAAAATCCTTTTTGGAAAAAATCAGGAGGATCGGATCATGTACTTGTAGTTCAAATCGGACCCACTTCCTGCCGATTCGGCAGGAATTTGTCTTTTTCGCCAGGGGTGAACGGAAAGGTTTGAGATATCCCGGTTGGAACATTGTCTATGTAAGGTGGTCTAATATTTTTACAAAATGTGGTGGTACCATTCTAAAACTATCATTTGGTGGTTGCTTCACAAAACGCCCCGTTTTTTACGCTCGGAAATGGAAAATGGTTTTTCCGTGCGTCAAAAAGGAAAACTTCCTCCTGCAACATTGTTCGCCATCCCATGATACATATGTGTGCACAATATGGGCACATTATCACAAACTATGCCCTGATTCTAGCCATAACATTGGTCGTTTGGTCCGAAAGCCATGAAACCTCGGACATGATAGGTCATTTCTGAGAAGGTTTTTTCGAGACACTTGCAATATACCAAGGTTGGTATTTTTCCTTGCAACTATGTCATATAATAAGACACCACGCGAAGGATTTGCATTGATCGGACCGTTTTTGAATTTTTTATGCCCGTTTCAAACTATGGTCAAAACGGCGGGCACGGAGGTTCTTAGCTAGGGGATGAGACTCGCTAAACTTGCATTGTATCTCTGAAGAAACAGCATATTGTGAATCTAAAAATCCTTTTTGGAAAAAATCAGGAGCATCGGATCATGTACCTGTAGTTCAAATCGGACCCACTTCCTGCCGATTCGGCAGGAATTTGTCTTTTTCGCCAGGGGTGAACGGAAAGGTTTGAGATATCCCGGTTGGGACATTGTCTATGTAAGGTCGTCTAATATTTTTGCAAAATGTGGTGGTACCATTCTAAAACTATCATTTGGTGGTTGCTTCACAAAACGCCCCGTTTTTTACGCTCGGAAAATGGAAAATGGTTTTTCCGTGCGTCAAAAAGGAAAACTTCCTCCTGCAACATTGTTCGCCATCCCATGATACATATGTGTGCTCAATATGGGCACATTATCACAAACTATGCCCTGATTCTAGCCATAACATTGGTCGTTTGGTCCGAAAGCCATGAAACCTCGGACATGATAGGTCATTTCTGAGAAGGTTTTTTCGAGACACTTGCAATATACCAAGGTTGGTATTTTTTCTTGCAACTATGTCATATAATAAGACACCACGCGAAGGATTTGCATTGATCGGACCGTTTTTGAATTTTTTATGCCCGTTTCAAACTATGGTCAAAACGGCGGGCACGGAGGTTCTTAGCTAGGGGCTGAGACTCGCTAAACTTGCATTGTATCTCTGAAGAAACAGCATATTGTGATTCTAAAAATCCTTTTTGGAAAAAATCAGGAGCATCGGATCATGTACCTGTAGTTCAAATCGGACCCACTTCCTGCCGATTCGGCAGGAATTTGTCTTTTTCGCCAGGGGTGAACGGAAAGGTTTGAGATATCCCGGTTGGGAAACTGTCTATGTAAGGTGGTCTAATATTTTTGCAAAATGTGGTGGTACCATTCTAAAACTATCATTTGGTGGTTGCTTCACAAAACGCCCCGTTTTTTACGCTCGGAAAATGGAAAATGGTTTTTCCGTGCGTCAAAAAGGAAAACTTCCTGCTGCAACATTGTTCGCCATCCCATGATACATATGTGTGCACAATATGGGCACATTATCACAAACTATGCCCTGATTCTAGCCATAACATTGGTCGTTTGGTCCGAAAGCCATGAAACCTCGGACATGATAGGTCATTTCTGAGAAGGTTTTTTCGAGACACTTGCAATATACCAAGGTTGGTATTTTTTCTTGCAACTATGTCATATAATAAGACACCACGCGAAGGATTTGCATTGATCGGACCGTTTTTGAATTTTTTATGCCCGTTTCAAACAATGGTCAAAACGGCGGGCACGGAGGTTCTTAGCTAGGGGCTGAGACTCGCTAAACTTGCATTGTATCTCTGAAGAAACAGCATATTGTGAATCTAAAAATCCTTTTTGGAAAAAATCAGGAGCATCGGATCATGTACCTGTAGTTCAAATCGGACCCACTTCCTGCCGATTCGGCAGGAATTTGTCTTTTTCGCCAGGGGTGAACGGAAAGGTTTGAGATATCCCGGTTGGGACACTGTATATGTAAGGTGGTCTAATATTTTTACAAAATGTGGTGGTACCATTCTAAAACTATCATTTGGTGGTTGCTTCACAAAACGCCCCGTTTTTTACGCTCGGAAAATGGAAAATGTTTTTCTGTGCGTCAAAAAGGAAAACTTCCTCCTGCAACATTGTTCGCCATCCCATGATACATATGTGTGCACAATATGGGCACATTATCACAAACTATGCCCTGATTCTAGCCATAACATTGGTCGTTTGGTCCGAAAGCCATGAAACCTCGGACATGATAGGTCATTTCTGAGAAGGTTTTTTCGAGACACTTGCAATATACCAAGGTTGGTATTTTTTATTGCAACTATGTCATATAATAAGACACCACGCGAAGGATTTGCATTGATCGGACCGTTTTTGAATTTTTTATGCCCGTTTCAAACTATGGTCAAAACGGCGGGCACGGAGGTTCTTAGCTAGGGGATGAGACTCGCTAAACTTGCATTGTATCTCTGAAGAAACAGCATATTGTGAATCTAAAAATCCTTTTTGGAAAAAATCAGGAGCATCGGATCATGTACCTGTAGTTCAAATCGGACCCACTTCCTGCCGATTCGGCAGGAATTTGTCTTTTTCGCCAGGGGTGAACGGAAAGGTTTGAGATATCCCGGTTGGGACACTGTATATGTAAGGTGGTCTAATATTTTTACAAAATGTGGTGGTACCATTCTAAAACTATCATTTGGTGGTTGCTTCACAAAACGCCCCGTTTTCTACGCTCGGAAAATGGAAAATGGTTTTTTCCGTGCGTCAAAAAGGAAAACTTCCTCCTGCAACATTGTTCGCCATCCCATGATACATATGTGTGCACAATATGGGCACATTATCACAAACTATGCCTTGATTCTAGCCATAACATTGGTCGTTTGGTCCGAAAGCCATGAAACCTCGGACATGATAGGTCATTTCTGAGAAGGTTTTTTCGAGACACTTGCAATATACCAAGGTTGGTATTTTTTCTTGCAACTATGTCATATAATAAGACACCACGCGAAGGATTTGCATTGATCGGACCGTTTTTGAATTTTTTTATGCCCGTTTCAAACTATGGTCAAAACGGCGGGCACGGAGGTTCTTAGCTAGGGGCTGAGACTCGCTAAACTTGCATTGTATCTCTGAAGAAACAGCATATTGTGAATCTAAAAATCCTTTTTGGAAAAAATCAGGAGCATCGGATCATGTACCTGTAGTTCAAATCGGACCCACTTCCTGCCGATTCGGCAGGAATTTGTCTTTTTCGCCAGGGGTGAACGGAAAGGTTTGAGATATCCCGGTTGGGAAACTGTCTATGTAAGGTGGTCTAATATTTTTACAAAATGTGGTGGTACCATTCTAAAACTATCATTTGGTGGTTGCTTCACAAAACGCCCCGTTTTTTACGCTCGGAAAATGGAAAATGGTTTTTCCGTGCGTCAAAAAGGAAAACTTCTCCTGCAACATTGTTCGCCATCCCATGATACATATGTGTGCACAATATGGACACATTATCAAAAACTATGCCCTGATTCTAGCCATAACATTGGTCGTGTGGTCCGAAAGCCATGAAACCTCGGACATGATAGGTCATTTCTGAGAAGGTTTTTTCGAGACACTTGCAATATACCAAGGTTGGTATTTTTTCTTGCAACTATGTCATATAATAAGACACCACGCGAAGGATTTGCATTGATCGGACCGTTTTGGAATTTTTTATGCCCGTTTCAAACTATGGTCAAAACGGCGGACACGGAGGTTCTTAGCTAGGGGCTGAGACTCGCTAAACTTGCATTGTATCTCTGAAGAAACAGCATATTGTGAATCTAAAAATCCTTTTTGGAAAAAATCAGGAGCATCGGATCATGTACCTGTAGTTCAAATCGGACCTACTTCCTGCCGATTCGGCAGGAATTTTTCTTTTTCGCCAGGGGTGAACGGAAAGGTTTGAGATATCCCGGTTGGGACACTGTCTATGTAAGGTGGTCTAATATTTTTACAAAATGTGGTGGTACCATTCTAAAACTATCATTTGGTGGTTGCTTCACAAAACGCCCCGTTTTCTACGCTCGAAAAATGGAAAATGGTTTTTCCGTGCGTCAAAAAGGAAAACTTCCTCCTGCAACATTGTTCGCCATCCCATGATACATATGTGTGCACAATATGGGCACATTATCACAAACTATGCCCTGATTCTAGCCATAACATTGGTCGTTTGGTCCGAAAGCCATGAAACCTCGGACATGATAGGTCATTTCTGAGAAGGTTTTTTCGAGACACTTGCAATATACCAAGGTTGGTATTTTTTCTTGCAACTATGTCATATAATAAGACACCACGCGAAGGATTTGCATTGATCGGACCGTTTTTGAATTTTTTATGCCCGTTTCAAACTATGGTCAAAACGGCGGGCACGGAGGTTCTTAGCTAGGGGCTGAGACTCGCTAAACTTGCATTGTATCTCTGAAGAAACAGCATATTGTGAATCTAAAAATCCTTTTTGGAAAAAATCAGGAGCATCGGATCATGTACCTGTAGTTCAAATCGGACCCACTTCCTGCCGATTCGGCAGGAATTTGTCTTTTTCGCCAGGGGTGAACGAAAAGGTTTGAGATATCCCGGTTGGGAAACTGTCTATGTAAGGTGGTCTAATATTTTTACAAAATGTGGTGGTACCATTCCATGCTACATATGTGTGCACAATATGGGCACATTATCACAAACTATGCCCTGATTCTAGCCATAACATTGGTCGTTTGGTCCGAAAGCCATGAAACCTCGGACATGATAGGTCATTTCTGAGAAGGTTTTTTCGAGACACTTGCAATATACCAAGGTTGGTATTTTTCCTTGCAACTATGTCATATAATAAGACACCACGCGAAGGATTTGCATTGATCGGACCGTTTTTGAATTTTTTATGCCCGTTTCAAACTATGGTCAAAACGGCGGGCACGGAGGTTCTGAGCTAGGGGCTGAGACTCGCTAAACTTGCATTGTATCTCTGAAGAAACAGCATATTGTGAATCTAAAAATCCTTTTTGGAAAAAATCAGGAGCATCGGATCATGTACCTGTAGTTCAAATCGGACCCACTTCCTACCGATTCGGCAGGAATTTGTCTTTTTCGCCAGGGGTGAACGGAAAGGTTTGAGATATCCCGGTTGGGAAACTGTCTATGTAAGGTGGTCTAATATTTTTGCAAAATGTGGTGGTACCATTCTAAAACTATCATTTGGTGGTTGCTTCACAAAACGCCCCGTTTTTTATGCTCGGAAAATGGAAAATGGTTTTTCCGTGCGTCAAAAAGGAAAACTTCCTGCTGCAACATTGTTCGCCATCCCATGATACATATGTGTGCACAATATGGACACATTATCACAAACTATGCCCTGATTCTAGCCATAACATTGGTCGTTTGGTCCGAAAGCCATGAAACCTCGGACATGATAGGTCATTTCTGAGAAGGTTTTTTCGAGACACTTGCAATATACCAAGGTTGGTATTTTTTCTTGCAACTATGTCATATAATAAGACACCACGCGAAGGATTTGCATTGATCGGACCGTTTTTGAATTTTTTATGCCCGTTTCAAACTATGGTCAAAACGGCGGGCACAGAGGTTCTTAGCTAGGGGATGAGACTCGCTAAACTTGCATTGTATCTCTGAAGAAACAGCATATTGTGAATCTAAAAATCCTTTTTGGAAAAAATCAGGAGCATCGGATCATGTACCTGTAGTTCAAATCGGACCCACTTCCTGCCGATTCGGCAGGAATTTGTCTTTTTCGCCAGGGGTGAACGGAAAGGTTTGAGATATCCCGGTTGGGACATTGTCTATGTAAGGTGGTCTAATATTTTTGAAAAATGTGGTGGTACCATTCTAAAACTATCATTTGGTGGTTGCTTCACAAAACGCCCCGTTTTTTACGCTCGGAAAATGGAAAATGGTTTTTCCGTGCGTCAAAAAGGAAAACTTCCTCCTGCAACATTGTTCGCCATCCCATGATACATATGTGTGCACAATATGGGCACATTATCACAAACTATGCCCTGATTCTAGCCATAACATTGGTCGTTTGGTCCGAAAGCCATGAAACCTCGGACATGATAGGTCATTTCTGAGAAGGTTTTTTCGAGACACTTGCAATATACCAAGGTTGGTATTTTTCCTTGCAACTATGTCATATAATAAGACACCACGCGAAGGATTTGCATTGATCGGACCGTTTTTGAATTTTTTATGCCTGTTTCAAACTATGGTCAAAACGGCGGGCACGGAGGTTCTGAGCTAGGGGCTGAGACTCGCTAAACTTGCATTGTATCTCTGAAGAAACAGCATATTGTGAATCTAAAAATCCTTTTTGGAAAATATCAGGAGCATCGGATCATGTACCTGTAGTTCAAATCGGACCCACTTCCTGCCGATTCGGCAGGAATTTGTCTTTTTCGCCAGGGGTGAACGGAAAGGTTTGAGATATCCCGGTTGGGAAACTGTCTATGTAAGGTGGTCTAATATTTTTGCAAAATGTGGTGGTACCATTCTAAAACTATCATTTGGTGGTTGCTTCACAAAACGCCCCGTTTTTTACGCTCGGAAAATGGAAAATGGTTTTTCCGTGCGTCAAAAAGGAAAACTTCCTGCTGCAACATTGTTCGCCATCCCATGATACATATGTGTGCACAATATGGGCACATTATCACAAACTATGCCCTGATTCTAGCCATAACATTGGTCGTTTGGTCCGAAAGCCATGAAACCTCGGACATGATAGGTCATTTCTGAGAAGGTTTTTTCGAGACACTTGCAATATACCAAGGTTGGTATTTTTCCTTGCAACTATGTCATATAATAAGACACCACGCGAAGGATTTGCATTGATCGGACCGTTTTTGAATTTTTTATGCCCGTTTCAAACCATGGTCAAAACGGTGGGCACGGAGGTTCTTAGCTAGGGGCTGAGACTCGCTAAACTTGCATTGTATCTCTGAAGAAACAGCATATTGTGAATCTAAAAATCCTTTTTGGAAAAAATCAGGAGCATTGGATCATGTACCTGTAGTTCAAATCGGACCCACTTCCTCCCGATTCGGCAGGAATTTGTCTTTTTCGCCAGGGGTGAACGGAAAGATTTGAGATATCCCGGTTGGGACACTGTCTATGTAAGGTGGTCTAATATTTTTACAAAAATGTGGTGGTACCATTCTGAAACTATCATTTGGTGTTTGCTTCACAAAACGCCCCGTTTTTTACGCTCGGAAAATGGAAAATGGTTTTTCCGTGCGTCAAAAAGGAAAACTTCCTCCTGCAACATTGTTCGCCATCCCATGCTACATATGTGTGCACAATATGGGCACATTATCACAAACTATGCCCTGATTCTAGCCATAACATTGGTCGTTTGGTCCGAAAGCCATGAAACCTCGGACATGATAGGTCATTTCTGAGAAGGTTTTTTCGAGACACTTGCAATATACCAAGGTTGGTATTTTTTCTTGCAACTATGTCATATAATAAGACACCACGCGAAGGATTTGCATTGATCGGACCGTTTTTGAATTTTTTATGCCCGTTTCAAACTATGGTCAAAACGGCGGGCACAGAGGTTCTTAGCTAGGGGATGAGACTCGCTAAACTTGCATTGTATCTCTGAAGAAACAGCATATTGTGAATCTAAAAATCCTTTTTGGAAAAAATCAGGAGCATCGGATCATGTACCTGTAGTTCAAATCGGACCCACTTCCTGCCGATTCGGCAGGAATTTGTCTTTTTCGCCAGGGGTGAACGGAAAGGTTTGAGATATCCCGGTTGGGACATTGTCTATGTAAGGTGGTCTAATATTTTTGAAAAATGTGGTGGTACCATTCTAAAACTATCATTTGGTGGTTGCTTCACAAAACGCCCCGTTTTTTACGCTCGGAAAATGGAAAATGGTTTTTCCGTGCGTCAAAAAGGAAAACTTCCTCCTGCAACATTGTTCGCCATCCCATGATACATATGTGTGCACAATATGGGCACATTATCACAAACTATGCCCTGATTCTAGCCATAACATTGGTCGTTTGGTCCGAAAGCCATGAAACCTCGGACATGATAGGTCATTTCTGAGAAGGTTTTTTCGAGACACTTGCAATATACCAAGGTTGGTATTTTTCCTTGCAACTATGTCATATAATAAGACACCACGCGAAGGATTTGCATTGATCGGACCGTTTTTGAATTTTTTATGCCCGTTTCAAACCATGGTCAAAACGGTGGGCACGGAGGTTCTTAGCTAGGGGCTGAGACTCGCTAAACTTGCATTGTATCTCTGAAGAAACAGCATATTGTGAATCTAAAAATCCTTTTTGGAAAAAATCAGGAGCATCGGATCATGTACCTGTAGTTCAAATCGGACCCACTTCCTACCGATTCGGCAGGAATTTGTCTTTTTCGCCATGGGTGAACGGAAAGATTTGAGATATCCCGGTTGGGACACTGTCTATGTAAGGTGGTCTAATATTTTTACAAAATGTGGTGGTACCATTCTGAAACTATCATTTGGTGTTTGCTTCACAAAACGCCCCGTTTTTTACGCTCGGAAAATGGAAAATGTTTTTTCCGTGCGTCAAAAAGGAAAACTTCCTCCTTCAACATAGTTCGCCATCCCATGCTACATATGTGTGCACAATATGGGCACATTATCACAAACTATGCCCTGATTCTAGCCATAACATTGGTCGTTTGGTCCGAAAGCCATGAAACCTCGGACATGATAGGTCATTTCTGAGAAGGTTTTTTCGAGACACTTGCAATATACCAAGGTTGGTATTTTTCCTTGCAACTATGTCATATAATAAAACACCACGCGAAGGATTTGCATTGATCGGACCGTTTTTGAATTTTTTATGCCCGTTTCAAACTATGGTCAAAACGGCGGGCACGAAGGTTCTTAGCTAGGGGCTGAGACTCGCTAAACTTGCATTGTATCTCTGAAGAAACAACATATTGTGAATCTAAAAATCCTTTTTGGAAAAAATCAGGAGCATCAGATCATGTACCTGTAGTTCAAATCGGACCCACTTCCTGCCGATTCGGCAGGAATTTGTCTTTTTCGCCAGGGGTGAACGGAAAGGTTTGAGATATCCCGGTTGGGAAACTGTCTATGTAAGGTGGTCTAATATTTTTGCAAAATGTGGTGGTACCATTCTAAAACTATCATTTGGTGGTTGCTTCACAAAACGCCCCGTTTTTTACGCTCGGAAAATGGAAAATGGTTTTTCCGTGCGTTAAAAAGGAAAACTTCCTCCTGCAACATTGTTCGCCATCCCATGATACATATGTGTGCACAATATGGGCACATTATCACAAACTATGCCCTGATTCTAGCCATAACATTGGTCGTTTGGTCCGAAAGCCATGAAACCTCGGACATGATAGGTCATTTCTGAGAAGGTTTTTTCGAGACACTTGCAATATACCAAGGTTGGTATTTTTTCTTGCAACTATGTCATATAATAAGACACCACGCGAAGGATTTGCATTGATCGGACCGTTTTTGAATTTTTTATGCCCGTTTCAAACCATGGTCAAAACGGTGGGCACGGAGGTTCTTAGCTAGGGGCTGAGACTCGCTAAACTTGCATTGTATCTCTGAAGAAACAGCATATTGTGAATCTAAAAATCCTTTTTGGAAAAAATCAGGAGCATCGGATCATGTACCTGTAGTTCAAATCGGACCCACTTCCTGCCGATTCGGCAGGAATTTGTCTTTTTCGCCATGGGTGAACGGAAAGATTTGAGATATCCCGGTTGGGACACTGTATATGTAAGGTGGTCTAATATTTTTACAAAATGTGGTGGTACCATTCTGAAACTATCATTTGGTGTTTGCTTCACAAAACGCCCCGTTTTTTACGCTCGGAAAATGGAAAATGTTTTTTCCGTGCGTCAAAAAGGAAAACTTCCTCCTGCAACATTGTTCGCCATCCCATGCTACATATGTGTGCACAATATGGGCACATTATCACAAACTATGCCCTGATTCTAGCCATAACATTGGTCGTTTGGTCCGAAAGCCATGAAACCTCGGACATGATAGGTCATTTCTGAGAAGGTTTTTTCGAGACACTTGCAATATACCAAGGTTGGTATTTTTCCTTGCAACTATGTCATATAATAAGACACCACGCGAAGGATTTGCATTGATCGGACCGTTTTTGAATTTTTTATGCCCGTTTCAAACTATGGTCAAAACGGCGGGCACGGAGGTTCTTAGCTAGGGGCTGAGACTCGCTAAACTTGCATTGTATCTCTGAAGAAACAGCATATTGTGAATCTAAAAATCCTTTTTGGAAAAAATCAGGAGCATCGGATCATGTACCTGTAGTTCAAATCGGACCCACTTCCTGCCGATTCGGCAGGAATTTGTCTTTTTCGCTAGGGGTGAACGGAAAGGTTTGAGATATCCCGGTTGGGAAACTGTCTATGTAAGGTGGTCTAATATTTTTGCAAAATGTGGTGGTACCATTCTAAAACTATCATTTGGTGGTTGCTTCACAAAACGCCCCGTTTTTTACGCTCGGAAAATGGAAAATGGTTTTTCCGTGCGTCAAAAAGGAAAACTTCCTGCTGCAACATTGTTCGCCATCCCATGATACATATGTGTGCACAATATGGGCACATTATCACAAACTATGCCCTGATTCTAGCCATAACATTGGTCGTTTGGTCCGAAAGCCATGAAACCTCGGACATGATAGGTCATTTCTGAGAAGGTTTTTTCGAGACACTTGCAATATACCAAGTTTGGTATTTTTTCTTGCAACTATGTCATATAATAAGACACCACGCGAAGGATTTGCATTGATCGGACCGTTTTTGAATTTTTTAAGCCCGTTTCAAACAATGGTCAAAACGGCGGGCACGGAGGTTCTTAGCTAGGGGCTGAGACTCGCTAAACTTGCATTGTATCTCTAAAGAAACAGCATATTGTGAATCTAAAAATCCTTTTTGGAAAAAATCAGGAGCATCGGATCATGTACCTGTAGTTCAAATCGGACCCACTTCCTGCCAATTCGGCAGGAATTTGTCTTTTTCGCCAGGGGTGAACGGAAAGGTTTGAGATATCCCGGTTGGGACACTGTATATGTAAGGTGGTCTAATATTTTTACAAAATGTGGTGGTACCATTCTAAAACTATCATTTGGTGGTTGCTTCACAAAACGCCCCGTTTTTTACGCTCGGAAAATGGAAAATGTTTTTCTGTGCGTCAAAAAGGAAAACTTCCTCCTGCAACATTGTTCGCCATCCCATGATACATATGTGTGCACAATATGGGCACATTATCACAAACTATGCCCTGATTCTAGCCATAACATTGGTCGTTTGGTCCGAAAGCCATGAAACCTCGGACATGATAGGTCATTTCTGAGAAGGTTTTTTCGAGACACTTGCAATATACCAAGGTTGGTATTTTTTCTTGCAACTATGTCATATAATAAGACACCACGCGAAGGATTTGCATTGATCGGACCGTTTTTGAATTTTTTATGCCCGTTTCAAACTATGGTCAAAACGGCGGGCACGGAGGTTCTTAGCTAGGGGATGAGACTCGCTAAACTTGCATTGTATCTCTGAAGAAACAGCATATTGTGAATCTAAAAATCCTTTTTGGAAAAAATCAGGAGCATCGGATCATGTACCTGTAGTTCAAATCGGACCCACTTCCTCCCGATTCGGCAGGAATTTGTCTTTTTCGCCAGGGGTGAACGGAAAGGTTTGAGATATCCCGGTTGGGACACTGTATATGTAAGGTGGTCTAATATTTTTACAAAATGTGGTGGTACCATTCTAAAACTATCATTTGGTGGTTGCTTCACAAAACGCCCCGTTTTCTACGCTCGGAAAATGGAAAATGGTTTTTTCCGTGCGTCAAAAAGGAAAACTTCCTCCTGCAACATTGTTCGCCATCCCATGATACATATGTGTGCACAATATGGGCACATTATCACAAACTATGCCCTGATTCTAGCCATAACATTGGTCGTTTGGTCCGAAAGCCATGAAACCTCGGACATGATAGGTCATTTCTGAGAAGGTTTTTTCGAGACACTTGCAATATACCAAGGTTGGTATTTTTTCTTGCAACTATGTCATATAATAAGACACCACGCGAAGGATTTGCATTGATCGGACCGTTTTTGAATTTTTTTATGCCCGTTTCAAACTATGGTCAAAACGGCGGGCACGGAGGTTCTTAGCTAGGGGCTGAGACTCGCTAAACTTGCATTGTATCTCTGAAGAAACAGCATATTGTGAATCTAAAAATCCTTTTTGGAAAAAATCAGGAGCATCGGATCATGTACCTGTAGTTCAAATCGGACCCACTTCCTGCCGATTCGGCAGGAATTTGTCTTTTTCGCCAGGGGTGAACGGAAAGGTTTGAGATATCCCGGTTGGGAAACTGTCTATGTAAGGTGGTCTAATATTTTTACAAAATGTGGTGGTACCATTCTAAAACTATCATTTGGTGGTTGCTTCACAAAACGCCACGTTTTTTACGCTCGGAAAATGGAAAATGGTTTTTCCGTGCGTCAAAAAGGAAAACTTCTCCTGCAACGTTGTTCGCCATCCCATGATACATATGTGTGCACAATATGGACACATTATCAAAAACTATGCCCTGATTCTAGCCATAACATTGGTCGTTTGGTCCGAAAGCCATGAAACCTCGGACATGATAGGTCATTTCTGAGAAGGTTTTTTCGAGACACTTGCAATATACCAAGGTTGGTATTTTTTCTTGCAACTATGTCATATAATAAGACACCACGCGAAGGATTTGCATTGATCGGACCGTTTTGGAATTTTTTATGCCCGTTTCAAACTATGGTCAAAACGGCGGACACGGAGGTTCTTAGCTAGGGGCTGAGACTCGCTAAACTTGCATTGTATCTCTGAAGAAACAGCATATTGTGAATCTAAAAATCCTTTTTGGAAAAAATCAGGAGCATCGGATCATGTACCTGTAGTTCAAATCGGACCCACTTCCTGCCGATTCGGCAGGAATTTGTCTTTTTCGCCAGGGGTGAACGGAAAGGTTTGAGATATCCCGGTTGGGACACTGTCTATGTAAGGTGGTCTAATATTTTTACAAAATGTGGTGGTACCATTCTAAAACTATCATTTGGTGGTTGCTTCACAAAACGCCCCGTTTTCTACGCTCGGAAAATGGAAAATGGTTTTTCCGTGCGTCAAAAAGGAAAACTTCCTCCTGCAACATTGTTCGCCATCCCATGATACATATGTGTGCACAATATGGGCACATTATCACAAACTATGCCCTGATTCTAGCCATAACATTGGTCGTTTGGTCCGAAAGCCATGAAACCTCGGACATGATAGGTCATTTCTGAGAAGGTTTTTTCGAGACACTTGCAATATACCAAGGTTGGTATTTTTTCTTGCAACTATGTCATATAATAAGACACCACGCGAAGGATTTGCATTGATCGGACCGTTTTTGAATTTTTTTATGCCCGTTTCAAACTATGGTCAAAACGGCGGGCACGGAGGTTCTTAGCTAGGGGCTGAGACTCGCTAAACTTGCATTGTATCTCTGAAGAAACAGCATATTGTGAATCTAAAAATCCTTTTTGGAAAAAATCAGGAGCATCGGATCATGTACCTGTAGTTCAAATCGGACCCACTTCCTGCCGATTCGGCAGGAATTTGTCTTTTTCGCCAGGGGTGAACGGAAAGGTTTGAGATATCCCGGTTGGGACACTGTATATGTAAGGTGGTCTAATATTTTTACAAAATGTGGTGGTACCATTCTAAAACTATCATTTGGTGGTTGCTTCACAAAACGCCCCGTTTTTTACGCTCGGAAAATGGAAAATGTTTTTCTGTGCGTCAAAAAGGAAAACTTCCTCCTGCAACATTGTTCGCCATCCCATGATACATATGTGTGCACAATATGGGCACATTATCAAAAACTATGCCCTGATTCTAGCCATAACATTGGTCGTTTGGTCCGAAAGCCATGAAACCTCGGACATGATAGGTCATTTCTGAGAAGGTTTTTTCGAGACACTTGCAATATACCAAGGTTGGTATTTTTTCTTGCAACTATGTCATATAATAAGACACCACGCGAAGGATTTGCATTGATCGGACCGTTTTTGAATTTTTTATGCCCGTTTCAAACTATGGTCAAAACGGCGGGCACGGAGGTTCTTAGCTAGGGGATGAGACTCGCTAAACTTGCATTGTATCTCTGAAGAAACAGCATATTGTGAATCTAAAAATCCTTTTTGGAAAAAATCAGGAGCATCGGATCATGTACCTGTAGTTCAAATCGGACCCACTTCCTCCCGATTCGGCAGGAATTTGTCTTTTTCGCCAGGGGTGAACGGAAAGGTTTGAGATATCCCGGTTGGGACACTGTATATGTAAGGTGGTCTAATATTTTTACAAAATGTGGTGGTACCATTCTAAAACTATCATTTGGTGGTTGCTTCACAAAACGCCCCGTTTTCTACGCTCGGAAAATGGAAAATGGTTTTTTCCGTGCGTCAAAAAGGAAAACTTCCTCCTGCAACATTGTTCGCCATCCCATGATACATATGTGTGCACAATATGGGCACATTATCACAAACTATGCCCTGATTCTAGCCATAACATTGGTCGTTTGGTCCGAAAGCCATGAAACCTCGGACATGATAGGTCATTTCTGAGAAGGTTTTTTCGAGACACTTGCAATATACCAAGGTTGGTATTTTTTCTTGCAACTATGTCATATAATAAGACACCACGCGAAGGATTTGCATTGATCGGACCGTTTTTGAATTTTTTTATGCCCGTTTCAAACTATGGTCAAAACGGCGGGCACGGAGGTTCTTAGCTAGGGGCTGAGACTCGCTAAACTTGCATTGTATCTCTGAAGAAACAGCATATTGTGAATCTAAAAATCCTTTTTGGAAAAAATCAGGAGCATCGGATCATGTACCTGTAGTTCAAATCGGACCCACTTCCTGCCGATTCGGCAGGAATTTGTCTTTTTCGCCAGGGGTGAACGGAAAGGTTTGAGATATCCCGGTTGGGAAACTGTCTATGTAAGGTGGTCTAATATTTTTACAAAATGTGGTGGTACCATTCTAAAACTATCATTTGGTGGTTGCTTCACAAAACACCACGTTTTTTACGCTCGGAAAATGGAAAATGGTTTTTCCGTGCGTCAAAAAGGAAAACTTCTCCTGCAACGTTGTTCGCCATCCCATGATACATATGTGTGCACAATATGGACACATTATCAAAAACTATGCCCTGATTCTAGCCATAACATTGGTCGTTTGGTCCGAAAGCCATGAAACCTCGGACATGATAGGTCATTTCTGAGAAGGTTTTTTCGAGACACTTGCAATATACCAAGGTTGGTATTTTTTCTTGCAACTATGTCATATAATAAGACACCACGCGAAGGATTTGCATTGATCGGACCGTTTTGGAATTTTTTATGCCCGTTTCAAACTATGGTCAAAACGGCGGACACGGAGGTTCTTAGCTAGGGGCTGAGACTCGCTAAACTTGCATTGTATCTCTGAAGAAACAGCATATTGTGAATCTAAAAATCCTTTTTGGAAAAAATCAGGAGCATCGGATCATGTACCTGTAGTTCAAATCGGACCCACTTCCTGCCGATTCGGCAGGAATTTGTCTTTTTCGCCAGGGGTGAACGGAAAGGTTTGAGATATCCCGGTTGGGACACTGTCTATGTAAGGTGGTCTAATATTTTTACAAAATGTGGTGGTACCATTCTAAAACTATCATTTGGTGGTTGCTTCACAAAACGCCCCGTTTTCTACGCTCGGAAAATGGAAAATGGTTTTTCCGTGCGTCAAAAAGGAAAACTTCCTCCTGCAACATTGTTCGCCATCCCATGATACATATGTGTGCACAATATGGGCACATTATCACAAACTATGCCCTGATTCTAGCCATAACATTGGTCGTTTGGTCCGAAAGCCATGAAACCTCGGACATGATAGGTCATTTCTGAGAAGGTTTTTTCGAGACACTTGCAATATACCAAGGTTGGTATTTTTTCTTGCAACTATGTCATATAATAAGACACCACGCGAAGGATTTGCATTGATCGGACCGTTTTTGAATTTTTTTATGCCCGTTTCAAACTATGGTCAAAACGGCGGGCACGGAGGTTCTTAGCTAGGGGCTGAGACTCGCTAAACTTGCATTGTATCTCTGAAGAAACAGCATATTGTGAATCTAAAAATCCTTTTTGGAAAAAATCAGGAGCATCGGATCATGTACCTGTAGTTCAAATCGGACCCACTTCCTGCCGATTCGGCAGGAATTTGTCTTTTTCGCCAGGGGTGAACGGAAAGGTTTGAGATATCCCGGTTGGGACACTGTATATGTAAGGTGGTCTAATATTTTTACAAAATGTGGTGGTACCATTCTAAAACTATCATTTGGTGGTTGCTTCACAAAACGCCCCGTTTTTTACGCTCGGAAAATGGAAAATGTTTTTCTGTGCGTCAAAAAGGAAAACTTCCTCCTGCAACATTGTTCGCCATCCCATGATACATATGTGTGCACAATATGGGCACATTATCAAAAACTATGCCCTGATTCTAGCCATAACATTGGTCGTTTGGTCCGAAAGCCATGAAACCTCGGACATGATAGGTCATTTCTGAGAAGGTTTTTTCGAGACACTTGCAATATACCAAGGTTGGTATTTTTTCTTGCAACTATGTCATATAATAAGACACCACGCGAAGGATTTGCATTGATCGGACCGTTTTTGAATTTTTTATGCCCGTTTCAAACTATGGTCAAAACGGCGGGCACGGAGGTTCTTAGCTAGGGGATGAGACTCGCTAAACTTGCATTGTATCTCTGAAGAAACAGCATATTGTGAATCTAAAAATCCTTTTTGGAAAAAATCAGGAGCATCGGATCATGTACCTGTAGTTCAAATCGGACCCACTTCCTCCCGATTCGGCAGGAATTTGTCTTTTTCGCCAGGGGTGAACGGAAAGGTTTGAGATATCCCGGTTGGGACACTGTATATGTAAGGTGGTCTAATATTTTTACAAAATGTGGTGGTACCATTCTAAAACTATCATTTGGTGGTTGCTTCACAAAACGCCCCGTTTTCTACGCTCGGAAAATGGAAAATGGTTTTTTCCGTGCGTCAAAAAGGAAAACTTCCTCCTGCAACATTGTTCGCCATCCCATGATACATATGTGTGCACAATATGGGCACATTATCACAAACTATGCCCTGATTCTAGCCATAACATTGGTCGTTTGGTCCGAAAGCCATGAAACCTCGGACATGATAGGTCATTTCTGAGAAGGTTTTTTCGAGACACTTGCAATATACCAAGGTTGGTATTTTTTCTTGCAACTATGTCATATAATAAGACACCACGCGAAGGATTTGCATTGATCGGACCGTTTTTGAATTTTTTTATGCCCGTTTCAAACTATGGTCAAAACGGCGGGCACGGAGGTTCTTAGCTAGGGGCTGAGACTCGCTAAACTTGCATTGTATCTCTGAAGAAACAGCATATTGTGAATCTAAAAATCCTTTTTGGAAAAAATCAGGAGCATCGGATCATGTACCTGTAGTTCAAATCGGACCCACTTCCTGCCGATTCGGCAGGAATTTGTCTTTTTCGCCAGGGGTGAACGGAAAGGTTTGAGATATCCCGGTTGGGAAACTGTCTATGTAAGGTGGTCTAATATTTTTACAAAATGTGGTGGTACCATTCTAAAACTATCATTTGGTGGTTGCTTCACAAAACGCCACGTTTTTTACGCTCGGAAAATGGAAAATGGTTTTTCCGTGCGTCAAAAAGGAAAACTTCTCCTGCAACATTGTTCGCCATCCCATGATACATATGTGTGCACAATATGGACACATTATCAAAAACTATGCCCTGATTCTAGCCATAACATTGGTCGTTTGGTCCGAAAGCCATGAAACCTCGGACATGATAGGTCATTTCTGAGAAGGTTTTTTCGAGACACTTGCAATATACCAAGGTTGGTATTTTTTCTTGCAACTATGTCATATAATAAGACACCACGCGAAGGATTTGCATTGATCGGACCGTTTTGGAATTTTTTATGCCCGTTTCAAACTATGGTCAAAACGGCGGACACGGAGGTTCTTAGCTAGGGGCTGAGACTCGCTAAACTTGCATTGTATCTCTGAAGAAACAGCATATTGTGAATCTAAAAATCCTTTTTGGAAAAAATCAGGAGCATCGGATCATGTACCTGTAGTTCAAATCGGACCCACTTCCTGCCGATTCGGCAGGAATTTTTCTTTTTCGCCAGGGGTGAACGGAAAGGTTTGAGATATCCCGGTTGGGACACTGTCTATGTAAGGTGGTCTAATATTTTTACAAAATGTGGTGGTACCATTCTAAAACTATCATTTGGTGGTTGCTTCACAAAACGCCCCGTTTTCTACGCTCGGAAAATGGAAAATGGTTTTTCCGTGCGTCAAAAAGGAAAACTTCCTCCTGCAACATTGTTCGCCATCCCATGATACATATGTGTGCACAATATGGGCACATTATCACAAACTATGCCCTGATTCTAGCCATAACATTGGTCGTTTGGTCCGAAAGCCATGAAACCTCGGACATGATAGGTCATTTCTGAGAAGGTTTTTTCGAGACACTTGCAATATACCAAGGTTGGTATTATTTCTTGCAACTATGTCATATAATAAGACACCACGCGAAGGATTTGCATTGATCGGACCGTTTTTGAATTTTTTATGCCCGTTTCAAACTATGGTCAAAACGGCGGGCACGGAGGTTCTTAGCTAGGGGCTGAGACTCGCTAAACTTGCATTGTATCTCTGAAGAAACAGCATATTGTGAATCTAAAAATCCTTTTTGGAAAAAATCAGGAGCATCGGATCATGTACCTGTAGTTCAAATCGGACCCACTTCCTGCCGATTCGGCAGGAATTTGTCTTTTTCGCCAGGGGTGAACGGAAAGGTTTGAGATATCCCGGTTGGGAAACTGTCTATGTAAGGTGGTCTAATATTTTTACAAAATGTGGTGGTACCATTCTAAAACTATCATTTGGTGGTTGCTTCACAAAACGCCCCGTTTTTTACGCTCGGAAAATGGAAAATGGTTTTTCCGTGCGTCAAAAAGGAAAACTTCCTCCTGCAACTCGCCATCCCATGATACATATGTGTGCACAATATGGGCACATTATCAAAAACTATGCCCTGATTCTAGCCATAACATTGGTCGTTTGGTCCGAAAGCCATGAAACCTCGGACATGATAGGTCATTTCTGAGAAGGTTTTTTCGAGACACTTGCAATATACCAAGGTTGGTATTTTTTCTTGCAACTATGTCATATAATAAGACACCACGCGAAGGATTTGCATTGATCGGACCGTTTTTGAATTTTTTATGCCCGTTTCAAACTATGGTCAAAACGGCGGGCACGGAGGTTCTTAGCTAGGGGCTGAGACTCGCTAAACTTGCATTGTATCTCTGAAGAAACAGCATATTGTGAATCTAAAAATCCTTTTTGGAAAAAATCAGGAGCATCGGATCATGTACCTGTAGTTCAAATCGGACCCACTTCCTACCGATTCGGCAGGAATTTGACTTTTTCGCCAGGGGTGAACGGAAAGGTTTGAGATATCCCGGTTGGGAAACTGTCTATGTAAGGTGGTCTAATATTTTTACAAAATGTGGTGGTACCATTCTAAAACTATCATTTGGTGGTTGCTTCACAAAACGCCCCGTTTTTTACGCTCGGAAAATGGAAAATGGTTTTTCCGTGCGTCAAAAAGGAAAACTTCCTCCTGCAACATTGTTCGCCATCCCATGATACATATGTGTGCACAATATGGGCACATTATCAAAAACTATGCCCTGATTCTAGCCATAACATTGGTCGTTTGGTCCGAAAGCCATGAAACCTCGGACATGATAGGTCATTTCTGAGAAGGTTTTTTCGAGACACTTGCAATATACCAAGGTTGGTATTTTTTCTTGCAACTATGTCATATAATAAGACACCACGCGAAGGATTTGCATTGATCGGACCGTTTTTGAATTTTTTTATGCCCGTTTCAAACTATGGTCAAAACGGCGGGCACGGAGGTTCTTAGCTAGGGGCTGAGACTCGCTAAACTTGCATTGTATCTCTGAAGAAACAGCATATTGTGAATCTAAAAATCCTTTTTGGAAAAAATCAGGAGCATCGGATCATGTACCTGTAGTTCAAATCGGACCCACTTCCTGCCGATTCGGCAGGAATTTGTCTTTTTCGCCAGGGGTGAACGGAAAGGTTTGAGATATCCCGGTTGGGACACTGTCTATGTAAGGTGGTCTAATATTTTTACAAAATGTGGTGGTACCATTCTAAAACTATCATTTGGTGGTTGCTTCACAAAACGCCCCGTTTTTTACGCTCGGAAAATGGAAAATGGTTTTTCCGTGCGTCAAAAAGGAAAACTTCCTCCTACAACTCGCCATCCCATGATACATACGTGTGCACAATATGGGCACATTATGAAAAACTATGCCCTGATTCTAGCCATAACATTGGTCGTTTGGTCCGAAAGCCATGAAACCTCGGACATGATAGGTCATTTCTGAGAAGGTTTTTTCGAGACACTTGCAATATACCTAGGTTGGTATTTTTTCTTGCAACTATGTCATATAATAAGACACCACGCGAAGGATTTGCATTGATCAGACCGTTTTTGAATTTTTTATGCCCGTTTCAAACTATGGTTAAAACGGCGGGCACGGAGGTTCTTAGCTAGGGGCTGAGACTCGCTAAACTTGCATTGTATCTCTGAAGAAACAGCATATTGTGAATCTAAAAATCCTTTTTGGAAAAAATCAGGAGCATCGGATCATGTACCTGTAGTTCAAATCGGACCCACTTCCTACCGATTCGGCAGGAATTTGTCTTTTTCGCCAGGGGTGAACGGAAAGGTTTGAGATATCCCGGTTGGGAAACTGTCTATGTAAGGTGGTCTAATATTTTTACAAAATGTGGTGGTACCATTCTAAAACTATCATTTGGTGGTTGCTTCACAAAACGCCCCGTTTTTTACGCTCGGAAAATGGAAAATGGTTTTTCCGTGCGTCAAAAAGGAAAACTTCCTCCTGCAACATTGTTCGCCATCCCATGATACATATGTGTGCACAATATGGGCACATTATCAAAAACTATGCCCTGATTCTAGCCATAACATTGGTCGTTTGGTCCGAAAGCCATGAAACCTCGGACATGATAGGTCATTTCTGAGAAGGTTTTTTCGAGACACTTGCAATATACCAAGGTTGGTATTTTTTATTGCAACTATGTCATATAATAAGACACCACGCGAAGGATTTGCATTGATCGGACCGTTTTTGAATTTTTTTATGCCCGTTTCAAACTATGGTCAAAACGGCGGGCACGGAGGTTCTTAGCTAGGGGCTGAGACTCGCTAAACTTGCATTGTATCTCTGAAGAAACAGCATATTGTGAATCTAAAAATCCTTTTTGGAAAAAATCAGGAGCATCGGATCATGTACCTGTAGTTCAAATCGGACCCACTTCCTCCCGATTCGGCAGGAATTTGTCTTTTTCGCCAGGGGTGAACTGAAAGGTTTGAGATATCACGGTTGGGACATTATCTATGTAAGGTGGTCTAATATTTTTACAAAATGTGGTGGTACCATTCTAAAAGTATCATTTGGTGGTTGCTTCACAAAACGCCCCGTTTTTTACGCTCGGAAAATGGAAAATGGTTTTTCCGTGCGTCAAAAAGGAAAACTTCCTCCTGCAACATTGTTCGCCATCCCATGATACATATGTGTGCACAATATGGGCACATTATCACAAACTATGCCCTGATTCTAGCCATAACATTGGTCGTTTGGTCCGAAAGCCATGAAACCTCGGACATGATAGGTCATTTCTGAGAAGGTTTTTTCGAGACACTTGCAATATACCAAGGTTGGTATTTTTCCTTGCAACTATGTCATATAATAAGACACCACGCGAAGGATTTGCATTGATCGGACCGTTTTTGAATTTTTTAAGCCCGTTTCAAACTATGGTCAAAACGGTGGGCACGGAGGTTCTTAGCTAGGGGCTGAGACTCGCTAAACTTGCATTGTATCTCTGAAGAAACAGCATATTGTGAATCTAAAAATCCTTTTTGGAAAAAATCAGGAGCATCGGATCATGTACCTGTAGTTCAAATCGGACCCACTTCCTGCCGATTCGGCAGGAATTTGTCTTTTTCGCCAGGGGTGAACGGAAAGGTTTGAGATATCCCGGTTGGGACATTGTCTATGTAAGGTGGTCTAATATTTTTAAAAAATGTGGTGGTACCATTCTAAAACTATCATTTGGTGGTTGCTTCACAAAACGCCCCGTTTTTTACGCTCGGAAAATGGAAAATGGTTTTTCCGTGCGTCAAAAAGGAAAACTTCCTCCTGCAACATTGTTCGCCATCCCATGATATATATGTGTGCACAATATGGGCACATTATCAAAAACTATGCCCTGATTCTAGCCATAACATTGGTCGTTTGGTCCGAAAGCCATGAAACCTCGGACATGATAGGTCATTTCTGAGAAGGTTTTTTCGAGACACTTGCAATATACCAAGGTTGGTATTTTTTCTTGCAACTATGTCATATAATAAGACACCACGCGAAGGATTTGCATTGATCGGACCGTTTTTGAATTTTTTAATGCCCGTTTCAAACTATGGTCAAAACGGCGGGCACGGAGGTTCTTAGCTAGGGGCTGAGACTCGCTAAACTTGCATTGTATCTCTGAAGAAACAGCATATTGTGAATCTAAAAATCCTTTTTGGAAAAAATCAGGAGCATCGGATCATGTACCTGTAGTTCAAATCGGACCCACTTCCTGCCGATTCGGCAGGAATTTGTCTTTTTCGCCAGGGGTGAACGGAAAGGTTTGAGATATCCCGGTTGGGACACTGTCTATGTAAGGTGGTCTAATATTTTTACAAAATGTGGTGGTACCATTCTAAAACTATCATTTGGTGGTTGCTTCACAAAACGCCCCGTTTTTTACGCTCGGAAAATGGAAAATGGTTTTTCCGTGCGTCAAAAAGGAAAACTTCCTCCTGCAACTCGCCATCCCATGATACATACGTGTGAACAATATGGGCACATTATGAAAAACTATGCCCTGATTCTAGCCATAACATTGGTCGTTTGGTCCGAAAGCCATGAAACCTCGGACATGATAGGTCATTTCTGAGAAGGTTTTTTCGAGACACTTGCAATATACCAAGGTTGGTATTTTTTCTTGCAACTATGTCATATAATAAGACACCACGCGAAGGATTTGCATTGATCGGACCGTTTTTGAATTTTTTATGCCCGTTTCAAACTATGGTCAAAACGGCGGGCACGGAGGTTCTTAGCTAGGGGCTGAGACTCGCTAAACTTGCATTGTATCTCTGAAGAAACAGCATATTGTGAATCTAAAAATCCTTTTTGGAAAAAATCAGGAGCATCGGATCATGTACCTGTAGTTCAAATCGGACCCACTTCCTACCGATTCGGCAGGAATTTGTCTTTTTCGCTAGGGGTGAACGGAAAGGTTTGAGATATCCCGGTTGGGAAACTGTCTATGTAAGGTGGTCTAATATTTTTACAAAATGTGGTGGTACCATTCTAAAACTATCATTTGGTGGTTGCTTCACAAAACGCCCCGTTTTTTACGCTCGGAAAATGGAAAATGGTTTTTCCGTGCGTCAAAAAGGAAAACTTCCTCCTGCAACATTGTTCGCCATCCCATGATACATATGTGTGCACAATATGGGCACATTATCAAAAACTATGCCCTGATTCTAGCCATAACATTGGTCGTTTGGTCCGAAAGCCATGAAACCTCGGACATGATAGGTCATTTCTGAGAAGGTTTTTTCGAGACACTTGCAATATACCAAGGTTGGTATTTTTTATTGCAACTATGTCATATAATAAGACACCACGTGAAGGATTTGCATTGATCGGACCGTTTTTGAATTTTTTTATGCCCGTTTCAAACTATGGTCAAAACGGCGGGCACGGAGGTTCTTAGCTAGGGGCTGAGACTCGCTAAACTTGCATTGTATCTCTGAAGAAACAGCATATTGTGAATCTAAAAATCCTTTTTGGAAAAAATCAGGAGCATCGGATCATGTACCTGTAGTTCAAATCGGACCCACTTCCTACCGATTCGGCAGGAATTTGTCTTTTTCGCCAGGGGTGAACGGAAAGGTTTGAGATATCCCGGTTGGGACACTGTCTATGTAAGGTGGTCTAATATTTTTACAAAATGTGGTGGTACCATTCTAAAACTATCATTTGGTGGTTGCTTCACAAAACGCCCCGTTTTCTACGCTCGGAAAATGGAAAATGGTTTTTTCCGTGCGTCAAAAAGGAAAACTTCCTCCTGCAACATTGTTCGCCATCCCATGATACATATGTGTGCACAATATGGGCACATTATCACAAACTATGCCCTGATTCTAGCCATAACATTGGTCGTTTGGTCCGAAAGCCATGAAACCTCGGACATGATAGGTCATTTCTGAGAAGGTTTTTTCGAGACACTTGCAATAAACCAAGGTTGGTATTTTTTCTTGCAACTATGTCATATAATAAGACACCACGCGAAGGATTTGCATTGATCGGACCGTTTTTGAATTTTTTATGCCCGTTTCAAACTATGGTCAAAACGGCGGGCACAGAGGTTCTTAGCTAGGGGCTGAGACTCGCTAAACTTGCATTGTATCTCTGAAGAAACAACATATTGTGAATCTAAAAATCCTTTTTGGAAAAAATCAGGAGCATCGGATCATGTACCTGTAGTTCAAATCGGACCCACTTCCTGCCGATTCGGCAGGAATTTGTCTTTTTCGCCAGGGGTGAACGGAAAGGTTTGAGATATCCCGGTTGGGACACTGTCTATGTAAGGTGGTCTAATATTTTTACAAAATGTGGTGGTACCATTCTAAAACTATCATTTGGTGGTTGCTTCACAAAACGCCCCGTTTTTTACGCTCGGAAAATGGAAAATGGTTTTTCCGTGCGTCAAAAAGGAAAACTTCCTCCTGCAACATTGTTCGCCATCCCATGATATATATGTGTGCACAATATGGGCACATTATCAAAAACTATGCCCTGATTCTAGCCATAACATTGGTCGTTTGGTCCGAAAGCCATGAAACCTCGGACATGATAGGTCATTTCTGAGAAGGTTTTTTCGAGACACTTGCAATATACCAAGGTTGGTATTTTTTCTTGCAACTATGTCATATAATAAGACACCACGCGAAGGATTTGCATTGATCGGACCGTTTTTGAATTTTTTAATGCCCGTTTCAAACTATGGTCAAAACGGCGGGCACGGAGGTTCTTAGCTAGGGGCTGAGACTCGCTAAACTTGCATTGTATCTCTGAAGAAACAGCATATTGTGAATCTAAAAATCCTTTTTGGAAAAAATCAGGAGCATCGGATCATGTACCTGTAGTTCAAATCGGACCCACTTCCTGCCGATTCGGCAGGAATTTGTCTTTTTCGCCAGGGGTGAACGGAAAGGTTTGAGATATCCCGGTTGGGACACTGTCTATGTAAGGTGGTCTAATATTTTTACAAAATGTGGTGGTACCATTCTAAAACTATCATTTGGTGGTTGCTTCACAAAACGCCCCGTTTTTTACGCTCGGAAAATGGAAAATGGTTTTTCCGTGCGTCAAAAAGGAAAACTTCCTCCTGCAACTCGCCATCCCATGATACATACGTGTGCACAATATGGGCACATTATGAAAAACTATGCCCTGATTCTAGCCATAACATTGGTCGTTTGGTCCGAAAGCCATGAAACCTCGGACATGATAGGTCATTTCTGAGAAGGTTTTTTCGAGACACTTGCAATATACCAAGGTTGGTATTTTTTCTTGCAACTATGTCATATAATAAGACACCACGCGAAGGATTTGCATTGATCGGACCGTTTTTGAATTTTTTATGCCCGTTTCAAACTATGGTCAAAACGGCGGGCACGGAGGTTCTTAGCTAGGGGCTGAGACTCGCTAAACTTGCATTGTATCTCTGAAGAAACAGCATATTGTGAATCTAAAAATCCTTTTTGGAAAAAATCAGGAGCATCGGATCATGTACCTGTAGTTCAAATCGGACCCACTTCCTACCGATTCGGCAGGAATTTGTCTTTTTCGCTAGGGGTGAACGGAAAGGTTTGAGATATCCCGGTTGGGAAACTGTCTATGTAAGGTGGTCTAATATTTTTACAAAATGTGGTGGTACCATTCTAAAACTATCATTTGGTGGTTGCTTCACAAAACGCCCCGTTTTTTACGCTCGGAAAATGGAAAATGGTTTTTCCGTGCGTCAAAAAGGAAAACTTCCTCCTGCAACATTGTTCGCCATCCCATGATACATATGTGTGCACAATATGGGCACATTATCAAAAACTATGCCCTGATTCTAGCCATAACATTGGTCGTTTGGTCCGAAAGCCATGAAACCTCGGACATGATAGGTCATTTCTGAGAAGGTTTTTTCGAGACACTTGCAATATACCAAGGTTGGTATTTTTTATTGCAACTATGTCATATAATAAGACACCACGTGAAGGATTTGCATTGATCGGACCGTTTTTGAATTTTTTTATGCCCGTTTCAAACTATGGTCAAAACGGCGGGCACGGAGGTTCTTAGCTAGGGGCTGAGACTCGCTAAACTTGCATTGTATCTCTGAAGAAACAGCATATTGTGAATCTAAAAATCCTTTTTGGAAAAAATCAGGAGCATCGGATCATGTACCTGTAGTTCAAATCGGACCCACTTCCTACCGATTCGGCAGGAATTTGTCTTTTTCGCCAGGGGTGAACGGAAAGGTTTGAGATATCCCGGTTCGGACACTGTCTATGTAAGGTGGTCTAATATTTTTACAAAATGTGGTGGTACCATTCTAAAACTATCATTTGGTGGTTGCTTCACAAAACGCCCCGTTTTTTACGCTCGGAAAATAAAAAATGGTTTTTCCGTGCGTCAAAAAGGAAAACTTCCTCCTGCAACATTGTTCGCCATCCCATGATACATATGTGTGCACAATATGGGCACATTATCACAAACTATGCCCTGATTCTAGCCATAACATTGGTCGTTTGGTCCGAATGCCATGAAACCTCGGACATGATAGGTCATTTCTGAGAAGGTTTTTTCGAGACACTTGCAATAAACCAAGGTTGGTATTTTTTCTTGCAACTATGTCATATAATAAGACACCACGCGAAGGATTTGCATTGATCGGACCGTTTTTGAATTTTTTATGCCCGTTTCAAACTATGGTCAAAACGGCGGGCACGGAGGTTCTTAGCTAGGGGCTGAGACTCGCTAAACTTGCATTGTATCTCTGAAGAAACAGCATATTGTGAATCTAAAAATCCTTTTTGGAAAAAATCAGGAGCATCGGATCATGTACCTGTAGTTCAAATCGGACCCACTTCCTGCCGATTCGGCAGGAATTTTTCTTTTTTGCCAGGGGTGAACGGAAAGGGTTGAGATATCCCGGTTGGGAAACTGTCTATGTAAGGTGGTCTAATATTTTTACAAAATGTGGTGGTACCATTCTAAAACTATCATTTGGTGGTTGCTTCACAAAACGCCCCGTTTTTTACGCTCGGAAAATGGAAAATGGTTTTTCCGTGCGTCAAAAAGGAAAACTTCCTCCTGCAACATTGTTCGCCATCCCATGATACATATGTGTGCACAATATGGGCACATTATCAAAAACTATGCCCTGATTCTAGCCATAACATTGGTCGTTTGGTCCGAAAGCCATGAAACCTCGGACATGATAGGTCATTTCTGAGAAGGTTTTTTCGAGACACTTGCAATATACCAAGGTTGGTATTTTTTCTTGCAACTATGTCATATAATAAGACACCACGCGAAGGATTTGCATTGATCGGACCGTTTTTGAATTTTTTATGCCCGTTTCAAACTATGGTCAAAACGGCGGGCAAGGAGGTTCTTAGCTAGGGGCTGAGACTCGCTAAACTTGCATTGTATCTCTGAAGAAACAGCATATTGTGAATCTAAAAATCCTTTTTGGAAAAAATCAGGAGCATCGGATCATGTACCTGTAGTTCAAATCGGACCCACTTCCTGCCGATTCGGCAGGAATTTGTCTTTTTCGCCAGGGGTGAACGGAAAGGTTTGAGATATCCCGGTTGGGACACTGTCTATGTAAGGTGGTCTAATATTTTTACAAAATGTGGTGGTACCATTCTAAAACTATCATTTGGTGGTTGCTTCACAAAACGCCCCGTTTTTTACGCTCGGAAAATGGAAAATGGTTTTTCCGTGCGTCAAAAAGGAAAACTTCCTCCTGCAACATTGTTCGCCATCCCATGATACATATGTGTGAACAATATGGGCACATTATCACAAACTATGCCCTGATTCTAGCCATAACATTGGTCGTTTGGTCCGAAAGCCATGAAACCTCGGACATGATAGGTCATTTCTGAGAAGGTTTTTTCGAGACACTTGCAATATACCAAGGTTGGTATTTTTTCTTGCAACTATGTCATATAATAAGACACCACGCGAAGGATTTGCATTGATCGGACCGTTTTTGAATTTTTTTATGCCCGTTTCAAACTATGGTCAAAACGGCGGGCACGGAGGTTCTTAGCTAGGGGCTGAGACTCGCTAAACTTGCATTGTATCTCTGAAGAAACAGCATATTGTGAATCTAAAAATCCTTTTTGGAAAAAATCAGGAGCATCGGATCATGTACCTGTAGTTCAAATCGGACCCACTTCCTACCGATTCGGCAGGAATTTGTCTTTTTCGCCAGGGGTGAACGGAAAGGTTTGAGATATCCCGGTTGGGAAACTGTCTATGTAAGGTGGTCTAATATTTTTACAAAATGTGGTGGTACCATTCTAAAACTATCATTTGGTGGTTGCTTCACAAAACGCCCCGTTTTTTACGCTCGAAAAATGGAAAATGGTTTTTCCGTGCGTCAAAAAGGAAAACTTCCTCCTGCAACATTGTTCGCCATCCCATGATACATATGTTTGCACAATATGGGCATATTATCAAAAACTATGCCCTGATTCTAGCCATAACATTGGTCGTTTGGTCCGAAAGCCATGAAACCTCGGACATGATAGGTCATTTCTGAGAAGGTTTTTTCGAAACACTTGCAATATACCAAGGTTGGTATTTTTCCTTGCAACTATGTCATATAATAAAACACTACGCGAAGGATTTGCATTGATCGGACCGGTTTTGAATTTTTTATGCCCGTTTCAAACTATGGTCTAAACGGCGGGCACGGAGGTTCTTAGCTAGGGGCTGAGACTCGCTAAACTTGCAGTGTATCTCTGAAGAAACAGCATATTGTGAATCTAAAAATCTTTTTTGGAAAAAATCAGGAGCATCGGATCATGTACCTGTAGTTCAAATCGGACCCACTTCCTGCCGATTCGGCAGGAATTTGTCTTTTTCGCCAGGGGTGAACGGAAAGGTTTGAGATATCCCGGTTGGGACACTGTCTATGTAAGGTGGTCTAATATTTTTACAAAATGTGGTGGTACCATTCTAAAACTATCATTTGGTGGTTGCTTCACAAAACGCCCCGTTTTTTACGCTCGGAAAATGGAAAATGGTTTTTCCGTGCGTCAAAAAGGAAAACTTCCTCCTGCAACATTGTTCGCCATCGCCATCCCATGATACATATGTGTGCACAATATGGGCACATTATCAAAAACTATGCCCTGATTCTAGCCATAACATTGGTCGTTTGGTCCGAAAGCCATGAAACCTCGGACATGATAGGTCATTTCTGAGAAGGTTTTTTCGAGACACTTGCAATATACCAAGGTTGGTATTTTTTCTTGCAACTATGTCATATAATAAGACACCACGCGAAGGATTTGCATTGATCGGACCGTTTTTGAATTTTTTTATGCCCGTTTCAAACTATGGTCAAAACGGCGGGCACGGAGGTTCTTAGCTAGGGGCTGAGACTCGCTAAACTTGCATTGTATCTATGAAGAAACAGCATATTGTGAATCTAAAAATCCTTTTTGGAAAAAATCAGGAGCATCGGATCATGTACCTGTAGTTCAAATCGGACCCACTTCCTACCGATTCGGCAGGAATTTGACTTTTTCGCCAGGGGTGAACGGAAAGGTTTGAGATATCCCGGTTGGGAAACTGTCTATGTAAGGTGGTCTAATATTTTTACAAAATGTGGTGGTACCATTCTAAAGTTATCATTTGGTGGTTGCTTCACAAAACGCCCCGTTTTTTACGCTCGGAAAATGGAAAATGGTTTTTCCGTGCGTCAAAAAGGAAAACTTCCTCCTACAACATTGTTCGCCATCCCATGATACATATGTGTGCACAATATGGGCACATTATCACAAACTATGCCCTGATTCTAGCCATAACATTGGTCGTTTGGTCCGAAAGCCATGAAACCTCGGACATGATAGGTCATTTCTGAGAAGGTTTTTTCGAGACACTTGCAATATACCAAGGTTGGTATTTTTTCTTGCAACTATGTCATATAATAAGACACCACGCGAAGGATTTGCATTGATCAGACCGTTTTTGAATTTTTTATGCCCGTTTCAAACTATGGTCAAAACGGCGGGCACGGAGGTTCTTAGCTAGGGGCTGAGACTCGCTAAACTTGCATTGTATCTCTGAAGAAACAACATATTGTGAATCTAAAAATCCTTTTTGGAAAAAATCAGGAGCATCGGATCATGTACCTGTAGTTCAAATCGGACCCACTTCCTACCGATTCGGCAGGAATTTGTCTTTTTCGCCAGGGGTGAACGGAAAGGTTTGAGATATCCCGGTTGGGAAACTGTCTATGTAAGGTGGTCTAATATTTTTACAAAATGTGGTGGTACCATTCTAAAACTATCATTTGGTGGTTGCTTCACAAAACGCCCCGTTTTTTACGCTCGGAAAATGGAAAATGGTTTTTCCGTGCGTCAAAAAGGAAAACTTCCTCCTGCAACATTGTTCGCCATCCCATGATACATATGTGTGCACAATATGGGCACATTATCAAAAACTATGCCCTGATTCTAGCCATAACATTGGTCGTTTGGTCCGAAAGCCATGAAACCTCGGACATGATAGGTCATTTCTGAGAAGGTTTTTTCGAGACACTTGCAATATACCAAGGTTGGTATTTTTCCTTGCAACTATGTCATATAATAAAACACCACGCGAAGGATTTGCATTGATCGGACCGGTTTTGAATTTTTTATGCCCGTTTCAAACTATGGTCAAAACGGCGGGCACGGAGGTTCTTAGCTAGGGGCTGAGACTCGCTAAACTTGCAGTGTATCTCTGAAGAAACAGCATATTGTGAATCTAAAAATCTTTTTTGGAAAAAATCAGGAGCATCGGATCATGTACCTGTAGTTCAAATCGGACCCACTTCCTACCGATTCAGCAGGAATTTGTCTATTTCGCCAGGGGTGAACGGAAAGGTTTGAGATATCCCGGTTGGGACACTGTCTATGTAAGGTGGTCTAATATTTTTACAAAATGTGGTGGTACCATTCTAAAACTATCATTTGGTGGTTGCTTCACAAAACGCCCCGTTTTTTACGCTCGGAAAATGGAAAATGGTTTTTCCGTGCGTCAAAAAGGAAAACTTCCTCCTGCAACATTGTTCGCCATCGCCATCCCATGATACATATGTGTGCACAATATGGGCACATTATCAAAAACTATGCCCTGATTCTAGCCATAACATTGGTCGTTTGGTCCGAAAGCCATGAAACCTCGGACATGATAGGTCATTTCTGAGAAGGTTTTTTCGAGACACTTGCAATATACCAAGGTTGGTATTTTTTCTTGCAACTATGTCATATAATAAGACACCACGCGAAGGATTTGCATTGATCGGACCGTTTTTGAATTTTTTTATGCCCGTTTCAAACTATGGTCAAAACGGCGGGCACGGAGGTTCTTAGCTAGGGGCTGAGACTCGCTAAACTTGCATTGTATCTCTGAAGAATCAGCATATTGTGAATCTAAAAATCCTTTTTGGAAAAAATCAGGAGCATCGGATCATGTACCTGTAGTTCAAATCGGACCCACTTCCTGCCGATTCGGCAGGAATTTGTCTTTTTCGCCAGGGGTGAACGAAAAGGTTTGAGATATCCCGGTTGGGACACTGTCTATGTAAGGTGGTCTAATATTTTTACAAAATGTGGTGGTACCATTCTAAAACTATCATTTGGTGGTTGCTTCACAAAACGCCCCGTTTTTTACGCTCGGAAAATGGAAAATGGTTTTTCCGTGCGTCAAAAAGGAAAACTTCCTCCTACAACATTGTTCGCCATCCCATGATACATATGTGTGCACAATATGGGCACATTATCACAAACTATGCCCTGATTCTAGCCATAACATTGGTCGTTTGGTCCGAAAGCCATGAAACCTCGGACATGATAGGTCATTTCTGAGAAGGTTTTTTCGAGACACTTGCAATATACCAAGGTTGGTATTTTTTCTTGCAACTATGTCATATAATAAGACACCACGTGAAGGATTTGCATTGATCGGACCGTTTTTGAATTTTTTATGCCCGTTTCAAACTATGGTCAAAACGGCGGGCACGGAGGTTCTTAGCTAGGGGCTGAGACTCGCTAAACTTGCATTGTATCTCTGAAGAAACAGCATATTGTGAATCTAAAAATCCTTTTTGGAAAAAATCAGGAGCATCGGATAATGTACCTGTAGTTCAAATCGAACCCACTTCCTGCCGATTCGGCAGGAATTTGTCTTTTTCGCCAGGGGTGAACGGAAAGGTTTGAGATATCCCGGTTGGGAAACTGTCTATGTAAGGTGGTCTAATATGTTTACAAAATGTGGTGGTACCATTCTAAAACTATCATTTTGTGGTTGCTTCACAAAACGCCCCGTTTTTTACGCTCAGAAAATGGAAAATGGTTTTTCCGTCCGTCAAAAAGGAAAACTTCCTCCTGCAACATTGTTCGCCATCCCATGATACATATGTGTGCACAATATGGGCACATTATCACAAACTATGCTCTGATTCTAGCCATAACATTGGTCGTTTGGACCGAAAGCCATGAAACCTCGGACATGATAGGTCATTTCTGAGAAGGTTTTTTCGAGACACTTGCAATATACCAAGGTTGGTATTTTTCCTTGCAACTATGTCATATAATAAGACACCACGCGAAGGATTTGCATTGATCGGACCGTTTTTGAATTTTTTATGCCCGTTTCAAACTATGGTCAAAACGGCGGGCACGGAGGTTCTTAGCTAGGGGCTGAGACTCGCTAAACTTGCATTGTATCTCTGAAGAAACAGCATATTGTGAATCTAAAAATCCTTTTTGGAAAAAATCAGGAGCATCGGATCATGTACCTGTAGTTCAAATCGGACCCACTTCCTGCCGATTCGGCAGGAATTTGTCTTTTTCGCCAGGGGTGAACGGAAAGGTTTGACATATCCCGGTTCGGAAACTGTCTATGTAAGGTGGTCTAATATTTTTACAAAATGTGGTGGTACCATTCTAAAACTATCATTTGGTGGTTGCTTCACAAAACGCCCCGTTTTTTACGCTCGAAAAATGGAAAATGGTTTTTCCGTGCGTCAAAAAGGAAAACTTCCTCCTGCAACATTGTTCGCCATCCCATGATACATATGTGTGCACAATATGGGCACATTATCAAAAACTATGCCCTGATTCTAGCCATAACATTGGTCGTTTGGTCCGAAAGCCATGAAACCTCGGACATGATAGGTCATTTCTGAGAAGGTTTTTTCGAGACACTTGCAATATACCAAGGTTGGTATTTTTCCTTGCAACTATGTCATATAATAAAACACCACGCGAAGGATTTGCATTGATCGGACCGGTTTTGAATTTTTTATGCCCGTTTCAAACTATGGTCAAAACGGCGGGCACGGAGGTTCTTAGCTAGGGGCTGAGACTCGCTAAACTTGCAGTGTATCTCTGAAGAAACAGCATATTGTGAATCTAAAAATCTTTTTTGGAAAAAATCTGGAGCATCGGATCATGTACCTGTAGTTCAAATCGGACCCACTTCCTACCGATTCAGCAGGAATTTGTCTTTTTCGCCAGGGGTGAACGGAAAGGTTTGAGATATCCCGGTTGGGACACTGTCTATGTAAGGTGGTCTAATATTTTTACAAAATGTGGTGGTACCATTCTAAAACTATCATTTGGTGGTTGCTTCACAAAACGCCCCGTTTTTTACGCTCGGAAAATGGAAAATGGTTTTTCCGTGCGTCAAAAAGGAAAACTTCCTCCTGCAACATTGTTCGCCATCGCCATCCCATGATACATATGTGTGCACAATATGGGCACATTATCAAAAACTATGCCCTGATTCTAGCCATAACATTGGTCGTTTGGTCCGAAAGCCATGAAACCTCGGACATGATAGGTCATTTCTGAGAAGGTTTTTTCGAGACACTTGCAATATACCAAGGTTGGTATTTTTTCTTGCAACTATGTCATATAATAAGACACCACGCGAAGGATTTGCATTGATCGGACCGTTTTTGAATTTTTTTATGCCCGTTTCAAACTATGGTCAAAACGGCGGGCACGGAGGTTCTTAGCTAGGGGCTGAGACTCGCTAAACTTGCATTGTATCTCTGAAGAAACAGCATATTGTGAATCTAAAAATCCTTTTTGGAAAAAATCAGGAGCATCGGATCATGTACATGTAGTTCAAATCGGACCCACTTCCTACCGATTCGGCAGGAATTTGTCTTTTTCGTCAGGGGTGAACGGAAAGGTTTGAGATATCCCGGTTGGGACACTGTCTATGTAAGGTGGTCTAATATTTTTACAAAATGTGGTGGTACCATTCTAAAACTATCATTTGGTGGTTGCTTCACAAAACGCCCCGTTTTTTACGCTCGGAAAATGGAAAATGGTTTTTCCGTGCGTCAAAAAGGAAAACTTCCTCCTACAACATTGTTCGCCATCCCATGATACATATGTGTGCACAATATGGGCACATTATCACAAACTATGCCCTGATTCTAGCCATAACATTGGTCGTTTGGTCCGAAAGCCATGAAACCTCGGACATGATAGGTCATTTCTGAGAAGGTTTTTTCGAGACACTTGCAATATACCAAGGTTGGTATTTTTTCTTGCAACTATGTCATATAATAAGACACCACGTGAAGGATTTGCATTGATCAGACCGTTTTTGAATTTTTTATGCACGTTTCAAACTATGGTCAAAACGGCGGGCACGGAGGTTCTTAGCTAGGGGCTGAGACTCGCTAAACTTGCATTGTATCTCTGAAGAAACAGCATATTGTGAATCTAAAAATCCTTTTTGGAAAAAATCAGGAGCATCGGATCATGTACCTGTAGTTCAAATCGAACCCACTTCCTGCCGATTCGGCAGGAATTTGTCTTTTTCGCCAGGGGTGAACGGAAAGGTTTGAGATATCCCGGTTGGGAAACTGTCTATGTAAGGTGGTCTAATATGTTTACAAAATGTGGTGGTACCATTCTAAAACTATCATTTTGTGGTTGCTTCACAAAACGCCCCGTTTTTTACGCTCGGAAAATGGAAAATGGTTTTTCCGTCCGTCAAAAAGGAAAACTTCCTCCTGCAACATTGTTCGCCATCCCATGATACATATGTGTGCACAATATGGGCACATTATCACAAACTATGTTCTGATTCTAGCCATAACATTGGTCGTTTGGTCCGAAAGCCATGAAACCTCGGACATGATAGGTCATTTCTGAGAAGGTTTTTTCGAGACACTTGCAATATACCAAGGTTGGTATTTTTCATTGCAACTATGTCATATAATAAGACACCACGCGAACGATTTGCATTGATCGGACCGTTTTTGAATTTTTTATGCCCGTTTCAAACTATGGTCAAAACGGCGGGCACGGAGGTTCTTAGCTAGAGGCTGAGACTCGCTAAACTTGCATTGTATCTCTGAAGAAACAACATATTGTGAATCTAAAAATCCTTTTTGGAAAAAATCAGGAGCATCGGATCATGTACCTGTAGTTCAAATCGGACCCACTTCCTGCCGATTCGGCAGGAATTTGTCTTTTTCGCCAGGGGTGAACGGAAAGGTTTGAGATATCCCGGTTGGGAAACTGTCTATGTAAGGTGGTCTAATATTTTTACAAAATGTGGTGGTACCATTCTAAAACTATCATTTGGTGGTTGCTTCACAAAACGCCCCGTTTTTTCGCTCGGAAAATGGAAAATGGTTTTTCCGTGCGTCAAAAAGGAAAACTTCCTCCTGCAACATTGTTCGCCATCCCATGATACATATGTGTGCACAATATGGGCACATTATCAAAAACTATGCCCTGATTCTAGCCATAACATTGGTCGTTTGGTCCGAAAGCCATGAAACCTCGGACATGATAGGTCATTTCTGAGAAGGTTTTTTCGAGACACTTGCAATATACCAAGGTTGGTATTTTTTCTTGCAACTATGTCATATAATAAGATACCACGCGAAGGATTTGCATTGATCGGACCGTTTTTGAATTTTTTATGCCCGTTTCAAACTATGGTCAAAACGGCGGGCACGGAGGTTCTTAGCTAGGGGCTGAGACTCGCTAAACTTGCATTGTATCTCTGAAGAAACAGCATATTGTGAATCTAAAAATCCTTTTTGGAAAAAATCAGGAGCATCGGATCATGTACCTGTAATTCAAATCGGACCCACTTCCTGCCGATTCGGCAGGAATTTGTCTTTTTCGCCAGGGGTGAACGGAAAGGTTTGAGATATCCCGGTTGGGAAACTGTCTATGTAAGGTGGTCTAATATTTTTACAAAATGTGGTGGTACCATTCTAAAACTATCATTTGGTGGTTGCTTCACAAAACACCCCGTTTTTTACGCTCGGAAAATGGAAAATGGTTTTTCCGTGCGTCAAAAAGGAAAACTTCCTCCTGCAACATTGTTCGCCATCCCATGATACATATGTGTGCACAATATGGGCACATTATCACAAACTATGCCCTGATTCTAGCCATAACATTGGTCGTTTGGTCCGAAAGCCATGAAACCTCGGACATGATAGGTCATTTCTGAGAAGGTTTTTTCGAGACACTTGCAATATACCAAGGTTGGTATTTTTTCTTGCAACTATGTCATATAATAAGACACCACGCGAAGGATTTGCATTGATCGGACCGGTTTTGAATTTTTTATGCCCGTTTCAAACTATGGTCAAAACGGCGGGCACGGAGGTTCTTAGCTAGGGGCTGAGACTCGCTAAACTTGCATTGTATCTCTGAAGAAACAGCATATTGTGAATCTAAAAATCCTTTTTGGAAAAAATCAGGAGCATCGGATCATGTACCTGTAGTTCAAATCGGACCCACTTCCTACCGATTCGGCAGGAATTTGTCTTTTTTGCCAGGGGTGAACGGAAAGGTTTGAGATATCCCGGTTGGGAAACTGTCTATGTAAGGTGGTCTAATATTTTTACAAAATGTGGTGGTACCATTCTAAAACTATCATTTGGTGGTTGCTTCACAAAACGCCCCGTTTTTTACGGTCGGAAAATGGAAAATGGTTTTTCCGTGCGTCAAAAAGGAAAACTTCCTCCTGCAACATTGTTCGCCATCCCATGATACATATGTGTGCACAATATGGGCACATTATCACAAACTATGCCCTGATTCTAGCCATAACATTGGTCGTTTGGTCCGAAAGCCATGAAACCTCGGACATGATAGGTCATTTCTGAGAAGGTTTTTTCGAGACACTTGCAATATACCAAGGTTGGTATTTTTCCTTGCAACTATGTCATATAATAAGACACCACGCGAAGGATTTGCATTGATCGGACCGTTTTTGAATTTTTTATGCCCGTTTCAAACTATGGTCAAAACGGCGGGCACGGAGGTTCTTAGCTAGGGGCTGAGACTCGCTAAACTTGCATTGTATCTCTGAAGAAACAGCATATTGTGAATCTAAAAAACATTTTTTTCAAAAGATAATGGGCATCGGATCATGTACCTGTAGTTCAAATCGGACCCACTTCCTACTGATTCGGTAGGAATTTGTCTTTTTTGCCAGGGGTGTAAGGAAAGGTTTGAGATGCCCCGGGTGGGATATTATCTATGTAAGGTGGTCTAGTATTTTATAAAAATATGTTGATACCATTTTGAAACTTTTATTTGGTGGTTGTTTCACAAAACACCCTTTTTGGCACTTGGAAAATAGAAAAATAGTGCTAGCCAATCAGAGTAGAGAACCACAGGACCCACGGATTACCCTCTAAAGCTGATCTCAGCCGTTTACAGGCACTCCATCTAACGCCCCAAATTTCATCTGACGCCTCCTTGTCCCCTGTCTCTGTACGCGAAATGACATAAATGCCCTAGGGTTTCATGTACTTCACCACAGAATTGAACAGGGCTAATTTCGTGATATCAGGCACATACAGAACACGGTCGAGAGAGACTGACCCCCAAACCATAATCCCCTCGCTCCTCCCTGCAGACCCCGCCGCCACTTCTTCCTCTCTCCCTCTCTCGCTTGATAGGTGCTCCTCACCGCAACCCACGATCGTCCACCCCCTCCCCCTATCCCCGTCTGTGCGCCGCCGATCTCCCCCTGCTGTAATCTCCTCTAAGCGAGAACGCACGCACTGGCGGAGGGAAACCAGCCATGAGGGTACTGCATAGTATGGAGGTGGATGTGGGGCGTGCTGCTGCTAGGCCTCGGGACAGGAGCGTGGCGCAGCTCGGGTGGGGGCACAGCGGCGGTGGCCAAGAGCGTGGCCGACGCGGAGGAGCTCGTGGCCGAGGCCCGCCGTCTTCTTCATAGGAAGGATCTCCATCCTGGGCCTCGCCATCGTCGACCGCCTCCCCCGCCATGGCTACACCGTCCACCTCGCCCTCGACCACATCTTCAAGATCCGTCTCGCCGGAATGGCGCCCTCAGATACCGACGACGCCACAAAGGAGAGGATCCCCAAGATCTGTCCCCGCCTCTTTGACCATGAGCGCGATGAGGACCCAGACGACGCTCCAGGTGGCCAGCAGCAAGGACCCGGACCAGGCGCTCACCTACCTCCACTGCGCGTGATCCCTCGCGTCACCAAAATCTCCAAGGTACATACACTGTAGTCTGTACTGGCTTTGCTGCTAGTAGAAATTTTCATGAATGTCAATCTGATGAGTGATTGAAGGGGGTAGAATCCCTTTGCACTGGTGATCGAAGTCTAGCTCGCATCAATCGTTTAGATAGAGAGAACTTGTTGGAGATGTGATGTCTGTCTATTGGAGAGGATAGACCGAGCCTCTTATCCTTATATGCTATGGAGAATTAGAGATATGTTCGAGTCTATCATAGATGCATGCTTTATATTTCCAGCAGGTCATGACATTATTTCCGCCTTACCTCCATCATTTTGTTCTATTATGTCGCCTTCCTGAGATGGCGGTAGAACCATTCCTGAATTTTTATGTCTCTATAAGTAGGGCACTAAATGTTACACCAAACAGTACGATATGAGATACACGTCTCCAGAACTCTTTTATCATTCGTGCTGGAAATTGTATGCTACAATTATGATGCGGACATAATTGTGCTGGAATATTCTACATGATACATAGCATATTCCCTTTAATGGATCAAGACCTGCTCATTTATGTTCCTACTCAGGATCTATTGTGTGCTTCTAGATGCATGTCATGAAATGGTGATAAGAACTATTGTCATATATCTGTACTAGTTGAATCATTAGTGTACAGTTGTTCCATAAACACTAGTCATCTACAAATTGATCTTGCTTTGTCCAGATTACTCCTATCTCAAAAAAAAATGATATGCTCCAGACATTGGTTCACTATACACTAAAGGCACATTTGTTGTCTCTTTTGATAGTCTAGCATCGGATTGTGCAGTCAGGTTTTGTACTTGTATATTTTCTTGATGATTCATATATGATATAATCCAAGCCATGCATTTCCCAAATTAGTACATGATCTGCTACTGTCTTCTTACAAGTGTATTACTATGGTATGCAGGGGTTTGTCTATATCATTATTTCTAACTTGGTACTATATTAGGTAAGAAGAGCAAGGCTTGTGGTGGTATATGTGATGACCTAAAGGACAACAGCGATGTCGATAGCCTGTGCTCGATGTTCATGTGGTGCTTGCAGCTTATAGTCTCTTGATTGAATAATTTTATTTTTCTTTCATGCGGCTTTTGGTACTTAAACTATTTGCTTGCTTCTATGCCATGATATTGGTATATTTAGTTTGTTAGTCTTGTTGATCCTTGCCATGAGCTCAAATGGTGTAGTAGTATAAGAGCTAATGTATAGTAATTCTGTCATATCTTATTTTTGCCACGCAATGTTATTGCTGTATTGCTTTTGTTGTATTTTTAGGCTGCTCTTGAACAGAATATTGTTGGTGCATCTGGCATGTTTATTTATATATCATACATGAGACTTAAGTAGCTCCACAATCGGTCAATACCGATGTTACCATTCTAGAGTTAATATACATGCTTGAGATGCCATCCTATTTTCATGCTCTCGTTCTTGTGTGCAAAAGCTTGCTAGTCAGTAAATTTTGCAACAGGTTGATCTGAATATCCATCTCCTGCTGCTATGATAGTTGAAACCCACCTTGTGATGTTCTGAGTCTTCTAGCATGTGATGTTTAATTTTATCTATGATACTTTGAATTACGTTTCCTGCACAACCATGTCCTTTCAGTTACCGAAGTTATTTTTAATGCTGGTGCCTGCTATTTCTGCAGGTTAACCTGAGTTCTTTCTCAAGTCCCATGAATTTTTTTAATGCTGGTGCATGCTATTTCTGCAGGTTAACCTGAGTTATTTCTCAAATCCCATGAAAAGGTAAAGCACTCTCATAGAATGCAGTAATTCAAATATGTCGATGTATAAAATATGCTTCATTCTTGTACTACCATGTATCCTGTAAATACTTGATATTTGGTGTACACTGTTTCTATTTCTCTCAATGCTGTGTGTTTGCAATATCACATTTAATTGTTGCACTCTCCTGTCAGTGAAGATGTTATGCTTAAACAATGAAAATTGCACTTATTTCTGTTAAATAGTGAACTTCTTGCATTCCATTTATCTGCCCTTTTGATTCTGTTTGTAATTATTTTGTTGGGACTGTTGCAGATACCCTATTGTTTACAGGAGCTGCGGGCTGATCTGGAAGCATGCATAAGTTCGAGAGGATCAAATTGTAGCTAGTTTTTACACTTGCTCAGAGCTTTAGTTCTTGATTTGTAGGTACCAGGTCATCGAAGATTTGATTTCTAAACTAGTTGTAATTTGAATGATTGGAATTTCATGTGTTCCATCTATTCTGACCAGAATATTGTAATAAACTCATCTTTGCTGTGATGTGTATTTTCTACTTATTGGTACATTTTTGCTATTAATCTGGTGTGATTTGTTATTAATGTGACCCCCTGTCCAAAATAATCTTATTACTGGGACCCACTGTCTATCAGTTCTGACAATTTGGACCCGCAGTTTCTAAACGGATCAGTCCAAAATAAAATGGACAGTATAATGGCTATTTACTGGTGTGACCAGCCCAAAATAAGAAGGCCCAAAGTAAGAATATGTCCATATAAAAGACCAATGCAAAGAAAAACAATCTAGAATAGTTGGGCCGAGCCCATGTGGAACCTAGAAATGGGCTGGGCTGATTTTGATTTAAGACGACTTAATTTCGTCACAATTTTGCCATGTAGGATCGGCCACGTAGGATCTGACTTGGCCAGGCTAGATGACCCATGACGATATTGGATCGTTATAGACGTTATGACGATCCAATATCGTCATAGACGATTATGATGATTTTACCAAAAACATCGTTATAGTTCATTTGCGACGCCCAGCTTTCGACGATCTCAAAATCGTCATAGAATCGTCATAAATGGACTACTATGACGGTTTTGTGACGAAAATGGAGGGTCATATATAGCCAGATTCCTTGTAGTGATCATTCATGCATTCATAAGCATTTGGTTATTTTCAAACAAAGATTTCAAAACTAGAAACCATTTACATGCCTATTATTATTTTATGCTAGAAAGGCAATGGTTCTATTTTACTTTCAAAGTATGAGAATACCTTGTTTTGATCAGAAGTGTTTCAAATGTGAATGCAAAGCTTGCACAAAGATTTTCAAAAACAAAAATCAAAACTAAAACCATTCATATGCATACTATATATAATCATATAAGGCTTGGTTTTTTTTTCAAAGGACCTAAGTGTGGTTGAGTAAACAAGTGTATTTGACACATGTTTGAATACTTGGATCACACTACAAAAATTCAGAGGTGGTTTGAATTCAAACTCTTTTGAATTTCATTTGAATTTGGTTTCAGAAAATCAAATTAAAATAGAAAAGGAGAAAAGAAACAGAAAAAGGACAACGCTTCCATTCTGGCCCAGCCCTAGATCCAGCCCACTAAGTCCACCCGGGTTTCCCCCTCTCCCCTCTGTTTCTCACCCGCGCTCGCTGTACCCACTCGCTGATAGACGTGGCCCACTGCCACCTCAGCTCGTCGTCCCTAAATTCCCGCACGACGACCCGCTCCGCCGTTTCTTCCTCGCAGTGACGCCGCAATTGATTTCGATTTAATCCCATTGATTCCTCACGTAATTTTTGCCCCTGTTCTGGCTACGTAAGCACCACTGCACCGCGAGCATTTCTCCTCACCAAGCCCCATCTTAGCTCCCCCAGGCTGCTCGGAATCAAGCTCGCACCACTGCGGCACTATACGTCTCCGGCGTCCAATTCCGGTGAGCCTCGAGAGCCTCCTGTTCCCCCGTTCATACGAGAATTTTGTTCTGGTCTTTGTGCTTCTTCTGACACCTCTGGCTCATCTTATACCTCCCCAGGTCGTCGACTTCGTCAAGCGTTGCGAACACCCGAGGAAACCAACAACTCCGGCGAACCTTTCCGGTAAACCCTGACCACCCTAACCCTTCTTGTTGATACGCGTATACTCGCCACGCTTGTGAGCATCTAACGACACCCCTGGCTTGCCATTTCCTACCTTGTAGCATCAACAGCATCCACACCCGAGCGAGCCCGACGCCGACGCCAACTCCGACGCCAACTCCGACGAGCAATCGACGTCGTGCCCGTATGCCCCCGCTCCGTCCACGACCACGTCAAGAATCACCGCGTATCTGCGATCTATGTAAGCACCTGCACTACCCCCCATACCCCCTGGCCTCGCCGGAGTGCCTTCGCCATAGGCGTCGCCGCCACTGCTCGCCATTTGCGCTGAGCGTTTAGATCCGCTGGATCTAGATCCAGCGGTCACGATTAGATCAAAACCGCGAAGCGGTACTAGTAGATCTGGCGCGCCAACGGCACGGAGACATGATCCACCGTGAAGCGGTACTGGCCAATCAGGAGCCGCCAGGTGTCAGGGATTTTCTTTTAAAATCCAGATTTGATTTAATTAGATGATTTAACTTGTAAAATTCATAACTTTTGTTCTGTTTATCCAAAAAATGCAAATAATATATCAATGGATTCAAAAAATTAAATCCTACACATCTACGGGCTTAGTTATTTATTTTTCTTTTGTTAAAATGGAATTTATACAGAGACATTTGTAGGCTTATTTTGTGTATAAAAATTATTTAGAAAATGTTTTTAAAGCCAAATTAAGTTTATTTCGTCTCTAAATGTTTACTTTAGTGTTCAGTACTATTTACTTGTCTTGTTTAGTTGAAGAAAAATCATCATATGTCATTTGCATGCATTCATTTATTTTCGCTTGTTTGTTTGGAATATAAATTTGGTGCTATCATTTCATGTGTAGATTTTGGTGCTAGTGGTGATTGTGATTGTGAGGATTGTTTCTACTCCCCCAACTACCAAGGCAAGTGGTGCTTCATGTCTTTGTCCCAATATTTTTACTAGGCAGTAGTGATATTTTGTATAGGGCTTGCATGATATTTTGCTAAGTATCTATATGCTATGCTATGGGAAATCCTAGTAGTTGTAGAATTGGTAGGAATATTCTCTAAGTTAAGATACTTGTTATATTATCATGCTTAGCCTAGCTAGTAGCACACAAGGGTGGTATCTACATATACATGCTATGGAAAATTTTACCAAGTCTTGTGACTTATGTTTTTGCTTAATAAAAGTGAATGAAACACCTGGGTGGAATGGTAATTGCATGGATGGATTTTTTTGAGTGGTTACTAGGGCCCCAATTTCATGTCCTACCCTGTGTATCTAACTTGTGGAATGCCACCCAGGAAAAAAGGGATTTGAGATGCCAAATGTTAAGAAGCTTCTAGTGCAGCCACATGGCAATATGGGCTCTGCCTAGATCATATAGGTTGCAATCACTGTCACATCCCAAGATTTTCCAAATCTTGTAATGTGAAAAATAAATGAATAAAATAAAACTTTGTTTGATTTTCAGGGCCAGAAGAAACTTTTTGAATCCAAAAGGAAATCTTCAAACCAATTTGGATCAAATAAAATCCTAAAGAGATTTAAAAAGGTAAACATTTAATAAAGGAAAATAAAATGGGAATTACTATTTTGGATCTTCAAATAAAAGGTTTTGGTTTTCAAAGGAAATAGAAGTTTTATAAATAAAGATTATTCCATAGAGCCAAACTAAACCTTGGCCAAACTTTTGAAATAAAACATTTTGATTTGATAAAAGTGGTAAAGGTTTTACTATTTCCAAAATATCAAAACTTATTTATGTATTTAAAAAAATAAGTTTTCCAAGTATTTTATATTCACAAATAAAACCTACTGATTTGGTTTTGAAAATAATTAGATTTCAAAATGGAGTTTTAAAATAAACATCAAATTCTATTTTGATTTAATAACAATGGTCTATTTATTTAATTAATAATGGACCTAAAATAAAATTATTATTTTGGTTTTGGAATTTGGTTTATGCTACTGAACAGAACCAAATTCATAGTGCAAGGTTTGGTGATTGTTTGAATTAATTTGAGTGTTGTTTGGTTGTTTGAATTTCTAAACAGGAAATAGTTATAGGAAAAGAAAAAGAAAGCAGACAGAAAAAAATGGAATCTGGACCAGCCCAGTTGACCGCACCTTCTAATTCACGCACACGTCACCTCCTTGATCTTACGCGTCTGACCGCACCCTCTGGTTGCCTCCGCGTGATCTACAGCGCCGCCTTCGACCGCGGACAGAACCACCCGACGCCGACGACGTCTCTGACGAGCAATAGCCACCGTTCCCGTGCGCCCCCTGCCACGTCGACCACACTTTGAGCATCACCACATCCTCGCGATTCTGGTAAGCTTACTCCCTCCCTTTCTCGCTTCCTGCCTTGCCAGCGCCGCCATCACCTGGCCGCTCCGCCGCTCGCCGTTGTCCTAGCGCCGCCAGCCTTTGGCAAGTCAGTAGGAGCCGTCCGATCTAGATCCGATGCACACGACTGATTGACTTATCGAAAGGGTAAGATCGATCCTGCGCCGCACATCTCACATTAGATCCAACGCACCGCGTTGCCGATCCGGCCGAACCGGTACCGTCCAATTAGACAGTGCCGCGTGTCACCTGTTCTGTTTAAAAACAGATTTGAAAACAGATTTGTTTGTAAATTTCAAACCCTTGTAACTTTCAATCCACACGTCCAAAATTTACAAATTTGATACCGTTGGAATCAGTGGAACAAACCCTAGCCAACCATGCCATTGGTTTAGCAAATAGTATCTGTTAGATTGGTAGATTTTGCAGAAACATTTGTATGCTTGTTTAGAATAGAAAAATGATTCAAAAATGTTTTTAAGTTTGAAACCTTGGAAAAAATGGTTTGTTGTGAACTTACTGACCCTAGGAACCAACCCTTGGTGTTAAAAAATGATTTTGGTAAAATTTAGGTTGGATTATTTGACTTAGCCAATTTCTAGCCAAATAAAATTATTGATTTTATTATGAAAATGTTTTTGTAAAGAAAACTTTGGGAAAATGCTTTGGACCAAACCTACTGACCCAAAACACCAAGTTTTACAATGGCAATTCATTTGGTGAAAAACATAAAGTTTTGCTTTAATAAAAATATTTTTCACCACATAAAATGATGATTAGATTTAAAAAATGGTTTATGGACCAAAACCCTTTTGCAAATGACTTTGACACTATGGAAAAATGACCACTTTGGACCTTACCAAGTTTAGGAGCCTAGTGGAGACCATCTTTGCAAATAGGACCATCTCTTGCATGCTTACATGCATGATTTGGGTCCCATTGTTTTATGTGTGTGAAATGTTGTTTGATTATTGGTTTGGAATGCTACTTGATACTATGCTTGCCTTATTGATTGTAGTGAAGTTAGAAAAGTGTGAGACTAGCAAGATCAAGGAGTGAACCATCATTCCCTACCAAAAAGGCAAGTTACACTATCATCTAAAAGTCCTACTATTTTCATTATACTTAGTGGATTTTGAAACATGCATGAAAAGATATTTTATACTTATGCTATGCTAAAATCCTAATAGGATTCCCTATACATTACTTAGAGAAAACAATGTAGTTGTTACATGCTTAGCCATGCTATATATATTTTGAAAAGAGATACATGTTGAGATTTTATGAAGTTGAGAAAAGGACTTGTGTTTTATATAATAAAACAAGGACTCAATGAACCACCTGGGCGGCCAAGGATACTTTGAGTATTGGAGAAGGTGACAACAAAAGGAACCATGTCTATGGCAATCTCTTTGTGTTGTGCTCCAAAGGAAACCACCCAGGAAACTTAGAGATTGAACATGTTTCTCCAATTGTGGCTTTCGTGTGCAACCACATGCTATTATGGCTCTGGCTTAGTCAACTACATTGGGAAGACCCATGCATTGTCTTCAGTTTACTGGACATGGGGATCTGGAATGCTTCATGGGTGCTGAAGACAAGCTAGCAATGGTGTATGGGAGGACCCTTTGGAAAGACTTCGTCACATTCTCAATCTTCCAGTACTCCATCTTGGTGAGTGCTAATCCAGTGGCCACTGGTGGCAAAAGGATGGGATTGTGACATGTGGGTAAAGTGTACTCCTTCTGCAGAAGATAATAAAATCTAAGTACTTAGCCGTGTCCCCGGTTATGGACAATACTGAGCAACTAAACACTAGTGCAGAGCCCCCCCTTTAACTCCGGTTGGGAGGGCCCTCTAACAGCGGTTCCCCAACCGCTGTTGAGGGTTCGGTGTTAGAGGGGGGGCCCCTTTAACACCGGTTCTTATACGAACCGGTGTTAAAGGGTGGCGCACGTGGGGCTGCCGCAGGCCTCAGGCCCCCCCTTTAACACCGGTTCGTATCTGGAACCGGTGTTAAAGGTTCTTCTGCCGCGGCAGAGATTTAGGCCGTTTTCCTGCCGCGGCAGAACTCTGCCGCGGCAGGAAAACGGCCTAAATCTCTGCCGCGGCAGACTTCTGCCTCTGCCCCGTTCTGGGCGTATTTCTGCGGGAGGGAGGGGGGAGCGAGGGGAAATCGATCGGGAGCTGTATACTTATAAATCGTCATCGGTACATACGAGTACATGAATAATTAAGCAACTATTATTATACACAAACATCGTCATCGGCACATACATCGTTATCGGCACATACATGGTCATCGTTCATTTTGGGGGATATCTAAAGAGATCTCCGCCAGGCGTGACGACCTCATCAAGTATGAACCCCGCCAATTCCTCTTGAATGGCTCGTATGCGTTCAAATGGTAGGAGTTGGTCTCGCATCCGTTCGATCTGAATATATATGAAGAATGGGCCGTCAATATATATATAAGAATAAAACTCAACACAATTGATGGTAATAAAATAATGTTGTGGACTTTGTTTACTTACTCTAAGTTGTTCTAGTGCGGCTTGGCCTGTCGCACATATCGTGTTGCGAATGAATTCGCAAACATAGTACCCACATAAGTTATTGCCGTGTCCCTGATGCGCGCACTTTACGAGAATAGAGAGTTCAATCAAAATAATAATCAATAAAGCATGATATAATGGAATTGGAAGCTAGCTAGTATTACTTACATTTTGGTCTACAAATTTTAGTTCTTCTGACCATTCACCCACGGCCCTGCCCGTGAACATTTTCCAAACCCTGTCCGACAAAGAAAATGGATAAAGGAGTAATTAATTACTTATTGTCACGAAAGTTGCCGATCTAGTGCGATAATATGATTGAAATTACCTCTGGAGCATCTCTCTAAAGTCTGCCCATAGCTCTTTTTCTTTTCGTAACGAGTCCATGACAAGGACTTTTCCTGAGTCGGGTTGAATGACTAGCAGAATAAAGTGGAACCTACGCACGCATAACTCATCATCAGTTACACTTAACATCGAGTAAGCCGAAACAGAATGTGTACAAGAGAGAGGGTAACAGTACTCACGAGAAGTTGTAAGGCAATAGTATTTCCCTTTTGGTTTGTTGTCTCAGTAAAGACTTTAGCAAGTAATCTTCTGTTTGCCCGGGTTTGTCTCTTACCACTTCTTCATGAACTCTATTTGGGTCAACGAACCCAATGTCAAAAGGGCCTCCTTTCATGCATTCCATAACCTTTTTCCTGCATAATAGTATATACATATATGGTGAGCATATATATATACATGCAATTAATGAAGTGAATGAGATGAGATAAAAATTATAGAAATAGTACTTACACACAATAAAGGCTGATGGCAGATTTGTCGAGTTCCTTCTGATTGAATAGAAAATGCAAGTCTTGAATGTTGAAGTCGATCGCGTCGTCTCCGCACAAGAAAATCTGATCTCTTATATGCGCCGTGATCCATTCTTCTTTTCTCGTCTTGCAGAAATGAAGGTACCACTTGTGCAATTTTCGCATCTTTGTTGGTAGATTCTTGAGCTCCTCTTTCTTGACTAGATTCTTCCCATACTTCCATGGTTGTATGGGGTTGACATCGCATTTGGGCAAGTTGTCTCCCATGACGTTCAAGTATGCAATGTAAGTCATCCCCATCTCATTGGCCTTTCTTTGTAGCTCTGCCTCGTAATCATCTACGGGAGGAGCGTCCCGTTTGTCAAACATTTGGAGCGGGGCGCATGATTGGTTTTCCTGCTCTCCGAGCATGGGAACTGTTTTCTGGGGTGCCTCAAGACTGCTACTTTCAGTCTCCCTACGGCGCCTTGCATCCGCCTTCAAAATCTGGCGCTCGTAGTCCGGCACAAGTGGGGTTTCAGGTTTCAAAAGATTTTTGTAAAACTTCTCCACCACCGCCGGATCTATTTTCTCCTTTGGCTCGGCCCGTCTAGGTGCAAAGAATTTCTTGACCTGTTCTCCCGAGATCCTATTGGTCTCCTCGTCGCTGCGATTCCACGGTAAAACCGGCAATGGCTTGGCGGAAGGCTGCGGGACGTAGTTTTTTGAACTCTTTGGCGTACGGTTTCCTGCGGATTTCTTTGTGGCAGTGCTACTGATGCTCCTCGTGGCAGTGCTCTTCCGCTTACGCTGAGGAGATGGCTGAAGCACCGGAGATGGCTGACGGGCCGGAGATGGCTGCCGCGCAGGAGATGGCTGACGGGCCGGAGATGGCTGCCGCGCAGGAGATGGCTGACGGGCCGAAGATGGCTGCCGCGCAGGAGATAGCTGAAGCGGCTCAGACTGCTGACGCTGCGGAGACGGCGGGGGTGCCAGTGACCTCCAATTTGGAAGCACAATGTGTTCCTTCTTCCAAAGAATGGTTGTTTTCACTGCAAATTTGAGTTGAGTTTCCCCTTCACCTGTAGCATGGTCAAGCTGTGCTTCCTCATATTCCTTCACAACCTCATCCACCCCGACAATAGCATAGCCATCTGGAATCGGTCGGCAGTGGTAAGTTCCACCAGCTACAGGAGGTAAGGCATAGCCGACAGCCACCTTAATGGATAAGCCCATTAATCTCACATGCAGCTCAGCGTGTTCGCTCTCCGTGATCTCATCAACGGGGTATCGAGGACCCGTCATTTCAAGTGTTGGCTGCACGTTCTCCGTGGAAGCCACACTGCTTTTCCGCGCAGAGTCTGGGCCGCGGGCAGCTTCCAATGCAGGCTCTTCATGCCGCTGAGATGGGCCGGTAGCTTGATGGCTCTGTTGTGCATTCACTTGCGTCTGCAGCGCCGCAAGTGCATGTTCTATTTGTGTCATCCGCTCTGTACGCTCTTTTTCTTTTCTGCCGCGCCATCTGTAAGAGTCGCTCCAGTCGGCAAACCCATCCTTCCACGTCATACCCCCTGTGCCTCGTGCATGTCCAGGGTGTTCTTTTTCACCGATGGCGCGTGTGAGCTGGTCATTCTCTCTGTCGGGATGGAAGGTCCTGGCGGATGTTTCCTCGTATGTCGTGATGAGTTCAGTGACGGGTTTGGCAAGGATGGTTGGGAAGATACACAATCCTGTTTCTGGGTCCAACCTTGCCCCGATTCCGTAGAACCAAGTCTTTGCACGTAGGTCCCACCCATCTGTCTGGGGTGTGATCCCTCTCTCGCGCAGGGCCCTCTCAGCTTCCTCCCACTTAGGCCTCTGAGATATGTAGCCACCTGACCCCGTCCTCTGGTGATATTCCTTCTTCAGGGCATTAAGCGTATTGGTTTCTGACCTCTTTTTAGCTATAGCACTTTTTTTATATGTCTCAAATTCGGGCCAGTGAGGTCTTATCTTCGCATAATATGCGTCTTCGAAATTTGGAGTCTCGCCAGCTTTGACAAATTTGTTCAATTTTGTCTTCCAGTTGTGGAAAGCCTCAGCCATCTTCTTTAGAGTCCACTCTTTGACCTTTTTCTTTATAACCGGGTTGTTTTCATCCTCCTCTGGCGGAAGGGTGAAATTTACCAACAACGAATTCCAAAGCGTTTCTTTGGATCTGTCATCGACAAAGGTACCGTCGCCCTTCTTTGGCTTATTCCAATTTTCAATTATGATTGGGATTTGGTCCCTAACAAGAACACCAACCTGACGTATAAATTTGTCTGCGGCCTTCTTGGGCTCCATCGGCCTGCCATCAACACGGACTGCTTCGATCGTGAACTTTGCACGATCTTTCAACCGCTGGCTCGCGCCTCGCTTGCTCTTTTTCGTAGAAGAAGATGGTTGCTGGCTGGTCGATCCAGAGGGCTAAAAGAAGAAAGAAGCGTTAATTAATACATGTAGAAGAAGATTGTTGGTGGAAGTCAGCTGAGGCTTAATCAATGCATATACCTCGCCGGACTTTGTAACCATTAAATTGCGTTCACCGGAGTCTTCATCTTCTCCATGACTAGTACTTGAGCTGTCGTCGTCATGTCCCTCCAAGTTCAGATATTGTGAGGTGTCCTCATCAATAATGTTCTCCATTATTTCTTCTTCTTCAAGGTTTCTACTAAGTGGATCCATAGTTTCTAAAACAATAATATTATCTAGAGTAAGAGTGTAAACATTCAAGTGGACTTGGATTCATACACAAATATACATATTATTCATACCAAAATACACAAATAAATACACAAATGAGTCAGAGGTCCAATTTGTATACAAGTTTTAATCTATGCATGTAGTACAATTTATCGAGCAAACAAGTTTTAATCAGGATGAGTCAGCAATCACACACGTGGCAGACACGTGGCGCTCACCGGTGGGGTGACGTTGGTCTCGTCGGGCGGCGGTGCTCGTCGGACGGATGCGGCGGTCTCGTCGGGCGGCGGTGCTAGCGGCGGGCTCGTCGGGCGGCGGGCGACGTCGGCGTTGAGGCGTGGCCTACGAGCTCCGAAGCGGCGGCGGCGAGACGCTCCTGCACGGGGAAGAGAGCGAGATGGTGAGGGCTCCTCGAAATAGGCTTGCGCCCCGCTATATTAATATAGCAATCACAAGATACAACGACAATGTTGGAGCAACAGAAAAGGGGAAGGTGAAATAAGTTATGGGTCCCAAATTGTCTAAAGGGGTCCCACAGTACTTTACATATTTGATAAAAGTCCCTGGTATTTTTGAAAAAATCAAAACAGAATTTGAAATGAAAATATAAATAGAAAATCTTGGCGGTTTATAGGTACGCGGACGCGACACCGATTGCGAGTATCTTGAGAATCTTGGACAGTTCCCGGCACCAAGTGGAAGTACACATGTCGGAGATCTTTGTAGAGTTACAAGTCGAGCATACAAGACATAAAGCTCTAACTGGCCGTGTTTAGTCATCTAACAGCATTTGTGGCAGGTGGGGCCCGTTGTCAGTGCTGGCGTGGCACGCACATGACGGGAGGGACCCCACCTCCACACAGCCCATCCCCTCCCACCTCTTCCTCCACCTTCAGCCACCCCGCCATGGCCCATCCCCTCGGCCTCCTCCCCACCGTTGCCCGCACGACGCTCAACCTCAACGGGTGCGCCGCCGGCGCCGGCTCGCTGCGCCTCGCCAAGGACCTGGCCGAGAACAACCGTGGCGCGCGCGTCCTGGTGGTGTGCGTGGAGCTCACCCTCGTCGCCTTCCGAGGGCCCGAGCATAACTACCCGCAGTCCCTCATCAGCCAGGCGATGTTCGGTGACGGCGTGGGCGCGGTCATCGTCGGCGCCGACGACACCGTGGAGCAGTACCCCACTACAACCTTGCTGTGCCTGCGTCCAATAGCGTTGAGGACGAGGAGGACGTCGCCGCCGTGCACCAGCCTGCGGCCGCGGCTGAGCAGCCCACCATGGAGGTCGCCGCCGTCCCCGTGCCTCAGCCTGCTGCCGCGTCCCAGCAGCGGGTCGCCACCACCGTGCGCCAGCCTGTGGCCGCGGCCGAGCATCCCACCATGGAGGTCGCCGCCGTCCCCGCTCCAGGGGCGACGGCGAGGAGACGCCGGCTCTGCTCGCCCCGGGAGGCGGAGCTTGGGCCGCGGTCGTGTGGAGACATAGAGGGAGGGGAAGGATACGGGGAAGAGAGGGTCGGGGGCGGCGGACCTCGAGCTCCGAAGCGGCGGCGGCGAGGCGGCGGGTCGGGGGCGGCAAGACGGTGGACGGCGGCGAGACGGCGGGTCGGGGGCGGCGCTTCTCTGTATTCGATCTGGCTCAGTGGGGGGAAGAAAGGAAGGGGAAGGTGAAATAAATACACACCCCCCCTTTAACACCGGTTCGTGGCTGGAACCGGTGTTAAAGGGGGGGGGGGGTTTCCCGCGCGCATTTATTACCCCCCCTTTAACACCGGTTCGTGGCTGGAACCGGTGTTAAAGGGGGGGGGGTTCCCGCGCGCATTTATTACCCCCCCCTTTAACACCGGTTCGTGGCAGGAACCGGTGTTAAAGGGGGGGGGGGGTGGGTGCGCGTGGAAAACGAAATAAATGCCCCCCCTTTAACACCGGTTCCTGTCTGGAACCGGTGTTAAAGGGGGGGGCATTTATTTCATGCATTAAAGGGGCTTTTTTAATTCAAAAAATATGATATGAATTTAGAAAATTCATATCTTTTTCATTTCAACTCATAAAAATATGAATAATATATCATAATTTTCAGAAAAATAATATCTATCCATTCATGTAAATCATTTTATATTTACTTTACATGAATTTTTTTAAAATAATTAAAACACTTATTTCATGCATTAAAGGGGCTTTTTTAATTCAAAAAATATGATATGAATTTAGAAAATTCATATCTTTTTCATTTCAACTCAGAAAAATATGAATAATATATCATAATTTTCAGAAAAATAATATCTATCCATTCATGTAAATGATTTTTATTAGATCAAATCATATTTTAATGCCGCATCTTTTGTATTAACATTTTTGAATTGATTGGATATTTAAATGTCGCATCTTTTGTATACACTTGAATCTCACCAAGCCTCTCTCAACTTGCATTGTTTTTTGATCAATGTGTTGGTGGTTTTTTGAATTAGCCATTTGGTGGTTGCTTCACAAAACCGTCCGTTTTTATGCTCGGAAAATGGAAAATGCCTTTTTGGTGCGATAAAAAGGAAAACTCCTCTTGCAAACTATGCCTTGATTCTAGCCATAACATTGGTCATTTGACCCGAAAGCCATAACAGATTAAGTAACAATCGGCCGAACTGGAACTGAAAATTAAGATACATAAAAGAACTGAAAATTAAGATACATGGCCAGATTAAGTAACAATCGGCCGAACTTGTTTCGGAATGTTGGAGTGATTCAGTCATGCTCCTGTCTATACCTGTAATACTCGCCACTGTAGTCGTCGTACTCGCCGCCGCCGTCATCGCTGTCGTCGTTGGGGTCGCCGTAATTGAACCTCTGGAGAGTACGCGTGGGCTGGACTTGAGGGTAGCGCGTGGGCTGGACTTGAGGGTAGCGCAGACGGGGGTTAGAGTCGGCGGCAGTGTCATAGGCCATGACGCTCTGGAGAGTCCGACCGCGCCACCATAGCCGACGGCCAGCCTCGTTGAAGTTAGGAGGAGGTGGGCCGTCCTCCTCGTGCCTGGCGAGCGCCCTCTCATGCCGATCCACGAAGAAGGCTTCCCAAGTAGGGAAATAGTCGGGATGCCATCTGGGATTCCTCCGCTGCTCCGGCGTGAGCTCGAAGTAGTAGTGGTTCGTGATGGCCATCCGGCGCGCCACACCTACAGGGACAGGAGGAACCGGCACGCCTTCGACGCTCAGCATCCAGCCGACGGGGACACAGTAGCCCGGCGGGCAGGGGTAGTTCGAGGCGCAAAGCGCCTCCGCCTCCTTGGGGGTTAGTGCTACGGTGGAAGCCATGGGAAAGAGTGATGAGGTTGCAGATATGAGTCTAGAGATGTGCAATGACAATGGAGGCCAACCCCCTACATATATATATAGTGAACTAGCGGGAAGAACTGGCGGGAAGAAAAATGGCGGGAAGAAAAATGGCGGGAAGAACTGGCGGGAAGAAAAATGGCGGGAAGAACTGGCGGGATGAACCTTTAGTCCCGGTTGGAGACACCAACCGGGACTAAAGATGAACCTTTAGTCCCGGTTGGAGACACCAACCGGGACAAAACACGAGTTAGCACTAATAATAGGGGTGAGTGCATGTCGACATTATGTCGTGCGGCGTGTAACTTGTCCCGGATGGTGTCACCAACCGGGACTAAAGATGAACCTTTAGTCCCGGTTGGAGACACCAACCGGGACTAATAATAGGGGTGAGTGTCGACATTATTTTTTAAGTGTCAACACTATGTCGAGCTGCTTGTACTATAAATAGGCATCCTTGTGAGTCCAGTCCTCCAGCCAGTTTGAGGCAGGAACACCACTACGGCCAGTTTCAGGGAGATGCCGACGGAGCCCAGTCCTCCGGCATCTCCGAGAAACTGGTCATAGAGGCACTCCCTAATATGTGAAATTAGTTAGCTCCCTGGTGTATTGATCTAGTTAGACAAGTTACAAAGCTGCAAGATGGTTTTCGAGAGCAGGGACACCACTACGGCCAGTTTCAGGGAGATGCCGACGGAGCCTAGTCCTCCGGCATCTCCAAGAAACTGGTCATAGAGGCACTCCCTAATATGTGACCGCGCGCGTTTGGAGATCAGATCTTAATGGTAAGTACGAATCGGGACAACTTCTTCTCATAGTCCCGGTCCATCCACAAAACATGACTAACACTCAAGACATGTATTAATATTAAAAACATGAACTAGAGTTACATAATATGAGCATGAACTTCTTGGCATATGCCCTTCCTTATGATCGCTTCAGACGTAACCATGGAACATCTTCTTTACTTAACGGAATGCTTGGGTCAGTTTTCACTGTGAAGGGCGGAATTTCATCAAACTTATTATAATCTTCTGACATGTCTGTCTTGTCCTCGATTCCCACGATGTTTCTTTTCCCTGAAAGAACTATGTGACGCTTTGGCTCATCATATGATGTATTCGTTTGCATATTTTTTCTTTTTTTTGGTCTGGAGGACATGTCCTTCACATAGAAAACCTGAGCCACATCATTGGCTAGGACGAATGGTTCGTCTAAGTTCTTCATAAGATTGTTGAGATCCACCGTTGTCATTCCGTACTTCTTGTCTACCTCAACCCCTCCTCCTGTTAGCTTGACCCATTTGCATCGAAACAAGGGGACCTTAAAATTAGGTCCATAGTCAAGTTCCCATATCTCCTCTATGAACCCATAATACGTGGTCTTTTGCCCATTGTCTTCTGCTGCATCGAAGCGGACACCACTGTTTTGGTTGGTGCTCTTTTTATCTTGGCCTATCGTGTAAAATGTATTCCCATTTATCTCGTACCCTTGGAAAGTACATACAGTCGAAGACGGTGTCCTGGCCAACAAGTACAGCTGATCCCCAACAGTGGTGTTATTCGTGAGAAGTCTTTGCAGCCAGCCGCCAAAACTCGCCATGTGTTCACTTATAATCCATTCATCAGACTGCCCCGGGTGTTTGAGGCGTATTAAATTCTTGTGTTCATTGATATACGGGGCAACCAAGATAGATCTTTGTAAAACCGTGTAGTGTGCTTGATTGAGAGAATGCCCGTCCCTACATATCATTGCTTTACATCCTAGGGTGCCTTTTCCACGCAGTCTCCCCTCATGTCGTGATTCTGGAACACCAATCGCCTTAAGGTCAGGAATAAAATCAACACAGAACTCAATGACCTCCTCTGTTACATAGCCCTTGGAGATGCTTCCTTCTGGCCTAGCACGGTTATGAACATATTTCTTTAAGACTCCCATGTACCTCTCAAAGGGGAACATATTGTGTAGAAATACAGGACCGAGAATGGCAATCTCTTCTACTAGGTGAACCAGGAGATGCGTCATAATATTGAAGAAGGATGGTGGGAACACCAACTCAAAGCTGACAAGACATTGGGCCACATCTGTTTGTAACCCTGGTAGGCTTTCTGGATCGATTACCTTCTGAGATATTGCATTGAGGAATGCACATAGCTTCACAATGGGTACTCGAACATTTTCAGGTAGAAGCCCCCTCAATGCAATCGGAAGCAATTGTGTCATAATCACGTGGCAGTCATGAGACTTCAGGTTTTGGAATTTTTTCTCTGCCATATTTATTATTCCCTTTATATTCGACGAGAAGCCAGACGGGACCTTGATACTGCTCAGACATTCAAAAAAGATTTCCTTCTCTGCTTTGGTAAGAGCGTAGCTGGCAGGAGTTAAGTGGCATCGTTTACCCTTCTCGTTCTCAGGATGCATAGGCTCTTCAGGGGCCTTCAGACGTTGCTGGTCCTGTCGTGCTTCCGGTGTATCTTTTGTCTTCCCATACACTCCTAGAAAGCCTAGCAGGTTCACGCAAACATTCTTTGTCACGTGCATCACGTCGATTGAAGAGCGGACCTCTAAGACTTTCCAATAGGGTAGGTCCCAAAATATAGATTGCTTCTTCCACATGGGCGCGTGTCCGGCATCGTCATTCGGAACAGATAGACTGCCAGGACCTTTTCCAAAGATTACTTCTAGGTCCTTGACCATACCAAATACCTCCTCACCGGTACGGAGGACAGGCTTCCTCCGGGGTTCTGCCAGACGTTTGAAATGCTTGCCTTTCTTTCTTACTGGATGCAGGTTCGGAAGAAATCGGCGATACCCTAGGTACACAACCTTCTTACATTTATCCAAATATACACTTTCAGTATCATCTAAACAGTGTGTGCATGCATTGTATCCCTTGTTTGTCTGCCCTGAAATGTTACTAAGAGCAGGCCAATCATTGATGGTTACGAAAAGCAATGCTCGTAGGTCAAATGGCTCCCCTTTGTGCTCATCCCACATACGTACACCTGGTTTGGCCCACAGCTGTAAAAGTTCTTCAACTAATGGCCTTAGGTACACATCAATGTCGTTGCCGGGTTGCCTCGGGCCTTGGATGAGCACTGGCATCATAATGAACTTCCTCTTCATACACAACCAAGGAGGAAGGTTATAGATACATAGGGTCACAGGCCAGGTGCTGTGACTGCAGCTCTGCTCACCAAAAGGATTCATGCCGTCTGTACTTAGACCAAACCTTAAGTTCCTTGCGTCACGTGCAAAGTCCGGGTACTCTCGCTCGACTTTTCTCCACTATGACCCATCAGCGGGGTGTCTCAACATCGCGTCTTTCTTACGGTCTTCCATGTGCCATCGCAACAACTTGGCATGCTCTTTATTTCTGAAGAGACATTTTAACCGTGGTATTATAGGAGCATACCACATAACCTTGGCGGGAACCTTCTTCCTAGGGGCCTCGCCCTCAACATCGCCAGGATCGTCTCGTCTGATCTTATACCGCAGTGCAGTGCATACCGGGCATGCATCCAAATTCTCGTACTTCTCATCGCGGTAGAGGATGCAGTCATTAATGCAGGCATGTATCTTCTGCACGTCTAATCCTAGAGGGCAGACAACCTTCTTTGCTTGGTATGTACTGTCAGGCAACTCATTATTTCTTGGAAGAAGATTCTTCATTTTTACCAACAACTTTGAAAATGCGCTGTCAGTCACACCATTCTCTGCCTTCCATTGCAGCAAATCCAGTGTGGCACCTAGCTTTTTGTGGCCATCTTCGCAAGTTGGATACAACAATGTTTTGTGATCCTTTAACATCTGCTCCAGCTTCTCCTTCTCCTTTTCAGTTTCACATTCTTCCTTTGCATCAGTAATGGCCCGACCAAGATCGTCATCAGCGGGCCCATCTGCTCCCTCTTGATCTTCATTATCTACCTCCGTTGCATTATCATCATATTCAGGATACATATTATGATAGTTTTCATCATCCTCTTCTTCTTTGTTGTCTTCCATCACAACCCCTTTTTCTCCGTGCTTGGTCCAACAATTATAGCTGGGCATGAAACCAGATCGAAGCAGGTGGGCGTGAATGGTTCTGGTATTTGAGTAGTCTTTCTTGTTCTGACAGTGAACACACGGACAGCACATAAAACCATTGTGACCACGGTTTGCATTAGCCACAACGATGAAATTTTGGAGGCCCGTAATGTACTCGGAAGTGCGGCGGTCACCGTACATCCATTGCCGATTCATCTGCATTAATATGTAGTATATATCAAAAAATAATAGGGAGATGACCATTTATATATATAGTACATCAATGACACATGAAACTATAGTTGCCGACCTCGACCGAGACGGAAAGAGCAACAAGAAAGCTTATTTTGAGCTCTCGGGCATTTCACCGAACACCTCTAGTGCATATGAAAAAACACAAACTAGCACTCTTCGCACCCTCTTGCTAGGCTCCAAAATGTGAAAGAATGGAAGAGTGGGGTGTGTGTGGGCTGGGGTGGTGTCTTATATAGCCCCCCCCCTTTAACACCGGTTCGTGCCACGAACCGGTGTTAAAGGGGGGGGGGGGGTGCGCGGGCCACTGGTGCAGGGACCTTTAACACCGGTTCGTGGCACGAACCGGTGTTAAAGGGGGGGCTCCTTTAATGCCGCAGAGGCCACGCTGGTACGGCCCCCCCTTTAACACCGGTTCGTAGAAGAACCGGTGTTAAAGCCCATTTTCGGGATCAACAAAAGCCCTCGTTTCCACTAGTGAAAGTTTGAAGTTATGGGAGATCTCGACATTCTAATTTCTAAAAGAAAACTTTTAAGAACTTGATGCACTTGGGGTTACCAAGGAGCTCAAGAGACTTTGACAAAACTTGATGTACTTGGGGTTACCAAGGAACTCAAGAGATTTTGTTAAAAACATGAACACTTGGGGTTACCAAGGAACTCATGAGATTTTGATAAAACTTGTTGCACTTGGGGTTACCAAGTAGCTCAAGGGATTTTTGACAAGGACTTGAACACTTGAGTTTCTATCAAGGAGTTCAAGGAACTTGGAAAAGGAGATTTGACAAAGGACCAAAACCATTTTGAAAAGATAGGATAAATTTTGCTTTGTGCAAATAAGCCTTAAACTCTACTTAGCCAAATCTGCATGTACTGATAGGAACCACTCATATTATACATAGTAGTGAAGCTTGCCAATACAATTCAAATGTATTGACCCTTGTGGCTGTAACTTGTAATGTTGCAGGTTTGATTGTTTTTAGTGAAGATTGATTAATTAGGATTACAAAGTCTACAACCAACATCTGCCTGTGGCACTTTGAAGATGAAGGACCCATGACTATAGTTATTCCGCTGCAATGTAATGTAATAGCCAAATGAGCTATGTAAGATGTAATAAAATTTTGTTATTCCTGGTTATAAAGTTATATTATGACCTTTGTTCCTTGATATTACATCTTAACTGTGGATGCTAGCTATTGATCCAGGGACTAGCATTGTAAACACAGGGGACACCACCTTATGTTAATAAAGGTTGGGACACTCCCTCTATAATAACTTAGCCAAATGGACAGAAGGTGGTAGGGGGTGATAGGTTTGGAACGTGTCCATTTGGTCTAAATGAAGGCTTCTGAAAGATCTTGTCTCGATGCATGTCGAGTCTTGTGGGGAAAGTGCACCACCTATCGAGAAGGAAGAATCTAAGTACTTAGCCGTGTCCCCGGCAATGGACAATTTGAGAATCAAGAAATGGAAGCTATAAAGGATCTCCTCATCTCAATTTCTAAGTTAAAAACTTGTGGTTGAACAAGGGTAAAGGTTCACCAATGCCTATTGGTGGTTCCTTGGGTGTTTTTGTTAAACAAAAACTTATTGTTTTCAACTGATAGGTAAAACCTATTTTCAGCAAAGCAAGCCTAAGCTACACTTAGCCAAATTCATATTGAAGCTAGAGACTATTATTCTACTAATTTATCACTTGCCAATACTATTCCAATGTATTGACCCACTGTGGCTGTAACCTGTGATGTTACAGGTTACTCTGATGAGGATTAGGGTTATGAGTCTACACTCAACATGTTTGCCTGTGTCACATGAAGATGAAGACTTTAATTTATTTTGTTAATTTGAAATCTTGTACTAGCCTATGGCTATGGAGTTGTAAAAGACTATGTTATCTCTGGAATGACAATGTAATAATGACCTTTGTTTCTGTGTACTTCATCTTAAACTGTGGATGCTAGAATTTGATCCATGGACTATCATTGCAATCACAGGGACCTTTACCTTTATAAAGGTGGGGTCTTACAACACAGTGCTAGCAAAAGAGAACACTCACAAGACAATAAGAGTGAAAACTAGAGTGTTTTAGGCAATGAAAACAGAGTGTATCTCTCTCCAAAATAAGTGTGTTGGGATCCAACCAACTTATTGCAACAAACCAAGCAAACAAAAACTAAAAACAAAAACAAAGACGCTCCAAGAACAACACAACAGTGCATGAAACAATAAAAACGAAGTGTCTAGAAAGACCTGAGATTTTTATTGATGAAGAAGGGGATGCCTTGGGCATCCCCAAGATTTGATGCTTGTACCTCTTGAATATTTCTTGGGGTGACACGGGGTGGCATCCCCAAGCTTGAGAATTTGTCCATTCTTCATCTCATTACATCATTCTTCCCTTACACCTGAAAATATTCCTTCATACAGAACTTCACACAATCTTCATTAGCAACATTAGTGCATTCAAAAGATAATAGACCTTTGGGCTTTAGTTTTAAAACACAAAAACTTTCATTAAAAACACAATCTACTGTAGCAATTCCCTCAAAAATCTAAATTTACCAAAGAGAACTCAAAAGGAAATCAATAAAGAGGCAAATGCAAATAATAGGAGAAATCTGTCAAAACAGACCAGTAGGTAAAAACCGATTTTTTTAAAGACCTTCTATTGCTCAAGTCAAAAAGTGTTGAACTAATGAACGTTAGATAACAATCTTGGGGATTTAATCAGAAAATTACAGCTCAATCGAACATACAGGGATTTTTCATGATTTTTTACAGGGAAGCACAAATATCTGTTTCGGCACAGCAACTCTCCAAATCTTACTTCCCTCTCATTAGAGGTTATTATTGGCACAAAAATAAAACAAAAAGGATAAGGAGAGGTTATTACAGAAGTAATAACTTCCAATAATCAACTAAAACTTTTGGGTTATCTCCCAATAAGTACTTTTCTTTACCGCCTTTAAGTTATGCATGTGTAGAGGTCCCAACCTTTAATAAGGTAGAGATCCCTGTGTTTACAATGCTAGTCCCTGGATCAATAGCTATCATCCACAGTTAAGATGTAATATCAAGAAACGAGGTCCTATTACAACTTTATAACCAAGAATAAAATAATTCATTACATCTTACATAGCTCATTTGGCTATCACATTACAATGCAGCAGAACTAACTATAGCATGGAGTCCTTCATCTTCAAAGTGCCACAGGCTATCATGTTGGTTGTAGACTTGTAATCCTAATCAAAACACACTTCACTAACATCAAACAAACCTGCAACATAATAAGTTACAGCCACAAGGGTCAATACATTTGAATTGTATTGGCAAGTGATACTATGGTAGTATAGTGGAGTCTATCATCTATATGCTTTTGGATAAGTGGATCTTAGGCTTGCTTTGCTCAGAATAGATTTTCCTTATCATTTGAAAACACTAAGTTTTTGCTTGTCAAAAACACCCAAGGAACCACCAATAGAAATTGGTGAACCTTCACGCTTGTTCAACAACAAGTTTTTAACTTAGAAATTGGGATGGGGAGATTCTTGATAGCTTCCATGTCTTGATGCTCAAATTTTCCATTACCAGGGACATGTCTAAGTACTTAGATTTTTCACTCTGTAGAGGTGGTGCACTTTCCCCACAAGACTTGGTTTCACCAAGGCAAGATCTTTCAGAAGCCTTCCCTTAGACCAGAATGGATGCGCTCCAAACCTATCAATCTCCTACCACCAACTGTCCATTTGGCTAAGTTATTGCAACCTATATGATCCAGGCAGAGCCCATAATGCCAAGTGGCTGCACTTGAATCTTCTCAACATTTGACATCTCAAATCTCTTTGTTCCTGGGTGGCATTCCACAAGTGAGATACCAAGTTTTCCCCAGTATACTGGACTTGGTGATGCCCAAGTTTTCCCTAGCATACTGGACTTGCGTAACCACTCAACACAAACCATTCTTTCTATTCCACCCAGGTGATTCATTCACTTAGTTGTTTAATTAAACAAAACACAAGCCCTTGACTTAGAAATATTCCATAGCATGAATATAATCCACCCTTGTTTTCTAGTAGCTAAGCTAAGCATGATGGTAGTAGGAATCTTAACTTAGGAAAATTCTACTAAGGTTTTATCTACTAGGATTTCCCATGGCATAGTTTATACTTAGCAAAATTCCATGCAAGTCCTACTTAGAAATATCACTAATGCCTAGTGAAAATAATGGGACAAAAGTATGAAGCATCACTTGCCTTTTTGGTAGAGAATATAATTTCACTCCTTGATCTTGCAATAGTCACACTCTTCAAATATCACTACAATTCAATCAAGGCACAAATTCAATCTACCATTCAAGCAATCATCACATAGAATAATAAAAACAAAGCAATGCATGCAAGCATGACAAAGGTTGTTTTACTTGGAAAATTTATTTCTAATAGGTTATAAACATTTTAAAACACCTATTGGTCATTTGAAAAAGTGGCAAACCATTGGATAACAAGTTAGTGAAAAAGGCAATTTAAATCATTTTTGTTTTGCTAGAATTGATTTAAATCAAAGTGATAATTTGTAGTGTTTGGCAAATACATTTTAAAACACAAATGTTAGTGTTTTAATGTCAAGTGTTTAATATTGAAACCATTTGCAAAAGGTTTTACCTATAAATCATTTTTATATCAAATCAATATTTTATGTTGTTGGAATGCCTTTAGCAAAGTAATAATTTTTATATGGTTCACCAAACATATTTTTAAATCATAAAACTTTGTGTTTAGGGTCAAAGAGTTTAATTCAAATCATTTCCTAAAGGTTTTACTCAAAAAGCATTTTTAACACATAAACAATATTTTTATTTGACTAGGAATGTTTTAATTCAAAGATTTATTCTTTAACTTCACAAAATATATTTTTGGATCCACAAGTTGGTTTCTATGGTCAGTAGGTTCAAAACATTCCAATTGCCAAAGATTTTACCTTAAAAATATTTCTAGAATAATTTTTATAACCAAAATATGCCTACACAAGTTTCTGCAAAAACAACCAATTTAATAGAAGCAATTTACTAAAAAAATTGCATATTTGGAAAGTAATTGTTTTGCTGATTCCATTGATATAAAATTTGTAAAATTTGGACATGTGGATCAAAAGTTATGAATTATGCAAGTTTGAACATCTTTTAGAATAGTTTCTATTTTTAAAACAAAAGGCTGGCCACATGTCTTGTCCTGATTGGTCCATACCGCTTCGGTTGGATTGACTAACACAGACCACAGGATTTCATTTAGATCATGCGGTGCAGATGATACCATGCCGCTTCACTAAGTGAAACTATCGCAGTGCTTGGATCAAAATCGGACGGCTCCCAGCTTCCTGCCAAGAACTGGCAGCGTTGGCGCGACGACGAGTGGCAGATGCGTGCTGGCGGTGAGGTTGCTAGGGTTACAGGTGGCGAGAGGAGTAGGGGAGAATCTCACCAGAATCTTCGTGGCGAGGGGATGCTCGACGTGTGCTCGGTTGTCGAAGGGGCGCTCGGGGTCGATCTTAATCGCTCGCCGGAGTTGCCTTGGAGATCCGGTGCGGTCAGTCGTTGATGGAGGCGACGCTACAGTGCGTGCTTAGACAAGACAGGGGTGCAGTTAGATGCGCACGGTGCTGGGGATCATACGCGTGTCAACGAGAGGGGAGGGGGCGGTCAGGACATACCGAGGGAGATCGTCGGAGTTGAGGCAATGGACGGTGGCGAGGAGGCATCATCGTTGCTGAGCGTCCGAGGCGCGCGCGGCCAAACGACCAGTACTGGTAGGTTCGCAGGATGATGGGGAATGCGCTCGTGTGGTCGAGGGGTAGTGGGGCTGGCTGGCTCCGTCGGAATCGTCGCCGGAAGGTCGTCGGGGCAGAGGCGTTCGCAAGCAAAATTGCGGCAGCCCGGTGGCTCTCTGGCAACGGAGTGTGAGAGGAAAGGGAGAGGAGGCATGTGCGCTTAAATGGGCGAGATTACTGGGCGAGTTATGCGTGCATTAAAGAGAATTTAAGCAGAGGAATCAGCACAGCAAACGGCAGCGAGGTTGGGGACGAACTGGTCGCGGTGGGGAAGAAGGTGAGCTGGCAGGTGGGGTCTGGCGGAAGTGAGAGAGAGAGAGAGGGGAAGTAGGGACAAGCGGTCAGGGAAAGTGCGGGTTCTTTCTCTGGTGCGAAACGTTTTCTCGCGGGGAGAGAGGGAGTGGGCTGATGCTGGGTTGGACTGGGCTTGGTGGGCTGGTTTGGCTGCTTCCATTTTTTTGTTCTGATTCTTTTCCTTTTTCCTTTTCTATTATTCTCTTTTGATTTTTATTCAAATATTTCAAACACTAATTGAATTCAAACCTTTGCCAAACTTTGCGTATATTCTAATACTGTTTATTAATATGTTCTAAAGTCAAAATTAGAATATCTCTTTTATTATTTTTAGGGTATATTAATTATTTAAAAGTAGACATTTGTCTTTATTTCAAATTAAGATTTAAATAGGTTTTCAAACTCTATTTGAATTCTAAATTTTACCAAAACTTTTTAGTAGGTTTTATTTAGAAATAAATCACTTTGAATTATTATTTAAAATTCTCTATTATGTTTTTAATGTTCATTTAAAATGGGAAATGTCTTTACTTAAAAGAATTTGGATAATAATAACTCCTCAAAATTTTATTTAAATAATCCTTTACTCTTTTTATTTAACAAACATATTTTATTTTATTTGCTTGGCCAAGTTTTAATTTGGTCTTTTAAAATAGTCCTTGTTTATTTATTCCTTCCTTTATTTTATAAAATCCATATCTTTTATTTAAAGATCCAAAAATGGTGATTCCAACTTGTAAAATTTTATTTAATATTTGTTATCCTTTTATATCTCTTTTAGGATTAATTGCTCACCAATTGGTATGGATTTTAGATAGGTGCTTTATTAGCTTTGGAAATTACTTCCTTTTTATCTTATTAAATTCATAAGATTTTATCTATGGTTCCAAATTGAATGAAATTAATTTCTATGGTTTTATAATATTTCCATTTGTCATTCTTGATCATTTATAAATGTTTGTTAACAAATTTTATATGGATCAAATCCATGGTCTTAGAGATACCTTGGAAATCTCCCATTAGGGTTTTAGGGTTTTGGTTTATTTTCCAAGTGTTTAAATTTCAAGATGCATTTATGAAGAATGCATTTCACTTGATTTGAATTTAGTTGGATTCAAATTTTATTCAAAGTTTGTTCAAGATGGGTTTTGATGAATTCATTTCAAAACAAAAAGTTTCTTTTCACCCTAAATTTCAACAATTATTTATTTTGTTTATTTATTTTTCACATTACAAAATTTGTAAAATTTTGGGATGTGACAGGCTACCACCCTTAAATAAATCTCGTCCCGAGATTTGGGAAAGATAGGGTTACAAGTTGGCTGAAAGCAACTAGGGTACTACCACCCTTAAAAATTTCCAACTAGATTACATCTTGGCTTGCTTGGGTTCTTGATGAATCTTCTCTGGGCAGACATCTGCATAGTGTCCTTTGTTTCCACACCTGAAACATGTGACAAGGCTGAGATCTTTCGTAGGCTTGTTTGTCTTGTACTTCATATTTTCTAGACAATTGCTTGCATAATGTCTTTGGTTACCACAATTGTAACATGTGACAAGATTGAGTTCTTCACGTATCTTCTGTGGACAAGTTGACACAAAATGGCCTAGCTCTTTGCAGTTGTTGCACCACACTTGGCTAATTTCCGTATACCTCTTCTTCTTCTCTGGACATTCATTGGCATAGTGTCCCATCTCTTTGCAATTGCAATATTGCACTTGGCTTTTGTCCTTCTTCTTCTTGGTTTTCTCCAAAGCTAGGAGTTCTTCTAGTTCATGCTCTTCATATCTCACCTCAGAGGTGGGAAAGTCTCCTGGTCTCCTTAATCGTTTCCTTGGATAATACACATGTTTCCTCTTTTGTCCATCAAGTTGAGTCATATTGCATGTAGGTGCAAGCTGAGATTTTCCTTTGTCTTCATCCTTCTTGGTAGAAGTTGTTCCCTCCTGGGGGTTTACTAACTATTGATGCACTCCACCTTGTTTCCTTTGTTGAACTATGGAATAGATGGGGCATTGGATAGGGACATGATTATTTCCTTCACATAGAAAACAAGTAGCTTGAGATGTGGGGCATTGATTAGTTGGATGTTTCTCTTCACAATTAGGGCATTGATCTTTATGCTCCTTGGAAGTGTGGTCCATGTCTCCACAAATATTGCAAGCTTGAGTTCCTTCTATAATATCATTATTGTTGTCACCATCTCATTGGGAAAGGCTGTCTTTCATGTTGATCATTTGAGTGGTCATCCCTTGCAACAATTGGGATTGAATTTCCAAAAACTTTTGCATGGTTGGGTCTAACTCATTGTTGTTGGCTAAAAACTGAGTTGTCAACTGATTCAAATGGGTTTGGTTTACTAGTAGTTGTTCTCTCATGAGCATCTTTTGGTTGTTGTTGTTGTCACCATTCTTGATGTTGGAGTTTCTTGGGGTAGTCATCTGTTTGGGTTGGATTGGGATTAGAATAGGCAACAGATTTCTAAGGAAATAATTCTAATCACACACATCACAATTCACATAAGCAATGAGAAAGCAATCACAAACAAACATCTCACTCAAACAACAAGTTTCAAGAACAATTTTAGGTAACAAAATATTTTAGCTACACCACATAAGTTGGTGGGTTTGATCTAAACTTAATATGGTGGTCCAACTATATGGTTCACTTGAGATCATTCCATCCTTCTTAGGTGTTATTTCTTGAATGAGATCATTGTATCCTTGGGGAAATTTGTGTCTTGATCACAACTTCAAAGGCGATGATGGTTCCTTCTAAGTTGTTTTTCCTTAGTCTTCAAGTCTTGAGTAATCTCACTTGTAGTCCTTAGTGATGTCCAAGTTGAAGTCCTTGGTGAAAATAAAGTTGAAGTCATTTGAGTAGGTGAAGTCCTTTGCTCATGGTTGAGGTCTTGTCCATCAAGTTGAAAATAGAAGAGATGTAGAATCAAAACCAAAATGTTTGAGGAAAGAGTTTACAAGATTGTTTGTAAATAAGTTTTGGAACAAATACAACTCTTATTTTTCTAAGGGGTTTTGTCCAATCCTAGGTTTACAAATCCTACAGGCAACACAGTGCTCTGATACCATCTATAGAGGTCCCAACCTTTAATAAGGTAGAGATCCCTGTGTTTACAATGCTAGTCCCTGGATCAATAGCTAGCATCCACAGTTCAGATGTAATATCAAGAAACAAGGTCATATTACAACTTTATAACCAGGAATAAAATAATTCATTACATCTTACATAGCTCATTTGGCTATCACATTACAATGCAGCAGAATTAACTATAGCATGGAGTCCTTCATCTTCAAAGTGCGACAGGCACTCATGTTGGTTGTAGACTTTTAATCCTAATCAACACACACTTCACTAACATCAAACAAACCTGCAACATAATAAGTTACAGCCACAAGGGTCAATACATTTGAATTGTATTGGCAAGTGATACTATGGTAGTATAGTGGAGTCTATCATGTATATGCTTTTGGCTAAGTGGAGCATAGGCTTGCTTTGCTCAAAATATATTTTCCTTATCATTTGAAAACACTAAGTTTTTGCTTGTCAAAAACATCCAAGGAACCACCAATAGAAATTTGTGAACCATCACCCTTGTTCAACCACAAGTTTTTAACTTGGAAATTGGGATGAGGAGATTCTTGATAGCTTCCATGTCTTGATGCTCAAATTGTCCATTACCAGGGACATGGCTAAGTACTTAGATTTTTCACTCTTCAGAGGTGGTGCACTTTCCCCACAAGACTTAGTTTCACCAAGACAAGATCTTTTAGAAGCCTTCCCTTAGACCAGAATGGATGCACTCCAAACCTATCAATCCCCTACCACCAACTGTCCATTTGGCTAAGTTATTGCAACCTATATGATCCAGGCAGAGCCCATAATGCCAAGTGGCTGCACTTGAAGCTTCTCAACATTTTACATCTCAAATCTCTTTGTTCTTGGGTGGCATTCCACAAGTGAGATACCAAGTTTTCCCCAGTATACTGGACTTGGTGATGCCCAAGTTTTCCCCAGCATACTGGACTTGCATAACCACTCAACACAAACCATTATTTCCATTCCACCCAGGTGATTCATTCACTTAGTTGTTTTATTAAACAAAACACAAGTCCTTTACTTAGAAATATTCCATAGCATGAATATAATCCACCCTTGTTTTCTACTAGCTAAGCTAAGCATGATCGTAGTAGGAATCTTAACTTAGGAAAATTCTACTAAGGTTTTATCTACTAGGATTTCCCATGGCATAGTTTATACTTAGCAAAATTCCATGCAAGTCCTACTTATAAATATCACTAATGCATAGTGAAAATAATGGGACAAAAGTATGAAGCATCACTTGCCTTTTTGGTAGAGAATATAATTTCACTCCTTGATCTTGCAATAGTCACACTCTTCAAATATCACTACAATTCAATCAAGGCACAAATTCAATCTACCATTCAAGCAATCATCACATAGAATAATAAAAACAAACAATGCATGCAAGCATGACAAAGGTTGTTTTACTTGGAAAAGTGATTTTAAAACACCTATTGGTCATTTATAAAAGTGGCAAACCATTGGATAACAAGTTAGTGAAAAAGGCCATTTAAATCATTTTTGTTTTGCTATAATTGATTTAAATCAAAGTGATAATTTGTAGTGTTTGGCAAATACATTTTAAAACACAAATGTTAGTGTTTTAAGGTCAAGTGTTTAATATTGAATCCATTTGCAAAAGGTTTTACCTATAAATCATTTTTATATCAAATCAATATTTTATGTTGTTGGAAATGCCTTTAGCAAAGTAATAAGTTTATAGGGTTCACCAAACATATTTTTAAATCATAAAATTTTGTGTTTAGGGTCAAAGAGTTTAATTCAAATCATTTCCCAAAGGTTTTACTCAAAAAGCATTTTTAACACATAAACAATATTTTTATTTGACTAGGAACGTTTTAATTCAAAGATTTATTCTTTAACTTCACAAAATATATTATTGGATCCACAAGTTGGTTTCTATGGTCAGTAGGTTCAAAACATTCCAATTTCCAAAGATTTTACCTTAAAAATATTTCTAGAATAATTTTTATATCCAAAATATGCCTACACAAGTTTCTGCAAAAAAAAACAATTTAATAGAAGCAATTTACTAAAAAAATTGCATATTTGGAAAGTAATTGTTTTGCTGATTCCATTGATATAAAATTTGTAAAATTTGGACGTGTGGATCAAAAGTTATGAATTATGCAAGTTTGAACATCTATTAGAATAGTTTCTGTTTTTAAAACAAAAGGCTGGCCACGTGTCTTGTCCTGATTGGTCCATACCGCTTCGGTTGGATTGACTAACACATACCACATGATTTCATTTAGATCGTTCAGTGCAGATGCTACCGTACCGCTTCGCTAAGTGAAACTATCGCAGCGCTTGGATCAAAATCGGACGGCTCCCAGCTTCCTGCCAAGAACTGGCGGCGCTGGCGTGGCGGCGAGCGGAGGATGAGCTCTGGCGGTGAGGTTTCCGGGGTTACAGGAGGCGAGAGGAGTAGGGGAGAAGCTCACCATAATCGCCGTGGCGAGGGGATGCTCGACGTGTGCTCGGTTGTCGAAGGGGCTCTCGGGGTCGATCTTAATCGCTCGCCGGAGTTGCCTTCGGGCTCGGGTGCGGTCAGTCGTTGACGGAGGCGATGCTACGGTTCGCGCTAAAACAAGACAGGGGTGCAGTTAGATGCGCATGGTGTTGGGGATCATACGCGTGTCAACGAGAGAGGAGGGGGCGGTCAGGACATACCGAGGGAGATCGCCGGAGTAGAGGCAGTGAACGGTGGCGAGGAGGCGTCATCGTTGCCGAGCGTTCGAGGCGCGCGCGGACAAACGACCGGTACTGGTAGGTTCGCAGGATGATGGGGAATGCGCTTGTGTCGTCGAGGGGTAGTGGGGCTGGCTGGCTCCGTCGGAATCGTCGCCGGAAGGTCGTCGGGGCAGAGGTGTTCGCAAGCAAAATTGCGGCAGCCCGGTGGCTCTCTGGCAACAGAGTGTGAGAGGAAAGGGAGAGGAGGCATGGGCGCTTAAATGGGCGAGATTACTGGGCAAGTTATGTGTGCATTAAAGAGAATTTATGCAGAGGAATCAGCATAGCAAACGGCAGCGAGGTTGGGGACGAACTGGTCGCGTTGGGGAAGAAGGTGCGTTGGCAGGTGGGGTCTGGCGGCAGCGAGAGAGAGAGAGAGAGGGGAAGTGGGGACCAGCATTCAGGGACAGTGCAGGTTCTTTCTCTGGTGCGAAACGTTTTCTCGCGGGGAGAGAGGGAGTGGGCTGATGCTGGGCTGGACTGGGCTTGCTGGGCTGGTTTGGCTGCTTCCATTTTTTTGTTCTGATTCTTTTCCTTTTTCCTTTTCTATTATTCTGTTTTGATTTTTATTCAAATATTTCAAACACTAATTGAATTCAAAACTTTGCCAAACTTTGCGTATATTCTAATACTGTTTAATAATACGTTTCTAAAGTCAAAATTAGAATATCTCTTTTATTCTTTTTAGGGTATATTAATTATTTAAAAGTAGACATTTGTCTTTATTTCAAATTAAGATTTAAATAGGTTTTCAAACTCTATTTGAATTCTAAATTTTACCAAAACTTTTCAGTAGGTTTTATTTAGAAATAAATCACTTTGAATTATTATTTAAAATTCTCTATTTTGTTTTTAATGTTCATTTAAAATGGGAAATGTCTTTACTTAAAAGAATTTGGATAATAATAACTCCTCAAAATTTTATTTAAATAATCCTTTACTATTTTTATTTAACAAAAATATTTTATTTTATTTGCTTGGCCAAGTTTTAATTTGGTCTTTTAAAATAGTCCTTGTTTATTTATTCCTTCCTTTATTTTATAAAATCCATATCTTTTATTTAAAGATCCAAAAATGGTGATTCCAACTTGTAAAATTTTATTTAATATTTGTTTATCCTTTTATATCTCTTTTAGGATTAATTGCTCACAAATTGGTATGGATTTTAGATAGGTGCTTTATTAGCTTTGGAAATTACTTCCTTTTTATCTTATTAAATTCATAAGATTTTATCTATGGTTCCAAATTGAATGAAATTAATTTCTATGGTTTTATAATATTTCCATTTGTCATTCTTGATCATTTATAAATGTTTGTGACAAATTTTATATGGATCAAATCCATGGTCTTAGAGATACCTAATTCCTATGTTTCTAACCCATTTAAGTCTAACCCAATTCCTATGCATAGTAATCTTTTAAAGAAACAAGTCATGAAAGCACAAAGCAACAAGCATAGGAAAGCAAAACAAGTGCAACTTCAAGATTTTCAACATAAAGAGGGGAAACTTAATATTGTTGAGATACATAAGACCATGTTTCCCTCTCTCATAATAACTTTCAGTAGCAACATGAATAAAATTTACAATATAACTATCACATAAAACATTCTTATCATAAGCCATATGCATAAAATGATTATTACTCTCCACATAAGCATAGTCATTCTTATTAATTGTAGTGGGAGGAAATTCAACAAAACAACTATCATTATTATCCTCATCACCATAGTCATCAAATATAGGAGGCATATTGTAATCATAATTAATTTTCTCCTCAACAGTAGGTGGACTGAAAATATCATAATCATCTTTGTAATCATCATATATTGGAGGTATAATCACCATAGTCATGGACTGAATAGCTATCCTCCAAAGTGTGTTCATTTGTAAACATATAATCATGGACGGGACATGGATAGTACTATTAGCATAACAATTATTAATATCATCATTTTCAGAATTGGTACTAAAGAGATTTTCAATATCAAAAGTAGTATGCTTTTCCCAATCATGATCACTAATATAGGTAAGAGGCATATGAACATCATCTAGTTTAGACTCATCAGCAAAAACTATGATAGGAGCAACATGCTTAGGGGAAGATACAGTTTCCTCTATCCTTTTAATCTTCTTCTTCTTATTCTCCTTCTTCTTCTTCCTCTTATTCTTCTTCTCTTTAGGAGGGAGAGGCTTGAAAATAATCTTCTCCACATACCCTGGTTTATTGTTAGATACAATAGAAGAAACTTTGGAGGATTCCTCATTTTCATTAATAAGAACAAAACTCATATTAGTCTAGTCATATTTTGGTAAAATATCATCTTTTATAAGATTTTGTATGTAAGTATTTGCTTGGAAATTATCAACACAATAAAGATGACAACCATGCAGGACGATATTCATATCAAAAGCACTCATGTCTACCAAAGAAGTTTTTCTTGATAACTCTTCACACCCCAAAAATAATGTAAGTTCATCATGTTGATTATCAGTGATCGCGTTATCATAATACAAACTTGCAGTACTCATTGGATTAGAAAGGATAATATTATGGCTTGAGCATTGAAAATTGAAATGACCCACTTCATAGCAGAGTTCACAAATAAAAGGATAGAGGGCAAATTTGTTTTTACCAAGATCATTTAGAGCCTTATACCATGTTCTAGTTTTTTCATTCCAGTGGGTGATACAATATTCTTATTCAATTTGATTCTTATCACAAGGTCTATGCATTCCACAAAAATTAACATTCTTATAAGAAATAGTATTTTTAGAAGTTTGAGTATATTTATTGCAATCATTAATAACACTTTCATTTTCCATGCAAGTGTTTTTAAAAGGTTCATGATACATGTCCCATTTTTCTTTAGGAGCATTAATATGAGAAGCAAAGGTTATGCAATAATCAACAATAATTTGAGGATCAAGACCATATTTCGCACTAAGCTCTTGAAAATCAGTAGTTTTTGCGAAAGACTTAATGCAATCATACTCATAGTTTATATCTGGTTCTTTACCTTTATCATTATCACAATGTTCGGTATTGCTTTGAATTGTTTCAAGAAGATCCCACTTAGCTTTGACCTCCTTACTTGTAAAGGATCCCTCTAAACAGGTATCTAGATAGTCCTTGTAATGTCTTGAAAGCCTTAAATAAAAATTATTGATAATAATATTACTGGGGAGCTCATGAATGGGACATTTGAGCATTAGTGATTCAATCTTACCCAAGATTGGGCAATACTTTCTCCATCATGAGGGTGAAAATTATAAATATAATTCCTATCTTTATGGATTTCATGAGGAGGATAAAATTTAGAGGAAAAGAGAGATTCAAGTTCCTTCAATTCCAAATGATGAGGATCATCTAGTATCTCATACCACTCCCTTGATTTGTCCCTAAGTGATAAAGAGAATATCTTCCTCTTAACTTGGTCCATTGAAATACTTTCACACTTTAACAACTCACATAATTCATGGTTTAAAAGCAAGTGATCACCAGGATGGATAGTTACATCCCCAAAATAATAGTTATCCATGACACGATCTACAATTTTTGTAGGTATTTTAAAAGGGACACTTTCAGTATGTGGCTTTAAAATATCACGAGCATCATTAGAATTACCATATATGGGAGATAAAGTATCATCAGAGCAAATTTTCTTCCTAAAATATGGGGAAATAAAAAGATCATTTTCATAAAAACTAGCTTCCCCAAGCTTAGAATTTTCCATAGCATTAGCAATGATGGTGTTCAAAGAATTCATACTAATAACATTTCTATTATCATGCAAATAAAGCTCCATAGGTTTTTTAATTTTCTCTTCAAACACTTCATGTCCTAACTCAAGATAGATACTATAAAGCTCTCTAATTTTGTTGTTGTTTTCCATTAAGCCTAACTAGTGAAAACAAGAAACAAAAATACAAAATTGCCGAATCTAAAGGAAATAACTTCGAGCACTCACACACCAAGAGGATGTGAGTACCTTTTAGCTTACCTCCCTGGCAACGGAGCCAGAAAATATCTTGATGTCTACGCACTTCTATTCTTGTAGACAGTTGTTGGGCCTCCAAGTGCAGAGGTTTGTAGAACAGCAACAAGTTTCCCTTAAGTGGATTACCCAAGGTTTATCAAAATCAGGGAGGAAGTGGTCAAAGGTATCCCTCTCAAGCAACCCTTCAATCAAGATACAAGAAGTCTCTTGTCTCCCCAACACACCCAATACACTTGCCAGGTGTAAAGGTGCACTATTTCGGCGAAGAGATAGTGAAATACAAGTGGTATGTATGATTATAAGTGGTAATGGTGCCAAAAAAGAGCTTCTGACGGGGAGGAAAAAACTAAAGGCAAAAAGATGGAAGAAAGAAACATGTAACAGATCTAGATGCAAACGATGTTTCAATGTTTAGAAATAAGCCCTAGGGATCATACTTTCACTAGTGAACACTCTCAATAAATATATTCTCTTCATGATGCTACCATGAACTACTCTCCGGTTGGACACTCTAATCCATGGTAGGGCTATAACAGCACTCCTCAAACTTCGCCTTCCCCATCTAGATAACTCCACACTGTCACCTTGAGCGCTAGACGGTTCCAACAAACACCACAATTTCATAGAGACAACCAACTCAAAATATACTCATGATAAATATTTATGAACTCTAGCCTAAGTGCCACCACGGCGTGCACGCTATCACTTTCACACACGTGGGGAGAGCAGAGATCTATTTAAGCACTTGAGTATTTATGTAGACGCTAGACTAAGTGCCACCACAGCGTGCACGCTGTCACTTTCACACACGTGGGAGATCCAGAGATCTATTAACGCACTTGAGTAGCAGATTATATCTACTTGAGTACAAAGCTCATGATCAGAATATGATCACGCATAGAGAGAGATGAAGACATAGCTACCGGTAGATCCCTTAGCCTTGAAGGAGAACTACTCCCTCCTCATCATGGGAATCAGTAACGGGATGAAGATGGCGATGGAGATCGATAGAGATGGTTGTGGAGATCAAAGGAGATGGCTCCGAGGGCACTTCCCTGTCCCGACAGGGTGCCGGAACAGAGACTTATGTCCCTGAATCTCCCCTTCGGTGGCGGTGGCGCGGCGGAACTTTTCGTGGGTGTATGCTTGACGATCTAGGGTTTTCTCCCCGGGGGCTTCTTATAGGCGAAGGGGCAAGGCGAGAAGGCAGCCATGGGGTCCACACCCCCTGGTGGCACAGCCTACGTGGGCCCGTGCCACCCTAGGATGGTCCCACCCTGGTTCCCTACTCCGTCTCTGCTTCGATTTTTCGTATCGTTCAGGGAAAATATGAAGATTGGCTTTTGTCCCGTCCAATTCCGAGAATATTCATTCTTTAGATTTTCTGAAACCAAAAACAGCAGAAAACAGGCAACTGGCACTTTGGGATCTTTTAATAGGTTAGGTCCAGAAAATGTATAAAAATACCTCAAAGTATAGACAAAGAAAAGCAAAGTTGATACTAAACAAGCATGGAACATCAAAAATTATAGATACGTTTACTACATATCAAGAATGCGAACTTTAAGGAGAGCTTTTGTAGCCCTACCGTGGATTGGATTTATCCAACCGGAGAGTAGTTCAGAGTAGAATAATGATGAGAAGATATTTATATGAGAGTGTTCACTAGTGAAAGTATGATCCCTAGGCCTTGTTTCTAACCATTGAAACACCATTTACAACCAGTCCTGTTACATGTCTGCTTGCTGTTATTTTTATTTCAGATTGCAATTACCACTTATAATCTTACATATTACTTGTATTTCACTATCTCTTCGCCAAACTAGTGCACATATACACCTAACAAGTGTATTGGGTGTGTTGGGGACACAAGAGACTTCTTGTATCTTGATTGTAGGGTTGATTGAGAGGGATACCTTTGACCTCTTCCTCCATGAGTCCGATAAACCTTGGGTGATCCACTTAAGGGAAACATGTTGCTGTTCTACAAAACTATGCACTTGGAAGCCCAACACTGTCTACAAGAATAGAAGCGTGCATAGACATCAAGATCTTTTCTAGCGTCGTTGCCGGGGAGGAAAGGTAAAAGGTACTCAAATCCTCTGGCTACTAAGCTATCTTCTAGTACTATTGCTGGTGTGTGAGTGCTCGAAGTTATTTCCTTTAGATTCTGCAATTATATCTTTTTGTTTCTTGTTTTTATTTTCACTAGTTAGGTTTAATGGAAAACAACTACAAAATTAGAGAGCTTTATAATATATATCTTGAGTTTGGACACGAAGTGTTTGAAGAGAAAATTAAAAAACCTACGGACCTTTATTTTCATGCTAATGGCAATGTTATTAGTATGAATTCTTTGAACACCATTATTGCTAATGCTATGGAAACGTCTAAGCTTGGGGAAGCTAGTTTTTATGAAAATAATCTTTTTAGTTCCCCAGCTTTAGAGGAGAATTTTTTTTATGATGATACTATACCTCCAATATATGATGATTACATTGATGAATATGATATTTTCAGTCCACCTATTATAGAGGAGAAAATTTGCTATGATGATACTGTACCTCCAATATATGATGATTACACTGATGAATATGCTATTTTCAGTCCACCTACTATTGAGGATAAAATTAATTATGATTACAATATGTCTCCTATATTTTATGATTATGGTGATGAGAATAATAATGATGTCTATTTTGTTGAATTTGCTCCCACTACAATTAATAAGAATGACTATGCTTATGTGGAGAGTAATAATTATTATATGCATGTGGCTCTGATAAGAATGTTTTATGTGATAGTTATATTGTTAATTTTATTCATGAGGCTACTGAAAGTTATTATGAGAGAGGGAAACATAGTTTTATGCATCTCAATAATATTAAGTTTCCCATCTTTATGTTGAAAGTTTTGATGGTGCACTTGTTTTGCCTTCCTTTGCTAGTAGCCTCTTGTTTCAATAATTTGTTTTCTTACAAAATTCCTTTGCATAGGAAGTGGGTTAGACTTAAATTTGTTTTATATTTGCTTCTTGATGCTCTCTTTTACTTCAATTCATATTTCTTATGTGAGCATCATCAAAATTATCATGCCTATCTTGATGGCTATAAAGAAAGAGCTTTTGGGAGACAACCCATTATATTTTTTATTTCAGTTTATTTTTGTTTTGTTAAGTCTTGGAAGTTATGGCCTCTTTATAACCTCTCCTTATCCTTTTTGTGTGGTTTTTGTGCCAAGAATAGCCTCTAATGAGAGGGAGTATGATTTGGGGAAGTTGCTGTCCCGAAACAGGTTTCTGTGATTTGCTGTAAAAAATCGTGAAAAATCCCAGAATGTCGTAATGATCTGTAATTTTTTGTGTGAATGCCTCTGGTACTTACCTAACTTTAGTTAGATTTGCACTTTTAGATTTGAGCAACAGAAGATGTTCGAAAAAATTGGTCTTTACCTGTAGGTCTGTTTTGACAGATTTCTGCATTATTTGCATTTGCCTCTTAAATCGATTTCTTTTGAGTTCTTTTTGATCACCTGAGATTTTCAAAGGAATTTCTATAGTATCTTCTATTTTAGTGGAAGTTTTACTTGAGTTGAAAGTAAACCTAACGGCTTATTATCTTGAATACACTAATGTTGCTAATGAAGAATTGTGTGAAGTTTTGTATGAAGGGAATTTTCAAGTGTAGGGGAAGAATGATATGATGAGATGAAGAATGGACAAAAGCTCAAGCTTGGGGATGCCACCCGTGTCACCCTAAGAAATATTCAAGAGGTACAAGTGACATGGCTCAATAGTAGAGCTTCGTTGGGAGACCCCAAGAGGAAGGTATGATGAGCACGACAGTAAATTTTCCCTAAGTTATGAAACCAAGGTTATCGAAACAGTAGGAGCAGGGAAACAACTCCAAGGTGTTTCTAACAAGTTGGAATCCGCACAACACAAACTCAAGACTTTTTCCCCAACTTATAGTGAGGTTGTCAATCTCACTGGTTTGCTGAATACAAAGGATTAAACGTATGGTGTGGAAGGTAGTGGTTGCTTGCAGAAAGTAAACAGTAACAGTTGATGATGTAACAATGGTAAAGATTGGACCAGGGTCCATAGTTCACTAGAGCTGCTCTCCTTAAGATAAATAACATAACATGCTGGGTAAATAAATTACAACGGGGCAATTGACAGGACTGAGAAAGGCACAACAATGAAATACTAGACATTCCTGATCCTATGAGACTTGATTGGGCATTACAACAATATACATAGACCGCCATCCAACTGCATCAATGACTAATAATCCACCTTTAGGTCATCATTCGAACCCCCTCCAGTATTAAGTTGCAAGCAACGGATAACTGTATTAAGCAATGTGTGTAAAGTAAACAATACAATTGTTCCATGAACAAGAGATTGATGTTTTCTCCCTAGTGGCAACAACACATCTACAACCTTGATATTTTTGTCACTTCCCCGGATTCAATAGAGGCATGAACCCACTATCGAGCATAAATACTCCCTCTTGGAGTCACTAGAATCTACTTGGCCAAGATATCTACTAGAAACGGAGAGCATGGAAGATCTCAAACAACACAGACATGATAGAATCAATAATCATAAGACATGATAGAATCAATAATCAATCTGGCATAGTAATCTCAATATCCATCGGATCCTCTCAAACACAACATGCATGATCACAAATAGATGATCTTGATCAAGAACGGAGCTCACAAGATCTAAACATGATAACACAAAGGAGGACAAACAACCATCTAGATAGTGTTGGGCCATACCAACCTTCACTTAGTCTTAAGAAAATATTGCTTCATATCTTCTGTATGGACCCATAGTACAAGGTGGAACTACTCACGCATCATACTGGAGGCTGGCATGGTGATGAAGAAGGCCTCCGGGATGATCTCTCCCCTCCGGCAGGGTACCAGGAAGAGCTTCAGATCCCCCTCCCCCTGATCTAGGGACGATGGTGGCGGCGGCTATAGACTGTTTCATGCAGATCTGATAGTGTACTTAGGGTTTTGGCATCGGGGGGTTTATATAGGTGAAGAGGCGAGGCAGAAGGGCGTCTAGGGGGCCCACACCCTTCCAAGGCGTGGCCTAGGGTGGGGCCGCATGTGGGGCGGTGCGGCCACCCTGTGGCTCCCCTCCGGTCGCCCTTCGGTCTCTGAGTTCGTCTCGGTGAAATATTTACTTCGGCTTTTGTCCCGTCCAATTCCGAGAATATTTCCTTACTAGCTTTTCTGAAACCAAAAACAGCAGAAAACAGGCAACTGGCACTGTGGCATCTTGTTAATAGGTTAGTCCCAGAAAATGTATAAAAATACCTCGAAGTGTAGACAAAGCAAAGTGGATACTAAACAAGCATGGAACATCAAAAATTATAGATACGTTTACGACGTATCAAGCATCCCCAAGCTTAACTCCTGCTCGTCCTCGAGTAGGTATGTCACATCCCAAGATTTTCCAAATCTTGTTATGTGAAAAAAAAAAAAAAAAATAATTGTTGAAATTTAGGGTGAAAAGAAACTGTTGTTTCTAAATGGAAACTTAAAATCCCATCTTGAACAAACTTTGGTTAACATTTGAATCCAACTAAAATTCAAATCAAGTGGATTTCATTCTTCATAAATGCATCTTGAAATTTAAACACTTGAGAAATAAACCAGTACCCTAAAACCCTAATGGAAGAAATCATTTTCAAGTTATCTCTAAGACCATGGATTTGATCCATATAAAAGTTGTCAAGCAAACATTTCAAAATGATCAAGAATGACAAATAGAAATATTATAGAACCATATGAATTGGAATCACTTACTTTGGAGCCATCAACAAAATCCTATGAATTTAATAAGGTAAGGAAAAGTAATTTCCAAAGCTAATAAAACAACCATCTAGAAATCCATACCAAATGGTGAGAAAATAATCCTAAAGGAATTAAAAAGGTAAACAAATAATAAATACAATTATAATAGTTGGAACCACTATTTTTGTATCTTTAAATAAAAAGATATGGTTTTTATAAAGCAAAGGCATAAATATAAATAAGGATTATTTTATAGAGCCAAATTAAATCTTGGCCAAGCTTTTGAAATAAAATATTTCTATTTGATAAAAAGAGTAAAGGTTTATTTAAATAAAATAATGAGGATTTATTAATATCCATTTTTATTAAAGTAAAGGCTTTTCCATTTTAAATAAACACCAAAACTTGTTAATTTATTTGAAATAAGATTTCCAAGTGTTTTAGTTTTTCAAATGAAACCTACTGAAAAGATTTTGATATTATTTAGATTTCAAAAAGAGTTTTAAAATAAATTAAAACCTATTTGAATTAAAGACTATGGTTTATTTATTTAATTATTAATAGATCCTAAAAGAATAAAACCATTATTCTATTTTGAACTTTGAAATATGTTGATAAACAGAATAAAAATTCACCCAAAGTTTGGTGGTGATTTGAATTCAAATGGAGATTGAAAAATATTATTAAATCTTATTTAATTAATTCTAGAGCCTATTTTAAATGATTAAAAGACCCTAAAAAGAATAAGATATTTATTCTAAAAATGATTTCAGAATGTATTATTAATCAGTATTAAAATCTACTCAAGGTTTGAGAGAAGTTTGAATTCAAATGGAGGTTTAAATTGATTAATTAAAATCAAAACAGATAAATAGAAAAAGAAAAAGGGAAAAGATTCTGTATAAAAAATGAAAAGGAACAAGCCACCCTTAAAATAAATCCAAGAAGTAATCTAGTTGGAAAATTTTGCTAAGTGTAAACTATACCATGGGAAATGCTAGTAAATGAAACCTTAGTAGAATTCTCTTAAGTTAAGATTCCTACTACTATCATGCTTAGCTTAGCTAGTAGAAAACAAGGGTGGATTATATTCATACTATGGAATATTTCTAAGTCAAGGACTTGTGTTTTGCTTAATAAAACAACTAAGTGAATGAATCACCTGGGTGGAATGGAAGGAATGGTTTATGTTGAGTGGTTCACAAGGCCCATTTCTATGGTTTGCCTTGTGTATCTCACTTGTGGATGGCCACCCAGGAACAAAGAGATTTGAGATGTCAAATGTTGAGAAGCTTCAAGTGCAGCCACTTGGCATTATGGGCTCTGCCTGGATCATATAAGTTGCAATTACTTAGCCAAATGGACAGTTGGTGGTAGGGGTTTGATAGGTTGGAACGCGTCCATTCTGGTCTAAGGGAAGGCTTCTGAAAGATCTTGTCTTGGTGAAACCAAGTCTTGTGGGGAAAGTGCACCACCTCTGAAGAGTGTAAAATCTAAGTACTTAGCCATGTCCCTGGTAAAGGACAATTTGAGCATCAAGACATGGAAGCTATCAAGAATCTCCTCATCCCAATTTCTAAGTTAAAATCTTGTGGTTGAACAAGGGTTGAAGGATCACCAATTTCTATTGGGAGATGCCTTGGGTGATTTTGTCAAGCAAAAACTTAGTGTTTTCAAATGATATGGAAAATATATTTTGAGCAAAGCAAGCCTAAGCTCCACTTAGCCAAATGCATATAGATGATAGACTCCACTATACTACCATATTATCACTTGCCAATACAATTCAAATGTATTGACCCTTGTGGATGTAACTTGTTATGTTGCAGGTTTGTTTGAAATTAGTGAAGTGTGTTGAAATAGGATTACAAGTCTACAACCAACATGTTTTCCTGTGGCACTTTGAAGATGAAGGACCCCATGCTATTGTTATATTCTGCTGCATTGTAATGAGATAGCCAAATGAGCTATGTAAGATGTAATAAATTACTTTATTCCTGGTTATAAAGTTGTATTATGACCTTTGTTTCTTGATATTACATCTTAACTGTGGATGCTAGCTATTGATCCAGGGACTAGCATTGTAAACACAGGGATCTCTACCTTATTAAAGGTTGGGAACCTTACAAGGTAAGTGATAAAAAGAATAATTTTTTAGGTGACATGCACCATCACAATCATGATCAAACCATTTGCCTGCATTGAAAGCTGGGATCAAAGTACTCTAAACATGAGCATGAAAGATGAAGTTCTAACAATAGGACATAGTAACTATGCTGCAACAAGAAAGGATACAAACAAAGATCATGAATAACAATGCATTGAGAGACGTTTGTTTGTTTCACATATAGAAAACATAGCATAGTGGTATTCAACTTGTCCCTCATGGAGTAGCAAAACATAAATGCATAGGACATCTTCAAAATTCATAAGGGTGACAAGATACAAATAGTTCAAGAACAAGCAATATCAACATTATGAATCAATCAATAAGTTCTGGGACAATGAACATAGGACTAAGAATGGCAACTATGCTGATGGAGGGGTTAACCTCTTGGGTGACCGATCTTCACGGATCTCGTGGTCAAATCGATGGGAAATCGAGGGGAAAGGGAGAAGGTAGCGGAAGCGAACACACACCTCGCGAAGAACACGATGAACACACGCAAAACTCACACGATACAAGGCCGATTGCTCCCGAACGGCGGCCACCGGTCCGATAGAATCCTCGCAAGGAAAGATCGGTCAACGTGCTCCCTCAAATCCACATCGGAGAGGGAAGAACACCTTGGGGAGGGTCTTGACAACTTTGAGACGAGACATTGAACTCCAAGGCCTTGTTCAACGATGGATGCATGATGCAAAGTCCAATCGAGGTTGGTGACGATAGTCGGTCCCCTTGGGTAAGGGGATGAGGCAAAACTAGAGATTCCACAATGGGGGGTGTCTTTAGTCTATCATATATGCCTAAGGGGTACATGAGGGGTGGGGGCTCTATTTATAGGCCAGCCACATAAACAGGGGTAGTTTGGCGATAAAACTAGGGTTTGGACGAGATAGAGGGGTACATGGGCCGAAGGCCCAGCTGGCGGCGCGCAGGCCCATCATGCAGGCCGGAGACTCTGGTGTGGGGTCCGGAGACTCCGGTCTAGGCCGGAGACTCCGGTCTGTCTCCGGTGTCGTCTCCAGAGTGGCGTTCTGACTGTCGTCGGGCGGTTGCTGGGGTCGGTCCGGAGGTAGGTCCCGAGACTCCGGTGTAGCAGGACCGGAGACTCCGGTGTAGCAGGACCGGCGACTCCGGTGTAGGCCGGAGACTTCGGTGGTTCAGCCGTGGCTTCTTCCGTCTCCTCTTCCAAACCTCCGTCTTGTCGGGCTTGATGTCCCGGGCTTCCTCCCTTGCCTCCGTACTTGTCGGTGTGAACCTATCATGCATATGTGACGGAGTATGAAGTAGCATACCATTCAATAGGGTAGGAAGTGGGCGCGCATAGAGGAACGGATTCACCTTTGTAGTCCATGACGACTTGGCGTAAGTTGGAGACCATGATGTGGTAACGACCGTAGGTCGGGCTACATCAGCTCCCCCCTTCAAAAAGAGTCGTCCTCGACTCTACATGCTCATCACAAAGTAGAAGAAGTCGAGAGACCTTCTTGATCCTGGGGTTCACCATATAGTCGTCCTCGGGAAGATTGACTTGACAACACTTCAATGTTCCTTCACCTTCCATGAAGCCTACAAAGCTCACGACAAAAGCGAAGCAACACTCAAAGCATAGCCAATTCATAAAGATTATAGCATGAGTCCTCAAGTAGAAGGAAGTCACCTTATCTTGTAGCGATAGCTCGATGAAGGGTAGCCATAGGTAACTCTCTTCGGGTCTTCTTGTCAACACGTGGTTGGTAGAGGTTGACGTGTATGCACTTGTACCTTTATACAACAAAGACCAAGCAACATATGTTTGTGTGTGATAGAGGAGCATGTCATTTGTGGCATGTCCATTCTTGTTCACAACACAATTAGCACAACTCAAGTATAGCAAACGGGATGCATATGCAAGGTCAAAGTGCATGGAAATCTTTGCAAAATCATCCAAATGTGGTAACTCAAAAACTCCATATAACATCTTATTGTGGCACTCAAAGCAATCGAATAGAAATTTGATCAACATATTTGATGCAAAGTTAGGAGAATTTGGCAAAAACACAAAAGGAAGAATATCCAAAACAACCTCATTATGTCTGCCAACCAACCATTGGAAAGAGAAATTGTTCGACATGTTGGATGTCACACACAAATCATCGATAGCAAATATCATGGGAATATGAGTATCCCAATCGGAAGCCAAAGTAACGTGTTTGCAAACAAACCAAATGAAAGAGCAAGTGGTCCTTATGTTTGTTGCAACAACAAGACGAGATTCTTGGAAGCTCTCATGACAATACATGTTCTTAATGGAATTGTGGTTGCACACAAAACATCGGAAAGGTAAATTGTTCAACATTTTTGTTGCAACACACAAAGCATCATTATCTAAAAGCGAAGAAACATGAATGTCACAAGGGAAGATAATACCATTAACATGCTTGCAATCAAACCATAGGAAAGAGCAATTTGCCAACATGAAATATGCAAAGCATGCAAAAGGTATCAAAACATGAACAACGCAGATGATGATGTAGTGCTCCTTCTCCTCTTCGAAACGAGCTAAAGAACACCAAAATCCGAGTTGAAATGCAAAAGTTATGCTCAAAACCGTGCTGCAGTTTTTCTGTCTGCAGGGAGGGGCGGAGACTCCGGTCTGGAGCCCAAAAAGTCCGGAGACTCCGGTCTAGGCCGGAGACTCCGGTCCGGGTGATTCCAGAGCGTCCAGAACTCGAACGGGACGCGTTTTGGGCGCAAAAACTCGAACCAAAACCTCAGATTGATGGGGGAAATCAAGGAATTAGGCCATGGGAACGCAGGGGAAGGTAGATCAACTAGTTTAGCAAGTAATCCACGGATCAAAACCTACCAAAACGCACTTAAATCATAGATCGATCCAAAACACGAATTGGGGCTGTTTTTGGTGAAATTTTCGAATTTATGGGGAAAAGACCAAATCGATGAGAAATCCATGGCAACCAAAAGCTGCTGATACCAGATGATGGAGTGGTTAACCTCTTGGGTGCCCGATCTTCATGGATCTCATGGTCAAATCGATGGGAAAGCGAGGGGAAAGGGAGAAGGTAGCGGAAGCGAACACACACCTCGCGAAGAACACGATGAACACACGCAAAACTCACACGATACAAGGCCGATTGCTCCCGAACGGCGGCCAACGGTCCGATAGAATCCTCGCAAGGAAAGATCGGTCAACGTGCTCCCTCAAATCCACATCGGAGAGGGAAGAACACCTTGGGGAGGGTCTTGACAACTTGGAGACGAGACATCGAACTACAAGGCCTTGTTCAACAATGGATGCATGATGCAAAGTCCAATCGAGGTTGGTGACGATAGTCGGTCCCCTTGGGTAAGGGGATGAGGCAAAACTAGAGATTCCACAATGGGGGGTGTCTTTAGTCTATCATCTATGCCTAAGGGGTACATGAGGGGTGGGGGCTCTATTTATAGGCCAGCCACATAAACAGGGGTAGTTTGGGGATAAAACTAGGGTTTGGACGAGATAGAGGGGTACATGGGCCAAAGGCCCAGCTGGCGGCGCGCAGGCCCATCATGCAGGCCGGAGACTCTGGTGTGGGGTCCGGAGACTCCGGTCTAGGCCGGAGACTCCGGTCTGTCTCCGGTGTCGTCTCCGGAGTGGCGTTCTGACTGTCCTCGGGCGGTTGCTGGGGTCGGTCCGGAGGTAGGTCCGGAGACTCCGGTGTAGCAGGACCGGAGACTCCGGTGTAGGCCGGAGACTTCGGTGGTTCAGCCGTGGCTTCTTCCGTCTCCTCTTCCAAACCTCCATCTTGTCGGGCTTGATGTCCCGGGCTTCCTCCCTTGCCTCCGTACTTGTCGGTGTGAACCTATCATGCATATGTGACGGAGTATGAAGTAGCATACCATTCAATAGGGTAGGAAGTGGGCGCGCATAGAGGAACGGATTCACCTTTGTAGTCCATGACGACTTTGCGTAAGTTGGAGACCATGATGTGGTAACGACCGTAGGTCGGGCTACATCATATGCTCTCTTAATTGGTGCCTAAGGATAGAAGGTGGAGACTCAATATAAAAGTGGAAGAAAGGCCCTTCAAAGGGAAGCAGGGATTTCAAGTTTCATAAAGAGCTTCCAAAAATTATGGTACTTGTTAGCTTTCAGCTCTCATTTCCCCTATCATAAGCATCTTGAAGTGATTAAGGATATAGTGAACAAAATATGGAGTATATGCTTGAAAAAGTATTAGTTGGCAATATCATGTCCCTTGAGTACGAGGGACGTTCCTCATGCTACCTAACTTTAGGGGTAACCCTTTCCCCATGACACAGGAGCTATCCCATATCAAAATGACAAGGCAACAGACAATGAGCATCTCAGCAATCTTCTTATTTACCATGGGAAAATGGTGCTTTTTTCTCTTCTTTCCTCTTTTTTTTCTTTTTCTCTTTTTTCTATCTATCTCTCTCTCTTTTTATAATAAGAATGCTTCATAGATTGCTCACTATGGTGATGATGCAAGTTTCCACCATTATTAGGCACTGCCTAGGCTAGCGGCCCGGGAATTTCTCTAACACATATACATAACTCCATGGACTTACAAGCTCCCCTTTTATTTCACACAGCCGACATCCATAAACAAAAGAGCATGATTGCGGTGACCCAGCATACCACTACATGATGTAGTACACTGTAGTCGTTGACATAACACCAATGAAACACCGTTCACTAGTATTACATCCCTCGAAGTGGTACAACAGAAAAACAGCAGGTCCAAGACATGACTATAGGTTACAACTCGACTCTTCACATAAGCTCCAGAGAACATTCTAGGTTAAAGAGAGAGAACGAAACTTCTTACAAAGAAGAATCAGAAATAATCAACTCATAAATATCATGCTAATAAGACTAGTATCTGAACTATTGGTCTAGCATTGCTGCTATTGCAATACCCTATAGAAATAGGCTCTATGGCTAGAGATTATATTCCTATCTAATTACTAACTTCGTCTTCACGTGAGTTGATGCATATGTTGACTTTCTTGATTTCATTGAAGAACTTTAGCTTCTGGTGAAGATTCCTGGAGCATAACTTGATGTAGACATCATCTGTACTGGCTTTAGATCCTAGCAAGGGTTAAGAAGATACGTTGAGTACGAGCGTACTCAGCAAGTTCACTAGAAAAGATTGTTTGATGCACTATATCTATATCCACAGACCATAGGTCGTAGGCAATGCAAGTTTTTGTAAAAATTTCTTCAAAGGTTGCTTTTATTCTGAAAAGCTATGTCCGTCAGCCTTCACAGGTTTACTAGAACTTTCGTGGAGTTCCTTTCCTGTCGTATCCATAGCTCCTTCCCGGAACAGGGAGTAACAAGTTACAGTTCTTACACTCTGCAGAGGTGCGTTACTTTTCCCATGAGAGATCTTAAGCTTTGTTGCATGGTCGGGAGTATGTTCCTGTTCAAACTTCCATGGTTTGAGGCCCAACCTAAGATCCAAGCCAATCACTGCCCTTTCCGCGACCCCATATGTATGCACGATCCTTCGGGGCTGGCTCACCTCCGTTAAGCCCCATTTCGGGTAGGCTAAAACCCTGATGAGATCCCGAAGACTCTATGAGATGGTGATGCCCCTGGTAAGTACCTTATAGGTCCGGCTAAACCTCCGGCAGCCACTCATAGATAATCTAGTCACCAAAAGTGTGGGGCATAAGGATGCCCACCCATATGTTGGATCCGCACAAGGAATCACAACGTCACGTTAAGGTCATCTTGCCTCCATACGAAAGGAAAAGGATACAACTGACTTCTCTGTCCCATTCCAAATCTCATGGTTAACGCGTGATATACGGCGCAAGAATCACTGGCGACACTGGTTATTAAGTCCTAGATGATATACTCCTGAGCAGTGGTATTCCAACTGCCAGATTTAATAGATTATCTGATCACCCTGGATTAGTAACCAATAGTTCACGTTATTATCAAAAATAGTGTTTTTTTACCTTTTTGAAATGCAGGTGATGACAACACTTGATTTGCAAAATACTTTACAGAAAATAATCAAAGGACATGAGCAAGTGTGAACTTGCCTTTTGTGATTGCAAGATTATGCACTCACGGTCTTCGAGACAATATAAGATCCAATATCTGAAATCAGCATCATTGGTCTGGTAAGGACTAATGTTTAAAGAAGAAAGATGCAGTTATGCATAAGTAATGATATGCATTTTGTAAACTCGAATCCCGGGGATAACGTTGTTCTATGGTTTGGATACTGGAAATGGTTCCTTTAGAATGTGTTATACTTTTTCAATAAGCTTCACATTTGTGCTTCTTATTAAGGATTGTGAGGGTGTGTCAAACACATGTAATTACAATATCATAAAACAATGAGATACACAAATGTGGAAGACTACTCAAGATTGCTTATATAATAATGGTTTATCTTCAAAATTTTACTTTACAAGTAATGGCATTTATAAGGAGTTTAAGTGTTAACAATCCTAAGTATATAAGTAAAATGCATAGTAATGTGATTATTATTAATTGTCCTCTATTGTCTGAAGTGGCAAAAAGAATAACATTTGAAGAAAAGATTCCTTTACTAAGGTTTAAACAACCCTGATAGCTTTTAGAATATGATTGATAGAATGTGATTGATGTTGTTTATGCTTGCTTGAATAGTCTGGACTTGAGATGCTTTGGGTCTTAATTAAAATAGACCAAAGTTAACTATAAAACAAATAATAAATTCTTTAGCATTATATTTAAAGTCTAGTAGGCTAAAGTTAACTTTAAGAACTTCAATGGACTTAAGATGTAATGCTTATGATAATTGTACTTGGGTCACTTCATAAGGTTTCTTAAAGGTAACTAGGAATGGTATTACTTTTATTTGGTGTAGTGGTTTCTCGATATTATAATGGAACAGAAGCATTTATCTTTTTACATATGAGTAGTTATGGTTTGTGAATAAGTAAACAATATTATTTACTACTTATGAATTACCTTTGGATTTAGTCCATTTATAAAGTTGTGAGTGAAACAATGGTAAAAGGTTTTATTTAGTTGAAAATATTATTCTTGAAGATTTTATAATTGATAAGGACCTTTTTAGAAAATGATCTACACTTATGGTTGAATGATAATTCAATAGGATTGTATTTAAAATATGTTGAACCATTTTGACTTCATATTATCTATATTTAAGACTAATACTATTTATTACACTCAGTTGGCTAATTTTAGAAATATTAGCAATTTTTATTTACCCTTATATGAATTATCAACTAAGGAAATAGGTTTAAATTCAAGTTATTAAGGTGTTTAAATTTTTATTTAGCTCAAAAGTGGAATATTATATTTTTAACATGTAGGTATTATTTTTGTGATCATTTTGGTATATTACATTTATTTTTATGATTTATAAATAATAAGATATGATTTTTATAAGATTATTACTATATAAGTACTTAATAAATAATAAATATTTACTTAAGTGATACAATATTTTATGTTTATAGTTTTATATTTTAGTTCTTAACTTTCTAAGAATTTTGATATATTATTTATATTTTTGTCATTTACCATTATTAAATTATGAATTTTCAAAGTTTTATTACTTATAAAATCTTTATTAAATAATAAATATTTAAATAACTAACATAATAATGTTTGATAATAGTTTTAAGTTGTATATTTTATTTTTCTAAAAAAATTCATATATTAAACACATTTTTCTGAATTATGAAACAATAGTTACTGAGTTTATAAGGTTTAATCATTTTATGAAATTTTTAATTAAACAACTAAATGTGTTTATGAGGTAATGCTGATGTCAACATGAGGTGAGGGTTTTTCTACCTGGGGCTGGTTCTAGCCCCAGTCACAGACCAGTGGGTCACATGCCACATGGGCATGGACCGGTCAACAGACGCAGTCATGACGTCATCATGACGCCAGCCTGGTCTCCACCACCAGAATGAGGTCGCCGGAGGTGAACTACTGTGCTCTGGCGAGCAAGGTTGATGCTGTTGGACAGAGGGAAACAAGGCGAACCTATTGGTGGTGACACTGCTACTTATTGGTCACCGGAAGTGCACCGGCGACGAGCTTTTGCGGCGGCCGACGACGGTGCTCTACGAAACTAGGTATACAACGAGAACTAGCAAGCCAAAATAAGGTTTGGAGATGTGCAAGATCACCCTGATACTTGTACAACGGTTTATGAGGACGATGGAACTTCGGTACGGCTTAATCTTCAGGAACTCCGATGATGACCGGCAAAAGGGAACGACAAAATTCGATCATTTCCGAGCTCCCCTTGGTACTGCATTCCTCTCAGATGATCTACACGCGACGACGCTTCTCATTGTCCACTCCACGGCCTCCGTGCAAACTCCACATGCTGGCATGCACCGATGGTGGTGGCTAGGGTTTCGGTTGTCGCAGGAAATTTGAGAGGAAGAAGAAGATAAGGCTCTCCAGCGCGTCGGTGGTCTTCTTATAGGCAACGAATAGCGGCAGCGCGGATCTTGGCGTCTGCAAGCATCATGGCAATAGCGGACGACATAGGGACGTCCACCGAGGTGCTTCTAGTAGGCGAGGAAGACGACGGCAGCAATTTTGCAGAAAACCCCCTAGAAAACATTCTGTCTCAACCCGCGATCCCTGGCAGCGTCCCACCCATCAATCGCTGTGGTGACGACTGGGCTCGCTACTAGGCCGAAGCGGGGTGCACGTGGGCGGTAGATAATGAGGAGGAGAGATGGGCTGCGGCCTGGTTGCAGTTTTTTGTTAATGTTTTTTTTTTTTTTTTTTTCAGTTTTGTATATTACACATTTGTTCGAAATTTCCTTTATAGAATTTATTTGTTAAATAGTTGCGGCAATAATGAATGGTATCTAAATTCATTTTGTGAGATTTTATTATATAGTGTTATAGTTTATGTATTTTCTTATATAGATTCTTTTCTTTTAAATATTTTGTAATAATCTTTGTGATGATTTTTCTTTCCATAATAAACCATGAACTTATTATAGTATATACTCCTATTTATTCTTGAACTTAGTCCTCATTAACTTATAGTTTTAGGGTAATTTTCTAATGATGATCCTTCATTATTTTATGTTACATAAAGTTCTAAGGAATTAATATGGTTAATATTATTCCCATGAGTTTAAGTGATATCAAGGTATATATTTTATTATAGCTAACATAGGAGTTAGGGTTTGAATTGTAAATGCTTACCCTAGGGTTTAGGGTACTTAATATACTTATATTCTTTTGTTGATGTGAATAAAGATTAATGGCTAAACATATTGTCTTTATGTTTATGATCTTTAATGATATCACATTTTAAAATAGAAAGTTATTTTCTAGAATATCTTATGGAAAAGAATTGATAAAGATAACTCCTAAGCACATATGGTTATGATAATTGGAAATGACAAAGATGTGCTTAAGTGATTTGCTATAGGAAAATATTCCTATAAAGCATTATGGAAATAAGATGATATATCAATCATATGAAACGGATATTATGTTTGGTTAAAGATTTAAAGTTGAGTGTTTACCAAGAATTCATATCTTCCATAATCCACTATCCTGGACTTCTAATTAAGGAATTCCTTTCCTAGATATACTACTTCTTCCTATCCATCATCATGTGTTAACATGATGAGCTTTACTTCACAAGGATATCCTTATCCACCTTTTATTCTTCTAAATCCATCTATAAATCCAATGATCTTGACACTAAAGCTTTTTTATAATCTTCTTATATCAACACTTGGTTATATTAAACTACTCTACTAATAATAACCTCCCATCCAACAAGTGGTTACTTATAACTTCACTCATACTCTCCCTTTATCACTCACCACTATTATTACTCCAATAGATGAATATATCAAATCCTACTTTCCTCAAAAGCTTACTATCCTTCAAGAGAATGAACACTACTTCAATAACTCCATGCTACTCTAGCTTCAGCTTCAGCTTTATCACACTATCTTATCCTACTTATCTCTAGTGTCTATTATTGCAACTTTCCAATATATCACTATGACTTGTCATGACTAACCTAGAATAATATATTTATACTAGGGTTATCATGTTCTATCCACCAATGTCACTTATACATGATATAATCATTCACTCTTAGTGCCTTGAGGATGATCATTACAATCCTTTGATCAGTTATGGCTTCGGTTTCCAGTTGGCTAATCAAGGCTTTTATCAATACAACATTTCAGTTTTATTATAATTATCTTCACAGTATCTCTTACTAACTAGGAGATATTATTCATTGACTATACCTACTTGATCCAATAGGATTACTCCTTGGTAACTATCTTCAGAATTCATCCTTGTAATCTTCTTTGTTACCACATATATCTTTGTTCTAATAACTCTTCTATCCATTCATGAGTGAGTTAACTTCACCAATTATAATATTGATTTAATTCTCTTTAGACACCTCCATCATATAGATGACATCTAGAACTAGCACTACTAATTACCTCTTCTTACCTCCTTCTCTAAAGGGTTTAAAGTGAATGCTATGATAAGAACAAGAGTTGATATATCAAGAATTGATAGACTAAGGATTGGTAGATAATAGTTGATTACTCAACATTGATGAACAACAGATATGAAGATAAGGTTCAATTGAGATGATAAGGATTTATATGGAAAGAAAGATATGTGGTGAATGGTATTGACTTGATTTCCTTCCTACTCAACAATTGATAAGGAATTAGTGGTTAAGAACTACCATGATGCTCATGGTAGGCATGGATGAGAATTTGATAAATCAATATTTTGGTTATTGGATTCTTGTTACTTGACTTGTATTCTTAACTTGGCATTCATGAGTTGTGTAATGAACACTATGGAATGATCACTTAAGGATCAGATATTATCATTAAGTAAAATGTTGTGGTTTAGTTTTATTGCATTTGATCTACCCTTAGATCAAATCATGTTTACCCAAAATAAGGTTTTAGCAAAGGTCATATTGAAACTTATCGCAGACAACTTGATGATCTACTTTAATTCCATCAAGTTAAGAGAAGCTTCAATCACTTTGACAAGTTTTGTTCAAAAGCGCGAAAATTATTTGGATTTTCTATGCATGAATGCAATGAAAACATCTGTGTTCAGCTTATTTCTAAGCTCTAATGTTGGGATGTTACAATGATATCAACTGGGTAGATATTTACAGGTGTTGAAAGCGTTCCCCGTGACAGCACAGTTCTACTAATTCCCAACTTATAAGTGCAAGCATATACAACATAAATGACACAATGGTTCAAGTTTATTAGGGGCAAGAAAAATAAAGTGTTCCATCAAGTTTGTGAGAGATTTAAACACTAAGTTTCACATAACAAGTTTAATTTGGAAGATAGATAAAACAAGAATATACTTGGAATGGTGTAACACAACATTCATAGGAATTTATAGTGGACACTTTGGAATAACTTGGTTTCTTGGGAGTTGGATGCACGAGTAGAGCTTACTCAATACAAGTGGAGGCTAGCAAAAGATTTGGAGCGGCCAACTAAGAGAGCAATAATGTCCATAATCATGCAGAGCGACAAAACATTACTGATCAAAGCATAAAGTGGTATCACAAGTCAAAAATTAAATAATCATAGAGGCTAAGGTGACTGGTTCATAGTTATAACATGGTGTGAGCATGTGCCAAGTCAACCCAAACAAAGCATCAAAGGAGAATACCATAATACTATGCTTTTTTATGCTAAAACAACGCATGATTCTTTCAAGGCATGTTAAGAAATCCCAATTGTTTGGAACAAGTCATGCTACAGCAATAATCACTAAGCATAAAGTCAAAACAATATCTAGCATAACATGACAAAGTCTAAGTCACAGTCAAAGCAAGCTCCTTCTTGTACCACTATAAGCATAAAACTTTCTACTCCTTTTCAACACCAATCAACTTATTTGAAACAACACAACAAAAGCGGGGGTCCAACTACTTTATTCAGTCAAACTAAGCAAACAAAAACCAAAAACGATATCTAAGATGCTCTAAGTACAACGCAACAGTGCATGAAACAATAAAAACAAAGTGTCTAGAAAGAGACCTGAGGTTTTTATTGATGATGAAGGGGATGCCTTGGGCATCCCCAAGCTTTGAATCTTGTACATATTGAATATTTCTTGGGGTGACACGGGGTGGCATCCCCAATCTTGATCTTTTGTCCATTCTTCATCTCATTACATCATTCTTTCACTACACCTGAAAATTTCCTTCATACAAAACATCACACAATCTTCATTAGCAACATTACGGCATTCAAAAGTAATAGACCTTTGGGTTTGTTTCAAAACAGAAAAAATTTCATTAAAAACACAAGCTACTGTACTAATTCCCTTTAAAAATCTCAATTTACCAAAGAGAACTCAAAAAGAAATCGATAGAAGACAAATGCAAATAATGGCAGAAATCTGTCAAAACAGACCAGCAGGTAAGAACCGATTTTTTTGAAGACCTTCTGTTGCTCAAATCAAAAAGTGTTGAACTAATGAAAGTTATCTAACAACCTGGGGGATTTATTCAGAAAATTACAGCTCAATCTTACATACATATTTTTTCAAGAATGTTTACAGTGAAGCACAAAAATCTGTTTCGGGATAGCAACTTCCCCAAATCTTACTGCCCTCTCATTAGAGGTTATTCTTGGCACAAAAATAAAATAAAAAGGATAAGTAGAGGTTATTACATAAGTAATAACTTCCAAGACTCAATAAAACTATTGGGTTATCTCCCAAGAACTACTTTTCTTTAACGCCTTTAAGTTAGGCACAAGAAGCAAGAATCAAGTATTTTCAAATGAAGAAGCATTGACATCAAAATTTGCTTTAAAAGGAGGAGAAAAAGGTAACTTATCTCTCCTCATAGGGAAGTGTTCAATACCTTTATTGAATGATAATTGATATTTAATGGTGCCTTCTTTCATATCAATGATGCCACCAACAGTTCTAAGAAAAGGTCTTCCCAAAGTAATATGACAAGAAGCATTGAATTCAACATCCAAAACATAGAAATCAACATGGACATAGGCATTATTAACCATAATAATAACATCGTTAACACTCCCCATGAGTTTCTTTTTAGCATTATAATCAAGTGGGACATCTAAATAGCAATCTTCCAATGGTGGCAAACCAAGCATTTCATAAATCTTTCTAGGCATAATAGAGACACTAGAACGAAGGTCACATGAAGCTTTGAGATCAGAGTCATTCATTTTCATATTAATGATGGGTTCCCAACTATCTTCTACTTTCCTAGGAATAGAAGCTTTGTGTTTCAATTTTTCTTCCTTAATTTTAATGAGAGCATCTGTAATGTGTTTGGTGAAAGCCATATTCATAGCACTAGCATTAGGAATTCTAGCAAGCTTTTGTAGGAACATAATCACTTTAGAAATATTGCAACCATCAAGATCAAAATCAACCTTAGTATCACAGGTAGTAGACTTATTGGGTTTAGGCATTGTTGTAGGAGGAATGGTGACTTCTTGTGGTTTGCTAGCATCAATATTGGTGGTGGTAATAGTACAAATACTATTGTTTCTAGCATTTTTAGCTTCTCTTTCCCACTTAGCATGTAATTTAGCTAATAGTCTAACATTTTCATCAATAGTAACTTGTATGGCGTGAGTAGCATCAAAAGTACTTTCCAAGGTTACAGGTTTAGCATCCATTTTATTAATCAAAGAGGATTGTGCTTCAGACAAAGATGAAATATTTTTCTCAACATTCAAAATCTTTTCCTCCACAGTCTTGTTGAAAGTACTTTGTTTACCAATAAAGTCTTTAAGCGTGACTTGAAGTTCAGAGGGAGCACTTCTATTGTTGTTGTAGTAATTTCCATCAGTATTACCATTATTGGGAGGATAAGTCCTATATAATTATTACCAAAATTATTCCTATAGGCATTGTTGTTGAAATTGTTCTTTATAATGAAGTTCACATCAACTTTCTCTTCTTGAGAAACCAAAGAAGCTAAAGGAACATTATTTGGATCAATATGAGCTTTTCCATTAACAAAATAGCCATGATAACATCAATTTTATCACTCAAGGAGGAGGTTTATTCAACAGAATTTACCTTCTTACCATGTGGAGCTCTCTCAGTGTGCCATTCAGAATAGCTGACCATCATATTATCAAGGAGCTTTGTTGCAGCACCCAAAGTAATGGTCATAAAGGTACCTCCAGTAGCAGAATCCAACAGATTCCTTGAAGAGAAGTTTAACCCTGCATAAAAATTCTGGATAATCATCCAAGCAGTCAGTCCATGAGTGGGACAATTCTTTACCAAAGATTTCATTCTTTCCCAATCTTGAGCAACATGTTCATTATCAAGTTGTTTAAATTTCATTATTTCACTTCTCATAGATATAATCTTAGCAGGAGGATAGTATTTTCCAATAAAAGCATCTTTGCATTTAATCCAAAAATCAATACTATTTATAGGCAAGGATAGCAACCATTCTTTAGCTTTTCCTCTCAAGGAGAAAGGAAACAATTTTAGCTTAATAATATCTCCATCTACATCCTTATATTTTTGCATCTCACAAAGTTCAACAAAGTTATTAAAGTGGGCAGCAGCATCATTAGATCTAGCACCAGAAAATTGCTCTTTCATCACAAGATTCAACAAAGCAGCCTTAATTTAATAAATGGTAGCATCAAGAGCAGGTGGAGCAATAGGCGTACTTAGAACACTACAAAAGGACCACCCCTACAGCAACGCATGAATCTGTATCTAAATATCCATATATGCGTTGCTAGCATCCTTACCAACAGATTTAGTATATGTTGTGTTTTTTGGTGTTGCAAGGGTATAATGCAACGCATAGAGAGGTGTTGGTATCCAATCGGTAGATCGTTGCAAAGTGACAACATATACTTACCTACACTTTTATCCGTTGGGACATAGCATACATAAGCTGAATAATTTATTTCAAAATAATATTATTTTCATGGCCGATTGGCTCAATTGATTCAAAAGATGCTAGTTTTTTACTCAACAAGAGTATGTACACTCCATAATACGTAATAAAACACAAAAAAATCGCAGATTATGAATGCATTGCATGTAGAAACAATTCAATATTTATTACTCAAATCGCATCCTATACATGAAAATTATCTTTATAGTACATAGCTTATAATCTTGCTTCAAATATGAAATTCTAACTAATCCTATATATTTTCCATCTAATGGTCTGCCTTCTAATGTATAGAGCTTATATCCTAATATAGCGGTCCTCGATGACGTTTTGGGCCTGCAAAAACAAAGCTCGAATTTTAGAATCAGTGTGGAAAAAATAGTAGGAAGGTTGTATTTAATTCTACTACATAGTATTCACTATTCACCATGTGAGAATGTATATATATTAAAGAGATAATTTTTCACCATGCAAAGCACCGGTCTACATATTTCTTTCATAGAAAAATTTAATATTGACATTAAGATGATTAAAATTTGGTTAGAGTATGCAGCTAGCACAAACAAACCTAAACTAAGCTAACAACTGATTTGGGAACCAAGAGTCATCTCTTTAGTTTATGTGTGAAAATTGGATATTTACGCTAGACAATGTTGAGTTTGATGTAAAAATTGTGTATCTGAAGTATGTATACTTAACAAAGTAATATGAATAACATTAAACAAGTCTTAGAAACTACTAACATGAACCCATGTCAATTGAAACTCTAATTAGTTGCCATGGCATGATTCCAAAATTCCATGCAAGACGTATCAGATGGTGCAAAGAAACGAGGGAGGAAATAATCGTGGGAATACTCGTAGCATTTAGTAACATTTAGTTGTACAAGTAACAAGAGGGAGGAATTAATCGTGAGAAGGGATCTTATCATGTTCAGTGTTATACGGAAGATTCTGCCTATAGGACCCACCAAAACTATCAGCAGATAAATTGAGTAGTTCAGTAATAACATGGACCAGTTAAAGGAAATATATAAATAGTCTATGCCGAAATGATGTAAAACTATATCCATAGTCAAATTTAAAACAGGAACAGGAATAGCTTCTTCTTGAATAATGATGGCATACCTTCAGTGAGATATCATCGATTCTCTTGTGGTATATACAAAGTTAGTAGCTGTCTTGAGAACTTCTCAGTTTGCTCTTTTGTTATGTGTCACATCCCAAAATTTTCCAAATTTTGAAATGTGAAAAATAAATAAACAAATTAAATAATGATTGAAATTTAGGGTGAAAAGAAACTTTTTATTTATAAATGGAAACTTAAAATCCCATCTTGAACAAACTTTGATTAATGTTTGAATCCAACTAAATTCAAATTAAGTGAAATGCATTATTAATAAATGCATCTGGAAATTTAAACACTTGGAAAATAAACCAAAACCCTCAAACCCTAATGGAATAAAAACATTCCCAAGTTATCTCTAAACCTATGGATTTGATCCATATAAAAATTTGTCAACAAACATTTATAAATGATCAAGAATGAAAAACAGAAATATTATAAAACCATATAAATTGGTTTCACTTAATTTGGAGCCATAGATAAAATCTTATGAATTTAATAAGATAAGGAAATTGAATTTCCAAAAAAAATAAAGCACCTACCTAGAAATCCATACCAAATGGTGAGAAAATAATCCTAAAGACATTTAAAAGGATAAAAAAATATTAAATAAGATTTTACAAATTGAAATCACCAACTTTGGATCTATAAATAAAAAGATATGGATTTTTATAAAATATAGAAAGAAATATTAAATGAAGAATATTTAAAGACCAAATTAAATCTTGGCATAATCCATAAGCAAATGGAATAAATATAATCCAAATCCAAATAAAATAATAGATAAAGAATTTTCAAATTAATTAAAAGGGCATTAACCAAATCCTATTCTATTTTGATAAAACATAAAATCCCTATTAGAAATGATTAATTAAATCATGGGAAAATAGTATTTGGAATTTACCCAAGTGGAATAAAAGTTATTTAATTGACTTAAATGGAATCAAGGAAATCATCTAAATAAAATTTATGGAATTAAACCCATATTTAATTTCATTGGAATAAAGACAAATATCCAATTTAAATGGTTAATAAATCATAGTAAATATATTCCAAATAATTCAAAGTGAATTATTTGACCTTATTAAATAAATAAACCTACTGAATAGGTTTGGTAAAAATATGGATTTCAAATAAAGTTTTAAAACACATTAAAACCCATTTGAAATAAAGACAAATGTCTATTTATAAAATAAATAAAAGACCCTAAAAAGAATAAAAGAAATATTATAAATTTGATTTCAAAATGTATTATTAATCAGTTTTTGGTTACACACAAAGTTTGGTTAAAGTTTGAAATCAAATTGATGTTTGAAAAGTTTAAACAAAATGAAAGCAGAATATTAGAAAAGGAAAAAGAAAAACAATCAGAAAAAAATGAAACGAAGCAGCCAGCCCAGCAAACCAGCCCACCAGCCCAGCATCAGCCCACTCCCCCTCTCTCTACGCACGAACCATTTTCACCGCAGAAGAAACCCGCTCACTCGCTGACCACCTGGACCCACCTTCCCCCTCTCTCTTTAGCCGACAAGCAGACCCCATCGCCACCTCAGCATCTTCCCCACCGCGACGACCTCGCCTCTCACCTCGCGACTGTTTCTGCACTTTGATTCGAGGCTTAAATTCGATTGATGGAATGATCAATTATCACCAGTAATCATGCACACATAAACGCCTACGTCCCCTCCCTATTTCCCCTCTCTCGCCCGGCTCTCACTGTCCCCAGGCCATCCCCATTTCCACTTGCACCATCGCTGCCTCCGACACCCTCCCGCGACGATTCCGGCCAAACCACGCCTCCCCTTGCTCGCTGGCGCATGCGAGCTTACTCCCTATTGCCAGGCGCATCTCTCGGTACCTTCCTCGAGCCCGCGCGTTCTCAGTATCCTCGGCAACAACCTTGACAGAGCACCGCCACCGACGACAGCAACTCCGTCGACCTCTCCCCGGTAACAACGACCTCCCCTTCCTCTCGGGATGATACTCCTACGCTCTCCTCTTTCTCGCGGATCTAACAGACCCACTGTTTTGCCTTCCCGTGGCCAGTAGCCTCGCCATCTACGACGACCAGAACGTTCCCGATGCTGTGCAGACTCCGGCGAGCAATCGTCAACGTCTCCGTGCTCCCCTTGGCCAACCAAAGCAACGACGAGAACCAGCAATTCACGGCGAACACGGTGAGCACATCCACCCTCCCCCTCCCTTCCTGGAATAGCTAGAACGCAATCGCCAGAGCCACGCTGCCGCCGACCACCGTCGCAGTGCCGCCAGTTCTTGGCAAAGCGTTAGGAGCCATTCGATCTAGATCCGAGTGACACGATAGATTGACTTATCGAAGAGGTATGAAGTGATCTGTGCCATACGATTGTCATTAGATCCAATGCACCACACTGCGTGATCCACGTGAACCGTTATCGGCCAATAAGAATCAGACGCGTGGCACCGTGTTGTTTTAAAAGCCAGAAACATTTCTATTAGTTGTTTGATTTTGTAAATTGCATAACTTTTGATCCACACGTCCAATTTTAAATTTTATATCAATGGAATAAGAAAGACAAACCCTATCCAACCATGCAATTTGTTTAGTAAATTGCTTCTGTTAAATTGATTATTTTTGCAGAAACTTGTGTAGGCATATTTTGGATATAAAATTTGTTCTAAAATTATTTTTATGATAAAACCTTTGAAAAATGGATTGTTTTGAACCTACTGACCATATAAATCAACTTATGGATTCAAAAATATATTTTGTGAGGCAAATTAATAAATCTTTGAATTAAAGCATTTCTATCAAATAAAAATGTTGTTTATATGTTAAAAAAACTTTTTGGGGAAAATCTTTGGAAAATGATTTGGATTAAACTCTCTGACCCCAAACACCAAGTTTTAGAATTAAAAATGTATTTGGTGAACCCTATAAATATTATTGCTTTGCTAAAAGCAATTTCAACCACATAAAATATTGATTTGGTTTAAAAATGGTTTATAAGTAAAATCTTTTGCAAATGATTTTGTCACTTATATAAAATGACCAATAGGTGTTTTAGAATGTTTATAACCTATTATAAACCACTTTTCCAAATAAAACAATCTTTGGCATGATTGCATGCATTGCTTTGTTTCTATTATTTTATGTGATGTTTGCTTGAATGGTAGATTGAAATTGTGCCTTGCTTGATTGAATTGTACTGCTTTGAAGAGTGTGATTATTGCAAGATCAAGGAGTGAACTTATATTCTCTACCAAAAGGCAAGTGATGCTTCATACTTTTGTCCCATTATTTCCATTATGCATTAGTAATATTTTTAAGTAGGACTTGCATGGAATTTTTGCTAAGTATAAACTATGCCATGGGAAGACCTAGTAGATGACACCTTAGTAGAAATTTCCTAAGTTAAGATTCCTACCACTTTCATGCTTAGCTTAGCTAGTAGAAAACAAGGGTGGACTATATTCATGCTATGGAATATTTCTAAGTCAAGGACTTGTGTTTTGTTTAATAAAACACCTAAGTGAATGAATCACCTGGGTGGAATGGAAGGAATGGTTTGTGTTGAGTGGTTATACAAGGCCCATTTCTATGGTTTACCTTGTGTATCTTACTTGTGGATGGCCACCCAGGAACAAAGAGATTTGAGATGTCAAATGTTGAGAAGCTTCAAGTGCAGCCACTTGGCATTATGGGCTCTGCCTGGATCATATAGGTTGCAATAACTTAGCCAAATGGACAGTTGGTGGTAGGGGATTGATAGGTTGGAGCGCGTCCATTCTGGTCTAAGGGAAGGCTTCTGAAAGATCTTGTCTTGGTGAAACCAAGTCTTGTGGGGAAAGTGCACCACCTCTACAGAGTGTAAAAAAATCTAAGTACTTAGCCATGTCCCTGGTATTGGACAACTTGAGCATCAAGACATGGAAGCTATCAAGAATCTTCTCATCCAAATTTCTAAGTTAAAAACTTGTGGTTGAACAAGGGTTGAAGGATCACCAATTTCAATTGGGAGATGCCTTGGGTGATTTTGTCAAGCAAAAACTTAGTGTTTTCAAAAGATAAGGAAGTCTATTTTGAGCAAAGCAAGCCTAAGCTCCACTTAGCCAAATGCATATAGATGATAGATACCACTATACTACCATAGTATCACTTGCCAATACAATTCAAATGTATTGACCCTTGTGGCTGTAACTTATTATGTTGCAGGTTTGTTTGATGTTAGTGAAGCGTGTTGATTAGGATTACAAGTCTACAACCAACATGTCTGCCTGTGGCACTTTGAAGATGAAGGACCCCATGCTATTGTTATATTCTGCTGCATTGTAATGAAATAGCCAAATAAGCTATGTAAGATGTAATAAATTATTTTATTCATGGTTATAAAGTTGTATTTTGACCTTAGTTTCTTGATATTACATCTTAACTGTGGATGCTAGCATTGATCCAGGGACTAGCATTGTAAACACATGGATCTCTACCTTATTAAAGGTTGGGACCTTTACATTATGTCAGATTATTTTCCAATGGGGAATAAGATTAGGTACACTATGGGGGACCAGAAAATGGAAAAATAATTTTGCTATAATTTTCCAAAGGCATGAATATTTAGCCCAAAAAATGAGAGACTAAAAGGATATAAATATATTTCAAAGATAACATATAGGAGTAATAATGAATTGGAAAATAGAAAAATGTAGATACAATTGACAAATCTTCTCCAGTTCCGTTGGATCATATACATGGACTTGGACACCCATCTGCACTTTGTATTTTGAAGGTTAAAATCAAGACACACAACTCTAGCAGGGGTCTCTTTTAGTATGTAGGCATTCCTTAAGCATCCTGAATTCAACTCATAGTCATTCAATTAGCATGTTTACCATGAGCTTTAGACTATTAATACTCTATAGAAAAATCAAACCGATCATTGGAAGCAAAAGTTTAATATGAAATATCACATGATGGGGAGCAGTATTAGACTTGATATAAATTATCAAAAGGGGACGAAACAATACCTGTAGGTCCTCCTACTACTGTCTTTTACTGCTGATGCGCATCTGATTAAGGCTTCTTACTGCCCATTATCGTGTCGCTTCCGTGTGTGCTACTGCCCTACATCCCATCTAGCGCCATCACACATCCCTTGTGTAGCAACTCTCCGTTTCGGATCTTCGAAAGACCTCGGCGTCGTGCAGTGGATCAAGTCCATCATGGCTGCACGAGTGTTTCCTGGAATTGGGGGGAACTCATGGTAGGAGGCGAAGGTATCATTATGAGCTGCATCACCGGATTCCACTTGTCGCCGTCAAGGGAGATGCCCGAGAGGCGCCCTGGGGGGAGCATAGAGAGGCGTCTAGGTTTGGGGAGGCGATGAGTGGGATTGGAGGTGCGTGCGTTGCTAGTGCGGTTAAAAGGAAACTGAGTCGTGTTTAGTGGGCTGGGCTCATAATGTATTCCTTGCAATCTGTATATTGGACAACGGATCTACCTCGCAACACATACACTTGTATCTATGATAAAATTTTGCAACGAATATTTAAGAGTTTTTCGACATGCAGCCATTTTCTCTTTCGGTTTGGGCACCATAGGTTGACCCAACCCAGTCCTCTCGTACTAGGGTTGGCTCCTCGCAGTTCTCCCTTTAACACCAACGGTAGATAGGAACCGAACTGTCTCACGACGTTCTAAACCCAACTCCTTCCCTCTTTTCAATAAGAAGAAGTATCTGAAATGAAACAAATTCCTCAAGATCCCGAATAAGAAAACAGAAACCGAGGAAACCACAAGAGTGAAGACTAGTAGAGTCTCGTCTTTTGTCATTCTTTGCTCCTTTTTCACTCTTCTCATCCAGCTCCTCGCGAATGAAATGAGAAAGCGTGCAAATTTCTCTAACTTCCCAAGAAAAATCCCGTTTTGGGTGGAATTTTCCGACTTTATCCAGCTATCCCCAGCTCCCCTCCTTCGTCGCTTCTGGCTAAGCATCTTTCGGTGGAGGAAAGGAGGCGACTCCGCGGGCGCTAGCGCTATCTTGTTCGCTTTTGTCAACTGAAGTCGCGCGCTAGCGCCAACTAACTGATAGCTGATAGAGCGCGAGGAGTCAAGCCCCGAAGCTAAGCCACTAACAGTAGGAGAGCGCTCACCACAGCCAGTTGGCACCGACAAAGTAATGGCACTCGATTATTATCAACCTGACTGAGAAGAAGGGGCGACCCCTATCATCTTGACTTGGTTCTGCTTCCCCTCTTTTTTTAAGAATACCGAGTAGGCTTCTTCTCCTACCAGTATCGAATAGAAAAGGGGCACCAGAAGTTCAAACATCAGACCCATATGGCCTCGGGATAGGAGAAAAGGGGAAAGGAAGAAAGCAGGTGTTGAGAAATGAGAAGTGGGGTGGGCTGGCTATCTATATTATATCCCCTACGGGAATCGAACCCGTGTTTTATCGAAAAGCATGCTCCAGTGCCTTGTTCGTGAGCTTCGCATTGTTTTGAAGCAGGAGGATACTTGCCTCCAGGTCTAAGAATACAACCCCTACGACACAGTTGAAACCAATTGTCTCTCACTTCAAAGATGGGCCATAAATAAGGAAGTAAATAGGAGTAAAAGAAAAAATCTCATCTGGTGCTGATCCGAATACAGATACAAGGCCCCCACTCATAACAACGAACGGTGAGCTTTCCCACTAGCCTTCACACAAAGCAGGAGGAAATCGGTACCCCGAGAGGCTGGCGAAGTTTAACAAGAAGTAGGCGGAGTAGAGGCAGCAGTTGCGGGCTAAAAAGATGGGCTGTCAAAAAGGTAGAGGAGGTAGGGTCAAACATTTCTTACTTTTGTTGAGTATGACTGAATGAGGAAGAGCTCCTTATGTGGTATCACTTTACCACCATCTGAAATGCGCGAAACTCCGATTGGTGGAAGCCAGGCAAAAATAGAAAAGGTAAATATGAAGGAGGAGAAAGAAACAATAGTAACGTGGTCTCGGGCATCTAGCATTCTACCCACAATGGTTGGCCCCTTTTGCATTCCACACCCGGTGTACTTTTCCGATCAGGTCCTTCTCGCTTAAAGATATTTTGGAGGCTCACAAGGGCCCATTTACAGGACAAGAAAGGAGAGTACGGCTGAAGGCAGGGCCAGTCAGTGCATTTTCTTGCTTTTCACACTCCTTTTTGTTGCCTGGTTCGGTCTCTCTGAGTGGAATAAGTGGGTCCTTCTTCTTTTTCCTGACTGATGAGCGTTGGCGAGTATGCATTGCAACATGGGGTGTTTGTTGTAGTGGAAAATCATTGTTTTTTGTGCTAGTGAAGTCATACAACTTGGTGTTATCAGCAGAATTCATTTTGCAAAGGTGAAGCAAGCTAACAGTAGCAACAACTAGAGCAGGAACTATTTTTTTGTGTTTTTGAAAATAAAAGGCAAACAAAATTAAACCAATTTTTTGTAATTTTTGATAAAAAGAAGCAATAAAAACAAAGGAAAAGAAACTAAGAAAAACAAAAACAAAGTAAAGAGAATGGTTATGAAGGACTCCCCTTGTGAAGATGTCCTTAACGCCCCGGCAACGATGCCAGAAAAATCTTTGATGTGGCTCAATAGTAGAGCTTCGTTGGGAGACCCCAAGAGGAAGGTATGATGAGCACGGCAGTAAGTTTTCCCTCAGTTATGAAACCAAGGTTATCGAACCAGCAGGATCAAGGAAACAACTCCAAGGTGTTTCTAACAACTTGGAATCCTACACAACACAAACTCAAGACTTTGCCCCAAACTTACAGTGAGGTTGTCAATCTCACTGGTTACTGAATACAAAGGATTAAACGTATGGTGTGGAAGGTTTAGTGGTTGCTTGCAGAAAGTAAACAGTAACAGTGGATGATGTAACAATGTTGAAGATTGGACCGGGGTCCATAGTTCACAAGAGGTGTTCTCCTTAAGATAAGTAACATAACATGCTGGGTAATCAAATTACAGCGGGGCAATTGACAGGACTAAGCAAGGAATAACAATGCAATACTAGAAATTCCTGATCCTATGAGACTTGATTGGGCATTAATATACATAGACCACCATCGAACTGCATCTATGACTAGTAATCCACCTTCAGGTTATCATCCGAACCCCCTCCAGTATTAAGTTGCAAGCAACGGATAACTGCATTAAGCAATGTGCGTAAAGTAAACAATACAGTTGTTCCATGAATAAGAGATTGTTGTTTTCTCCCTAGTGGCAACATCACATCTACAACCTTAGAGAATTCTGTCACTTCCCAAGATTCAATAGAGACATGAACCCACTATCGAGCATAAATACTCCCTCTTGGAGTCACTAGCATCTACTTGGCTGATGAACCACAAGTATAGGGGATCGCAACAGTCTTCGAGAGTAGTATTACCCAATTTATTGATTCGACACAAGGGAAGCCAAAGAATACTTGCAAGCCTTAACAACTGAGTTGTCAATTTAGCTGCACCTGGAAATAGTTCTTGCTCACAGAATTTTATCAGTAGCAACAGTTTATATTAGCAACAACAAAGCAACAACAACGGTAAAACAAGAGCAATAGTAACAGTAGTAGCAAATAGTAGGGTATGAGTGCGGTAGGCATAGGGATGGATGGACGGGCGTTGCATGAACGAGTATAAACATATAACTTCAAGATCTAGGGCAATGTAGATAAAATAAGAATAAGCATCCAAGTACTAAACAATCATAGGCATGTGCTTCATATATAGTCATGAGTGGTCGCAATGAGAACTTGCACAACATGTTTTGTCCAGCAAGCCCGTTGCAGCGGGGCATCAAGGGAACTACTGGCAATTAAGGTGCTCCTTTTAATAGAGAATCAGAGCAAAGCATTAACACTCCGTGAACACATGTGATCCTCACACCACAACCATCCCCTCCGGTTGTCCCAATTTATGTCACTTCAGGGCCTTTGGATCTGGACAATGATATGTGTACACAACTTGCAGATAAGATCACAAACAATACTATCATAATGACTCAATAATAAGTTCAGATCTGAGATCATGGCCCTCGGGCCCTAGTAACAAGCATTAAGCAAAACAATTTGCAACAAAGTCAAATAGCACTAATAGAGATACTAGGCACTATGCCCTAACAATCTTATTCGATTACATGATAGAAGTCATCCAATCCCTACCATCCCCATAGCCTACAGCAGGGGATTACTCACTCATGGATGAGGGAAACATGGATGGTTTATGGAGAGGCATTGGTGATGACGATGGCGATGATCCTCCCCAAATTCCCTGTCCCGGCTGGGTGCCAGAACCGAGTTTCTTGTTCCGAATCTTGGTTTCTGGTGGTGGCGGCGTAGCGGAACTCTTTCTGGAAAAACATCAAACCCCCCTAGGTTTTTAGGTCAAGAGGCTTCTTATAGGCGAAGAGGGAGGCCGAGGGGGTGCCTGGGGTGGCCGCACCCCCCCCCCCTAGGCGTGGCCAGGACTAGCCCGCGCCTGGCAGGGGTGTGGGCCCCTGGCCTCCACTCCGACTCGTACTCTGGCTCCGTGGATCTTCTGGTGAAATAGGATTTTTGGCATATTTTCCAAGATTTTTCCTGATAGTTGATTTTCTGCACAAAAACTTGACACCAAGGCAATTCTGCTGGAAATAGCGTCAGTCTGTGTTAGTTGTATCCAAATCACACAAGTTTAGAGGAGAAACAATAGCAAAAGTGTTCGGGAAAGTAGACACGTTTTGGACGTATCAACTCCCCCAAACTTAGCTTATTGCTTGTCCTCAAGCAATTTAGTTTAAGACTGAGTGCGATAAATTAAAGAACTTTCACGAACACATTTGCTTCATATGATGTAAATCTTCTCAGAACAGGAGTAGATACTTAAACCATTCATAATAAAGAGTATGCAACTAAGTCTACTCAATAGTCATTGCAAGCTATGAAGAGAAATCAACTCAATAATAATAAGTAGCATGAAACATAAACATAAGCAACATTGCAATGCTCATAAAAAGGTATGGTAGAGTGGTATCTCGCTTGCCTTTGTTTGTAGAGCACAATATAAATGCCAAGGCACCTCTGAAGTTCAAGTGAAGACTAGAAGTGTCACATCCCAAAATTTTCCAAATTTTGAAAAGTGAAAAATAAATAAACAAAAGAATTAAATGTTGAAATTTAGGGTGAAAAGAAACTTTTTGCTTCTAAATGGAAACATCAAAACCCTTCTTGAACAAAATTTGAATGAAAAGGGAATCCAACAAAATTTCAATCAAGTGAAATGCATTCATCAATGAATGTATGTTGAAATTCAAACACTTGGAAAAGTAAAACCAAAACCCTGAACCCTAGTGAAATAAAATCATTTCCAAGATCTCTCAAAAACTATGGATTTGATTCATATAAAAATTCAGCAACAAACATTTTTAACTGATCAAAAATGATAAAACAAAAAAATATTACAAAACCATGGAAAATTGGTTTCATTTAATTTGAAGCCATGGATAAAAACTTATGAATTCAATAGGATAAAAGGAATTAAATTCCAAAGCTAATAAAGCTCCTAACTAAAATCCATACCAAATCATGAGCAAAATAATCCTAAAAGGATTTAAAAAAGATAAGCAAATATTATAAAATTATACAAATTGGAATCACCAATTTTGGAACTATAAATAAAAAGATGTGGATTTTATAAGACAAAGAAAGAAAGAAAGAAGGAATATTTAAAAGACAAATTAAATCTTGGCCGAATCCATAAACAAATGGAATGAATGTTTATTGAATAATAAAAAAGGAATAAAAGATTATTTAAACAAAATCATATGGATTAAACCATATTAAATTTTATTTAAATAAAGACAAATTACCTAAACTAAATAAATAATAAATCCTAAGTAAATTATTTAGAAGACAATTTAAATCTTGAATTAAATACATAAGAAAATGGAATAAAGATAATCCAAATAAAATAAAGGGATAAAGATTATTCAAATAAAATTATCTGGGATTTAACCAAATTCAATCCTATTTGAATAAAGACAAAATTCCTAATATAAATGATTAATTAAATCATGAGAAAATAAATAATTGAAATTGCCCAAGTGGATTAAAGTTATCTAATCAACTTAAAGAGAATAAAATAATTATTTGAATAAAAATTAATATGGACTTGAACCATACTTGGTTTGAATAAAGACACAAATATTAAACCCTAAAAGAGTATTGAATATTCTAAAATGGAATTTTAAACACATTATTAAAGAATATTAAACTACTGAAAAGGTTGGCAAAAATTGGAATTCAAATAAAAGATTGAAACATTTGAATAAAGTAATATGGATTGGAAACATATTTAAATTCTATTTAAATAAAGACAAATGTATAAATAAATATTTAACCATAAGAGAATAAAAGTAATTATTCTAAAATGGACTTTAAATACATTAATAAACCGATAAAACCTACTGAAAAGATTTAGAAAAGGTTTGACAAAAATTTGAATTCAAATGGAGTTTGAAATCATTTGAATCAAATCAAAACAGAAAATAGAAACAGAATAAGAAAACAGAGAGAAAAAATATAAGAAAGGACCAGCCCAGCTAACCCTACCCAGACCCTTGGCCCAAATTGGCCCAACCAGCCCACCCGGCAGCCCTCTCTCCCCCCCCCCAGAAATGTTTTCTTACTCGCGAACATACCCCCTCGCTCACTGACCGCATGACCCCACTGCTGCCTCGTCATCATCGTCTTCCCCGCTGACCTCGCCCCTCTCCCCTCGCTGCCGTTTCTGCCATGGATTAATTCTCGTAAATTTGCATCAATGCAGGAGTAATCCTCGCCAGTGACTGAACCCTCTTAAGCGCCTCTTCCCCCTCTCTGATTCCCCTCAACCTCCCACACCTCTCCGTCCCTAGGCTGGCCGAATTGCTCACCACCACCTCCTCTGCTCCGACGAGTTCATCGGCGAATTCCAGCGACGCCCGACCCCCTCCTACCTCCTAGCCCACACGAGTTTGATCCCCATCTCTTTGCGCACCTGCCAGTACCCTCTACTAGCCCGCGCGCACTTCGGAACATCGACAAGGACAACGCCAACTCGCCATCGTCTTCGGCTCTGACACCAGCAACCTCTCCCTGTAAGTATCGACCACGCCTCTCCCTCTCGATGATGCACGTGTACTCACCTCCGTCTTGCGCGTCTAACAAGACCTTTGCCTTGCCTTCCCGAGCCGTGTAGCCTCGCCTTTGACCACAGCAGAGCGTGCCCGATGGAGGCAGGAACTCCGGCGAGCAATTGTCGTCAACATCGTGCGCCCCTGTCCCTCTCACGGACACCTTGAGAACCGCGATGACCCCGCGAGCACGGTAAGCCTCTTCCACCTCTCTCTCGCTTCCTAGGTTGGCCGGAGCGCCATTGGCAGAGTCGCGCCGCCACTCATCGTCAGTTTGCGCCGCCAGACTATAGTTAGTGCACTGCAAGCCATTGGACCTAGATCGTAAGGATGCGATAGATCATTTAACCGAAGGGGTAAGATTGCATCTTTGCCGTGCGATTTAAATGAAATCCTGCAGTCCACGTCGCGCGATCCAAATGAACCAGTACCAGCCAGTAGGAATTAGACACGTGGCTAGTTCTATTTGTTTAAAACCCAGAAAATGGTTTTGAAGGTTTAAACTTGCAAAAATCATAACTTTTGATCTGTTTGGCCAAAAATTGCAAATTTTTATTATTGGAATCAGGAAAAATAGAAATTTGCAACCATGCCATTAGTTTAGTATTTTCCTTCTGGAAAATTGAGTGTTTTTGCTGAAACATTTCTAGGCCTATTTTGAGTATAAAAGTTATTCTAAAAATGATTTTTGGGTAAAATCTTTTGCAAATGATTTGTTTTGAACCTACTGACCAGAAACACAAGATTTTCGGTTTAGAAATATATTTTGTTAACATTAGAAAATTATTACTTTGAATAAAGGCATTTCTAGTGAAACAAAAATGTTGCTAGGATTTAAAAATGATTTTTGAGTGAAACCTTTTATAAATGGATTTGTTTTAAACACTTTGATCATAAACACTAACATTTTTTGTTTAAAAACATATTTGGCAAACACTAGAAATCATTCCTTTAAAAAAATCATTTCTAGCAAAGACAAAAATGATTTAAAATGGCCATTTTCACTAACTTGTTTTTAAATGGTTTTTCCACATTTATAAATGACCAATAGGTGTTTTAAAATGTTTATAGCCTATTATAAACCACTTTTTCAACAAAACAATCTTTTGCATGCTTTCATACAATGTTTTGTTTTCTTTATTTTATGTGATGAATTGTTTGAATACTAGTTTGAAATTGTGCTTGCTTGATTTATTTGTGGTGAACTTTGAAGAGTGTGACAATTGCAAGATCAAGGAGTGAACATAGTTTCTCTACTAAAAAGGCAAGTGGTGCTTCATACATTTTGTCCTATTATTTTGACTATGCATTAGTGATATTTTAAGTAGGACTTGCATGAAATTTTGCTAAGTATCTATATGCTATACCATGGGAAATCCTAGTAGATGATGCCTTAGTAGAAATTTCCCTAAGTTAAGATTCTTGCTACTAGTATTCTTAGCCTAGCTAGTAGAAAACAAGGGTGGACTATATTCATTCTATGAAATATTTCTAAGTCTATGACTTATGTTTTGTTTAATAAAACAACTATGTGAATGAAACACCTGGGTGGAATGGTAATTGCTTGGAATCATTTATGTTGAGTAGTTACACAGGGCCAGTAAACTGGCGAAAACTTGTGTATCTCACTTGTGGAATGCCACCCGGGAACAAAGAGATTTGAGATGTCAAATGTTGAGAAGCTTCTAGTGCAGCCACATGGCAATATGGGCTCTGCCTGGATCATATAGGTTGCAATAACTTAGCTAGATGGACAGAAGGTGGTAGGGGGTGATAGGTTTGGAATGAGTCCATTTGGTCTAAGGGGAGGCTTCTGAAAGATCTTGTCTCGATGCATGTCGAGTCTTGTGGGGAAAGTGCACCACATCTCGAGAAGGAAAAATCTAAGTACTTAGCCATGTCCCCGGCAACGGACAATTTGAGCATCAAGACATGGAAGCTATCAAGGATCTCCTCATCCCAATTTCTAAGTTAAAAATTTGTGGTTGAACAAGAGTTAAAGGTTAACCAATTACTATTGGTTGTTCCTTGGGTGATTTGACAAACAAAAACTTAGTGTTTTCAAATGATAAGGAAAATCTATTTCGAGCAAAGCAGGCCTAAGCTCCACTTAGCCAAATGCATATAGATGATAGATTCCACTATTCTACCATAGTATCACTTGCCAATACAATTCAAATGTATTGACCCTTGTGGCTGTAACTTATTATGTTGCAGGTTTGTTTGATGTTAGTGAAGTGTGTTGAATAGGATTACAAGTCTACAACCACCATGATTTCCTGTGGCACTTTAAAGATGAAGGACTCCATGCTATATAGTTATTTATGCTGCATTGTAATGAGATAGCCAAATTAGCTATGTGAGATGTAATGAATTATTTTATTCCTGGTTATAAAGTTGTATTATGACCTTTGTTTCTTGATATTACATCTTAAACTATGGATGCTAGCTATTGATCCAGGGACTAGCATTGTAAACATAGGGATCTCTACCTTATAAAGGTTAGGACCTCTACAAGAAGTAAATATATCAGAGATACAAGCATCAAAGTCATGACATAATTAACCAAGTTTTGGAACAAACACAAGAATTACAACTATGCTTTCAAGAAGGTGCTCATAGAATAAGTGGTGACTCAACAAGGAAGTGAAAAGGTTTTGAAAAGTTTGAAAGGCTTCCAAATGCTGAAAGTAAGGTACTCATTAGCTTTGAGCTCTCATTGCCCCTATCATAGGCATCTTTATGTGGTTAAGGTGAAAGTGAGGTACAATCTGAGTTATATGCTTGATAGACCATAAACTGGAAATCCCAAGTCCCTTGAGTACGAGGGTCGCTCCGCATGCTACTCAACTTTAGTTACATGTAAGTTCTTTCATTGTAAATACCTGCATATCATAGAGAACCGCCAATGGGGTACCCCTTGCACATGATACAGGAGCTATCCCGTGATCAAAATGACAAGGCAAGCAGACAGTGAGCATCTCAGCGATCCTTTTATTTGCTATTTGCATAGGTTTTTATTGAAGATGCTTCATAGATGCTCATTATGGTGATGCTGCAAGTTTCCACCATGATTAGGCATGGCTTAGGCTAGCGGCCCAGGCGTTTCTCTAACACATATATATACTCCATGAACTCACAAGCTCCCCTTTTATTTCACACCGACGACATCCGCAAACAAAAGAGCAAGGTATCAACTGGATACGTATCCATAAGTGTTGAAAGCGTTCCCTGTGACAACACGGTTTTGCTAACTCCCAGCCTATAATTTGCAAGCATATAACTTTCATGGACAGGTCACAATGGTTTAGGATTATTAAGTGCAAGGAATAAAGTGTTCCATCATGTTCGTGAGAGCTTTACTAACTAACTTTCTCAAAGCAGTCAAACATTTTATTTGGAAAAACAAGGCATAAAGAATATGCACTGAATAGCAAATGATGCTAATAGGTAGGTATGGTGGAAAATGTTGGCAATATTGGTTTTGAGAAGTTGGAAACACGAGTAGAGCTCATACTCAGTGAAAGTGAAGGCTAGCAATAGAGATGGAGAGACAAACAAGAGAGCAATAACTGTCATAATCATGCTTGCAACAAAACATGACTAATTATGGCATGAAGGTGATACAAGAACTCTAAGGCAAAATAAATCATCGAGGCTTACTGACTATTGTTTAATCATAAGCATGCGTGATCATGTGCCAAGTCGATTCACATGAAACATTCAGAGGAGGATACCATAATATCATACCAAATTAGGAATGGAACAATGCAAGCAAACATTCATAAGACATGCTACAAACAATTAGCAAGATGGAGCTAATCATAAGAGAGAAAGAACTACTAAGCATCCATAATAACATACACCTTACATGAACAGACTAAGCATGCTCACAATGATGAGTATATGTACAAAAATGAAAACAATTACAGTTCGTTACCAGCTTCTTACCACACCTCAAGTTGTCTTAATCTTCATTATTGCCCTTCACTTGTGTGACTTGAATAATAACATGAAACCAAAATCCACTGAGGACGGCTGAACCCTGCAAAGGACTCACAAAACCAAAGAAGAACAACAAATATTTTTGGTGTTTTCGATTTTTTTAAAGCAAGCAAAAGAAAGCAAAAAGAAACAAAGCAAAAACAAACAAAGCAAAATCTTTTTGGATTTTTCTTTTAAGGCAAACCAAAGCTAAAAAGCAAAGAAAGAAACCAAGAAAAACAACAAAAATATTTTTGGTATTTTTTTGTGTTTTGAGAAAGCAGAAACAACAACCAAAAAGAAAGCGAAACAATGGATATACAAAGAGCCGACCGAACATGATATAAAGATGAGTGTGATGTCGGTGTACCTCCCCCCAAGCTTAGGCTTTTGGCCTAAGTGGGGCTCAATAGCGCGGGTAGTAACCCCAAGTTGGTGGGTCATCATAGGAATGATCATAGTCAAGCGCTTGCGATGAAGAAGAAGACGCACCCCAATCATAAGAAGGCTGCTGGTATGAAGACTCTCCCAAGTTGGAGGGCTGAACCGAATCATCTTCAGCATCCTCTCCAACATTCTCCTCTTGCTGGGAGAGCTCTGCCACGTATGTGTCAAACTCCTCCTCCATGAGCGACCATCCTTGCCTGTTATCAAAATTAAACAAAACAGGTACAGGAAAATAAACTACTTTCTCAGTCCTACCCCCTCTCCAACCACGCTTGGCAAAAGATAATTCATACGGTAAACTTCTCACATTAGCCCCTAAAGAAACAAAATTATGCTGAACCATGGAGTCAAGACCAAGACTCTCTATGGGGAACCAATAATCTGAATGGTGAGGCTCTAAACCATGGAAAGCTAGCAACCTAGAGGCGATGAGACCTCCACAAATTCCACCCTTCTCGCGGTTAGTGGTAAGACGGTAAGATATCAAAGCACCCAGGTTATAAGATCTATCCCTATTCAAAGTTGTTGCGATAAAAGCTAGATCAAAAGAAGATAACTTTCTAGCAAGGAAACACTTGGTAATGAAATAGGAAAAATATCTAATAGATGGGAACTGAATGTTCCAAATTTTACCACTTTCCTTCGAGAAGTCGAAACCTTGGAAAATTTCAGCATATAAATCCATAAGTGACTTAGGCCTCTCCTTGATCTTCTCACAAGATCCTCAATCAGGCACTCTAATAGCTGTACAGAAATCAGCAAATGGCAGGTCGACACTCTATTGTATATTTTATAATGGACCATGGGATTAGATGAAGACCAAGTAAACCGGAAGTCCTGCACCACGGCCATGTGTAACATCCCTAAAATCATGATTTCAAAGATTGCATATCATTCATGCATATAATTTTGAGATCATTTTCAAACCATTTTCAAGAAAACAGAAGCACATAGTGCTATCATTTTATGTGAGCAAACTTAAATCAAATGACCATCCTCATTTGAGAGCATAAGTGTTTTAAACCAATTTTGTTTGCTTCCTTGTTGATTGGATTGAGTGTGGAGTTTGGAAAAAAATATACAAAATAAATATGGTTTCAAAACCATTTTCAAAACATTTGCAAATCAAGTGCTATAGCACTGTTTATTTTGTTTATTCAAAAGAACCAAGCTTGAACAGAGAGACCACAAGATTTTATGCCCAGAAATGTGAATGTTGCACCCTACAAAATCCTGAAAAAGTTTGAATTCAAAAAGCTTTTGAAACCATTTTGAAATTCATTCCAAAAAATCAATTTAGAAAAAGAAAAAGAGAAAGGAAATAGAAAAAGGCCAGCGCCAGGGTTTGAGCCCATCAGCAGATCCAGCCCAGCTAGCCCACCCGGGTTTTTCCTCTCTCTCTTTCACTCGCAGACGCACCCACGGAGTTGCTGACGCCAGGACCCCACCCCCTCTCTGGTTCTCTTGCAGACAGCTAGGCCCCGTCCACGTCACCGTCGTCTTCCCCAAATCCCGCGCATGAACACGTCGCCGCTGGCCGTTGCTGCGTTGATTCCGCGGCGTAATTGCCATTGTTTCACCAGGCGTTTCTTGTCGATCCCCTGCCTACTTAAACCCCTCCCCCTCGCGGCCATTTCCCCTCACTCAATTTTCTCTCCACGCCACCAGGCTGCTCACAACTCGCCAGACACCGCCGCTGTTCCGACGACCTTGCCGACGAATTCCGGTGAGCACCGCACCCCCCTCTGTCCGTGGTTCATGCTATCATGCTCTACAGCTCCGTGCGCATCTACTGACACCTTCCATTTGCTCGCGCATGGCCTGTAGCTCCGGCAACGTCAACGACTGAGCGTCGCCGCCTTCTGCTCGAACTTCGGCGACCTCTCCCCGTAAGTACCAGCCGCCCCTTGCCCTCTGTTTGATACGCCTAAGATCCCCAGCGTCTTGCGCATCTAACGGCACCGTTGGTTTGTCTTAGCTCGCCCCAGAACCTCGCCTCCGTCGACGCCAAGGCCTGCCCAACGTCTGCCCCTACTCCGACGAGGAATCCCCGCCGTGTCCACGCGCCCCTTGACAAACCATCGCCGCCTTGAGCATCAGCAGCTCCCTGCGATTCTGGTAAACCCATTCTCCCTCTCCCGCGCAACCTAGAACACCAGATCCGCCACTGACAGAGGCGCCACCGCCAGTCGCCACGGCTCGACTTTGGTCAAAGCAACACCAGCCGTTAGATCTGCATCGTAGGGATTAGATTAGAACGAGGACGAATCATTTTCTTTAGATCTGGCGCGTTGGATCTAAGTTGATCCTACGGAGCGGAAGCTCGATCCGACGCAAAGCGGTATCGGCCAGTAGGATTAAGACGCATGGCAGTGAGTTAGGTTTAAAATAGAATTTGAATCTGATTTATATTCAATTTTGATTTGGCTATAACTTTTGATCCCCACGTTAGAATTTGACAAATTTTATACCGTTGGAATCAGGAAGACAAGCCCTTTCTAAATATGAAATGTGTTTAAAGTTTTGCTTCTATTAAAAAGGTTTTATTTGCAGAAACATGTGTAGGGATTATTTGAATATATGAATTGTTTAGGATTTGTTTTTACTGTCAAATAAATTTGGTTTGGCAAGTTTTTGATTTGTTTAAGATTCAGTACTATGCACTTGCTTGGTTGGGTTTTAAAAAAATCATCACTTAGCATCTTGCATGCATGCATATATGTTTTTGATTGTATATGTATTGTATGTGATTGTGGCTATATTCTATGTGTAGATTTTGGTGCTAGTGATTGTGATTGTGAAGAGTGCTACACTCCAAACTACCAAGGAAAGTGGTACTTCATGAATATTTCTATCCCTATGTTTTATACTAAGCATTAGAAATGTTTTGCTAAGTTTTGCATGTAAATATTTTTGCCTATATGCCATGTTGGGAAATCCTAAGTAGTTGTAGAAATGCTAGGGAATTTCTAAGTTAAGTTACTATCTATGCCATGCTTAGCCTAGCTAGTAGCAAACAAGGGTTAGTGAAAATATACATGCTATGATGAAAATATTTCTAAGTCTTTGGACTTATGTTTTGCCTAATAAAACAACTAAGTTAATGAAACACCTGGGTGGAAGGGAAAGAATGGTTTATGTTGAGTGGTTACACAAGGCCCATTTCTATGGTTTACCTTGTGTATCACACTTGTGGTAAGCCACCCAGGAACAAAGAGATTTTAGAGGCCAAGTGTTAAGAAGCTTCTAGTGCAGCCACTTGGCAATATGGGCTCTGCCTGGATCACATAGGTTGCTAGAACTTAGCCATTTGGACAGTTGGTGGTAGTGGGATGATAGGTTGGAACGCGTCCATTTGGTCTAAGGGAAGGCTTCTGAAAGGTCCTGTCTTGGTGAAACCAAGTCTGGTGGGGAAAGTGCACAACCTCTGCAGATGGAAAAATCTAAGTACTTAGCCAAGTCCATGGCAATGGACAACTTGAGCATCAAGGCATGGAAGCTATCAAGAATCTCCTCATCCCAATTTCTAAGTAAAAATTTGTGGGTGAACAAGGGTGAAGGACCTCAATGTCTATTGGTGGTTCCTTGGGAAAAGTTTTGACAAAGAAAAACTTAGTGATTTCAACTAATAGGCAAAACCTATTTTTGAGCAAAGCAAGCCAAGCTACACTTAGCCAAATTGAATGTAGTATCTAGTCCACCTAAAATTTTACTAAGGTATCACTTGCCAATACTATTCCAAAGTATTGACCCACTGTGGCTGTAACTTGTGATGTTGCAGGTTACTCTGATGAGGATTAGGTGTCATGAGTCTACACTCAACATGTTTGCCTGTGGCACATGAAGATGAAGACTTTTGTTTATTTACTTATTCAAACTCTTGTATTAGGCATGTGGTCTTGGAGTTGTAAAAACTATGTTTATCTCTGGAATGGATGTAATACATGACCTTTGTATCTGTGTACTTCATCTTAAACTATGGATGCTAGCAATGATCCAGGGACTAGCATTGCAATCACAGGGATCCTATTCCTTTATAAAGGAGGGATCTTACAGATGGTATCAGAGCACTGTGTTGCCTGTAGGATTATGACCCTAGGATTGGAAACCACTAAGGAAAAATTTTCAGCAACTTCTACACTTGTCTATTCTTCTCGTAAAACTTTTCTAATCTTCTCTCTCATCTCTATTTGTAGATGAACTCCATCAACGAAGCCGTGAGGAAAGGACCACTCGTGACAATGACTTTGGAGTGTGAGACAGAATTCCCCAAGGCACTCAAGGACCTCATGGTTGCATTAGGGATACAAGGTGTAGCTGTGTACAAGGGTTTTCCTGTGATGGATGAAGGAGTGGAATACTGGTGGGTGCAACTTCACTTGTATAAAAACAAGGAAGACAACCACCATGAAAAAGGATTCTGCATGTTCACCAATTCAGTGGTGCACACTACATTCTTTGAATCAGCAAAGGATACAGCTTGGAAGACCATCAAAGAACTTGGTGATAGAGTCAAGTGCAGAATGCTCAACCTCCAAAATGATCTAAGGAAAGAAAAGGAACATACCCAAGAGTTGGAAGCTACCAACCAAACCTTAATAGGAGACATTATAGACTTAGTGATGGAGTCATGTGAGCAAGATAGGTTGATTGCTTCTAGAAACATTGTGTTAGCCAACAGATCCAGTGAGATAGGATTGTAAACGTACTTCGTTAGTTGGACCACCACTTATCACCTTATTTTCCAAATGTTGCTTTAAAATAAGATTGAACCTTGGTTATTGTAATGGTTTCATGTATGCATGACTTGTGTGTTTTGCTTCCCAAGGATATGTATGTGATGTTTTGTCTTTTGTTTTATCTTGATTTGTGTTGTTCAAACTTTTCTATCTTATAAATAGATGCCTATTACCATCAGCACTGATGAGGAGTTCTAGGTTACCCGCTTTGGTCCTCGTATCGTTAAGCTTACTACTTTGCTCAATCTCCCTCTTCCCACCATCATGGTGCATCCCCTCACCAAGTTTGAGAGGAAGGACCTCTGGGGCTTCAAGGTCAACCAGCCCGGACGCCAGAGTGAGCCTACCACGGAGGCCATTGTCTTCAAGCTCATGCACGATGACAGGGAGAGAGAGGCCTTGAGGTAGTTATGAAGGATCTGATAGGACGTCTGCTAGGGAGACACTCCCGACAGGTTAGAGGTACCCACTTCCACGTCTTCGGAAGACGTGATGAGGATGGAGAGTCCATTGACTTCGAGGACGATTCGAGGGATGCAGCAGAGCCGATCCGCCTATACCTCCAGGACTTAGAGTCTCTCATTAGGCACGTGGACACGGACAGGACCAATGTCATGCTCAACAATGACGAGCTCCAGGTGCAGCTTCACGAGAAGGACAAGCTCTTCGCGGAGCAAGACGAGATAGTCAAGGAAATGGAGGCGAAGTTCGAGACCCAGGACAGGAAGTTCAAGAGTCAGGAGAAGCGTGTCCAGGATAGGAACAAGAAGATCCGGGACATGACTGAAGAACTGCAGTCCAACGACTTTGAGCTGGAGCAGCAGCAGACGGTGATTGAGAGCCTTCGTTCCCAGAAGAGGGCTCTCAAGGCCAAGATAGAGACCTTGACCACTAGTGTCGAGGAATACAAGACCGCGATGGAGAACGCAGGTCTTACCTTTGTCGAGGAGGAGATTGATGCCGATGAGTAGATTTGACTACTCATTTATCATTTATTATCGTACTTGTTATTTGAGAACTTGTTATTTGACCATCCGACATGTGGATGGCTTGCTACTTGTGTGTTTTACTTTGTGAACTTGATATCTTGTCGTTGAACCTTTATCTTTGTGTTGCATGCTTTGTGTTTGTTTATGTGATGTAATGTGCATGAAAGCATCTATGGGTATCTCATTCTTATCTCTATTGAACAAACCACAGATGCCTCCCCGTCGTGCAAACCCCAACCCCAACAACAACAACAACAACATCACTCCAGAAATGCAACAAATGATGACCGCTCAAACTCAGCTGATGCAGATGATGACGACGTTCATCCAGAACCAAAACAACAACAATAACAACAACAGCAACAACAACAACAACAACCCACCGGGCTTTGACATGCTTACCAGGTTCTTGAGATTGAGGCCAGCAAAGTTCTCAGGAACGACTGATCCCATGGTGGCCAATGATTGGCTATGCTCCATGAACAAGGACTTGGTAACCGTGGGCTGTACTGATGCTGAAAAAGTCAGATTTGCAGCACATCTGCTAGAGGGACCAGCCGCCACTTGGTGGGACAAATTCCAGATCACCACTCCCATAGAAGATGTGACATGGGCTATCTTTGAGGATGGCTTTCGCACTGCTCATATCTCATCTGGAGTGATGAGTCTGAAAAAGAAAGAGTTCCATAATCTGAAGCAGCGCCACCGCAGCGTGGCTGAATATATTGAGGAGTTCAACAATCTGGCGTGTTATGCACCGGATGAAGTTGACACCGATGCTAAGAGAAAGGAAAAATTTCTTGAAGGCTTGAATGATGAGCTGAACCTGCAGTTGGTTGTAGCATATGTTCCCACTTATCAGTCTCTCTGTGACAAGGCTGCTATTTTGGAGAACAAAATAAAACAAGTTGAAAGCAGGAAGAGAAAGCACTCGGACAAGCACAGCTCGGGATCGTCTCACAAACGTTCCCATTATGATGACAGTGGAAGCTCAGGTTCCCACAAGCATGGGAAATTCAACAAGCACCACAACCACAACCGTCATGACAACAAGCATCACCGTAGTCATGACAATGACAAGTACAAGAACCACAAGGGTGGATATAAGAGCCACCACAGTGGTAATGGAAGTGGAAGCCAGCCCTTCAAGAAAGACATAAGTCAGGTTGAATGCTTCAAGTGCAAGAAGATGGGGCATTATGCAAATGAATGCCCGGAAAAGAAAGTTGAAGGACCCAACAAGCCCAACCCTTTTCAGAAGGGACAAGTGAACCACATCAATGTGGAGGAAATATATGAGGAGCCTGATGCTGTGTCTGGTAAGTTCAAACTCAATTCTGTTCCAGCATTTGTACTCTTTGATACCGGTGCATCTCATTCATTCATATCAAGAGCATTTGTTGAAAGAAATGAACTACCGGTAGAAACTATTGGGTGTCCTATAAAAGTAAGTTCTCCAGGTGGAGAAATGATAGTGAATTCAGGATGTCATGATCTAGTCATAGAGTTTGGGAAGTATAAGTTTCCCGTTAACTTGATAATCCTAAACTCCCAAGGATTGGACGTCATTTTGGGAATGGACTGGTTGACTAAGCACAAGGGAGTGATAGATTGTACCAACCATACTGTCTCACTCACAACTTTAGAAAATAAAAGGATCGGATTCAAGACCAACTTTGAAGCAAGAAGGAGTATGCTAAATTCTCTTAAGGGGGTTAGCATAGACAGTGTGCCAATTGTGAGTGAATATCCGGATGTGTTTCCGGAAGAATTGTCGGGAATGCCACCAAATAGAGATGTGGAGTTTCTTATAGATTTGGTACCAGGATCTGGACCAATAGCAAAGAGACCTTATAAAATGTCAGTTGATGAACTCAAAGAACTCAAGAAACAACTTGGAGAACAGTTGCAGAAAGGATTTATTCAACCAAGTTCTTCATCTTGGGGAGCCCCAGTTTTGTTCGTGGAGAAGAAAGATAGAAGTCAAAGGTTAAGCATAGATTACCGTTCAATTAACGAGGTGACTATCAAGAACAAATACCCTTTGCCTAGAATCAATGACTTGTTTGATCAGCTAGAAGGAGCTTGTGTGTTCTCAAAGATTGATCTCCGGTCAGGCTATTTTCAACTCAAGATAAGAGAACAAGACATACCTAAGACAGCGTTCACTACGAGGTATGGACTGTATGAATATACCGTAATGCCTTTTGGCTTGACCAATGCTCCAGCATACTTCATGAATATGATGAACAAAGTGTTCATGGAATTCCTTGACAAGTTTGTTGTCGTTTTCATCGATGACATTTTAGTCTACTCCAAGAGCAAAGAAGAGCATGAAGGACATTTGCGTTTGGTACTTGAGAAGTTAAGAGAGCATAAACTTTATGCCAAATTCAGCAAGTGTGAGTTCTGGCTGAATGAAGCTGGTTTTCTTGGTCATGTTATGACAAAGGATGGTGTAGCAGTTGATCCTGCTAAAGTTTCAGCTGTGACTGAATGGGAATCTCCCAAGTCAGTAAAGGAAGTTCGTAGTTTCCTTGGCTTAGCAGGTTACTACAGAAGGTTCATTGAAAATTTCTCCAAGGTAGCTAAGACTAGACTGGATTGTTAAAGAAAGACAAGAAGTTTTCTTGGTCTGAGGGTTGTGAACGCAGCTTTCAAGAATTGAAGAAGAGACTTGTGACAGCACCAGTCTTGTGTCTGCCAGATTTGGAAAAAGATTTCCAAGTATATTGTGATGCATCTCATCAGGGTTTGGGTGCAGTACTTATGCAAGACGGTAAAGTTGTGGCTTATGCCTCAAGACAACTCAAAACTCATGAAGTAAATTATCCTACTCATGATTTAGAGTTAGCCTCTGTTGTCCATGCACTCAAAACATGGAGACACTATCTTTTGGGAAAGCGTTGTGAAGTGTTCACAGATCACAAAAGTTTGAAGTATATCTTCACCCAGAAGGAAATTAATATGAGACAAAGAAGATGGCTAGAACTTATCAAGGACTATGACTTAAGTTTGCAATACCACCCCGGTAAAGCAAATGTTGTAGCAGATGCTCTAAGTCGTAAGGTTTTTGTGAATGGCCTTACCAAAGGAGAATTGCCAGATGATCTGTGTACCCAATTTAGAAAACTCAGATTGGAGATTGTGCCTGAAGGACATATCATGTCTTTGGATGTTCAACCCACTTTGTTGGACAAGATCAAAGAAGCCCAGAAGATTGATAAAGAAATTGAAGAGATTAAAGAAAATATTGGCAAAGGAAAAGCCAAAGGGTTCCATGAAGACGAACATGGTACGTTATGGTATGGGAAACGTATCTGTGTTCCACAAGATCCGGAGTTACGGAAACTGATTTTGCAAGAAGCACACAAATCTCCGTATTCCATTCATCCGGTTAACACCAAAATGTACATGGACATGAAGGAAAGATTTTGGTGGAATAATCTCAAGAAATACATCGCCGAACATATTGCTTTGTGTGACGTGTGTAGTAGAGTGAAAGCGGAACATCAGAAACCAGCAGGTTTGCTTCAACCACTACCTATTCCTGATTGGAAGTGGGACAAGATTGGTATGATTTCATCAATGGATTACCAAGGACCAGATCAGGATATGATTCTATTTGGGTAGTAGTGGATCGCCTAACTAAAGTGGCTCATTTCATACCCGTGAAGACAACCTATACAAGTGCTAAGTTAGCCAGAATCTACATGAGTAGAATTGTATGTCTACATGGAGTGCCCAAGAGTATTGTGTCTGATAGGGGAACTCAATTCACTTCCCATTTTTGGAGACAGTTACATGAGTCATTAGGAACAAGGTTGGAATTCAGTACTGCTTTTCATCCTCAAACTGATGGACAAACAGAAAGGACTAACCAGATTCTAGAAGACATGTTGAGGGCATGTGCCCTAGACTATGGAGCCAGTTGGGATGAAAGTCTGCCTTACGCAGAATTTTCTTATAACAACAGCTATCAAGCCAGTATTGAGATGGCGCCATTTGAGTTTCTCTACGGAAGAAAGTGTACCACCCCATTGTTATGGAATGGTGTGGGAGAAAGAAGTTTATTAGGACCAGATCTTATCAAGGAAGCCGAAGAGAAGGTCAAGATGGTTAAGGACAGGTTGAAGATAGCACAGTCCCGACAGGAAAGCTACCGCAGATCCTAAGCATAGAGAAGTCACCTACGAAGTTGGTGATAGAGCTTATCTTAGAGTATCACCACTTCGTGGAGTGAAGAGGTTCGGAGTCAAAGGAAAATTGGCACCAAGATATGTTGGACCATTCAATATTCTGAGTCGTAAAGGAGAAGTTGCCTATGAAATAGAACTGCCAGAATCTCTGTCAGCTGTCCATAATGTTTTCATGTGAGTCAACTTAAGAAATGTCATCCAGAAATGGAAGAAACTTCTTTGAAGGATACTATACCTTTGGAGGAAGTTCAATTGGAAAGTGATCTCACTTATGAAGAGAAGCCTATCAAGATTCTTGAGACTACAGAAAGAGTCACACGGACTAAGACTATCAAGTTCTGCAAAGTGCAGTGGAATCATCATTCCGAAGAGGAAGCAACATGGGAAAGAGAAGATGATCTTCGGAAAGACCACCCTCACCTATTTGCTAGCCAATCCGAATCTCGAGGGCGAGATTCACCTTAAGGGGGTTAGATTTGTAACATCCCTAAAATCATGATTTCAAAGATTGCATATCATTCATGCATGCATATAATTTTGAGATCATTTTCAAACCATTTTCAAGAAAACAGAAGCACATAGTGCTATCATTTTATGTGAGCAAACTTAAATCAAATGACCATCCTCATTTGAGAGCATAAGTGTTTTAAACCAAGTTTGTTTGCTTCCTTGTTGATTGGATTGAGTGTGGAGTTTGGACAAAAATATACAAAATAAATATGGTTTCAAAACCATTTTCAAAACATTTGCAAATCAAGTGCTATAGCACTGTTTATTTTGTTTATTCAAAAGAACCAAGCTTGAAAAGAGAGACCACAAGATTTTATGCCCAGAAATGTGAATGTTGCACCCTACAAAATCCTGAAAAAGTTTGAATTCAAAAAGCTTTTGAAACCATTTTGAAATTCATTCCAGAAAATCAATTTAGAAAAAGAAAAGGAGAAAGGAAATAGAAAAAGGCCGGCGCCAGGGTTTGAGCCCATCAGCAGATCCAGCCCAGCTAGCCCACCCGGGTTTTTCCTCTCTCTCTTTCACTCGCAGACGCACCCACGGAGTCGCTGACACCAGGACCCCACCCCCTCTCTGGTTCTCTCGCAGACAGCTGGGCCTCGTCCACGTCACCGTTGTCTTCCCCAAATCCCGCGCATGAACACGTCGCCGTTGGCTGTTGCTGCGTTGATTTCGTGGTGTAATTGCCATTGATTCACCAGGCGTTTCTTCTCGAGCCCCTGCCTACTTAAATCCCTCCCCCTCGCAGCCATTTCCCCTCACTCAATTTTCTCTCCACGCCACCAGGCTGCTCACAACTCGCCAGACACCGCCGCTGTTCCGACGACCTCGCCGACGAATTCCGGTGAGCACCACACGCCCCTTTGTCCGTGGTTCATGCTATCATGCTCTGCAGCTCCGTGCGCATCTACTGACACCTTCCATTTGCTCACGCATGGCCTGTAGCTCCGGCAACGTCAACGACTGAGCGTCGCCACCTTCTGCTCGAACTCCGGCGACCTCTCCCCGTAAGTACCAGCCGCCCCTTGCCCTCTGTTTGATATGCCTAAGATCCCCAGCGTCTTGCGCATCTAACGGCACCGTTGGTTTGTCTTAGCTCGCCCCAGAACCTCGCCTCCGTCGACGCCAAGTCCTGCCCGACGTCTGCCCCTACTCCGACGAGGAATCCCCGCCGTGTCCACGCGCCCCTTGACGAACCATCGCCGCCTTGAGCATCCGCAGCTCCCTGCAATTCTGGTAAACCCCTTCTCCCTCTCCCGCGCGACCTAGAACACCAGCTCCTCCACTGACAGAGGCGCTGCCGCCAGTTGCCGCCGCTAGCGCCGCTCGACTTTGGTCAAAGCAACAACAGCTGTTAGATCTGCATCGTAGGGATTAGATTAGAACGAGGACGAATCGTTTTCTTTAGATCTGGCGCGTTGGATCTAAGTTGATCCTACGGCACGGAAGCTCGATCCGACGCGAAGCGGTATCGGCCAGTAGGATTAAGACGCGTGGCAGTGAGTTAGTTTTAAAACAGAATTTGAATCTGATTTATATTCAATTTTGATTTGGCTATAACTTTTGATCCCCACGTTAGAATTTGACAAATTTTATACCGTTGGAATCAGGAAGACAAGCCCTTTCTAAATATGCAATGTTTTTAAAGTTTTGCTTCTGTTAAAAAGGTTTTATTTGCAGAAACATGTGTAGGGCTTATTTGAATATATGAATTGTTTAGGATTTGTTTTTAGTGTCAAATAAATTTGGTTTGGCAAGTTTTTGATTTGTTTAAGATTCAGTACTATGCACTTGCTTGGTTGGGTTTTAAAAAATCATCACTTAGCATCTTGCATGCATGCATATATTTTTTTGATTGTATATGTCTTGTATGTGATTGTAACTATATTCTATGTGTAGATTTTGGTGCTAGTGATTGTGATTGTGTGCTACACTCCAAACTACCAAGGCAAGTGGTACTTCATGAATATTTCTATCCCTATGTTTTATACTAAGCATTAGAAATGTTATGCTAAGTTTTGCATGTAAATATTTTTGCCTATATGCCATGTTGGGAAATCCTAAGTAGTTGTAGAAATGCTAGGGAATTTCTAAGTTAAGTTACTATCTATGCCATGCTTAGCCTAGCTAGTAGCAAACAAGGGTTGGTGAAAATATACATGCTATGATGAAAATATTTCTAAGTCTTTGGACTTATGTTTTGCCTAATAAAACAACTAAGTTAATGAAACACCTGGGTGGAAGGGAAATAATGGTTTATGTTGAGTGGTTACACAAGGCCCATTTCTATGGTTTACCTTGTGTATCACACTTGTGGTAAGCCACCCAGGAACAAAGAGATTTTAGAGGCCAAGTGTTAAGAAGCTTCTAGTGCAGCCACTTGGCAATATGGGCTCTGCCTGGATCACATAGGTTGCTAGAACTTAGCCATTTGGACAGTTGGTGGTAGTGGGATGATAGGTTGGAACGCGTCCATTTGGTCTAAGGGAAGGCTTCTGAAAGGTCATGTCTTGGTGAAACCAAGTCTGGTGGGGAAAGTGCACAACCTCTGCAGATGGAAAAATCTAAGTACTTAGCCAAGTCCATGGCAATGGACAACTTGAGCATCAAGGCATGGAAGCTATCACGAATCTCCTCATCCCAATTTCTAAGTAAAAATTTGTGGGTGAACAAGGGTGAAGGACCTCAATGTCTATTGGTGGTTCCTTGGGAAAAGTTTTGACAAAGAAAAACTTAGTGATTTCAACTAATAGGCAAAACCTATTTTTGAGCAAAGCAAGCCAAGCTACACTTAGCCAAATTGCATGTAGTATCTAGTCCACCTAAAATTTTACTAAGGTATCACTTGCCAATACTATTCCAAAGTATTTACCCACTATGGCTGTAACTTGTGATGTTGTAGGTTACTCTGATGAGGATTAGGTGTCATGAGTCTACACTCAACATGTTTGCCTGTGGCACAGGAAGATGAAGACTTTTGTTTATTTACTTATTCAAACTCTTGTATTAGGTCTGTGGTCTTGGAGTTGTAAAAACTATGTTTATCTCTGGAATGGATGTAATAAATGACCTTTGTATCTGTGTACTTCATCTTAAACTGTGGATGCTAGCAATGATCCAGGGACTAGCATTGCAATCATAGGGATCCTATTCCTTTATAAAGGAGGGATCTTACACCATGGTTAGCTTAACATATTGAAAAGGTTCACCTTCAACAGAGTGTTCCAACCCTGCATTGGTAATCAAATTTTGGAAATCCTGGAGGATTCCCGTGGCTCTCATAAATTCATGGCATGGATATATGGAAGGTAAGACTCCTTCCTCGCGATGAACTTTCATTGGCGCAGGTACCATCAAATCATATTGATTCAGTGGATAAGCACTCATCTTCCTTTCTGAAATTTTTAGAGAAACATCAAACCAAGTGATTTCCAAGTTGATAAATGATGAGCAACTACTATAGGAACTTGCTAGAGGGCTACACATGCATCAAAATGTAATCTCTAATCATAGAACAAGCATGCAAGCTCACATAGCCTGACACCTATAGTAGCAAAATACTCAAGATACAATCTACCAATCACAAATCTAATTCGACAAGTGGAGGAGGCACATACCAAGGAGCAATCCCTCCAAAAATCAGCAGCAAAGATGGGCTGAGCAAGGAGATCGAAACTCGCGAGTAAAAACAGCAAGAACTCGAGCTGGAGAAAGTTTTCCGGTGTTTTTCGGGAGAGAGAAAGAAGATGCCTGGGAGGAGGCACCTTGAAGGGACCCAGGTGGGCCACACCCCTGCCAGACGCCACCTGGGGGCTGGCCGCGCCGACCAGGAGTGTGCTGGCCTGGGGTGGCCCCCTGGGTCATTCCAGGTGTCCCTCTGACCCTTTTTCGAGGAAAAATTTATTTCGAATTTTCTAGGATTTTTCGTGAAAATTTATTTTTGGCCAATTTTCAGGGTATGAAAATTGATTTTCTCGCAGAAAAGATTTTTTTAGAAGAAGCAAAAGCAAACAAAAACCAAAATACAGAAGTTCTAAGACACTCTAACAAGCATAGAACTAGCAAAACTAAAGCTAACAAGAGAAAGAGCAAAGACTAGGAAGGAGAAAAGTAAAAGGGAGAAAGTATAACCACAGTAAAAACATTATTTTGTTCATTAAAATCCTTTTGTTAATAAGGTTGATCAAGTCTTGTTACCAAAACAATCTTATATGAAACAAAACTTTGCATTCCATAAGGTGATTATGTTACCTCAAACTCGATAGCAATGGCCCCAATCATAATAGTTTCAAAATTTTCTTGTGGAATGGGACAATATATTTCTCCAACCTTGATACTCTCAATATTTTTGATGGAATTCAGGCAATAGCTTTTAGCGACCTTCTTGGGGAAATAGATAGTATGCTCTTTGTCATTAATATTAAACGTTACTTTTCCTTGATTACAGTTCATGACAGCACCTGCAGTATTAAGAAAATGTCTCCCAAGAATAATAGACATATTATCATCTTCAGGCATTTCAAGCACATTAAAATCAGTTAAAACCAAGAAATTATGATCCACATGAATAGGAACATCCTCACATATACCAACAGGAATAGTAGTTGACTTATCAGCCATTTGCAAAGATATATCAGTTGGTATCAACTTTTCTAGCTGGAGTCTCTTGTAGAGAGAAAAATGCATAACACTAACTCCAACTCCCAAATCACATAAAGCAATTCTAACATAATTATTCTTAATAGAGCAAGGAATAGTTGGTATACCTAGATCACCAAGTTTCTTTGGAACCTTACCATTGAAGGAATAACTAGCAAGCAAAGTAGAAATCTCCTCATTAGGAATCTTCCTTTTATTAGAGACAATATCCTTCATATACTTTGAATAAGGAGGCAACTTAATAGCATCAGTCAAAGGAATTTGCAAAAATAAAGGTTTCATCCACTCACAAAACTTTTTATGGTGTTCTTCCTCCTTTGTCTTGTGTTTCTTACCTGGAAAAGGCATAGGTTTCTGCACCCAAGGTTCTCTCTCTTTACCATGTTTATTAGCAATAAAATCTTCCTTAGTGTACCTAGTGTTCTTAGTGTGCTTCTCAGGTTCTTCCTCAACTTCCTCCTTATCAGGAGCATCATTTTTATCATCACCATTCTCAGTTTCAGCATCAGAGACATATATACTATTAGGATCTATAGCAGGTTCAAGGGGTTCCTCAACTATTTATGTTTCATTTTCTTTCTCTTACGAGGACTACCACTACTTTCACCTTGTTGAGAATCCTTCTCAATTCTTTTAGGGTGTCCCTCAGGATATAACGGATCTTGAGTAGCTATACCACACCTAGTTCTAATTCCATAAGCATGTTTATCTCCTGAGGCATTAACTAGCATATACTTTTGCACCTTAGCAAGTTGATCAATTTGAGTTTGAACCATTTGAAAGTGTTTACAAAGCATTTTAATACCATTAGAAGTTCTTTCTACAATATCTTTCAACTCTTTAATAGATCTAGAGTTTTCCAATAAATGATTCTGAACTTGTTTATTAAAATTACCTTGCTTAACAATAAAAATGTCAAGTTCCTCTAAACATTGATCACGAGGCTTACCATAAGGAATATCGCCTTCATCAAAGTGTTGGAGAGAGTGTACCTCAATAGTAGATGAGTGGGGAATTGGCTTACATAATTCTTCTATAGGAGGTAGAATCTTCACATCTTCAGCTCTAATACCTTTCTCCTTTCGACACCTCTTAGCCTCATTCATCACTTCATCATTTAATGCAATAACTCCCCTCTTCTTTGGTGTTGGTGTTGGAACTGGTTCAGGCACAACTGGTTCAGGAGTAATAGGCTCAGGTGTATTTAGCTCAGTTGAAGTCCAATCATCATAATTCTTACTTATTTTAGCCATTAATTCTTCAGCATCTGTAGGAGCTCTTTTCCTGAAAACACAATCAGCAAAGCTATCTAGGTATGTCCTAGAATCATCAGTTAGTCCATTATAATAAATATCAAGAAGCTCATTTATTAGGTAATGGACATCCAGGATGTGCATGAATCAAGGCACATAACCTTGTCCATGACTCAGGCAATTTCTCTTCTTCTCCCTGTTTAAAATCAAAAAGTCTCTGCAAAGCACCATGTCTAGCACTGGGAGGAAAATATTTCTGGAAGAAAGAAGCCATCAAACAATCAGGGCTATCAATGGAACCAGGAGGTAATCTATTAAACCAAGCCCTAGCTTCTCCTTTTAGTGAAAAAGGGAATATCCTAGTAACAAAGTACTTGCGCATATTAAAATCATCAGAGAATAGAGCACTCATACTAGAAAGCTCATTCATATGAGCCACATCACTCTCACTCTCAGTCCCATAGAAAGGTTCTTTGTCAACAATGTCTAAATAGGATAAATCAAGAGAGAAACCATAATCTTTATCTTTAATATCTATGGGAGAGGTGGCACACTTAGGATCAAAGGACGGTTTAGGAATAATGGTACATCCCGCAAGGAGACTCTTAATAGCACTAGTACCATGTGTGTTTCGGCACTCTTCAACAAATTCATCAGTGAACTCAATGTAACCATCATTAATATCATATCTCTCTCTAGACTCAGGTGAGCTAATAGGTGTAACAGTGTCTTCACTAGGAGTTTCAGTATTTCCTAGACTAGCCATAGTAGCATCTAGGAAAGGACCTAATGAACCACTCGCATCAAGCACAGTAGAAGTAACATCATGAGTATCAAAAGCAGTTTTGGATTCAGCAGTAGTATCAGTGTGTGTAGCATGAGTATGTGGTGGTGGTGTAACAAGCTTACTTATAACAAACGGTGAATCAACATCAGCAGAGGTGTTTAGGACTGTACCTCTTCTTGTAGTGGATGGTGAAATAGAAAACTTTCCATCACGAGACTTCCCCATGATGAAAGGAGTAGCGGTGAACAATAATAGATCCAAGTGAACTTACAAATAAAGCTATGCTCCCCGGCAACGGCGCCAGAAAATAGTCTTGATGACCCACAAGTATAGGAGATCGCAACAATCTTCGAGGGTAGTATTACCCAATTTATTGATTTGACACAAGGGGAGCCAAAGAATACTTGCAAGACTTAACAACTGAGTTGTCAATTCAGCTGCACCTGGAAATAGTTCTTGCTCACAGAATTTTATCAATAGCAACAGTTTATAGTAGCAACAACAAAGCAACAGCAGCGGTAAACCAAGAGCAATAGTAACAGTAGTAGCAAATAGTAGGGTATGAGTGCGGTAGGCATAGGGATGGATGGACGGGCGTTGCATGAATGACTCTAAACATATAACTTCAAGATCTAGGGCAATGTAGATAAAATAAGAATAAGCATCCAAGTACTAAACAATCATAGGCATGTGCTCCATATATAGTCATGCGTGCTCACAATGAGAACTTGCACAACATCTTTTGTCCAGCCAGCCCGTTGCAGCGGGGTCTCAAGGGAACTACTGGCAATTAAGGTGCTTCTTTTAATATAGCACCGGAGCAAAGCATTAACACTCCGTGAACACATGTGATCCTCACACCACAGCCATCCCCTCCGGTTGTCCCAATTTCTGTCACTTCGGGGCCTTTGGATCTGGACAATGATATGTGTACACAACTTGTAGATAAGATCACAAACAATACTATCATAATGATTCAATAATAAGTTCAGATCTGAGATCATGGCACTTGGGCCCTAGTGACAAGCATTAAGCACAACAAGTTGCAACAAATTCAAATAGAACTAATAGAGATACTAGGCACTATGCCCTAACAATCTTATTCGATTACATGATAGAACTCATCCAATCCCTACCATCCCCATAGCCTATAACGGGGGATTACTCACTCATGGATGAGGGAAACATGGATGGTTGATGGAGAGGCGTTGGTGATGATGATGGCGATGATCCTCCCCAAATTCCCTGTCCCGGCAGGGTGCCAGAACGGAGTTTCTGGTTCTGAATCTTGGTTTCTGGTGGTGGCGGCGCAGCGGAACTCTTTCTGGAAAAACATCGACCCCCCCTCGGTTTTTAGGTCAAGAGGCTTCTTATAGGCGAAGAGGGAGGCTGAGGGGTGCCTGGGATGGCCGCACCCTCCCTCGGCGCGACCAAGCCTGGCCCGCGCCTGGCAGGGGTGTGGGCCCCCCAGGCCTCCACTCGATCTCGTACTATGGCTCCGTGGATCTTCTGGTGAAATAGGATTTTTGGCATATTTTTCAGGATTTTTCCTGATAGTTGATTTTATGCACAAAAACTAGACACCAAGGTAATTCTGCTGAAAACAGTGTCAGTCCGTGTTAGTTGTATCCAAATCACACAAGTTTAGAGGAGAAACAATAGCAAAAGTGTTCGGGAAAGTAGATACATTTTGGACGTATCATTCGTCAAGATAGCTACTAGAAACGTAGAGCATGCAAGATCTCAAACAACACAGGCATGATAGAATCAATAATCATAAGACATGATCGAATCAATAATCAATCTGACATTGTAATCTAAATATCCATCGGATCCCCGCAAACACAACATGCATGATTACAAATAGATGATCTTGATCATGAACGAAGCTCATAAGATCTAAACATGATAGCACAAATGAGGAGAAACAACCATCTAGCTACTATATGGACCCATAGTCCAAGGTGGAACTACTCACGTATCATACCGGAGGCTAGCATGGTGATGAATAAGGCCTCCAGGATGATCTCTCCCCTCCGGCATGGTGACGAGAAGAGCTTCAGATCCCCCCAATCTAGGGACGATGGTGGCGGCGGCTACGAACTGTTTCGTGGAGATCTGATTGGACACTTAGGGTTTTGGCATCGGGGGGGTTTATATAGGCGAAGAGGTGAGGCAGGTGGGCGGCCAGGGGTCCCACACCCTGCCCTGCACGGCCCAGGGTAGGCCTGTGCATGGGGGATGCGGCCACCTTGTGGCTCCCCTCCGGTCGCCCTTCGGTCTCTCTGTTCATCTCGATGAAATATTGACTTCGGCTTTTGTCCCATCCAATTCTGAGAATATTTCCTTACTAGCTTTTCTGAAACCAAAAACAGCAGAAAATAGGCAACTGGCACTGCGGCATCTTGTTAATAGGTTAGTCCCAGAAAATGTATAAAAATACCTCAAACTGTAGACAAAGCAAAGCAAAGTGGATACTAAACAAGCATGGAACATAATAAATTATAGATACGTTTACGGCGTATCAACAAGCATAAAAGCTTGGGGATGCCCAAGGCATCCCCTTCTTCATCAATAAAAATCTCAGGTTTTCTTTCAAGACACTTCATTTTTATTGCTTTATGCACTATATGTTGTTCTTGGAGCGTCTTTGTTTTTGTTTTTAGTTTTATTTTGCTTTGTTTGCTGCAATAAGTTGGTTGGACCCCAGCACACCTATTTTGGAGAAAGTTACACCCCATTCTTCATTGCCTAGAATACTTTAGTTTTCACTCTTATTGTTTTGTGACTGTTCTCTTTTGCTAGCAGTGTGTTTAGTTTTAGTTTTCTTATGCTTCTTGCTTATAACTTTTTAGTTCATCTTTGTAGTTAGGTGAGACAAGCTCACTGGTCTTTATTGATTATTATGTTTGTGAGTTGTTTCAAATAAGTCGATTGTTGTTGGAAAAGAGTAGAAAGTTTCATGCTTATGGTGGTACAAAAGGAAGTTTGTTTTGACTGTGGCTTAGACTTTATCATGTCATGTTAGATGTTGCTTTGACTATATGCTTAGTCATTATTATTCTAGCATGACTTGTTTCAAACAATTGAGATTGCTTAATGTGCCTTGAAAGAATCATGCGTTGTTTTAGCATACAAAAGCATAATATTGTGGTATTCTCCTTTGATGCTTTATTTGGGTTGACTTGGCACATAATTACACCATGTTAAGACTATGAACCAGTCACCTTAGCCTCTATGATCATTTAGTTTTTGACTTGTGATATCACTTTATGCTAGAATTAATAATGTTTTTGTCGCTTTGCATGATTATGGCCATTATTGCTCTCTTAGTTGCTCCCAGTCTTTTGCTAGCCTCCACTTGTACTGAGTATGAGATCTACTCGTGCATCAAACTCCCAAGAAACCAAGTTATTTCAAAGAGTCCACTATAAATTCCTATGCATGGTGTGTTACACCATTCCAAGTATATTCATGTTTTTATCTATCTTCCAAATTAAACTTTTGTTATGTGAGAACTAGTGATTAAAGCTCTCATGAACTTGATGGCACACTTTATTTTCTTGCACTTAATAAACTTGAACCATTGTGCCATCTATGTTTATTTTATGCTTGCAAATTATAAGTTGGGAGTTAGAAGAACCATGTTGTCATGGGGAACGCTTTCAACACGTGTACATATCTATCCAGTTGATATCATGATCTTTTGTTTATGGATGTCGGCGGTGTGAAATAAAATGGGAGCTTTTAAGCCCATGGAGTATTGTATATGTGTTAGAAAAATGCCTGTGCGGCTAGCCTAAGCCATGCGTAATCATGGTGTAAACTTGCAGCATAACCATAGTTTGCAATCTATGAAGCATCTTCAGAAAAAAATATAAAAAAGAGAAAAAAGCACCATGCTCATGGTAAATAAAAAGATCGCCGAGATGCTCATTGTCTGTTGCCTTATCATTTTGATATGGGATAGCTCCCGTGTCATAGGGCAAGGGGTACCCTGTTGGCGGTTCTCTATGATACACATATACTTATAATGACAAGAAATTGCTTGTGACTAAAGTTGAGTAGCATGAGGAACGGCCCTCGTACTCAAGGGACATGAGATTGCCAACTTATACTTTGTCAATCATATATTCCATATTTTGTTCAATTTAACCTTAATCACTTCAAGATGCTTATGATAGGGGCAATCATAGCTCAAAGCTAATAAGTACCATAATTTTTGGAAGCTCTTTATGAAACTTGAAATCCCTACTTCCCTCTATGAAGGGCCTTTGTTTTTAATTTTATGTTGAGTATCCATCTTCTATCTTTATGCACCAATTAAGAGAGCATAGTTGTCATTCTTAGTTCAATGTGCATTGTCCCAAAACTTGTTGATTGATTATAATCATGGTATTGCTTGTTCTTATTTGTGTCTAGTCACCCTTATGAACTTTGAAGGTGTCCTATGCATTTATGTTTTGCTATTCCATGAGGGAAAAGCTGAATACCACGCATGCTATGTTTTCTATATGTGAAACAAACAAATGTCTTTCAATGCATTGTTATTCATGAACTTTTGTTTGTACCTTTTTCATGTTACAACTTAGTTGTTATGTCTTATTGTTAGAACTACACCTTTCATGCTCATGTTTAGAGTACTATGATCCCAGCTATCAATGCTTTACAATATCTTGATCAAGATTTTGATGGTGCTTGTCACCTCAAAAATTATTCTTTTTATCACTTACCTACTCGAGGATGAGCAGGAGTTAAGCTTGGGGATGCTTGATACGTCGTAAACATATCTATAATTTTTATGCTCCATGCTTGTTTTGTACCAACTATCTTATGTTTTGTCTACACTTTGAGGCATTTTTATACATTTTCTGGAACTAACCTATTGACAAGATGCCGTAGTGCCGGTTGCCTGGCTTTTGCTGTTTTTGGTTTTAGAAAAGCTACTAAAGAAATATTCTCGGAATTGGACGGAACAAAAGCCAAAGTCAATATTTTACCCGACACGACACGGCGACCAAAGGGGAGACGAAGAGGAGTCACGAGCCGGCCACACCTAGGGCTGGCGCGGGTCCACCCTAGGCCACGCCGTCCTATGGTGTGGGCCCCTCGGGCGTCCACCTACCTTGCCCTTTCGCCTATATATGTCTCCCCGAGACGAAAACCCTAGGTAGATCAGAAATCCACGAAAAGTTCCGCAGTGCCGCCACCATCGAAGAGGAGATTCGGGGAACAGAAGTCTCTATTCCGGCACCCTGCCGGGATGGGAAATTGCCCCCGGAGCCATCTCGATCGACTCCACCGCCATCTACATCACCGTTGCTGACTCCCATGATGAGGAGGGAGTAGTTCTCCCTCGAGGCTAAGGGCTTTACCGGTAGCTATGTGTTCATCTCTCTCTATGCGTGATCTTATTGTGATCATGAGCTTTGTAATCTAGTTGAATAAGTAGATCTATTCTGCTACTCAAGTGCTTTAATTAATCTCTGCTTATCCCCATGTGTGTGAAGTTGACAGTGTGCACACCGTGTGGCACTTAGGCTAAAGATTAGATACTTATCATGAGTTATATTTTGAGTTTGATGTCTCTATGAAATTGTGGTGTTTGTTGGAACCATCTAGCGCTCAAGGTGATAGTGTGGGGTTACCTAGATGTGGAATGAAAACTTTAAGGAGAGCTTTTTTAGACCTACCATGGATTGGAGTTATCCAACCGGAGAGTAGTTCAGAGTAGCATAATGAAGAGAAGATATTTATATGAGAGTGTTCACTAGTGAAAGTATGATCCCTAGGCCTTGTTTCTAAGCATTGAAACACCATTTACAACCAGTCCAGTTACATGTTTGCTTGCTGCCATTTTTATTTCATATTGCAATCACCACTTATAATCATCCATATTACTTGTCTTTCACTATCTCTTTGCCGAACTAGTGCACCTATACACCTGACAAGTGTATTGGGTGTGTTGGGGACACAAGAGACTTCTTGTATCTTGATTGCAGGGTTGCTTGAGAGGGATACCTTTGACCTCTTCCTCCCTAAGTTCGATAAACCTTGGGTGATCCACTTAAGGGAAACTTGCTGCTGTTTTACAACCCTTTGCACTTGGAGGCCCAACACTGTCTACAAGAATAGAAGCATGCGTAGACATCAGTCCTAAAATGGGAGGTGAATCAAATTCACTTTCTAATTCTTCTAGAGACCCGTCCTCCATAATTATTTCTTCACAATTTCAGTCTACATTTATTGCTTCTTCTTGATTACTTAAGAAAAGAGTTGCCATCTTCTCAATAGTTTTCTCTTTCTCTTCTTCTTGTATAAGTAGAGGTTTTTCTTTAAATTTGGAAAAGTGGAATTCCTGTTCCGCTTTCCCAAGCTTAAGGGATATAATCTCCTTTTTGAAATCGACTGTGGCACCTACATTGCTCAAAAAGCTTCTTCCAAATATAATTGGGCTAAGAGTGTCAGCTGGCATATTGTCACATCCCAAAATTTTCCAAATTTTATAATGTGAAAATTAAATAAACAAAATAAATAATTGTTGCAATTTAGGGTGAAAAGAAACTTTTTGTTTCTAAATGGAAACTTAAAAATCCCATCTTGAATAAACTTTGAATAATGTTTGAATCAAACTAAATTCAAATCAAGTGAAATGCATTCTTCATAAAGGCACCTTGAAATTTAAACACTTGGAAAATAAAACAAAATTCTAAAACCCTAAAGGAAGAAAATCATTTCCAAGATTACTCTAAGCCTAAGGGATTTGATCCACATAAAAATTTGTCAAACAAACATTTTAAAATGATCAAGAATGATAAGTGAAAATATTATAAAACCATTGAAATTGGTTTCACTTAATATGGATCCATAGATAAAATCTTATGAATTTAATAAGATAAGGAAATTAAATTCCAAAGCTAATAAAGCTCCTATCTAAAATCCATACCAAATGGTGAGCAAATAATCCTAAAGAGGTTTAAAAGTATAAACAAATATTAAATAAAATTATACAAATTAGAATCACCAACTTTGGATCTATAAATAAAAAACATATGGATTTTATAAAATAAAGGAAGGAATAAATAAACAAGGACTATTTTAAAAAGCCAAATTAAAGCTTGGCCTAATCCATAAGCAAATGGAATAAATATAATCCAAATGAAATAAATAGATAAAGAATATTCAAATAAATAAAATGGCCTTAACCAAATTCTATTCCATTTTAATAAAGACAAATCCCTAATGAGAATGATTAATTAAGTCATGGGAAAATAATAATTAAAATTGCCAAGTGGAACAAAAGTTATTTAATTAACTTAAATGAAATAAAAGAATCATTTAAAGTTATATGGAATTAAAACCATATTTGATTTCATTGGAATAAAGACAATTGCCCCAAATTAAATGATTAATAATCATATTAAAATACTTAAATAATTCAGAGTGAATTATTTAACACCTTATTAAATAAATAAACCTACTAAAAAGGTTAGGTGAAATTTTGATTTCAAAATAAGGTTTGAGAATTTGATTAAATCCTATTTGATAAAGGAAAGTGCCCTTTTTAAATAAAATATAAACCATAAATAAATAAGGGAATTATTCCTAAAATGGTATTTTAAAATACATGTTAGAGCAGAATAATAAATCGCTGAAAAGTTTGAAAAGTTTTGAAATGAAAGAGGGTTTGAAATCATTTGAATAAAATCAAAACAGAAAATCTAAATAGAAAAAGAAAAAGGATTCAGAGTAAAAAAAGGGAAAGAAACAAACTAACCTAGCAGGCCCAGTCCAGCCCATTCCCTAGCCCAACTAAACCACCCCGAGCGAATCGTTTTTCACCCAGACTCACACCCGCATCGCCACTGACCACCGGACCCCACCTCGTTTCTCTCTCTCTCGCTTAACGCCAGGCCCCACTTGTCAGTCGTCGTTTCAACCGCGCGACCAGTTCTTCTTCTCCCTCTCTCCTGTTTCTGCTTGACTCCTGCGGCTTAAATTCACCATAACTCCGCGAGTAATCGCTGCTGCAACTACGCCCTACTAATCACCCCGCGGCAAGAGAGCCCCCAGGCCGTCCCCATCATCACTTGCACCGCCGCGGCCTCCGACGAGCTCTCCGAGCAATTATGGCAGCTCCTCGCCTCCCCTTGCCCCCTCAACCACTCGAGCGTGCTCACAGGAACCAGACACATATCCTAGCAACCCCAGTTCGCCTACGCGCGCCCTGGACACTCGCCTTCATTTTCAACAGAACGTCGCCGTCATCTGCCACCTCTCCGGCGAAACCCCCTGGTAAAACCTGACCACCCTAACCCCTCTCCTTCACACGCACATACTCGCCACGACCCCGCGCATCTAACGGAACCTCCTTTTCTCTCTGGCGTGCACCGTAGCTTTGCCATCGTCTTCAACAGGACGAGGCCGACGCAGATATGAACTCCGGCGAGCAATCCACTCCGTTCCCGTGCGCCCCCTGCCCAACGGTGACCACCTTGAGCATCTACTCACCACGGCGATTCTGGTGAGCTACTTGTCACATCCCAAATTTTAGATTTGGTCTTGCATATCATTCATATCATTGCATCATGCTTTTCCATACAAAACCGTCGATCGAAATGAATCGGCGAAACACTATTTTCGAAACCCTATTCTATTTTGCTACGAGGCTCCTGCGGGAGGCTTTAGAAGATCTAGTGTTGCCACCCTTGTAGCCTAGTAGTTTCGCTCAACCCTTGACCCTAGATTGTTCCCCTCGACTTTACAAAACCGTAGGAGCAAGAATCACTCGATTCGGAGCTCGTACGGAAAAGTTATCGCCGTTTTATGAAACGTCGGAAAAACGGTCCGAATTCCGGGCCGATTTCCGAGTCCTTTACCAACTCCGCGCTGAATCAGCCTAGGATTCCGTGTGGGGCCCACAAAAGGGGACCCCCACCTGGCCCGAGCTGCCACCCAGCCCCGCGTCTCGGGAACCGCACCCCCCGCCTCCTCCTCGATCGCAGCGCCCGCGCGCCGCCTTCTTCCCCGCCGCCGCCAGGGCTCTGCCCGCTGCCTCCACCTCGGGATCGCCGCCGCCTGGGCCCCGCCTCACCGCCGGCTCCGCCGACCCCCGCCGCCAGCAGGTACCGCCGCGCCGCCGCCTCCTCTCCCCGCCGCCTGCCGCACCCGCCCCCGCCTCGCAGCGCCCCCGCACCGCCCTGCAACGCCGTGTGCCTCGCTGCAGCCGCCTGCCGCATGCGCGCCTGCTCGCGTGCCGCGCCGCTCCGCGCCTGGCCGCCGCCGCTTGCTGCTGCGTGCGCCGCTGCTGCTGCTGCGCCGCTGCACGCCTTCGCGCGTACACACGCACGCGCGCCGTCTTGCGCGCCGCGTTGACGATCTCAAACCACGCGCTGATCGTCTCCCCTCTCGTGCAGGTAACACCGTCGCCGGAATCGATCACCGCGCCGTCCGGAACTCGCCGCCGTCCATTTCGCCGTTCGTTCCCGGTAAGCCTGCATCCACCGTAGGATTTCAGATCAGTGGTTCAGATCAGCCGTTGACCGGTCAGACTCAGACATTGACTAGTCAGACGCCCAGTCAGCGCCCAGTCAGCAGCCGCGTTGACCAGTCAACAGACACAGTTGACTGGTTAATTTCGTTAATCGTTTTAGTTGACAGATTTCGGTAGAATCTTGTAAATTGCGTAGTAATTAAACCTCTTGGCCAAAATTTGCAAATAAAATATGTGTAGATTCAGTAAGTCGTGTAGAATCTCGCTGTACCTTTGGTTCAGACTTTTGCAGCAAGGTTTTGTACAGTTTAATCAAACTAGTTAGTGGCCTTTTCGGAGTAATTAATTCGTAGAAAAAGATCCGTAGCTCCAAAAATCGCGTATGATATGTCCCTGGATTCAGTGGAACGAGGGGAATCTCATCGTGAATTAAAAGGATAGGCTTACAGTAAAAACTTCTGCAGAAACTGTCTAGTGGCTTTCTGTAGTGTTTTAATTACTCGGGGAGTTTTATAATTCCTTTTTGAGTAATTCCAGTTGGTACTGTTTCTAGTCAGCGATGCCTATGCGGTAGAAATTTCCCAAGATTTTACAAACAGTATACTACCGGTAGTGAATTATTCGAGTTCTAGCTCTAGTTTTGAGCATTACTTTTTGCATAATAGTTTTCCTTGCGCTAAAACTATTTTCCATGCATGCAATCAGTAGTGTTATTGATTAGGATTATGTGGTGCAGCTGTAGCACCAATTCACTTGCCTTGCATACCTTCATGCATCATCTTTGTTGCATATGCTTGTGGATTGTTTGTTTATGATTGCAATTGTATCGTGTAGATTGTGTCGAGTGCAACGCTTGCTCGTGTGTGGATTGTTCTTCCGACCGCTACAACCAAGGCAAGTAGATGCTACTTTGTTCATGATATCGTCCTACTATTTTCAATGCATTGTCGTGTATTTTGTAGATGCATGTGTAGGATGATACTATCGCTATGCTATGTCCTATTATGTGGTAGGGTTTTCCTTGTAGATGAACCACCTGGTAGATGTGCTTAGCCATGCTTTGTTGAACGAGGGCTGGGTTACATCATTGAGACTTGTTTCTAAAAGTATTGGTTTGCGAAAACTAAAACAACTTAATCAATGAATCTCCTGGGTGTGATGGTATTGATAATTTTTGGTGGTTTCATTGCGGAAAGGCACCCAGGTATCAAGAGAGAATGATTGGCTTCTTTATTGTGTAGCTTACGTGTACAGCCATGTGCCAATAATGGATGGGCGGTTGGTTGTACTTATTAGGTTGTGGTAACTCGAACCCGCGTATCCAGAGATGTAGAATTTTGGTAGGTTGGACCGGTGCGCATCGGGATTGAGGAGCTACTTCCCGAACAGTCTCTTCTTGGACTTCTCCCTATCATCACTCAAAATGAGAGTGATGGTATGAGCTGGGTTGGCCAAGTCACATGGGTAAAGTGTACTAACCCCTGCAGGGTGTATAATCTAATCGATTAGCCGTGTCCCCGGTTATGGACATCTGAGTTGCTTGATATTGATTCCATGACATGTTTCTCGCTCATTCCAATTTCTTAATTGTTTTAATATTGTTGGGTTAACTTAATTGGGATCTTTTCAAAGAAAAATCAAACTGTTTATGAAAGTAGGGCAAATGTATTTGCAAATGCAAGCCAGACACAGCTCCACTTGCCAAATATGCATGTAGATGTTAGCACTATTGTCTCCTTTACTAGCTCTACTTGCCATACATTCCATGTATTGACCCTTCGGGGCTGCTACGTTTCATGTTGCAGGTTATTCCGATTCTGATTAATCGATATAGGCCACGGTACTCCACTCGGCACTTGTTCACTTGTGAGCAATTTGAAGAATGGAGGATTTACTTTATTTATGTTGCTACCTGAATAATTTGAGCTAGCTTTGGGCTAAGCTTTTATTGTAATAATGGTACTCTGGATCTTCGTTATTCATGATACACGAATATTTTGCTATGTTATTCATCTTATTCTATTGTGGGCCAATGAACCGATCCAGGGATTGGCATGTCACATAGAAGCCACAGTCTTTTCAGAACCGCGGTGTTACATGATGGTATTAGAGCACGTGTGTCGACTGTAGGATCGTGACCTAGGATTGGATTAGGAAGCCATAGAATTATTAAAGCCTATATTAACTCTGTCTTTCATCTTATGCCCTTCACCCTCGTAAATTCTTACCATATGCTATTCTCACACTTTCCTCTTTTACTTGATAGATGGGAGAAGTCGGGACTGAGTATGCCACCATGGAGTCACCAAGGCCCTTTGCAAGGCAGTAGCTCAGCTCTCGCGGTCATTGGGATTGCCACTGCCCATGTTCAAGGGAAGAAGGTTGTACACCTATGGATATTGAGAGGATGCATGGGAGATCACTACCTTCATATTTAGAGATGCCGCCTTGCCAAACCCCGTGCACTTGATCTACACCAAGACATACTGCAACTGGGGACTTGGAATCAACTTGGCCATACATGAAGCCCTGTCTCGCCAGTGCCATAGTGTCCGACACCTACTGCCAGCAGATTCACCCTACCGTGACTATGGGAGGCGTGATGAAGATGGGCACGTTGTGGTTACCCCGGGCGACAGGAACAACATGCCGCCCCGTCGGAGGCACATAGAGGACATGGAAAAGGAGAATGGAGCTCTAGCTGAGAAGGTGATGATGATAAAGGAGATTGCAGACTTTGCTAGCAATGGTATGGTGGTCCAAGGACAGGAGATTGACACTTTGCATGAAGCTGTGGGAGTTCTGGAGAATGCCCTGATAGCCAGAGATGCAACCATAGCTCATCTTCATGGTACTGTGCAGGAGAACACCCAGAACATACAACAATTGCAAGGGACCGTCCAGGAAAGGGATCAAACTATTGAAGCTATGACAGCCCAGATTGCCGCTCTCCAAGCGCAGCTGAATCCACCCTCTGATGATGACAATGGAGATGATGGCAACAATGGGGATGATGATGACAGTGGAGACGATGATGATGATGAGGACGAGGATGATGATGATGGAGACGATGATGGTGGAGGAGATGAAGCTGTTGCAGTTGCAGCTGAGAGTGAAGAAGAAGAGGAGGATCTAGAAGAGGTGGAGTTTGAGATCTCAAGTGATGATTCAGTAGAGGTGTACACTCCGCCGCCATGGTTGTACCGCGAACCGAAGCGCCAAAGCATGACCGCAAGGACCTACCTCAACCTCTTCAAGAAGTAGATAGAAGTCCACCAATTAGTCCACGTTAGGCAAATTCGTTAGGATTAGTCTCGATCGTTGTGAAGCTTAGTTCGTGTTAGTTTAAAAGTGATTAGTTGCTTATTTGTGTACTCCAATATCCCAGGAATTATTTGTGCGAAACATTATGAAAGAGTTATGGCAAGTTTGGTTACTATCTGTGTTATTTTCGCTGCAGTTTTTCTGCTGATACAGCAGTACTGTATGATTTTTTATATTTTTCTGGTAACTCGGAAAAATCTGAAAAAATTGGGCTGATGCGAAACTCTCTGTACTATATGTGCAAAAATCAGCTAATTTTTCTGACGAGTTTAAGTCAGGCGTAAAAATTCGTGAACGTTGCTGGACTGTTCTGGCAGATTGCTGTTTTGTTGTTTAGATGATCAACTATTTAGTTAACCATTGCCAACTCTTGTAAAACTATTTTAGTAGGTATATACTGCTAGAATAACCCCTGGGATGTTGCTGGATCACTTGTTTGTTGATGTGTTGCTTGCTTGTGATTGTCTGCTATTGTTTGTTGTTGATTGATCATATGCATGGGTAGAATCCAATTGTCGTAGTTGATTCTTTCTAAACTTACCTGTGCTGAACCGCAGATGCCTCCCCGCCGTCACCCCACTGAATTGGAGCAGCTCATGGCAGCTCAGGCACAGCTGACCCAAGTGATGACTCAGTTCATGGCAAATCAGAACAACAACAATGGAAACAATCAGCCTCAGGGGGATGCTCTCACCAGATTTCTGAGGTTAAGACCAGCTAAGTTCTCTACGGCAACGGAACCAATGGTTGCTCTCGACTAGTTGCGTTCAGTCAACAATGATTTGGTAACTGTTAGATGCACGGATGCTGAGAAGGTGAGGTTTGCCGCTCACCTACTGGAGGGACCAGCCACTTCTTGGTGGGACACTTTTCAGATCACCCACCCGCTGGATACTGTGACTTGGGCAATGTTTGAGGAAGGTTTCAGGACCAACCACGTGTCTTCAGGAGTTCTGAGCCTGAAGAGGAAGGAGTTCTGCAACTTGCGCCAAACCAACCGCACTGTGGCTGAGTACATTGAGGAGTTCAATAACCTATCCCGTTATGCACCTGAGGATGTTGACACTGATGCAAAAAGGAGGGAGAGATTCCTGGATGGCCTCAAAGATGAGCTTTCAGTACAGCTACTGGTGGTTTACTGCCCCACTTTGCAGGAGCTTATGGACAAGGCCAGAATCTTGGAAGGGAAGCACAAGCAAGTAGAAAGCCGCAAGAGAAAGAACAATAATCACCACTCTAGTTCACATCACAAGTCTCGCACTTCCTATGATGGATACTCCAAGCATGGAGGGAGTGACCATGGGAGCCATGACCGCCACCACCATGGAGGCGATGGGCATCGTCATGACAACCATAGGAGCAGCCACCACAGCCACAAGGGAGGACACTCTCACCACTCTGGAGGACACGGTGGACATGACCGCAACCGTGACCGCAGCTTTGTAAAGAAGGATCTGACTGAGGTGACGTGCTTCAAGTGTAAGCAGAAGGGACACTATGCTGACAACTGTCCGGAGAGGAAAGGACTGAAGCCAAACAACAACGAGAAGGCCACAGAGAACCACATGAATGTGGAGGAGATTCCAGATGAGCCTGACCTTGTGATTGGTAAGTTCCCAATCAACACTTACCCTGCACTTATACTTTTCGATACTGGTGCATCGCATTCATTCATATCAAGGGCATTTATGGATAAGTATAAGCTACCTACTGAGTCTATGAAAAGGTCTATTAGAGTGAGTTCACCTGGAGGAGATATGATAGCTAGCGCGGGATGCCGCGATTTAACTGTGAGCATTGGAACACACAACTTCATTGCACATTTGGTAGTGTTGGATTCACAGGGATTAGACGTTATTCTGGGTATGGATTGGATGTCTATGCATGGGGAACACATAGATTGTGCACAGCGAGCTGTTTCACTCAAAACCCCGGATGGTAAGAGGATTAGATTCAAGTCGGTTGTACGACCAGGAAGGTGTAAGTTGAATTCTCTTAAGGGGGTTAGCATGGATACTGTGCCAGTGATTAGGGATTACCCTGACGTGTTTCCGGAAGAGCTGCCAGGGATGCCACTTGACAGGGAAGTAGAGTTTCTTATCGACCTGATGCCGGGAACAGGACCAATAGCAAAGAAACCATATAAGATGGATGTGGATGAGCTGAAGGAATTGAAGAAACAGTTGAAAGAGCAGCTGGAAAAGGGATTCATTCAGCCTAGTTCGTCGTCATGGGGAGCACCTGTTCTGTTTGTGGAGAAGAAAGACAGCAGCAAGAGACTAGTAGTGGACTATCGCTCGCTGAATGAGGTAACCATCAAGAACAAGTACCCTCTGCCGAACATAAATGACTTGTTTGATCAACTGGAAGGAGCGAAGGTGTTCAGCAAGATTGATTTGCGATCTGGCTATTTTCAATTGAAGATCCGGGAGCAGGACGTACCAAAAACCGCCTTCACCACTAGGTATGGGTTATATGAGTATACGGTTATGTCTTTTGGACTAACGAATGCCCCGGCATATTTCATGACCATGATGAACAAGGTATTTATGGAGTACTTGGACAAGTTCGTGGTGGTGTTTATTGATGACATACTGATATATTCCAAGGATGATGCTGAGCATGAGAAGCATCTGCGACTGATTATGGAGAAGCTGAGGGAACACAAGCTGTATGCCAAATTCAGCAAGTGTGAATTCTGGCTTAACACTGTTGGATTTCTTGGACATGTAGTGTCAGGAGAAGGAGTCGCTGTTGATCCAAGCAAAGTGACTGCAGTGACAGAGTGGGAAGCACCCAAGAATGCAGGAGAGATACGAAGCTTTTTGGGACTTGCTGGATATTACAGGAGATTCATTGAAAACTTTTCCAAGATTGCAAAGCCGATGACTGAACTTCTGAAGAAGGAGAGGAAGTTTGAATGGTCAGAAGTATGTGAAGCCAGCTTTCAGGAACTGAAGCGTCGACTAGTGACCGCGCCTGTTCTGTGTTTACCAGATCTTCAGAAGGATTTCCAAGTGTACTGCGATGCTTCTCGACAGGGACTTGGGAGTGTGCTGATGCAAGATGGGAGAGTGGTGTCATATGCCTCGCGACAACTCAAGCACCATGAGCGGAATTACCCCACACACGACTTGGAGTTAGCGTCAGTGGTTCATGCGCTCAAGGTATGGAGGCATTACTTAATGGGAAAACACTGTGATGTGTACACCGACCACAAGAGCCTGAAGTACATATTCACGCAGAAGGAACTGAACATGAGGCAAAGGAGATGGTTGGAACTTATCAAAGATTATGATATGAATCTATAATACCACCCAGGAAAGGCCAATGTAGTAGCAGATGCTCTGAGCCGGAAGGTTTATGCCAATGGATTGACAATTGGTGAATTGCCTGAGGATTTGTGCAAGCAATTCAAGGACCTTAGACTGGAAGTAGTGTCTGAAGGATACTTGGCTACAATGGAAGTCCAACCGACGTTACAGGACAGAATTGTAAAGGCTCAGATAGGAGACAAGGAAATAGAGGAGATAAAGGAAAAGATGAAGGAGAATCGGGAAAAGGATATTCGCGAGGACGAGCATGGTACCTTGTGGTATGGAGATCGTTTGTGTGTGCCCAGCGACCCGGAGATAAGGGAGTTGATTCTGCAGGAGGCTCATAACTCGCCATACTCCATACATCCGGGCAACACAAAGATGTATATGGATTTGAAGAGCAGATTTTGGTGGAACAACATGAAGGGAGATATCGCCAAGCATATTGCCCTATGTGATGTGTGCAGCCGAGTGAAGGCTGAACACCAGAAGCCAGCAGGACTGCTACAGCCATTGCCTGTGCCGGATTGGAAGTGGGATAGAGTGGGAATGGACTTTATCACAGGATTGTCCAGGACCAGGTCAGGATATGACTCTATTTGGGTAGTGGTCGACCATTTGACCAAGGTAGCCCACTTTATACCGGTGAAGACGACCTATACGAGTGCAAAGTTGGCCAAGATTTACATGGACCGAATTGTGTGCTTACATGGAGTTCCCAAGAGTATCGTATCTGATAGAGGCACCCAATTTACCTCATACTTCTGGCGCCAGCTACACGAGTCACTCGGTACTAGATTGGAGTTTAGCACAGCGTTTCACCCGCAGACTGATGTACAGACCGAGAGGGTGAATCAGATTTTGGAGGACATGCTGAGAGCTTGCGCCTTGGCTCATGGTTCTAGTTGGGATGAGAATTTGCCATATGCGGAGTTTTCCTACAACAACAGCTATCAAACTAGCATCAAGACGTCATCGTTCGATGTGTTGTATAGGAAACGGTGCCGAACACCATTGCTATGGGATGGAGTAGGAGAACGCCAGTTGTTTGGACCTGATTTGATCAAGGATGCTGAAGAGAAGGTCGCCTTGATTAGGGACAGGCTGAAGGTAGCACAATCAAGGCAGAAAAGCTACGCTGACGCCAAGCGCAAGGAAGTGGTGTATGAGATAGGTGATAGAGCATACCTCAGAGTGTCGCCACTTCGTGGAATCAAGAGATTTGGAATTAAGGGTAAGCTGGCACCTCGGTTTATTGGACCGTATCGGGTCTTAGCACGCAAAGGAGAAGTTGCTTATCAGTTGGAGTTGCCAGAAGCTCTATCCGCTGTTCACAATGTGTTCCACGTATCCCAGCTGAAGAAGTGACATCCGGAGATGGCGGATACACCATTGAGAGACACCGTACCGCTAGAGGAGGTTCAGCTTGAGAATGACTTGACCTATGAGGAGAAGCCGGTCAAGATTCTGGAAACAGCAGAGAGGATTACCCGTACCAAGATGATCAGGTTTTGCAAGGTGCAGTGGAGCCACCACACCGAAGAGGAAGCCACTTGGGAGCGTGAGGATGACATCCGAGAGGACTACCCACACCTATTTGCTAGCCGCGCCGAATCTCGAGGACGAGATTCATCTTAAGGGGGTTAGTATTGTCACATCCCAAATTTTAGATTTGGTCTTGCATATCATTCATATCATTGCATCATGCTTTTCCATACAAAACCGTCGATCGAAATGAATCGGCGAAACGCTATTTTCGAAACCCTATTCTATTTTGCTACGAGGCTCCTACGGGAGGCTTTAGAAGATCTAGTGTTGCCACCCTTGTAGCCTAGTGGTTTCGCTCAACCCTTGACCCTATATTGTTCCCCTCGACTTTACAAAACCGTAGGAGCAAGAATCGCTCGATTCGGAGCTCGTACGGAAAAGTTATCGCCGTTTTATGAAACGTCGGAAAAACGGTCCGAATTCCGGGCTGATTTCCGAGTCCTTTACCAACTCCGCGCCGAATCAGCCTAGGATTCCACGTGGGGCCCACAAAAGGGGACCCTCACCTGGCCCGAGCCGCCACCCAGCCCCGCGTCTCGGGAACCGCACCCCCCGCCTCCTCCTCGATCACAGCGCCCGCGCGCCGCCTTCTTTCCCGCCGCCGCCAGGGCTCTGCCCACCGCCTCCACCTCGGGATCGCCGCCGCCTGGGCCCCGCCTCGCCGCCGGCTCCGCCGACCCGCGCCGCCGCCTCCTCTCCCCGCCGCCTGCCGCACCCGCCCCCGCCTCGCAGCGCCCCCGCACCGCCCTGCAGCACCGCGCGTGCCTCGCTGCAGCCGCCTGCCGCGCGCGCGCCTGCTCGCGCGCCGCGCTGCTCCGCGCTTGGCCGCCGCCGCTTGCTGCTGCATGCGCCGCTGCTGCTAGCTGCTGCTGCTGCTGCGCCGCTGCGCGCCTTCGCGCGCACACACGCACGCACGCACGCGCGCCATCTTGCGCGCCGCATTGACGATCTCAAACCACGCGCTGATCGTCTCCCCTCTCGCGTAGGTAACACCGTCGTCGGAATCGATCGCCGCGCCGTCCGGAACTCGCCGTCGTTCGTTCCGGGTAAGCCTGCAGCCACCGTAGGATTTCAGATCAGTGGTTCAGATCAGCCGTTGACCGGTCAGACTCAGGCGTTGACTAGTCAGACGCCCAGTCAGCAGCCGCGTTGACCAGTCAACAGACACAGTTGACTGGTTAATTTCGTTAATCGTTTTAGTTGACAGATTTCGGTAGAATCTTGTAAATTGCGTAGTAATTAAACCGCTTGGCCAAAAATTGCAAATAAAATATGTGTAGATTCAGTAAGTCGTGTAGAATCTCTCTGTACCTTTGGTTCATACTTTTGCAGCAAGGTTTAGTACAGTTTAATCAAACTAGTTAGTGGCCTTTTCGGAGTAATTAATTCATAGAAAAAGATTCGTAGCTCCAAAAATCGCGTATGATATGTCCCTGGATTCAGTGGAACGAGGGGAATCTCATCGTGAATTAAAAGGATAGGCTTACAGTAAAAACTTCTGCAGAAACTGTCTAGTGGCTTTCTATAGTGTTTTAATTACTCGGGGAGTTTTATAATTCCTTTTTGAGTAATTCCAGTTGGTACTGTTTCTAGTCAGCGATGCCTATGCGGTAGAAATTTCCCAAGATTTTACAAATAGTATACTACCGGTAGTGAATTATTCGAGTTCTAGCTCTAGTTTTGAGCATTACTTTTTGCATAATAGTTTTCCTTGCGCTAAAACTATTTTCCATGCATGCAATCAGTAGTGTTATTGATTAGGATTATGTGGTGCAGCTGTAGCACCAATTCACTTGCCTTGCATACCTTCATGCATCATCTTTGTTGCATATGCTTGTGGATTGTTTGTTTATGATTGCAATTGTATCGTGTAGATTGTGTCGAGTGCAACGCTTGCTCGTGTGTGGATTGTTCTTCCGACCGATACAACCAAGGCAAGTAGATGCTACTTTGTTCATGATATCGTCCTACTATTTTCAATGCATTGTCGTGTATTTTGTAGATGCATGTGTAGGATGATACTATCGCTATGCTATGTCCTATTATGTGGTAGGGTTTTCCTTGTAGATGAACCACCTGGTAGATGTGCTTAGCCATGCTTTGTTGAACGAGGGTTGGGTTACATCATTGAGACTTGTTTCTAAAAGTATTGGTTTGCGAAAACTAAAACAACTTAATCAATGAATCTCCTGGGTGTGATGGTATTGATAATTTTTGGTGGTTTCATTGCGGAAAGGCACCCAGGTATCAAGAGAGAATGATTGGCTTCTTTATTGTGTAGCTTACGTGTACAGCCATGTGCCAATAATGGAATGGGCGGTTGGTTGGACTTAGTAGGTTGTGGTAACTCGAACCCGCGTATCCAGAGATGTAGAATTTTGGTAGGTTGGACCGGTGCGCATCGGGATTGAGGAGCTACTTCCCGAACAGTCTCTTCTTGGACTTCTCCCTATCATCACTCAAAATGAGAGTGATGGTACGAGCTGGGCTGGCCAAGTCACATGGGTAAAGTGTACTAACCCCTGCAGGGTGTATAATCTAATCGATTAGCCGTGTCCCCGATTATGGACATCTGAGTTGCTTGATATTGATTCCATGACATGTTTCTCGCTCATTCCAATTTCATAATTGTTTTAATATTGTTGGGTTAACTTAATTGGGATCTTTTCAAAGAAAAATCAAACTGTTTATGAAAGTAGGACAAATGTATTTGCAAATGCAAGCCAGACACAGCTCCACTTGCCAAATATGCATGTAGATGTTAGCACTATTGTCTCTTTTACTAGCTCTACTTGCCATACATTCCATGTATTGACCCTTCGGGGCTGCTACGTTTCTTGTTGCAGGTTATTCCGATTCTGATTAATCGATATAGGCCACGGTACTCCACTCGGCACTTGTTCACTTGTGAGCAATTTGAAGAATGGAGGATTTACTTTATTTATGTTGCTACCTGAATAATTTGAGCTAGCTTTGGGCTAAGCTTTTATTGTAATAATGGTACTCTGGATCTTCGTTATTCATGATACACGGATATTTTGCTATGTTATTCATCTTATTCTATTGTGGGCCAATGAACCGATCCAGGGATTGGCATGTCACATAGAAGCCACGGTCTTTTCAGAACCGCGGTGTTACACTACTCCTCTATCCCCCTTGCTTCCTAAATCACCGGCGACTGCACCGTCTGACCACGCCGCCGCCACTCGCCGCCGCCAGCGCCGCCAGTTCTTGGCAATGCATTGTCCGCCGTCCGATCTAGATCTGAGCGATGCGATAGGTTAACTTACTGAAGGGGTATGGTTGATCCTGTGCCGCACGATCAGTTTAGATCCAACGCACCGCGTAGGTTGATCCGAACGAAACGGTATTGCCCAATCAAAACATTCCACGTGGCACTGACTCTGTTATAAAAACCAGAAAATGTTCTATTAGATATTTAAACTTGCAAAATTCATAACTTTTGATCCACACGTCCAAAGTTTGCAAATTTTATATCAATGGAATCAGCAAAATAAGTAATTTCCAACTATGTACTTTGTTTAGTAAATTGCTTCTGTTAAATTGGTTATTTTTGCAGAAACTTGTGTAGGCATAATTTGGATATAAAATTTATTCTAAGAATATTTTTAGGGTAAAATCTTTGGCAAATGGATTGTTTTGAACCTACTGACCATAGAAACCAACTTTTGGTTTTAAAAACATATTTTGTGAGGCTAAGGAATAAATCTTTGAATTAAAGCATTTCTAGCTAAATAAAAATATTGTTTATGTATTAGAAATGCTTTTGATTAAAACCTTTGGAAAATGATTTGATTTAACTCTCTGACCCTAGACACCAAGTTTTGAGATTTAAAAATATATTTGATGAACCCTATAAAATTATTACTTTCCTAAAAGGAATTTCCAACAACATAAAATATTGTTTTGGTATAAAAATGGTTTATAAGTAAAACCCTTTTGCAAATGGTTTTAATAATAAACACTTGACCATAAAACACTAACATTTGTGTTTAAAAATGTATTTGTCAAACACTAGAAAATATTACCTTGATTTAAACCATTTCTAGCAAAACAAAAATGACTTAAAGTGGCCATTTTCACTAGCTTGGTATCAAATAGTTTTACCACTTTTATAAATGACCAATGAGCATTTTCAAATGTTTATAACCTAATAGAAACCACTTTTCCAAATAAAACAATCTTTGGCATCCTTGCATGCATGGCTTTGTTTTTATTTATTCTATGTGTTGATTGCTTGAATGGTAGATTGAATTTGTGCCTTGCTTGGTTGAATTGTAGTGACATTTGAAGAGTGTTACTATTGCAAAAATCAAGGAGTGAAATTATAATCTCTACCAAAAAGTCAAGTGATGCTTCATACTTTTGTCCCATTGCATTAGTGATATTTCTAAGTATGTCTTGCATGGAATTTTTGCTAAGTATAAACTATGCCATGGGAAATCCTAGTAAATGAAACCTTAGTAGAATTTTCCTAAGTCAAGATTCCTACTACTATCATGCTTAGCTTAGCTAGTAGAAAACAAGGGTGGATTATATTCATGCTATGGAATGTTTCTAAGTCAAGGACTTGTGTTTTGTTTAATAAAACAACTAAGTGAATGAATCACCTGGGTGGAAAGGGACTTGCTTGGTGGTTTTTGGTTGAGTGGTTACACAAGGCCCATTTCTATGGTTTACCTTGTGTATCTCACTTGTGGAATGCCACCCAGGAACAAAGAGATTTGAGATGTCAAATGTTGAGAAGCTTCAAGTGTAGCCACTTGGCATTATGGGCTCTGCCTGGATCATATAGGTTGCAATAACTTAGCCAAATGGACAGTTGGTGGTAGGGGATGATAGGTTGGAACGCGTCCATTCTGGTCTAAGGGAAGGCTTCTGAAAGATCTTGTCTTGGTGAAACCAAGTCTTGTGGGGAAAGTGCACCACCTCTGTAGAGTGTAAAATCTAAGTACTTAGCATGTCCCTGGCAAAGGATAATTTGAGCATCAATACATGGAAGCTATCAAGAATCTCCTCATCTCAATTTTCTAAGTAAAACTTGTGGTTGAACAAGGGTGAAGGTTCACCAATTTCTATTGGTGGTTCCTTGGGAAAGTTTTGTCAAAGAAAAACTTAGTGTTTTCAACTGATAGGTAAAACATATTTTGAGCAAAGCAAGCCTAAGCTACACTTAGCCAAATTCATGTAGTAACTAGATGCTAATATTCTACTAAGGTGTCACTTGCCAATACTATTCCAATGTATTGACCCTTGTGGCTGTAACTTATTATGTTGCAGGTTTGTTTGATGTTAGTGAAGTATGTTGATTAGGATTACGAGTCTACAACCAACATGATTGCCTGTGGCACTTTGAAGATGAAGGACTCCATACTATAGTTATTTTTGTTGCATTGTAATGAGATAGCCAAATGAGATATGTAAGATGTAATAAATTATTTTTCTCCTGGTTATAAATTTGTAATATGACCTTTGTTTCTTGATATTACATCTTAACTGTGGATGCTAGCTATTGATCCAGGGACTAGCATTATAAACACAGGGATCTCTACCTTTATAAAGGTGGGATCTTACACATATCAATAACTACAAAATTAATAGGAAACTTTTTATTGCCAATTGTGACAGTTGCATCTTCAACTACTCCCATTGGAATTCTAAGATTTTTATTGGCTAACATGATTTTCATATCAGTATTTTCTATTGTAGCCAGTGTTATCTCTTTTTTATTTCTAAATAAAAATCAGAAAATATAACATTAACTATGGTGCCAAGATCACATAAACTGTAATGCGAGGTTTCTTTAAATATGCAGGGAAGAATAGGCTTATCCACATCTTTTACCTTAGTTTTACCTTCAACCAATACGCAAGTCTCTTCATCAAGTTCAACTATGTTACAATGTGCATACATATCCATAATTGCTTCCTTGGTTACCTCTTCATCTTTGATTTCATCCAGATGTTCTTCAACTTTTTGCACACTTTCCTCTTCTTTCTTCTCCTGTACTGCTTTAACCTGTTCATATTCCAAAATATGCTTCTGTGCAGTTTTAGGGAAAGGTATCTCATACATTGGTTCGAGGGAGGCCAATGTTGCTTTAACTTCACTTTTCTTCTCAAGTTCGGGTGGTGGATCATACTTGGTCAAACTCTCTTTTGGAGCTTTGACGTGTTCTGTAAAAGCTTTAACAACTTGCAACACAAGATCTGAATCTAAATAAAGCTCTTTAGATAATTCATTAACATGGCCCTTCTTATTATAGTCATGAATAAAATCTAATCTATTTTTGTGCCTCCTTCACTTCCTAGACCAAAATTCCATGAAACTCTATGATCGCGAATTCTATTAAGTAAAGCCCAAGCTTTAGTTATGGATAAATCCATAAAAGCTCCTCTCGCACAAGAGTCTAGTTCAATTTTATTAGGCTCAACTAAACCGCCATAAAAGATATGCAATAAATACTATTCAGGAAAATCATGATGAGGACATTGATTAAGTAAATCTTATATAAGCTCTTACTAGCCCTTCATTAGTACGGTTCCTCCAAGTCATTATAAGACGCCTGATTCCAAAAGATTTTGATAATAGGTAATATTTGGATAGAAATTCACAAGCTAAATTATCCCAGGTAGTAATGGCTTCTGAGGTTAAAGAGAACAATGAGTAAAGTAAACAAGACTGAATACAAAAAGTAAGTATCGCATATGTGAAAGATATTTAAAACTTCAGGTTGAAAAATAATTCTCAGGGATTAGCGGATACACCACTAGCATTATAAAGGGCTAAGGTAAAGATTATTATCATGAATATTCTCAACTATGTATGTGTGGGAGGAACTCCGTATTTGGACAAATAGGCAGCAACCACTGCTCACATCATCCTCATAACCACAACAGACATCAATCAACATCAATTGAATTACTATGATATTAAGGAACTTAATCCCGTATGACGTATCCCATGACATGGATAGTATTTCGTGAGTTTCCTCGATTCTCAAGTTGATAGAAAGGAGTGCCAACAGATTTATAGTCACTGTAAGTTCTAACACACCTCCTTCTACCAACAATTAGTTCCCTCCATCAAGTCCCCACCAGAGCTAAAATATTTAGAGGTCGACTTATCCCAACATCAAGATGAAGACAATCTAACACATGGTCACAGCAATAAATATCATAATAAACTTTATCTTATTTCAATCTTTATGGTAGGGTTTCTCCATCTCCCCAAGAACTAATGATCTACTCAAACATGGAGGTAATCAACATCATGGCAAAAGTAATGGAATCTATCATAGATGAATAGTACTTGTATAAATCCATAACGAGTACGGAAATTACAACAAGATCTAGACAAGATGTAGATGGTATGAATGGAGATGGTGGTGATGCAGCGGTTGATGATGAAGATCGATGCCTTAGCCTCCTGGATCTGCGTAGGTTGAAGATGGATCCCCGGTGGATGATTTCCCCCTCCAGATTTCTTCCAGAGGTGAGGTTTCAGCAATTTCTAGGTGTTCTGTATGTCATCTCTCCGATCCAGTTGCACGGGGTAAAACTATTTGAGGAGGCGGTGTCAGCGCCAACTATACGGCCAGAATATTTATTTCCGCCGTATAGTTGGTCACTAAACCTAGTGTATCCTCCAATTGCTTCAGATTTTCTTCTGGTGTTATTAATATTTCCCAAATAAGCAATTTACGTTGTTTTTACTCCTTTTCACTCCAATATAACTGGTCCAAGAATTGTGTCCATCGTATCCATCATCTGATCTGATCCTGGTGTAAATAAACATAAAAGGTGCGCGTGAACGCTGTAAAATACCAAGATCCTACCACTACAATGCAAAATAATAATATAAAACATGATGCAAATATGCACTCATCACCCTCAAGGGCAGCCTCCGCCCCTAGAAGGCCGCCGGGGCGCTGCCGTCGGCGCCGCCTCTTCCCCTTGGGGAGGCACATCTCCATCACCATCTACAGTGAGATCCCCTCCATATACCTACTATAATCTCTTGGCAAACATGATGTATGATACAATTCATTATTTTTCCCATGATCTATTGTGTCTCCATGTCGTTGTTTGAGTAGTGAATTGTTATGAAAATTGTGATATAATTTTTTGTTGGTTGCATACAAGTTTATGTTATCTTATATGATGATCTTGATGTACTAGCATATGATTGCACATATATGTTGGGGGATGCATAAGGTTTTCATCATTGCATGATGATAGGAGGAGGGAGTCAGAATTGACAAAAACCGAGTCCCAATTCTTAGATATGCATGTTATATTAATTCATAGTTAATCAATGGGGGTTTATCATGGGGACCTTAGATCTAAATGCAGCGGTTGGACTTGTCTTAACAATTTCCTTCTTTGTACTGAATTAGCCTTGGGATCGATCACTAGGGGTGTATTTGCTCACATCTATGCCTACACCTAGTTATGGATCTTCCCTAGAAGAAACAATAAAAATACTATCTATGTGCTTAACTAATTGTGACAACCAAATAAATGAAACAACAATTCTCCTAAACATTTACTCCCTTGAGAAACTTGCCACAACTTCACAAGCTCCTACTTTACTTGTATTAGTTCACTTGCAATATTTACTTTGAGCACTTTACCATTCTATAGTTAATAATAAAAACAATGACACACACAAACTCTAGATCATAGATTTGCATAGAAGGCCATATAAGTGGGTTATAGGGCTTTAGAGAATAGATAGTTTACCTTCATCTCCTCATGGGTTCGACACTCAAATACTTATCAAATTATACTGCAGTGATCCCCTGCACTTGGGGGTTATCAACGCCCCCCTACGGTTTAGATCCACCATCATGGAGGAGGTGGAGAGAATAAGGAGGCGACGTCGGTGCACGATATAGCGGCGTGGCACAAGGCGGCGGCGCTCGGGCGGTAGGTAGGGTTTTGGGCACGGCGGTGCAACGGCTTGGGAGAGGCTATGTACATGACTTATACTGCCTTTGGGATGCCCTTTGGTCCCTTTAAATAGATCACAAATCCCTTTGGATCGTTCATGAACGTGCCCCCAAGTTTGGACGAGTTCTGGTAAGTTTAGGTCAACCGAAACCTACTAGAAACAACTTATTTTATCCAATATGAATTGGGGTAGGGATGCTTTCGTTGCCTCTCGGGGCAACGTGGATACAACTATTATGGAACCTTCAGGACATACTAAGATGGCATGGATCACCTCGATACCTTCTGGAACCTTTCATAACCTTCTGAACCCTTTTGGTCCTTCCAAAATCTTTATATATATCCGGTACCATTTCAAACACTCCCAGGACCATTCTGGACACTTTCGGGATCATCCGGGACCTCTCGAAATCATTCCAAGATCATTTGAGACACTCTTGTAATCCTTCTCTCTTTACATAAATGCTCTAAACTTATTCCGTACACTATGGTCATATTATGGACAACTCCGGTATATTCCGAGTCCTTTCGGACACTTTCATAATTACTTCTATACTATCTTCATATAGAACTTTCCTAAATGTCGCTACCCTTTAAGTGTATGAACCTATATGTTCGGATATGTGTGGACATGTCCGGAACACTTTCCGCGTGAACCTTTAGTATTACTTATAGATACACATCGATTTGCTTCTCGATAATTTACAATTCTCGAGGTGAAATGGTAGGTTATCCTTGTTACCATGCATGTACAGTTTACTCATACTGTATTGTCGATGTTCTTGTGATCGACACTTTGATCACTTGTCCGACCATACGATGACGAACACCTCAATACATGAGTGGGTCCAGAGTGTATCTCTCCATGGTCAGGAGTAGCAATTTCCATAACCATACCATTTATAATATTGGCATGCCATCCGGTAAGAACGAAGACTGGCGCTTTGTTTACCCTTTCACGAAGTAACGTTTGAAGCCCTCATCACTTCCTTGTTGTATCCAACTTAATATGTGTCTTATGATATAACAATCTTTTAGTAACGGTAATACTTGTCACAAGAAACTAATGATAACAATATTAACGATGCGTTTCACGGTATAACAAATTGGGACTATCCATCAGCATTGTTCTCTCCACAACTCTGATCTCATATATCATCAGCAGCTCTACAACACTTTGTATTTTCCCATAGTTAGGAAACCGGGACTATCAATGATACACAAACTAGTCTTAAAGGCGAGACTAGGGATATCGAAATGGAGTTTATAATTCTACATATGTATTAGAGTTTTCCTTCAAATACTTATTATTTAGAACCAATACAATTATAGCACAGAACAATAAACTCAATTACAAAATAGGGAATATAGAATAATAAAATTTATTATTGCCTCTAGGGCATATTTCCCGTGTCGCTCATGCATGCGCCTGATTTTGGGTGGATTTGGCGGAGCACTGACAGCCGAAGGGCAGTATGTTTCGAGCTGAAACTTCCCTCCCGCCAACTCCTCGGTTGTTTAGATGGACCTAGGAAGCTCGCTCCAAAAGCATTTGATACATGGGGTATGAGGTATTTTTACGATGCACCTTCAAGAAAATTAAGGGCCAACCCTTTTTATGGGATCTAAATTAGACGCTTCTTTCGTGCAAAACCGTAAAATAGCTGTTATTTTATAATTTTGTTTGTTTTAGGGGATATGCTAGAGTTGCTCTAAGTAAACTCACCTGGTCATCGACCTCTCATGAATTTGTGATCTACAAACTTTGTTCTTTTTGCCTAAATTTTACCGATCTACTAATAATCATCAACAACAATATAGAGATTCCTAAAAATAATAAAATTTACAAATAGAAATACAAGAAATTTATAGTCCTCAAATAAGTATAATTTGTTCACTTTTGACATCCCATTCGTCTTATTTATACATGCAGCAAAGTTTCAATTTTTTCTCTAGGAGTTTTTACTGAAAATTACCCGCATAGTCACACATTTTAAACAAGAGAATATATTTTTGTAAACTCGAGACCTAGTGGGTTAGTCTTTCTCAAAAATTGAAATACAATTAATTTAAAAGTTCTGGAAACAAGTACAGAAATTAAATTTTGATCATGATATGTGAGAAAGGCTAAGGGTATGGTGCTCGATGTCAATCAAGAGATATTCCCTTTTGCATGAGCCGTATACCTAGATAAGTGAAAATAATCAATTCAGATTTGAGGAGTGTGACATCCAGGTAACGATAAGTCCTTCAAATCAGATTTGAGTAGTAATGATATGTACACCTAAATTCACTCACTTTTTATTGGAGAGTCACCTATTTGATGAGGCTGCTCCCAACGCTCACCTAGAAATTAAACAGGAGGAGGAGAAGTCTAACATTCTCATGTTGAACACAACGTCAAGCGGTCAAGCCTGTCAAACTAAATGCTCATTCGGTTCGTCCCGAAAAGAAATAAGCACCAGAACCTCCTATGACTACTCGACTCGTATAGTGTGAATAAAAGAGGCAATGCCAACTATACGTTTTGGTGACAGGACGTGTCCAAATGAGAAGACAGTGGATTATATATACTATAACTAGCTATATTATCGTTACATCACACATCCTAAAAATAGACGGGTATACAAATTAATAAATAAGGCAGTCTAAGTTACTACCACTATGATACTATACATTATGTAGATAGTAACATAAAGTAGTATTATATGTGTTAAGTATATGTGTATATGTTTGCACTATCAGACCCAATATCTTTTTTGCAGTGAGCAAGTTGAGTAGGTTCATTCCTAATCCAGATATTAATCATTAGCAATGCATTTGAAAGGGTCATTCGCTATCTATATGGTACAATAAGCTATGTGATTCACTATTTAGGACACACTATTGTGCTTGAAGGATATAGTGATTCGAACTGGATATCTGATGTTGATGAACTTTACGCTACAAGGGGTATGTGTTTACCCTTGGAGGTGGCGCGGTGTCATGGAGGTCTCGTAGACAAACCATATTGATGAGGTCAACCATAAAAGCATAACTTAGTGCTTTAGACATAGTCACTATTGAGTCTCAATGGCTGTCTGAACTCTTGATGGACTTGCATGTGGTTGAAAAACCTATGTCGGCAATCCTTTTGAATTGTGACAACCAAACTATTATTATCAAAGTGAACAATCTAAAGATAACATGAAGTCATCAAGACACGTAATTAAAGAGACGTTTAAAATATGTCAGGAAATTGAGAAACTCTAGATTAATAACTATTATATATATTCAAACAGATAAAAACATGGCAGATCCCTTTACAAAGGGACTATCACGAAAATGCATCGAGGAATATGTGGTTTGTAACACCCTGGACTCTCAGGACCAGCGGCTGTCACTCCTGACAGCTCAATGGGATGCCTAGACTAACCCCACATACCAACACTAGTCTTTTTTGCGCACTTTGTCCTCATTCGTGCGCACCCGATACCCACTTCCCGGTCGGTCACCCATCCTTAAATTTCTCTAGGCCAAGCATGCTTAACCTCAGAGTTTTTTTCAAATGAGCTTCCGGAAAAGAAGTTGCAACTTGTTGGTATGGGTATACTATCAATCCTATTAATCCATGTGCCTAGATCTCACATGGTTGATACCCATGGATGTCACAGGATAGTGGTAACCCAACCTACATGATCAGGGATACCACGAATTAGGTCCTAGGAAGAAGAAGCTAGTGGTTTGACTGAGAAGAGTAGTTTTTTGAACCTTCTCTATGTGAAGATGCATAACTCTCAAAAATTGTAAGGTATACTAGCAACATGAGTTAATGTGTTTTTGTTGGCTTTAACCAGCAAAGATGTCGTCCTATAGGGCATTCTTGAAAGAACACACTTATATGAGCTTGACTGTAAACGTCGCAGTTATGAGACTTTGGTAATCTCTAGTAAACTCATGAAGAGACTAGAGAATATGACGCATATGCACCAACCCACGTGGGAGGCTACTGGTAACTAGGTACTGGTTATGATTTTGAGTGAAATCTATTGGCACCAAACTTGTAGTTCAAGGTTCGTCCATTGTTCAAGTTTCTTATAGATGTAGCTCAAGACTCTAGGTGAAAGTTCAACTTAACAGTCTCTGCTGAAACTGTAATGACCCAAAGAAATAGGAAAGGGTTAAGGGCTGATATTGAAATTGTGCATTTCATTTTAAGACATGAAATTGAGGGGGGATTTTAAAAAATGTGATTTGAGTGTTAACAATTGAGGATTTGAGCTAGAGTTGAGTTTGACCCTAGTCAACTCTAGGATTTGAATTCAAATTTGAATGTGAATGGTTTGAGAGTCATTTGAGTGAATACTTTCCTAAAAATTTCATAGGCCCACACACACTTATGAGCAAGAAAGTAAATGAAATAAAACACACATACTCTTGGAATTCAAAATTGAGGTTTGAGTAATTCAAACTTGAGTTCTCAAGTTAAAGGTACAATAATAAAGAAACATAACGAAGACAATAGGAATTTCATCAACCTTAAGTAATCTGAACTTTATTCATAAATCAAATGCGTACAAGTTTGAGATTTACAACATTTGATACAAAAAAATTAGAAAGAAAGAAGGAAGACCCCTAAAGACTAAAACCTATCTATCTTCTGATCCATATTCTACTCTTCATACATCTTGAACTTCATGATGTAAATCCCAGAGTTACTCAAAACCCAACTAGATCACTAGCCGATAGGATCATAGAAGATACTTACATCCCAGTAAACAACCAGAATTCCAAAGTAGGTCAAAACCCTAGAACTAGCAACCATCCTAGAATTTCTCATCGCCGGAAGTGGAAATTCTAAACCTATAGAAATCCTAGCAACCATGCATAATACAAGACTACTAACCAAAGGAAATCCCATACCTACAGAGCTACCAAGAACATGTATATCTCAAGAATTCAGGTGATGATAAATGAAACATGTAAAACAATAGAAGTGATAGTGATCACGGTACGTGATCATTAACCAAAGGATATACCCAGGATTTAGAATTTTCCTAGAACCCGCGAACAATATGAATTTAAAACATGATACTTGAGAATAATAAACCAATCAAACTTCATAGTAACCTTAACTAAGAACAATCATGTAAATGGAATTGCAAGGACTCATGGATGAGGTCCAAATGAAAACCACTAATATTAATAATGAAATACACTTGTCCAGATCCAAAAACATAACATGAGTTAGGCTATATACTTCATATAAACCTTAAGCAAACCGACATGCCTATTTAGGAATATGAAGCTACTAACCCCCTGCATATACAACAAAAAATTATTATTCAAAATTTGACATATTGACATAAGTTAAACCCAACATGGGCTTAACCACCGAAAGTAACTTGCCACCTATGAATAAGTTAGACCATAGAGGCGGTTACACACTTGCCCAAGAAGTTGAATCACCTAAATGCATGGCATGTGTGTCATCACCACAGCCATTTAAGAACATTATAAATAGCTGGCCACCTGAGACCCCAGAGCTCACAATTCATTGGTCGAGCTCAGACCAAAAACATTCACACACTAGATAGATAGAGATCTGAGAGAGAAGAAGCAAGAAAGGAGGAGATGAACTTGAAGAACACTTCAATAATGATATGAGGAAGAAGAAGGAAGCTGTTATAGGTCTCCATCAAGCAAACTTGAGAATCTACAAAGGTTTAGCTTAGAACTCTAAGGATGGGTATAAGAATAGATAAAATATTAGCTATATGGATCATTTGGATCCAAGGAAGGGTAGGAACATAGCCCTAATATTAATAATTAGAACTAATAGATCATATGTAATGACAATATCGTTGCTAGGAAGCAATCACAACCACAGAATCATGATTATCATCTATGTACACTCAATAAACAGGCATCACAAACAATAAACACGCAACCACACCCTATGCACAACCTATAAAACCTTTATTGATTGATGAAGATAAGACTAAGCATATTGTATTCCTAAGATCCATACTAAGAAATTCTACAAAATTTAATTAAGAAGAGAAGTATATATTAACTAGGGAATTGAGAAACACTCCATATTAATAGTAAACCTCATATCTAACTACAATCTCCACTAAGTGAGACTCTGTTGACATCCCATTGATTGAGATTGCAGCTAGAGAGAAGAATGAACTACTCCCTCCATCCCAAGGCTTAAGGCATATAATTTTTTTGAAAAGTCAAGCCATGTAAAGTTTGACCAAACTTTTAGAAAAAACTATCAAGAACTATTATACTATATAGATACCATGCATGATGTATGAAAGGGTATGGATTACGTATTATAAATATTAATATTTTCTCTAAAAACTTGGTCAAACTTTAGTTTGTTTGACTTTTGAAAAAATTTATATGCCTTAAGCCTTGGGACGGAGGTAGTATTAAGTAAATAAGACCATGCATACATCTACATTAAGAAACAAAGACTAACGAGAAGAAACTACAAAAACATTAATTCAATTGAGTTATGGATTTTAACTGTAAATAGATAAATAACTAGATAGACAAATATCACTTAATAGAACCAAAAACAAACCCTAAGCAGGATCATAATTGTATTAATCATACAAGTAAATGGATCCGTACCAGCAACCTAAAACTAACTAGAAATGCAACCACACACTAATCCAAGACTTGATATAAGCACATGCTTAATACGGAACCCTAAGAACCATAAAACATAGACCAAACAACATTAACAGAACCTAACCTAGATCATGTCAAGCATCAAAGCAACAACAAACATACTAGAATACTCTAGAACATCCCAGAACTATCTAGAACCTACCATGAACCCTAAAATCAAAATCAGTAGGAAGAATAGAGAAGAAACCCCTAGAATTTGGGGAAAATTCCCCAAGTGAACCAGCATGAGAAATTGTTATAGAAAAATATGTAGAGGGAGAAGATTAACTTCAAAAAGTGGGAACCCAGCTCACTACTAGTTGAGAAGAGGAAGAAGAACAATAGCATGGCAGCGACTAGCATCATAGGGAGTACCCTAAAGGGGGCATCTCGACATGTGCCTTCCATAGAAGCCAGGAAGGCAGCATGGCCACCGCTAGAGGCCATCTCGATGGAACAGAGTACGCTGGAGTTGCGTTAGAGTGCAACCGCATTGCCATTGTCAAAACCCTAGATTAGGTTAGGGTTCCGAGCGAGAAGTAGGGGGTGAGAGAGATGAATCTGGTCATTCAGATGGTAGATCAGGAGGAGGGGTATTAGTTTTAGCGGAGCCGATGAAGGCTCGAAGCGGACAGAGCAGTCGGGTGGAGCGACGGCGATGCCAGTCGCCCACGCACGCGCGCGCGAGAGAGAGAGGGAGAGGGAGAGAGAGAGAGAGAGAGAGAGAGAGAGAGAGAGAGAGAGAGAGAGAGAGAGAGAGAGAGAGAGAGAGAGAGAGAGAGAGAGAGAGAGAGAGAGAGAGGGTGGGTGGGTGGTCCTAGCATGTGAACCCAGTGGGTCTAGTTACTTAAGTGACTGGATTGACTGGTGGGCCTAGGGGCATTTCAGTTTTTTCACATTTCTAGAAATACCCATTTAACAAAAAACAACCCTAGACATTTTAGAAAAAAAATACCATAGAAAGATAAAAATGAGTAGAATCCAAAAGGTAATATTTGAGGATTTTAAAAATAGTTATAAAGTGATAAAAATATAAACCACTTAATAAAGGATTAAATCCATAAATGAAAATTCAAATTCCATAAAATAAACTAAAATAGTTCAAAATAGGAAAAATGTATGGAATGAGAAATTCCTACTTTTTGTAATTATTAAACAGTATAATTAAAAAGTCTCTAATAAAATTCTATAATAAATATTAATAACCAAAAAGGGGAGAAAACACTCCAAAAAAATGAAAAATCCATTAAAAATGAACCTTGGATTATTGATGTTTATTGAGAAATGAACTTCCTAATAAATGTGCTATATAAATCCATTAATAATTGAAAACTCTAAAGTATTTATGAAATTCTAAAGAGAAACTAAAAATAAGTTAGAAAATACTTTAAATAAACCTTAAACACCTAAATTAGGGGAAAGGGTGACCAACTAAAATAGAATAATTTAGGATCATAAGCATGCATTCTGATTTTATACATTATCCAGTAAGGACAATGATGCTTATTTTTTGAAACAAAGGTCTAGACTAGTATAGAAACCCCAAATTGGCCTAATTCGATAACAACAGGCAAGGTCACTCTTGCATTACTTTGTGAGACAAAACTTGCAATATAAAATTGCAAGGGCATTCTTACATATCCTTTTGCATATTTTAGAAAGTGTTTTCAAAACCTTATCACCTTTATTTAAAAGCACAAAATAGTATTTCCATAATGAATATGATATATGGATTATCGTCTCGGGATAGTTGGATAATATTAAATGGTGGGCAATGGAATCATAGTTAGAAATATGGTTGAAAATCCCTATGGTGGAGATTCCATTGTACCGGGTATTTACTTAGGATTAACAACCAATATAGTCAGTGATTCTTGCACCATATAGAACACGCTAGCCACAAGTTCTAAAATGGAACAGAGAAGTTAGTTGTACCTTTTTTCTTTCATATGTCCTCATATTCTAAGTTGGGCTAAGATCTAAAGGGGAGATCAGCGAGTGGGAGCCCCTGATGTCCCTATCCTGTGTTCCAGGTAAAGACTTAGCATATTAGAAGGGATGGTAATGGAGCATAGGTATTGTGACCAAAACTCGCTACAATGAGTGCACATCAAGGTCGTGGCGAAGGGCAGTGATTGACTTGGATCTTGACTGAGCCTCGAACCAAGGAAGTTTGAATGAGAAGGCATACCCTATTATGCACTCAAGTTAAGGTCATTTGTGGGAAAAGTAGTGTCTCTCGAGAGTGTATAAAACATGGCATGTTACTCTCTATCTTAGGAAAGGATTGAGAACGCAAAGGGAAAGGGATTTCGAAATCATGTACAACCTGTGAAGGCTAACATACATAGTTTTTGAAAGGCTAAAACTTAGCTTTTCTAAAAGCCTAATTTTGAAAACTAAGAATAAGTCCAGGATTCTTATCCACGACTTTAGAGTGAGCATAACCACCATAGAACTTGTTGTGTACGGTCATACTCATATCTATACTTCTTAACCCTTACTTAGGTACCACAAAGACAGAAGACACAACTACTGCAGAAAAAATCTCAGGAGGAATTGAAGACGCGGATTATGGAATAGAATTTGAAACAGAGGAAGAAAGCGTAGAATTAGAAGAATAGTTTCACACGCGTAGGATAGTCGGGCTGACCAACCTAGACCATACCCAATAAAGTTGTAACGCTCCGATGGTGCTTAGCTTAGAAGTGCCATTGTATCTCAAGCTAGCGTTTCTATAGTAGAAGTGGATCCTCACTGCACTGAGGAGGATCTCGAAGCCTGTATTGTTCTCTTGTTGTGAATATAGAATAAAGAATTTATTGGACCCGCAACGGTTTTGTTGTACCACTCTGAGTGGTGTAATATTTATGGAATAGGACTTTCGTAAGTGTTATACCAACGACACGCTCTCTACAACATGCAGTGGAACGCTAGTTCACCGTAGAAACATAGGTATATAAACAAGTGGCGAGGATTGGCAAATCTTCAAATGGGCATTTGAGGTCCAGTGGGGATTGTTAGAAATATGGGCTAAATCATTTGTCCCATGTGATATTTTAGGTTTTCCCTAAATCTCAAAGCTTATGTGAAGCAGCCCAAGATGGTGGCAGCTCACATGTGTGTGGCAAGAGGAGATTCTCTTTTTTTTCTAGTTCGCACTGCTCTTTCTCTCGAAAAAAAGGGTTTAGCAGATGTTGTGGTAAAGTCAAAAGATAGGAATTAGTTCACAACCTCAATATAATAAGGGCGAGAAAGGGTCCCCTCTTGCCTATTAGTAAGCGGGCCTTCGATTCCACCGGGGTCTTACGGTCTCATAGAGGGGGGAGAGCTAAAATTTAGTTCCATGTGAAAAGTTAGAGGAGAGTTGCACCACCTTATAAGGTGGAGTGTCTTACCATTTTGTAAGTGAGTGAGAAGAAAAGTGCTACACGCTCACTCTCCCACCCGCTCGTCTCGTTTCGAGCCTCGAGCCGAGCTTTTCTTTTTGCTGCTCAGAAAAACTACTGCGGTTTTGAAAAACGTGTCAATAATTAGACGGTTTAGGTCGCTCCCAGATCATGGGCTACTGTAACCAACCCGCACTCGTGCGCTACGTGGCCTCGGCCTACATTGTTTCATGTATGGGATTTTCCAAGCTTCTCTATATAAGCCTATGCGTCTTTCACAACGCACCACACCGAAACCAATCTACGGTTTTGCTAACCTCTCTATTTGCACCGTCATCATAGTCTACTCCATCCTGAGCGCCGGCGTGCACCGGCGAATGGGATAGCAAGTCTCCAGGACCACCCATCTTTGACATCTTGTACGGGAGAGGGCGAATAAGGTTTTTTATAAGCGATCTGCATGACTGCTCAAGTTCGTCATCGCGGCATGTCTTATAGACCGTCAAGTTGTACCTCGTGCACGTTGTCTTTAATGCCATCTTCTTCGGCAAGTCTCGGTAACCTCTGCAGCAACGACGACTTCATTGGCAACCGATCAATATGTATATCGACATTCGATCTGGTACAATACTATGGTTGTTCTTGCATATGCAATGCTACTATTCATTTTGATTAGTATATCTAGTATGTTAGAGTTTCGTATGATTATAGTTGTTGTAGTCATAATTTATATTCCGAAATTAATTTTGAAAATTATGCTTAATAATCCAAAAAAAAGTTTTATGGAAAATACATCATGAACACAAATTTACACTAGAATTATATAAGTAAATAAATAACTATAATATTATTTGATGATACTATGCATTATAAAAATAATAGTTTGCCGGAAATGCGCAGTTGATCCCATGTGCATATGCTCCCTTTATTAAAAAAACATATTTTAAATTTTTAGAAAAATTTCAAAAAGATATTTTCATGTGTATCTGCACATTCTATATGCTCACATGTGGTTTCACGAAAAACCGATATGTTTTATGAACTATGTAAAAAGATAAAAACACGTTTTTTACACAAGACACACAAAATATTCATTTTTCAAGAAAAGGACTTTATACACACCTAACATGTGAAGATGTATACGCATGCATTTGTTTTGAAATATTTGACATTTTAAAATTTATTGAAAGTCAAATTCGTATAAAGAGAGCATATGCACCGAGAGCAGAATAGCCGTGTAGATTATTGCTGCTACTCTCCTATGATTAGTACTCCCTCCAGATCGAATTAGCAGGCGCGCATGGAAAATTGCTGGGACCTACACACTCATTGATTAGGAGAGAAAACGCAAGCCAATGCCTAATTATCCATTCTTACTTGAGGCTATTAATTAGGGGAGGCAAGCAAACGTGGTTAATTAGGCCCACCCTCAAGCACTACAGTTTAGATTTGCATGGACTGTTTCGTAATCGAATTGGCCAAATGAAGTTCATACAGTTTGCAGATCTTATCATGTTCACACTGGTGCGATCGAGTACATAGGAAGCGGAAAAGAAGTGTTCCCTCTTTTTCAAAATAGGATACATATAGTTTTTGGCTAAAGTTGAAATTTTTAAAATTTGATCAACTATATACTCCCTCTGATTCATATTACTTGTCACTGAAATAGATATATCTAGACATGTTTTAGTGATAGATATATCCATTTCAACGACAAATAATATGGATCGAAGGGAGTAGAAAAAATTGTGACTATTTTAAATTAGTATTGTTAGGATCATTATGAAATATATTTTTATTTATATATTCATATTCTTTTCACTATAATTGGTCAAATTTAAAAAAAATTGCCTTTGACCCAAAACTATATGTATACTGTACTATTTTGGGAAGGTAGGAGTGTACGATGGGAGATGTCGTGAAGTAGTATGAGCGCGGCTGCTAAGAGACCATAAATGCTGCTATGAGTGTATGCGGAGGTAGCTGGATGCCTTTTTTTTTGGGCGGAGGTAGCTGGATGCGATACATTATGTACTCTTTTTTTGTTGAAATTATATTGCATATAAGGTTTTACTAAATAAAACTTTATAATATTTTTTATCAAATAGTTTGATATAAATATAAACCTATACAATGCTAAATTAATATTATAAGAATTGGTTTAAAATATATTTTTATATTATATGTATATATATCAAAATTTGCAAAATTTGATTTGCATGTAAAATTGTGCGCAAGATATTATGTGAAGGAGGGAGTACTATGCTTTGATGTGGCCGTTACCTGCTTCCTGTCTAGTATTAAATTTAAGAGTAGTAGCAACATGAACTGCAAAAAAGAAAACACAGGCAGCAGGAAAACGACCAACACGTGAATTTCCTCCAAACGCCCGCACGTATTATTTCGTTCACACAAATGAGAGCACAGTTGTTGACTTAGTGGCCTGTCACCGTGAGACTGATGGACATGAAGAGGGACGTCCCGGAGGAACAGCAAAGAGGAGCGGTGGAATGTGTTGCACATACGTATATAGATCCACTAATTAATTAGGACCGATGATCAGCGCTCCATACGAAAACGACGACCAATATACAGACTGACATGTTGTCAACATGATGCACGGAGCATAATAATTATCCGAATAGTTCGCGGTTTTCACACGAACGCTACGAGCGAGCTTCTCCCTTCACATCATCACATGGGTGCTCGATTGTTGGATGACCCACTGTCCCACTCGACGACTGCCAGCGGGCTCTTCACTTGGACACTACAAGCCAATGTCTCATTTATAAGCTTTTTGATGGCCTTTTTCACGTTTCATAGAATCGAGACCTTTTCCAAAATTTATCATAGCTTTAGGTGGCCTTTTCCTTCACAAATGTTGTACTCCCTCCGTCCTAAAAAGAAGGTCTCAAGTTTGTCTAAACTTGAATGTATCTAGACACTATTTATTATATAGATACATCCAAATTCAAACAAATTTGAGACATCCTTTTTAGGACGGAGGGAGTACCAACTGAAGTGTTCCTAGGTTAACCTTGATAATATTTACCCCGCAAAAAAAAACTTAATAATGTTTAAGCATCACGTGATCACCCTTTTTTTTAAATGTCACCCGCTATCCTTTAAGATCCGATGTATTGGCTTGATTTAGTTTTGAGTTAAATTTCCAAATAATCCTGAAATAGTTTCTTAATGTATCCTCTAGTTACATATTCCTAGTCCTATGCGGTACCCACAGGGATCTCGTTGTCGTGTTCTATGCATCAAGTTGTTGTTTTTTTGCGTATGCATCCAAAGAAGTAAAAATAATAATACCCCCATTCTTATATGGATGCAATCGATAAAGAGACTAGAAAATGCAAGTATGACATCACCAAGATTTCTCTTGTTCTTAGATTTTTTAAAACTTTATCTTTTAAACCAATACCTCGTTTGACAATCCGCATAGGTTGCTGAAATTCTAGGTATAGTGTTGACATGTTTTAATAACGTTTTTAGTAGTTGCCAGATTGTTTACACTTGTTACATTATATGGTCCATACCTACCAGATTACAATAACTCGGGTTGACAGGTTTATGTGCTCTACAAGAATGTAAGTCGTGTTTGATAATAATTTTGTGGTTGAAAAAAGGGATATCCGCTCTCTAGTTGCGCATCATCTTGCAATATCTAAAAACATGTGAAAAATACGTGGTAATCATGCAGTATTTTCGTTGTAGTTGTTCATTGTTAGTCTGGCTACAATAATAGTGTAATTTGGCCAGCAACACGACAAATAGACTTCATCGAAACATAAGAGCATGTCGACTAGTTTAAGTCCTGCTCGAGACAACTCGGTAGTATAAATGTATTCCTAATCGGATAAACTATTTTAGGAGATATTTGTTTTCAGTATATGAATTTATTTAGTGCAACGATGCTAGCATGAGGTGCCATGTTTTTTGCATGCATGTGCTCTCCATATGCATACATATGCTAATTAGATTTTCCATTTTATCTTTACTTGGGTCTTGATCGCATGTTTTCTATACGTAGAAAGATTGATAGACGCAATACAACTTCCTCAAGAAGTATGTGGTCGAATTGCGTCGAGATCAACTTGATGCAGCTCTTTTGGGAATCTTCTGATTCGGAACTATGGTGGGTACACAGTCCTATGTAGACCATCTATTTTTTAAGTTGAGATCCGTCCGTAGACTTTTTTTTTTGTTTTTCCCAAATGACAGGACATACGAATCTGTAACTTTACAGGTCAACAATATATTGCACCAAAAAATCTGGACTCGTTTTTCAAACATCAAAGTTTCAATATATTGTTGATCTGCCGAATTTCAGATTGTTATGTTTTATTATTTGGAACCAAAGAGAAAGAAAAATAAACACAACGAATATATAGTTTGGATTTTTCGCAATTTGTTTTTAGTTTGGATAGAGGTGTGTACTCATCGTAGTGTTCACGAAACCAACCACCTCCTTTTCCCGCTATATGTTGTGGTGGACTTGGCTTCGTCGCCTGTGCTGTGATGACCAGGAAGTTGAGTAGTGGAGGACGTCTATCACATCTGAAGGTTGCCCCAATTGAAGGAGCAGGAACCCTAGCACTTAATGGCAATTTGCACAAAAATAACCTAAAAACGTAACAAATTCAAAAAGTAAACTTTGGCCAAAACTATTTCGCAGGATTAACCATTTTTTTGCCGCGTCAGCCGCCGGGCGCTGCACTACACACTGTGTCACGCCATTGTGCATGGGGAGGGGGGCCAGCACAGTGATCTGCCACGCCGTGCTCCGCGGCGCCGCACTGTCAAACGCGCTACAAGAGATCAGTTAGCTAGCAGCTGAGCTGGGTCCGTACGTGGGTGAACAGATGGCTAGAAACGTATGACCTGCAAGAAAGGAAAGGGAACGTGGGCGTCGTGATTTGTTTAAACCGTGCTACAAAATAAGACATCTGGTAAACTGACGACGACCGTTTTGTATATCATATTTTGCATCAGCTGTTAGAGATGCTGTGAGGCGCGTGGGACTTTGGACTTGGACACGCACGGCAGAAAAAGGAACTTGGGCCTCGTGGCTTTGGCAAGCTAATTGATAGCGGTGTCGGCTAATCCATATGCATGCTCGTGGACTTGGACACGCATGCCTCGTACATTCCTCTCTTACCTGGCACAAACATGTAGCGCATGAACCCTGACCGTTCTGGTCTTGCATGCATGCATGCGTTTAGCCTCAGGCCTGAGCTGGTCATGCATGGAAAATGCAAAGGCCATGCTAGTACTATTACAAATGGATCATCTCAATTAGTACAACTAGTCAGCTACGTTGATGATCACATTTCAAATTCACTATTTGCTAGAAGGCATATAAATTCTTCAGTTGTCTAGTAGTACAATACATGCATGGTTGGATACGCGACCAGTTTGGTTAAATCATAGCCACAAATAATAGATCTAACTGTTAAAATAATTTTGATTATATGGACTGAGGTGGTGTCTTCTGAAAAAACCCTTATATTGATTTCAGAATATAACAGATAAGTTCAAACATTATTCATTTCAAATATATAGAAAGAAAAATGTGATTAACATCATGTACTAGATCTCCCAGCTACAGATTTGATCTACTAGTAGGTGGGCGCCGTTGTTGTTTATTAACCCGCATCTTTATCGGCTGATGATGCAATCCAGATCACTCGTGGGGAGCTAGTAGTTGGCCGTCTGCGTGCATCGTACTACTAGACAAATTAAGTATAGCACCAACGAATCAGTTAGGTGCTAATTTCCTTTGTTTCAGGTCATGCATGCATGGTCCAATGAATTGATCGCTTCTACCCATCTGTTCACCCACGTATGTGGCCAAATCAGTTCAAAAGTGCGGTGCGACGCTCCGCGGCCCAGCAGATCACTGTGCTCTATGCAGCGCCCCTCCCCATGGCGTGGCACTTCCGTAGCTGAGGCCCGCGCGGCCAGTGTGGCAGCGCTGCGGCGCCGTGCAGGATGGCGTGACACAGTGCAGTGCAGCGCCCTAGAGACTGGCGCGGAAAAAATGGTTAGTTCAGTAAAATAGTTTTTGCTAGATTTTATTTTTAAAATTTATTATGTTTTTAGGTTATTTTTGTGTTTTCTGCCGCACTTAATAGCATCATTGTCACTTGTCAGTATAATTGTCTAGATTCGGTGAATGTGTTGGGGAACTCAGAATTTGCTAGGTCGCAGATCAGCGTGTTCTAGAGAGAAGCAAGGAGTATGTACCTACTGTTTGAGATTTTGTATATATCAGGTGGTCAGCAAATTAGCTCAGTACTTTGGTCAATGGAACGGTTTTCCAAATCCAAAAATATTACTACTCCCTTCAACCCATATTAGTTGACTTAGATTTAGATAAATTTAGACACTATTTACTATATAGGTTCATCCAAATTTTAATAAATTCAAGTCAACTAATATGGATCGAAGGGAGTACCACTAATATAGATCGGATCATTGCCCATGGCTGAATTGGTCATCCCGCAGGATTTGCTGAACCTCACACTACGCGACGGATGGGTGATGAGCCAACTAGAGATGAAACTTTGAAACATAGTTCAGCCTAGTTCAAATAAATGAACTAGTTTTCTCGAAAAGTGATGTTCTGTCAAAACTTAATTTTTTTTTTTTGCATTAAGTAGGTCACTGCCATCCCTAGAGCCAACGTGCCACTCCCACACGATTAGTAAATATGCGTGCGTACATGTCCATTCCCTCACACGCTTCGATATTTGCATCCCCAGTTGTACCAGAATTCCAGGCAATAGTTCATTAAAATACAGTAGTAAATCTTAGTTATGTTTGATTGTACACTTGATACACCATATTTATACATGAATTTCGGTATAGACTCAATTGCTAGATATACAAATGAAAGAGATATACTAACAAGATAATTTAATTTTCTTAGTTTCATATTTATCTCCATGATCGGTTCCACCTTATAGATCTCTCACAGTCTTCTCAAGGCTCAAACTTGTATCCCTTGTTGAAACTTGTCAAGAACCTTTGCGTTGGCGAAAATGGAGAGTATTTTGGAGGAGGTGTAACACATAGATTGCTTGTTTCTCACATGTTTACATAGAAATAAGAAATAAATCAGTTATTTGATTGGAGAGTACAGATCAATCACAATTCATCACAATAGATAACTACTTTAAAGCAGCATGAATGAATATTATAAAAGAAAGACGCGTAAGCCCTCATGATCATGTTGGCTAAATCAAGAAGAGAGGCGTAATTAAAGTCCTCAAGACAACGCTCGATGAAAGAGAGACACTTGACCCTCTCGTTTTAGCACGAACTCTCCCCTCGTACCTCACAACCACAGTTGATGACTTCCTTAACACAAGACTAGATAAGTGCATAAAACAATTATCATGTTAGAATATCAACATGGAAAATGTAGTTACATAAATTCAAGTTCAAATGATTAGGGGACTTAGTCTTAAGCATGTGCGGATGACTATGACGACTACTACATCGACATCAAGGGATACGGCAACAACTACTCATCGGCCACAACTCCGGTCAAATCATTTGCATCATCACTATAGCGTCCACAAGACTCCTGTGACTGTGTGAGGGAACAAAAGAGAGACATGGATGACACTAGATGAGCATGATAGACATCTGTAGGTGACGATCATTTATCAACGATACAGTTGATGATGGTGAAGCAGAAAAGACGACAGAAGCACAAGGCATCAAATCCAGATGCAATTGTCCGCTTTACTCCCATTACCGACCGGGAGAAATGTAAGAACTATAATTAAGTTCGACTCAAAGATAAGGAGACAGAGATGGAATAGGTTTAAGCCATGTACAACTTGTGGAATGCATGTATATGTGGCGCATGACTCTCGAATCAAATATAATTAAGTTTTTCTAATGTCGGGATACATCTGCTAGCATGGTTCTACAGATACTACTAGTAGGTACAGTGCAGCCCCAGATTGTTTTCCGGACAAATAGCACACAGTCATAAGAGTAGAAACTGTGTGAAATGTTAGCCATGGAGCGGACAACCTGTTGGAACTAATCTTTTGCCATAGAGCTAGTAAGATGATACATAGTGATAAACTGTTTACAATAAACCCAACCATTCGCACACGGTTCTCTTCTGCGAGGCGTGTGCGAAGTTGAGCCCCTTGTAGACAGTTTCTTTAACCGTGTATGATCGATGTGCCCGCCCGTCATCGAGTAGAGATGGTTTAGTAAATCGTCTCTGATAAGCCATTTCAGCTCATGTGGGATGGTCTGATATGTACTAGTGTTAGTTATGACACACACACGTCAAATCTTTGAAGAGATATAGATATTAACTCGGATTTGTTAGTTTTCGTTCTTGGTCATCTCTCTCGCCATTGGATATGCTTCGTGATTCGTGCAATCTGAGAGTTGTACATGGGTTGCAACTGAAAAACAGCATGTTCACGTAGCACACAAAAATTTGTTCACGCGGAATCTTTTTTAGGTATTTTTTTTTGCACCAAGTTAAAAGTTGTGCATGTACCCTCAAAAAAAAATTGTGCATGTGTCACGAATAGTAGGCTGACTGAGATTTAGTCGACTGAGTCCTAGGCAGGCCCATATTAATTACTGGCCAGCAGGCTTTATATGAGTCGTTGTTTTTTGGTCAGGTGTGCAACTATAAAACTTGAGCGCAGCAGAGCCCCTTAGACGCACTGCGCTACTTCTTCTAAAGATCCAAGCCACTCACAAGTACACAAGTACGTACGTAGATACACACAACACTACTCTCCAATTCCGTCGGCCATGACAAAAGCCAACGGCAACGGTGCGGCGCATAACGGCCACCGGAGCATGCAGGAGCACGCGGAAGGCCCTGCGGCCATGCTCGCCATCGGCACGGCGAACCCGACCGGCGTCGTGATACCCCAGGACCAGTTCGCCGAGAACGTCTTCCGCGCGACCAAGAGCGACCACCTTACTGAGCTCAAAGAAAAAATGAAGAGAATTTGTAAGCATGAACATACTTTCTCCCTCCGTTCATGTTGACACGTTATCATTTGACTAATCCCTTTGCATAAAATTCAATCTGATCTAGCGTTGAGCCGTCGCCCTGCATGCAGTGGGATTTTCTAGCAGACACACTAAAAATACGAGGATTTTCTTTAATTTCCTTGCAGGCCAGAAAACAGGCATCGACAAACGGCACTTCCACCTGACCGAGGAAACACTCGCTGCGCACCCGGAGTTCCTCGACAGGGAGCTGCCATCCCTCGACAACCGCATCGACATGGCCGACACGGCCGTTCCGAAGCTCGCGCAGTGCGCCGCGGTCAAGGCCATCGCCGAGTGGGGTCGCCCGGCCACCGACATCACCCACCTCGTCTTCAGCACCTACTCCGCCTGGCAGGCGCCGAGCTTCGACCACCAGCTGGCCGCGCTCCTCGGCCTCCGTCCCACGGTCAGCCGCACCATACTCAGCCTCCACGGCTGCTACGGCGGCGGCAGGGCGCTCAGCCTGGCCAAGCAGCTCGCCGAGAACAACCGCGGCGCGCGCGTCCTCGTGGCCTGCTCCGAGATAACCCTCGTCTGCTTCGGCGGCCCTGACGGGAGCAACCTCATCGGCAGCGCCCTGTTCGGCGACGGGGCCGGCGCCGTCATCGTGGGCGCCGGGCCCTTCGCTGAAGGTGAGCGCCCGCTGTTCGAGATGGTCTCCGCCACGCAGACGACCATACCCAGGACCGAGCACGTGCTCGGCATGCAGGTGTCGGGGGGCGGCGTGGACTTCCACCTCGGCATCCAGGTGCCGATGCTGATAGGGAAGAACGTCGAGCAATGTCTCGTAGACGCGTTCGGTGGAGACGATGCTCCGTGCTCGTGGAACGACATCTTCTGGGCGGTGCACCCAGGTGGCCGTCAGATCTTGGATAACATAGACACCGAGCTCAAGCTGGAGCCCGCGAAGCTGGCCGCCAGCCGGCATGTGCTTTTCGAGTACGGCAACATGAGCGGCGCCACGATCATCTTCGTGCTCGATGAGCTGCGCCGCCGCAGGAAGGAGGACGGCGATAATGTGCTGCCGGAGTGGGGTGCGATGCTGGCCTTCGGGCCAGGAATCACGATCGAGGCCATGGTGCTGCGCTGCCCACGCGCATCCTCTCTCAACAACAACTAATTACACCGATACTACTCATACGTGTGTCAAAGCACAAACGTGGGTCATGTCAAACAAAGGAAACCACGTCAAGAACACCTCCATCGTCATTACTACTCGATCGATATATATGCTAGTAAGTATGACTAGTACTCCACTACGTAATACTTATACCTGGGTAATTAATAACATCCAGCGTATACGTATGTGAGTGAATATTGTCTCGAAATATTGTGTATGCACGTGTGTGTTGTCAAATCGTGTGTGTTCTTTATAGTGTTTTTACAAATGTTGCCCCGAAGTGCATGGGCAGACGTTGTGTAATGTTTTATTATGATTAATAAAGTTTCATATTCCCTGGAAAAAAATCTTTTATAGTCTAATAAAGCTCCGTGTTTTGATCCATTTTCCATGATGACTTTTAGCTTAAGTTTGATATTTAATCTTTCTGGTTGTGTGATAAAAAGTGCTCCTGCAGACCGAGTCTCTTGTCGACTGACTATGTAGAAACTCTATCTTGATAATGTACCCTTCGGCGTCGCTGCCATTGTCACCATCTCTTGCTTTTGATGCCCTCCTCCTGGCCTATGGGGTCGTCGTCGTGCCCCTGGATTTCTGCCATCACCGACGGGATGTTGCTCTCCATTTGGGCGTTGTGGAAGGAGCAATGACCGCATCTTCAAACTCCCGTACGTGTTCCTTGGCGCGGGATCTTCTTGCGTGCATCACTGATGAAGCTTCGTCCTAGTCTTTTGTTGCGACCAAGCTATGGACACGCCGCGTTAGTAACGTGAGAAAGTGTAAATCTGTACTGGCCTCGGCCACCCCTCCCTTTGCTCCACCTTCTGTCTTTCTTTGCACTGACACTTGCTTTGCATGGGTACTATATGCATTTCCTCTCCTAATAATATAACAAGCAACACGTTGTTGATTCCTCAAAATAATATACTCTTTCATCCATGTCTACTTTGCATATGTAATCCATAAGGAAATAATTGGAAACATGTACTCCCTCTGTTTAGAAATATAAGATGTTTTAGGTTTATGAAGTAAATGTATCTAGACATCTTTTAGTACCTAGATTTATTTGAACCTACACACTAAACGGTATCTTGATACATTAGCTTCACTAACCTAAAACATCTTATATTTCCAAACGGAGGGAGTATTTGTTAATTTAAATTGTGGTTTGCAGTATGTCCTGGCATGGTGCCCACTAGAAATTTGATTTCCTCATGCATCGGAGATTTGATGTTCTCCTACACATCGTTTGTCGACTTCACAGAAATGTTCTTGGTCTTATCAATTACACATAGATCAGTGCCAACGCAACTTCATAGAGATAACCTTATTTGAGAGAGAAATATAATTCATGGCCCATACAAAATAAACAAACACACTACATGAATGACGTAGTCGGGGCCGTCGGCGTAGCAACGAGCCAGGCTAGCCCACGTCGCCAGCCATCGACGTAGCAAAGCCGTCGGCGTAGTCGACCATACGCCGACGGTCACCCTCGGCATCCCGGTGCCCTCGGCGTAGGCCCAGGACGGCGTTTTTTGCTCCGCCGAGGGAGAGCTCCGCCGAGGACGCTATGCCGACGGCTGCCCTCGGCGTACCGTACGCCGATGGCGAAAGGGCCTACGCCGAGGTCTTTTTGCCGTCGGCCTAGCGACACATTGTTTCACTGAATATTTGGGATCAAAAGCTTGATGTTAGTACTCCCTCCATATGATAAAAAGATGACATGTTGGACATGCATTAAGTCAAATTTTAAAACTTCAATTAGGTTTAGATTTTTCTCACAAAACCTTTGGTGCCCTTTATCTTAATCTTCTGGCCTCTAGGCCCTCGCTGCACAACGTATTGCTCGTTTCCCTTATGCAATTTAGCCAACAAGCAAGTCAATCTAGTACTCCGAGTAAATTTGGGATCAGAAGATTCTATAATAAATGATAGAATTGGGATCGGAAGTAAGTAAAATTAACCGAAACAAGCATTATAAAAAAAATTCACTCCAGGATGCACGTGTGTTTGCACTTTGTAGAATCAGGACAGGCCAATACTGGCCCACCAAAGACCACAGACACCGACCCAAGTGTGGAATATTGAGGATTTCCACGGCGTGTGTTTTACACACTGTCATATTTATTTTTTGCATTTGGCATCCAAACCTTGCTGCCCAGCCGGTGCTGCCGAAAAAACAATTCTAGGCATCGCGATAAAAATATTGATTACATGGTCCATGAGAGAGAAGCACGGAGGCCAAACTCGAAGGTAGTTCTCACCAATGCTTGTACATAAGGTTAATTTTTTTTACTATGTATGTTTGTGGACATACATTATTTGTATTTATAGTTATAGCAATACAGAGATGGTACCCTTATAAGCAAAAGAAAATAAGGAGAAAACAAACGGTTGGACAGCTGCAAACTGTCTTCGCCGCAACTACTAAGAACTCAAATCATTCGTCGTCGTCAGAGAAGATCACCAGCAGCTGGTCCACACTTGGCATTAAAGAAATCCCTAGCCATGGGGCATTAATGAGCCGCAATAACCACCAGCCCGGCAGCCCCGTAAGACTTGATCTAGCTTGCTTCTAGGAAGCATCGGTCGGAGGAGCCCTCCATGTATCTTCAACGCCGGTCGCCTAACAAGCGGCCGAATCCTTCACTATCCATCACAAACCAACAGCAATTCGCACCGCCGCACTCCAAGGCCGTCGGGATCAGATCGGCGACGAGATCAACACCACACAAAGCTGGAACACACGCCCAGCAAATACCATATCCCACATGCTACTCGACGTCGTAAACATCGCCGAGATGGGGTTGAAGTCGGGATACCTTTATTCAATATAGCGCATTCACCGCCATCTGAGTTGTGCCACCACGATACCACAAAAACGCTAACTTTAAAGACCTTGATAAACACCGAGCGTAGGTCCTGGGTCCCCACCCCCTCCCGCCCACTTGAGCGAAAGCGGAGAAGGCGAGGACCCGTCGATCACCACCGGGGGAGGAGGCGGCAGCGGCGGCGGCTGTGGCGTACGTGTTCATGTACATAAGGTAAACTTTTTATTCATGCATGGCAGCATGTGGCCTTTGCTTGAAGCGATGGCAAATTTAACCACGCTGCAGGGTGGGTGTCAAACCCTTTTCATCTTCCATCCCTAACGCCTGATGTGGATTACTTTTCGTGAATGTGGCACCGCACACGCACACGCCGTGGAAGGCCCGACGAAGAGAATTAAGTAGCCTTTTAGCTTACAACTCACTGCACCCTCCAGCCCACAATATTAAATGCTACTAAGTCCAGTTGTCCAGAACGCAAGAAAGCAATGGTCCTTTACTGGGCCGTGAGGACTAACTCAAGAAAAGAGCTGTGAGCTCCACACTTGCATAGTTGCATCTCTCCTCGTTGAGGGCCCAAGCCGATTTCCTGCACTAAATACAGCCGGATCAATACTTTTTGCTACGGGGTTTGAATTTTACTAGCCGTGTGCCCACATGACTTCATCCCGCGGACACATGGCGATAGCTCGGGAGCGCGGACCGCTCTACCTCCACGACGGCGAACTGCCCGTCGGCCCACTGGAAGCGTTCCCTGCGTCGAGTTCGTCAGCGGACAGTTCTGGCTTGATGCCCACGCTCGACGCATAGGCTCGCCCGCCCGCCGTGGCGCCGCCTAGTTCTCCTGGGGCACCGCTCTGCCGCCCACCAGCTAGGCCCGCACCACGCTTCGCCGCGGCCTCTCCCGCCCTAGGCGCTCCTGTCTTCCTGACCCGCTCAGGATTCGCCTGCTTCGTCGATGACTTCCACTACAAGAAATATGTTAACTTATGACATTTTCATAATCAACGTAATTGAAGAATTGGTCATAAATCTATGACCATTTCGAACAAGATGGGACATAGGACATTTAGAAGGGTCCAAACCCTGAAAAACTATGACCATTTTGAATCAGATAGTCGTAGGAAATTTAGGAGGATCCAAACTAAAGGGAATATGTCCTGAGAGGCAATAATAAAGTATTTATTATGTGTATTCCAAGTATATGATAGATGTTTATTTTGCATGCTATAATTGTGTTAATACGGAAATGTTAATACATGTGTGTTTAATAAACAAACAGAAAGTTCCTAGTTATGCCTCTCTCATAAACTAGCTCGTTGATTAACAAGATGATCAAGATTTTCTGATCATGGACATTGGATGTTGTTAATAACGGAATCACAACATTAGTGTAATGATGTGATGAACATTCATCCGAAGTATAGCATTACGATCAAAGTCATTGAGTTTATATTGCTATAACAACTTACGAAGTGATCCTAATCCTTAGACCATGAGATCATGTCAATCACTAACACCGGAAGAGTTTCTTGATAACATCAAACGTCACATCGTAACTGGGCGATTATAAAGATGGATTCAGAACTAATAAAGTGTTATGTTGAGGCATATGGATCGAGAGTGTAATTTGTTCATCCCTATGACGGATAGATATACTCTGGGACCTCTCAGTGATATCACATTAGTTAGCTTGCAAGCAAGTGATTTGATCACTAGAATGTTATATCACGGGAACAAGAAAAGAGTGCATGTCAGTAACGAGATCAAACTAGGTATGGAGATACCGATGATCGAATCTCGGACATGTAATATATCGTGAAACAAAGGGATTAAGATACTAGCGTAAAAGGTTCCGACGATCACAAGAAAGTCATCGTTGAATGTGTGGGAGTCAGTATGGGTCTCCAGATCCCGCTTCTAATTATTGATCCGAGAGGGGTCTCGATCATGTCCGTATTATTCACGAACCGTAGGGTGACACACTTAAGAGACACCGACATCCAATTGGAGCAAAATTTTCATGCCGAAAGAATGAACAAGCGCAGGAATTTATTCACTAGATACCGAAACAGGTTTTCGAGTGAAATTGCATAAAGTGGTTATGCATGTGAAATAGAATTCTAGAAAGGGGTTATTTGTGAATGTTTGTCATTAAAGTAATTGACAAAATTCTGAATAAAATAAAAGAGTTTTATTTAATGAGAGTTTGCATTAAATTTGGTGGAAATTTAATGGCAAGTTTGAGTGGGATTTTGAGTGGAGGGATTTGAATGGGATTTTGTGAGTGGAGTGTCCACCCACAAGAAGAGGGGAGGGCAAGGGGCAGCCCCCATGCGCCGGCCACCCCCTTGGGGTTCCCCCCTCCTCCTATAAAAGGCACCCCTCTCCTCACTTCTCACTCACACCTCCTCGTGAAGGATCTCTCTCCCCTTCTAGAATTTATCCCCCATGGTCTCGGACTAGCGAGATACATGTTCCCGATGGCTATTCGGCAAGAAAGAGTTGTGCTTCCGCTGCATCGCTGGAGCGAGGAGGTGGAGGTTGCTCGGTGCCTCGAACGTGTGTGCGAGCACGGATGCGCTGCTGATTTGCGGCGCTAGGACTTCCTCTCGATCTTGAGATCGGCAAGAGATCTTCTACATCAACCACGAGTCGAACTCGTTAAGATTTGTCGGTCTTCAAGGCTATGTTCTCTACGGATATACATCCGCCCGTTGTTTGTATCTAGTATATAGATCTTAGTACTTAGTTCCCATCGTAGGAAATTTTTTGTTTTCTATGCTGCGAACCCTACAGTGGTATCAGAGCCGGATCTATGCGTAGATGCTTTACACGGGTAGAACACATATGAGTATGTGGGCGATGATGATAATGTTGTTGCTCCTTAGTTGTAATTTTGGATATTGGTGGCATAGTGGGATGAAGCGGCCCGGACAAACTTTACATGTCCTCGCACATGAGACCTGTTCCACGCTTGACATGCAACTAGTTTGCATAAGTGTCTAGCAGGTGTCTGTCTCTTCTACTATAGTCAATATCTATTTTGCAACGAGTTTTCAACAATTTGGTTATCCTCGTTGTGGTTCATGTTCATAGGTAAGAACGGTTCTATCTCGAAAGCCCTAAGCCACGCAAAACTTGCAATGGATAAATTAGAGGCGTCTAGTTTAGATTGTTGCTGGGCTAGTGTTATGATATGGTGATGTTGTAAGTAGAAGTATGAGATGATACTCTTACAACACACATAGCGTATAAACTCCATAGACCTTGGATTTACACATAAAGGTATGATAGTGATCATACCACGATGCACATGATAGAGATCATATGCGGGAACCATATCATTTCACTAATAAACATGTGATGTTTGATAGCATCTTATATTGCTTGTTTAGCGCTTTGTTAGCATAATAAGATGATCCCTCATTTAAATATCAAGATAAGAATGTGTTCTTCCTTTAGTATGCACCTATTATGTTTTCGTCGCTCCAAGACATCACGTGATGATCGGGTGTTCTTGGATCCACGACCATATTTCGGGTCTAAAACAGTTACACACGCGAATACTAAGGTTCTAACTTGGCGAGCCTAGCATGTACAGACATGGCCTCGGAACACGGACCGAAAGGTTAAGCATGAGTCATATAGTTGATATGATGCCCATTTGATGCTCGCCTTTGAAGCTACACCGACTCACATGATGATCGGACTTGGTGTAGTGGATTTGGTTCATGTAATCACCAAAAAGGCACGAGGGATGTCGTTTTTGAGTGAGAGTTCATTCGTAATATAGATTAGTTGAACTCAATCTATCATAAACTTAGTCTAAACTTTACAAATTCTGTTGTAGATGGCACCACCTGCTTTTAATTTCAATGTGTTCATGGAGAAAGAGAAACTTGCAGCGAACGGTAGCAATTTTACCGAATGGGCCATGAATTTGAGGATTATACTCTCTGCTGCACAAAAGCAATATGTGCTAGAAGCGCCGCTAGGCCCCCCACCTTTTGAGGATGCCCCTGACAAGGAGAAGAATGTCTATCAGACTCGTCAGGAGGACCACAACTTAGTTCATTGCGGCATATTGTATGGGCTAGAGCCGGAACTTCGAAAGCGTTTCCAAAACGGCAATGCATTTGATACAATGGGTGAGTTGAAAATGATTTTCGACACACATGCTACTGTAGAGAGCTACAACGCTTCAGAAAAGTTCTTTAGCTGCATGATGGAAGAGCACAGCTCCGTTAGTGAGCATGTACTCAAGATGTCGGGTTACGCCGATAAGCTTGTGTCCTTGGGAATAACGATTCCCATTGACTTAGGCATCCATCGTGTTCTGCAGTCTCTGCCACCTAGCTATAAGAGCTTCGTGATGAACTATAATATGCAAGGCATGAAGAAGTCTCTCCCCGAGCTTCTGTCAATGCTTAAAACTGCAGAAGTGGAGATCAAAAAGGAACATCAAGTGTTGATGATCAATAGGAACACTGGTTTCAAGAAAGACAAGAAGGGAAAATGGAAGGGAAGTAAGGGCGGCAAGCCGGTTGCCGTGCCTGAAAATAAACCCCGAGTTGGACCTAAGTCTGATAACGAGTGCTACTATTGTAAGGGGACTGGCCACTGGAAGCGCAACTGCCCCAAGTATTTGGCAGACAAGAAGGCCGGCAAGGCAAACAAAGGTATATATGATATACATGTTTTTGATGTGTACTTGACTAGTGCTCGCAGTAGCACCTGGGTATTTGATACCGGTTCAGTTGCTAATATTTGTAACTCGAATCAGGGGTTGCGGAACAAGCGACCACTAGCAAGGGGTGAGGTCAAGATGCGTGTCGGCAATGGATCAAACGTTGATGTGATCACCGTCGGAACGTTGCCTCTCCATTTGCCGTCGGGATTAGTTATAAACTTGAATAATTGTTATCTGGTGCCTGCACTAAGCATGAACATTGTATCTGGATCGTGTTTGATGCGAAGTGGTTATTCATTTAAATCCGAGAACAATGGTTGTTCTATTTATATGAATGAAATCTTTTATGGTCATGCACCGATGATGAATGGTTTATTTCTATTAGATCTCGATGATAATGTTACACATATTCATAATGTTGATGCTAAAAGGATTAAACTTAATGATGATATATCCGCATATATGTGGCACTGCCGTCTAGGTCATATTGGCGTTAAACGCATGAAGAAGCTCCATTCGGATGGACTTTTGGAATCACTTGATTTTGAATCATTTGATACATGTGAGCCATGCCTTATGGGCAAGATGACTAGAACGCTGTTTTCCGGTTCAATGGAACGGGCGACAGATTTATTGGAAATCATACATTCTGATGTATGTGGTCCAATGAGTGTGTCGGCGCGAGGTGGATATCGTTATTTTGTTACTTTCACGGATGATTTGAGTAGATACGGTTATATCTACTTGATGAAACACAAGTCTGAAACCTTTGAAAAGTTTAAGGAATTTCACAATGAAGTGGAAAATCATCGTAATAGAAAGATCAAATTTCTACGGTCCGACCGTGGAGGTGAGTATCTAAGTTACGAGTTTAGCACTCACATGAAAGAGTGTGGAATTGTTTCACAACTCACACCTGCCGGAACACCACAGCGAAATGGTGTGTCGGAACATCGTAATCGTACTTTATTAGATATGGTTCGATCTATGATGTCTCTGACGGACTTGCCGTTGTCATTTTGGGGTTATGCACTAGAAACTGCTGCATTCAATTTAAATCGGGCACCATCTAAATCCGTTGAAAAGACATCGTATGAATTGTGGTTTGGAAACAAACCTAAGCTGTCATTTCTTAAAGTTTGGGGATGCGATGTTTATGTGAAGAAACTTCAACCGGATAAACTCGAACCCAAAGCAGAAAAATGCGTCTTCATACGATACCCTAAGGAAACTATTGGGTATTCCTTCTATCACAGATCCGAGGGCAAGGTTTTTGTTGCCAAGAATGGATCCTTTCTAGAGAAAGAGTTTCTCGCAAAGGTGTGAGTAGTCGGAAGGTAGAACTCGAAGAGGTTATTGAACCTTCTCTTCAAAGTATGGCGAGTAGCGCAGCACCGAAAGTCGTTCCGGAGTTGGCTCCACCAGTTGAAGAGGGAACTAATGAAAATGATCATGAAACTCCAAAAGAGAACACTACCGAACCTCGCAGGTCTAGCAGGACGCGTGCAGCTCCCGAGCTGTACGGAAATCCTGTCATGAATTTCATGGTTGATGAAAATGATGACCCTGTGACGTATGAAGAAGCGATGATGAGCCCGGATTCCAACAAATGGTTATAAGCCATGAAATCCGAGATGGAATCCATGTATGAAAATCAAGTTTGGAACTTGGTGGAATTACCTCACGACCGAAAGGCCGTGGAGAACAAATGGATTTTCAAAAGAAAAACTGATGCTGATGGTAATGTGACCATCTATAAAGCTCTACTTGTCGCAAAGGGGTTTCAACAAATTCAAGGAGTTGACTACGATGAGACATTCTCTCCCGTAGTGATGCTAAAATCAGTTAGGATTATGTTAGCAATTGCTGCATATGTCGATTATGAGATATGGTAGATGGATGTCAAAACCGCATTTCTCAATGGTAATATTGAAGAAGAGTTGTATATGATACAACCAAAGGGTTTTGTCGATCCTAAGGATGCTAACAAGGTGTGCAAGCTTCAGCGATCCATCTATGGATTGAAGCAAGCATCACGAAGTTGGAATCTCCACTTTGATGAGGTGATCAAAGAGTTTGGATTTGTCCAAACTTATGGAGAAGCTTGTATTTACAAGAAAGTGAGTGGGAGCAATGTGGCATTTCTGATATTATATGTGGATGACATATTATTGATCGGAAATGATATAGATCTTTTAAACAGTGTTAAAAGTTATCTAAACAGCAAATTTTCAATGAAGGACCTAGGTGAAGCTTCATACATATTAGGCATAAAGATCTATAGAGATAGATCTAGGCGCCTAATAGGGCTATCGCAAAGTACATACCTTGATAAGATTTTAAAGACGTTTAAAATGGACGGAAGTAAGAAGGGGTTCTTACCTATGTTGCAAGGCAAGACATTGAGTAAGACTCAAAGTCCGGCTTCGGCTGAAGAAAGAGAGATAATGGACAAAGTCCCCTATGCTTTGGCCATAGGCTCTATAATGTACGCCTTGCTATGTACAAGACCGGATGTGGCACATGCTATTAGTTTGACTAGTAGGTACCAATCGAATCCAGGTTCGGAACACTGGATAGCGGTCAAGAATATCCTTAAGTACTTACGAAGAACTAAGGATATGTATCTTGTATACAGAGGTGAAGAAGAGCTCGTCGCTAAGTGTTATGTTGACGCTAGCTTTGACAACGATCCGGATGACTCTAAGTCTCAATCCGGATACGTATTTCTCATGAATGGCAGAGCGGTTAGTTGGAGGAGCTCCAAACAACCTGTGGTGGCGGGATAAACAACGGAGGCCGAATATGTTGCTGCTTTGGAAGCGGCTCAGGAAGCAGTTTGTATGAAGGAGTTCATATCCGAACTAGGAGTGGTTGCAAACGCGTTGGACCCAATGGTGATATATTGTGACAACAATGGTGCCATTGCCAATGCCAAAGAGCCAAGGTCTCACAAGCATTCCAAGCATATTAAGCGCCGGTTTCACTCCATCCGCGAGCATGTCAAGGATGGAGATATAAAGATTTGTAAAGTACACACGGATCTCAATGTAGCAGATCCGTTGACTAAAACTCTCCCTAGAGCAAAACATGATCAACACCAGAACTCGATGGGTGTTAGATTTATCACTATGTAACTAGATTATTGTCTCTAGTGCAAGTGGGAGACTGAAGGGAATATGCCCCGAGAGGCAATAATAAAGTGTTTATTATGTGTATTCCAAGTATATGATAGATGTTTATTTTGCATGCTATAATTGTGTTAATACGGAAACGTTAATACATGTGTGTTTAATAAATAAACAGAAAGTTCCTAGTTATGCCTCTCTCATAAACTAGCTCGTTGATTAACAAGATGATCAAGGTTTCCTGATCATGGACATTGGATGTTGTTAATAACGGGATCACAACATTAGTGTAATGGTGTGATGAACATTCATCCGAAGTATAGCATTACGATCAAAGTCATTGAGTTTATATTGCTATAACAACTTACGAAGTGATCCTAATCCTTAGACCATGAGATCATGTCAATCACTAACATCGGAAGAGTTTCTTGATAACATCAAACGTCACACCGTAACTGGGTGATTATAAAGATGGATTCAGAACTAATAAAGTGTTATGTTGAGGCCCATGGATCGAGAGTGGAATTTTTTCATCCTGATGACGGATAGATATACTCTGGGACCTCTCGGTGATATCACATTAGTTAGCTTGCAAGCAAGTGATTTGATCACTAGAATGTTATATCACGGGAACGAGAAAAGAGTGCATGTCAGTAACGAGATCAAACTAGGTATGGAGATACCGATGATCGAATCTCGGACATGTAATATATCGTGAAACAAAGGGATTAAGATACTAGCGTAAAAGGTTCCGACGATCACAAGAAAGTCATCGTTGAATGTGTGGGAGTCAGTATGGGTCTCCAGATCCCGCTTCTGATTATTGATTCGAGAGGGCTCTCGATCATGTCCGCATTATTCACGAACCGTAGGGTGACACACTTAAGAGACACCGACATCCAATTGGAGCAAAAGTTTCATGCCGAAAGAATGAACAAGCGCAGGAATTTATTTCACTAGATACCGAAATAGGTTTTCGGGTGAAATTGCATAAAGTGGTTATGCATGTGAAATATAATTCTAGCAAGGGGTTATTTGTGAATGTTTGTCATTAAAGTAATTGACAAAATTCTGAATAAAATAAAAGAGTTTTATTTAATGAGAGTTTGCATTAAATTTGGTGGAAATTTAATGGCAAGTTTGAGTGGGATTTTGAGTGGAGGGATTTGAATGGATTTTTGTGAGTGGAGTGTCCACCCACATGAAGAGGGGAGGGAAAGGGGCAGCCCCATGCGCCAGCCACCCCCTTGGGGTTCCCCCTCCTCCTATAAAAGGCACCCCTCTCCTCACTTCTCACTCACACCTCCTCGTGAAGGATCTCTCTCCCCATCTAGAATTTATCCCCCATGGTCTCGGACTAGCGAGATACATGTTCCCGATGGCTATTCGGCAAGAAAGAGTTGTGCTTCCGCTACATCGCTGGAGCGAGGAGGCGGAGGTTGCTCGGTGCCTCGAACGTGTGTGCGAGCACGGATGCGCTGCTGATTTGCGGCGCTAGGACTTCCTCTCGATCTTGAGATCGGCAAGAGATCGTCTACATCAACCACGAGTCGAACTCGTTAAGTTTTGTCGGTCTTCAAGGGTATGTTCTCTACGGATATACATCCGCCCGTTGTTTGTATCTAGTATATAGATCTTGGTACTTAGTTCCCATCATAGAAATTTTTTTGTTTTCTATGCTGCGAACCCTACACAAACCCTGGAAAATTATGACCATTTTTTGTCAGAAAGATCATAATGTATTTAGACCAATTGGTCATAACATACATAGTACTGGTCTACGACCTTAAATTTAGGTGATCACAACCAAGTGAAATGGTCATCGCTCCAAATTCAAGATTATTAAAAAACTGATCTGCTACCTTAGCATATTCGCTTATGTGTCGTGTCCATGTGTTAACTTTCGTTGATGTGTTCGTATATGTGTCATAGACATGTCTCACGTGCAACCTACATATGTGCCACCTCAGCGGGTTCGCCTATGTGGAACTATGATATGGGAGCTGCTCCACATAACTGACATACAGGATCCACTAGTAGACACATGAAACTGATGCGTTGACCCGCCAGGCAACCTTCCTTCATGGGATTTCATTGGAGCAAAGAGGAATACATGGGGATCGAAACCGTGACGAAACCCAACCATCGGGGCATTTTGATTTGCCACCTCATCAGACTCTCTTATGTGTCATGTACATGAGTCAACTTGCCGATGTGTCCGTATGTGTGTCATATACATGTCTCAAGTGGAGCCTGCATATGTGCCACCTCAGCAGGTATCGCCTACGTGGCACTCTGATATGGGAGCTTCTCCACATAACTGACAAGCGGGGCCTACTATTAGACACATGAAATAAGTAAAATAGGTTGTATTCAAGGAAAAATAGGGGGGAATCGAATCCGCGATTGAACAAACTCCAACGAAATGTTTCCACCTAACCAATGACCAACCTCATCTTTTGTGTTGTACATTTTCGCTTGGGATTTATCGGAGTAAATAATAGCACTAAATTGTTTTGGCTCATACTGTTATCCATGTCATCGCGATTCTTTTTGGCCGTGGGATGAACGTCGGAAAGGACATGTTGCGCCATCGCTATGGATCTCTGCTCTTCCTGGAGGCAGGGCCCGCTGTGGGCCAGGGGCAAAAGATTCTCTGTTACGTACGTGTATCATGCTCTTCGCCGTACACTATGTCACCGGAAGGTGGGACGCGCATGCTACCTGGGATCACTGTTAGTGTGCGTGGGTACGACCGGGATCTATGAGAGGCTTTCCCGGCGCGACACGCCTCTGCACCCGCCAGGTGGCAGGGCCTGCACCAAGACGACATGGAAACGTGAGCCCATACTGGCCGCGATCTCTCATGGACATGGGTCCTGCCCAATGTCGATGTGGGGCGCTAAGCCCATGCCGGTTGCGGTTTCTCACGGACTTTAGACCCGTCAAGAGCATATATGGCACCATATACTATAGCCGGCTGTGTTTTTTTGTGGCTATGGGCCGTTCATAGCCTATATGACAATGTGATGACTGCAAGTGCACAGATCAATTGTAGCTAGTTTTGAAATAAAAGTATCGGACCCACAGAGAGCTATTTGGTTAGGGTCTTTATGCCCCTCGTCACTATCTACCAAAGGATACTTGTAAGGTGCCTTTGATATTAAGTAAAAGGGTGTTTAAAAAGTTTTTTGGTTAAATGCAAGAGAGTAAATAAAACAAGTAAAAAATTAAGAAACTAAAAAAGAGTGTATGGAATGGTGGTTGAAATCAATAGGGCTAAGACATTCTAGATGATGTAGGATACACCTCTAGCATGTTGTAATTAAATTATAATTAGGATAACTTATTTCTTGTGTCATGATATGTCTGAAGAGAGTTTCGTAATAAGATGTTCACCAAGGCTCGTAGGCAGTCACTTTGTTGATCCAAGAATAAGGTCATCTCTAAATAACCATTGTGATGCCTAGAAGCAATCACCATACATACCACAACAATTAAGGGTTCCTCGTGGATATCGTAATTAGCTTAGTGAATCTCCCTTTGGTCCCCTTTGACCGCGTTGGGTGATAATGGTGCTTAGTCACAGTAGCACGTCCAAAGGGTTTCACCCTCTTATTTTAGACCCGAAGGTAAATGATATGTGGCCGACTACACATACCATCTAAAGGAAGAGATCAAACACACATCATAGATCAATGGATCCTCTACACAAGTAATATATCATCTTTATTTTATTTTATAATAATGCTAGGGTTTCTCCATGTCCCAAGAACGAAGGAAACTACTTACACATGGAAGAAATTAACAACATCTTCTTAATCAAATGGACGGATAAAAGTAATGTGATGAATAAACCACAACTGAATCTGGAATTACAACAAGATCTACTAAATAGAAGATGGGGGATGGTGATGGAGATGCATCGGTTGATGATGTAGGGATGATGTGTTGTCCTCCAATGATCCAAGTCCCTTATCCTCTTGATCAATGGTGATGGTGGAGATCTTGTGGAGGCAGTGGCTATGGAGTTTGCAAGGCGGCAGGGCTCCGTCGTAGAGGTATGTGGAGAGGGATGCCTCTCCCTTGGCTCCTTGCCTCTTTATATAGGTCTAGGGGTGCCCCTATAGCCTCTAATACGTTTCTTATTATCTAAGGAAGGTCTAGTAACAAATATATACGAATTCTATGAAGAAACCCGTCTAGAATAACTATTTCCGTGCGTCTAGACCCGTGGTACGGGCGGACGGTACGACTGTACCCGCCCGTACCGGTGGTCGTTACACAAGCGGTATGCTTTCGTATTTTGGCCGCTATTTCTTCATACGAACTCTGATTTGGGTATTCTTAGGATCTTTGGAATCATATGGACGAGGGATACAACACCATGGCTTTGGATCTTTATTTGGAGATAATGGAAAATTCCACTTTTTCCACCTCTCAAATGGCTAAGTCTGGTGCCTACAGCTCCTCCATATTGCATCTTATTGTTTCCTTTTGCCTTGATTTATCCATAATCCAAAACAACATGTACACACAAGTCAACGGCAATAAAAAGTAATAAAGTCCTAATAAAACTAATAATTTGTGCAAAGTCCATGTGAAAATGAAAGAGAACTTGTAATCATACACAATAGGCATAGTTGTAGCTAGATGTAGCATGTAATGAGTGATACTATGAATAATTTATATACTTAAATATGCATCAATTTTGGACCCATCAACTTACCGAAGCTAAACTCTTGCCCATCCCCGAGCAATAAGGTGGCTTATGGACAAGGTCATCATGTTCATGAGGCACGAGTCAATGACATAAATGAGGCAAAAATTGAAACAAAAGTATAATATTGGATGTAGAAGATCAGTGTCTTGTATCCTTATTTTCCCTGCAAGATCAAAGTAAGAAAGAACATATTCATACAAGGCAACACAAGTTTAGTTATGTCAATTCATAAAAGATCAATTAAAACTTCAATGCTCCATGTTAAGATTGAATCTAGCTTTGAAAGAAAACTTGTGATCCTCCTATTTAACCTTTTATGTTTTGTATTTCCTAATTTTTGTAAAGTAAGAGCTTCAATAAGAATATGAATTCATTTACGGTTGACAGTCATATGCGTGCATCACTTCATCTATTTGAAAGGCTCATCAAAGTTAGAGAGATGACAAGAACACTATACAATCTTCAGTGCATCAAGGCAATCAAAGTAGAGTTTAATATAAGTATAAATAATTAGAAGTGTAATAATCAATCCAATTCTTTTAATTAACTCTCAGCTTGCCAAGGAACACTAGGATGGTTTAATAGCAAAATTGAGTAAGAGAGTTCATGTCCTAAATAGCATAAAAGTAAAGTGTCTTATTCACACCCAAATCGGTAGATCAAGACTATGAAAAACAATTCTATTCCAATCATTGCTTCTCAAGAAAATTCATAGAATAGTAATGAGATCATGCCAAAGACTTGTTATGTTGATCTTCATATTTTTCTCTTCCCTTTCTATTTTTCCCCTTCTTTTTTTTCTTCCTTCTTTTAAGGATATTTCTCAACAAGGATCATTGAGTGATTCTTTTAAACAATGGTTTGCGCAACCTTCGAGAGTAACAATACTTTTGCCCATACGGTGAACCGTATGCCACCCATGTCATCAAGACATAGCCAAAATCCGGGGTTATACTAAAGATCGTTCAAAAGCTAGCGGATTTATTGGCATCCAAAGGTGTGCATGCGAAACATAGAAATCTTTTAAACAGTATCACAATTTGATCCACAAGGTTAGCTTTGGCATGCAATCAAAATTACCACTAGACCTCATTTCAATCAAACAACTCCTTTCAAGAGCGCTGTCAAGTCTATCAAAATGTTAGTCCAGCAACCAAACAAAGCAAACATATATTTTTGTTGATAAAATTTAACCAAGATATGCAACACATGATTAGAGGAACACATAATTCTACCTTTTGAAAATAGTCCCAAGCCAACTCTAATAGAGAATCATGGAAATATATACAAGTGCCAATGCATAAATGCAACTAAACTAAAGGCACAAAATTAATAAAGACACCTAAAAACTTATGGGTTGCCCCCCGGGGAGCGCTTTTTTAAAAGCCATATCTAGGTTTCGAAGCTCTATTTTTATTTCAATAGATATCAACTAGAGAATTTTTTATTCATACCTCACGTATAAGTTTGGAGTACTTACTATCATAGTTTTGTCGAAGTCGCACCCGCTTACGGTGCATAGGAGTTTGGTAGATAAATAAATTGTTGCTTCCAAGTGATGATGGATATGTCATATATGATGAGCATGCCTCCATAGATTGCTTTATCAAAAGTATTAGAGACTTACATATGAATTCAAATGTTTTACCTTGGTTGATATCATAAGGATATAATTCATAATACTCCTCCTTGGTTGCACTATCATGGGGCAACACTTCATAACACCTTTCTTTTGTAACAGGGAAAAATTCAAAGGTATCTTTCTTCTCTTGTTCATCACACTTGCTAGCAAGTTCATTAGTTCGAGAGATATCAAGCCACTCACAAAAGGAAGCATCATCAACCAAATATTTCATTCGCAATGTGCTCTTCTTGTCCCTGCAGATTGGTACTACAAGATTCTATCTCAAATTCATCATTATTTATGTTCTCCAAATGAGTATCTAGGCACAAGGCCTCTGCTGATAAACTATGTTCAGTTTTAACATAATAAGAATCATTACTAGAGATATATGCATCATAAATAGTTTTTCATTTTTAATATGCTCATGAGTATCTAATATGTATATAGGATTTGGAGTAGAGGGTATAGGTGAGTGATCACTTAGCTCATCCTCCTATTATTGTTCCTCGTATTTAGGTGTGGTATCGAGGATATTGTCTAGATCTTTCTTTGCAAAATCATTTGGGACTGAGTCATTATTTGCCAGGCTTCTGTCCAGTTCAGTTTGTGGGATGCCAAAATAAATTTTTGCTAATTACTCAATGGTTTTTCTTTCTCGATTTCAATCTTATTTTCATATGGCAAATTTTTGAATTGGCTGCAATTTACCTTGAGATCTTCTTCTCCAAACTATAAAGACATAGCTTGTTTCTTGGGATCCGCCTTAGGAGGTTTAACATTACAAGGTTGTGTGTAACGTTCCCACTCCTTTGAAATATGCAAATGCTCAACATAGGTTTTGAAAATTCTAATAATTACACAAGGGTTAAGATTAAAATCTCCAAGTTGTTTCTCTACTTTACCAGATGCTAGAGATTTTCTTAAGCAATCATATTCTATAGGATGCTTTTTCTTAATTCAATTCCAAAATGGGATTTTTCAATCATTTCATCTCGTACCTCCATCATCTCATCATCGGTAATATATTCTTTGTACCATATTTCATTCTCCTCTATTGAGGATTCATGTTGCAAAGCTACATCGCAATATTCATAGAAAGATTCCTTCTCAAGTTCCTCACCAAACTTAGGCCAATCATCATCAGAATCATTACTAGATAATGAGATATCATTTTCATGCATACTATTTGTGTGTGGAAAGTTATATTCATAAGTAGGAGATTCAAGTGGTTGATCAAGTTGATCCTATTCATTCTTACTAATATAATTTGCGAATAGCTCAAAGATAGTCTTACCTCCGGGCTTACCTTCCACTAGTTGAGAGGGTGAAATGTCAAGTGACACCTCTTTATTAACAATATGTTCTGGTGGTTTAGGTGGAGGTTCTTTCAGTGGAGTTCTCTCCACATCATCCTTTGGATCCTCCTACAAAAGGTTAGATTCTTCCATGGCGGCTTTAATCTGCTCAACAATAAATTCATTATTAAGGAAATTATCTTGGAAATAACAGAATATAGGGTAAACTTCTTTATAGATCATATCAAGTGTTTACTTTCTACCTGCATATCTCTCAAACGGAATAACAACTCTTAGCAATCGGTAAAAAGCACAAATTGTAATCTATCCTCTCTAGCATGGCATTTAAACTCATCCCTATTATTGTTTGCTAGTTCGGTATCAAAATTATACTCACATTGATAATTGAGGTGACCTGGAGATTCACAACAATCACAATATAATTGATAAGAGGCACATAGTATGGATGAATACTTCTCCCCCCAAGTCAAACATTCTTTCAATATGACATGCCTCTTCAATACATTTCCCATAGTCTCTCCCTATGACTCATCCATTATAAATTCCATTTGTTGAAAGATAGTCATCTTGGAAGACATGATTAGTAACAATAGTTTTTAATAAATTTTTGGTTTTGTAATTTTTTGATCTTTTCAAATAAGTAAAAGAAAAAGGATAAAAAGCAATAAACTAAAATAACTTGAAACTCAAACAACTTTAGTAAAGAAATAATAAGTTAGCAACTAAGAACAAAGACCAAAAGTGCTTAGCTCCCCGACAACGGTGCCAGAAAATAGCTTGATGACTGCAAGTACATAGATTAATTGTAGCTAGTTTCGAAATAAGAGTATCGAACCCATATAGAGCTATTTGTTTAGGGTCTTTATGCCCCTCGTCACTATCTACCAAAGGATACTTGTAAGGTGCCTTTGATTTCAAGTAAAAGGGTATTTGAAAGGTTTTTGGTTACATGCAAGAAAGTCAATAAAACAAGTAAAAATAAAGCAAGTAAAAAGAGTGTATGGAATGGTGGTTGAACTCAATAGGGATAAGACGCTCTCGGGAATGTAGGATACACCTCTAGCATGTTGTAATTAATCATAATAAGGATAACCTATTTATTGTGCCATGATATGTGTGGAGAGAGTTCCATAATAAGATGTTCACCAAGGCTCGTAGGCAGTCACTTTGTTGAGACAAGAATGAGGTCATCTCTAAACAACCATTGTGATGCCTGGAAGCAATCACCATGCAGACAACCGCAATTAATGGTTTTCCCATGGATATCGTAATTAGCTTAGTGAATCTCCCTTGGTTCCCCCTTTGACCGTGTTGGGTGATAGCGGTACTTATAGTCATAGTAGCACGTCCAAAGGGTTTCACCCTCTTACTTTAGACCCGAAGGAAAATGATATGTGGCCGACTACACATACCATCTAAATGAAGATATCAAACACACATCGTATATCAATGGATCCTCCACACAAGTAATAGATCATCTTTATTTAATTTCATAATAATGATAGGGTTTCTCCATCTCCCCAAAAACAAAGGGAACTACTAACGCATGGAAACAATCAACAACATCATCATAATCAAATGGATGGATAAAAGTAATGGGAATCTAGTGCAAACCATAATTGAATCTCGAATTACAATAAGGTCTAATAAATAGAATATGGGGGTACATATGGTGATGGAGATGCAACAGTTGATGATGTAGGCGATGATGTGTTATCCTCCAATGATCCAAGTCCCTTCTGCTCTTGAGCAATGGTGATGGTGGAGATATTGTGGAGGTGGCATCTATGGAGTTGACAAGGCAACAAGGCTCCACCATGGAGGTATGTGAAGAGGGATGTCTCTCCCTTGGCTCCTTGCCTCTTTATATAGGCCTAGGGGTGGCCCTATAACCCCCAATACGTTCCTTATGACCTAAGAAAGGTTTAGGAACAAATAGGGACGGATTCTGTGAAGAAACGTGTCTAGAATAGCTACTTCCGCGCGTCTAGACCCGTGGTACGGGCGGACGATACGACCATACCCGCCTGTACCGGTGGTCGTTACACGAGTTGTATGTTTTCGTATTTTGGTTGTTATTTATTCATACAAAATCCAATTTAGGTGTTCTTTATCTCGTTGGAATCGTATGGACAATGGCTACAACACCATAGCCTTGTATCTTCATTTGTAGATAATGGGAAAATCCACTTTTTCCACCTCTCAAATGGCTAAGTCTGATGCCTGCAGCTCCTCCATATTGCATATTATTGGTTCCTTTTTCCTTGTTTTATCCATAATCCAAAACAAAACCTACACATAAGTCAAATATAAGAAAAAGTAATACAACTACTAGTTTGTGAAAAGTCTATGTGAAAATGAAAGAGAACTAGTAATCATACACAATAGGCATTGTTGTAGCTAGATGTAGCATGTAATGAGCATCAATATGAATAATTTATATACTTAAATATGTGTCAATTTTGGAATCATCAACTTCCCCAAGCTAGACTCTTACTTGTCCCCGAGTAATAAGGTGGCTTATGGACAAGGTCATCATGTTCATGAGGCACGGGTCTATAACTTAAATGATGCAAAAATTAAAACAAAAGTATAATATTGGATGTAGAAGATCGATGCCTTATATTCTTATTTTCTCTGCAAGCTCAAAGTAAGAAAGAACATACACTACTAGGAAAACCCTCATCTTTGGTGCATGGGTATTGCTTTTCTGTGGCACATATCATATGTGCCACTATTACGTCACCACTAAACTGAACTTCTGTGGCGCATTTCGAAATGCGCCACAGAAGTCCTCAAACTTCTGTGGCGCATATTGCCAATATGCGCCATAGAACTGTCTTTTCAAATTAAAAAAAAGCGGGCTAGATCCCACCCAAAATTTTAAATCACAAACTTCTGTGGCGCATATTGCGATATGTGCCACTGATTTCTTTTTTGTATTTCAAAAAAAAAAAGACTAGATCTGGTCGGAGTGGGAGGTGGGTGCTGGGTGGAGGAGGAGGGTCGCCAGAGTAGGAGGAGGGGTCGCTGGAGTAGGAGGCCGCTGGTGCAGGTGGAGTACGAGGAGGAGGGGTCATCGGACTAGGAGGAGGGGTCACTAGAGTAGGAGAAGGAGAAGGAGGCCATCGATGGAGGAAGGATCACCGGAGTAGGAGGAGGTGGTGGAGGCCATGGCCGAAGTAGGAGGATGAGTTGGCCGGAGAGTGGAGAATGAGGAGGAGGAGAAGGGGAGGATGATAATAAGTGGAGGAAGAGAAGAAGTGCAGAAAAAGAAGAAGAGGAGGAGAGAAGAAGTGGAGGAGAGGAGGAGAGAAGAAGTGGACGAGAGGAGTACATGAGAGAAGTATAAAAGAGAGGGAGAGGGCGCCATGAGAATTTAAAATTCCAATCCAAGACTTCTATGGCGCATATGGGAGAAATGCGCCACAGAAGTTTCTCCCTTTTTTAATGTTTTTGCGGGAAAAAAGATCTTTTGACCATAACTTTTTACTCTTTTAAAATTTTGAAAATCAATAAAATCGCTAAACGTCCAAAGGACGTTACGAGCAGATGCGAAATTTCGTTCTCGTCATTTTAGTATATTAACCTTTTTTCCGTCATCGTATGCAAAAGTTATGGCCATTTTACTGTGCCATGACCTTTTTTGCAAAATACATCGAAATTCATTTTTTTCAATTTTCCTTACAACTATACCCCATAATATAACTACATCTTAAAGGAATTATTTTTTGAAATTTTTATCAATTTCATTTAGTTTTTACAAAAGTTAAAAGGCGATCCAAGGGATCTAATTTTCCTACTCGACTTCTATGGCGCATACCTCTCTATGAGCCACACAATCATCACTTTTGTGGCGCATATGGTCATATGCGCCATAGAATATTGGTCAGAGTGCGGTCAACGAGATTTCATGGTAGGGACCATCCGGGTTTTCTGTGGCGCATATGGTAATATGTGCCATAAAATTTTAGCGCATATGGCTATATGCGCCACAGAAAGCCTAGATGCTCAAACCTGGTGGCGGGTCCCGCCAAACTTCTGTGGCGTACTGTCTCTATGCATGCGCCACATAACAGTGAAAGGTTCTATGGCGCATTTGCTGTAATGCGTCACTTTTGTTTTTCTATGACGCATGGCAACAGATATGCGCCATAAATTTTTTATCTATCTATAGTTGTTTTCCTAGTAGTGATATTCATACAAGGCAACACAAGCTTAATTATGTCAATTCATAAAAGATCAATAAAACTTCAATGCTCCATGTCAAAATTGAATCTATCTTTGAAAGCAAAGTTGTGATCTTCCTATTAAACCTTTTATGTTTTATATTTCCTAATTTTTGTAAAGTAAGAGCTTCAACTAGAATATGCATTCACTTACGGTTGATAGTCATATGCGTTCAACATTTCATCTGTTTGAAAGGCTCGTGAAAGTTAGAGAGATGACAAGAATACTATACAAGCTTTGGTAAATCAAGGCAATCAGAGTAGAGTTTAATATAAGTATAAATAACTAGAAGTGTAACAATCAATCCAATTCTTCTAGTTCACTTTCAGCTTGTCAAGGAACACTAGGATGTTTTAATAGTAAAATTGAGTAAGAGAGTTCATGTCCTAAGTAGCATAACAGTGAAGTGTCTTATTGACATCCACATTAGTAGATCAAGACTATCCAAAATAATTATATTCCAATCGTTGCTTCTCAATCTCATGCCAAAAACTTCATATTTTTCTCTTCTCTTTCTCTTTTTCCCTTTTTTTCTTCCTTCTTTCAAGAATATTTCTCAATAAGGATCATTGAGTGATTCTTTTAAATAATGGTTTGCACAATCTTCGAGATGCAGCACTGCCTACGTACATGGTGTCGTGTGCCTTCCAGCCATTGTCTTATGGTTCTTACATTGTTCCGGTGAACATTCCTAGAGCGGTCGAGGCGTCTACGACGGTGGCCGGTAGGAAATCGTGTCAGTCTTTCTGCGCGACATGCGTATCTAGGCTCGTCTGCTTCTTCATGTTGCCTTTTTTGTTCCGCTCTCCATCTTTCTTTTTATTTTTGTTTTTATGATTTTTTTCGTATTTATTTTATGGCTCTTTGGCTTTGCTATTTCGTCTATGTATTTTCATATGCATTTGTTTTTGCCTATTTTCTTCGGCTTAAAAAAACTTCATCAGGTTATTATTCTCTCCTCTCCCTTCTTTTTATTTGTTTCCCTACCGAGTTCTTCATTTTTCGCTTTTCTCTGTCTTTACCGTCTGACTTTTTTTGTTTTTGTCTATTTTTGTCGGCTTTTTAAAAAAACTCTTCATGATAATGTTATTCTCTCGCTTTTTTTCTTTATTTTATGGTCGATTTTCTCCATCTTTGCTGTCCGACTATTTTTTTCATGTTTTTGTTCTTAGATTTCTAATCCGTCGTTTCAACAATTTTTCTATTTCTCTTTATCTTTCGTCTGTTTATTTTTTCCTTCTTTGTTTTTCTTTTTTCTGCTTATTTCTTTTGCTGTTTTCCTTTATTTTTGTTTACTAGTCTGTTTATTGCGAGCCAGTTACAAAGCCTATGACGTTACATATGGCAGATCTTACTCGGTTTGTTAGCTCCTGACGGAACGTATCTCTAACTATTTGGTTCGGATATTGTTAGACGAGTTTATGTTACTGAGAATGGCTCGAACGCATGCTGACGGCCAAGGTATTAGGGATTTATATTTATAGATCTGTATATGTCATTATACAAACTGAGGTTACGATAAATGACAACGCTTAATTTTTAATGAATAGAGAACTTCTCAAACACTAATAATGCATGCATCTAAACTGCGTAATGTGATGGTCCGAAGAGAACGCTATCACGTTGACACCATACTTGAACAAGGAAGGGTGAAAGGGCATGTATGCTCCCACGTGTGGTTTTGGTAATTAATAACAATTCCTATGGACTAATGTGTAAATTAAGTTTCACTTGTAGGTTTGTCCATTGGCATCGCTTGGGCCATGTGTTGGTCTCAAGGTTGAAAATTTAAGAAATTAAGAAGGAGAAGAAGAAATGTCCAAGGGCTTTGTGCCATTGGAATCATGAAGAAACAAAGTTCTTGAAGGTTGATCAAGACAAGTGCAAAAAGTTGCATCAATATGGATCAACCTCAAGAAGGGATGAGGAAGGGGAAGCTCAAGATGCACCATCTCTAGAAGATCTCATGCTTGAAGCTTGCCATCCTTATAATCATGGAGGGATGAAGACAAGTTCAAGAAGAGGTTTCCCCATGGAGTATGTGGGAGCAATTTGCAAGTCTTCATCAAGCGAGAGCGAGCAAGAGAAAATAAGAAAGGTGTTCCCACTTGAGAAGAACAAGACGGTCTACATCAAGTTCAATGATCAAGGCAAAGGTATGATCTTTATAGGGCTTCTCTTTTGTCGGTCTCGTGTTGTTAGTTGGGAGAACGGGTTTAGGATAGATAGCCGTACTATCAAGAGGGACTCTCAAGCGGGTGTCTCGATCGCATCGTTCGGAGAGAGCTCAAACCTTTGCATACATAACATCATATTCCTTGGTTGTTATTTGGATCTTGTCCATGATAGGATCTAGATCTTGTGGTCGTCATTATAACAAGCTCTAGTTCATCAAATAAGGATTCCCCTTGCATACCTTATTGTGGTTCTTGATCATGCGGGTTTTTCTAGCCCCACACCTTGGGACATATCTCACATATATATACTCGATATTTTCTCTCTTTGTGGTATCCAATATTTCACATTTTGTTGGGTTCTAGTTGGTTTTACCTTTCCAACAAATTTGGTTTCATCCCAATCGGAGTTTCCAAGCTCAACTTCTTGTGTTTAGGGTTTTGGAGGTTTACCGGTTCATCGCTTCTAGAGAGGTCTTACCTTTCTCCATTTTGTTTTATCCTTCCATGTTGTACTATGATGTTTCTTTGCATAATCTTGTAGAGCTTGTCGTTCTCTTCAAAACGAGCCCTAGATCGTCAAAAACAGAGTCCGAAATCAAAAGTTATTGAAGTTTTCGTGCAATGTTATCCTGCATTTTTGCTTGAGCGGAAGTTCCGGCCCATGTTCCGGTCAGGTTCAGTAACCTGTGTTTTTATTTACCGGAAGTTCTGGTGGTTCACCGAAAGTTCCGGTGGTGCGCGGAACTGACCCAAACGGGCAGATTTCTCTTGCCATATTTAAGGTCCCCCTCTTCCCTAATGTTTCCCCAACTTTTGAGGCCATTTTTGCTAGATCTTCCACTCTCTCTCCTCCATTGTTGACCTTTAAAAGCTTGCCCTCTGTCCTTCTCCCTCCAATGATTCTTGCATCTCTTTGAGGGATTTTAGATAGAAGAACTATATCTACAATTCCCCCAAGTCAAATCCCTTCTTTGTGAAAGAATCATTGGGATCTAGATCTTGGAGAGTTTTGTGTTCTTCCTCTCTTATTCCCCCAATAGCTTTTGTAGCTTTGGTGGAATTTGAGAGAGAAGGACTTGCCTCTTGCATTTGTTGCATAGGTTTGAGTTCTCCTCGGATATTCGGCGAATACAACCTTGTGGGCTTATTACTCTTGGGTTCTTGGAACCCTAGACGATTGTGTGGTTGGATTGTTGACCTTTTGTGGTCTTGTTGACCTTTTGTGGTCTTGTAGCCTTTTGTGGCTTTGCTGTTGGGAGCCTCCAATTGAGTTATGGAGATAGCCCCAATCTTGTACGGGTTCGGTGACCGCCCTCAAGTGTCCCATAGTGGAGCGAGTGCCCGCCTTTTGTGGTGCGCACTCGGGAGAATAGGGTTGATGTCTACTCACTTCTATTCTTGTAGACAGTTGTTGGGCCTCCAAGTGAAGAGGTTTCTAGAATAGCAACAAGTTTCCCTTAAGTGGATTACCCAAGGTTTATCGAACTCAGGGAGGAAGTGGTCAAAGGTATCCCTCTCAAGCAACCCTGCAATCAAGATACAAGAAGTCTCTTGTGTCCCCAACACACCCAATACACTTGTTAGGTGTATATGTGCACTAGTTTGGCGAAGAGATAGTGAAATACAAGTGGTATGGATGATTATAATTGGTAACGGTGCCAGAAAAGAGCTTCTGACGGGGAGGAAAAGACTGGAAGCAAGCAAACATGCAACAAATCTAGGTGCAAACGGTGTTTCAATGCTTAGGAACAAGGCCTAGGGATCATACTTTCACTAGTGAACACTCTCATGTAAATATATTCTCTTCATGATACTACACTTAACTACTCACCGGTTGGACACCCTAATCCATGGTAGGGCTATAACATCACTCCTCAAAGTCCGCCTTCCCCATCTACATAACCCCACACTGTCACCTTAAGCGCTAGATGGTTCCAATAAACACCACAATTTCATAGAGACATCCAACTCCAAATATAAATCATGATAAGTATTTATAAACTCTAGCCTAAGTGCCACCACGGCGTGCATGCTGTCACTTTCACACACGTGGGGAGAGCAGAGATCTATTGAAGAACTTGAGTAAGAAGGTATATCTACTTTATTACAAAGCTCATGACCACAACAAGATCATACATATAGAGAGAGATGAACACATAGCTACCGGTAGAGCCCTTAGCCTCGAAGAAGAACTACTCCCTCCTCATCATGGGAATCAACAACGATGATGGAGATGGTGGTGGAGATCGATGAAGATGGCTCCGGGGGCACTTCCTCGTCCCGATAGGGTGCCGGAACAGAGACTTTCTGTCCCCCGAATCTCCCCTTCGGTGGTGGCGGCGCTGTGCAGGTTTTCGTGGATTTCCGCCAGATGATTTAGGGTTTTTGGGTCGGAGGATTCTTATAGGCGAAGGAGGCAAGGTCGGCGGAGTGCCAGGGGGCCCACTGAAGGTAATATGCCCTGAGAGGCAATAATAAAGTGTTTATTATGTGTATTCCAAGTATATGATAGATGTTTATTTTGCATGCTATAATTGTGTTAATACGAAAAAGTTAATACATGTGTGTTTAATAAACAAACAGAAAGTTCCTAGTTATGCCTCTCTCATAAACTAGCTTGTTGATTAACAAGATGATCAAGGTTTCCTGATCATGGACATTGGATGTTGTTAATAACGGGATCACAACATTAGTGTAATGGTGTGATGAAAATTCATCAGAAGTATAGCATTATGATAGTCATTGAGTTTATATTGCTATAACAACTGACGAAGTGATCCTAATCCTTAGACCATGAGATCATGTCAATCACTAACACCGGAAGAGTTTCTTGATAACATCAAACGTCACACCATAACTGGGTGATTATAAAGATGGATTCAGAACTAATAAAGTGTTATGTTGAGGCCCATGGATCGAGAGTGGAATTTGTTCATCCCGATGACGGATAGATATACTCTGGGCCCTCTCGGTGATATCACATTAATTAGCTTGCAAGCAAGTGATTTGATCACTAGAATGTTATATCACGGGAACAAGAAAAGAGTGCATGTCAGTAACAAGATCAAACTAGGTATGGAGATACCGATGATCGAATCTCGGACATGTAATATATCGTGAAACAAAGGGATTAATATACTAGCATAAAAGGTTCCGACGATCACAAGAAAGTCATCGTTGAATGTGTGGGAGTCAGTATGGGTCTCCAGATCCCGCTTCTGATTATTGATCCGAGAGGGGTCTCGATCATGTCCGCATTATTCACGAACCGTAGGGTGACACACTTAAGAGACACCGACATCCAATTGGAGCAAAAGTTTCATGCCGAAAGAATGAACAAGCGCAGGAATTTATTTCACTAGATACTGAAACAGGTTTTCGGGTGAAAGAGACACCTCCTCGTGAAGGATTTCTCTCTCCCCCTCTAGAATTTATCCCCCATGGTCTCGGACTAGCGAGATACATGTTCCCGGTGGCTATTCGGCAAGAAAGAGTTGTGCTTCCGCTGCATCGCTGGAGCGAGGAGGCGGAGGTTGCTCGGTGCCTCGAACATGTGTGCGAGCACGGATGCGCTACTGATTTGCGGCGCTAGGACTTCCTCTCGATCTTGATATCGGCAAGAGATCGTCTACATCAACCACGAGTCGAACTCGTTAAGCTTTGTCGGTCTTCAAGGGTATGTTCTCTACGGATATACATCTGCCCGTTGTTTGTATCTAGTAGATAGATCTTGGTACTTAGTTCCCATCGTAGGAAATTTTTTGTTTTCTATGCTGCAAACCCTATAGTGGTATCAGAGCCAGATCTATGCCTAGATGCTTTACACGGGTAGTACACATATGAGTATGTGGGCGATGATGATCATGTTGTTGCTCCTTAGTTGTAATTTTGGATATTGGTGGCATAGTGGGATGAAGCGGCTCGGACAAACTTTACATGTCCGCGCACATGAGACCTGTTCCACGCTTGACATGCAACTAGTTTGCATAAGTGGCTAGCGAGTGTCTGTCTCTCCTACTATAGTTAATATCTATTTTGCAATGAGTTGTCAACAATTTGGTTATCCTCGTTGTGGTTCATGTTCGTAGGTAAGAACGGTTCTATCTCGAAAGCCCTAAGCCACATAAAACTTGCAATGGATAAATTAGAGGCGTCTAGTTTAGATTGTTGCTGGGCTAGTGTTATGATATGGTGATGTTGTAAGTAGAAGTATCATATGATACTCTTACAACACACATAGCGTGTAAACACCATAGACCTTGGATTTACACATAAAGGTATGATAGTGATCATACCACGATGCACATGATAGAGATCATATGCGGGAACCATATCATTTCACTAATAAACATGTGATGTTTGATAGCATCTTATATTGCTTGTTTAGCGCTTTGTTAGCATTATAAGATGATCCCTCATTTAAATATCAAGATAAGAATGTGTTCTTCCTTTAGTATGCACCGATTATGTTTTCGTTGCTCCAAGACATCACGTGATGATCAGGTGTTCTTGGATCCACGACCATATTTCGGGTGTAAAACAGTTACACACGCGAATACTAAGGTTTTAACTTGGCGAGCCTAGCATGTACAGACATGGCCTCGGAACACAGACTGAAAGGTTAAGCATAAGTCATATAGTTGATATGATGCCCATTTGATGCTCGCCTTTGAAGCTACACCGACTCACGTGATGATCGAACTTGGTGTAGTGGCTTTGGTTCATGTAATCACCAAAAAGGCACGAGGGATGTCATTTTTGAGTGGGAGTTCATTCGTACAATATAGATTAGTTGAACTCAATATATCATAAACTTAGTCTAAACTTTACAAATTCTGTTGTAGATGGCACCACCTGCTTTTAATTTCAATGTGTTCATGGAGAAAGAGAAACTTGCAACGAACGGTAGCAACTTTACCGAATGGGCCATGAATTTGAGGATTCTCCTCTCTGCTGCACAAAAGTAATATGTGCTAGAAGCGCCGCTAGGCCCCCCACCTTTTGAGGATGCCCCTGACGAGGAGAAGGATGTCTATCAGACTCGTCAGGAGAACCACAACTTAGTTCATTGCGGCATATTGTATGGGCTAGAGCCAGAACTTCGAAAGCGTTTCGAAAACGGCAATGCATTTGATACAATGGGTGAGTTGAAAATGATTTTCAACACACATGCTGCTGTAGAGAGCTACAACGCTTCAGAAAAGTTCTTTAGCTGCATGATGGAAGAGCACAACTCCGTTAGTGAGCATGTACTCAAGATGTCGGGTTACGCCGATAAGCTTGTGTCCTTGGGAATAACGATTCCCATTGACTTAGGCATCCATCGTGTTCTGCAGTCTCTGCCACCTAGCTATAAGAGCTTTGTGATGAACTATAATATGCAAGGGATGAAGAAGTCTCTCCCCGAGCTTTTGTCAATGCTTAAAACTGCAGAAGTGGAGATCAAAAAGGAACATCAAGTGTTGATGATCAATAGGAACACTGGTTTCAAGAAAGACAAGAAGGGAAAACGGAAGGGAAGTAAGGGCGGCAAGCCAGTTGCCGTGCCTGAAATGAAACCCCGAGTTGGACCTAAGTCTGATACCGAGTGCTACTATTGCAAGGGGACTGGCCACTGGAAGCACAACTACCCCAAGTATTTGGCAGACAAGAAGGCCGGCAAGGCAAACAAAGGTATATATGATATACATGTTATTGATGTGCACTTGACTAGTGCTCGCAGTAGCACCTGGGTATTTGATACAGGTTCAATTGCTAATATTTGTAACTCGAATCAGGGGCTGCGGAACAAGCGACCGCTAGCAAGGGGTGAGGTCAAGATGCGCGTCGGCAATGGATCAAGCGTTGATGTGATCGCCGTCAGAATGCTACCTCTCCATTTGCCGTCGGGATTAGTTATAAACTTGAATAATTGTTATCTGGTGCCTGCACTGAGCATGAACATTGTATCTAGATCATGTTTGATGCGAAGTGGTTATTCATTTAAATCGGAGAACAATGGTTGTTCTATTTATATGAATGAAATCTTTTATGGTCATGCACCGATGATGAATGGTTTATTTCTATTAGATCTCGATGATAATGTTACACATATTCATAATGTTGATGCTAAAAGGATTAAACTTAATGATGATATATCCGCATATATGTGGCACTGCCGTCTAGGTCATATTGGCGTTAAACGCATGAAGAAGCTCCATTCGGATGGACTTTTGGAATCACTTGATTTTGAATCATTTGATACATGTGATCCATGCCTTATGGGAAAGATGACTAGAACGCCGTTTTCCGGTTCAATGGAACGGGCGACAGATTTATTGGAAATCATACATTCTGATGTATGTGGTCCAATGAGTGTGTCGGCGCGAGGTGGATATCGTTATTTTGTTACTTTCACGGATGATTTGAGTAGATACGGTTATATCTACTTGATGAAACACAAGTCTGAAACCTTTGAAAAGTTCAAGGAATTTCACAATGAAGTGGAAAATCATCGTAATAGAAAGATCAAATTTCTACGGTCCGACCGTGGAGGTGAGTATCTAAGTTACGAGTTTAGAACTCACATGAAAGAGTGTGGAATTGTTTCACAACTCACACCTGCCGGAACACCACAGCGAAATGGTGTGTCGGAACGTCGTAATCGTACTTTATTAGATATGGTTCGATCTATGATGTCTCTGACGGACTTGCCGTTGTCATTTTGGGGTTATGCACTAGAAACTGCTGCATTCAATTTAAATCGGGCACCATCTAAATCTGTTGAAAAGACACCGTATGAATTGTGGTTTGGAAACAAACCTAAGCTGTCATTTCTTAAAGTTTGGGGATGCGATGTTTATGTGAAGAAACTTCAACCGGATAAACTCGAACCCAAAGCAGAAAAATGCGTCTTCATATGATACCCTAAGGAAACTATTGGGTATTCCTTCTATCACAGATCCGAGGGCAAGGTTTTTGTTGCCAAGAATGGATCCTTTCTAGATAAAGAGTTTCTCGCAAAAGGTGTGAGTAGTCGGAAGGTAGAACTCGAAGAGGTTATTGAACCTTCTCTTCAAAGTATGGCGAGTAGCGCAGCACTGGAAGTCGTTCCGGAGTTGGCTCCACCAGTTGAAGAGGGAACTAATGAAAATGATCATGAAACTCCAAAAGAGAACACTACCGAACCTCGCAGGTCTAGCAGGACGCGTGCAGCTCCCGAGCTGTATCAAAATCCTGTCATGAATTTCATGGTTGATGAAAATGATGACCCTGCGACGTATGAAGAAGCGATGATGAGCCCGGATTCCAACAGATGGTTAGAAGCCATGAAATCCGAGATGGAATCCATGTATGAAAATCAAGTTTGGAACTTGGTGGAATTACCTCACGACCGAAAGGCTGTGGAGAACAAATGGATTTTCAAAAGAAAAACGGATGCTGATGGTAATGTGACCATCTATAAAGCTCGACTTGTCGCAAAGGGGTTTCGACAAATTCAAGGAGTTGACTACGATGAGACATTCTCTCCCGTAGCGATGCTAAAATTAGTTAGGATTATGTTAGAAATTGTTGCATATGTCGATTATGAGATATGGCAGATGGGTGACAAAACCGCGTTTCTCAATGGTAATATTGAAGAAGAGTTGTATATGATACAACCAAAGGGTTTTGTCGATCCTAAGGATGCTAACAAAGTGTGCAAGCTTCAGCGATCCATCTATGGATTGAAGCAAGCATCACGAAGTTGGAATCTCCGCTTTGATGAGGTGATCAAAGAGTTTGGATTTGTCCAAACTTATGGAGAAGCTTGTATTTACAAGAAAGTGAGTGGGAGCAATGTGGCATTTCTGATATTATATGTGGATGACATATTATTGATCGAAAATGATATAGATCTTTTAAACAGTGTTAAAAGTTATCTAAACAGCAAATTTTCAATGAAGGACCTAGGTGAAGCTTCATACATATTAGGCATAAAGATCTATAGAGATAGATCTAGGCGCCTAATAGGGCTATCACAAAGTACATACCTTGATAAGATTTTAAAGAAGTTTAAAATGGAAGGAAGTAAGAAGGGGTTCTTACCTATGTTGGAAGGCAAGACATTGAGTAAGACTCAAAGTCTGGCTTCGGCGGAAGAAAGAGAGATAATGGACAAAGTCCCCTATGCTTCAGCCATAGGCTCTATAATGTACGCCATTCTATGTACAAGACCGGATGTGGCACATGCTATTAGTTTGACTAGTAGGTTCCAATCGGATCCAGGTTCGGAACACTGGATAGCGGTCAAGAATATCCTTAAGTACTTACGAAGAACTAAGGATATGTTTTTTGTATACGGAGGTGAAGAAGAGCTCGTCGCTAAGTGTTATGTTGACGCTAGCTTTGACACCGATCCGGATGACTCTAAGTCTCAATCCATATACGTATTTCTCATGAATGGCGGAGCGGTTAGCTGGAGGAGCTCCAAACAACCTGTGGTGGCAGGATCAACAACGGAGGCCGAATATGTTGCTGCTTCGGAAGCGGCTCAGGAAGCAGTTTGGATGAAGGAGTTCATATCCAAACTAGGAGTGGTTGCAAACGCGTTGGACCCAATGGTGATCTATTGGGACAACAATGGTGCCATTGCCAATGCCAAAGAGCCAAGGTCTTACAAGCATTCCAAGCATATTAAGCGCCGGTTTCACTCCATCCGCGAGCATGTCAAGGATGGAGATATAAAGATTTGTAAAGTACACATGGATCTCAATGTAGCAGATCCGTTGACTAAAACTCTCCCTAGAGCAAAACATGATCAACACCAGAACTCAATAGGTGTTAGATTTATCACTATGTAACTAGATTATTGTCTCTAGTGCAAGTGGGAGACTGAAGGGAATATGCCCTGAGAGGCAATAATAAAGTGTTTATTATGTGTATTCCAAGTATATGATTGATGTTTATTTTGCATGCTATAATTGTGTTAATACGGAAACGTTAATACATGTGTGTTTAATAAACAAATAGAAAGTTCCTAGTTATGCCTCTCTCATAAACTAGCTCGTTGATTAACAAGATGATCAAGGTTTCCTGATCATGGACATTGGATGTTGTTAATAACGGGATCACAACATTAGTGTAATGGTGTGATGAACATTCATCCGAAGTATAGCATTACGATCAAAGTCATTGAGTTTATATTGCTATAACAACTTACGAAGTGATCCTAATCCTTAGACCATGAGATCATGTCAATCACTAACACCGGAAGAGTTTCGTGATAACATCAAACTTCACACCGTAACTGGGAGATTATAAAGATGGATTCAGAACTAATAAAGTATTATGTTGAGGCCCATGGATCGAGAGTGGAATTTGTTCATCCCGATGACGGATAGATATACTCTGGGCCCTCTCGGTGATATCACATTAGTTAGCTTGCAAGCAAGTGATTTGATCACTAGAATGTTATATCATCGGAACAAGAAAAGAGTGCATGTCAGTAACGAGATCAAACTAGGTATGGAGATACCGATGATCGAATCTCGGACATGTAATATATCGTGAAATAAAGGGATTAAGATACTAGCGTAAAAGGTTCCGACGATCACAAGAACGTCATCGTTGAATGTGTGGGAGTCAGTATGGGTCTCCAGATCCCGCTTCTGATTATTGATCCGAGAGGGGTCTCGATCATGTCCGCATTATTCATGAACCGTAGGGTGACACACTTAAGAGACACCTCCTCGTGAAGGATCTCTCTCCCCCTCTAGAATTTATCCCCCATGGTCTCGGACTAGCGAGATACATGTTCCCAGTGGCTATTCGGCAAGAAAGAGTTGTGCTTCCGCTGCATCGCTGGAGCGAGGAGGCGGAGGTTGCTCGGTGCCTCGAACGTGTGTGCAAGCACGGATGCGCTGCTGATTTGCGGCGCTAGGACTTCCTCTCGATCTTGAGATCGGCAAGAGATCGTCTACATCAACCACGAGTCGAACTCGTTAAGCTTTGTCGGTCTTCAAGGGTATGTTCTCTACGGATATACATCCGCCCGTTGTTTGTATCTAGTAGATAGATCTTGGTACTTAGTTCCCATCGTAGGAAATTTTTTGTTTTCTATGCTGCGAACCCTACACCCACACCCCCTGTGGGTGCCACTAGGGCTAGCCCGCTCCCACCTAGGGTGTGGCCACCCTGGTGTCCTCCTCCATCTCTGCTTCGTGGTTCCGTGTCGTGCCGGCTAAAATAATGACTTTGGCTTTTGTCCCGTCCAATTTCGAGGATATTGATTTTCTGCCTTTTCTGGAACCAAAAACAGAAGAAAGCAGGCAATTGGCACTGTGGCATCTTGTTAATAGGTTAGTACCAAAAAACATATAAAAACACCTCAAAGTGTAGATAAAGCAAAGAAAAGTAGATACTAAACAATCATGGAATATAAAAAATTATAGATACGTTTTCAACGTATCAAGCATCCTGAAGCTTAACTCCTGCTCGTCCTCGAGTAGGTATGTGATAAAAAGAATAATTTTTGAGGTGACATGCACCATCAAAATCAAGATCAAACCATTTGCAAGTATTGAAAGCTGGGATCAAAGAACTCTAAATATGAGCAAGAAAGATGGAGTTCTAACAGTAAGACAAAGTAACTATGCATGCAACATGAAAGGTCACAAACAAAGATTCATGAATAACATGCATTGAAAAACATTTGTTTGTTTCACATATAGAAAACATGGTATAGTGGGATTCAGCTTGTCCCTCATGGAGTAGAAAATAGATGCATATGACACCTTCAAAGTTCATAAGAGTGACTAGATACAAATAGTTCAAGAATAAGCAATATCAACAATATGAATCAATCAATAAGTTTTGGGACAATGCACATAGAACTAAGAATGGCAACTATGCTCTCTTAATTGGTGCCTATGGATAGAAGGTGGAGACTCGATATAAAAGTAGAAGAAATGCCCTTCAAAGGGAAGCAGGGATTTCAAGTTTCATAAAGAGCTTCCCAAAATTATGGTACTTGTTAGCTTTCATCTCTCATTGCCCCTATGATAGGCATCTTGAAGTTATTAAGGTTAAAGTGAACAAACTATGGAGTATATGCTTGACAAAGTATAAGTTGGCAATCTCATCTACCTTGAATACGTGGGCCGCTCCTCATGCTACTCAAGTTTAGTTACTTGCAATTTCTTGTCATAGTAAGTATATGTGTATCATAGAGAACCGCCAACGGGGTACCCGTTGCACATGATACAGGAGCTATCCCATAATCAAAATGACAAGGCAAGCAGACAATGAGCATCTCAGAAATCTTCTTATTTACCATGGGAAAATGGTGCTTTTTTCTCTCTTTCCTCTTTTCTCATATTTTTTTCTTTTTCTCTATCTCTTTTTTTATAAGAAGAATGCTTCATACATTGCTCACTATGGTGATGCTGCAAGTTTCCACCATGATTAGTCATGGCTTAGGCTAGCGGCCCAGGCGTTTCTCTAACACACATACATAACTCCATGGACTTACAAACTCCCCTTTCATTTCACACCGACGACATCCATAAACAAAAGAGCATGATATCATCAACTGTGTACAATGTACAAGTGCAATGTTGAAAACATTCCCCATGACAGCATGGTTCTGCTAATTCCAACGTATAAGTGCAAGCATATACAACATAGATGACACAATGGTTCAAGTTTATTAGGGGCAAGAAAAATAAAGTGTGCCATCAAGTTTGTGAGAGCTTTAATCACTAAGTTTTCACATAACAAAATACTTTTTAATTGGAAGATAGATGAAAACAAGAATATACTTGGAATGGTGTATCACACCATGCATAGGAATTTATAGTGGACACTTTGGAATAACTTTGTTTCTTGGGAGTTGAATGCATGAGTAGATCTTACTCATACAAGTGGAGGCTAGCAAAAGACTGAGAGCGACCAACTAAGAGAGAAATATTGGCCATAATCATGTAGAGCGATAAAACATTACATAATCAAAGCATAAAGTGGTACTACAAGTCAAGGACTAAATGATCATAGAGGCTAAGGTGACTTTTCATAGTCATAACATGGTGTGAGCATGTGCCAAGTCAACCCAAACAAAGCATCAAAGGAGAATACCACAATACTATGCTTTTGTATGCTAAAACAACGCATGATTCCTTCAAGGGACATTAAGAAATCATATTTTTTTGGAACAAGTCATGCTACAACATAATCACTAAGCATAGGAATAAAACAACATCTAGCATAACATGATAAAGACTAAGTCACAGTCAAACCAAGCTCCTCTTGTACTTTTCAAGCAAGAACTTTCTACTCCTCTCCAACACCAATCAACTTATTTGAAACAACATAGCGAGAACAGGGGTCCAAACTACTTTATTCAAGCAAACTAAGCAAATAAAACGAAAACTAAGACGCTCCAAGAACAACACAATGTGTGCATGAAACAATAAAAAACGAAGTGTCTAGAAAGACCTGAGATTTTTATTGATGAAGAAGGGGATGCCTTGGGCATCCCCAAGCTTTGACGCTTGTACCTCTTGAATATTTCTTGGGTTAAATGGGGTGGCATCCCCAAGCTTGGGAATTTGTCCATTCTTCATCTCATTACATCATTCTTTCTCTACACCTAAAAATTGTCCTTCATACAAAACTTCACATAATCTTCATTAACAATATTAGTGTATTCAAGAGATAATTGTCACATCCCAAAATTTTCCAAATTTTGAAATGTGAAAAATAAATAAACAAAATAAATAATTGTTGAAATTTAGGGTGAAAAGAAACTTTTTGATTTCAAATGGAAATATTAAAACCCATCTTAAACAAACTTTGAATAAAATTTGAATTCAACTAAATTCAAATCAAGTGAAATGCATTCTTCATAAATGCATCTTGAAATTTAAACACTTGGAAAATAAACCGAAACTCTAAAACCCTAATGGAAGAAAAACATTTCCAAGATACCTCAAAGACTATGGATTTGATCCATATAAAATTTTTGTCAACAAACATTTATAAATGATCAAGAATGATAAATAAATAAAACCATAGGAATTAATTTCATTCAATTTGGGACCTTGGATAAAATCTTATGAATTTAGTAAGATAAAGAAAGAAATAATAAATAAGGAGTATTTAAAAGCCAAATTAAACTTGGCCTAATCCATAAGCAAATGGAATAAATATAATCCAAATCCAAATAATATAAATGTATAAAGAATATTCAAATAAAATTATATGGCATTAAACCATATTCTAAATTATATATGGGTAAAGATGAAATTCCTAATAGAGATGATTAATTAAATCATGAGAAAGTAATAAATGGAAATTTATCAAAGTGGGTTAAAAGGTTATCAAATTAACTTAAAAGAATTATTTGAATAAAAATTTATATGGTATTAAAACCATAATCAAATTTTATTTAATTGAAGACAAATACTCATTTTAAATGATTAATAAAACATATTAAAATAATTCAAAAAGAATTATTTAACACCATATTGAATAAATAAAACTTACTAAAAAGGGTTTGACAAATATTTGAATTTAAAAACATAAAGTTAAATCATTTGAATAAATAATATGGATTAGAATCATATTTAATAAAGACAAAATGTCTATTTTAAATAAATAATTAAACCATGTGGGAATAAAAGAAATATTCCAAAATTTTCTTTAAAATACATGTTTAAACAGTATAGAAACTACTGAAAAGTTTTGAAAAGATTTGATAAATAAATCTGATTCAAATAAGAGTTTGAATTTGAAAACAGAAAATCAAAATGGAAAAAAGAAAAATAAATCAGAAGAAAAAAAAACCCAACCCAACCAGCTAAGCCCATCAGGCCCAGCAACCAGCCCATCTCCCTACACCCCGCAGGAAAACATTTCACACTCTCAAACTCACCCACCCAGTCACTGAGCTTCGGACCCCACCCTTCCTCTCTCCCTAACACTGACAAAGCAGCCCCACTTGTCAGTCGTCTTCCTCACCCGCGCAACGACCACGCCCGGCAGTTTATTCCGTTGATTTCACACTTCAATTCGCGTAATTGGCCGCGTGATTCTTGCCCCTGCCTCACCCTCTTAATCGCTAGGTCTTCCTATCTGTTTCCCCCCATTCACCCGCACACAACCGCCCCCAGGCCGCCCTGAATTCGTCTTGAAACTCTCTGACTCCGGCGAAGATTCTTCTCCAATTCCGGCCAGACACCGTCGCGCCTTGCCCCCTCGACCACTAGAGCTCACTCCCCAGCCTCAGGCGCATCTACCGGCGGTCTCCTCTTGCTCACGCATGCCCCAGAACGTCGACAGCTTCAACACCAGAGCGCCACCGACGACCACATCTACTCCGGCGACCTTCCCCCGTAAGCCCCAGCTTCCCCCTCTTCTCTGGTTGATACGTGTATGATCTCCATCATCATGCGCATCTAACGGCACCCCTGTTTTGTCTTAGCGCGCACCACAGCCTCGTCCTCGACGACGCCAGAGCTTGCCCGATGCCAGGAGCATCTTCGGCGAGAGATTGACGACGACTCTGTGCGCCCCTCGACGAACGACTGCTACCTTGAGCATCTACTCGCCACGGCGATCTCGGTGAGCCACCTCACGTCCTCTCTCGCTTCCTGTATTAGCCGGAACACCATCGCCTGAACGCGCCGCCGCCACTCGCCACCTCCAGCACCGCCCATCCGTGGTCACTCGCACCGCAGCCGTTGGATCTTGATCGCATGGATAGGATAGAATCACTTAAGCGAAGGGGTACGTTAGATCAGAGCCGCATGATCTGTTTAAAATCTAACGCTCCACATTGCTTGATCCGAACGAAACGGTATCGCCCAATCAGAACATGACGCGTGGCCAGAGTTTTGATTTAAAACCAGAAACATTTCTATTAGTTGTATGAATTTGTAAATTCATAACTTTAAATCCACACATCCAAATTTTTCAAATTTTATATCAATGGAATCAGCAAAACAAATACTTTCCAACCATGCACTTTGTTTAGTGATTTGCTTCTGTAACTTAGTTGTTTTTGCAGAAACTTGTGTAGGCATATTTTGAATATAAAAATTATTCTAGAAATGTTTTTAGGGTAAAATCTTTGGTAAATGGGTTGATTTGAACCTACTGACCATAGAAACCAACTTTTGGATTTAGAAACATATTTTGTAAGGCTAAGGAATAAATCTTTGAATTAAAGCATTTTTAAATAAAAATATTGTTTATGTGTTAAAATGCTTTTTGAGTAAAACCTTTGGAAAATGATTTGATTTAAACTCTCTGACCCTAAACACTAGGTTTTAGGATTTAAAAATATATTTGGTGAACCCTATCAAAATATTACCTTGTTTAAAGGCATTTCCAACAAAATAAAATATGGTTTTGGTATAATAATGGTTTATAGGTAAAACCTTTTGCAAATGGTTTTAATATTAAACACTTGACCTAAAAACACTAACACTTGTGTTTAAAAATATATTTGTCAAACACTAGAATTATTACTTGTTTTGAACCATTTCTAGCAAAACAAAAATGACTTAAAGTTTCCATTTTCACTAACTTGATATCCAATGGTTTTGCCACTTTTATAAATGACCAATATGTGTTTTAAAATGTTTATAACCTATTAGAAACCAATTTTACAAATAAAAAAATCTTTGGCATGCTTGCATGCATTGTTTTGTTTTTATTATTCTATGTGATGAATTGCTTGAATGGTAGTTTGAATTTGTGCATGATTGAATTGTAGTGGAATTTGAAGAGTGTGACTATTGAAAGGTCAAGGAGTGAACTTATATTCTCTACCAAAAAGGCAAGTGGTTCTTCATACTTTTGTCCTATTATTTTCACTATGCACTAATGATATTTCTAAGTAGGACTTGCATGGAAATTTTTCTAAGTATAAACTATGCCATGGGAAATCCTAGTAGATGAAACCTTAGTAGAATTTTCCCAAGTTAAGATTCCTACTACTATCATGCTTAGCTTAGCTAGTAGAAAACAAGGGTGGATTATATTCATGCTATGAAATATTTCTAAGTCAAGGACTTGTGTTTTGTTTAATAAAACAACTATGTGAATGAATCACCCGAATGGAATGGAAAGAATGGTTTGTGTTGAGTGGTTACACAGGGCCCATATTTATGGCTTACCCTAGTGTATATCACTTGTGGAATGCCACCCAGGAACAAAGAGATTTGAGATGTCAAATGTTGAGAAGCTTCAAGTGCAGCCACTTGGCATTATGGGCTCTTCCTGGATCATATAGGTTGCAAGAACTTAGCCAAATAGACAGTTGGTGGTAGGGGATGATAGGTTGGAACGCGTCCATTCTGGTCTAAGGGAAGGCTTTTGAAAGATCTTGTCTTGATGCATGTCGAGTCTTGTGGGGAAAGTGCACCACCTCTCGAGAGTGTAAAATCTAAGTACTTAGCCGTGTCCCCGGTAATGGACAATTTGAGCATCAAGACATGGAAGCTATCAAGAATCTCCTCATCCCAATTTCTAAGTTTAAAACTTGTGGTTGAACAAGGGTTTAAGGATCACCAATTTCTATTGGGAGATGCCTTGGGTGATTTTGACAAACAAAAACTTAGTGTTTTCAAATGATAAGTAAAATCTATTTTGAGCAAAGCAAGCCTAAGCCCCACCTAGCCAAATGCATATAGATGATAGACCCCACTATTCTACCATAGTATCACTTGCCAATACAATTCAAATGTATTGACCCTTGTGGCTGTAACTTATTATGTTGCAGGTTTGTTTGATGTTAGTGAAGTGTGTTGATTAGGATTACAAGTCTACAACCAACATGATTGCATGTGGCACTTTGAAGATGAAGGACTCCATGCTATATAGTTATTTCTGTTGCATTGTAATGAGATAGCCAAATGAGCTATGTAAGATGTAATGAATTATTTTATTCCTGGTTATAAATTTGTATCATGACCTTTGTTTCTTGATATTACATCTTAACTGTGGATGCTAGCTATTGATTCAGGGACTAGCATTGTAAACACAGGGATCTCTACCTTATTTAAGGTTGGGACCTCTACAATAATAGACCCTTGGGGTTTAGTTTTAAAACATCAAAACTTTCACTAAAAACACAAGCTACTGTAGCAATTCCCTTAAAAATCTCAATTTCCCAAAAAGAACCCAAAAAGGAATCAATAAGAAGCAAATGCAAATAATGGCAGAAATCTGTCAAAACAGACCAGCAGGTAGAAACCAATTTTTTCGAAGAACTTCTGTTGATAAAATCAAAAAGTTTTAAACTAACTAAAGTTATATAACATACTGGGGGATTTATTCAGAAAATTACAGCTCAATCCGACTTACAGAGATTTTACACGAATTTTTACCGTGGAGCACAAAAATCTGTTTCGGGACAGCAACTTCCCAAATCTTACTTCCCTCTTATCAGAGGATATTCTTGGCACAAAAGGTAAATAAAAAGCATAAGGAGAGGTCATTACAGTGGTAATAAATTCCAAGACTCAAGTAAACTTTTGGGATATCTACCAATAAATACTTTTCTTTAAGGCCTTTAAGTTAGGCTTGATAGTTTGAGAAGATGCTCACATAAGAAATATGAATTGAAGTAAAAGAGAGCACCAAGAAGCAAATTCAAAGCACATTTAAGTCTAACCCACTTACTATGCATAGGAATCTTGTAAAGAAACAAGTCATGAAAGCACAAAGCAACAAGCCTAGGAAAGCAAAACAAGTGCAACTTCAAGACTTCCAACATAAAGAGGGGAAACTTAATATTGTTGAGATACATAAGACCATGTTTACCTCTCTCATAATAACTTCCAGTAGCAACATGAATAAAATTAATAATATAACTATCACATAAAACATTCTTATCATGAGCCACATGCATAAAATGATTATTACTCTCCACATAAGCATAGTCATTCTTATTAATTATAGTGGGAGAAAATTCAACAAAATAGCTATCATTGTTATTCTCATCACCATAATCATCAAATATAGGAGGAATATTGTAAACACAATAAATTTTATCCTCAATAGTAGGTGGACCTAAAATATCATAATCATCATTGCAATCATCATACATTGGAGGTATAGTATCATCATAAACAATAGAATACCTATCTTCCCAAGTGTGTTCATTTGTAAACATATCATCATTGGAAGGAACATGGATAACACTAATAGCACAATAATTATTAATATCATCATTTTTAGAATTGGTACCAAAGAGATTTTCAATATCAAAAGTAGTGTGCTTTTCCCAATCATGATCACTACTATAGGTAACAGGCATAGGAACATCATCTAGTTCAGATTCATCAGCAAAAACTATGATAGGAGCAACATGCTTAGGGGAAGATACTGTTTCCTCTCTCTCCTTTTACTCCTCTTCTTCTTCTTCTTCTTCTTCTCCTCTTTAGGAGGGAGAGGCTTGAAAGGAAGCTTCTCCACATACCCTAGTTTATTGTTAGAGACAATAGAAGAAACTTTGGAGGATTCCTACTTTTCATTAATAAAAACAAAACTCATATTAGTCCTGTCGTATTTTGGTAAAATATCATATTTTATAAGATTTTGTATGTAAGTATTTGCATGAAAATTATCAACACAATAAAGATGACACTCATGCAGGACGCTATTCATACCAAAAGCACTCATGTCTACCAAAGAAGTTTTCCTTGATAACTCTTCACACCCCAAAAATAATGTAAGTTCATCATGTTGATTATCAGTGATCACGTTATCACAATACAAACTTGCAGTACTCATTGGATTATAAAGGTCGTTATTATGGCTTGAGCATTGAAAATTGAAAAGACCCACTTCATAGCAGAGTTCACAAATAAAAGGATAGAGGGCACAAACCTTTTACCAAGATCACTTAGAGCCTTATACCATGTTCTAGTTTTTTATTCGAGTGGGTGATACAATAATATTCTTCATTTTGATTCTTTTCACAAGGTCTATGCATTCCACAAAAATTAACATGCTTATAAGAAATAGTACTTTCAGAAGTTTGAGCATGTTTATTGCAATCATTAATAATAGTTTCATTGTTCATGCAAGTGTCTTTAAAAGGTTCATGATACATGTCCCACTTTTCTTTAGGAGCATTAATATGGGAAGCAAAGGCTCTATAATATTTAACAAGAATTTGAGGATCGAGACCATACTTAGCACTAAGCTCTTGAAAATCAGCAGTTTCAGTGAAAGACTTAATGCAATCATACTCATAGTATACACCTGGTTCTTTACCTTAGTCGTTATCCCAATCTTCAGCATTGATTTTAATTGTTTCAAGAAGATCCCACTTAGCTTTGACCTCCTTACTTGTGAAGGATCCCTCTAAACAGGTATCTAGATAGTCCTTGTAATGTCCTGAAAGCCTTGCATAAAAATTATTAATAACAATATTACTGGGGAGCTCATGAATGAGACATTTGAGCATTAGTGACTTCAACCTCCCCCAAGCTTGGGCAATACTTTCTCCCTCATGAGGATGAAAATTATAAATATAATTCCTATCTTTATGAATTTCATGAGGAGGATAAAATTAGAGTAAAAGAGAGATTCAAGTTACTTCCACTCCAAATGATGAGGATCATCTAGTAGCTCATACCACTCCCTTGCTTTGTCCCTAAGTGAGAAAGGGAATAGCTTCCTCTTAACTCGGTCCATTGAAATACCTGCACACTTGAACAACTCACATAATTCATGTATAAAGAGTAAATGATCACTAGGATGGATAGTTCCATCTCCAAAATAGCAGTTATTCATAACTCGTTCAACAATTTCAATAGGTATTTTAAAAGGGACACTTTTGGTATGTGGATATAAAATATCACAAGTATCATTAGAATTACCACATATGGGGGATAAAGTATCATAAGAGCAAATTTTATTCCCTAAAGCTGGGGAACTAAAAAGATCTCTTTCACAAAAACTATCTTCCCCAAGCTTAGATGTTTCCATAGCATTAGTAACAATGGTGTTCAAAAAATTCATACTAATAACATTGCTATTAGCATGCAAAGGAAGTTCCATAGGTTTTTTAATTTTCTCTCCAGACCATTCATGTTCTAACTTAGGAAAAATACTAAAAAGTTCTCTAATTTTATTGTTGTTTTCCATTAAGCCTAACTAGTGAAAATAAGAAACAAAAAGACAAAATTGTAGAATCTAAAGGAAATAACTTCGAGCACTCACACTGGAGGATGTGAGTACCTTTTAACTTACCTCCCCAGCAACGGCGCCAGAAAAAAGCTTGATGTGTACTCACTTCTATTCTTGTAGAAAGGTGTTGGGCCTCCAAGTGTAGAGATTTGTAGAACAACAACAAGTTTCCCTTAAGTGGATTACCCAAGGTTTATCGAATTCAGGGAGGAAGTGGTCAAAGGTATGCCTCTCAAGCAACCCTGCAATCAAGATACAAGAAGTCTCTTATGTCCCTAACACACCCAATACACTTGTCAGGTGTATAGGTACACTAGTTCGGTGAAGAGATAGTGAAATACAAGTGGTATGGATGATTATAAGTGGTAACGGTGCCATAAAAGAGCTTCTGATGGGGAGGAAAAGACTAGAAGCAAGCAAACATGCAACAGATCTAGGTGCAAACGGTGTTTCAATGCTTAGGAACAAGGCCTAGGGATCATACTTTCACTAGTGAACACTCTCATATAAATATATTCTCTTCATGATACTACTCTTAACTACTCTCCAGTTGGACACTTTAATCCATGGTAAGGCTATAACAGCACTCCTCAAAGTCCGCCTTCCCCATCTAGATAACCCCACACTGTCACCTTGAGCGCTAGATGGTTCCAATAAACACCACAATTTCATAGAGACAACCAACTCAAAATATACTCACTAACCCTGGACGAGAGAATTTTAATATGCGTCCCGAAAGTTCAGACGCCAAGGCATCGCGGGGTCCGAGTTGCGTGTAATCTCGCGGAGGGGCTGTAGTAGCTTCGCCAATTGTCGAGAGGGGCCAAATGGGGGTAAATAAAAATTTAACGGCCAAACGATCATTTGAACCGGTCAAAAAATGGTTGAACTCAAATCCTTACCAATCATATCTCTTAGTTCAACAAGAGTTATGTTTTGGGAATCAACGGCTATCTCCACAGTACATGACGAAACTGGCTTATTAACTCCGCCATCAAGTTGAATCCACCTCTAGGTGTATATTGAACTTAGCTTGATCAACATCTGGTGGTCCGTAAAATCAAAAAGAAGAAGCTCTGGCAGCAAGATCTCCAGTATCTACATACATATCATCAATCATCGCTTAAACTTTCACCTTACAATCAGCTGCACAACACTCCCAAAGAACCTGAAGCTCATGGGAGTGCTCAATTTGCATATAGGTATCACTCATGTTATGTGATGTCTACGCACTTCTATTCTTGTAGACAGTTGTTGGGCCTCCAAGTGCAGAGGTTTGTAGAATAGCAGGAAGTTTCCCTTAAGTGGATTACCCAAGGTTTATCTAACTCAGGGAGGAAGTGGTCAAAGGTATCCCTCTCAAGAAACCCTACAATCAAGATACAAGAAGTCTCTTGTGTCCCCAACACACCCAATACACTTGTCAGGTGTATAGGTGCACTAGTTCGGCGAAGAGATAGTGAAATACAAGTGGTATGGATGATTATAAGTGGTCAAGGTGCCAGAAAAGAACTTCTGACGGGGACGAGAAGATTGAAGCTGTCCCGGCAACGGTGCCAGAAAAGACTTTGATGGCATGGAAGAGACTAAAGGCAATCTGAAATAAAGATAGCAGCAAGCAAACATGTAACAGATCTAGTTGCAAACAGTGTTTCAATGCTTAGAGACAAGGCCTAGGGATCACACTTTCACTAGTGAACACTCTCATATAAATATCTTATCTTCATGATACTACTATGAACTACTCTCCGGTTGGAGAACTCTAATCCATGGTAGGGCTATAATAGCACACCTCAAAGTTCGCTTCCCCATCTAGATAACCCCACACTGTCACCTTGAGCGCTAGACGGTTCCAACAAACACCACAATTTCATAGAGACATCTAACTCCAAATATAACTCATGACAAGTATTTATAAACTCTAGCCTAAGTGCCATCACAGCGTGCATGGTGCTCAACGTGGAGCACTTCGTTGGAAACCCCAAGAGCAAGGTGTGATGAGCACATCATCAAGTCTTCCCTCAATAGAGACCGAGGTTATCGAACCAGAAGGAGGAAGGAAAGGTCACACATGTGTTGCAAGCAACGTGGTGACCTGCACAAAACAAACTCAAGACTTTGCCCCAACGAACAGTGAGGTTGTCAAGCTCACCGGTTTGCTGTAACAAACGATTAAACGTATGGTGTGGAAGGTAATGGTTTGCATCAAGTAGACAAGTAACAGTGGAAGATGTATCAATGGTAAAGATTGGACCGGGGTCCATAGTTCACTAGAGGTGCTCTCCTTAGAAAAACAACATGGCATGAAGGGTAAACAAAATTCAGCAGGGCAATTGACAGGAACTGAGCAAGGCATAACAATGTAATACTAGACAAAAAGATCCTATGAGATTCGATTGGGCAATACAACAATATACATAGACCTCCATCCAACTGCATCTATGACTAGAAGTCCACCTTCAGGTTATCATCCCAACCCCCTCCGGTATTAAGTTACAAGCAACAGACAACTGCTTTAAGCAAAGTGTGTAAGCTAAACAATCCACTTGTTCCATGAACAAGATACCGTTGTTTTCTCCCTAGTAGCAACATCACATCTACAACCGAAGAGATTTCTGTCACTTCCCTTGGAAACTAGAGGCATGAACCCACTATCGAGCATAAATACCCCCTCTTGGAGTCACTAGCAACTACTCGGCCAAGATAGGTACTAACAACGGAGAGCATGCAAGATCACAAACAACACAAACATGATAGTATCAAATAGACAAAACCATTAATCAATCTGACATAATAATCTCAATATCCATCGGATCCCCGCAAACACAACATGCATGATTACAAATAGATTAGATCTTGATCATGAACGGAGCTCACACGATCTATACAAGAAAGCACGAGGAGGAGATACAACCATCTAGATGCTACATGGACCCATAGTCCAAGGTGGAACTACTCACGCATCATGCCGGAGAGAAGGCCTCTGGGATGATCTTGAAGGGAATATGCCCGAGAGGCAATAATAAAGTGGTTATTATTGTATTCCTTATTTATGATAAATGTTTATTTTGCATGCTATAATTGTATTAATACGGAAACGTTAATACATGTGTGTTTAATAAACAAAAAGGAAGTTCCTAGTTATGCCTCTCTTATAAACTAGCTCGTTGATTAACAAGATGATCAAAGTTTCCTGATCATGGACATTGGATGTTGTTAATAACGAGGTCACAACATTAGTGTAATGATGTGATGAACATTCATCCGAAGTATAGCATTACGATCAAAGTCATTGAGTTTATATTGCTATAACAACTTATGAAGTGATCCTAATCCTTAGACCATGAGATCATTTCAATCACTAACACCGGAAGAGTTTCTCGATGACATCAAACGTCACACCGTAACTGGGTGATTATAAAGATGGCTTCAGGACTACTAAAGTGTTATGTTGAGACCCATGGATCAAGAGTGGAATTTGTTCATCCCGATGACAGATAGATATATTGTGGGCCCTCTCGGTGATATCACATTGGTTAGCTTGCAAGCAAGTGATTTGATCACTACAATGTTATATCACGGGAACAAGAAAAGAGTGCATGTCGGTAACAAGATCAAAATAGGTATGGAGATACCGATGATCGAATCTCGGACATGTAATATATCGTGAAACAAAGGTATTAAGATACTAGCGTAAAAGGTTCACACGATCACAGAAGTCATCGTTGAATGTGTGGGAGTCAGTATGGATCTCCAGGTCCCGCTACTGATTAATGATCGGAGAAGGGTCTCGATCATGTCCGCATTATTCGCGAACCGTAGGGTGACACACTTAAGGGATACCAACACCATTCGGAGCAAATGATATGCCAGAAAAAGAAAAGGAAAGCGCAGGAATTTATTTCACTAGACGCCGAAACTGTTTCGGTTGAAATTGCTGAAACTGGTTCTGCATGTGAAATTGAAATGTTGTAAGGGGTTTTATGTGAATGTTTGTTAATTAAAGTAATTAACAAAATTCTGAATAAATAAATAAAAGAGTTTTATTTAAATGAGAGCTTGCATTAAATTTGGTGGAAATTTAATGCATGTGAGTGGATTTTTGAGTGGAGGCTTTTTAATGGGAGTGGAGGCTTTTCATTTTGAGTGGGAGCTCCACCCACATGAATGTGGAAGAGGTGGGGGCAGCCCCATGGCTGGGCGCCATGCCCCTTGGGTGCCCCCCCTCTCCTCCTCTCAAAGCACACCTCCTCGCGAAGGATCTCTCTCCCCCCTTTAGAATTTCCCCATGGTCTCGGATCAGCGAGATACATGTTCCCGGTGGCTTTTTCTGGGAGGATTGGTTGCTTCCGCTGCTTCGCTGGAGCGAGGGCGCGGAGGTTGTCGGGGTACCCGTACGTGTGTGCGATCACGGATGCACCACTGCTTTGAGGTGCTAGACTTGATCATGCTGGACCGGCTGGACCAGATGGACTTCATCACGATCTTGAGATCGGCAAGCGTTCGTCTACATCATCCACGAGTACAACCTCGTTAACGCTATTCGATCTTCGAGGGTATGTATTCTATGTATGTATATCCACCCGTTGCTTGTATCTAGTAGATAGATCTTGGTACATAGATGTTCCCATCGTAGGAATTTTTTTGTTTTCTATGCTGCGAACCCTACAGATCTCCCCTCTGGCAGGATGCCAGGAAGAACTTCAGACCCCCCCCCAATCTAGGGATGACAGTGGCGGCTACAAAAGGTTTCGTGTAATATTGATCGGGTACTTAGGGTTTTTGCATCGGGGGATTCTTATAGGCGAAGAGGCGAGGTTGGGAGGCGGCCAGGGGCCCCACATCCTACCCAAGCGCAGGGCAGGGCCCACCCGCGCGTAGGGGGGTCTGGCCGCTCTGGTTCGCATATCCATCTCGTCTTCTGGATTCGTGTCCCCCACGGTAAAATATTGACTTTGTCTTTTGTCCCGTCCAATTCTGAGAATATTGATTTTCTGCCTTTCTGGAACCAAAAACAGAAGAAAACATGCAATTGACACTATGGCAACTTGTTAATAGGTCTGTTCCAGAAAATATATAAAAACACCTCAAAGTGTAGACAAAGCAAAGCAAAGCAGATACTAAACAAGCATGGACCATCAAAATGTATAGATACGTTTCCGACGTATCAGTGCACGCTGTCACTTTCACACACGTGGGGAGAGCAGATATCTATTGAAGCACTTGAGTAGCAAGGTAGATCTACTTGATTACAAAGCTCATGACCACAACAAGATCATGCATACAGAGAGAGATGAACACATAGCTACCGGTAGAGCCCTTAGCCTCGAAGAAGAACTACTCCCTCCTTATCATGGGAATCAACAACGGTGATGGAGATGGTGGTGGAGATCGATGGAGATGGCTCCGGGGGCACTTACCCATCCCGGAAGGGTGCCGGAACAGATACTTTCAGTCCCCCGAATCTCCCCTTCGGTGGCGGCGGCATTGTGGATGTTTTCGTGGATTTTCGCCAGATGATTTAGGGTTTTTGGGTCGGAGGCTTCTTATAGGCGAAGGAGGCAAGGTCGGTGGAGGGCCAAGGGGCCCACATCCCCTGTGGGCACCACTAGGGCTGTGCTGCGCCCACCTAGGGTGTGGCCACCCTAGTGTCTCCTGCATCTCTGCTTCATGGTTCCGTGTCGTGCCGGGTAAAATAATGACTTTGGCTTTTGTCCCGTGCAATTCCGAGAATATTGATTTTCTGCCTTTTCTGGAACCAAAAACAGAAGAAAACAGGCAACTGGCACTGTGGCATCTTGTTAATAGGTTAGTACCAGAAAAAATATAAAAACACCTCAGCAAAGCAAAGCAAAGTAGATATTAAACAAGCATGGAACATAAAAAATTATAGATACATTTTCAACGTATTAAGGCTGAGCCTTTTGTGGCCTCGATGAGTTGCATGCTTCCGCATCCGGGGTGAGGCCTTGTGTGGTGTTGGGTGAGCATCGATCCACCACACCTCGAGGTGAGCCATTTGTTGTGTTCGGAGAGCATTGCTCCATCGCACCTCTCCAACGGAGACGTAGCTTCTTTGGAAGTGAACTTCAGGAAACAAATCTTCGTCTCCGTGTCCATCAGTTATCTCTCAACCGATCCCTTTTACTTATGCACTTTACTTTGTGATAGCCAGCGTGCTTGAAGTATTTATATCTTGATATCACCTCGTTGCTTGTATTGCTTAGCATAGGTTGTTGGTGCACTTAGGTGAACCTAATGGTTAGGTTTTGTGCTCAACAAATTAAACATTAGTTTTATTCCGCATTTACTTGAGCCTAAACCATAATATTTTTAAAAGCCTATTCACCCCCCTAAAGGCGACGTCCATTGCACTTTCAATTGGTATCAGAGCAAGGTCTCTCGCTTTTAGGCTTCACCGCCTCGAGAGTAAAGATGTCTCCTAGGGATTTAGTGCACTCTCAAACATTTATGTTTGTTGGCACTCATTATGATGTTTGGCATACTCGCATTCTTAGTTATTTCCGGGCCATTGACCCAAATATTGATTGAATCCTAGATATGGGATTTTCTCCTCCTAAGGATCCCCAAAATCTATCTTTGGAGGAGGATACAAACTCTTATCTCGAAGCTCAAGCATCTAATGTTCTTGTTAATGTTGTGAGCTTTATAGTTCTTTACTCAATCATGCCTTTCCGGAACGCTCATGATATATGGACCAATCTTCAAGCAAAATATGATATTTCCAAGCTTAATGAGGATGATTGTGTTCCCTCCACCTCCGGACGCGATGAGTTCTCATCTTCTTCCACTACACCAACATGTGAGTTGTCATAAGGTAATGATATGGCGAGTGGTGATAGAACTTGCAATGCAGATAGTGAGATTTCCATTCATGATCCTTTGTCTCTATCTCATTGCAATGTTATATCTTTGGGCATGAACACGTGTAGGACCATATGTGATTTACATCCTAGTGTTGATTGCCCTTGCATATCATGTAGAAATGACTTGAATATGTCTCATGATAATATGCTTGCTTCGCCTTGTTGCCATGATAAATGTGCTTCTATTTCCTCTAGTACTTGTGTTGCTAACCATGTAGAGGAAATTGAAGAATGTGTGGGCCAAGGCAAGGTTGCGATTGGAGCTCCATGTGTTCCCCCATCATCACCTTCTCCCAATGTTCACTTGTGCTTAATGGCTAAGGGTTCAAAGGTAACCTCTCCTTTGGATGCCAATATACCTCATGATGATGTGAATGTTGATAATGTAGAAGTAGATGATGATGTTGCTTCTTTAAAAGAGAAGGGGCTAGTCCTTCGTGCTATCCATCCTAATAAAAAATGCTTGCTCTACTTTCATTGAAATCTTGACCTATGCTATAGAAAGTAGGCAACTTATTGATGAGCATGAGGACACAATAGATAAAATAAGTAGTCTTGAGCATGAGTATGCTAATGAAATTTCCAATCTAAATGAAGATCTTGAAGAGGAACAAACCACTAAGGAATCTCTTTAGGAGACCTTTGCTCTAGAGCTATCTAGAGTAAAGAAATCTCATGATAGAGAGTTTGAGGTGTCAAGTGCCATTCAAATTAAAAATGATGAACTTGAAGTTGCTTATGCTAAACTCCTTGAGGATTTTGAGAACCTCAATAATGGATATAGGGTCATCAAGGATGAGCTCATCAAACTCACCGAGTCACATGAGCAACTTAAAGCTTCATATTCTAAAGAGCTTTCCAAGTTGCCCTCACCTCTTGCATTAAATGATGATGCTTGTGCTACTAACTCTATTTCTTGTGAAGCATCTATCTTGAAGGAGAATGTTGAGCTACAGGCTCAACTTGCTTTGCTAAATAGCAACTATGGGAAATTAGAAGAAAGTCATGCCAAGCTCTCAAGCTCGCATGAGGATCTACTAGTCTCCCATGGTAGGCTAAGGTTAGCTCATGAGGCCATCATGTCAAAGGTAACATCTAGTGGGCCTCATGTGGACATTAGCACTATATCTACTCCAAATGATATGTTGCCATGTGCTAGTCCTTGTAATTCATCCCCTCACAACTTTGCTATATCTTGTGATGAATTGCATTCTCTGCCTTGTTGCTATAACAATGAAGCTTCTACTTCCTCTAGTATTGTTGTTGATACTAACCATGTAAATTAAATCAAAGAGCTCAAGGCTCAAGTAACTTCTTTGAAAAATGACTTGAAAAGGTGTCATGAAGGTAAGACCATGATGACTCCTGGTGGCGCCAGAGAACTTGGTGCTTGATGTGGAGTCTTGTTGGGAACCGCAAGAGCAAGGTGTGAAGCAGCAAATTTTCCCTCAGTAGAGACCGAGGTTATCGAACCAGAAGGAGGAAGGAAATGTCACATAGGTGTTGCAAGCAACGCGGAGACCCACACAACACAAACTCAAGACTTTTCCCCAACGAATCAGTGAGGTTGTCAAGCTCACCGGTTTGCTGTAACAAAGGATTAAACGTATGGTGTGGAAGGTAATGGTTTGCAGCAAGTAAACAAGTAACAGTGGAAGATGTATCAATGGTAAAGATTGGACCGGGGTCCATAGTTCACTAGAGGTGATCTCCTTAGATAAACAACATGGCATGAAGGGTAAACAAATTACAGCAGGGCAATTGACAAGAACTGAGCAAGGCATAACAATGCAATTACTAGTCAGAAAGATCCTATGAGATTTGATTGGTAAATACAACAAGATACATAGACCGCCATCCAACTGTATGTATGACTAGAAGTCCACCTTCAGGTTATCATCTGAACCCCCTCCAATATTAAGTTGCAAGCAACAGACAACTGCTTTAAGCAAACTATGTAAGGTAAACAGTCCACATGTTCCATGAACAAGAGATCGTTGTTTTCTCCCTAGTGGCAACAACACATATACAACTGAAGAGATTTCTGTCACTTCCCTTGGAAACTAGAGGCATGAACCCACTATCAAGCATAAATACCCCCTCTTGGAGTCACTAGCAACTACTTGGCCAAGATAGGTACTAACAACGGAGAGCATGCAAGATCACAAACAACACAAACATCATAGAATCATAAAGACAAAACCATTAATAAAACGAACATAATAATCTCAATATCCATCGGATCCCCACAAACACAACATGCATGATTACAAATATATTAGATCTTGATCATGAACGGAGCTCACAAGATCTATACATGAAAGCACAAAGGAGGAGATACAACCATCTAGCTACTACATGGACCCATAGTCCAAGGTGGAACTACTCACGCATCATATCAGAGAGAAGGCCTCCGGGATGATCTCCCCTCCGGCAGGGTGCCGGGAAGAACTTCAGATCCCCCCAATCTAGGGACGATGGTAGCGGAGGCTACAGACGGTTTCGTGGATATTTGATCGGGTGCTTAGGGTTTCTGCATCGGGGGCTTCTTATAGGCGAAGTGGGAGGCCGAGGCGGTGGCCAGGGGCGCCACACCCCTCCTAGGCGCGGGGCAGGGCCCACCTGCTCCTAGGGTGGGTCTGGACGCCCTAGCCGGCCTCTCTAGCTCCCCTCTGGTCTTCTTGTTCCCCACGGAAAGTAATTGACTTTATCGTTTGTCCCGTCCAATTCCGAGAATATTTCTTTACTAACTTTTCTGAAACCAAAAACAGCAGAAAACAGGCATCTGGCACTGTTGCAATTTGTTAATAGGCTAGTACCAGAAAATATGTAAAAAGCACCTCAAAATGTAGACAAGTAAAGCAAAGTAGATACTAAACAAGCATGGAGCATCAAAAATTATAGATACGTTTTCGACGTATCAGACCACACTCAAGAACATGATGAGTGTACGACGACCCCCAATTGACAAGAGTGGGCTTGGATTCAACTCCAACATCAAGAACAAGCCCACTAACATGTTGAAGAATAAGGGAAACAAGAAGAAGGGCCAAGGACAAGTGAAGAATCAGCCAACATTGTGTGCTTCAAGTGCAAGGAAGAAGGGAATCATGTGAGGGATTTCCCATTGAAGAAGAAGCCTATTAGAAGCAACGAGGGAAGCGTCCTCAAGCTCCTCCACAACCTCAATATGGGCCACTTCCCAAGACAGGGGCGAAGGACCCCTTTGGGCAAAGTATGGCAGCTGCCCTACCTTGAATTTTTGCAAAAATATCGCATATATATAAGCTTCTATTCGACATACATATAGTTATCTGTAAAGTACGTGAGTTCTGAAGAAAAACTACTATCGAAAATAGAAAATGGGCCCTGTTGGAGAGGATTTGGCCGTACTGGTCGTTTGCTGGATCACGCACTAGGAGCAGTAGGCCCCTGATCGTGTGTGCGTATGTGGTCGGAACCATTTCCTGTCTTCGCCCCGGAGCGATCGGAGCCTACGAGTCCAGGACTGGAGCGATGAGCAAGAGGAGCGCCGCCGTCTTCTACTAATCTACTCCCTGCCGGAAAAACTGCCCGCCGATCAGGCCGCCCTCCCCATAATCCTCCTCCAACCTTCTCATTTTCTTGAATTTTCAATTCTCACGGTGACACTGTTCACTCGGCTAGGGCTCCTTCTCATCTCAGTTATAATTTCTGACCCTGCTTCAAAATATAGGGTTATGCTCCTTCCTATTAGTGGCCTCTAGGCTCCGCAAATTTGTGGTAGAGATAGACAAGAAGGGGAAGAAACCTGCAGCTTCAAAGGGGACAAGTATAATTTGTGATTTTGTGGTCAATTGAACGATTGAAGCAAGTTTGAATTTGTGGTCAATTGATTATGCTATTACCATTGTATCAATACAATTTTGATTTTTTGCATCATTTTTTGCCCGACCTTAATTTTTTCGTCCTTCGCCACTGTCCCAAGAAGCCTCAAGCTCTTCTTCATGGTGCAGCTCCTCCCAAGAAGAAAGATCGAAATAGAAGAACTTGCTACATATGTCGTGAGAAGGGGAACCTTTCTTCCTCATGCACCATGGGTAACTCCTCATCCCATCCTATATTGATTGATGATGCTTATTCTCTTCATAAAGATGAGGGTGGCAATGTGTTTGCCAAAAAATTTGGTACCCAAAGTGGTGTCAAGAAAAGAACCATTTGGGTAGCCAAACCTATTGTGACTAACTTCTTAGGAACCAACTTGGTTGGGGACCAACAAGCTAAAGCTTGATCAATAGGTTTTATTGGAGGGCATTGGAGACTTGTAGGGTTCGCAGCATAGAAAACAAAAAAAATCCTACGATGGGAACATCTATGTACCAAGATCTATCTACTAGATACAAGCAACGGGTGGATATACATCCATAGAATACATACCCTCGAAGACCGAATAGCGTTAACAAGGTTGTACTCGTGGATGATGTAGACGAACGCTTGCCGATCTCAAGATCGTGATGAAGTCCATCTGGTCCAGCCGGTCCAGCATGATCAAGTCCAGCACCTCAAAGCAGTGGTGCATCCGTGATCGCACACACGTACGGGTACCCCGAAAACCTCCGCGCCCTCGCTCCAGCGAAGCAGCGGAAGCAACAAATCCTTCCAGAAAAAGCCACCGGGAACATGTATCTCGCTGATCCGAGACCATGGGGAAATTCTAAAGGGGGAGAGAGATCCTTCGCGAGGAGGTGTGCTTTGAGAGGAGGAGATGGGGCCTTTTATAGGGGAGAGGGGGCACACAAGTGTAGGGGTCCCAACCCAATAAGGTTGATCCCTCCTGTGTTTTACAATGCTAGTCCCTGGATCAATAGCTAGCATCCACAGTTAAGATGTAATATCAAGATACAAGGGTCATAATATAAATTTATAACCAGGAATAACATAAGTTTATTACATCAAACATAGCTCATATTGCTATTACATTACATTTGCAGCGGAATAACTATAAGTATGGGTCCATCATCTTCAAAGTGCCACAGGCAGATGTTGGTTGTAGACTTTGTAGTCCTAGTCAATCAAACAATCTTCATTTTAAAACAATCAACCTGCAACATTACAAGTTACAGCCACAAGGGTCAATACATTTTGAATTGTATTGGCAAGCTTCACTTTTATGTATAATATGAGTGGATCCTATCATTATATGCATATTTGGCTAAGTAGAGTTTAAGGTTTATTTGCATAAAGCAACATTTTATCCTATCTTTTCAAAAGGGTTTTTAAAGTCTTTTGTCAAATTTCTTTTCCAAGTTCCTTGAACTCCTTGGTAGAAACTCAAGTGTTCAAATCCTTGTCAAAATCTCTTGAGCACCTTGGTAACCCCAAGTGCATCAAGTTTTATAAAATCTCATGAGTTCCTTGGTAAAGCCCCAAGTACATCATGCTCTTGTGCACCTTGGTAACCCCAAGTGCAACAAGCATTACAAAATCTCTTTGAATTCCTTGGTAGACACACAAGGGCATCAAGTTTTTATATTAGAAGTTGGAATGTCGAGATCTCCCATAGTTCAAACTTTAGTTGCTCAGTATTGTCCATAACCGGGGACACGGCTAAGTACTTAGATTTTATTTACTTCTGCAGAAGGAGTACACTTTACCCACATGACACAATCCCATCTTATTGCCACCAGTGGCCTACTGGATTAGTGCTCACCAAGATGGAGTACTGGCAGATTGAGAATGTGACGAAGTCTTTCCAAAAGGTCCTCCCATACATCATTGCTAGCTTTGTCTTCAGCCCCCATGAAGCATTCCAGATCCCCATGTCCAGTAACTAAAGACAATGCATGGGTCTTCCTAATGTAATTGACTAAGCCAGAGCCATAATAGCATGTGGTTGTACATGGAAGCCACAATTGGAGAAGCATGTTTGATCTCTAAGTTTCCTAGGTGGTTTTCTTTTGGAGCACAACACAAAGTGAATGCCATAGACATGGTTCTCTTTTGTTGCCACCTTCTCCAAAACTTAAAGTATCCTCCACCTAGGTGGTTCATTGAGTCCTTGTTTTATTATGTAAAACACAAGTCCTTTTCTCAACCTTTGTAAAATCTCAACATGTATCTCTTTTTCAAAGTATAGCATATAGCATGGCTAAGCATGTACAACTTCAATATTTTCACTAAGGAATGTGTAGGGAATCCTATTAGGATTTAGCATAGCATAAGTATAAAATATATTTTCATGCATGTTTTCAAAATCCACTAAGTATAATGAAAATAGTAGGACTTTTGTATGATAGTGTAACTTGCCTTTTTGTTTAGGGAATGATAGTCAGTTCTTGATCTTGCTAGTCTCACACTTTGCTAATTTTACTACAATCAAACAAGCATAGTATCAAGTAGCATTCCACTATTCAAACAATAATTCACATACACATAGCAATGGTTCCTAAGTCTTGTAAAAAGAGGGTTCTATTGCAAAGTTGGTCTCTACTAGGTTTATAATTTTGTAAGGTCTACATTGGTCATTTACCAAAATGGCAAAGTCATTTGCAATTGGGTTTTATCCTAAGACTATTTTAAAATTCATTCATCATTTTATGTGGTGAAAATTATTCTTATCCAAGCAAAACTTTAGGTTTTGCACCAAGTAAGTTGCTCTTGGAAAGGCTTGGTGTTTTGGGTCAGTAAGTTTGGTCCATAACACTTTCCCAAAGTTTTCCTTGCAAAAACTTTTCCATGATAAAATTTAATGAGTTTTATTTGGCTAGAAAATGACTAAGTTAACTAATTCAACTTAAATTATACAAAATCATTTTTAACACTATGGGTTGGTTCCTAGGGTTAGTAGGGTCACATAAATCCATTTTGCAAAAGATTTAATCCTAAAATCAATTTTAAACAATTTTTATACTCTAAATAAGTACACAAAAGTTTCTGTAATTTCCAACAAGCTAACAGATACTATTTTCAAAACTAAGGCCATGATTATTTAGGTCTTGCTCTCCTGAATCCATTGATATAAAATTTGCTAAATTTGGACGTGTGGATCAAAAGTTATAAGGATTTGAAAATCACAACTAAATCTGTTTTCAAATCTGTTTTTAAACAGAACAGGGGACACGCGTCGTAATTTAACTGGCTGGTACCGGTTCGGGTGGATCGGTGTTGTGGTGCGTTGGATCTAATGCGAATCGTGCGGCTCAGATGTGTCCATACTGGTTCGCTTAAGTCACTCTGTCTACGCCATAGGATTAAGATCTGACGGCTCTAGCGTGCTTGACCAGAAGCTGGCGGCGCTGCGCGGCGACAGACGGCGGCGACGGTCAGGCGAGGTACTAGCGGTGGTTATAGGAATCAAAATACAAGGTGAGGATGCTCACCGTGGTGGCGAAGACGAGGTGGTGCTGGTCGTGTGCTTGTCGTGGCAGGGGGTGCTCAGATACGGCTGCGATTGCTCGCCGGAGTAGAGAGCAACGTCGGGTGGTCTCAGTCGTGGTCGAAGTCGTCGCTACAGGTCACGAGAAAGCCAACCGAGGGTATGGTCAGGTGTGTAATACCAAGGCGAAGATGCTTGCATGATCGAGAGGTAAAGGGGCGGTTGAGGTTTACCGAGAGAGGTCGTCGGAGAGGTTGCAGACGCGGCGACGCTGTCGGAGTTTGTCAAAGCCGACGATCCGGGGCGCCCGTGGTTGAACGAAGGGTACGGGAAGAAACGTCTGGGAGTGGGGAAGCTGACAGCGTGCTCAGGGAGGCTCGGGGAGGTGTGGCTTGACCGGAATCGACAGAGGAAGCTCGTCGGACCGAGGATGGTGCGGCGAGAAATGGAGCAGCCTAGGGGCGAGTCGAGGCGTGGTGACAGAGGGGAACGGAGGGGAAAACGCAGGCGTTTTATCGAGCACAGTCAAGGCGAGGTAAAGGCGCGGCGTTATGGCGAATTAAACGCGCGGAATCACTGCAGGAAACGGCGGCGAGGGAGGAAGAAGGGGTCGCGCGGGTGTGGACGACGAACAGGAGCGGTGGGGTCCACCTGTCAGTGGGAAAAGAAACGAGGGGGAGGTCCACCTGTCATTTTCTGTGTGGGTTAGATAGTTGGTTCGAATCGTTTTCTGCGGGGTAGAGAGCTGGGCTGGTTGGTGGGCTTATTGGGCTGCCTGGGCTGGGTTTGTCCTTTTCCATTTTTTTTTATTCTGTAACTTTTTCCTTTTCCTTTTCTGATTTCTGTTTTGAATTCCCAATCAAACAAATATCAACCAAATCAATTCAATCAACACTCAAATTTTGTAATATTGAAATTAGTTCTGTTTAGTAATATGGTCAAAAGCCCAAAAAATAAAATAATAATAACTTTATTAATCCATTCTTTAATTAAATAAAATGGAACTTTATTTATTTATCATGGTTTGATTTATTTAATATCAATTCTCATTTGAAATCACTTTCAAATCTAAATCAGTAGGTTTATTTGGAAATAAAGAATATTTGGGAGATTTGTTTTAAAATAACCTCTTATTTTTGGGTCCATTAGTAACTAAATAAAATGGGCTTTAGTTATTAAATCAAATAGAGTTTGATTCTATTAATAAATTCTTTATTTGAAACCTAAATATTTTCCAAACCAAATCAGTAGGTTTTATTTGGAAGTATTATATACTTGGAAAAACATTTTATTATAGAGTCCATTAATATTTAAATATAATAGACTTTCCTTATTAATTCAAATAAGTTTTTATTTTATTGGTATATATATTTTGAATCTAAAACCAAAACATTTTAGTAGATTTTATTTGTGATTTACAAATGTTTGGAAAACTTACTTAAATTAAACAAATAAGTTTTGAGGGTTTATAAATGACAGAACTTTTATTAACAAAACTTGGATATTAAATCCTTATTATTTTATTTAAGCAATCCTTTATTATTTTTAATTAAACCTTTGCTATTTTATTTTAAATAAAAATGTTTTAATTCAAAATCTTGGTCAAGGTTTAATTTGGCTTTATAAAATATTCCTGATTTATAAATTCATTCTTCTCTTTTGAACACCCAAATCTCTTTTATTAAATGATCTAAAATAGTATTTCCAAAATATTTTATTTTCCTTTATTTAAAATGTTTATCTTTTTAAATCCTTTTAGGATTTTATTTAATTCAAATGGGTTTGAGATTCCATTTAAATTCAAAAAGTTTCTTCTGGCTCTGAAAATCAAACAAAATTTTATTTTATTAATTTATTTTCACATTACAAGATTTGGAGAATCTTGGGATGTGACAACAAGGGGCATGGCGCCCAGCCATGGGGTCTTCCCCCACCTCTTACACATTCATGTGGGTGGAGCTCCCACTCAAAATGAAAAGCCTCCACTCCCATTAAAAAGCCTCCACTCAAAAATCCACTCACATGCATTAAATTTCCACCAAATTTAATGCAAGCTCTCATTTAACTAAAACTCTTTTATTTATTTATTCAGAATTTTGTTAATTACTTTAATTAACAAACATTCACATAAAACCCCTTACAACATTTCAATTTCACATGCAGAACAAGTTTCAGCAATTTCAACTGAAACAGTTTTGGTGTCTAGTGAAATAAATTCCTGCGCTTTCCTTTTCTTTTTCTGGCATATCATTTGCTCCGAATGGTGTCGGTATCCCTTAAATGTGTCACCCTACGGTTCGCGAATAATGCGGACATGATCGAGACCCTTCTCCGATCAATAATCAGTAGCGGGACCTAGAGATCCATACTGACTCCCACACATTCAACGATGACTTCTGTGATCGTGTGAACCTTTTACGCTAGTATCTTAATCCATTTGTTTCATGATATATTACATGTCCAAGATTCGATCATCGGTATCTCCATACCTAGTTTGATCTCGTTACCGACATGCACTCTTTTCTCGTTCCCGTGATATAACATTCTAGTGATCAAATCACTTGCTTGCAAGCTAATCAATGTGATATCACCGAGAGGGCCCAGAGCATATCTATCCGTCATCGGGATGAACAAATTCCACTCTCGATCCATGGGTCTCAACATAACACTTTAGCATTAGGTTTTATGGATGTGATTTCTCCAACTAGATTTGTAAATCATCCATCTTATATGGAATACGATAATTATTTGAACAACCTTTGTTCTCATAATACCTGATTCAAATAACAATTATTAAAACAAATCTTGAAGTCAAGCTTTGATGTCAACGAGATTCTCTTGCTAGTTATTTAGATGAATATCAAATAACGGTTTGTTTGTTTTCGATGAATATCATCACATATTCTCTTGCTAGTTATTTAGGCCATTGTGGTTTATGAACTGCGTCGTTCCGTATGAAGTTTCATACCAACCAATTCGGTATCCAATACCCAAGAACCACATTGTTTAACAAGCAAATAATATAACCATAACATGTATATCATCCATATACCTAAATTGGATATTTCCAATCTTTTCTTTTCTGGCAAATATATTTTATAGATTCTCTTTCAGCATTTCCTTTTTACTTTTTAAAAGAATCTATCAACACCAAAGTGGCGTCATATACATGACACGTAGTCCAAAGCGTGTATATTCAAATAATAATACCTTTGGACTTGCACTTTGAAGTAGATCACCATCATCAAAATGATCGGTATTATTTTTAAATCCATTCTTTAGTAATCTTTTAGTGTAGTAAACACTTTACATACATCTTCTATTCATCCTTATCATGACGACTTTCATGATCAAGCTAATGTAGCTTATAAGGAGAATCGTGAGTATAATGTTGCTTTCCAAAACCCTTTTGGATGATTAGGATGTCTAGCATCTCCAACCTTTGTAAATTCTCATCCTATATGAGAACACATATTATAATCTATCATATTGCAACCAAAAAATTGTTTCAGATATCGTTATATCTGTCACACATGATGGTTTCTGAAACAATTCTTTCAGCTCCTAGATAAACTTGATATTAAAACAATCAAGAATCATGGAGGCAAACATGATACTTAAGATACTAACACTGGAATTGTTACTCTCGATTTAATACCAATTATTAAATTTCACGGAGTAAATATAATTTTGCTAAAAGTTTGCAATAGTACTTTAAACTTTAGATTGACACTCAACACAATATGATACCAGTTCGTAAAGTATATATCCAGAATTCTATAGTTCTATTATCTCAATTACAACTATGCATAAGGTGGTGAATGAATGCCAATGACTACAACAAATTATGCAAATTCACTTTGATTTAATTTATGATAAATTGAGTTTTACTAATCCAAATTAGAAATGAACTCCCACTCAAAAACGACATCCCTCGTGTCTTTTTGGTGATTACATGAACCAAATCCACTACACCAAGTCCGATCATCACGTGAGTCGGTGTAGCTTCAAAGGCGAGCATCAAATGGGCATCATATCTACTATATGACTCATGCTTAACCTTTCGGTCCGTGTTCCGAGGCCATGTCTGTACATGCTAGGCTCGCCAAGTAAGAACCTTAGTATTCGCGTGTGTAACTGTCTTACACCCGAAATATGGTCGTGGATCCAAAAACAACCGATCATCACGTGATGTCTTGGAGCGACGAGAACATAATCGGTGCATACTAAAGGAAGAACACATTCTTATCTTGATATTTAAATGAGGGATCATCTTATTATGCTAATAAAACGCCAAACAAGCAATATAAGATGCTATCAAACATCACATGTTTATTAGTGGAATGATATGGTTCCCGCATATGATCTCTATCATGTGCATCGTGGTATGATCACTATCATACCTTTATATGTAAATCCAAGGTCTATGGAGTTTACAAGTTATGTATGATGTAAGAGTATCATCTCATACTTCTACTTACAACATCACCATATCATAACACTAGCCCAGCAACAATCTAAACTAGACGCCTCTAATTTATCGATTGCAAATTTTACGTGGCTTAGGGCTTTCGAAGATAGAACCGTTCTTACCTACGAACATGAACCACAACGAGGATAACCAAATTGTTGACAACTCGTTGCAAATTAGATATTGACTATAGTAGGAGAGACAGACACCCGCTAGCCACTTATGCAAAACTAGGTGCATGTCAAGCGTGGAACAGGTCTCATGTGTGAGGACATGTAAAGTTTGTCCGGGCCGCTTCATCCCACTATGCCACCAATATCCAAAGTACAACTAAGAAGCAATAAAATGATCATCATCGCCCACATACTCATATGTGTACTACCCGTGCAAAGCATCTACGCATAGATCCGGCTCTGATACCACTGTAGGGTTCGCATCATAGAAAACAAAAAATTTCCTACGATGGGAACATCTATGTACCAAGATCTATCTACTAGATACAAGCAACGTGTGGATATACATCCATAGAATACATACCCTCGAAGACTGAATAGCGTTAACGAGGTTGTACTCGTGGATGATGTAGACAAACGCTTGTCGATCTCAAGATCGTGATGAAGTCCATCTGGTCTAGCCGGTCCAGCATGATCAAGTCCAGCACCTCAAAGAAGTGGTGCATCTGTGATCGCACACACGTATGGGTACCCTGACAACCTTCGCGCCCTCGCTCCAGCGAAGCAGTGGAAGCAACAAATCCTTCCAGAAAAAGCCACCGGGAACATGTATCTCGTTGATCCGAGACCATGGGGAAATTCTAAAGGGGGGAGAGAGATCCTTCGCGAGGAGGTGTGCTTTGAGAGGAGGAGAGGGGGCCATTTAATAGGGGAGAGGGGGGCACCCAAGGGGCATGGCGCCCAGCCATGGGGGCTGCCCCCACCTCTTCCACATTCATGTGGGTGGAGCTCCCACTCAAAATGAAAAGCCTCCACTCCCATTAAAAAGCCTCCACTCAAAAATCCACTCACATGCATTAAATTTCCACCAAATTTAATGCAAGCTCTCATTTAAATAAAACTCTTTTATTTATTTATTCAGAATTTTTTTAATTACTTTAATTAACAAACATTCACATAAAACCCCTTACAACATTTCAATTTCACATGCAGAACCAGTTTCAGCAATTTCAACCGAAACTGTTTCGGTGTCTAGTGAAATAAATTCCTGCGCTTTCCTTTTCTTTTTCTGGCATATCATTTGCTCCGAATGGTGTCGGTATCCCTTAAGTGTGTCACCCTACGGTTCGCGAATAATGCGGACATGATCGAGACCCTTCTCCGATCAATAATCAGTAGCGGGACCTAGAGATCCATACTGACTCCCACACATTCAACGATGACTTCTGTGATCGTGTGAACCTTTTACGCTAGTATCTTAATCCCTTTGTTTCACGATATATTACATGTCCGAGATTCGATCATCGGTATCTCCATACCTAGTTTGATCTCGTTACCGACATGCACTCTTTTCTTGTTCCCGTGATATAACATTCTAGTGATCAAATCACTTGCTTGCAAGCTAATCAATGTGATATCACCGAGAGGGCCCAGAGCATATCTATCCGTCATCGGGATGAACAAATTCCACTCTCGATCCATGGGTCTCAACATAACACTTTAGTAGTTCAAAATCCATCTTTGTAGGGTTTCGTAGCATGGAAAACAAAAAAATTCTACCGCATACAAACAAACAAGCCAAGATCTATCTACTAGATTGTAGCAACGAGTCGATAGTATAACTCACCCTCGAAGATTCCAAAGTGTTTAACGAGAGCGGATTCTCGTGGGTGATGTAGTCGTACTCTTCCCGATCTCAAGATCGCGTAGACGATCCTTCCGGCGCTGCGTTCCGGCAGCGCTCCCGCAGTCGGTCACATGTTCGGTACTCGACGAAGACCTTCCTCTCCCTTGTTCCAGCAGGCAGCGGAGGTTGTAGCACTCTCCTCGCGATTCCGGCAGCACAACGGCGTGGTACCGGAAGTAGAGGGGAGATCTCGCAGGGCTTCGCCTTAAGCCGGAGCGAGTATGGTGGAGTATGAGAGAGTCCCCCGACGATCTAGGGTTTAGACACGCCGAGGAATAGGTGCTAGGGCCGGCGGCTAGGGCTTGGAGGTGCCCAAGTCGGCGGCTAGGGGAGAAACCCTAGGGGGCGGCGGCTATGGTGGGCAACAGCTGCTAGGGTTTGAGGCGAGGAAGTTGTGTGTCTAGGAGGGAGCCCTGCCCCTCCTTTTATAGGTGGAGGGGCCGGCCGGCCAAGGGTAGGGAGAGGAGTCCCTCCCCAACTCGGCTTGGGTGGTGCGCCGCCGGTTGGAGGAGGGAACTCCTCCCCAACTCAGTTTCCCACTCCTCCTCCTCTTTCCAAAAACTGCCGTTTGACTTTCAAACTAGCCGTTTGACTTTTCAAACTAGGATTTGAATAAACCCTCTATTTTGATCAGCGATGACACCGAGTACATGATGCAATCATACCAACTTGATATAACACATTCATGTACCCTTCCCCCCGGAGTGCCGGACATTCCGGAACCTTCTAGAACATTCCCGATGAAAACACCGGAACCATTCTCCAACTCCGAAACGGGACTTTCCTTATATGAATCTTATTCTCCGGACCATTCCGGATCTCCTCGTGATATCCCGAATCCCATTCGAGACTCCGAACAACATTCGGTCTCTTTCTCATCATTCCATAACTACTCAAACAACGTCGAATCCTTAAGTGTGTCTCCCTACGGTTCGTGAATTATGCGGACATGATCGAGACACTTCTCCGAAAAATAACCAATAGAGGAATCTGGAAATTCATATGGCTCCCACATATTTCTACGATTACTTTGCGATCGAATGAACCACTTACATACGATATCAATTTCCCTTTGTCTCACGATAGTTTACTTATCCGAGGTTATGATCGTCGGTATCTCTGCATACCTAGTTCAACCTCGTTACCGATAAGTACTCTTTTCTCGTTCCCGTGATATGTGATCCCTTGTGAGCCAGTCACATGCTTGCAAGCTAATTGGATGACATTTCACCGAGAGGGCCCAGAGTATATATATCCGTCATATGGATGGACAAATCCCACTCTTGATCCATGTGTTTCAACCAATACTTTCCAAACACTCAATGCCACCTTTATAGCCACCCAGTTACGGTGTGGTGTTTGATGTCATCAAAGCATCCATCCGGTAAAGGTGATATGCATGATCTCAAGGTCGAAGGAATTAGATTACTATGTATCAGAAAGCATATAGCAATTGAACTATTAAAATGACTTGATCTTTATGCTACGCTTATCTATAGGAGTATGTCCACCATATCATTCTCCTAACGATATGATCTTGTTGTTAATAACATCTCAATGTTCATGATAGGGAAACCACAATCATCTATTAACCAACAAGCTAGTATTATATAGAGGCTTTACTAGGGACTTCAAATTAAGTTTACAAATCACACAAGTATTAATGTTTCCTTGTTAATACTATTATTGCATGAATGTAAACATTTATCATAAACACAAAGATATAATAATAACTATATTTATTATTGCCTCTAGGGCATATCTCCAACAATCTTTATAATCACCAAGTTACGGTGTGACGTTTGATGTCATCGAGAAACTCTTCCGGTGTTAGTGATTGATATGATCTCATGGTCTAAGGATTAGGATCACTTCGTAAGTTGTTATAGCAATATAAACTCAATGACTTTGATTGTAATGCTATACTTCGGATGAATGTTCATCACATCATTACACTAATGTTGTGACCTCGTTATTAACAACATCCAATGTTCATGATGATGAAACTTTGATCATAATGTTAATCAACGAGCTAGTTTATAAGAGAGGCATAACTAGGAACTTCCTTTTTGTTTATTAAACACACATGTATTAACGTTTCCGTATTAATAAAATTATAGCATGCAAAATAAACATTTATCATAAATAAGGAATACGATAATAACCACTTTATTATTGCCTCTCGGGCATATTCCCTTCAGTCTCCCACTTGCACTAGAGACAATAATCTAGTTTGAAAACTTTGCGTATTGAACACATATGGCTTTCTGGTGTTCCATATACGCAACTACAAGTGGTTAACATAATCTACGGATCTGACACTTTCAGGTCCGTGTGTATTTGCATGTCTTTGTGTCTTCACGCATCATTCATTCTCCAATGAGATGGCATTGTACAAATTTGGTCTTTCGGTGAGACCTTTAGTTCCTTGGGGTTTAAAACACGTCGATACTATTGTCATACAATATATCTTTAGTGTTAGCCCGTTACGAACCACACCTTAGTTTGATAACAAACTACTTGACACAAATTCCCTCCTTTGCTGCTACTATAGCAGTCATATACTTAGCCCTTTTGTTGTAGTATTCGTCACAATGTCTTAACTATGGATTTCATCCAAATCCATCATGGAAACTTTCTTTCCATTTCATTGTGCCACTCATAGTTTAAATTGAGATAAACTTAATTTGTATCTTGTGACAAAACTAGTATCAATGTAACGCTTTACATTGAACTATTTGTAATTGTTTGTCACCTCTACACAAATATATTCTAAGTTCTTCCAAAAGATCATAAGAATATCCTTACTATAGTCCAATGATCATTTTATGATTCATTCTGGTATATGCTCATAACACTTAGATCATAGGACATATCTGGATGTGTACATATCATGGTATGATTGATCAAAACATTCTTGTGATTTCACTCATCAAGTGTCAAAGCACTTGAATCTTGTTTCACTTATCAAGTGTCGATGCACTTCAATCTTGATTCAATTTCTTTCCATGCGACAAGAACTGTTTCTAGTCGTTTCTATATTGAACTCCTTCAATATCTCATATATGTACGTTTGGCATAAACATATTAGCGTCACAGTCTATCCACTATAGACATTCATGCTAAATATTTGGGTTTTTCCTAAGTCTTTCATCGAAATGAAATTCTTAACCTTTGTCAATAAAAGATACATCATTTCTAATCAACAAGATGTCATCCACATAATGTATTAGAAATGTGTCTCAACGCTCCCACTTAATTTTCTTGCAAATGCAAGCATCTTCATCGTCTCCGGATGAAAACTCCTTTTCATCACGGTGAAGATTCCAACTCCGCGATGCTTACTTCAACCATTGAAGTTTGCATGCCCTTTTAGCATCCTTTGAATTTAACAAAACCCTTTGGACCGTGTCATGTACACGTCCTAGGTAACCATTCTATTAGAAGAACTTTGTTTTTTTATTCATCTACCATATACCAAATTATATGTAGTGGTTGCTACTTTAATCCGTCCAGACTAAATATCGCTATGAAAGATCAAATCTTGTCATAGTCAACTCCTTGAACATTGTCATAAAATACTTTACCACATGTTGACTATTTCATAGATTTGAAACATCCATGTCTGTTTCTTTATAGATCCAAATACGACCGATAGGTTTTTACACCTTTTCGGAGGGTCTTCCAAGTTCAAAACTTGATTTATCGTGTATGGACTTATCACGGATTTTATGGCTTCAAGCCATTTGACGGAGTCAGGGCCCATTATCGCTTCTTTGTATGTATTCGGTTAATCATAGTCAAACAATAATGATTTACTCTCAAATCTTAGCATTTGATTGTTTAACCGACCTACTTGGTTCAATAGGAACTTAGATCTCCGTGACCACAACCTTTGAGGCACATAAGCTATGAGCATTATGGCAGCCTCCAGAATGATTTCCGGCGCTGCGCAACTCAGCACAATTAGCTAAGGTTCGTTAACCTTATCAAAGTTCTATTGTCCTCCCACTTTACTTTTGCGAAAAATTACTTTTTCAAGAAACTTCACATTTCAAGCAACAAACCCTTTTGTCCTCGGTGTTATGGAGGAATAACCAATTGCTATTCGAAATAACCTACAAAGACATGCTCATCCGGCTTTGGTTGTAAACATCTTACTTATGTTTAGCATACCAAAATTTAAGAAAGGACAACTTGGGTTTTACCCCAAACCATAACTCATATGGTGTCATTTCAACGGATCAAGATGGAGCTCTTTTCAGTGTAAAAGCGGTAGTCTCTAAAGCTTTAATCTTTTAAAACATAATGGCAGTTTTATAAATAACACCTTTGATCCAACCATGTCAAACAAGGTTTCCTTACAAATCTCAAACACTCCATATTCCTATGGTGTTTCGGGAGATGTAAATCTAGGTGTTTTGCTAAACTTGTAACTCAAATAAATCCCTTTTATGATAAAATCATAATTCATTTATTTTTCTTGTTACACTTGTAACTCAAATAAATCCCTTATGATAAAATCATAAACCATTTATTTTCTTGTTACAATGATTTTCACTTCATCTTGAAAGTCTTTGAAACGTTTTTCAAATATTTCATACTTCTTTCTCATTAAGTGAACATTCACTCAAATTTCCGGAGAAAGCATATGAAGTTGAAACCCATCGCTTACGACTACACATAATGGACTACATACATCGATATGTATAAATTCCAATATTTTAGTCGTTCGTTCTTCTTTGGCCTTTGAACGAAGTTTTAATTATCCCGAGGAAAGTCTCGCAAGCGTCACTTGATCAAATCAAAGACTCCAAAAATCCATGAATATGGATATTCTTCATTTTTTCTTTCCAATATAATTTAAACGGCGATGTCACTTCGTAAGTGATCTTTCAATCATTTGTCTTGCGACATTTTAGCATTAGGTTTTATGGATGTGATTTCTCCAACTAGATTTGTAAATCATACATCTTATATGGAATACGATAATTATTTGAACAACCTTTGTTCTCATAATAACTGATTCAAATAACAATTATTAAAACAAATCTTGAAGTCAAGCTTTGATGTCAACGAGAAATACAAACAACGGTTTGTTTGTTTTCGATGAACATCATCACATATTCTCTTGCTAGTTATTTAGGCCATTGTGGTTTCTGAATTGCGTCATTCCGTATGAAATTTCATACCAACCAATTCAGTATCCAATACCCAAGAACCACATTGTTTAACAAGCAAAGAATATAACCATAACATGTATATCATCCATATACCTAAATTGGATATTTCCAATCTTTTCTTTTCTGCCAAATATATTTTATAGATTCTCTTTCAGCATTTCCTTTTTACTTTTTAAAAGAATCTATCAACACCAAAGTGGCGTCATATACATGACACGTAGTCCAAAGCGTGTATATTCAAATAATAATACCTTTGGACTTGCACTTTGAAGTAGATCACCATCATCAAAATGATCGGTATTCTTTTAAAATCCATTCTTTAGTAATCTTTTAGTGTAGTAAACACTTTACATACATCTTCTATTCATCCGTATCATGACGACTTTCATGATCAAGCTAATGTAGCTTATAAGGAGAATCGTGAGTATAATGTTGCTTTCCAAAACCCTTTTGGATGATTAGGATGTCTAGCATCTCCAACCTTTGTAAATTCTCATCCTATATGAGAACACATATTATACTCTATCATATTGCAACCAAAAAATTGTTTCAGATATCGTTATATCTGTCACACATGATGGTTTCTGAAACAATTCTTTCAGCTCCTAGATAAACTTGATATTAAAACAATCAAGAATCATGGAGGCAAACATGATACTTAAGATACTAACACTGGAATTGTTATTCTCGATTTAATACCAATTATTAAATTTTACGGAGTAAATAGAATTTTGCTGAAAGTTTGCAATAGTACTTTAAACTTTAGATTGACACTCAACACAATACGATACCAGTTCGTAAAGTATATATCCAGAATTCTATAGTTCTATTATCTCAATTACAACTATGCATAAGGTGGTGAACGAATGCCAATGACTACAACAAATTATGCAAATTCACTTTGATTTAATTTATGATAAATTGAGTTTTACTAATCCAAATTAGAAATGAACTCCCACTCAAAAACGACATCCCTCGTGTCTTTTTGGTGACTACATGAACCAAATACACTACACCAAGTCCGATCATCACGTGAGTCGGTGTAGCTTCAAAGGCGAGCATCAAATGGGCATCATATCTACTATATGACTCATGCTTAACCTTTCGGTCCGTGTTCCGAGGCCATGTCTGTACATGCTAGGCTCGCCAAGTAAGAACCTTAGTATTCGCGTGTGTAACTGTCTTACACCCGAAATATGTTCGTGGATCCAAAAGCACCCGATCATCACGTGATGTCTTGGAGCGACGAGAACATAATCGGTGCATACTAAAGGAAGAACACATTATTATCTTGATATTTAAATGAGGGATCATCTTATTATGCTAATAAAACGCCAAACAAGCAATATAAGATGCTATCAAACATCACATGTTTATTAGTGGAATGATATGGTTCCCGCATATGATCTCTATCATGTGCATCGTAGTATGATCACTATCATACCTTTATATGTAAATCCAAGGTCTATGGAGTTTACACGTTATGTATGTTGTAAGAGTATCATCTCATACTTCTACTTACAACATCACCATATCATAACACTAGCCCAGCAACAATCTAAACTAGACGCCTCTAATTTATCCATTTCAAATTTTACGTGGCTTAGGGATTTCGAAGATAGAACCGTTCTTACCTACGAACATGAACCACAACAAGGATAACCAAATTATTGACAACTCGTTGCAAATTAGATATTGACTATAGTAGGAGAGACAGACACCCGCTAGCCACTTATGCAAAACTAGTTGCATGTCAAGCGTGGAACAGGTCTCATGTGCGAGGACATGTAAAGTTTGTTCGTGCCGCTTCATCCCACTATGCCACCAATATCCAAAGTACAACTAAGAAGCAATAAAATGATCATCATCGCCCACATACTCATATGTGTACTACCCGTGCAAAGCATCTACGCATAGATCCGGCTCTGATACCACTGTAGGGTTCGCAGCATAGAAAACAAAAAAATTCCTACGATGGGAACATCTATGTACCAAGATCTATCTACTAGATACAAGTAACGGGTGGATATACATCCATAGAATACATACCCTCGAAGACCGAATAGCGTTAACGAGGTTGTACTCGTGGATGATGTAGACGAACGCTTGCCAATCTCAAGATCGTGATGAAGTCCATCTGGTCCAGCCGGTCCAGCATGATCAAGTCCAGCACCTCAAAGAAGTGGTGCATCCGTGATCGCACACACGTATGGGTACCCCGACAACCTCCGCGCCCTCGCTCCAGCGAAGCAGCGGAAGCAACAAATCCTTTCAGAAAAAGCCACCGAGAACATGTATCTTGCTGATCCGAGACCATGGGGAAATTCTAAAGGGGGGAGAGAGATCCTTCGCGAGGAGGTGTGCTTTGAGAGGAGGAGAGGGGGGCCTTTTATAGGGGAGAGGCACCCAAGGGGCATGGCGCCCAGCCATGGGGGCTGCCCCCACCTGTGGGTGGAGCTCCCACTCAAAATGAAAAGCCTCCACTCCCATTAAAAAGCCTCCACTCAAAAATCCACTCACATGCATTAAATTTCCACCAAATTTAATGCAAGCTCTCATTTAAATAAAACTCTTTTATTTATTTATTCAGAATTTTGTTAATTACTTTAATTAACAAACATTCACATAAAACCCCTTACAACATTTCAATTTCACATGCAGAACCAGTTTCAGCAATTTCAACCGAAACTATTTCGGTGTCTAGTGAAATAAATTCCTGCGCTTTCCTTTTCTTTTTCTGGCATATCATTTGCTCCGAATGGTGTCGGTATCCCTTAAGTGTGTCACCCTACGGTTCGCGAATAATGCGGACATGATCGAGACGCTTCTCCGATCAATAATCAGTAGCGGGACCTGGAGATCCATACTGACTCCCACACATTCAACGATGACTTCTGTGATCGTGTGAACATTTTATGCTAGTATCTTAATCCCTTTGTTTCACGATATATTACATGTCCGAGATTCGATCATCGGTATCTCCATACCTAGTTTGATCTTGTTACCGACATGCACTCTTTTCTCGTTCCCGTGATATAACATTCTAGTGATCAAATCACTTGCTTGCAAGCTAATCAATGTGATGTCACCGAGAGGGCCCAGAGCATATCTATCCGTCATCGGGATGAACAAATTCCACTCTCGATCCATGGGTCTCAACATAACACTTTAGTAGTTCTGAAGCCATCTTTATAATCACCCAGTTACGGTGTGATGTTTGATGTCATCGAGAAACTCTTCCGGTGTGAGTGATTGACATGATCTCATGGTCTAAGGATTAGGATCACTTCGTAAGTTGTTATAGCAATATAAACTCAATGACTTTGATCGTAATGCTATACTTCGGATGAATGTTCATCACATCATTACACTAATGTTGTGACCTCGTTATTAACAACATCCAATGTTCATGATCAGGATACTTTGATCATCATGTTAATCAACGAGCTAGTTTATAAGAGAGGCATAACTAGGAACTTCCTTTTTGTTTATTAAACACACATGTATTAACGTTTCCGTATTAATACAATTATAGCATGCAAAATAAACATTTATCATAAATAAGGAATACGATAATAACCACTTTATTATTGCCTCTCGGGCATATTCCCTTCAATACTTGGCTACCTTATGAAGATTTGAGGGATCTTCATTAATTCCTTTTTTTATGAAAGTCAAGTCATTTGGGTTATCGTGCTTATATTCTATATCCAATGTTCCTCCTTCCGGTAACTTGTGCTTAAATCCTTTACATTAATAGTAACTTGATCCCTTGTGCATGTGTTGGTTTTGGACCTTGCATGTGTTTGTACATGTTGTGCTTCCCACTTACTTATATTGATCTATGATGTATACTTGTGTATGTTGGTTGGCACACCATGTATTTATGTTTCTTGGTTTGGAGCCTTTATTGTTTCTAGTAGGTATCTTATTTGGCTCTTATGAGGGTTTAATGGACTATTCCGTTTTGGGGGAGTGTCATTCTTGTGCATTTCACAACCCTAAAATGTGTGTACATGAGGAAAACCACTTAGTAGTAATATTGCATGTTTGTCTAGTCTCTATGTGGTATATGTTTCTCATGAGAAACTCAAGTTCTATAATGTCCATTAATCCTCTCTAGTTTGATATTTTGCCTCTTGTTGAGATTTCTTGGTTTATCACATAATGCGGGAGTCATATGCTTTGTGCATATTACAAACCTATAAAATATGTACATTTGAGGTAGTGCCACTCAGAATTGATATTGAAAATTATCTAGATCCTATGTGGCACAATCCTCTTACAAGTTCCAAATTTGCTTTAATGTTTTTATTCCTCATCTTTTGGATCTTGTGTGTGAGAGTGATTCTTGGTATGTGTTTCCTCATACTTGGATCTATATCCTCATGTAACCACTTGCTTCTATTTAATATAATCACTAGTAATCGTGTGACTATTTGAAGCAATCAAGAATCTCTCTCGAAGCATCAAGCTTATTTCTCATGCTTTGTTATATGCTTCTTGTTGTGAATATGATTGTGATATCCTTGCAAACTACCTAGGGAAATTTTCCCTTATATTTACTGTCTTTGGAAAATTGGTACTCCATATATGGTAGATTTGTTGATCATATTTACTTTGGCCTTTGCATATTTGCCTTATCTTTGTCCAAGAAAATGTTTTTCTATTTTGCTCCCAAGCTTTCCTTGCCTCTTGTGGATCTTCTTATTTTATTTTTATCCCCTTGTGTTTTATTTAGTGTAGGTAGTAGTGATGATCTCATTTGTGGGCATTTTTCAATCAAAGGCAAAATTATATATAATTCTCTACTTATGGGGGAGCTCTCCTATATTATCTAGAACATTGCTTTATGCTTCTTGATTTGATCTATTTTTTTTCTTGGAAGCTCGATCCTTTTTATGTTGATACTTCGTGTGCCATCATGAAAAGTGTGAAGAGTTTTTTTTGGTTGTTGGAACCTTGCTCTCTTTGGGAGTTGGTTTTATCTCATTCTTTGTCACTTGTTTTGATCTTTTAGGATGAGATAAACCCTTGAGCATTGGTATTTTTGTCTATTTTGTTTGCTCTTTGGCTTTTTCCTAATTCATTTGTTGATATTGTGTTCCTTCATGTGTTGATTTGGTTCTTTGAGACAATTTGGACACCTTGTGTCAAGTCACACCTTTGTGTTGCCTTGTTGGTTTCTAGGTGTTTTTTGTTCAAATTGTATCTCCTTTTGGTTCTTGAAAGACTTATGCATGCATATTTACTACATGTATATATTATTGCATGCTTTCTTTCTTTGATCTAATATATATGGGAAACTCCACCAAATCCTAAAGGGCTAAGATGTGCATGAAATTCAATTTCATATCAATATGCACATGTTTGTGTGGAGGTTCTCCTATGTATTGTAGTTCCACTAACTACTTTGGACCCAATTGGTTTGGGGACCATAGTGTACTTAATTGTGTTTTAGGTACATTGGAGATATCTATTGGGTGCTTGTATCTTGAACAAGGAAGAAGTGGCGTCTACATGTAAGTTGGATACAAGCTAGGATGATCAACGTATTCATATCTTCTTCATCCTACCAATTATATCTCGGTAACAAGCATCTCTCTCTCATGCATACATATCTTGTTCCCATACTTTTGTAGGTTGCTTGTTGGCATGAATTCGTGTACTTTCATATGTTGGATTTATTGATTTGGATTTGAAGAGTTCTCTCTATTGCAAATGTGTGTATGTTGAGATGAGTGCATATAATGGGGACTATACAAAATCATGCTCATGATTCACCAATCCCAAATATTCCAATCTAGCAATTTTGTTGCATATCGTTTCATCAATATCTCTGATGTGCAATAGTGAGTATTTTTACAAAGTTGGTTTCTATTTTGTGATACTTGTTGCCATTCTCCATATATTCCTTCTATCCCCTTCTTCCCTTGGTAATAGTAGTGATGTATGGAGTATGTTGGTGTTTGAAGCTCATCGATGTACAATAAACCCTTGATTATGCTATGACTTCCATTTTGTATTTCATATGCTTTCATGTGTATCTATTTTGTGTGTGCATATTTCTTTGTGGGCATTTGTCTTTCTGATATTTTCCACCTAGAAATTTATACACACAAGAAAAGATCATTCTTTGGTTGTTTTTGCATTTCTTTGAAACCACCTCTTATTTCTTTTTGATTCTTTGGTGGCTTCCAAATTTTTGAACTTTGAGTGCATTGTTAAATGAGTTTGGAGGAGTGAGGAGTCCATGGTTGTGCACGTTGTTTCCAAATACAATTACTATAATTGGTGCACAATCTTTGGGGAGCTTCTCTAATTCATTTAAGAGTGCACAATTTCCTTCCTTCTCATTTCTTGTGGTTTAAATGCTTATGGGGGAGCAAGTATTCCATATTTGTGCATATTGTATTCAAATACAAGTATTCTAAACTTTGCACAAATTTTGGGGAGCTTCTCTATTTTCATTTAAAAACTCTTAGTTGTTTGTTTACATTTGACATCATTTGTTGTTTTTTCAATTGTTTTGTTTGGATCTTTTATTTTGCTTGATTCATTTGTTGAAGCTTATTTATCTTCCTTTTTTTGCAATCTTTGGGTCTTCAATATAGTTTTATTTCCTCCATGTTCTCATCATATGAACACCTTTGGAGGAATTCTCACTATATTGGCCATCTAGAACTTTTCACCCATTTTGGCAATCGATGCCAATGAGGGAGAAGTTTTGGAGGGTTTAAGGGAAGTTGGCCTTTGCTTTAAGTGTGTTAAGCATTTGCCTCTCATGATCTTGCATATTTGTGGTTGCTTTGCATGTTGAATATATAGAGGAAACTCAACCAACGGTAACGGTTGGCAATCTATGCAATGAAATTCAAGTTCATCACACATACATAGATTGTGGGGGAGTTTGCTCTATATATTGTGGTTGTACCAACATCACATACTTATGTAGTATTTGATGTTGGGGCAACCGCTTTGGTCGTTAATTGTCATATTTAAACTCTCGCTAAGGGATTTTCATCAATTACCAAAATGGGGGAGATTGAAAGGGCATGTATCCCCCCACGTGTGGTTTTGGTAATTAATGACAATTCTTATGGACTAATGTGTAAATTAAGTTTCACTTGTAGTTTTGTCCATTGGCATCGCTTGGGCCATGTGTTGGTCTCAAGGTTGAAAGTTGAAGAAATTAAGAAGGAGAAGAATAAATGTCCAAGGGCTTTGTGCCATTGTAATCATGAAGAAAGAAAGTGCTTGAAGGTTGATCAAGACAAGTGCAAAGAGTTGCATCAATATGGATCAACCTCAAGAAGGGATGAAAAAGAGCAAGCTCAAGATGCACCATCTCTATAATATCTCATGCTTGAAGCTTGCCATCCTCTTGATCATGGAGTGATGAAGACAAGTTCAAGAAGAGGTTTCCCCATGGAGTATGTGGAAGCAATTTGCAAGTCTTCATCAAGCTAGAGCGAGCAAGAGAAAATAAGAAAGGTGTTCCCACTTGAGAAGAATAAGACGGTCTACATCAAGTTCAATGATCAAGGCAAAGGTATGATCTTTATAGGGCTTCTCTTTTGCCGGTCTTGTGTTGTTAGTTGGGAGAACGGGTTTAGGATAAATAGCCGTACTATCAAGAGGGGCTCTCAAGCGGGTGTCTCGACCGCATCGTTCGGAGAGAGCTCAAACCTTTGCATACATAGCATCATATTCCTTGGTTGTTATTTGGATCTTGTCCATGATAGGATCTAGAGCTTGTGGTCGTCATTATAACAAGTTCTAGTTCATCAAATAAGGATTTCCCTTGCATACCTTATTGTGGTTCTTGATCATGCGGGTTTTCTGGATCCACACTTGGGACATATCTCACATATATATACTCGATATTTTCTCCCTTGGTGGTATCCAATATTTCACATTTTGTTGGGTTCTAGTTGGTCTTATCTTTCCAACAAAATTGGTTTCATCCCAATCGGAGTTTCCAAGCTCAACTTCTTTTGTTTAGGGTTTTGGAGGTTTACCGGTTCATCACTTCTAGAGAGGCCTTACGTTTCTCCATTTGGTTTTATCCTTCCATGTTGGACTATGATGTTTCTTTGCATAATCTTTTAGAGATTGTCGTTCTCTTTAAAACGAGCCCAAGATCATCAAAAACGGAGTCCAGAATCAAAAGTTATTAAAGTTTTCGTGCAATGCTATCCTGCGTTTTTGCTTGAGCGGAAGTTCCGGCCCAAGTTCCAACCCAAGTTCCGGTCAGGTTCAGTAACTTGTGTTTTAATTTACCGGAAGTTCCGGTGGTTCACCGGAAGTTCCGGTGGTGCGTGGAAGTGACCCAAACGGGCAGATTTCTCTTGCCATATTTAAGGCCTCCTCTTCCCTAATGTTTCCCCAATTTTTGAGGTCATTTTTGCTAGCTCTTCCACTCTCTCTCCTCCATTATTGACCTTCAAAAGATTTCCCTCTCTCCTTCTCCCTCCAATGATTCTTGCATCTCTTTGAGGGATTTGAGAGAGGAGATCTAGATCTACAATCCCACCAAGTCAAATCCCTTTGTGAAGGAATCATTGGGATCTAGATCTTGGAGAGTTTTGTGTTCTCCTCTTGTGTTCTTCCTCTCTTATTCCCCCAATAGCTTTTGTAGCTTTGGTGGAATTTGAGAGAGAAGGACTTGCCTCTTGCATTTGTTGCATAGATTTGAGTTCTCCTCGGAGATTCGGCGAGTATAACCTTGTGGACTTATTACTCTTGGGTTCTTGGAACCCTAGACGGTTGTGTGGTTGGATTGTTGACCTTTTGTGGTCTTGTTGACCTTTTGTGGTCTTGTAGCCTTTTGTGGCTTTGTTGTTGGGAGCCTCCAATTGAGTTGTGGAGATAGCCCCAATATTGTACGGGTTCGGTGACTGCCCTCAAGTGTCCCATAGTGGAGCGAGTGCTCGCCTTTTGTGGTGCGCACTCGGGAGAATAGGGTAAGCCTTTTGTGGCGTCGGTGAGTTGTGTGCTTCCGCATCCGGGGTGAGGCCTTGTGTGGCGTTGGGTGAGCATCGAGCCGCCACACCTCGAGGTGGTCCATTTATGGCGTTTGGAGAGCATTGCGCCACCGCACCTCTCCAACGAAGACGTAGCTTCTTTGGAAGTGAACTTCGGAAAACAAATCTTCGTCTCTGCGTCCATCAGTTTTATCTCTCAATCAAGCCCTTTTACTTATGCATTTTACTTTGTGATAGTCATCGTGCTTAAAGTATTTATATCTTGCTATCACTTTGTTGTTTGTATTGCTTAGCATAGGTTGTTGGTGCACTTAGCTGAACCTAGTGGTTAGGTTTTGTGCTCAACAAGTTAAACGTTAGTTTTATTCCGCATTTACTTGAGGCTAAAACGTAATATTTTTAAAATCCTATTCACCCTCTTCCTCTAGACACGTCCATTGCACTTTCAAAAGGTATACACGATACTTGGACATGGGATACTATACTTGGTCGAGGGAGTGTGGACATGATACTTGGGCGAGGGAGCGTGAACGTGATAATTGAGCGTGGACGTCGTCCAGGTTGTACTTGGACGAGGGAGCGTGCCTCCGACGCTTGGACGAGAGAGCGTGGACCTGATGCTAAAACCAATAATTGGTAAAGAACATATGTCATCAAAGCTAAGACGATAGATAGCAACAATGAAAAATGCGATAATAGATTCGTTCACGAAAACTTGTTAGCTATCAAAACTTATACGACGGAATCTTACACAATATCAACCCTTGGACGGATCGACGGACTCGCCGGGCTATCGACTAATTTTATCATCAAATGAACTGTTTTTACGATGATGTATAGTGCTATGCACTACGGGACACGCGCGCTACACCAAGGGCAAAAGGCCGTCGTCGTAGGCCAAAATGCCCTCGGCGTATGGTACGCCGAGGGCTGCCCTCGGCGTAGCCTCCTCGGCAAAGATCTCCCTCGGCGGAGCACACTCAAGCCGTCGGCGTATCAAAATGCCGTCGGCGTATGCTACGCCGAGGGCTTTGCCGTCGGCGTAGCGGCCGTCGGCATAGCCTATCGACCGGTTGCAAAAATATATTTTTTTTTATTTATTTTTGAAAAATAATATTTTTTTATTTTTTTTTCTCAACTTTTTTATTCTTTGAATTGTTTTACTTATTAATCTCCTACTTTGAACATTTTTAACACTAATTATACTTACTATTTGATTAAATTCCAGTCTTAGTCAAACTTCCCAGCAGGTCATCCATCATAATACTACTCCAGCTTCAGCACGCTTAACATCCTCGTTCCTTCAGAATCCGTTTCCGCAAAGTAATTCATACATTGGTGTCAATACTATGATATCAATCCTATTAACTCTTATATCATCATGTCACATGTTTGTATTTTTTGAAATTACAAACAATTATTTAAGTAAATATTAATGAATAAGTAAAAATATTATTGAATTCAAATAAAAATATAATAATTTTATTTTATTTGTATTTTTCTATTTAATATAGAATAATTAATATCTTTAAATCTGTAAATCCAAATTTAACAAATAATATGTTTAAATTGATCAGAAAAATGAGAGGAATCCAAATATGATATCCATATCAACTAATCACAAACCCTCCGTTTTTGAATTAGCTATTTGGTGGTTGCTTTAGAAAATTCCCTTTTTGCGCTCGGATAATGAAAAATGCCTTTTTGGTGCGATGAAAAGGAAAACTTGCGTTGGATCTTTGATAAAATAGCATATTGTGAACCTAAAAATGATTTTTGTAAAAAAACATGAGCATCGGATCATGTACCTGTAGTTCATATCTGACCCACTTCCTGCCGATTCGGCAGGAATTTGTCTTTTTCACCAAAGGTGGACGGAAAGGTTTCGGATCCCCTGTTGGGACATTGTCCATATAAGGTGGTATAGTATTTTTGTAAAATGTGGTGGTAGTATTTTGAATTAGCCATTTGGTGGTTGCTTCACAAAACCGTCCGTTTTTTAAGCTCGGAAAATGGGAAATGGCTTTTTGGTGGGACGAAAAGGAAAACTTCCTCCTGCAACATTGTTCGCCGTCCCATGATGCATGTGTATGCACAATATGGGCATATTATCACAAACTATGCCTTGATTCTAGCCATAATATTGGTCATTTGACCCGAAAGCCAAGAAACCTCGAATGAGATAGGTCATTTTGTGAAGGGTTTTTTGAGACATAATCAATATATCAAGTTTGCTATTTTTCCTTATAAATATGTCACATAATATGACACCACGCGAAGGTTTCGCATTGTTTCGATCATTTTTCAATTTTTTATGCCCGTTTTAAACTATCGTTAAACTTTGTCGAACGGCGGACATAAAGATTCTTAGCTCGGAGCCGAGCCTCGCTAAACTTTCATTAGATCTTTGATCAATAGCATATTGTGAACCTAAAAATGATTTTTGTAAAAAACATGATCATCGGATCATGTACCTGTAGTTCATATCTGACCCACTTCCTGCCGATTCGGCAGAAATTTGTCTTTTTCACCAAAGGTGGACGGAAAGGTTTCGGATCCCCCTGTTGGGACATTGTCCATATAAGGTGGTATAGTATTTTTGTAAAATGTGGTGGTAGTATTTTGAATTAGCCATTTGGTGGTTGCTTCACAAAACCGTCCGTTTTTTATGCTCGGAAAATGGGAAATGGCTTTTTGGTACGACGAAAAGAAAAACTTCCTCCTGCAACATTGTTCGCCATCCCATGATGCATGTGTATGCACAATATGGGCACATTATCACAAACTATATCTTGATTCTAGCCATAACATTGGTCATTTGACCCGAAAGCCAAGAAACCTCGAATGAGATAGTTCATTTTGTGAAGGTTTCTTTGAGACATAATTAATATACCAAGTTTGATATTTTTCCTTCTAACTATGTCACATAATATAACACCACGCGAAGGTTTCGTATTGTTTCGATCGTTTTTGAATTTTTTATGTCCGTTTTAAACTATATATAATGTTTTATATTTTACTTAATTTTTATTTATAAATGTGTAATATTTAAGTGTAGATAGATAGGTCTTATTTTTCTGCAAATTTTGATATATTATTTGTATTTTTCCGAATTAGAATTATTTAGTTATGATTTTTCAAAGTTTAATGAGATAAAATAAAAAATAGCTACGCCGAGGGCAGCCGTCGGCGTAGCATAGAATATGCCGAGGGCAATTTTACGCTGATGGCTGCTTGGCGGGGCTGGCCTGGACGATGGCTACGTCGACGGCCCCGACGTTTGGCCGTCGGCGTAGCTTCCCAGTCCTGTAGTGATGTGTCATCTCTTACTATCGACCACGTTAAACACCGATGCACATACAATAATATTGTGATGTACGGATTTCACACTGACTAAACCGCATAATACATTTATAGAAATACTCTCACATGACTTAGCAGTGCGAGATTGGTTTTCAGCCTCGCTGAGACCCACAACATAAGAACACGATGTTGTACCAAAAAAGAAAGTTATCGCTCAACATTCGGAGAGAAGATTTTTTCTCCTGCATGTGAATGTAGCACAATCATATCTTAAGACAGTCTGTGTATCGACCGCGTATCAGGGGAGAAAAGTCTAGTTTAAAAAGATTTTCCTGACGGTTTGGGTCTGGGCCATATTCCGATGGAAGTCTTAGACATAAGTAGAGGACGTTCAAAGAAAAGTTAGTAAGGCTAAAATATAATTTCAACGTCAATTTTTCATATGACCTCGAATCGAGATATAAAAATCAATTTGGTTCATATCGAAGAGATGCATAACTTCCTTGTTGGTAACTTTCTCATTTTACATCATCTAGAGTGCATGATTTACTTTTTTTCCTTATTGTGTTTCCCAAATGCGATCAAAACGGCAACATTGTTTTTTACGGGTTGAGTATTGCTAAACTTTTAGTGGATCTCTAATAAAATAGCATATTGTAAACCTAAAATAATTTTTTTAAGAAATCATGAGCAAACTATCGTGTATCTATAGTTCAAAGCTAGCCCACTTCCTACCGATTCGGCAAAAAATTGTCTTTTTGACGAGAAATGGATGGAAACGCTTTACATACCCTATTTGGGACATTATCCATGAAATGTGGTCTAATATTTTTGAAAAATATAGTGGTAACATTTTGATACTTACTTTTGGTGGTTGGTTCACAATGCACCCTATTGTTAGAACCCAGAAAAGAGAAAATGACTTCTTCGTGTGAAAACGAAAACTTCCTTTGACAATATTGTTCATCATTCCAAGATTCACATGTGTGTGCAATATGGGCATGTTATCACAAACTATGCCATGATTTTCCCCACAACATTGATCATTTGGTCTAAAAGACATGAAACTTCAGGTTTCTTTTTTGTTATCATTTCTGAGAATAGTTTTCCAAGATATTCACAATATTTCAGGTTTCTTTTTTGTTTTATACTATTTATATAAAATGATACAATACGAAGGTTTTCCATTTTTTGATTTTTTAAGTAGTTACGCAGATTTCAAGGCGCAGTCAAAAATGTGAGGAGTGACCGTCCTCATCTAGGGGTTGAGACTTGCTAAAATTCTAGTGGATCTCTGATAAATTAGCATATGTTTAACCTAAAAATGAATTTTACAAAAATCCTGAGCATTATATCATGTATCCGTAGTTGAAAACTGACCCACTTCCTGTCGATTCGGTAGACATTTGTCTTTCTTACTAGAGGTGCATGGAAAGTTTTTAGATACCCTAGTTAGGACATTGTACATGTAATATGGTCTAGTATTTTTGAAAAATAGGATGATAACATTTTGAAACTTACTTTTGGTGATTGTCTCACAAAACACCCCATTTTTTGCAATCAGAAAATGAAAATTGGTTTTTTTAGAAGGAAAATGGAAACTTTCTCCGACAACATTGCTCTCCATTCCAAGAGGAACATGTGTGCATAATATGGGCACATTATCACAAACTATGCCATAATTTTGGCCATAACATTGTTGTCCATCTGGTCTGAAAGCCATGAAACTTCATACATGATACCTCATTTTTGTCAATCAATTACCTCGAAATAGGCTTTCGCCCCGCTATGTTAATATATCAACCTCTAAAGACTATGATACAACTGATGGGGCCTCAGCACAGGCAAGCCCAAAAGAAAGAAAAGAGAAACACAAAAGAAAGCAATGCCAACAATGGAAAATCGACTAAACGAAGACAGTTCGCAACCGATGCGCCCTCCCAGATTTCCAACCACATTCCTAAGCCTCCAAAGCGTCATGTATCAAGCCCCCCTTAAGAAGGGATGTGACGATGATGACGCTGCTGTCCGGACTGATCTAGGGTTTCCCCCGTATGTGGCATTATAGTTAATGAGGAAAAAGAAGTAGCTATAAATCATTAAATATAGAAACACCTCTTACACAAAATCATAGACAAAAAACATTGTTAGGCTGGTCATAGTGGGAGTAACTTCACTAGTAAGTAAGAGTCCAAGTCAGCATTTTTGCTTATGTGTCAATGATTTAATGAAGAGAGAGATGGATTGAGTAACTAGCTATGTTACTGTAACATCACACATATCAAAGCAAAGTGTGTCTACAACCTAATTAATAGGATATTGCATGTTATCATACCTAAGTTATTTCTCACTATGAAGGTAGTAACTTAGACTAGTAACATGTGTATGTTACTAATCTAAATTACTTCCCACTATGACCAGCCTTAGGCCGATCACATACATACAAGTCTTCTAAATCATTAAATACAGAGACATCACTTAAAAAACAATGCATTAAAAGGTCTTCTAAATCATTACAGAGACATCACTTAAAAAACAATGCATTAAAAAGGTTATCTTTTAACCATTTATTTCTACTATGATGACCTGCATTGAGAAGTACTACTCCCTCTGTCCTAGAATACTCTGCATTCTGAGTTTAGTCAAAGTCAAACTTTATAAAGTTTGGTAGAATATATAGAAAAAACTATAAACATCTATAGCACCGAATGTATATATTATGAAAATATATCTTATGACGATTCTAATGATACTTATGTTGTATTATAGGTGTACATAAATTTTTCAATAAGTTTGGTTAAATTTTACAAAATTTGATCTTGACTAAACCCAGAATGCAGGGTATTTCAGGACAGAGGGAGTACTCCGCACAGCACAAGTCCCTAAACGTCTCACTGTCACAGCGAACCATTGTGATCGTCTGATTGAGCAGGGCGTTTCAAATGTCGAGGCAAAACTTCAACTCCTGCCTCGCTATGTTCCCAACACATTCAGCCAATGCACATTCGCCCCAGCTGAAAGCCGCGCATGCAGGGTTGCAGGCTGCGCTCGTATCCTGGAGTATTGTACTAGTACGTTATAAAACCCCACCAATCCCACCTCATTCTCTGCCAGTCTATCCGAGTCCCCCGCCTTCGGCCACTCCAGTCTCCAGGGAGGGCATCCTTTTCATCCCCACGAAGCGACAACGCGATGCCGATGATATGGGCCGTGACCCTGGCGTTCGTGGTCGTCCCAGTGTACGCCTACTTCTTCTCGCCGGTGGATATGATGAATGCGCCGGACGCCGCCGGGATGTTCATCTCGCGGGAGGCGTTCGAGGCCATCCCTGAGCTCTACATCTTCCTGCTCCAAAACTTCGGAGCCGGCGTCGCAGCTTCCGTGTTCAGTGGTTTTCCCGGTTCCTTGATCTGCATCCTTTCTTTCCTTTGGCACTTCCTCGTCACCGGTTTCGTGTATGTTGCTCTTCGCGGCTTCCTGTTCCCTGTCCTGTGCTCTCTTTTCAGCTTCGGGCGTGCCCTCGCCAGCATCTTGTATGCTAGTCTTCTGCGTGGTTTCTTCGTCCCCGTCATATGTTCTTTTTTCAGCTTCGGGGTTCGCGTTGCTTGTTACATCTACGGTGGTCTCATCCGTGGTTTTCTTATCCCCGTCCTGTGTTCTCTTCTGAAACTCGGAGGAGACATCGTTGGCATCATGTATCATGGTCTTGTTCGTGGGTTTTGTATCCCCGTCGTGTCTTCTGTTCTGAGCTTCGTGGTAGACGTCGCTGGCATCGTGTATGATGGTCTTGTTTGCGGTCTCTTTATCCCTGACGTGTCTTCTCTTGTGAGCTTTGGAGGCGGCGTGGCTAGCTTTATCTATGATCTTCTTTCTCCTGATTTCCTCATCCCTTTCCTGCTTGGTCTTCTTGTCGCCGGAGTCGGTTTTCTTTTCGGATGACTCGTGAAGACAACATAAAGTACATATAATATCTCTCACGAGTCATGACTGGTGCTGGTCAAATAGGTCTTAGCTATGTAATGCTCATTATGATTTGTAATTTTTATTGTTAATGGCTAGTGCGTATTCGCATCTCCGTATTTACATGTGCTTAACGTGTATTGCAGTTTCAAGTGCATTACTTAGTCGAGGTACATACGTATATGTCAAAGTGGTATGGTATTGCGGTTGATGTGCAGCTCCAATCTCGGTATTTGGCGTAGCAATTCGTGCATCTCTGGGCTTGCCGTCTCTGGTGTCGTGTCGTTTAAGTGCAACCCAAACGCAAGGATGCAAAACTATATTCGTTTGTTGTCAGTTTGAAGCGTGGCGCCGTCATAGCACCCGTGTCCGCCCTTGTGCGCGGGTGCACCTACATAAGCTGAAAGAGTACATAATTCGTAATTTACAGCTAAAGTAGGCATAAATTAAAATAAACTAAACATTATCTTATATAAGCGTGGACTTTCAATTTATTGTGGACAAATTGGCACAAAAGCTTCAATCGGTCAAGAAAAATTCTGTAGGGTTCGTTGAATGAAAAACAAAAAAATTCTATCGCGTGAACACACAAAACCAAGATCTAATCTATGGCAAAGCCAAGATCTAATCTGCGAGATCGGTGCAACGAGATTATAGAGAACTAACCCTCGTAGATTCAAAGCGTTTGACGAGATCGGATTCTCGTGATTGATGTAGTCGATCACTTGACAGTCTTAAGATCGTGTAGACGATGTTTCCGGCGCCGTGTTCCGGCAGCGCTTCCGCATTTGGTCACACGTATGGTAGTCGATGAAGACCTTCCTCTCCCTTGTTCCAGCAGGGCAGCGGAGGTTGTAGATCTCTTCGGAATCCCAACAGCACGACGGTGTGGTGGTGATGGTGGAGGAGGAGAGATTTCTGCAGGGCTTCGCCTAAGCCGGAGCAGGACGGTGGACGAGAGAGAAGAGAGGCAGCGACTAGTGCTAGGCGCCAAGGGACTTGGGGTGTGGGGTGCGCCCCCACACCTCATTATATAGGTGGGCCGGCCAAGGGTTCCTATCCTAGGCCGTGTCCACCCCCCCCCCCCCCCAACTCGGCCACCAAGGGGAGAGTTGGAACCTTTCCCACCAAGTCTTCCCCCTTACCAAAAACTAGAGTTTTAATTTTTAAACTAGGATTTGACTATTCAAAATAGGGTTTGACCCTTTTACTAGTGTTGGCCGAATTGGCCCTTTAGGGTTTGGTGCGGCCAGCCCCTAGGGCATGCCACTGTCCAAGTGACCACCTTCCAGGGTGGTGGAACCACTGGTGGTCCCTCTAGAACATTCTAGAAGTATCCGGGTAAAACACCAAAACTTTTCTCGAACCCCGGAAAACCACTTTCCTTATATGAATCTTATTCTCCAGACCATTCTGGATCTCCTCGTGATGTCCTGGATCCAATCCGAGACTCCAAACAACATTAGATCTCCAACTCATATTCCATATCTACTTAAACAACATCGAATCTTTAAGTGTGTCTCCCTACGGTTCGTGAACTATGCAGACATGACCGAGACACCTCTTCGATCAATAACCAATAGAGTGATATGTAAATCCATATGGCTCTCATATATTTCTATGATGACTTCGTGATCAAATGAACCATTTACATACGATACTGATTCCGTTTGTCGCGCGATACTTTACTCCTCCGAGGTTCGATCATTGGTATCTCCATAGCTAGTTCAACCTCGTTACTGATAAGTACTCTTTACTCATTCCATGATATGACATCCCTTGTGACCTAGTCACATGTTTGCAAGCCAATTGAATGACATTCCACCGAGAGGACCCAGAGTATATCTATCCTTCATATGGATGGACAAATCCCACTCTTGATCCATGCGCTTCAACACATACTTTCAGAATACCTAATGCCACCTTTATAACCACCCAGTTACGAAAGTGGTGTTTGATGTGATCAAAGTACTCATTCGGTGACGGTGATTAACATGATCTCATGGTCGAAGGATTAGGTTACTATATATCTGAAAGCTTATAGCAAAACGAACTTAATGACTTGATCTAATGTTATGCTTACAATGGGTGTGTGTACATCACATCATTCTCCTGATGATATGGCCTTGTTATTAATAACATCCAATGTCCATGACCAGGAAACCCCAAGTGGAAGGTATGATGAGCACAGCAGTAAGTTTTCTCTTAGTAAGAAACCAAGGTTATCGAACCAGTAGGAGGAAGGAAACGACCCCAAGGTGTTGCTAACAACTTGGAAACCTGCACAACACAAACTCAAGACTTTGCCCCAACGAACAGTGAGGTTGTCAATCTCACCGGTTTGCTGAAAACAAAGGATTAAACGTATGGTGTGGAAGGTAATGGTGGCTTGCAGAAAGTAAACATTAACAATGGAAAATGTATTAATGGTAAAGATTGGACCGGGGTCCATGATACGCCCAATTTGCATCACCATTCTATATCATAATTTACCTCTATTCATTGATATTTGTATTATTATGAGGTATTATTTATGGCTTTTTATCTGTTTATGCATGTTAGATGATTCTTGGAGGATGGACTGCCGGAGTCTGGATTCTGATGGAAAAGAAGGCGTTTCGGTGCAATTTTACGAAGATCAGAAAAATACTAGAAAAATATGGGAACATATTATTTCCCAGATGACGAAGGAAGCCAGAAGGAGGAGCGAAGAGGGGCCACAGGGGCCCCACACCCCCTAGGCACGGGCCTACCTGACCTCGCGCCTGGGGAAGGTGTGGCCCACCTGCCCGGCCTCCGACTCTGCCCCTTCGCCTATATCTTCCCTACGGAACCCTAAGCCTCGGGGAGCGACCACAGATAGATTTCCGTCGCCTATGGGGGCAGAAAACACCGAGAGAGAAAGATCTCTCCGGCAGACAAATTTCTGCCGGGGGAATTCCTTCCCGGAGAGGGGAGACCGTAGCCATCAACACCATTGTCAAGCTAGGCTTCATCGGGATCATCATCATCATCCACACCATCATCTCCACCAGCACCATCATCACCACTCTGTCCCGGTGTAACAATTGTGTTGGATATTGCTTTAGTTCTTAGGGGAAACTTTCCCGGTGTTGATTACTATTGTAGTTGATGCTTGTGAGTGGAACCATTGGATTATTGTTTATGTTCAGATTGTTATCCATTACCATATCATCTTCGATCTTGATCCATATGATGTCTTGTGAGTAGTTTGTTGTGTTCTTGAGGACATGGGAGAAGTCATGTTGTTATTAGTGGATTTGTGTTGAGTTATTATTCAATGGTTAGTATTTAAGTTGTGGTGCTATTATTCTAGTGGTGTCATGCGAACATCGACTACATGATACTTCACCATTTATGGGCCTAGGGGAATGCATTGTGTATTTGGCTACTAATTGTGGGGTTGCCGGAGTGACAGAAACCTGAACCCCCGTTAGGACACCTTTGCACAAGGGAGCGTAGGATCTCAGAGTTTAAGGCTATGGTTAGATTTATATCTTAATTACATTCCTGTAGTTACGGATGTTTGCAGGGGGTTTAATCACAAGTATGTATTAGTCCAAGTAAGGTCGGTACATTAGCACAGGTTCACCCACACAACACTTACAACACCAGGAAGAGTACTCAGCTATTTGAAGCGAAAGCGCTTGACAGAATTCCCATGTGTCCTCGAGAACGTTTGGTCATTATAAGTATTTCCACCGGCTTGTCCTTTGCTAAGAAAGGATTGGGTCACTTGCTCCGTTTGTTCGTTGTCTTTATTACTTGCTCTTTGTTTTGTTGTCTTATCAGAAAACCACTAAAAATCCGTTTGCTAAGTATTCATAGGGATTTCCTGCTCCATACCACTATTCAACACCTTCTGCTCCTCATTGGGATCGACAATCCTATTTATCGAAAGAACTACGATACACCCCCTATACTTGTGAGTCATCAAGACTATTTTCTGGCGCTGTTGCCGGGGAGTGAAGCTCTATTGAAGAGTGGAACTGGTAAGGGAAACTTTTACTATGAGTATTGTTCTTGTTACTGCTTGTTACTTTTTTTCCAATATGGATAACCCACTTGGTTTTCTGTTTGGGAAAACTACTACCACTACTAGGGTAGTAGATGAACCACCTCCTATTGAGATAGATCCTTTTAAGATACCTACAAGTATTGTTAATCGTGTCATGGATAATTATTATTTTCGGGATGGAACTGTCCATCCTGGTGATCACTTGCTTTTTATCCATGAATTATGCGGGTTGTTTAAGTGTGCAGGTATCACAACTGAACAGGTGAAGAAGAAACTACTCTCCATATCCTTGAAAGGGAGAGCTAAAGAATGGTATAACTTGTCGAAGAATGGACAATCCATGGAATGGGAGGAGATGGCATCTCTCTTTTACTCTAAATTTTATCCTCCCAGTGAAATTCATAAGGATAGGAATCTTATATATAACTTTTGGCCTCTTGATGGAGATAGTACAGCTCAAGCTTGGGGGATATTGAAGTTACTAATGCTTAAATGTCCTATTCATGAACTCCCTAACAATATTATTCTCAATAACTTTTATGCTAAGTTTTCTCTTCATGATAAAGATTTACTAGATGCTTCTTGCAATGGATCATTCACACGTATGAAGGAAGAAGCTAAATGGGATCTCTTAGACCGTATTCAAGAGAACACTGAAGATTGGGAGAATGACCAAGGAAGAAAGTCAGGTATAAACTATGATTATGAATGCATTAAATATTTTATGGGGACTGATGACTTCCGTGATATTAGCAATGAGTTTGGTCTTGATTCCCAAAGTATTACCATCTGTTTTAAGGCCTTTGCCTCTTACATAGAAATTCCCAAGAAGAAGTGGAATAAGTACCATGCTCCTTATAAAGATGTTGTTAATCATGTTCCAGTTAGAAGTACTCAAGTTTGTACTACTAATCATATTGTGCCTGAACCTCATATTGACAAATTACCTTTCCTAGCTAAGGTAAAGGAGTATTCTATGATTATTAGTGCAAATAACAAAGGTACGATGAAAACTGTGGAGCCTGGTAAGCAATTGAATGTTGAACCTGTGGTAGCTATTGTGAAAGACACTATCACTAGAAATATGGAGGATGAGCACATTGTCTTCTGTGAAGACGCTTCTAATATTATCTCTCATCCTAGTAAAGCTAGAAAAGCTTCCTGTGTTTTCTGTTAGAATTGGTGATCATTGCTACTATGGTTTATGTGATATTGGTGCTAGTTCTAGTGCTATTACTTATGAGCTTTATAGGGAAATTATGCATGAGATTGGTCCTTGTGAGCTTGAGGACATTGATGTGGTTATTCACCTTGATAATAGAGATCAAGTTTGCCCCATTGGCATTGTAAGAGATGTGGAGGTCCTTTGTGGTAAGATTAAATATCCTGCTGATTTTCTAGTACTTGGTAAAGAAGCTAGTAAAACCTATCCTATGATTTTTGGTAGACCTTTCTTGAACACTTGTGGAGATATTATTGATTGTAAGAAGGAATTTTTTTAACTAAGTTTGATGGAGATTCTTACGAGTTCAAATTTTCCAAATTTGCTAAAGCTCCTTGTGAAAATAGCTTGCCTAATAAATATTTCAGGATGGAACAACTTGCTTCTATTGATCCAGTCTATGACCTTGGACCTCTTTTTGGTGACTGTAAGTATGTTTACTCAGATGATAAAGTTGTTGCCAGTGACAGCTATATTGTCAACTTTATTCAAAGTTCTACTAAAAGTTATTTTGAGAGAGGGAAACATGGTTTTATGCATCTCAATGATGTTAAGTTTCCCTGTTTTATGTTGAAATCTTTTAAGTTGCATCTGTTTTGTCTTCCTATGCTAGTTGCTTTTTGTTTCAACAATTCGTTTTCTCATGATACCCCCATGCATAGGAAGTGGGTTAGACTCAAGTGTGTTGGTTATTTGCTTCTTGATGGTCTCTTTCACTTCAAATATATATATCCTATGTGAGCATCTTTGAAAGTTTCAAGCCTAACTTAAATGCATTAAAGAGAAGTACTTGGTGGGAGATAACCCAAGAGTTTTGTCGAGTTTTGGAAGTTATTACTTCAGTAATAACCGCTCCTTATCCTTTTTGTTTTGGTTTTTGTGTCAAGTTCAACTACTTTTGTGAAGTAGAGGAGTTGTAAAAAGTGGCTGCCCTAGGACAGATTTTTGTGTTGTATTGTAAAATTTCGTGAGGGGGCTCGGTACTTAGGATGGAGTTGCATGTTTCTGAGCTTGTTCTCTAGGTTGTTATACAACTTTCATCAGTTCTGCACTTTTTGATTTGATCAACATAAGGTCTTTGAAAAAATCAATCTTTACCTGCTGGTCTGTTTTGACAGATTTCTGCCATCATTTGCATTTGCCTCTTACAGAAGCTTTTGTTTTGATGGGTTTTCAGTTGAAGTGTGTACCCAAAGGTTAATTATTTTTTCTTACACTAATATTTTCATTGAGTTTGTGCAAGGGTTTTGTAAGAAGGAAAATTTTAGGAGAAGGAGAAGAGGAATCTGCAGAGTTCATGTTTGAATAGGTAAAAGTGGTGAAAACAGAAGGTTCGTGAAACTCCAATATTTTTATATTTTTGATGTTTTTAATACATAAGGCAAGTTATGAGACGGAACTAAAGAGGAAACGGATTCCGGGGTGGACAGACCCACCCCAGGCGCGGGCCCAGCCTGGCCGCGCCTGGAGGGGGTGTGCCACCCTCGAACTCTGTCTCCACCTTGTTTCCGTGTCAGTACCTTCCTTATGCCTTGAAACTTCATAATATATAACCCCCCGGACCCCCCCGAGGTTCATGCATCGTGTTCTCATCGTGTTTTTGTTTCAATCTGTTTCTGTCAGGAAATCTTCTCAAGTTTAGAGCACCATGGCCTCCGCCAACACAAAGGCAAGAAGCCCGAGGAAGAAGAACCTCAAGTTCCCAAGGAGGAGGAGATTCTTGTTGAGGATGAAGAGGACATGGAGGAGGACAAGCATCCGGACACCCTTGATACCATCGCAAGCATTGGTTTGGTGGCAAAACCTACCAATCTTAATAGGACAGCACGGATGTCTATAGGAGGGAAAACTCCACGACATATCCTCTCTCCACGGTCACCTCCCCCTCGTACCACTCACTCTAACCATGCAGGGAAGAAACACTCTAATAAGGAAGAATGGAGAAAAAATAACAAGGACTGGGATCCTCGGTCCGAGTTGATCATGGGCTGCATTGAGCATAATTTGGAGTTAATTCGTACTCTGACCTTCGATATGGAGTATTTGAAGAAACTTATTGAAGAGCTTATCAAGAGAACATCACCACCACCAAAGGAGTAATTCGTCATCAGGTTTGGCATCCCCTTGGCTTATTCCAAGCTTGGGAGAGTGTCGCGGTATCACCACCATTATCTTTTATCTGTTACCTTTTTAGTGGATTCATATCTGTGGTAGAGAGGTTATCTTATAGTTTGGTTTTCATGTGGAAGTATCTCTCCTTTAGTTGATTATCTTTGTATCCCTTGGTGTGAGTGCCTTTATTGGAATATTAATGAGGAGTCTCATCTTTTACTTTTTGCACTTCTTATTTTAGTTTGCAATCTCTATTATATGATGGATCTTGTTGATCAATATTGGCACCACTTTGGGAGCATCAAGTGGACCTAAATTGGTTTTGGCAAACCGAGTTCTGGTCAGTAGCAATACTTTTTGAGGTTTGAAAGAAAAAAGAGAAAAAGCTTACAGGTATTTTGTATCATTTTTTTTCTTTTCTTGTTGGTTCATGTTTCCAAATCCCTTTGAACCAAAACTTTTGCCATTTGTGTCCACCATATCTACGTAGTAGCATTGTTGCTATTCCAAGCAAATTCTCAAGCTTCATCTACCTTTCTAATTAAAAAGTATTTTGTTATGAGAAAACTAGTTAGTAAAGCTCTCACGAACTTGATGGCACACTTTATTTCTTGCCCCTAATAGAATTGAACCATTGTGTCATCGAAGTTGTATATGATTGCATCTATACGTTGGAATTAGCAGAACCGTGCTATCACGGGGAACGTTTTCAACATTGCACTTGTACTCTGTACATAGTTGATATCGTGCTCTTTTGTCTATGGATGTCAATGGTGTGAAATAAAGAGGGAACTAGTAAGTCCATGGAGTTTGTATCATGTGTTAGAGAAATGCCTGGACCGCTAGCCTAAGCCATGCCTAATCATGGTGGAAACTTGCAGCATCACCATAGTGAGCCATCTATGAAGCATCCTCAATAAAAAGCTATGCATATAGTAAATAAAAAGATCGCTGAGATGCTCATTGTCTACTTGCCTTGTCATTTTGGTTATGGGAAAGCTCCTGTACCATGTGTAAGGGGTACCCCTTTGACTGTTCTCAATGATATGCAAATACTTACAATGACAAGAACTTACCTGTGACCAAAGTTGAGTAGCATGAGGAGTGGCCCTCATATTCAAGGGACATGAGATTGCCAACTTATATTTCGTCAAGCATATACTCCATCTTTGTGCACTTTAACCTTAATCATCTCAAGATGCCTATGATAGGGGCAATGAGGGCTCAAATCTAGTAAGTACCATAATCTTTTGGAAGATATTTATGACTTGTAATCCCTGCTTCCCTCTAAGAAGGGGCCTTTCTCCCACTTCCAAAGTTGAGTCAGTAAAACTACTTCTTCTCTATCTCCAGCAAGCATTTGAGTTGTTGTGTTTCAAGCATTCATATGGTGATTTATTCAATCATCTTCTTTATCTTCCTTGTTTGCACAAAACTCTTACCTATTGAGTATTACTTTGAAAGCCTTCACTTGTGAAAAACCTTTTTGAGCAAAGAGTGCTCCTGTTTTGAAACTTCTACAAAAAGCTTTTTGTGAAAATGTTTGCCAGGTGTTCTCTGACCAAGAACAAGTTTGCCAATTCCAATTATGATTTATCTTTATGCATCTCTATTGTGACTATTGTACTTGGTTGCAAGCTAAGTTATATAATGGTGAGTTGCTTTCTTCTATGAGTTGTGCAACGGTAAGTGTGATGCTTCTTGTTCGTATTCTTTTATCGACACTTCACTCCATAAACCTGTGACATGTTTACTGAGCTCAGTTTTCGCTTGGGGACAAGCGAAGTCTAAGCTTGGGGGAGTTGATACACCCAATTTGCATCACCATTCTATATCATAATTTACCTCTATTCATTGATATTTGTCTTATTATGAGGTATTACTTATGGCTTTTCATCTGTTTATGCATGTTGGATGATTCTTGGAGGATGGACTGCCGGAGTCTGGATTCTGATGGAAAAGAAGGCGTTTCGGTGCAATTTCATGAAGATCAAAAAAATACCAGAAAAATATGGGAACATATTATTTTCCCAGATGACGAAGGAAGCCATAAGGAGGAGCAAAGAGGGGCCGCAGGGGGACCACACACCCCTAGGCATGGGCCCACCAGACCCCGCGCCTAGGGCAGGTGTGGCCCACCTGCCCGGCCTCCGACTCCCCCTTTTCGCCTATATCATCCCTACAGAACCCTAAGCCTCGGGGAGTGACCATAGATATATTTTCGCCGCCTCTGGGGGCGAAAAACACCGAGAGATAAAGATCTCTCCGGCAGATAGATTTCTGCTGGAGGAATTCCTTCACGGAGAGGGGAGACCGTCGTCATCAACACCATCGTCAAGCTAGGCTTCATCGGGATCATCATCATCATCATCCACACCATCATCTCCACCAGCACCATCATCACCACTCCGTCCCGCTGTAACAATTGTGTTGGATATTGCTTTAGTTCTTAGGGGAAACTTTCCCGGTGTTGATTACTATTGTAGTTGATGCTTGTGAGTGGAACCATTGGATTATTGTTTATGTTTAGATTGTTATCCATTACCATATCATCTTCTATCTTGATCCATATGATGTCTTGTGAGTAGTTCGTTGTGTTCTTGAGGACATGGGAGAAGTCATGTTGTTATTAGTGGATTTGTGTTGAGTTATTATTCAATGGTTAGTATTTAAGTTGTGGTGCTATTATTCTAGTGGTGTCATGTGAATGTCGGCTACATGATACTTCACCATTTATGGGCCTAGGGGAATGCATTCTGTATTTGGCTACTAATTGTGGGGTTGCCGGAGTGACAGAAACCTAAACCCCCGTTAGGACACCTTTGCACAAGGGAGCGTAGGATCTCAGAGTTTAAGGCTGTGGTTAGATTTATATCTTAATTACTTTCCTGTAGTTACGGATGTTTGCGGGGGGTTTAATCACAAGTATGTATTAGTCCAAGTAAGGTCGGTACATTAGCACAGGTTCACCCACACAACACTTACAACACCATAGAGGAGTACTCAGCTATTTGAAGTGAAAGCACTTGATAGAATTCCCATGTGTCCTCGAGAACGTTTGGTCCTTATAAGTATTTCCACCGGCTTGTCCTTTGCTAAGAAAGGATTGGGACACTTGCTCCATTTGTTCGTTGTCTTTATTACTTGCTCTTTGTTTTGTTGTCTTATCAGAAACCCACTAAAATCTGTTTGCTAAGTATTCACAGGGATTTCCTGCTCCATACCACTGTTCAGCACCTTCTGCTCCTCGTTGGGATCGACACTCCTATTTATTGAAAGTACTACGATACACCCCCTATACTTGTGGGTCATCAGTCCATAGTTCACTAGAGGTGTTCTCCTTAAGATAAACAACATAACATGCTGGGTAAACAAATTACAGCGAGGCAATTGACAGGACAGAGCAAGGCATAACAATGCAATACTAGACATTCATGATACTATGAGATTCGATTGGGCATTACAACAATATACATAGACCGCCATCCAACTACATCTATGACTAGTAATCCACCTTCAGGTTATCATCCGAACCCCCTCCAGTATTAAGTTGCAAGCAACGGATAACTGCTTTAAGCAATGTGTGTAAAGTAAACAATACAATTGTTCCATAAACAAAAGGTCGTTGTTTTCTCCCTAGTGGAAACAACACATCTACAACCTTAGAGATTTTTGTCACTTCCCAGATTCAATAGAGGCATGAACCCACTATCGAGCATAAATACTCCCTCTTGGAGTCACTAGCATCTACTTGCACAAGATAGCTACTAGAAACAGAGAGCATGCAAGATCTCAAACAACAAAGACATGATAGAATCAATAAGATAAAACCATTAATCAATCTGACATAGTAATCTCAATATCCATCGGATCCCTACAAACACAACACGCATGATTACAAAATAGATGATCTTGATCATGAACGGAGCTCACAAGATCTAGACATGATAGAACAAAGGAGGAGAAACAACCATCTAGCTACTATATGGACCCATAGTCCAAGGTGGAACTACTCACGCATCATACCGGAGGCTAGCATGGTGACGAAGAAGGCCTCCGGGATGATCTCTCCCCTCCGGCAGGGTGCCGGGAAGAGCTTCAGATCCCCCCCCCCCCCGATCTAGGGACGATGGTGGCAGTGGCTACAGACTGTTTTGTGGAGATCTTATCGGGTCCTTAGGGTTTTGGCATCAGGGGCTTCTTATAGGCAAAGGGGGAGACCGAGGTGGTGCCCGAGGTGGCCACACCCCCCAGGCGTGGGCTAGGCCTGGCCACGCGTCCAGGGGTGTGGGCCCCTTGTGGCCCTCCTCTATCTCGTCTTCTGGCTCCGTGTTCTCCTCGGTGAAATAGTGACTTTGTCTTTCGTCCCGTCCAATTCCGAGGATATTTACTTTCTGGATTTTCTGGAACCAAAAAACACCAGAAAATAGGCAATTGGCACTATGGAAACTTGTTAATAGGTTAGTCCCAGAAAACGTATAAAAATACCTCAAAGTGTAGACAAATCAAAGCAAAGTGGATACTAAACAAGCATGGAACATCAAAAGTTATAGATACGTTTACGACGTATCAGAAACCATGATCATCTATTAATCAACAAGCTAGCTTCAACAAGAGGCTTACTAGAGACTCTTTCATGTTTACAAAACATACAAGTATTAATGTTTCCAGTTAATACAATTATAACATGGGATGTAAAAAATTATCATGAACACAAAGATATAATAATAACCACTTTATTATTTCCTCTTGGGCATATGTCCAACAGTCTCCCATTTGCACTAGAGTCAATAATATAGTTTGGAAAAACTTATGCATTCAACACCTATGGCTTTCTGGTGTTGTATATACACGATTGCTAGTGGTAAACTTAATCTTTGGATCTTGACGCTTTGAGGTCTGTGTGTATTTGCATGTCCTTGCGTCTCTACGCATCACTTATTCTCCAATGAGATGGCATTGTATAAATTTGGTCCTTTGGTGAGACCTTTAGTTCCTTGGGGTTAAACCATATCGATACAATTGGCGTATAGTATTGTTTCATAGTAATAGCCCGTTGTGAACCACATCTAGTTTGATAACAAACTACTTGACACAAATGCCCTTTTTTGCTGCTACAATAACAGTCATATACTTAGCCTTTTGTTGTAATATCTGTCACAATTTCTTAACTTTGGAACTCATCCAAATCTGTTATGGAACTTCCTTTCCATTACTGTAACATCCCAAAAATCATAGTTTCAAAACTCATTCATATCATCTTTGCATCATTCATCCATTTAGAGTTTTCTCAAAAATCAATTAGAAACAAAAGTTGGAGCTATGATTTCATGTGGGCATTTTATTCCAAAATGACCATCACCCTTTGAAATATGAAAGTTTAAATATTTGTTCACTTGCCTCCATGATAGGAAAGTTTAGGTGAAGCTTTTAACCCAAGATTCAAAATTTAGAAATGGTTTCAAAATCCTTTTTCAAAAATTTGCAAACTAGAGCAAGCCTCTGTTTATTTTAAAACCCAAACTTGACCAAGCCTTGCAAAGTAACCACTGGTTTAAAAAGACTGTTTTTGAATACACAAAACCCTGCAAAAATTTCCAAGACAGCTTAATTCAAAAGGATTTGAAATTCATATCAAAATCAAACCAGAAAATGAATTCAGGAAAAGAAAAAGGCTTGAACAAAAGAAAAAGGCCACGCGGCCAGAATCTGGCCCAGCAGCCAATCAAGCCCAGCAAGCCCACCCGGGGATTTCTTTTTCTCCTCTCACGCGCGAGCGCACGCAAACAGACGCTGACAGCCCGACCCCACCAAAATCTTGCGCGTTTCGCTGACAAGCGGGTCTAGTCCACGTCGTCCTCGTCTTCCCCAGACTGCGCCTGCGACCACGTCGCTGCAGCAGTGATGGCCGGTGATGGCGCGGTGTAAATGGGCATTTATCCTCGAGCGTTTCCTGTTGATTCCCCGGCTATAAGACCCTCTCTGCCCCGCGATCTTTTCCCCCAAACAACTCGCTCACTCCGCCACCAGGCTGCCCGCAATCCTCCGCACACCGCCGCTGACAGAACCCTCTCCGGCGAGCGATTCAGGTGAGCCTCGAGTTCCCCTCTGCCTATCGTTCTTGCTATCTGACTCAATGCATCTTTGCGCACCTCCTGACCTCACTAGTCCATCTTGTACTGCCCCAGGTCACCGGTTCCACTTGACACCGCGAGCACTGACGGCGACATCAACTCCGACGAGTTTTCCCGGTAGGTACAGACCGCCCCGTGACTTTTAGTTCAAACACACTACCCTGCCTTGACCCCGTGAATCTAACCATGTCCTCGTCATGCCTTGGGGTGGTTTCCAGCGACGTCCACGACGACCACCTGACGCACCGACGCCGCCCTACCACTCCGGCGAGCAATCGCAACCGTGTCCGAGCGCCCCTCCGCAAGCCAGTACCACGACGAGCTTCAGCAGCCTCCGGCGAACCTGGTAATGCTCCTCTCCCTCTCGCGGGCGATCTAGAACGCCGGCGCCGCCGTAGTCAGACGCGCCGCCGCCAGTTAGCACCTCCAGCGCCGCCCGTTTCTGGCTTGATGATATGGACCGTTGGATCTGCATCGCAGCGCTAGGATAGATCCACTTAAACCGAAGAGGTACACGATCTGAGCCGTGCAGCGTTAGTTAGATCCAACGGCACAGAAGGGTGATCCGGTGCGAACCGGTACGCGCCAGTAATAACGCGACGCGTGGCAAGGTTTAAACTAAAAACAGAATTTAAAACCAGATTTAGATTCAAACTTCAAATGCTTATAACTTTTGAATGCCACGTTGGATTTTTGCAAATTTTATACCGTTGGATTCAGTGAAACAAGACCTTTCTGAATATCCACTTTATTTAGCATATAGTAACAGTTAAAAATGATTTTATTTGTAGAACAAGTTTAGGGCTATTTTAGATATAGTTTTATTCTTGTATATTATTTTGGGGCCAAATAAGTTTAGTTGGCAAACTTGTGACATGTTAAGTTTCTGTACTCATGAACATACTTGGTATAATTTTCAAAAATCACCACTTAGTAAATTCTGGCATGCATGCATTCATATTATTTTTGGTTGTATAAATTTGTGTGTAATTGTATGTTATTGATTCTTGTGTAGATTTTGCTAGTGATTGTGATTGTGAAGAGTGCTACTCTCCCCACTACCAAGGCAAGTGATATTTACATGAATAAATTTGTCCTATATTTTGAACTAGCATTAGATATTTTGCTATGGTATTGCATGATTATTTTGGTCTAATGCAAAAGATGGGAAAATCCTATGTAGCCTTGTAGAATTGCTAAGGAATTATCCCTAAGATATTTTGCCATACTTTGCTTAGCCTAGCTTATAGCAAAACAAGGGTTGGTGAAAAACTACACTTACTATAAAGAAAATTATTACTAAGTCAAGAGACTTATGCTTTTCTAATAAAACCACTAAGTCAAATGAACCTCCTGGGTGGAATGGAAAGTATGGGTTATGTTGAGTGGTTACACAAGGCCATGGACTTGGGTTGTGTATCTCACTTGTGGAATGCCACCCAGGCACTAAGGGATTTGGAGGCCAAGTGTTGAGAAATCTTACAGTGCAACCACTTGGCAATATGGGCTCTGCCATGATCATATAGGTTGCTAGAACTTAGTCACTTGGACAGTTGGTGGTAGATGGGTTGATAGGTTGGAGCGCGTCCATTTGACTAAGGAAAAGCTTCTGAAAGGTCCTGTCTTGGGAAACCAAGTCTGGTGGGGAAAGTGCACAACCTCTGCAGATGGAAAACCTAAGTACTTAGCCTTGTCCAAGGAAATGGACACTTTGAGCATCAAGACATGGAAGCTACAAGAATCTCAACACTCCAACTTCTAAATAAAAAAATTGATGGGTGAACAAGGGTGAAGGACCTCAATGTCTATTGGTGGTTCCTTGGGAATGTTTTTGACAAAGAAAAACTTAGTGATTTCAACTAATAGGTAAAATCTATTTTCAAGCAAAGCAAGCCAAGCTACACTTAGCCAAAATGCATATAGTAATATAGTCCCCTTAAAATATAATAAGGTATCACTTGCCAATACTATTCCAAAGTATTGACCCTCTGTGGCTGTAACTTGTGATGTTGCAGGTTACTCCGATGATGAATAGGAGTCATGAGTCTACACTCAACATGCTTGCCTGTGGCACATGAAGATGAAGACTTATGTTTATTTATTTGTTCCTTAAAACTCTTGTATTAGGCCTATGGCCATGAGTTGTAAAAGACTATATTTTATCTCTGGAATGAATGTAATAAACGACCTTTGTATCTGTGTACTTCATCTTAAACTGTGGATGCTAGCATTGATCCAGGGACTAGCATTGCAATCACAGGGATCCTTTCCTTTATAAAGGAGGGGTCTAACAATTACATTGTGCCACCCATAGTTTAAATTGAGATAAACTTAATTTGTATCTTGTGACAAAACTAGTATCAATGTAACACTTTACAACAAACTATCTATTTGTCACTTCTACATAAATAACATATTCTTAGTTCTTCCAAAGATCATAAGAATATCCTAACTATCGTCCAATGATTATCTTATGAATCATTCTGGTATATGTTCATAACATTTAGAGCATAGGACATATCTAGATGTGTGCATATCACAGTATGATTGATCAAAGTATTCTTGTAATTTCACTCACCAAGTGTCAAAACACTTGAATCTCGTTTCACTTACTAAGTGTCAATACACTTGAATCTTGATTCAATCCTTCCTGTGCGACAAGTACCTTTCTTGTCGTTTCTATATTGAACTCATTCAATATCTCATCTATGTACATTTGGCACAACCATATTAGCGTGTCAATCTATCCACATATACATTGACACCTAATATTCGGGTTTTTCCTAAGTATTTCATGGAAATGAAATTCTTAACCTATGTGAATAAAAGATACATAATTTACAATCAACAATATGTCTTTCACATAATGTATTAGAAATATATCTTAGCGCTCTCACTTAATTTCTTGGAAATGCAAGCATCTTCATCGTATCCGATGAAATTACTCTTGTAACAGTTTCATCATGGTGAAGATTCCAACTTCGCGATGCTTACTTCAACCATTGAAGTTTGCATACGCTTTTAGCATCCTTTGAATTAACAAAACCATTTGTATCGTGTCATGTACACGTCCTAGGTAACCATTCTATTAGAAGAACTTTTTTTTGTTTGTTCAACTACCATATGCCAAAATTATATGTAGTGGATGCTACATTAATCCGTCCAGACTAAATATCGCTATGAAAGATTAAATCTTGTCATAGTGAACAAATTGAACATTGTCGTAAACTATTTCCCGACATGTCGACTATTGGATGTCCATTTTTTATAGATCCAATTATGACTGTAAGGTCTTACACCTTTCCAGAGGGTCTTCCAAGTTCAAAAAACTTGATTTCTCATGTATGGAACTATCACGGATTTTATGGCTTCAAGCCATCTGACGGAGTTAGGGCCCATCATCGCTTATTTGCATATAGTCGGTTCATCATTGTCAAACAACAATGATTTACTCTCAAATCTTAGTATTTGATTGTTTACCTGACCTACTCGGTTCAATAGGAACTTAGACCTCTGTGACCACAACCTTTGAGGCACGTGAGCCATGAGCATTGTTGCTGCCTCCGTGACACTTTTCGGTGCTGCACAACTCCGCACATATTGCTAAAGTTCAATAACCTTATCAAAGTTCTATTGTCCTCCCACTTAAATTTTCACGAAAAAATCCTTCTCAAGAATCTTTGACGTTCTAAGAGACAAACACTTTTGTCTTTGGTGTTATGGAGGAACACCTCAACAGTTATTCTAAATAACATACAAAGTCATTCTCATCCGACTTTGGTTGTAAACATTTTACTTATGCCTAGCATACCAAAGTTTAAGAAAGGACAACTTGGGTTTTATCCCGGACCATAACTTATATGGTGTCATTTCAACGGATCACGATGGTGCTCTTTTTAGTGTAAAAGCGGTAGTCACTAAAGCATTTAATATTTAAAATACAATGGCAGTTTTATAACTGACACATTTGATCTCACCATGTCAAACAAGGTTTCATTACATATTTCGAACACTATATACTCTTATGGTGTTTCGGGAAATGCAAATCCACGGAACGATTCCTCAAATATTGGGTGTTATGCTAAACTTGTAACTCAAATATCTTCCTTTATGATCCGATCATAAACTCTTTATTTTCTTGTTATAATGATTTTCCACTTCATCTTTAAAGTCTTTGAATATTTTCAAATATTTTACACTTCTTCCTTATTAAGTAAATATACACATATTATTCACTCAAATTATCGGAGAAAGCATATGAAGTTGAAATCCATCGCTCATGACTACACATAGTGGACTGAATACAACAATATGTACAGATTCCAATAAGTTAGTCATTAGTTCTTCTAGGCCTTTGAACGAAGTTTCATTTATCTTTAGAAAAGTCTCACAAGCGTCATTTGATCAAAATCAAAAGACTTCAAAATTCCATCAGCATGAATTTTCTTCATGTTTTATTTCCAATATAATTTAAATGGCGATGTCACCTCTTAAGTGATCTTTTAATCATTTTTCTTTCGACATTTTTAGTATTAGTTTTATGGACGTGATTTCTCCAACCAGGCTTGTATATCATCCATCTTATATGAAACACGGTAATTATTTGAACAAGCTTATGTTCTCATAATACCTAATCAAAATAACAATTATTGAAACAAATCTTAAAGGTAAGCTTTGATGTCAACGAGAAACACAACAACACCTTGTTTGTTTTCAATGAACATCATCACATATTCTCTTGCTGGTTACTTAGGCCATTGTAGTTCATGAATTGTGTTGTCCTGTATGACATTTCACACCAACCAATTCGGTATCCAATACCCGAGAGCCACATTGTTTAACAAGCAAAGAATACAACCATAACATTTATATCTTCTATATACCTAAGCTGGACATTTCCAACCTCTTATCTTTCCTCCAAATATTTCAAAGATTCTCTTTCAGAATTTTCTTTCCCTTTTAAAATAATCTATCAACATCAACAGTGGTGTCATACACATGACACATAGTCCAAAGTGTGTATAGTCAAATACTAATACCTTTGGGCTTGCACTTTGAAGTATATCACCATCATCAAATGTTTGGCGGTCTTTCAAAATCCATTCTTTAGTAATCTTTTAGTATAGTAAACATTTTACCTACATCTTATATTCATCCTTATCATGACAACTTTCATGATCTAGATACTAGATCTTACAAAGGTGAATCGTGAGTATAAAGTTGCTTTCCAAAACCTTTTGGAGGATTAGGATGTCTAGCATCTCCAACCTTCGCAAATTCTCATCAAATATAAGAACATAAATTTTGCTAAATTATACTCTATCATGTTGCAACCAAAACATTGTTTTAGATATCACAATATCTTACACACATGATGGTTTCTGAAACAATTCTTTTGGCTCCTAGATAACCTTGATATTAAAACAATCTTTTGAATATCAAGAATCATGGAGGCAAACATGATACTTTAGATACTAATACTGGAATTGTTACTCTTGATTTAATACCGATTATTAAACTTCACGGAGTAAATGGAGTTTGCTGAAAGTTTGCAATATGACTTTTAAACTTTAGATTGACACTCATAACAATACAATACCAGTTTGTAAAGTAACTATCCAGAATTCTATAGTTCTATTATCTCAATTATAACTAAGCGTAAGGTGGTGAATGGATTCCAATGACTATAACAATTAAATTCACTTTGATTTAATTTATGATAAATTGTGTTCAACTTTAATCATATTTTTTTGAACTCTCACTCAAAACAACATCCCCCGAGTTGTTTTGGTGATTACACGAACCAAATCCACTACACCAAGTCCGATCATCACGAGAGATGATGTTAGCTTCAAAGGAAAACAATCAACATGTTCATCATATCATCCATATGACTAATGCTTTACCTTTAGGTATTCCATGTTCCAAGAACATGTCTTTACATGCTAGGCTCATTAAGGTTAACCTTAGTATCCGTATGTGCAAATCTGGCTTACACCCGTTGTATGCACACATAGAATCTATCACATCCGATCATCACATGATGCTTCGAAACGATGAGTCTTAGCAACGGTGCCTACTAAGGACGAACACTTTATTACTTGATATTTAGTGAGAGGGATCATCTTATAATGCTACTGTCGTGATCTAAGTAATACAAGATGCATAAAAAGGATTAACATCACCTGCAATTCATAATATGTGATATGATATGGCATTTCTTATTGTTCCATTGATCTCCATCTCGAAAACACGAACATGATCTTCATCATCACCGGTGTGGCGTCAAGGTCAATGGTGCCGCTTCATGGTTGTCCATCACCAACAACAACTATTAGAACTACTTGGAACAAAGCCATTACATGATGAATAGACACGCATGTCTTAACGAATTTTAAAGACAACCATTAGGCTCCTGCCGGTTGCCAACTTACAATAAGGATAATTGCATATATCAAATATAATCACAATCACATCATGGTCATATCACATCACATGCCCTTGCAAAAACAAGTTAGACGCCTCTAATTTTTTTTTGCATGTTTTACGTGGCTTGGGCTTTCGAATAAGAACTGTTCTTACCTACGAACAAGAACCACAACGCTGATACAAGTGTTGTCAAGTGCCCATTGTAAATTCAATCTTAACTATGGTAGGAGAGACAGACAGCCGCAAATCCACTTATGCAATGCAAGTTGCACGTTGAGCGTGGAGAAAGTCTCATGTGCGACGACATGTAAGGTTAGCCCGGGCCGCTTCATCCCACCATACAGCAAGATGCGAAGTACACGAAAAGCAAGCGACAACAAAAGCATAAACACCCACAAAACCATTGTGTTCTACTCGTGCAACAGATCTACGCATAGAGTCGGCTCTGATACTGATGACCCACAAGTGTAGGGGATCGCAATAGTCTTCGCGGGTAGTATTACCCAATTTATTGATTCGACACAAGGGGAGACAAAGAATACTTGCAAGCCTTAACAACTGAGTTGTCAATTCATCTGCACATGGAAATAGTTCTTCCTCATAGAAGTTTATCAGTAGCAACAGTTTGTAGTACCAACAGCAAAGCAATAGCAACAGTGAAACATGAGCAATAGTAACAGTAACGGTAATAGTGGGATTCTAGTGTGGTAGGCATAGGGATGGATGGACGGGCATTGCATGGATGAGTCTAAACATGTAACTTCAAGATCTAGGGCATTGTATATAAATAAGAATAAGCATCCAAGTACTAAAAAATCCTAGGCATGTGCTCCAAATATAGTCATACGTGCTCGCAATAAGAACTTGCACAACATCTTTTGTCCTGCCAGCCCGTGGCAGCGGGGCCTCTAGGGAACTACTGGCAATTAAGGTGCTCCTTTTAATAGAGCACCAAATCAAAGCATTAACACTCCATGAACACATGTGATCCTCACACCACATCCATCCCCTCCGGTTATCCCAATTATTGTCAGTTGGGGCCTTTGGATCCGGAAAATGATATGTGTACACAACTTGCAGATAATATCACAAACAATACTATCATAATGATTCAATAATAAGTAGAGGTCTAAGACCATGGCACTCGGGCCTTAGTGACAAGCATTAAGCACAACAAGTTGTAACAAAGTCAAATAGCACTAATAGAGATACTAGGCACTATGCCATAACAATCTTATTCGATTACATGATAGAACTCATCCAATCCCTACCATCCCCAAGCCTACAGCGGGGGATTACTCACTCATGGATGAGGGAAACATCGATGGTTGATGGAGAAGCGTTGGTGATGACGATGGTGATGGTCCTCTCCAAATTCCCCGTCTCGGCAGGGTACCAGAACGGAGTTTCTGGATCCGAATCTTGGTTTCTAGTGGCGGCGACGGAGCGGAACTCTTTCTGGAAAACTATCGAACCCCCCTCTGTTTTTAGGTCGAGAGGCAACTTATAGGCGCAGAGGGGGCCCGAGGGGGTAGCTGTACCCCCCTAGGCGCGGCTAGAGGTGGGCCCGCACCTGTCAGGGGTGTGGGCCCCCAAGGTCCCTTCTCCATCTCGTGCTCTGGCTACGTGGATCTTCTGGTGAAATATAATTTTTGGCATATTTTCCGGGATTTTTCCTGATAGTTGATTTTCTGCACAAAAACTAGACACCAAGGTAATTTTGCAGAAAACAGCGTCAGTCTGTGTTAGTTGTATCCAAATCACACAAGTTTAGAGGAGAAACAATAGCAAAAGTGTTTGGTAAGTAGATACGTTTTGGACGTATCAACTCCCCCCAATCTTAGCTTATTGCTTGTCCTTAAGCAATTCAGTTGAAAATTGAGTGCGATAAAAGAACTTTCATGAACACATTTGCTTCATATGATGTATATATTCTCAGCACATGAGTAGATGCTTAAACCATTCATAATAAGAAGTATGCAACTAAGTCTACTCAATAGTCATTGAAAGCTATAAAGAGAAACCAACTCAATAATAATAAGTAGCATGGAACATAAACATAAGCAACATTGCAATGCTCATAGTAAGGTATGATAGAGTGGTATCTCGCTTTCCTTTGTTTGTAGAGAACAATATAAATGGCAAGGCACCTCTGAAGTTCAAGTGAAGACTAGAAGTAAAGATATCATAGATACAAGCATCAAAGTCATGACATAATTAACCAAGTTTTGAGATAAACACAAGAATGACAACTATGCTCTCAAGAAAGTGTTCATAGAATAAGTGGTGACTCAACAAGGGAGTGAAAACGGTTTTGAGTTTGAAAGGCCTCCTAATGCTGAAAGGAAGGTACTCATTAGCTTTGATCTCTCATTGCCCCTATCATAGGCATCTTTATGTGATTAAGGTGAAAGTGAGGTCCAGTATGAGTTATATGCTTGACAGACCATAAACTAGAAATCCCAACTCCCTTGAGTACGAGGGCCGCTCCGCATGCTACTCCACTTTGGTTACCTGCAAGTTCTTGTAATTGTTCATACATGCATATCATAGAGAACCGCCAACAGGGTACCCCTTGCACATGATACAGGAGATATCCCGTGATCAAAATGACAAGACAAGCAGACAATGAGCATCTCAGCGATCTTTTTATTTACTATATGCATCTCTTTTTATTGAGGATGCTTCATAGAATGCTCATTATGGTGATGCTGCAAGTTTCCACCATGATTAGGCATGGATTAGGCTAGCGGCCCAAGCGTTTCTCTAACACAATGTATAGACTCCATGAACTCACAAGCTCCCCTTTTATTTCGCATCGTTGACATCCGTAAACAAAAGAGCAAAGTATCAACTAGACAGAATATCCAAAAAGTGTTGAAAGCGTTCCCCGTGACAGCACGGTTCTGCTAACTCCTAGCATATAATTTGCAAGCATATAACTTTCATGGACAAGTCACAATGGTTCAGGATTATTAAGTGCAAGGAATAAAGTGTGCCATCAAGTTCGTGAGAGCTTTACTAACTAACTTTCTCAAAATAGATAAACACTTTATTTGGAAGAAAACAAGGCATATTGAATATGCACTTAAATGGCAAATGATGCTAATAGGTAGGTATGGTGGACACAGTTGGAAATATTGGTTTTGGGGAGTTGGAAGCACAGGTAGATCTTATACTCAGTGCAAGTGAAGGCTAGCAAAAGAGAGGGAACGACAACCGAGAGAGCAATAATTTTCATAATTATGCTTGCAACAAATCAGGACTAATTATGGCATGAAAGTGATACAAGAACTCTGAGGCAAAAAAAATCATCAAGGCTTACTAACTATTGATTAGTCATATGCATGCATGAGCATGTGCCAAGTCGATTCACATGAACAATTAGAGGAGAATACCACAATATCATACCAAAATATGAATAGAACAATGCAAGCATACATTCATATGACATGCTACAAACTATTAGAAAGCTGGAGCTAATCACAGATAAGCAAGAACTACTAAGCATCCATCAGTAACATACACCTTACCAAACAGGCTAAGCATGCTCACAATGATGAGTGTATGTACAAAAATGAAAACAAATAGAGTTTGTTACCAGCCTCTTACCACACCTCAAGTTGTCTTAATCTTCATTATTTCCCTTCACTTGTGTGACTTGAATAATAACATGAAACCAAAATCCACTGAGGACGGCCGAACCCTGCAAAGAACTCATAAAACCAGAGAAGAACAACAAATATTTTTGGTGTTTTCGATTTTTCAAACAAGCCAACAAAGCAAAAACAAGCAAAGCAAAAACAAACCAAACAAAGCAAAATATTTTTGGAATTTTATTTTAAGGAAAACAAAAGCAAAGAAACAAACCAAGAGAAACAACGAAAATATTTTTGGTATTTTTGTGTTTTAAGAAAGCAGCAACAAAAACCAAAAAGAAAGCGAAACAATGGATATACAAAGAACCGACCGAACATGATATATAGATGAGTGTGATGTCGGTATACCTCCCCCCAAGCTTAGGCTTTGGCCTAAGTGGGGCTCAATAGCGCGGGTAGTAACCCCATGCTGGTGGGTCATCATAGGAATGATCATAGTCAGGTGCTTGCGATGAAGAAGAAGATGCGCCCCAATCAAATGAGGGTTGCTGGTATGAAGACTCTCCCATGTTGGAGGGCTGAACCGAATCATCTTCGGCATCCTCCCCAACATTCTCTTGCTAGGATAGCTCCGCCACATATGTGTCAAACTCTTCATCCATGAGCGACCATCCTTGCCTGTTATCAAAATTAAACAAAGCAGGTGTAGGCAAATAAACTATTTTCTCAGTCCTGCCTTTTCTCCGACCTTGCTGGGCAAAAGATAATTCATACGGTAAACTTCTCACATTAGCCCCCAAGGAAACAAAACCATGTTGAACCATGGATTCAAGATCAAGCCTCTCTATGGGGAACCGATAATCTGAATGGTGAGGCTCTAAACCATGGAAAGCTAGCAACCTAGAGGCAATAAGACCTCCACAAATTCCACCCTTCTCGCGGTTAGTGGTGAGACGGTAAGCTATCAAAGCACCTAGGTTATAAGATCTATCCCTATTCAAAGCAGCTGCTATAAAAGCTAGATCAAAAGAAGATAACTTTCTAGCAATCTTTCTAGCAAGAACACACTTGGTAATAAAATAGGCAAAATATCTAATGGCTGGGAATTGAATGTTCCGAATTTTACCACTTTCCTTTGAGAAGTCGAAACCTTGGCAAATCTCATCATATAGATCCATAAGTGACTTGGGCCTCTCCTTGATCTTCTCACAAGATCCCCACTGAGGTACTCTAATTGCTTCATAGAAATCAGCAAAAGGCAGGTCGACAGGTATATTGTATATTTTGTAATGGACCATGGTATTAGATGGAGACCAAGTAAACCGAAAGTCCTGCACAACAACCATGGTTATCTTAACATATTGGAAAGGTTCACCTTCAACAAAGTGTTCCAACCCTGCATTGGTAATCATAGTTTGGAAATCCTGGAGGATTCCCGCCGTTCTCATAAATTCCTGGCATGGATATATGGAAGGGAAGACTCCTTCCTCACGATGAACTTTCATTGGCTCAGGTACCATCAAGTCATATTGGTTCAGTGGATAAGCATTCATCCTCCTTGCTGAAATTTTTAGACAAACATCAAACCAAGTGATTTCCAAGTTGATAAATGATGAGCAACTACTATAGGAACTTGCTAGAGGACTACACATGCATCAAAATAAAGTTTCTAAGAATATAACAAGCATGCAAGCTCACACAACCTGACACCTATAGCAGCAAAATACTCAAGATACAATCTACCAATCACAAATCTAATTGGACAAGTGGAGGAGGCACATACCAAGGATCAATCCCTCCAAAAATTAGCGGCAAAGATGGGCTGAGCAAGGAGATCAAAAATCACGAGCAAGAACAGCAAGAACTCGAGCTTGAGCAAATTTTTTGGTGTTTTTCGGGAGAGAGAAATAAGATGGTTGTGAGGGGGCACCTTGAAGGGGCCTAGGTGTTGGGGTTCGTAGCATGGAAAACAAAAATTTTCTATCGCATACAAACAAACAAGCCAAGATCTATCTACTAGATTGTAGCAACGAGTCGATAGAGGAACTCACCCTCGAAGATTCCAAAGCGGTTAACGAGAGCAGATTCTCGTGGGTGATGTAGTCGTACTCTTTCCGATCTCAAGATCGCGTAGACGATCCTTCCGGCGCCGCGTTCCCGCAGCGCTCCCGCAGTCGGTCACACGTTCGGTACTCGACGAAGACCTTCCTCTCCCTTGTTCCAGCAGGCAGCGGAGGTTGTAGCACTCTCCTCGCGATTCCGGCAGCACAACGGCGTGGTACCGGAAGTAGAGGGGAAATCCCGCAGGGCTTCGCCTTAAGCCGGTGCGAGTATGGTGGAGCTTATGAGAGAGGCTATTAGTGGTCTAGTAATTAGACACACCAATTAGAGGGCTCTAAACCAATTAGAAGGCTCTAAACCGAATAGCTCTAAACCGAGGTCTAGATCTAGGGTTTAGTTTAGAGGATAGGAAACTTGTGTGTGTGTGGAGGGGAGCCCTGCCCCTCCTTATATAGGTGGGAGGGGGCTGGCGCGCCAGGGGGAGGGAGTGGAGTCCCTCCCCAACTCGGCATTGGAGTTGGCCGCCGGTTGGAGGAGGTCTCCCTCTCCAACTCGGTTTCCCTCTTCTCCTCCTCTTTCCACTTTCCAAAACTTGCCGTTTGACTTTCAAACTAGCCGTTTGACTTTTCAATTTAGGATTTAAATAAACCCTTTATTTTGGACAGCGAGAACACTTAGTACATGATGCAATCACTCCAATATGTAATGACACATTCATGTACCCCTTCCCCCCCGGAGTGCCGGACAATCCGGAACCTTCTAGAACATTCCCGATGAAAACACCGGAATCATTCCCGAACTCCGAAACGGGACTTTCCTTATATGAATCTTATTCTCCGGACCATTCCGGATCTCCTCGTGATATCCCGGATCCCATCCGAGACTCCGAACAACATTCGGTCTCTTTCTCATAATACCATAACTACTCAAACAACGTCGAATCCTTAAGTGTGTCTCCCTACGGTTCGTGAATTATGCGGACATGATCGAGACACTTCTCCGAACAATAACCAATAGAGGAATCTGGAAATTCATATGGCTCCCACATATTTCTACGATTACTTTGCGATCGAATGAACCACTTACATACGATACCAATTTCCCTTTGTCTCACGATAGTTTACTTATCCGAGGTTATGATCGTCGGTATCTCTGCATACCTAGTTCAACCTCGTTACTGATAAGTACTCTTTTCTCGTTCCCGTGATATGTGATCCCTTGTGACCATGTCACATGCTTGCAAGCTAATTGGATGACATTCCACCGAGAGGGCCCAGAGTATATCTATCCGTCATGTGGATGGACAAATCCCACTCTTGATCCATGTGTTTCAACCAATACTTTCCGAACACTCAATGCCACTTTTATAGCCACCCTGTTACGGTGTGGTGTTTGATGACATCAAAGCATCCATCCAGTAAAGGTGATATGCATGATCTCATGGTCGAAGGAATTAGGTTACTATGTATCAGAAAGCATATAGCAATTGAACTATCGAAATGACTTGATCTTTATGCTACGCTTATCTATAGGAGTATGTCCATCACATCATTCTCCTAACGATATGATCCTGTTGTTAATAACATCTCTATGTTCATGATCAGGAAACCATGATCATATATTAACCAACAAGCTAGTTTAACAAGAGGCTATACTAGGGACTCTTATTTTAGTTTACAAATCACACAAGTATTAATGTTTCCGGTTAATACAATTATAGCATGGTATGTAAACATCTATCATAAGTGTGAAGATATGATAATAACCACTTTATTATTGCCTCTTGGGCATATCTCCAACAGTCTCCCACTTGCACTAGAGTCAATAATCTAGTTTCGCACCTTTGTGTATATAACACCTATGGCTTTCCGGTGTTGTATGTACACGATTGCTAGTGGTCAACTGATCTCCGGATCTGACACTTCTAGGTCCGTGTGTAATTGCATGTCTTTGCGTCTCTACGCATCACTCATTCTCTAATGAGATGGCTTTGTATAAATTTGGTCTTTCGGTGTGACCTTTAGCTCTTTTGGGGTTAAAACATGTTGATAATATTGTCGCACAATATATCTTCATAGTATTATCCCACTGTGAACTACACCTAGTTTGATAACAAACTTCTTGACACAAATGCCCTCTTTTGCTGCTATAATAGCAGTCATATACTTAGCCTTTTGTTGTAGTATCTGTCACAATGTCTTAACTTTGGAAATCATCCAAATCCATTATGGAACTCACTTTCCATTATATTGTGCCACCCTTAGTTTAGATTGAGATAAACTTAATTTGTACTTTGTGACAAAACTAGTATCAATGTAGTACTTTTACAATGAACTAACCATCTATTTGTCACTTCTACAAATATTATACTCTTAGTTCTTTCAGAAGATCATAAGAATATCCTTACTATTGTCCAATGATCATCTTACGAATCATTCTGGTATATGCTCTCAACATTTAGAGCATAGGACATATCTGGATTTGTACATATCACAGTATGATTGATATAAATACTCTTTGTGATTTCATACATCAAGTATCAATCTATACTTGATTATTTGTTTCACTTTACCAAATGTCAATACACTTGAATATATCATCAACATTGAACTCATTCAATCCTTTCTGTGCGACAAGAACCTTTTCTTGTAGTTTCTATATTGAACTCATTCAATATCTTGTCTATGTACTTCTGGCACAACCATATTAGCGTCTATTGATGCCAAATATTTGGGTTTTGCCTAAGCCTTTCATCGGGATGAAATTCTTAATATGTGTTAATAAAAGATATATTATTTCCAATCAACAATATGTCTTCCACATAATGTATTAGAAACATGTCTTAGCGCTCCCACTTAATTTCTTGCAAACGCAAGCATCTTCATTGTCTCTGATGAAATTAAACTCTTTTAACAGTTTCATCATAGTGAAGATTCCAACTCCGCATGCTCACTTTAACCATTGAAGTTTGCATATACTTTTAGCATCCTTTTGAATTAACAAAACCCTATGGACCGTGTTATGCACATGTCATAGGTAACGATTCTATTAGAAGAATTTGTTTTGTTTATTCAACTACCATATAACAAATTATATGTAGTGGTTGCTACATTAATCCATCTAGACTAAATATCACTATGACAGATCAAATCTTGTCATAGTCAACCTTTGAACATTGTTGTGAACTCTTTCTCAACATGTCGACTATTTCATAGATGTAAAACATCCATGTCTATTTCTTTATAGATCCAGACACAACTGTAAGGTCTTACACCTTTCTCGAGGGTCCTTCAAGTTCAAAACTTGATTTCTCGTGTATGGAACTATCACGGATTTTATGGCTTCAAGCCATTTGACGGAGTCAGGGCCCATCATCGCTTCTTTGTATGTAGTCGGTTCATTATTCTCAAATAATGATTCAACCCTCAAATCTTGGTATTTGATTGTTTACCCGATCTACTTGTTTCAATAGGAACTTAGATCTCCGTGACCACAACCTTTGAGGCACGTGAACCATGAGCATTGTTGCTGCCTCCGAAACACTTTTCGGCGCTGCACAACTCTGCACATATAGCTAAGGTTCTTTTAACCTTATCAAAGTTTCTATTGTCCTCCCACTCAACTTTTCACGAAAAATTCCTTCTCAAAGAAACTTGACGTTTTAAGTGACAAACACTTTTGTCTCCGGTGTTTATGGAGGAATACTTAACAGTAATACAAGGACAATTTTATCCGACTTTGGTTGCAAACATCTTTCTTATGCATAGCATACCAATGTTTAAGAAAGGACTACTTGGGTTTTATCCCAAACCATAACCTTATATGGTGTCATTTCAGCGGATTATGATGGAGCTCTTTTAGTGGAAAACGGTAGTCTCTAAAGCTTTTAATCTTTAAAATATAATAGCAGTTTTATGAATTATACCTTCGATCTTACCATGTCAAACAAGGTTCAATTACATATCTCGAACGCTCCATACTCTTATGGTGTTTCGGGAAAATGCAAATCCACGGAACGATTCCTTAAATCTTAGGTATTATGCTAAACTTGTAACTCAAATATCTTCCTTTATGATCTTATCATAAACTATTTATATTCTTGTTACAATGATTTTGCACTTCATCTTGAAAGTCTTTGAACTCTTCAAATATTTCACACTTCATCCTTATTAAGTAAATATTCATATATTCACTCAAATTTTCGGAGAAAGCATATGAAGTTGAAATCCATCGCTCTTGACTACACATAATGGACTTCGTACAACAATATGTACAAGTTCCAATAAGCTAGTCATTCGTTCCCTTTTGGCCTATGGACGAAGTTTTAATTATCTCTAGGAAAGTTTCACAAGCGTCATTTGATCAAAAAATCAGAAGACTCCAAAATTCCATCCACATGGAGTTTCTTCATGTTATCTTTCCAATATAATTCAAACAGCGATGTCACTTCCTAAGTGATCTTTCAATCAATTTGTCTTTCGACATTTTTAGCACTAGTTTTATGGATGTGATTTCTCCAACGAGATTTGTGAATCATCCATCTTTTATGGATCACGGTAATTTATTTGAACAACTCTTTTGTTCTCATAATACCTGATAAAACAAATCTTGAAGGCAAGCTTTGATGTTTAACGAGCAACACAATAACCCTTTATTTGTTCTCGATGAACATCATCACATATTCTTTTGCTAGTTACTTAGGCCATTGTAGTTCATGAATTGTGTTGTTTCGTATGACGATTCACACCAACAAATTCAGTATCAAATACTTGAGAACCACATTGTTTAATAAGCAAAGAATATCGCCATAACATGTATATCATCTATATACTTAAACTGAACAATTCTAGTCTTTCTTTTCTGCCATATATTTATGAGATTCTCTTTCAATATTTCCTTTTCTATTTGAAAGAATCTATCAATATCAATAGTGGAGTCATACATATGACATATAGTCCAAAGCGTGTATAATTAAATACCAATGTCTTTGGACTTGCACTTTGAAGTAGATCACCATCATCAAATATTTGGTGTTCTTTCAAATTCCTTTCTTTAGTAATCTCTTGGTGTAGTAAACATTTTACCTACATCAAATATTCACCCTTATCATGGAATCGTCCATGATCAAGCTACTTTTAGCTTATAACGATGAATTATGAGTATAATGTTGCTATCCAAAACCTTTTGGAGGATTAGGACAACAAGTGTCTCCAACCTTTTTGCAAACTCTCATCAAATATGAGAACATGACTTTTGCCATATTATACTCTATCATGTTGCAACCAAAACTTCGTTTCAGATATCACAATATCTTCCACACATCATGGTTTCTGAAACAACTCTTTCAGATCCTAGATAACCTTGATATTAAGAGAATCCTTTGAATATCAAGAATCATGGAGACAAACATGATACTTATATACTAACATTGGAATTGTTACTCTTGATTTAATACTGATTATTAAACTTCATGGAGTAACCGGAATTTACTGAAAGTTTGCAATAGGACTTTTAAACTTTAGATTAACACTTCAAAACAATACGATACCAGTTCGTAAAGTAACTAACCAGAATTCTATAGTTCTATTATCTCAATTATAACTAAGCGCAAGGTGGTAAACGGATGCCAATGACTACAACAACTATGCAAATTTACTTTGATTTAGTTTATGATAAATTGAGTTCTAATTAATAATTAAATTAATCTAGGTGAACTCCCACTCAAAACAATATCCCTCACATTGTTTTAGTGATCACACGAACCAAATCCACCACATCAAAACCGATCATCACGAGAGTTGATGTAGCTTCAATGGCGAACAATCAACATGTTCATCATATCTACTATATGACTCATGCTTTACCTTTCGGTGATCCGTGTTCCTGAGGCCATGTCTGTACATGCTAGGCTCGTCAAGATCAAACCTTAGCTACCGCATAAGCAAATCTGGCTTGCTTACGTTGTATTCACCCGCGGAATCAAAGACACCCGATCATCACGTGGTGCTTCGAAGCAGCAAGCTTTGGCAACGGTGCATACTAAGGGTGAACACTTTAGAACTTGAAATTTATGTGTATGAGGGATCATCTTATAATGCTACCGTCGTCTACTAAGCAATACAAGATGCATAAAGGATTAACATCACATGCAATTCATAATATGTGATATGATATGGCCTTTCTTCTTTGTGCTTTCGATCTCCATCTTCAAGCACGAACATGATCTCCATCATCACCGGCATAGCATCAAGGTCAATGACGCTTCTTCATGGTTGTCGTCCACCAGCTTCAACTATTACAACTATTTTGAATAGACACGCAAGTCTTAACAGAAATTAAAGACAACCATATGGCTCCTGCCGGTTGCCAACTTACAATAAGGAACATTGCATACATCAAATATAATCACAATCATGGCCATATCACATCACTGCACACCCCTGCAAAACAAAGTTAGACGCCTCTACTTTCTTTGCATATTTTACGTGGCTTGGGGCTTTCAATAAGTGTCGTTCTAACTTACTAACAAGAACCACAACATTGATACTAGCATTGTTGATTACCCGTTGTAAATTGGATCTTAACTATGCTAGGAGAAACAGGCACCCGCAAAGCCACTTATGCAATACAAGTTGCATGTCAAACGTGGAGCAAGTCTCATGAACGATGTCATGTAAGGTTAGCCCGGGCCGCTTCATCCCAACATACCGCAAGATACAAAGTACACAAGAAGCAATCGACAATAAAAGCATCAACGCCCACAATGACCATTGTGTTCTACTCGTGCAACAAATCTACATATAGACACGGCTCTGATACCACTGTTGGGGTTCGTAGCATGGAAAACAAAAATTTTCTATCGCATACAAACAAACAAGCCAAGATCTATCTACTAGATTGTAGCAACGAGTCGATAGAGGAACTCACCCTCGAAGATTCCAAAGCGGTTAACGAGAGCAGATTCTCGTGGGTGATGTAGTCGTACTCTTTCCGATCTCAAGATCGCGTAGACGATCCTTCCGGCGCCGCGTTCCCGCAGCGCTCCCGCAGTCGGTCACACGTTCGGTACTCGACGAAGACCTTCCTCTCCCTTGTTCCAGCAGGCAGCGGAGGTTGTAGCACTCTCCTCGCGATTCCGGCAGCACAACGGCGTGGTACCGGAAGTAGAGGGGAAATCCCGCAGGGCTTCGCCTTAAGCCGGTGCGAGTATGGTGGAGCTTATGAGAGAGGCTATTAGTGGTCTAGTAATTAGACACACCAATTAGAGGGCTCTAAACCAATTAGAAGGCTCTAAACCGAATAGCTCTAAACCGGGGTCTAGATCTAGGGTTTAGTTTAGAGGATAGGAAACTTGTGTGTGTGTGGAGGGGAGCCCTGCCCCTCCTTATATAGGTGGGAGGGGGCTGGCGCGCCAGGGGGAGGGAGTGGAGTCCCTCCCCAACTCGGCATTGGAGTTGGCCGCCGGTTGGAGGAGGTCTCCCTCTCCAACTCGGTTTCCCTCTTCTCCTCCTCTTTCCACTTTCCAAAACTTGCCGTTTGACTTTCAAACTAGCCGTTTGACTTTTCAATTTAGGATTTAAATAAACCCTTTATTTTGGACAGCGAGAACACTTAGTACATGATGCAATCACTCCAATATGTAATGACACATTCATGTACCCCTTCCCCCCCGGAGTGCCGGACAATCCGGAACCTTCTAGAACATTCCCGATGAAAACACCGGAATCATTCCCGAACTCCGAAACGGGACTTTCCTTATATGAATCTTATTCTCCGAACCATTCCGGATCTCCTCGTGATATCCCGGATCCCATCCGAGACTCCGAACAACATTCGGTCTCTTTCTCATAATACCATAACTACTCAAACAACGTCGAATCCTTAAGTGTGTCTCCCTACGGTTCGTGAATTATGCGGACATGATCGAGACACTTCTCCGAACAATAACCAATAGAGGAATCTGGAAATTCATATGGCTCCCACATATTTCTACGATTACTTTGCGATCGAATGAACCACTTACATACGATACCAATTTCCCTTTGTCTCACGATAGTTTACTTATCCGAGGTTATGATCGTCGGTATCTCTGCATACCTAGTTCAACCTCGTTACTGATAAGTACTCTTTTCTCGTTCCCGTGATATGTGATCCCTTGTGACCATGTCACATGCTTGCAAGCTAATTGGATGACATTCCACCGAGAGGGCCCAGAGTATATCTATCCGTCATGTGGATGGACAAATCCCACTCTTGATCCATGTGTTTCAACCAATACTTTCCGAACACTCAATGCCACTTTTATAGCCACCCTGTTACGGTGTGGTGTTTGATGACATCAAAGCATCCATCCAGTAAAGGTGATATGCATGATCTCATGGTCGAAGGAATTAGGTTACTATGTATCAGAAAGCATATAGCAATTGAACTATCGAAATGACTTGATCTTTATGCTACGCTTATCTATAGGAGTATGTCCATCACATCATTCTCCTAACGATATGATCCTGTTGTTAATAACATCTCTATGTTCATGATCAGGAAACCATGATCATATATTAACCAACAAGCTAGTTTAACAAGAGGCTATACTAGGGACTCTTATTTTAGTTTACAAATCACACAAGTATTAATGTTTCCGGTTAATACAATTATAGCATGGTATGTAAACATTTATCATAAGTGTGAAGATATGATAATAACCACTTTATTATTGCCTCTTGGGCATATCTCCAACACTAGGTGGGCCAGATACCCCTAGGCTCTACCCACAGGTAGGACGCGCATACCATGGGTGTGGTGGCCTGGGGTAGACCCCTGGGGCACTTCAGGTGTCCCTCTACCCCTTTTTTCGAGGAAAAATTTATTTTGAATTTTGTGGGATTTTTCGGTAAACTTTATTTTTGGCCAATTTTCAGGGTATGAAAATTGATTTTCTCGCAGAAACAGTTTTTTTTCAGAAGAAGCAAAAGCAAACAAAAAGCCAAACTACATGAGCTCTAAGACACTCTAACAAGCAAACAACTAACAAAACCAAAGCTAGCAAAATAAAGGCAAAGACTAGGAAGGAGAAAAGTAAAAGAAAGCAAGCATAACCATAGTGAAAACATTATTTTGTCCATTAAAATCCTTTTGTTAACAAGGTTGATCAAGTCTTGTTACCAAAACAATCTTATATGATACAAAACTTTGCAACCCACAAGGTGATTAGGTTACCTCATACTTGATAGCAATGGTACCAATCATAATAGTTTCAAAATTTTCTTGTGGAATGGGACAATATATTTCTCCAACCTTGATGCTCTCAATATTTTCAATGGAATTCAGGCAATATCTCTTAGCAACCTTCTTGGGGAAATAGACAGTATTTTCTTTGTCATTAATATTAAATGTTACTTTTCCTTGATTATAATTGATGAGAGCACCTGCAATATTAAGAAAAGGTCTTCTAAGAATAATAGACATATTATCAACTTCAGGCATTTCAAGCACAACAAAATCAGTTAGAACCAAGCAATTATGAGCCACTTGAACAGGAACATCCTCACGTATACCAACAGGAATAGTAGTTGACTTATTAGCCATTTGCAATGATATATCAGTTGGTATCAACTTTTCTAGCTGGAGTCTCTTGTAGAGAGAAAAAGGCATAATACTAACTCCAGCTCCCAAATCACATAAAGCAGTTTTAACATAATTGTTCTTAATAGAACAAGGAATAGTTGGTATACCTGGATCACCAAGTTTCTTTGGAACTTTACCATTAAAGGAGTAATTAGCAAGCCAGGTAGAAATCTCCTCATTAGGAATCTTCCTTTTATTAGAGGCAATTTCCTTCATATACTTTGAATAAGGAGGCAATTTAATAGCATCAGTCAAAGGAATTTGCAAAAATAAAGGTTTCATCCACTCACAAAACTTGTTGTAGTGTTCCTCCTCCTTTTACTTGTCTTTCTTCCCTGGAAAAGGCATAGGTTTATGCACCCAAGGTTCTCTCTCTTTACCATGTTTATTAGCAATAAAATCTTCATTTATGTACCTAGTGTTCTTAGTGTGCTTCTCAGGTTCTTCCTCACCTTCCTCCTTATCAGGAGACTCATTTTCATCATTACCACTCTTAGTTTCAGCATCAGATACAGATATACTATTAGGATCTACAGCAGGTTCAAGCGGTTCCTCAACTATTTTGTGTTTCTTTTTTCTTTCTCTTACGAGGACTACCACTATTCTCACCTTGTTGACAATCCTGCTCAATTATTTTAGGGTGTCCTTCAGGATATAAAGGATCTTGAGTAGATATACCACTCCTAGTTCTAATTCCATAAGCATGTTTATCTCCTAAGGCATTAACTAGCATATCCTTTTGTACCTTAGCAAGTTGATCAAGTTGGGTTTGAACCATTTGAAAGTGTTTGCAAAGCATTTTAATATCATTAGAAGTTCTTTCCACAATATCTTTCAACTCATTGATAGCTCTAGAGTTTTCCAATAAATGATTCTGAACTTGTTTATTAAAATTACCTTGTTTAACAATAAAAATATCAAGTTCCTCTAAACATTTATCAGGAGGCTTACAATAAGGAATATCTCCTTCATCAAAGTGTTGGAGAGAGTGAACCTCAATAGTAGATGAGTGGGGAATTGGCTTACATAATTCTTCTATAGGAGGTAGATTCTTCACATCTTCAGCTCTAATACCTTTCTCCCTTAGACATTTCTTAGCTTCCTTCATCACTTCATCATTTAATGCAATAACTCCCCTCTTCTTTGGTGTTTATGTTGGAACTGTTTCAGGAGTAATAGGCTCAGGTGTATTTAGCTCAGCTGAAGTCCAATCATCATAATTCTTGCTTATCTTAGCCATCAATTCTTCAGCATCTGTAGGAGTCCTTTTCCTGAAAACGCAATCAGCAAAGCTATCTAGGTAGGTCCTAGAATCATCAGTTAGTCCATTATAATAAATATAAAGAAGCTCATTCTTAGGTAATGGACATCCAGGATGTGCATGAATCAAGGCACAGAACCTTGTCCATGACTCAGGCAATTTCTCTTCTCCTCCCTGTTTAAAATCAAAAAGTCTCTGCAAAGCAGCATGTCTAGCACTAGGAGGAAAATATTTCTGAAAGAAAGAAGCAATCAAGCAATCAGGGCTATCAATGGAACCAGGAGGTAATCTATTAAACCAAGCCCTAGCTTCTCCTTTTAGTGAAAAATGGAAGATCTTAGTAATAAAGTACTTGTGCATCTTAAACTCATCAGAGAATAAAGCACTCATAGTAGAAAGCTCATTCATATGAGTCACAACACTCTCATTTTCAGTCCCACGGAAAGGTTCTTTCTCAACAATATCTAAATAGGATAAATCAAGAGAGAAATCATAATCTTTATCTTTAATATCTATGGGAGAGGTGGCAAACTTAGTATCAGAGGACAACTTAGGAATAATGGTGCGTATAGCAAGGAGACTCTTAATAGCACTAGTACCATGTGTGTTTCGGCACTCTTCAACAAATTCATCAGTGAAGTCAATGCAACCATCATTAATATCATAACTCTCACTAGACTCAGGTGAGCTAACAGGTGTAACAATGTCTTCACTAGGAGTTTCGGTATTTCCTAGACTAGCCATAGTAGCATCTAGGAAAGGACCTAATGAACCACTCGCATCAAGCATAGTAGAAGTAACATCATGAGCATCAAAAGCAGTTTTAGATTCAGCAGTAGTAGCAGTGTGTGTACCATGAGTATGTGGTGGTGGTGTGACAAGCTTACTTATAACAGATGGTGAATCAAGAGCAACAGAGGTGTTTAGGACTGTACCTCTTCTTGTAGTGGATGGTAAAATAGGAAACTTTCCATCACGAGACTTCCCCATGATGAAAGGAGTAGCAGTGAACAATAGTATATCCAAGTGAACTTACAAATAAAGCTATGCTCCCCGACAATGGCGCCAGAAAATAGTCTTGATGACCCACAAGTGTAGGGGATCACAACAGTCTTCGCGGGTAGTATTACCCAATTTATTGATTCGACACAAGGGGAGCCAAAGAATACTTGCAAGCCTTAACAACTGAGTTGTCAATTCAGCTGCACCTGGAAATAGTTCTTGCTCACAGAAGTTTATCAGTAGCAACAGCAAAGCAACAACAACAGTGAAACAGGAGCAATAGTAACAGTAACGGTAACAGTGGGATTCGAGTGCAGTAGGCATAGGGATGGATGGACGGGCGTTGCATGGACGAGTCTAAACATGTAACTTCAAGATCTAGGGCATTGCAGCTAAATAAGAATAAGCATCCAAGTACTAAACATTCCTAGGCATCTGCTCCAAATATAGTCATACGTGTTCGCAATGAGAACTTGCACAACATCTTTTGTCCTGCCAGTCCGTGGAAGCGGGGCCTCTAGGGAACTACTGGCAATTAAGGTGCTTCTTTTAATAGAGCACCAGAGCAAAGCATTAACACTTCGTAAACACATGTGATCCTCACACCGCAGCCATCCCCTCCGGTTGTCCCAATTATTGTCACTTTGGGGCCTTTGGATCCGGACAATGATATATGTACACAACTTGCAGATAAGATCAAAAACAATACTATCATAATGATTCAATAATAAGTTCAGATCTGAGATCATGGCACTCGGGCCCTAGTGACAAGCATTAAGCACAACAAGTTGCAACAAAGTCAAATAGCACTAATAGAGATACTATGCACTATGCCCTAACAATCTTATTCGATTACATGATAGAACTCATCCAATCCCTACCATCCCCAAGCCTACAGCGGGGGATTACTCACTCATGGATGAGGGAAACATCGATGGTTGATGGAGAGGCGTTGGTGATGATGATGGTGATGATCCTCTCCAAATTTCCCGTCCCGGCAGGGTGCCAGAACGGAGTTTCTGGATCCGAATCTTGGTTTCTGGTGGTGGCGGCGGAGCGGAACTCTTTCTGGAAAACTATCGAACCCCCTTCTGTTTTTAGGTTGAGAGGCAACTTATAGGCGCAGAGGGAGCCCGAAGGGGTGCCTGGGGTGGCTGCACCCCCTAGGTGCGGCCAGAGGTGGGCCCGCGCCTGGCAGGGGTGTGGTCCCCCCAGGTCCCTTCTCCGTCTCGTGCTCTGGATCCGTGGATCTTCTGGTGAAATATAATTTTTGGCATATTTTCCGGGATTTTTCCTGATAGTTGATTTTCTGCACAAAAACTAGACACCAAGGTAATTCTGCTAAAAACAGCATCAGTCCGTGTTAGTTGTATCCAAATCACACAAGTTTAGAGGAGAAACAATAGCAAAAATGTTCGGAAAAGTAGATATGTTTTGGACGTATCAGATACCACTGTAGGGTTCGTTGTATGGAAAACAAAAAAATTCTATCGCGTGAACACACAAAACCAAGATCTAATCTATGGAAAAGCCTAGATCTAATCTGCGAGATCGGTGCAACGAGATTGTAGATAACTAACCCTCGTAGATCCAAAGCGTTTAACAAGATGTGGTTGATGTAGTCGATCACTTGCCGATCTCAAGATCGCGTAGACGATCCTTCCGGCACCGTGTTCCGGTAGCGCTTCCGCAGTCAGTGACACGTACGGTAGTCGATGAAGACCTTCATCTCTCTATTCCAGAAAGGCAGCGGAGGTTGTAGATCTCCTCGGAATCCCAACAGCATGACAGTGTGGTGGTGGTAGTGGAGGAGGGGGGATTTCTGCAGGGCTTCGCCTAAGCCGGAGCAGGACGGTGGACGAGAGAGAAGAGAGGCGACGGCTAGGGTTAGGCGCCAAGGGATTTGGTGTGTGGGGGTGTGACCCCACCCCTCATTATATAGGTGGGGGCGGCCGGCCAAGGGTTCCTAGCCCAGGCCGTGCCCCCCCCCAACTCGGCCACCAAGGGGAGAATTGGAACCTTTCCCACCAAGTCTTCCCTCTTACCAAAAACTAGAGTTTGACTTTTCAAACTAGGATTTGACTATTCAAACTAGGGTTTGATCCGTTTACTAGTGTTGGCCGAATTGGCCCTTTAGGGTTTGGTGTGGCCAGCCCCTAGGGCATGCCACTATCCAAGTGACCCCCTCCTGGGGTGGTGGAACCACTGGTGATCCCTCTAGAACATTCTATAAGTATCCGGTCAAAACACCAAAACTTTTCCCGAACCCCGGAAAACCACTTTCCTTATATGAATCTTATTCTCCGGACCATTACGGATCTCCTTGTGATGTCCTGGATCCTATCCGAGACTCCAAAAAACATTCGGTCTCCAACTCATATTCCATATCTACTTAACAACATTGAATCCTTAAGTGTGTCTCCCTACGGTTCGTGAACTATGCATACATGATCGAGACACCTTTTAGATCAATAACCAATAGAGGGATATGGAAATCCATATGGCTCCCACATATTTCTACATGACTTCATGATCGAATGAACCATTTACATATGATACTGATTCCCTTTGTCGTGCGATACTTTACTCATCCGAGGTTCGATCGTCGGTATCTCCATACCTAGTTCAACCTCGTTACCGATAAGTACTCTTTACTCGTTCCATGATATGACATCCCTTGTGACCTAGTGACATGCTTGCAAGCCAATTGGATGGCATTCCACCAAGAGGGTCCACAATATATCTATCAGTCATATGGATGGACAAATCCCACTCTTGATCCATGCGCTTCAACACATACTTTCAGAATACCTAATGCCACATTTATAACCACCCAGTTATGGAAGTGGTGTTTGATGTCATCAAAGTACTCATCCAATGATGGTGATTAACATGATCTCATGGTAGAAGGATTAGGTTACTATGTATCTGAAAGCTTATAGAAAAATGAACTTAATGACTTGATCTAATGCTATGCTTACTATGGTTGTGTGTCCATCACATCATTCTCCTAATGATATGACCTTGTTATTAATAACATCTAATGTCCATGACCAGGAAACCATGATCATCTATTAATCGACAAGCTAGCTTCAACAAGAGGCTTACTAGGGACTCTTTCATGTTTACAAAACACACAAGTATTAATGTTTCCGGTTAATACAATTATAGCATGGGATATAAACATTTATCATAAACACAAAGATATAATAATAACCACTTTATTATTGCCTCTTGGGCATATCTCCAACAAATTCATCATCATAGCAAGGGAGAACGACCCTCATCAAATCCATAACCACTTCACATGCAATGTAAGTATCCTCTAACTCGGGCATGCTTTCCTATGGGTTGCTTTGGATTAGATCTCAGCGGGGAAATGTGGAACTAAATGGGATATTGTATGTCGGTCAAAGTGTATAGGAGGGCTTGGAGTATTGTATCTTGGAAAAATTGCAAGGGCTTTGAGGGTTAGATGGAAATGGTATGAATGGATGGAACCAGAACGCGCTTGAGTTGGATTGGGGAACCCGTTCCATGAAAAAGGACATGTATCTTTTCTAGCCTCTATCAATATTATCATTGGATCCGGAAGACCCACAATTGGCACGCACCTTAGCTTGATGGGATCGAACCGAACGACATTTTTTTGGAACAAGGAAGGGGGTCACCAAGGACCCCGAAAATGTCGCATTAATATTGGATAGTTACATAGATTCTCATACAAGGCTTTGTGGTTTAGCACAAATAACTCTGGAAATCAAGATAGAAACGCACTCCGGTCCTTGAACTCTACCGCCACGACTGGAGCTCCACCGCCGGTCACTCTCGCTCCCACCAAGGACAGAGCCAGTTGGGGCAGAAGGAGCGTAGAACACCAAAAATGCTTGATGAAAAGGGCCTCCACATCGTAGGTTGCACTGATGCCAAGAGAGGCATCTGGAGAGGTCTCCTGCAAGGTCAAAAATCATGATAGCAACTATCAGTCGCCATACGTTCTTCTCCAAATTGCGACTTCATTCTTTCAGGATCTCCCCTAGTCCTTCACGTGATTGCACCGCCTATCTCCTCTTACTCCTCACCGCTGCCAGCTAGAAATAAGACAATGCAATAGAACTGCAAAGGAAGAGAAAACCCAAACCAAGCACCATCAAACCATCAGATTATTAAATCATCCTTGGCCATCTCCATCCCTACAATACACCCTCCATGGACACCAACTACAGGAGGGTAGGGGCCATTGGGAGTCGATGAATCCCAACCAATGAAGAATGACAAAGCCGAAGACCACCAGAAGGGTGAAGAATGAGAGCCCTTGATCCATCTAGTCTTGATATCTCCGAGCAAAAGAACTTCACGGTTCACATGGCCCTAAGTGATGATTTTTGGATAAGGAACTTAATCTTGGGAGGTGGCATACCGGTCCTTCACATTTCCGAGTTCTTCACGCTTTGGAGAAAGCTTCAAGAGATCAAACTTACCGATGGCACTGGGGATTCGATTGTTTGGAAGCACGTAAATGATGGAATATATTTCATACCCTTGGCCTATATGGTGAAATATGATATGGCTCCCACCTCATTCATGAAGCCGACTGTGTGGAACAATTGCCCTCCCCCAAAATGCAAGTTCTCCGCTTAGTTAATTCTACAAAATCGTGTGTGGACGGTGGACCGGAGTTGTGGTCCTTGCTAACTATGCAAGAGAGAGCCAGAGACCGCGTGCACCTTATATCGTGTTTAAATGTAGCTACTCTATTTGCATTTGAAAGGGCATCAAGGAAACGACATGGGATGATAGACTTTGACACCAAGCCCCAATGGGGGTATCATAGGTAGTAGCATGCACTACATACATGCAAAATACTTATATATCACTACAATTAGTGAGGAACGAGATTGTGTTGATATCGTATGTAGATATGGTATCATAACACATAGAACTAGAAAAATTAATTTCAAATAAATCTTGTACACAATTTTATATTGAGATTCTACAAAATAATAAATAGACTAAGACTATGATACTACTATATGATACTATGCATTATAACACTAGTAGGAAAATGCTTATCCACAAGGTCCTTATTAGTGGTGCACATGTAAAGGATGTCCCACGGATAGTTATATGTGGCGCATAGGCGAAACCATGCGCCACTGACCTTCACTTACTTGCGGCGCACTCCTGGAATGGTGCGCCACTATTACGTGGGCCCCAGCGCTGGCGGCCGACCCCGTCCATGAGAGGCATATATATAGCACACAGAATAGGTGTGCGCCACAGATAAGTACCACATCAGTGGCGCACGAAGTTTCGGCCGAGTATTCGTGGCGCACCACTATAAGGTGTGCCACTTACCTGGGTTACCTATGGGCCATACAATAGAGGTGCGTTACAGATAAGTTCACAAAAAACTGCTCTCACACCCCACCCCACCCCACACCCACCCCCAACCCTCGTGGATCGTCTTTTTAGTTTTGCAAAAATCTAAAGAAAATGAAAAACACTTTCAAAAATAGAATCCTTTCATATATAGGTTGGTTATGTGGTCTAGTTTGTAGAAAAAATAACAAATATGAATTTTAATTTTTTTGCAAAAAAACATTATGGCACGGTAAAACGGTCATAACTTTTGTATACGATGTCGAAAAAACGTTTAATAGACCAAAATGACGAGAACAAGATTTTGCATCTGCTCGCAACGACGGAAGGTCATTTAGAGATTTTTTAGATTTTCAAAACTCGAAAGAAATAAAAAGTTATGGTCAAAAGATCGTTTTTTCCTATAAAAAATAAAATAGAGGCCACTTACCAGGGTGCGCCACCATGTAGTGCTCCACGGATAAGCTTGGGCGGGATTCAAATTTGAATCCCGATGACCTCTCCTCCTCCTCTCTTCTTCCTCCTTATCCTCTCCTATTTTTCCTCCTACTATCTTTTTCCTCTTCCTCCTCCTTCCCTTCTCCTATCCTCCTCCTCTCTTCTTCCTCCTCCTCTCTTTCTCCTCCTCTTCCTACTCTCCTCCTCTCTTTCTCCTCCTCTTCCTACTCTCCTCCTCCTCCTCTCCCTCATCTTTCTTCTCCTCCGGCTCGGCCATGGCTGTGGCCGCAGCAACGCGAGACGACATGACGACGGCGAGGCGACAGCTAGAGGAGACACCGACGTCGATAGATCTAGATTCAACTTTTTTTAAAATTTGAAAATTTTATCTGTGGCACACCATGCCCACATGCGCCACAGATAATTTTCACATTCCGCCTTTTTAAAAATTTGAATCGCTATCAGTGGCGTGCCATACCCCCATGCGCCACGGATAAGTAGTTTTATCCATGGCGCACGTCTAAGTGCACCACGGATAAAAAATATCAGTAGCGCGCACGAGACATGCGCCACTGACCCTATTTTAGGTGTGCCACGGATATGACTTTTACTACTAGTGTAAAAATGATATCATATACTAGTATTATATACATGTTAATACTATATGATACTTCTCATTGTGACTAATCTTAGATGAACAACTTCAACTCAGTAAAGCGGTGCTCTATCCGATGGCTGCCGTCTCATCTTTCCTTATGCTTGCCTCTTGTGAATTTTTGAAAGAACGAAATGTTAGGGTGTTTAGACACTTTGTCTCTATGCCCGCCATTATTTTGTTGCCCATTAAGTGGAATGTAGTTCTATGGGGGGTTGGGTGTGAATCGATTGAGTGCAGTATTTCCATGAGGGTAGACTTTTCTTTACTAGCCTTCTTTACTATTTGTACTCCTTTCATTCCGGATTATAGGGCTAAATTAGCAAAACTCTAGAACCTAGGTAACCCTTCATTGGCCGTGGAAAACAAGAAAGACATGAATTTTGCCTTGATAGATGCGGTAATTAATATAATAATTGTTTTCGCACCGCATGCATGGGAGGCCAAGGAGAACTCGAGCAGTATTCCAAATGAACAATTAAATGGACAGTGATCCGTTTGCTTTCGCTGCTTTGGGCCATGCTCTCTGTCCGCGCCTATATAAACGGACATGACGATAGAAATTGTCACCCGTTTGAAGTTGGCCTAAGGCTTGAAGTTCAGCTGAAATTAACAAGAAACACCCTAAAGATCGGTCAGCCCGAATCAAGTCCCACTAGTGATGCAAGTGGTTACCACGAGGGTACCCTTTACACCAATTTAGTTCAAAAATATGAACTAAGTTTTCCAAAATAATAATGTTATTCCTTCAAAAAAAAATGTTATTATAAAAGTTAGTTTATTTTATTAAACTAAAGAGGATAATAGAGGGTACCGTAACGTTGACGTAATTGCATTCTCACTTTTCTGTGTATGCTAATTTAAAAAAATCCATAGAGGCACTCCTTCAGCACCGTAAAAGAAAGTCCCAATTATAGAATGTCACCATAGAATACATGATACTAGTACTACACAGAATGGTACTACTGTGTTCGATCGTAAATAAGTGCACTTATAGTATTGTTTAAAAAAAGACTCAAGCAAGTTTTCCAAAAATATAGCAACATTTGTCACCTTAAATTAGTATTGCTAGAATTATTTTGAAATAGAGTTTCATAGACTAGTAGTAGTATGCGATGCAGTATGTGTGACGGCCCTGTTTGCATTCCACCTCGTGACTAGTACTCCCTCCATCCCGGTTTAAAGGACACAATTTGCAATTCTCTGGGCCCTAGGTGTCATCTAATTTGTCCATTTAATAGCATGAAGTAGAACATGCATGAGAAAAAAATAGTTAGAAAAGCGTTCACATTTGTCCACACATGTGCATGCAAGCAGTTTGCTCTTTTAACACTAGAGTAATTACAAAGATTAAATGCTTTTGTGTCTAAGTATTTTAGAATTACATGATTTGCAAATTGTATCCTTTAAACCGGGCTGAGGGAGTACTACACCACCGTACTTCACCCTGGAATTTCAACAGAGCCGCCTCATACTCGCTGCCGAGTTGAATACCGTGTCTTCAGCTTCCTAGCTCCGGACTTTTCCTCTCCCAGAGGAAGCAACAAATGCACGCGGGCGCACAACACTGCCCGCAGAATATATAAGCAGCACTGGCTATCCTCATTGCCGTTGTTCTCATCAGTCGTCTCTTCCATTTCTGCAACCCCCCACAAAACTCTCGGATCGAGCGACCGATGGGGGTTCCCGCGGGTTTCATCATCGGGGCAGCCGCGGCCGCGGTGATCGCCGTGGGCGCGTACATGTTCTTCTGGCCGGCATCGGCGGCCGTGGCCATGATGAAGGCCCCTGGATCAGGAGGGCTCCTGATATCCCGCCTGGCGTTCGAGGCCAACCCGCAGCGCTACTACCATCTCCTCCGCACCGCCGGCGCCGCGGCAGCTGCTGCCGCTTTCGCTCCCTGAGGTGACCTGCATGCCGTCGTAAGCTGTAGCGGCGTCGAGATCCTCCGTCGTATCTCTACTCGGTTGTCAAATGGAGTATCTACCACTCTGTTGCTATGCATTTCAGTAGCATGTTTTACATTTTCGTGCATGTTCTGTGCGGCTCGATTGGTGATCTGATTTACATTTTAAGTTTTATAAGTGACGTTGTACCAGATGATGATGAACCCATCACTTTGCAGTCGTCACTCTAGATTTTTCGAGCTCCATGTGGATAATCAGATCTTAATTAGTTTTGCTACGTATCTCGTCTTACTATTTGCACAGCAGTACAACCCAAGCAGGCGCGCATGCTACAGTAACTGACAGTTGCAACGAAGCCTGCTTGCCTAAGCTGATAAAAATATGTGGATCGCATAAAAGGGACCTTTGGGGTTAGATTTGCATAAATATATGCTTTGCCCGTTAGCATTAGTACGCACGATGGCACAACGCTCTGGCCTTCGGCTATGCAACTGGGTGCTCAACAGCGGATTGAGGAAAGCGAATGCATTTATTTATTTGAAAAGAGTATACATTAGTATTATGGAAATATTTTTTTTAGAAAGTCCTGCTACTATAGAGAACTATTCCTCAAAGCAATGACGTTGACATCAACAGAACAACACCAGTAGTCCAACCACTCCAATAACAACGCATTCAATAAGAAAACAGTGCACAAGCGCCGTCGTCTTCTTATCAAATATCGTAGGTTTTCACCTTAGAGAAAGTTCTCGCTCGCATAATGCCTTCAACAAGGTTTTTGTCAGGCACAACCAATTAAGTTCAGACCTTAGATTTTTATCTTGCTAGGTAAGATTGGAAACTCCTGTGTTGTCTCCCCTACAAACAGTCTCTGTTGCGAGTCACGGATCTTGCGGCCAGTTCCTTGCCACCACAAAGACTCAAATCATCATCGTTTCCCTCATGTTCCTGCTTTCCTGACAGTGTCCGCATCTGACTTCACCATTGCTCGTTAAAGATGACACATGATGGTAACAAACAGGAGAGCTTTACATTGGTACGCATGAAACCAAATGGCCAAAAATCATAGGTACGCATGACCGAATACCTTCCGATACAGCAATCTTCAGGCGTGATGCGCTCATGGGAGTTCGCTGGTGGAGTCTTTCGGAACTCGAAACTTCGGCCAGATCAATGAGGGCAAGCATCAAGCAGATCTTTTTCTTCGCGCGAGAGGAACCCTAGGACCGTCTCTATTATTCAAGCACACCAGCAAGCCCCCACGTCAACGATCAGAACATCGAATGAGAAGGCAAGACAACGGGGGATAGGTACCAGATCGGACCTAGAGGTCCAGATCAAACCCATCTCTCCGCGAACTCACTTTCCCGCTCTGGCTCGCGCCCACCGTGGCTAGAAGGACCATGACCTTGCCTGGATCCTGCTGTCAATCAGGGTTAGAGGGCCGATTTAGGTCTTCCAAAGGAATCCCCAACTCCGGCGTCTCCTCCACCAGATCGCCGCCATGGAGAACCGTCGCCGCCACCCCAACGCAGGGACGTCGCCCAGGTCGCAACGCATCGGCCTCCGCTGCCACTGCCGCCGCCCAGCAGCTCCGACAATCGCGCCTCTGTCACACCGCCATCCTAGCCACCTTCGGCAGCTAGGCCCGCCGCCGCGGCGGCGGCGAGGGGACCCTGGCGGCGTGAAGATCGCCACGTGTGCCACCTTGGGGTGCGTCACGGGGGAAAGGGAACGCGTAGGACAGTGTATTCTGAACTAGTTTGCGAAAACAAAACGTAGTGTGGACTGTGGACTGTGGAATACTGGAATGACATCTGAATTCCGTGAGTGCTCTCAGCCAGCTTCAAACTTTCGGCCCACTTAACAAGTGTGCCAAACCGGGCGATCCGCCGTCTATTGATAATTATTTGGTGCTAAAAAGTTTAAAGGAAAACTTTTTTTTTTTGAAAGGGACGAAAAAAATGTTGTCACTTGTCAGAATGTTTGCTTTGAGGAAAAGTTAAAAAAAAGTTGCGAATCTTTATTATTCGATAATGGAGACAGTGAATGAGAACACAGCTCATTCTAAACAACTGATGGACCAAGCATAGAGTCCACAAGCCAATCACGCATGCAGATAGACTTGTTTATAATTCACGAACTAATCCAAAGCATGCCGACAGTCCAAATCATGGAGCCGCGAGCCCCGTGCCACGGAACTTCTCACGGACGATCTCATCCAGCCGCGTCGCCATATCCGTCGTCATGTGGTTCACCCAGTCTCCGGCGACCCCTTTCCTGAAGAAGGCGTCGCGGGGCATGGCGTGGTACGCCCCCGCCGAGCCCTTCTTGTTCACCTCCAGCCCCTTCATCTTCTCGAAGCTGCACAGTTCCACCACGGCCTCGACGGCGCCGGCGCTCTCCTCGGCGGCCGAGAACGGCCGGCCCATGAACTCCGCCAGCCGCCTCACGTGCCTGCCCGTGTCCTGCAGCAGGTCCTCGTACCTGAGGAAGAGCACCCTGTCGGGGCGCGCGAGGCTCGCGTGCCAGTAGGTGAGGACGTGGTCCCAGATCGGGCCGACGGCCACGGCGCCGTCGCAGACGTGCTCGAACAGCTCGGCAAACGAGAGGTCCGGCTGGCGTCGCCGGAGGAAGTGCCACAGCGAGACGACCATGTCCTTGGGGTCCCTGCAGATGTACACGACCTTGCAGCCGGCGCCGGTGGTGACCGACTCGGGGAGCAGGGTGTAGGGCATGTGCGTGTTCATGAGGCGCGGCGACGGGAGCTTCTCGAGCTTGGCCTCCTGTCCGTCGGCGAATATCTCGTCCAGGAACGGGATGCAGTCGTGCGGGTTGAGGCGGAGGAGCGGGTGCTGCGCCGGCTCCGGGTACGCGTCGCGCGTCATGGTGGCGAAGGCCAGCGCCTTCAGCCACGTGGTACCGCACTTGGGGTAGCTGGCGAGGATCACGTCGTCGCGGCGTGGGACGAAACGGCGCTGGAAGACGACGGTGCCCGCGACCCAGTGCTCCGGCAGCCAGAAGCCCTGGTACAGGCGCAGCTCCAGGCCGGCCTGTTGCTTCCACGGCAGCGCGGTGACGAGGTCCCCAAACTCTTCCTTGGCTGGGCGCTTCGGCACCGTACCGTCGTCGACGTCCGTGAACGGAACAGGGCCGGAAGTGATTGCGGCGATGGCGGCCATGGGAGATGGTAGCAGAGTTAACTGTGTATTGCTAGCGAGCAAGTGATCACTGGATGACAGCTCCACATTTTTGGGGGAGAATATATAGGTCGATGCATCATGTTCGTGATTATTTGACTCGCCACGAACCAAACTTTGACTTGAGCTGGTATCTTGCCGTGCCCGCCAAGAAGCAGAGGCCCATCCCGACATGCTTAGTTGTTTTAATACTACTAAAGTGAAAATGATGGAGTACAAATTTGGACACGCTCAACACGAGTTCAGCTTCCAAAGTACTGGAAGTTGGGAATTTGATCCATTTTTTCTTAGAAAACTTAGGAATGTGAATTGAAAAGAGATGCTCCCTAAGGTATCTCCAGCGCCGACCCAAACGAACCGGGTTGTCCGAACCTGTCCGATTGGATAGGGGGCGCGCGAGCCAAACGGACCGCATGTCTAGAACAGGTCCGCAACAACTCATTCCCTAGTCCTAATTTGGTTTGGCTTAGCGTCGAGCCGGACAGCGCGCGTCCAACCGCATCTCCCTCTTCTCCTCCCAACCCCCTAGCTAGTGGCTCAACACCTCGCTCGTCTCCCTTCCACTTTCATATCGAATTTCTCTGGCGCCAAATCCATAGCCAACGATGGAAGATGTCGCCGCCACCCCCACCCCCACAACCAAAGCTAGCTGCAAGACCTAGGGGAAGGCCCTTCTCAAGCTGAAGAAGGAGCTCACGGCGGAGGAACGGACTTCAGAGACCAGGAAACGCGTCGGCCGGAGAGAAGCGTTGAGGGCACGGGAAGCAGAAGCAAAAGACCAATCGAGGAAGCAAGCAGGACGAAATCGTCACCGCCCTCCTGACCAAGGCCAGCGTCGAGGTCATCGCCAAAGGGCTCGCCTCCCAAATCGTTCTTTACACGAAATAGGAGGCATCACTAAAGCCTTGGCCTTGGCGGGCGGCGACGACGTTGCCAGCGCATCATCGATAAACTCGGTGTCATCGAGAGCGCGTGGACGCCTCTTATCCCACGACTGCCTACCACATAGGCGGGGGGAGGGGGGTTGCGCTCCCGTTCCAAACTTCCAGGTGCTCTCCTAGCTCAGTGGCTCCCAATAATGCTGCCGAAGATAACATCGATGGCAGAGGAGACTGCCATCAATCTCAACTGCACCCCCGGATCCGGTAAGGTAATGTGGGACCATAGCAAGGGGAACACTAGATCCTAGTGTCGAACATGCCCGCGTCCCACATCCTGTTCGACGATTTGCCACATCGGGTGTCCACTAGAGGGGAGGACAATGAGGTCATCTTGCACGAGATGATCAATGAGGCCAAAGCCTAGATGACGAGCCTGAGGAGGCACTCAACAAAATATGGTCGATATCGATGGCGAGTCATTGTTTGGGAATAATTTCAAGCCTATGGGTGTCGATGGAGGTGAGGCGATCTAATGATGTCGTTGCTGATGTGGATGAAGCCGAGCCTATCAATGTCGCAACACAAAAGAGGAAGAGCCAAATGGCTGGTGGCTACACCATCAAGGAGGAAAAAAAAATCTTTGCGAGACGTGGATGAGAATTGGACAAGATCCAGTTTGCAGAGCCGAGCAAAAAAGGATCACAATATTGGCAGAGAATTGGAAAGTACTTCCACAATCACAAGAATTTCAAGGCCTAGCGCATCCGTAGTAATCTAAATGACCTATCTCTTCAAAACATAAGGGGTTTCATTAAGTCGGAGTGCAACAAATTTTGCAATGCGCATGAGCATGTGGAGGCTCGGCCCGTGAGCCGCATCGACATTCAATACATGGTAATATCTTAACCATTTTGGTTCACATACATTGCATATGTAGCATATTTTGTGGATTCTCATCATTTTGTGTAGGTCAACCAAGTTATAGAGTACTTCAAAGAGAAGTACGAGAACAAGCCATTCACGTTGAGCTATTGTTGGATGATGGTTAAGAAATATCTGAAGTGAAAACGATTTTTTCCTTTTATCAAAAGAGTCTTGATGGCTTGAAGAAGAGTGAGAGTGAATCACTGTACTACAAAAATACCTCCTGTGCGCGAAGATGGTTGTGAAAATAGCCATGTTTATTCATGTTTATGTCTTATATTAAGTCAAGCAGTTGAAAAAATATCCCTCTAGCCTTGCCACTAACAACTAATTATTGAAAAAATATGCAAATCCTTGTTTTATATTATAATGTGCAAGAAATCACTCTTTTATGGCGAAATCAGGAGCAATTAAGGGAGAATCACACGTTGCCAGCTCAACCAAGTCAACTGGAGTTGAAAGCAAGTGTTATGTAGTGTTAACAAGCACTATTACGGGCGGAGCTTGCCAGTGCTGTGCGCCTGTATCACAGGACGGCGGCTTCCTCGGGTCAAACAAAGAAACTTTCGTGAAGAGCCTATATATTTGAAGATGCCCTGCCGCCGCAAAGAAAGCCACCATTCTTAGATTGCACCTAAAACACACCAAGAAAGATTCACCACTTCAGCACCACCATAGTTCATCATCTCCATCTCTAGCTCCATCCATAGCCATAGCCATAACTTGTATTCAAGATCGCTCGACTCCAAACCCATCCCATCCCTCTCCAGTCTCGTTGTAACACAAGATTCCATCCCCATCCCTCTCCGGCCTACACTAGTGTGCAATACTAATCCCAAAGATCACATCATTTTTCCCCGCATGTAGTGGCCAAGTAAAAGCATCGTAGGTTGGCCTCGGGTGTTACCCTACCACGAGTATCTTCTTCACCTCTTCCACAGATCGGGTTTCGAATGTTTTTCTATCTCCTTGGTAATCTATTTTATTGCTATTCCAAATCCTTCGTGAGGAGGCCGACTGCTAGATCCGCTCGGATGAAGGCTTGTAGATCGATAGCTAGGTTGTTTGTAGTACGAAAATTTTGTAACTCCGATTTATGCAGAATCTGTGTAGAATGGCAAGATGCTTTAGAACTACAAAAATTGAAGATTTTTTCTTAATAATCTCTTTTTTTGAATTTTTTCTAGGTAGAAAGACATAAAATCAATAGCTTCTCTCTTACAAAATGGAATTTTATAACTTCAATGTAATGGATGAAAGTGGAATTATATATCTTAAATATTATGAAAATTATTATTTATTTGTCTTTGAGAAAAAGATTTACTAAGGATGATTATTATTAACTTTTATGTCACTCTTATACGAATCACGATAGTAAAATGCGACGCACCTCACTATTACGCTACACTAAAATTCCGTCATCATCTGTAATGTACCGAGGCTCATTCTCGGTGGTGTCGCGATGGTGCTAACTTGATAGATGATAATGTGTCGAGCGAAAAATAGTGCCGTCTATTCATATTCACTTTTCCCGACGTAGTTATCTTTGACGGGGTTTTTTTGCCGTGCCAACGCAAGCACAACGATTATACATGTGCCTCAGCATTTACAAGCGTCAGCCCAGCTCCAGACATCTGGCCTCTCATATTGTAGTGTCGGTCATCGATCTTGATGAGGATGGAACAATCACGGTTAGACCAAGCAATGGTTCTGAGCCAATGGGGAACAAGTGTTGGAGATATGCCCAAGAGGCAATAATAAAGTGGTTATTATCATATCTTCATACTTATGATAAATGTTTACATACCATGCTAAAACTATATTAACCGAAAATATTAATACTTGTGTGATTTGTAAACATAAAAGAGTCCCTAGTAAAGCCTCTTGTTAAACTAGCTTGTTGGTTAATATATGATCATGGTTTCCTAATCATGAACATAGAGATGTTATTAACAACAGGGTCATATCATTAGGAGAATGATGTGATGGACATACTTCTATAGTTAAGCGTAGCATAAAGATCAAATCATTTAATATAGTTCGTTTGCTATAAGCTTTCTGATACATAGTAACCTAATTCCTTCGACCATGAGATCATGTTAATCACCATCACCGGAAGGATGCTTTGATGACATCAAACACCACACCGTAACTGGGTGGCTATAAAGGTGACATTGAGTGTTCGGAAAGTATGGGTTGAGGCACATGGATCAAGAGTGGGATTTGTCCATCCATATGACAGATAGATATACTCTGGGCCCTCTCGGTGGAATGTCATCCAATTAGCTTGCAAGCATGTGATTGGCTCACAAGGTGAAAGGATACAGATGTCGCCTAGAGGGGGGGTGAATAGGCGATTAAAACTTTTCCTAGAGTGGCTCAACAAAGGCGGAATTAAACTAGTGTTTACTTTGTAAAGCACAACCTAGAAACAACTAAGGTTTACCTATGTGCACCAACAACTTATGCTAAGCAATACAAGCAACAAAGTGATAGCAAGATATATATTACTTCAAGCACGAAGGCTATCACAATGTAAAGTGAATAAGTAAAGAGCTCGGGTATAGAGATAACCGAGGCACGCGGGGACACCGATATTTTACCGAGTTCCTCCCAACATGGAGTACGTCTCGTTTGGAGAGGGGGTGGTATCAAACCACCAACGCCACAAAAGGCCTCCCTTATTCTCCGGTGAATCTCACCCCAATGGGATCGATCCACGCTTCCACTTTCGGTGCACTTGTCGGTGGCAACCGGAACCTCTCACAAGATTGGGGCACAACTCCACAACTTAATTGGAGGCTCCCAACAAATGCCACAAAAGGCCACAATGCCACCAAGGCCACAAAACCGTCTAGGGTTCCAAGAACCCAAGAGGGACAAGCTCCAATGAGTAAATCAAACCAAATCCTCCGAGGAGAACTCAAACCGATGCACCAAATGCAAATGGCAAGAACACCACAAAGATGCTCAAATCCCTCACTCTAAAGTTCCAACAAAGCTACTAAAGCTATTGTGGGAACAAGAGAGGAGGAATCAAAGAGAGACACAAAATCCCCCAAAATCTAGATCCCCAAAGATATACTCACAAAGAGATGTTTTGGTTTGGTCAAAACGTAGATCTAGATCTCCTCCAACTACCCCTCAAATATATGCAAGAATCAATGGAGGGATGAGTAGAAATCGAGCTTAAGGAGTAAGGTAAATAGGGGCAAAGCTTTAGATCCAAAGAGGAGGAAGAAGTAGCCCTAAAAGGCAAAGGGGCAAAGCTATTTATAGGGCTGGGCAAAATATGGCCGTTGGAGCCTGAAAGAAGCGGTAGTACCGGAAGTTCAAGCGGTACTACCGGAGAACTCCGGTACTACCGGACCAGGTACCGGACTTGGTACCGGAAAGCGGTAGTACCGCAAATGACAACCGGTACTACCGGACGTGAAGTGGAATCAGCAGTTTAGACGAAAAAAGTCTCTGTCACGCAAGGTAGTAAAATGCGGTACTACCGCATTTTACTACCTAGGCAGACAGAAGGTTTTTGCCAACGTTCAACAGTCTCTGCCCTGTGCGGTACTAAAATGCGGTACTACCGCATTTTAGTACCGGAGTAGGCAGAAGCTTTTGACAAGTGGTCAAAAAGCTTCTGTCGCGTTAGGTACTAAAATGCGGTACCACCGCTTTTTAGTACCTAGCCCGGCAGAGTCTTTTTGACAGTTAGTCAAAACCTTCTGTCGCATCCGGTAGCAACAAGCGGTACTACCGCTTTTTGGTACCGCACCAGGCAAATATTCAAACGGCAATAACATTTGACTGGAAGCTCCGATTGACCCGATTCCAATTGCGTTGGATAGAGGACGACAAGGGCTTCCCAATAAAAAGTGGAAATATTGATTATCACCAAGTGAGAAAGTATCAAGTAGAATAATGTGATATACCTAACTTGGTGAGAAACCGAAAAGCCGCATAAATCAAAATCGCAACAAGATACAAATGGAAGATCCGATTTTGATGAACAAGAGCTTGTTATGGAGATTACCACAAGCTCTATATCCTCACATGGATAAGACCAAATAACAACCAAATACGATGATGCAAGTATGCAAAGGTTTGAGCTCTCTCCGAACGATGTGACCGAATTACTCATACGAGAGCCCCTCTTGATAGTACGGTTATCTATCCTAAACCCGGTATCACACACATGACGTGAGACCGGCAAAAGAGAAAACCTATCAAGATTATACCTTTGCCTTGAGCATTCCACTTGAGCTCCATGTAGACGATCTTGCCCTTCTCAAGATGGAACACCCTCCTTAATTCCTCATCATCGACCTCGCATATTGAGCTTGCCCAACATATCTTCTTTGCATTTCATCGACCTTGAAGCCAACACATGCTCCAAGCTATGCCAATGGACAAATCCTACAAGTATAACTTAATACACACATTGGTCCATAAAGATTGTCATTAATTACCAAAACCACACATGGGGGCCCAACATGTTCTTTCAATCTCCCCCATTTTGGTAATTGATGACAATCCCTTTAAGAGGGTTTATATAAGGAATTTTAATGAATAAAATGGTAATACCAATATCAAATACTACAAAAGTATGTGATATTGGTACCACCATCATATATAGAGCAAACTCCCCCACAATCTATGCATGTGTGATGAACTTGAATTTCATTGCATATATTGCCAATCATTATCATTGGTGGAGTTTCCTCTATATATACCACATGCTAAGCAACAACAAAGATGCAAGAGCATGAGAAGCAAATGCACAAGAACAAACTCAATGCATAAACCAACTTCCCTTAAACCCTCTAAAACTTCTCCCCCATTGGCATCGATTGCCGAAATGGGTGACAAGTTCTAGAAGGCAAATATAATAATAATTCCTCCAAAGGTGTGCCTTCGCACATATCCAATGATGAATACTTGGGAGGGAGTAGAACTATATCGAGGACCCAAAGATTGCAAAAATAAAGTCAAATGATGCAAGTAACTACAAGGTCCGACAAACCAATTTGAAAACAACAAATGAGTCCAAATGGAAACAACAAGATATTATGATATGAGCAAAAGAGTGTTTTAAATAACAAATAGAGAAGCTCCCCAAGATTTGTGCACAATTCAAAATAAATGTATTGGAATACATAATGCACAAATATGGAATCCTTGCTCCCCCATAAGCATTTAAAACACACAAATGTGAAAGAATGCAAATGAGCATTATTAAATGAATTAGATGAGCTCCCCAAAAATAATGCACCAAGTATGATAATTATATTCGGAAACAAGGTGCATAATCATGGAATCCTCACTCATCCAAGTTCATTTAACAATACAAGGCATGAGAGAATAACTATGAGTGCCCAAAGATGCAAACAAGAGGAACAAGCACTCATAGGCAAATAAATTTGGAAGCCACCGAAAAATCAAAAAGGAATAAAAGGTGGTATCCAAGGAATAAGATTCGGCTAAAATTATCTTCTCATATGTGCATATGTCTCTAAGTGGAAAACATCAGAAAGACATATGCCAACAAAGACATATGAGAGAAGTTGATGAAATGATAGGCAATAAAATTGCTAGATTTACATATTTGGGATTGGAGGATCATATGCATGATTTTGTATAGTCCCAACTATATGTACTCATCTCAACTTATACACATTTACAATAGAGAGTTCTTATTAAAACCATGGCTAGAACTACAATAATTACAAATACATTAATTCATGCTAGAAGGCAACCGACAAACGGTTGGAATCAAGATATATGAGCATGAGAAAGAGATACTTGTTACCGAGATAAAATTGGTAGGATGTAGAGGATATGAATTCATTGATCATCCCATAGCTTGTCTCAAATTTTCATGTATGCACCACTTCTTCAAAATTTAGAGACAAGCATCCAATATGTCTCCAATGTACCTAAAACACAATTAAGTACAAAATGGTCCCCAAACTTATTGGGTCCAAAGTAGTTAGAGAAACTACAATACATAGGAGAGACTCCACATAATTATGTGCACATTGATATGAAACTGAATTTCATGCACAACTTAGCCGATGGGAATTGGTGGAGTTTCCCTTATATATTGGATCAAAGAAAGCAAACATGCCTTAATATAAAAATATAGTAAATATGCATGCATAAGGCTTTCAAGAACCAAAAAGGAGATACAATTTGAGCAAAAACACCAAGTAAACCGAGATGGAACACACAAGAGTGTGACAAGACAAGCGGTGTCCAAATTGTATCAAAGAACCAATTCAACACGTGAACGATCACAAGTTCAACAAATGAACTAGGCTAAGGCCAAAAGAGCAAAAATAGATGGAAATAAAAATGCTCAAGGATTTATCTCATTCTAAAATGGTCAAATCATAAAACAAGGAATGAGACAAAACCAACTCCCAAAAAGAGAAAGGTTCCAATAAGAAACCAAACTCCCCACACTTCTCATGATGGCACAAAGTACCAAAACGAAAAGATTAAACTTCCAAGCACATAAAACCCGATATGGATCAAACAAAGAAGCATAAATATGAATGTTCTAAATAGTATAGGAGAGCTCCCCCATGGATAGTGCATTATGTAGGATTTTCCTTTAGAATACAAAATGCACACAAACGGGATCATCACTACTACCTACATTAACTAAAACACAAGAGGATGTTAATAAAATAAGAAGATCCAAAAGAAGCAAGGAAGCTTGGGAGACAACATAAAACATTTACTTGGCCAAAGATAGGACAATATTAAGCATAGGCCAAAGTGAATATGATCAATAAATTCTACCATACGTTGGGTGCTCATTGTCCAAGGACAAGAAATATTGGGAGTAATTTTCCCAAGGTAGCTTGCATGGATATCCAAGATCATAGTCACAATAAGAAGCATATAACTAAATATAAGAAATTAAGCACGATACTTCAAACAAGATTCTTGGTGGCTTCCAATAGTCACACAATCACTAGTGATTAGAGTAACTTGAAGCAAATGGTTTCCATGAAGATATAGAGATCTAAATATGAGGAAACACATACCAAGAAACACTCTCATATACAAGATCCAAGATATGATCAATAAAGGCATTCGAGCAAATTGGAACTTGTATGAGCAAATGTGTCACATAGGTGCTAGATAATTATCAATATCAATTCTAAGTGACACAACCTCGAATATTCACATTTTCTAGGATTGTAATATGCACTAAGCATATGACTCCCCCCTAATGTGATACTACCATAAAACCAACACGAGGCAAAAAAAAATACAAATAGAGATAATTAATGGACATTATAAAACTTAAATTTATCATGAGAATTGTACCACATAGAGACTAGACAATAATCCAATATAAATACTAGGTGGTATTCCTCATGTACACACAATTTTAGGATTGTGGAATGCCCAAGCATAACACTCCCCCAAAATGGGATAATCCATTAATCTCTCACAAGAGCCAAATAAGATACCAAATATAACCAAGCAAGGCTCAAGCACAAGAAACACACATACATGCTGTGCCACTTAATCATACACAAATATGATTGATATCTCAAGATAATTAAGTGGAAAGCACAATATGTATAAAAACATGGAAGATACAAAACCAACACATGCACAAAGGGGCGAGTAACTTTCAATGTAAAGAGTTTAGCATATGTTACCGCAAGGAGGAACATTGGAAATATAATATAATCAAGATAATCAAAATGGCTTGGCTTGACAATAATAATTGATGAAGATCCCTCAATTCTTCATAATGTATCCAAGACTCCAATGCCCTCAACAATACCTATTGATCAAGTTTTGGCTTGTTGGTCCCCAACCAAGTTGGGTCCTAGGAGGTTAGTCACAATAGGCTTGGCAGCCCAAATGGTTCTTTTCTTGAACCCGCATTGAGCACCAACAAATTTGGCAAACACATTGCCAACCTCATCCTTACAAAGAGAATAGGCATCATCAATCAAGATAGGATGGGATGAGGAGATACCAATAGTGCATGAGGAAGAAATGTGCCCCTTCTTGCGGCATATGTAGCAAGTTCTACTCTTGCCATCTTTCTTTTTGGATGAAGAAACAACTTGAGGAAGAGCTTGAGTGTTCTTGGGGGGAGGCCCATCTCTAACAAGATGTAGAGCATGAGGCCGCTTCCCTTGTTGCTTCTTGCCAAGGGACTTCTTCTTTAATGGGCAATGTTTGACATGATGCCCTTCTTCCTTGCACTTGAAGCAAACAATGTTGGCCGGATATTTGACTTGATCTTGGCCATTCTTCTTGTTGTCTTTGTGCTTCAACTTGATAGTGGACTTGTTCTTGACATTGGAGTTGAATCCAAGCCCACTCTTGTCATTGGGGGATTTTTGCACACTCAAAATTTTGTTGAGTGTGACCTTCCCTTGTTGACCCCTTTTCAAGTCATTCTTCAAAGAAGTGACTTGAGCCTTGAGCTCTTTGATTTCCTCTACATGGTTAGTTTCAATACAAGTACTAGAGGAAGTAGATGCTACATTGTTAGAGCAACAAGGCACGGAATGTAATTCATCACAAGATATACCATGGTTGTGAGAGGATGAACTACAAGGACTAGCACATGGCAATATAACATTTGGAGTAGATATAGTGCTAATGTCCACATGAGGCCCACTAGATGTTACCTTTGACATGATGGCCTCATGAGCTAACTTTAGATTACCATGGGAGACTAGAAGATCCCCATGCGAGCTTGAGAGCTTAACATGACTTTCTTCTAATTTCCCATAGTTGCTAGTTAGCAACGCAAGTTGAGCCTTTAGCTCAACATTCTCCTCCAAAATAGATGCTTCACAAGAAATAGACTTAGTAGCCCAAGCATCATCATTATTAGCAAGAGGTGAGGGCAACTTGGCAAGCTCTTTTGAATATGAGGCTTTAACTTGCTCATGTGACTCGGTGAGTTTGATGAGCTCACCCTTTATGACCCTAGAGCCATTTTTGAGGTGCTCAAAATCCTCAAGGAGTTTAGCATAAGCAATTTGGGTCTCATCATTTTTACTTTTGAAGGAGTTAGCCACCGCAAGTTCTCTATCATGGTATTCCTTTACTCTAGATAATTCTAGAGTAAAAGTCTCCTCAAGAGATTCTTTGGTGGTTTGTTCTTCTTCAAGGGAGTCCTTTACTTGAGCAAGTTCATTAGCATATTCACGCTCAAGTGCAAACTTTTCATCAATTATGTTTTCTTGCTCCTCAATAAGATCATTGCCTTCTATAGCATAATTCAAGATTTCAAGAAGGTTGGAGGAAGCAACTTTATTTTTGTAGAGAGCACTATAGACAACCTCTCCCATTTTCTTAATAGAGGTAATATCATACTTACCTCGATAATCATCATTATCATTCTCAACCTCATCATCATCATCATCATCATGAGATACAATGGGATCCAAAGAGGTTACCTTTGTTCCCTTAGCCATAAGGCACATGTGAGAACCGGAAGAAGGTGATGATGAGATTGCACTTGTAGCTCTCTTCAAGACCTTGTCTTGGCCCATAGAATCTTCATTTTCCTCTACATGGTTAGCAACACAAGAAGTAGAGGAAATAGAAGTATTTTTATCATGGCAACAAGACAACATGAGCATATCATCATGAGATTTATTTAAGTGATTTCTACATGATATGCAAGGACTATTAACACAAGCATGTGAGGAATTTTGAGTGCTAGAAGTGTTAAGGTCCAAAGATAGATCATTGCAACTAGATAGATATGAGGGATTACAAATAGTGAACACACTATCCATATTGCAATTTCTATCACCACTCACCATATCATTACCTTGTGAAAAGTCACATGTTGGTGAAGTGGTAGAGGATGAGAACTCATCTCGACCGGAAGTGGAAGCAACACAATCATCCTCAATAATGTTGGACACAACATATTTATCTTGAAGTTTTGTCCATAACTCATGAGCGCTCCAAAAAGGAATGATTGAGGAGGTAACTACATAGCTCAAAGCATTAACAAGCACATTAGAAGCTTGAGCGTCGAGATATAAGTTTTTCTCATCCTCACAAGATAGATTTTTGAAATCCATAGGAGGAGAAAAACCCATATCTACAATACGCTCCAAATTTGGGTCCATGTCCCGAAAATGAATGAGCATGCGATTTTTCCATATATCATAATTTGTGCCATCGAATATAAACATGTCATTGTGCACTAATCCTCTAGCCGACATCTTTACTCTCAAGGCGGTGAAGCCTAAAATGAGAGACCGGGCTCTGATACCAATTGAAAGGATACAGATGTCGCCTAGAGGGGGGGTGAATAGGCGATTAAAACTTTTCCTAGAGTGGCTCAACAAAGGCGGAATTAAACTAGTGTTTACTTTGTAAAGCACAACCTAGAAACAACTAAGGTTTACCTATGTGCACCAACAACTTATGCTAAGCAATACAAGCAACAAAGTGATAGCAAGATATATATTACTTCAAGCACGAAGGCTATCACAATGTAAAGTGAATAAGTAAAGAGCTCGGGTATAGAGATAACCGAGGCACGCGGGGACACCGATATTTTACCGAGTTCCTCCCAACATGGAGTACGTCTCGTTTGGAGAGGGGGTGGTATCAAACCACCAACGCCACAAAAGGCCTCCCTTATTCTCCGGTGAATCTCACCCCAATGGGATCGATCCACGCTTCCACTTTCGGTGCACTTGTCGGTGGCAACCGGAACCTCTCACAAGATTGGGGCACAACTCCACAACTTAATTGGAGGCTCCCAACAAATGCCACAAAAGGCCACAATGCCACCAAGGCCACAAAACCGTCTAGGGTTCCAAGAACCCAAGAGGGACAAGCTCCAATGAGTAAATCAAACCAAATCCTCCGAGGAGAACTCAAACCGATGCACCAAATGCAAATGGCAAGAACACCACAAAGATGCTCAAATCCCTCACTCTAAAGTTCCAACAAAGCTACTAAAGCTATTGTGGGAACAAGAGAGGAGGAATCAAAGAGAGACACAAAATCCCCCAAAATCTAGATCCCCAAAGATATACTCACAAAGAGATGTTTTGGTTTGGTCAAAACGTAGATCTAGATCTCCTCCAACTACCCCTCAAATATATGCAAGAATCAATGGAGGGATGAGTAGAAATCGAGCTTAAGGAGTAAGGTAAATAGGGGCAAAGCTTTAGATCCAAAGAGGAGGAAGAAGTAGCCCTAAAAGGCAAAGGGGCAAAGCTATTTATAGGGCTGGGCAAAATATGGCCGTTGGAGCCTGAAAGAAGCGGTAGTACCGGAAGTTCAAGCGGTACTACCGGAGAACTCCGGTACTACCGGACCAGGTACCGGACTTGGTACCGGAAAGCGGTAGTACCGCAAATGACAACCGGTACTACCGGACGTGAAGTGGAATCAGCAGTTTAGACGAAAAAAGTCTCTGTCACGCAAGGTAGTAAAATGCGGTACTACCGCATTTTACTACCTAGGCAGACAGAAGGTTTTTGCCAACGTTCAACAGTCTCTGCCCTGTGCGGTACTAAAATGCGGTACTACCGCATTTTAGTACCGGAGTAGGCAGAAGCTTTTGACAAGTGGTCAAAAAGCTTCTGTCGCGTTAGGTACTAAAATGCGGTACCACCGCTTTTTAGTACCTAGCCCGGCAGAGTCTTTTTGACAGTTAGTCAAAACCTTCTGTCGCATCCGGTAGCAACAAGCGGTACTACCGCTTTTTGGTACCGCACCAGGCAAATATTCAAACGGCAATAACATTTGACTGGAAGCTCCGATTGACCCGATTCCAATTGCGTTGGATAGAGGACGACAAGGGCTTCCCAATAAAAAGTGGAAATATTGATTATCACCAAGTGAGAAAGTATCAAGTAGAATAATGTGATATACCTAACTTGGTGAGAAACCGAAAAGCCGCATAAATCAAAATCGCAACAAGATACAAATGGAAGATCCGATTTTGATGAACAAGAGCTTGTTATGGAGATTACCACAAGCTCTATATCCTCACATGGATAAGACCAAATAACAACCAAATACGATGATGCAAGTATGCAAAGGTTTGAGCTCTCTCCGAACGATGTGACCGAATTACTCATACGAGAGCCCCTCTTGATAGTACGGTTATCTATCCTAAACCCGGTATCACACACATGACGTGAGACCGGCAAAAGAGAAAACCTATCAAGATTATACCTTTGCCTTGAGCATTCCACTTGAGCTCCATGTAGACGATCTTGCCCTTCTCAAGATGGAACACCCTCCTTAATTCCTCATCATCGACCTCGCATATTGAGCTTGCCCAACATATCTTCTTTGCATTTCATCGACCTTGAAGCCAACACATGCTCCAAGCTATGCCAATGGACAAATCCTACAAGTATAACTTAATACACACATTGGTCCATAAAGATTGTCATTAATTACCAAAACCACACATGGGGGCCCAACATGTTCTTTCAATCTCCCCCATTTTGGTAATTGATGACAATCCCTTTAAGAGGGTTTATATAAGGAATTTTAATGAATAAAATGGTAATACCAATATCAAATACTACAAAAGTATGTGATATTGGTACCACCATCATATATAGAGCAAACTCCCCCACAATCTATGCATGTGTGATGAACTTGAATTTCATTGCATATATTGCCAATCATTATCATTGGTGGAGTTTCCTCTATATATACCACATGCTAAGCAACAACAAAGATGCAAGAGCATGAGAAGCAAATGCACAAGAACAAACTCAATGCATAAACCAACTTCCCTTAAACCCTCTAAAACTTCTCCCCCATTGGCATCGATTGCCGAAATGGGTGACAAGTTCTAGAAGGCAAATATAATAATAATTCCTCCAAAGGTGTGCCTTCGCACATATCCAATGATGAATACTTGGGAGGGAGTAGAACTATATCGAGGACCCAAAGATTGCAAAAATAAAGTCAAATGATGCAAGTAACTACAAGGTCCGACAAACCAATTTGAAAACAACAAATGAGTCCAAATGGAAACAACAAGATATTATGATATGAGCAAAAGAGTGTTTTAAATAACAAATAGAGAAGCTCCCCAAGATTTGTGCACAATTCAAAATAAATGTATTGGAATACATAATGCACAAATATGGAATCCTTGCTCCCCCATAAGCATTTAAAACACACAAATGTGAAAGAATGCAAATGAGCATTATTAAATGAATTAGATGAGCTCCCCAAAAATAATGCACCAAGTATGATAATTATATTCGGAAACAAGGTGCATAATCATGGAATCCTCACTCATCCAAGTTCATTTAACAATACAAGGCATGAGAGAATAACTATGAGTGCCCAAAGATGCAAACAAGAGGAACAAGCACTCATAGGCAAATAAATTTGGAAGCCACCGAAAAATCAAAAAGGAATAAAAGGTGGTATCCAAGGAATAAGATTCGGCTAAAATTATCTTCTCATATGTGCATATGTCTCTAAGTGGATAGAGGACGACAAGGGCGATTCCAAGGAATAAATTTGGAAGCCACCGATTCCAATTGCGTTGGATAGAGGACGACAAGGGCTTCCCAATAAAAAGTGGAAATATTGATTATCACCAAGTGAGAAAGTATCAAGTAGAATAATGTGATATACCTAACTTGGTGAGAAACCGAAAAGCCGCATAAATCAAAATCGCAACAAGATACAAATGGAAGATCCGATTTTGATGAACAAGAGCTTGTTATGGAGATTACCACAAGCTCTATATCCTCACATGGATAAGACCAAATAACAACCAAATACGATGATGCAAGTATGCAAAGGTTTGAGCTCTCTCCGAACGATGTGACCGAATTACTCATACGAGAGCCCCTCTTGATAGTACGGTTATCTATCCTAAACCCGGTATCACACACATGACGTGAGACCGGCAAAAGAGAAAACCTATCAAGATTATACCTTTGCCTTGAGCATTCCACTTGAGCTCCATGTAGACGATCTTGCCCTTCTCAAGATGGAACACCCTCCTTAATTCCTCATCATCGACCTCGCATATTGAGCTTGCCCAACATATCTTCTTTGCATTTCATCGACCTTGAAGCCAACACATGCTCCAAGCTATGCCAATGGACAAATCCTACAAGTATAACTTAATACACACATTGGTCCATAAAGATTGTCATTAATTACCAAAACCACACATGGGGGCCCAACATGTTCTTTCAATCTCCCCCATTTTGGTAATTGATGACAATCCCTTTAAGAGGGTTTATATAAGAAATTTTAATGAATAAAATGGTAATACCAATATCAAATACTACAAAAGTATGTGATATTGGTACCACCATCATATATAGAGCAAACTCCCCCACAATCTATGCATGTGTGATGAACTTGAATTTCATTGCATATATTGCCAATCATTATCATTGGTGGAGTTTCCTCTATATATACCACATGCTAAGCAACAACAAAGATGCAAGAGCATGAGAAGCAAATGCACAAGAACAAACTCAATGCATAAACCAACTTCCCTTAAACCCTCTAAAACTTCTCCCCCATTGGCATCGATTGCCGAAATGGGTGACAAGTTCTAGAAGGCAAATATAATAATAATTCCTCCAAAGGTGTGCCTTCGCACATATCCAATGATGAATACTTGGGAGGGAGTAGAACTATATCGAGGACCCAAAGATTGCAAAAATAAAGTCAAATGATGCAAGTAACTACAAGGTCCGACAAACCAATTTGAAAACAACAAATGAGTCCAAATGGAAACAACAAGATATTATGATATGAGCAAAAGAGTGTTTTAAATAACAAATAGAGAAGCTCCCCAAGATTTGTGCACAATTCAAAATAAATGTATTGGAATACATAATGCACAAATATGGAATCCTTGCTCCCCCATAAGCATTTAAAACACACAAATGTGAAAGAATGCAAATGCGCATTATTAAATGAATTAGATGAGCTCCCCAAAAATAATGCACCAAGTATGATAATTATATTCGGAAACAAGGTGCATAATCATGGAATCCTCACTCATCCAAGTTCATTTAACAATACAAGGCATGAGAGAATAACTATGAGTGCCCAAAGATGCAAACAAGAGGAACAAGCACTCATAGGCAAATAAATTTGGAAGCCACCGAAAAATCAAAAAGGAATAAAAGGTGGTATCCAAGGAATAAGATTCGGCTAAAATTATCTTCTCATATGTGCATATGTCTCTAAGTGGATAGAGGACGACAAGGGCGATTCCAAGGAATAAATTTGGAAGCCACCGATTCCAATTGCGTTGGATAGAGGACGACAAGGGCTTCCCAATAAAAAGTGGAAATATTGATTATCACCAAGTGAGAAAGTATCAAGTAGAATAATGTGATATACCTAACTTGGTGAGAAACCGAAAAGCCGCATAAATCAAAATCGCAACAAGATACAAATGGAAGATCCGATTTTGATGAACAAGAGCTTGTTATGGAGATTACCACAAGCTCTATATCCTCACATGGATAAGACCAAATAACAACCAAATACGATGATGCAAGTATGCAAAGGTTTGAGCTCTCTCCGAACGATGTGACCGAATTACTCATACGAGAGCCCCTCTTGATAGTACGGTTATCTATCCTAAACCCGGTATCACACACATGACGTGAGACCGGCAAAAGAGAAAACCTATCAAGATTATACCTTTGCCTTGAGCATTCCACTTGAGCTCCATGTAGACGATCTTGCCCTTCTCAAGATGGAACACCCTCCTTAATTCCTCATCATCGACCTCGCATATTGAGCTTGCCCAACATATCTTCTTTGCATTTCATCGACCTTGAAGCCAACACATGCTCCAAGCTATGCCAATGGACAAATCCTACAAGTATAACTTAATACACACATTGGTCCATAAAGATTGTCATTAATTACCAAAACCACACATGGGGGCCCAACATGTTCTTTCACAAGGGATCACATATCATGGGAACGAGAAAAGAGTACTTATCGGTAACGAGGTTGAACTAGGTATGCAGAGATACCGACGATCAAAACCTCGGATAAGTAAACTATCGTGAGACAAAGGGAAATTGGTATCGTATGTAAATGATTCATTCGATTGCAAAATAATCGTAGAAATATGTGGGAGCCATATGAATTTCCAGATTCCTCTATTGGTTATTGATCGGAGAGGTGTCTCGGTCATGTCCGCATAATTCACTAACCGTAGGGAGACACACTTAAGGATTCGATGTTGTTGAGTAGTTATGGAATGATGAGTAAGAGACCGAATGTTGTTCGGAGTCTCGGATGGTATCCGGGATATAACGAGGAGGAATGGTCCGGAGAATAAGATTCATATAAGGAAAGTCCTGTTTCGGAGTTCGGAAATGATTTCGGTGTTTTCATCGGGAATGTTCTAGAAGGGTCTGGAAGGTCCGGCACTCCGGAAGGGGAAGGGTACATGAATGTGTCATGAAAATGTGGAATGGTTGCATCATGTACTGGGTCACTTGGCTGGGCAATATGAAGAGAGAAATCAAATTCAAGTTTGAAAGTCAAACGCCAATTTGAAAAGTCAAATCCGAACATTGCTTGGTGGAGGGAGAGTAGGAAACCTACCTAGGGTAGGAGTCCCACTCCCTCCACCCGCCGGCCATGAAGAGGAGTTGGGGGAGGACTCCCTCCTTCCCAAACCACCTCTCCCATCCTATATATTGAGGGGTAGGGCTCCCCTCTCCCACACAACTCCAAACCCTAGCTCTAAGGCGCCACCACCACCTCCAAGTGCTGCTACCGCCGCCACCTAGGGCTCCTCTAGCCGCCGAATTAGGGTTTCCCCAAACCCTAGCCGCCGGCCAAGCCACCCCCCCTTGGTGCCTCTAATCCGTAGATCTCCAAGGCTCTCTCTTACTCCACCATACTCGCTTCGGCTTAGGCGAAACCTTGCGGGATCTTCCCTCTTCTTCCGACACCACGCCGTCGTGCTGCCGGAATCACGAGGAGAGTGCTACAACCTCCGCTGCCTGCTGGAACAAGGGAGAAAAGGGTCTTCATCGAGTACCGAACGTGTGACCGACTGTGGAAGCGCTGCCGGAACGCAGCGCCGGAAGGATCGTCTATGCGATCTTGAGATCGACAAGTGAACGACTACATCACCCACGAGAATCTGCTCTCGTTAACCGCTTTGGATCTTCGAGGGTTAGTACTCTATCAACTTGTTGCACCGATCTAGTAGATAGATCTTGACTTGATCATAGATTAGATCTTGATTGTGTGTTCATGCGATAGAAATTTTTTGTTTTCCATGCTACGAAACCCTACAACAAGTCCACCAAAAAAGGGTAATAGGCCGAAAAATATTAAAAAGCCGACCTTCTTAAAGATCTGACCCGCGCGTCGTCATCACACCGAGTGACGTCTTTTTTCACGCAGTCCTCCTAATGGTGCTTTTAATGCTTGCAAAGTATCACAGCAAGAAGAAAATGTGGAACTAGGATGAGAGAGAGTGAGATACGGAGAGTGGGATTATAGATTTTTCCTTTTAGTTTTTAATCCAATGATTCAAAATCAAATATCTTGAGAACCGTTTGTCTAATACGAACCATTTTCATTTTTTAGCTCCTTATGCCGAGATCTTTAAAACTAGATATAGGTTTCAAACAACTTTTTTTATACTTTCAAAACCGTTGCGTTCGTACTTTAGATTACTTCAGTTTTGTATTTTTTTATACTTTGGATTTTTACTATACTTTGTACTCGGGTTACTACACACTTGTAATTCTGTGTACTTTGACAGTGAATACACTTGTATTTTTCTATACTTCGGCTTACAGTAGTACTTTCGTGTACTTGGCTCTAAGTACAGTTATACTTTACTTTCTTGTACTTTGACTCCTATTATGGTTATACTTTTATGTACTTCAGTTTTAAGTACAGTTGTACTTTTGTGTACTTAGTCTTTAAGTACACTTGTAATTTCGTGTACTCGACGTGAGTACTTTTATATTTCTATGTACTTTGTCTATTAATACAGTAGTACTTTCGTGTATTTGACACTAAGTACAGTTGTATTTTTGTGTACTTCGACTCCTAATACGAGTATTTTGGCTCTAAATACAGTTATTTTTTGTGTACTTAGTTTGTACATATAGTTGTACTTCTATGTACAGTTATATTTATATTATCGCTATTTTATTCTTGTGGAACATCATTAGCATGCCACATGTCAGACGCGAAGCAACTTACTCGCGAAACTGACCTTTATATATTGGGCACCACTAGGAATCGGATACCGATATTGGCTTCCGATCGGACCAGTGCATGGCCATAGGATTGAAACCACCTCGACCGTTTGATTTTGCAACCAGACCTGCGACCGATTTGTATGTTTCCGTTAAAAACAGATCTCGTAATCAATGTAGGTCCGTTATTGTCGCTGCTCCTAGTAACTACCCTTTCTTGATTATTAGGAAAATTGTTTAGCCTTTAATGGAAATAATAATTAAGCCAAAAATAGTCTGGCGTGACATCTAATTTACTTCCTTACCTATCTAATTGTGTTTCTAATACTAGGTATATTTGCTTTAGATGGGCTCAAAGTTTGTGTTTCAATGCTACTAAATTTTGGTTTGATCTAAAATGATGCTACTATGTATATGTGCTTCCGAGGGGATTGAATTTGTGTTTCCAATGCTACTAAAATTTTCTTATAGTGGAAGCAAAATTCGCTTCGATTTGAAAATAGTTGGAACGGCATGTTTCAAAAATATCAAAACCACGCTTCTGGCGACTAGATAACTTGCTTTTTTCGCCACCGGGTTTTCTTCAAATTGAACGTAACTATTACATGTACATATGTAACGGGATATTGTTTTCCAAAATCATTTCAGTATTGTCCATAAACAATGGCTTAGAATGGTTTCCAACGACAATAGTTTTTTTTGAGAAACACGGTACAAACGCAGACGCTCACAATACGTACATATACTCATCCTTATGAACACACGCACGCACATTCTACCCCTATGAGCACCTCCGAGAGATCGAGCCGACGGATCTTGAGATTGACGAAATCACCATAGACGCCTCGCTATCGACAGAAATTTTGCTTCCACATAAAGGATTATTACAAGTGTTTCAATATAAAATATGAAAAGTGTCCAATGTAACTGTATATTATTGATACCACAATGCTTCATCCATCCATATTACATGTTTCCCACAACCAAACATTGTGTTCCTTCAATTACCCGATAATATAGAGCTTCATATTCTCACAACACAAGCTTACTATTAGGCTACATCTATGTTTCCATCCACTAGCAAGTATGCTTCCTTACATGTTTCATATATAAATAACAATATGTTACAAACATTCAAGTCCTTTGTTTCTATGTCACGGAGAAAATAGCGAGTCATGCTGGCTATGCCACTATGCATGATGAGGGTGGACACATGACGGACATGGGCAGACCCAAGTAGAAGCTATTGGGGGCCTTGGCCCCCACTCAATTTTTGAATCTTCAATAAAATTTGGTCATTTTTAGTAGAGAAATATTCAAAATAGGTGAACTTATACAAGAAATGCCCCCAGTCAAATCATTTTTCCCCTCTCAAACTATTTTTTGGGTCCGCCCCTGATGACGGAGGACATGAAAAGAACTTCATGGCAGCTCCGATGGCGGACTTGTGGTGGTCAAAGGCGAGACGAGACCTGAAGCAACGTCGAACTCTTTCATGGTACGACAAAGCTATCAGACGAGGCTATGCGCCATGTTCATCGCCCTCACAAAATACGATGCGGCAGTCATTTTCATCACTATCGCTGCCAGATGAATCATGAACCTGACATGTTAAAGTCAAGAGATACACATGACTTGTTAGTAGTCACAATGATTATTCAAAACCAATGATAAAATTCGAAGCATTGCTAGCATGAATCAAAATTTGATAACACTGCCAGTCTGAAACAACAATGGAGATATAAGAAGCAAAAACTGATATTTCCTGATGCAAAATTAAAATTAATGAAATATAGATGCTAATGGTCGTAGCAAAGTTCAATTATAATAGGAACATATATCACAAGGAAAGGAAGCATGTATAGGTATCAAACACACACATGGAACCTAGGTCAGTTGCTATACCTTCTCCTCATATCATCAAGACTATGATCATGAGCGGTGTCTAAAGCTTCGGCCGGGTTTGAGGCTTGCTGGCTCGGTTGAGCCGCCACTTAGACCTAATTAGCCAGGTAGCTGGTCGGTGACGCCGCAACAACGTCCTCCCACGGAGGAGTTTTGAGCTTGTCGACGCTCGAGACGGACCAGGTGGAGACGGATATGTCGGCTTGGGCAAGGATGATGTGCACTCATGCATGGTGATGAGGAGAGACGGGAAGAACATGGAAGAAGGGCGGCAGGGAGGCGGGGCAACGATTAGGGCAGGATCGCGGGGGCAGCACAGATCAATTAGGTAGGTGTTTTGGGGAGCGATTTGGGAAGGCAAGGTGGAAGGAAGGTTTGATTAAGACGGACCAGAAATTACGGGAATTCAGGTCATGAAGACATGCTGGATTAAGGGGGGAAGTTGGATGCAAAACCATGCCATTTGATAGATACCAGTAAACGTGCAAGTGCAACGCACGTCTTGACTAATACACATTTATATCAAACTTAGCAGATTCTATTCAAATGTAGGATAACTTTTTCATCCAAAATTTAAATTTTCCACCAAGTGCATAATTAATATTTCCCGGCTCGTATAACATTTGAAATATCATTTTTCCATCACCAAAGAATCCTAACTACATAAATTATCCTCACCTTCTAGTGCATGTAGCGACACAGCAGTGATGTAATCTTCAACGAATGCTTCTCCATGGATGACAATGGTTTTGTCCAATCTCAAGTCACATGAGGCACAGTGGCACCAAGCTAGACTATTCACGGCAGAGTTTGCTTCTCACCATCAGTGCTCCCGAGATCATGTTTGGGCGAGTAGTTTGCTCTGTTTTCTTTTGGCTTGATTGCCAGCGTTCTAAGCCATTCAATGGTATTGTATCAGCCTTCTCTTGCTCTCCTATAAATTTGATACACCTTCGCAGGATGTAGCCTTGAAAAGAATTAAATAACCATTCAGTACGAACAAAATTTAGTAAACAACTATTATTATGAGAAAATCAAGTATCATACACAAAAGTGAGAAAGAGTACTGTCAGTATAGAGGTACTTGCCTTGAGTGACTGCAAATTTGTGAAGATAGATAGACTTATCGGAAAATGTCACACATGTGCAAATAGCTAGAAAGCAAGGCAAATCAAATATGTGAAGATGATAGACTCATTAACATTCGGCAACTGTCAACCTACAGATTACATACTTTAGATAAAAAGGCTTGTATGACATGTCAAAGAGACTGCCATGAGCACATCAAATCCAAGATATGTTAAGAATGCCAAAAAAAACACCTATATAGTGTATTTCTTGATGTCAGTTTAAACTCAGGTAAACAACAATTAGGTAGCTTGTTTTCTACTGAGAAAAAAAAAGACCGCAAAATTCATAGGCAACAAACATATGGATGACACACATGTAGGTAGAACAGAAGAATTAAAAAGGAAATAAGAAATAAATATAATCATCTCTTAAGCATTTGATGTAGCAATACATGATGGCAATTTCACGGTACAGATGGGCCGCCAGTGAAGCAGTAAATTAACATAATTGCGAGGATTCTTATCTGGTTTTCACAAAGAGGGGGACTTAAGGAAGTTAGACTGAACAAAGAGCGCAAACAAGCACCATCAAACTTCAGGCAGGGGCTTGGCACGTCTGTGATGCAGGGATACTAAGTGCATCGCGACTGAGGAGAAGTTGCCCGGATGTTGGGTAGGGCAGGGTGGCGGCCAACCTGCTGGGAGAGGCGGCGTAGTGCGATCCTCTAAGCAGGGTGCAGCGGCAGGAAGATGCTGCCATGGCGGGCTAGGTCCAGGATGCGGCGGCCATGCGGTTGGTGGTGTCGAGCTGCTGCCGTGGCCATGCTCCGAGCATTATGATCTTTGAATCAGAATGAACAAAGATATCATAAAGAACATGGCACTACAATTCCAAATTTGAAAACAAACAAAGTTTTCAAATGGCGGTCAATACAGATATCAGTCTCCTTGCTACAGAAATTTGCCACCCTGTCTGCTTATAACCTGCAGTTGCAAAGGATGGTTTCCACAGTCTAAAAACATAATAGTGAAGCCTATTTGTGAGGAAGTTTAAGTAACAATATCTATATATCAATTATCAACAAGGCAAAAACTTTGAATGACTAAAATGACAGAGACATAATAAAGCTAACCAAATATATGCAACTTCATAGCATCAGTTAACTTGAAAAGGTCGAGAATAGTAGTACTATATTGGCAGCTTCATGGCAACGACAATAGAATGACATCAACTAACTTTAGGTCGAAAGAAATGTGAAACTGGGAACTACAGGCCAATAAATGACAGATTGAAATAGGGGAAAGTAAATTAAATCCATTGTTTCAACGAATGTCTGTCAAATTACTAAATGTCACATGTGGCCATATTAGAGAGAGATAATGAATCTTGAATGAACTCTCGGATCTGATAACAATAAATATCTTCGGGGTATTATGTAGAGCTACTTCATTTGCAATATACTGACTATTCAATATCTTGATTGCTAGGAGCAGCCACTGATAGAAAATGCCTTCTTTCAATTTATTGATGTTAGTTGAAAGCCATAATTTTCGCAGTGAGGCGATGCTTACAGCGGAAGAGCTGCGTTTGGAGCAGTAGCTCACGTTAGCCTTTGCAGTCAGTTCCCAGGTTCAAGTGAGAGTGGATCGTGTGTGCATTTCTATTTGGGAATACATGTAATTTGACTGACAACATATGGTATTGTTAGCTTACATGGCACCACAGATAAAAGAAACTTCAAGCCATATCATGGGCGATGTCGATTGCCTACTATTTGTGCCGTGATGTTCTGTATCAAATGGTGGATGTCTATATCGGTCCCTCAGCCTTGACCATGAACATTCCTAAGACTGTTTTCGTGATCCATCGATTGACCGTTGGCACAGAAAATTCAGCTAGTCTAGACGTGTTCAGATGCAGGCTACACTATATGATTTCCTGTTCCATGGTTCATGAACCGAAAAACGAAAATCAAACGTCCTAGACTACACCACAGGGGATTCAACAAGCAAGCTAATGAGAGAACCTGCACGTCCGAGCTGGGCGCAGATGGACGACAGCTGTAGTGCGGCGTCGGCGGCGTCAGAGGCGGGTACTGCAGGCGCGCAGTGCGAAGGCGTGGCGGCATCCCAAATCGCGTAAGGCAGAGGGACGTGAGGCACGGCGACGTGCAGGTCGGCGTCGAGGGCAGCGCGGTCGTGGCCTGTTGGTGCGGCCATGGAAGCGCTGCCCTATAATGCACATGGCGCGGGGGACTCTGCGGCGACGGCTGTTGGCGAGGGGGGCTCTGCAACGGCGGCGATTGGCTTGGGAGGGCTATATGGCAGAGGCGGCGCCTGGCGCGGAGGGCTCTGCGGCGGCGGCGGGGGGCTCCATGGCAGAGGCGGCGTCTAGCGCGGGGGGCTCTGCGGCGACTGTCGTGGGGAGGAGGGTCGATGTGGCGGCGGCTGTCGCGATGTGGGGTAGCAATCGGGGTGGCAGTTCGCGGCGTACTGCGCGATGCGGGGAGCCAACTGCGGCGGCAGTTTTGCCTGGAGCGCAGGTGGATGCATTTTTTTTTTACAATCGCGATGGGGAGTGTTCGTGTGTTGACGCGTCTAACCATGTTTTACTGTAAATCTGAGCCACTGATTCTGGGATTAGATGGTTGAGATGAGATACTTTGGATCTGCTGGTCTGGGCTTTTTGATATTAGTGGAGATAACCATGTTTTACTGTAAATCTGAGCCACTGATTCTGGGATTAGAGGGTTGAGATACTTTGGATCTGCTGGTCTGGGCTTTTTGATATTAGTGGAGATTAGTGGAGATGGAGATGAGATGGTCGGCTTTGGAGAGTTCCGGAAATTTGCTTCTTATCGGACTCAGATAAGTCGTATTTACCTTATGTAAAGGTCATTCTTTTTTTTAGCGATACCCGTAATAGTCCGGCTCATTTAGCGCTCGCTTCAGGCAGCGATTGCTGGACGTGCCGCGTCAAGCGGCAAACAGCACGCCCCAGTTTCGCCGCCGGCCCCTCTCGGCACAACATAACAGGGTTGTTCCGTTTCCTCGGCAGGGCCTCGTTGGCGCTCATAGCCATAGAGAAGCGTTCTGAAGCCCATAAGCCCGAGATGTGTGGGCGTGGGAGTTCTCTGCCTGCCTGAGCCTGAGAGAGAGACACTGACGACAACGCAAGCAAACGGCAAACCGCCGCCATCGTCCCCCTCGCGGCGCGCGCCAAAACCCGCCGGCCGGGGATCCCGCGCTCCCGCACGAACCGCGGCGGGGTGGCGGCTCTCGTAGCGCCCCAATGGCACAGGAGGAGAGGGAGCTCCAGGTCCGAGCCCTCGACGGGCGGTCCACCGCCGTAACACTCGCCGCCGCCGCGTCAGTCCGGGACCTCAAGGCCGCGCTCCGGAGCTCCTTCCCTCCCGCGCAGATCTCCCACAACTTCCATCTCTTCCTCAAGGTTGCACCATACCCCTTCCCCCGCCTCTCTGACCGTTTTGGTTGAAACTGCTCTAAACACCTGCAGCTTTTCTGATGATAGCATGTTTCTCATGATAAAGGGTGCTAAACTGCGCTTAGAGGCCAAGATTGGTAGCCTTGTCGTCGGCAATGGTGAACTCATTGTCCTCGTCCCCTTCACACGGAAGTCAGCGCAGGCTTCTCCAGTGCCCACTTCAGGCGAAGAGCAGAGTGCAAAGCCACGAGTATCATCGGAAGTGGCAGCCGGGGCTAATTCGGCCTGGCAAGACATCATGGATGACCTGTCATCAATACCGAGTAGCCCACATGCTGCTGATGTTGCATTGAAAGATGTGCATTCCTCAAGTATCCCGTGTGCTGGTAGCTATGCAGAAGATGCGTCAACAGTTAAAAGCCCGTCGACTGGATGTTCAAGGAAAAGTAGAAAAGTATGTAAGGAGAACGGAAATAGTTCCAGGGATACATCTGGAGTGGAAGGTGCACCGGAGCAGCCTAGCATGAGTAAGAAGGGTGGTTTTGTCAAATCTGCTGCGTCATCATGTCATGTAGGTTTCTGACGATTCAGTTCTCTGTTTTGCCTTGCCAATTTTACCTTAGCTTTCATCCCAGGTCGAATAATCCAAATTGCAGCATAGTGTTGTTTGACCAAAGTGGAGCATTAGGCATATGTTACGCTAGTAGGGCAGTATGTTGATGATGCATTTGGAATTGCAGGATAAACACCCCCTAGGACCTGCTGAAATGGTTGAACATCTGAAAAAGGGCCTTGGAAAGGAGGGACAGGTTTCCACTCTATTTGATATTCTTAAAGTAACAATGCCAATAAAACCATAATCTTTATTGATTCGGGATTTATGTGTTTCAGATTGTACATATTGAGGAGATATCATGCAGAGGGGCATCATATGCAGAACTTCCTCGTCATCTTTCACAGGCTATGAAGGAAGCATTAGAAAGTATTGGAATATCTAGATTGTATAGCCATCAGGTATTATGGAGTATATCGTCTACTGTATTTTCTTATTACGCTTTTGTTGAGGCTAATTTCTTTTGTTGCCTCAAACACAAGTACAGTCTGAAGCTATACAATCTTCCATTTCTGGGAAGCATGTTGCGGTTGCAACCTCAACATCAAGTGGAAAGTCTTTGTGTTACAACATTCCTGTTCTCGAATCTCTCTCTCAAGATTTGACGGCGTGTGCTCTTTATATATTTCCAACAAAGGTATAGGCAGAACCCACTATGTTGTAAGCATGGTGATGTGATTTTTTTTGCAGAAACCCACTTGGCTATTGTATCGCAGGCTTTAGCTCAAGATCAGTTGAGGATTTTATTGGCGATGAAAAAAGCATTTCACACTGATATTGATATTAACATCTATGATGGAGATACTCCTAGAGAAGATCGTCTGTGGATCAGGGATAATGCCCGGCTGGTAAATAGGTGGTCCTGGGGCTATAGAGTTGTGCTTAATTTAATTTATTTATTTCAGTACGTCTGATCACTTCTCATTATCAGTTAATTACCAACCCAGATATGCTGCACGTGTCAGTCTTGCCATGTCATGGTCAATTTCAAAGGATTTTGTCAAATCTCAGGTAGGAGCAAATGATTTCCTTAGTCTTTCCTATAATTTTATTTTGTCGTCAAGTATAAATTCCTGAATGAAGTATGGTACCATTTCTGTGTGTTCGATTTAAAATCAGGCTTATGAAAACTGGTCAATTCCTAATATCAAATCTCAGGTGGAAGTGATGGAATTTCCTTGTGTTGTTTCGTTCATGAGTTAATTTCATCATCTAGTGTAATTCTTGTTTCTGTATGCCTTTTTGGTTAAATATACCATTTCTTGTGCATTCCATAACATGTTTCGGCCGAATGTACTCAGGTATATTGTCATTGATGAAGCACATTCATATCAAGGAGCATTTGGCTGCCATACTGCACTTATACTTAGAAGATTGAGGCGCATTTGTTCAAATAGTATGGATATTTTATTGAACCATATTTTAGTTGTTGACTCAATGCTTCATTTATGTTTCTACCAGAACTCTGGATTGCCGATTAGCTCCCTAACACTCTGCTCTTCTGTATTTCCAGTTTATGGCAGCCATCCTACATTCATGTTTTGTACAGCTACCTCAGCAAACCCACGTGAGCATGTTATGGTAGGTCATATCTTCTCTTCACTATAGTTTAAAAAAGATATGGTTGTACCTAGAAAAGGATAAACTTCTCCCCTTAACAATTTTACTGTATGTATAAAACTCGCTCCTGCTCATTTTATTATATCAGCCTCGGGTCATTTTTGTCCAAATGCAAGCTTTTCTCCCCGTGAATGTCCTTTTTTCCGAGATAAACATTATTACTTGAAACACCTATTAATTAGTTGACCAAGATCTTACTTACCGTAGTAGATAATATCATTTTGAGTTGGCATCTTAATTTATTACTTTTGCAGACTTAACTTATATCCACTCTTTTGGGAATTGCGTGCAATTGTCTTCGGGCATTTTGTTTTTACCTCAGGAACTGGCCAAATTGGATAATGTTGAGTTGATTCAGAAAGATGGAAGCCCGTGTGGTTCAAAATATTTTCTCTTGTGGAATCCCCCACTACATGGGACAAAAGAGGGAGGTTCAAAAGGTAGTTCAGTAACTAGACGCTCAAGGTATTTACACCCTTTTTCTAATTATTGTTTGTTGGATGTTGGATAACTGTTGGAGATACCTGTTGGATGTCTAATGGGCCTTCTTTAAGTTTTATGTGGCCCATCTAGCCTAGCCCAGTGTCTGACCTATATAAGGTCCCTTTTCCTAGTGCTCTTTGACCTAACTAGTAGTGGGAGTTCCTCCCAGCCGCCACAACCTTTGCAGGTCAGTTCCCTTCTATGTCTTCATGGTATCAGAGCAAGGGACAGTGAGGGGGGCTGCAGCAAGAGTGGTGGATCTAGAAGTCTGTAACACCGCGGTTCTGAAAAGACCGAGGCTTCTATGTGACATGCCAATCCCTGGATCGGTTCATTGGCCCACAATAGAATAAGATGAATAACATAGCAAAATATTCGTGTATCATAAATAACGAAGATCTAGAGTACCATTATTACAATAAAAGCTTAGCTTAAGGCTAGCTCAAATTATTCAGGTAGCAACATAAATAAAGCAAATCCTCCATTCTTCAAATTGCCCACAAGTGAACAAGTGCCGAGTGGAGTACCGTGGCCTATATCGATTACTCAGAATCGGAATATCCTGCAACATGAAACGTAGCAGCCCCGAAGGGTCAATACATGGAATGTATGGCAAGTAGAGCTAGTGAAGGAGACAATAATGCTAACATCTACATGCATATTTGGCAAGTGGAGCTGTGGCTAGCTTGCATTTGCAAATACCTTTGTCCTACTTTCATAAACAGTTTTTGATTTTCTTTGAAAAGATCTCAATTAAGTTAACCCAACAATATTAAAGCAATTATGAAATTAAAATGAGCGAGAAACATGTCATGGAATCAATACCAAGCAACTCAGACGTCCATAACCGGGGACACGGCTAATCGATTAGATTATACACCCTGCAGGGGTTTGTACACTTTACCCATGTGACTTGGCCAGTCCAGCTCGTACCATCACTCTCATTTTGGGTGATGATAGGGAGAAGTCCAAGAAGAGACCGTTCGGGAAGTAGCTCCCCAATCCCGACGCGCACCGGTCCAACCTACCAAAATTCTACATCTCTGGATACGCGGGTTCGAGTTACCACAACCTACTAAGTCCAACCAACCGCCCATTTCATTATTGGCACATGGTTGTACACATAAGCTACAAAATAAAGAAGCCAATCATTTTCTCTCGATACCTGGGTGCCTTTCCGCAATGATACCACCAAAATTTATCAATCCCATCACACCCAGGAGATTCATTGATTAAGTTGTTTTAGTTTTCGCAAACCAACACATTTGGAAACAACTTTCAGTGATGTAACCCAGCCCTCGTTCATCATAGCATGGCTAAGCACATCTACCAACGGTGGTTCATCTACAAGGAAAGCCCTACCACATAATAGGACATAGCATAGCGATAGTATCAGCCTACACATGCTTCTACAAAATACACGACAATGCATTGAAAATAGTAGGACAATATCATGAACAAAGTAGCATCTACTTGCCTTGGTTGTAGCGGTCGGAAGAACAATCCACACACAAGCAAGCGTTGCACTCGTCACAATCTACACGATACAATTGCATTCATAAACAAACCATCCACAAGCATATGCGACAAAGATGATGCACGAATGCATGCATGACAAGTGGATCGATGCTACAGCAGTACCACATAATCTTATTCAGTAAAGCTACTGAATGCATGCATGGAAAAATAATTTTAGCGCAAGGAAAACTATTATGCAATTTATAATGCTCAAAACTAGAGCTAGAACCCAAATAATTCACTACTGATAGCATACTGTTTGTAAAATCTTGGAAAAAATATACTGTATAGACATTGCTATTTAGGAACAGTACCAATTGGAATTACTCAAAAAGGAATTATAAAACTTCCTGAGTAATTAAAATACTGCAGAAAGCCACTAAATAGTTTCTGCAAAAGTTTTTACTGTAAGCCTATCTTTTTAATTCACCCTGAGATTCCCCTTGTTCTACTGAATCCAGGGACATATTATATGCAATTTTTGGAGTTACAGATCTTTTTCTACGAATTAATTACTCCAAAAAGGGCATTAATTCATTTAATTAATCTGGACAAAATCTTGCTGCCAAAGTGTAAAACAATGATACAGCAAGATTCTACACGTCTTACTGAATCTATACATATTTTATTTGCAATTTTTGGCCCAGTAGATTAATTTCTATGAATTTTACAAGTTTCAGCTATTATCTGCAATTTCCAAATTCATTTTAAAAATCTTTACTGCGCAGTCAACGCGGCTGGCGAGTCAGCGCTGACGCGGCGTCCACGCGGCTGCCACGCGGCGCGCTGGCACTGGCCGGTACCGGTTCGGCCGCGGTTCTAATCTCGCGCGTTGAAAACAGATCGGACGGCCGGGGGAAGCTCGCATCCTCACCTTGGCGGCGAGCGGCGGCTGGCAGCGGCGATGGGCGCAGACGGCGGCGGCGGCGAGAGCTCCGGCGGTCCCTGGCAAGGTCGCGGCGTCTACGGGGTGCGGGGCGTCTCGGCGAGCTCGATGGCGAGGTCGGGGTCATTGATCGCTTCCTGGAAAGTCGACTGCGAGCGACCGGAGTAGGCGGGCGGCGTTGGGTCTCCGGCGAGCAATCGGAGGGAACGGCGACGATCTGCGGGGAGGGGAACCAAGTCAGCACGTGTGATGGATCGAGGGGGAGAGAAGGAGGGGAACAGGAGGGCCAAGGGGCGACTGCTGTGTCGAGAACTTTGAGCTCTGAAGCTCGGCAATGGAGGCGGCGGCGGCGGGGTTCGGCAATGGAGGCGGCGACCTATACTCTTGGGAACTCCATGTAGGCACACAATTCTGTCCATATAAATCTTGGCCAACTTTGCACTCGTATAGGTCGTCTTCACCGGTATAAAGTGGGCTACCTTGGTCAAATGGTCGACCACTACCCAAATGGAGTCGTATCCTGACCTGGTCCTGGGCAATCCTGTGATAAAATCCATTCCCACTCTATCCCACTTCCAATCCGGCACGGGCAATGGCTGTAGCAATCCTACTGGCTTCTGGTGTTCCGCCTTCACTCGGTACATACATCACATAGGGCAATATGCTCCGCGATGTCTCCCTTCATGTTGTTCCACTAGAATCTGTCCTTTAGGTCCATATACATCTTCGTATTGCCCGGATGTATGGAATACGGCGAGTCATGAGCTTCCTGCAGAATCAACTTCCTTATCTCCGGATCGTTTGGGACGCACAAACGATCTCCATACCACAAGGTTCCTTGCTCATCCTCGCGGAATTCCGTTGCTCGATCCTCCTTCATCTTTTCCTTTACTTCATCAATCTCTTTGTCTCCCACTTGAGCCTTCCTGATTCTGTCCTGTAGCGTTGGTTGGACTTCCATTGTTGCCAAGTATCCTTCTGATACTACCTCCAGTCTAAGGTCCTTGAATTGCTTGCACAAATCCTCGGGCAATTCCCCAATTGTCAATCCATTGGCATAAACCTTCCGGCTCAGGGCATCTGCTACTATATTGGCCTTTCCTGGGTGGTATTGCAGATTCATATCATAGTCCTTGATAAGTTCCAACCATCTCCTTTGCCTCATGTTCAGTTCCTTCTGTGTAAATATGTACTTCAGGCTCTTGTGGTCGGTGTACACATCACAGTGTTTTCCCATCAAGTAGTGCCTCCATACTTTGAGTGCATGAACCACTGATGCTAATTCCAAATCATGCGTGGGATAATTCCTCTCATGGTGTTTAAGTTGCCGCGAGGCATATGACACCACTCTCCCATCTTGCATCAGCACACTCCCAAGTCCATGTCGAGAGGCATCACAGTACACTTGGAAATTCTTCTGAATATCTGGTAAACACAGAACAGGCGCGGTCACTAGTCGACGCTTCAGTTCCTGAAAGCTGGCTTCACACACATCCGTCCACTCAAACTTCCTCTCCTTCTTCAGAAGTTCAGTCATCGGCTTAGCAATCTTGGAGAAGTTTTCAATGAACCTCCGGTAATATCCAGCAAGTCCCAAAAAGCTTCGAATCTCTCCCGCATTCTTGGGCGCTTCCCACTCAGTTACTGCAGTCACTTTGCTTGGATCAACAGCGACTCCTTCTCCTGACACTACGTGTCCAAGAAATCCAACAGTGTTAAGCCAGAATTCACACTTGCTGAATTTGGCATACAACTTGTGTTCCCTCAGCTTCTCCATAATCAGTCGCAGATGCTTCTCATGCTCAGCATCATCCTTGGAATATATCAGTATGTCATCAATAAACACCACCACGAACTTGTCCAAGTACTCCATAAATACCTTGTTCATCATGGTCATGAAATATGCCGGGGCATTCGTTAGTCCAAAAGACATAACTATATACTCATATAAACCATACCTAGTGGTGAAAGCGGTTTTTGGTATGTCCTCCTCCCGGATCTTCAATTGGAAGTAGCCCGATCGCAGATCAATCTTGCTAAACACCTTTGCTCCTTCCAGTTGATCAAACAAATCATTTATGTTCGGCAGGGGGTATTTGTTCTTGATGGTCACTTCATTCAGCGAGCGATAGTCCACCACTAATCTCTTGCTGCTGTCTTTCTTCTCCACAAACAGAACAGGTGCACCCCATGACGACGAACTAGGCTGAATGAATCCCTTGTCCAACTGCTCTTTCAGCTGCTTCTTCAATTCCTTCTCATCCACATCCATCTTATATGGTCTCTTTGCTATAGGTCCTGTTCCCGGCATCAGGTCGATGAGAAACTCCACTTCCCTGTCAGGTGGCATTCCTGGCAACTCTTCCGGAAACACGTCGGGGTAATCCTTAATCACAGGCACAGTATCCATGCTAACCCCCTTAAGAGAATTCAACTTACACCTTCCCGGTCGCACTGCCGACTTAAACCTAATTCTCTTACCATCCGGTGTTTTGAGCGAAACAGCTCGCTGTGCACAATCTATGTGTCCCCCATGCATAGACATCCAATCCATACCCAGAATAACATCTAACCCTTGTGATTCCAACACTACCAGATGTGCAATGAAATTGTGTGCTCCAATCCTCACAGTTAAGTCGCGTCATCCCGCGCTAGCTATCATATCTCCTCCAGGCGAGCTTACTCTAATAGACTCTTTCATAGACTCAGTAGGTAGCTTATACTTATCCACAAATGCCCTTGATATGAATGAATGCGATGCACCAGTATCGAAAAGTATAAGTGCAGGGTGAGTGTTGATTGGAAACTTACCAATCACAAGATCAGGCTCATCTGGGATCTCCTCCACATTCATGTGGTTCACTGTGGCCTTCTGGTTGTTGGTTGGCTTCAGTCCCTTCTTCTCCGGACAGTTGTCAGCATAATGTCCCTTCTGACCACACTTGAAGCATGTCACCTCACTCAGATCCTTCTTCACAAAGATGCGATCACGGTTGCGGTCATGTCCACCGTGTCCTCCGGAATGGTGAGAGTGTCCTCCCTTGTGGTTGTGGTGGCTGCTCTTGTGGTTGTCGTGGCGATGTCCATCGCCTTCATGGTGGTGGCGGTTATGGCTCCCATGGTGCCCATGGTCATTCCCTTCATGCTTGGAGTATCCATCATATGAAGTGCGAGACTTGTGATGTGAACCAGAGTGGTGATTGTTGCTCTTCCTCTTGCAGTTCTCCACCTGTTTGTGCTTATCTTCCAAGATCCTGGCCTTGTCCATAAGCTCCTGGAAAGTGGGGCAATAAACCACCAGTAGCTGCACTGAAAGCTCATCACTGAGGCCATCCAGGAATCTCTCCCTCCTTTTTGCATCAGTGTCAACATCCTCAGGTGCATAACGGGACAGGTTGTTGAACTCCTCAATGTACTCAGCCACGGTGCGATTGGTTTGGCGCAAGTTGCGGAACTCCTTCCTCTTCAGGCTCAGAACTCCTGAAGACACGTGGTTGGTCCTGAAACCTTCCTCAAACATTGCCCAAGTCATAGTGTCCAGCGGGTGGGTGATCTGAAAAGTGTCCCACCAAGAAGCGGCTGGTCCCTCCAGTAGGTGAGCGGCAAACTTCACCTTCTCAGCATCAGTGCATCCAACAGTTACCAGATCCTTGTTGACTGAACGCAACCAGTCGAGAGCAACCATTGGTTCCGTTGCAGTAGAGAACTTAGCTGGCCTTAGCCTCAGAAACCTGGTGAGAGCATCTCCCTGAGGCTGGTTGTTCCCATTGTTGTTGTTGTTCTGAGCTTCCATGAACTGAGTCATAACTTGGGTCAGCTGTGCCTGAGCTGCCATGAGCTGCTCCAACTCAGTGGGTTGACGGCGGGGAGGCATCTGCGGTTCAGCACATGTAAGCTTAGAAAGAATCAACTACGAAAACAGGATTCCACCCATGCATTATGATCAAACAACAACAAACAATAGCAGACAATCTCAAGCAAGCAACACATCAACAAACAAGTGATTCAGCCACATCTCAGGGGTTATCCTAGCAGTATATATCTACTGAAATAGTTTTAGAAGAGTTGGCAATGGTTAGCTAAACAGTTGATCAACAAAGCAGCAAAAACAGCAATCTACCAGAACAGTCCAGCAGTGTTCACGAATTTTTCTACCTGACTTAGACTCGTCAGGAATTTTAGCTGATTTTTGTACATACAGTACAAAGAGTTTCGCACCAGCCCTATTTTTTTCAGATTTTCCCAGATACCAGAAAAATATGAAAAATCATACAGTACTGCTGTATCAGCAGAAAACTGAAGCAGGAATAAAACAGATATTAACCAAACTTGCCATAACTCTTTCATAAAATTCGCACAAATAATCCTGGGATATTGGAGTACACAAATAAGCAACTAAACACTCTTAAACTAACAGTACTTAAGTTTTACATCGATCGAGACTAATCCTCACGATTTTACCTAACGAGGACTAATTGGTGGACTTCTATCTACTTCTTGAAGAGGTTGCGGTAGGTCCTTGCACTCATGCGTTGGCGCTTCTGTCCACGGTTCAACCATGGCAGCGGAGTGTACACCTCTTCTGAGTCATCACTTGAAATCTCAAACTCCACCTCTTCTGGATCCTCCTCTTCTTCACTCTCTGCTGCAACAGCAACAGCTTCATCTCCTCCACCATCATCGTCTCCATCATCATCCTCGTCCTCATCATCATCATCGTTCCCACTGTCATCATCATCATCATCATCATCATTGTTGCCACCATCTCCATTGTCATCATCAGAGGGTGGATTCAGCTGTGTCTGGAGAGCGGCAATCTGGGCTGCCATAACTTCAATAGTCTGATCCCTTTCCTGGACTGTCCCTTGCAATCTGAGCGGCAATCTCCATTGTCATCATCAGGGCATTCTCCAGAACTCCCACAGCTTCATGCAAGGTGTCAATCTCCTGTCCTTGGACCACCATACGATTGCTGGCAAAATCTGCAATCTCCTTTATCATCATCACTTCTCAGCTAGAGCTCCATTCTCCTTTTCCATGTCCTCTATGTGCCTCCGACGGGGCGGCATGTTGTTTCTGTCGCCCGGGGTAACCACAATGTGCCCATCTTCATCACGCCTCCCATAGTCACGATAGGGTGAGTCTGCTGGCAGTAGGTGTCGGACATGATGGCACTGGCGAGACAGGGCTTCATGTATGGCCAAGTTGATTCCAAGTCCCCAGTTGCAGTATGTCTTGGTGTAGATCAGGTGCACAGGGTTTGGCAAGGCGGCATCCCTGAAGATGAAGGTGGTGATCTCCCATGCATCCTCACCATATCCATAGGTGTACAGCCTTCTTCCCTTGAACATGGGCAGTGGCAATCCCAATAACTGCGAGAGCTGTGCTAACTGTCTTGCAAAGGGCCTTGGTGACTCCATGGTTGCATACTCAGTCCTGACTTCTCCCATCTATTAATTAAAAGAGGAAAGTGTGAGAATAGCATATGATAAGAATTTACGAGAGTGAAAGGCATAAGATGAAAGACAGAGTTAACATAAGCTTTAATAATTCTATGGCTTCCTAATCCAATCCTAGGTCACGATCCTACAGTCGACACACGGGCTCTGATACCATCTTGTAACACCGCGGTTCTGAAAAGACCGAGACTTCTATGTGACATGCCAATCCCTGGATCGGTTCATTGGCCCACAATAGAATAAGATGAATAACATAGCAAAATATCCGTGTATCATAAATAACGAAGATCCAGAGTACCATTATTACAATAAAAGCTTAGTGTTGTAGGTGGCGTCGCCGAACCGCTCCATCTTCTGCAGCAAAGTGTTGAGACGGAGAGCAAAGTCGTCGATGTCCTCACCTGGCTTGAAAGCCAGGTCGTCCCACTCCTTGCAGTACCGTACGATGGAGGGTCTTCTCGGCGAGCCGTTGCGGTACCGTACGATGGAGGGTCTTCTCGGCGACCAGCCGGTGCCGGGACCGGTGCCACGCAACCTGGAGGCGCAACTGCAACTCGCATGTGACGACGGTGAGCCTCGGTCTTTTGCAGAAACGGAGCAAGACGCGGCATGGCGAGCCGCGATGCAGTTGGAGATGGATGCGGTCGAGAAGAACCGCACCTGGGAGCTCGCTGACCTCCCTCGAGGTCACCGGGCGATCACCCTTAAGTGGGTGTTCAAGCTGAAGAGGGATGAAGCCGGCGCCATCGTCAAGCACAAGGCTCGCTTGGTGGCCCGAGGTTTCTTGCAGCAGGAGGGGGTCGACTTCGACGACGCCTTCGCTCCTGTGGCACGGATGGAGTCCGTGCGACTCCTCCTTGCGCTAGCCGCTCAGGAGGGCTGGCGCGTCCATCACATGGATGTCAAGTCTGCCTTCCTCAACGGCGACTTGAAGGAGGAGGTCTACGTGCAACAGCCGCCGGGATTTGCGATTCCTGGCCAGGAGGGCAAGGTACTTCGTCTACGCAAGGCTCTCTATGGTTTGCGGCAGGCACCGAGGGCATGGAACGCCAAGCTGGACTCCACGCTCAAGACGATGGGCTTCGGGCAAAGCCCGCACGAGGCGGCCGTCTACCGACGGGGCAATGGAGGAAATGCCCTGTTGGTAGGTGTCTACGTCGACGACTTGGTCATCACCGGCACCAAGGATGCAGAGGTGGCGGCGTTCAAGGAAGAAATGAAGGCCGCCTTCCAGATGAGTGATCCGGGGCTCCTCTCCTTCTACCTGGGGATCGAGGTGCACCAGGACCACTCCGGGATCACGCTTCGACAGACCGCCTACGCCAAGCGCGTCGTTGAGCTCGCCAGGCTCACCGATTGCAACCCAGCTCTCACCCCGATGGAGAGGCTGAAACTGAGCCGCGACAGCACGGCGGAGGAGGTGGACGCTACACAGTACCGGCGTCTTGTGGGGAGCCTTCGCTACCTCGCCCACACACGGCCGGACTTGGCATTCTCCGTCGGCTACGTTAGTCGGTTCATGCAACGACCGACGACGGAACACCAGCAGGCTGTGAAGAGGATCGTCCGCTACGTTGCGGGGACTCTCGACCACGGCCTCTACTACCCTAGGTGCCCTGGGGCGACACACTTCGTCGGGTACAGCGACAGCGACCACGCCGGCGACATCGACACCAGCAAGAGCACAAGCGGGATCCTCTTCTTCCTCGGCAAGTGCCTCGTGAGCTGGCAGTCCGTCAAGCAGCAGGTGGTGGCCATGTCCAGCTGCGAGGCCGAGTACATAGCGGCCTCCACTGCCTGCACTCAGGCCCTCTGGCTTGCTCGACTGCTTGGTGATCTCCTCGGTCGAGACACCAGCGCAGTGCAGCTCATGGTGGACAGCAAGTCCGCTCTGGCCCTGGCGAAGAACCCCGTATTCCACGAACGGAGCAAGCACATCCGAGTGAGGTACCACTTCATCCGGCGCTGTTTGGATGAAGGGAGCATCACGGCGAGCTACATCAACACCAAGGATCAGCTTGCAGACCTACTCACCAAGCCTCTTGGGCGGATCACGTTCCTTGGACTCTGCTCCAGGATTGGGATGGTCCAGCCTTCCCACAAGACAACGCACAAGACTTAGGGGGAGAATGATGAATAAGCCTCTGTACTGTTGGTCTTTGTGGGGCTGTGTCCTTTGTGGGTCCTTGTGGGGCTGTAGCAAGGACGGGCAGTTAGGAGCAGCAAGGATCAAGCATCCTTGACTGCTTTAGCAGCATCAGTTAGGAGCAGCAAAGGACCAAGCATCCTTGACTGCTTTTAGGCAGCATCTTAGACTAGCATCTTGGACTAGCATTTAGCATATTCTTGGCTGGCTAGCAGCCTATAAATATGTATCCCCAACCCCTGTGGTTGGCATGGCATTTGTGTGTGAGTTTGTGGAGAAATAAAACCAGAAAATTGCCCCAACTCCTAGTGTCATCCCCTCTCTTCAATGAGAGTAAATCTAGAGATCCTATCAGCCCGCCCCCGCGCCTCGATCTCCGAGCCGCCGCCGCCCTCGGCCTCCGCGCCCGGAGGTAGTTTTGGTGCCAAGCTGGGTGGAGGTACAAAAGGCGGCAAGGAGGTGAAGAAAGGCATGGGGGACAGCGAGAACTTGGCCAAAGCTCTAGAGAAGTTGGCAGAACTTCTCACTACCAAAAGTGATGGAGGAGCATCTGCTGGAGGGGGAGCTATTGTTCCTCATACCGAAGCAGTTCAGAAACTGGAACTGATGCCAAATGACATCAAATTGGAAGGAGTGACCAACTATCTTCGGTGGTCAAGGAGGGCTCTGAGGATTTTGACCGTGTGTGTGTGTTGAAGCTGCGGAACCAGAACCAAGAGACAAGAACAGTTCTGAGTGGAAAAAGTGGAGTGCCACAAATTCTCTGATCGTGGCATGGATGCTGAACTCCTTGGTCCCTGACATTGCTGCTTCAGTAGAGGCACTCATAAAGGCTTCAGAGGTATGGGATACTCTCTCAAGTCTCTACTCTGGAAAGGGGAACATTATGTTGATTGCTGAGATTGAGGATAAGGTACATGATTTGCAACAAGGAGATAAAACTGTGATGGCATACGTGGCTGAGCTGCAACATCTATGGGGAGATTTGGACCATGTTGATCCTCTTGAACTTCTCCATAGTGAATGTGTGACTGCTGCTGCAAGCTGGATTGAGCGTCGGCGTGTCATAAAGTTTCTGAAAGGTCTTAATCGAGAGTTTGAGGGTAGACGGGCTGCACTACTTCATCGAGAGTTTGTGGTGTGATAATATGTCTGCAATAAACATAGCGAATAATCCTGTCCAACATGACCGAACCAAACATGTGGAGATAGACAGGTTCTTTATTAAAGAGAAGATTGATGCAGGCATTGTATCTCTGGCTTATGTGAGATCAAGACAACAAGTGGCTGACTGTTTGACAAAAGGGCTAGGTACAAAAGAGTGTAATCTTGCTTGTGCCAAGATGGGAATGATTGACATTTATCACCCATCTTGAGGGGGAGTGTTGGATGTTGGATAACTGTTGGAGATACCTGTTGGATGCCTACTGGGCCTTCTTTAAGTTTTATGTGGCCCATCTAGCCCAGCCCAGTGTCTAACCTATATAAGGTCCCTTTTCCCGTGCTCTTTGACCTAACTAGTAGTGGGAGTTCCTCCCAGCCGCCACAGCCTTTGCAGGTCAGTTCCCTTCTATGTCTTCATTGTTACTGTTACTTTTGTTCATTGCAAGTCTACAATTCAAATTTCACGTATAATCACCTCTCTGTTCATCACATGTATGATTGTTCTTTGGTGGCTGGCATGACATTAAAAGTTTCCCCATTTTCATTTTCATTTAGTTCAAAGAATCATTGCTAATAACAGTTGTATTGCCAGCTAGACTCTTAAGAGGATGGCTCAAAAGTTTAAATGTAGTTTAACTTTAACATACCATATTACTTGAGATTGATAATTTGAGACCTTCTATCAAACTCTATACTACCATATTGTGACACCATTATTCAAAAGTACATACACCTAAAGTAAGGCATATTTGCCTAAATAACGTATTGTAATTGCTTTACATCAAAATATGCGATGTATAAGTTCTAATACAAAAGGAAACTATTTAGTTTCTCTCCACCAAAAATTGGGAACCATGACTCATCAGACCTCACACATATTCAGTTTTCTACTGCATGCCAGTTATTAGTTGTTTGTTCATATACTATGCAGTTTCAGATAACTTCTATTTGTGAAAAAACACTAATATATTATATTTATTTGTTAGCCCAATAGTAGAGGTTTCGTATCTGCTTTCAGAGATGGTTCAGCATGGGCTCCGCTGCATTGCATTCTGTAAAACAAGGAAGCTCTGTGAGCTTGTTCTATCTTACACGTAAGAACACATTTCTCCTCATTTTTTACTTTTCGTTTTCTCTGGTTTTCTTTGAACTTCTATCTGCATGCATTTTCGTAGTTTTATCGATGATCCATCTGTTATTGTAGGCGTGAAATTCTTGAGGTGACTGCAACAGAATTGGTAGATTCTGTCTGTGTATATCGTGCTGGCTATATTGCAGAGGTTGTTATTTTTATTGTTTTACCATTTCCCTAATGTGTTATGCCATTTTATATGACTTTTCATTCTATTCTAGGATTTAGCATGAAATTTGGCATTTTAACAGTCTTAAGTCTCACAAGTGGTTTGTAACATGTATAGATCTCTAATGCATAATAAATAAATTCTCATGAAACAGGTGTTAGACGCAGTTGCATCATTTGCACCTTAGGTTGATGTTGTAGTGGATAAGTTTTTTATAAGATAGTGAAGCCCATGTTTACATTTTGATATAAGCTGGTATAGAAGAGTAAAAAAAGTTGCTTAAGTATTAAATATGGACTAAAAAATAAACTATTGCAGGATAGAAGAAAAATTGAGGCTGATCTCTTTGAGGGAAAACTTCGTGGTGTTGCTGCCACGAATGCTCTTGAGCTGGGAATTGATGTTGGACATATCGATGCAACATTGCATCTTGGATTTCCCGGGAGTGTTGCCAGGTAAGTGAAAGTGATCTGTCCAGTAGAGTTTTTATGTTTCTCTGTGAACCTACTAAGATACAGAATTTTAATTGTAGTTTATGGCAGCAAGCCGGAAGATCTGGAAGGAGAGCAAAACAATCATTAGCCATTTATGTAGCATTTGAGGGGCCTTTAGATCAGTATTTCATGAAATCCCCACATAAACTATTTGGCAGACCAATTGAGCACTGCCAAGTTGATTCACATAACCCGAAGGTAGGTCCATAGATCTGTGCTTACTGAACCGACTATATTGGTAAGTTTAAATACTTAAGTATCTAACTTTTCCCTTGGTTTTTTGGAATCTGAAACTCATTAAAGGTTTTAGAACAACACCTTGCATGTGCTGCTTATGAGCATCCAATATGCCTGCAATATGATGAGGATCACTTTGGTTCTAGTCTGGATAGTATAATGACGACTCTAAAAGAGAAAGGCTATCTGATTAACAATCCGCCTGGACCTTTTTCTTCGACTATGTGGAATTATATTGGACGAGAGGTTTGTCCATTAGTTATTCTCTATTGTATAAATCAATACCTTTTCTTTTTGTGTCAACAGTATTTTGATTTCTGCAGAAAAGACCTTCACAGACAGTGAGCATACGAGCAATTGAGCATGACAAGTACAGTGTGATAGACAAGTTAAATAACAGATTACTTGAGGAAATTGAGGAAAGTAAGGCATTTTTTCAGGTAATATGTTCTAACTGTTATATGACTATCTGTTATACTTGCATAGCTCTTTGAATATTCCTCACTGTTGTCCAAGCAGGTATCTAAATTCATGAATTTGCAATCAGTGCATCATACCTTGTTATTTTAAATAATTTACATATTTTGTAATGTTTTAAGATTGCTTATCACGTGTTCCACGTGATAAAAAATAATTTACATATGTGTTCTGAGTTCTGGCATTAGTAGTGCATTATCTCAAGAGTCTTTTTCTCAATTTCAGGTGTATGAGGGTGCTATTTACATGCATCAGGGTGTCAATTACTTAGTTGAGGAGCTTGATTTGTCATCAAGAACAGCTTTCTGCAGGAAAGCTGATGTGAAATATTACACAAAAACACGAGACTACACTGGTATCAATGTCATCGGAGGAGATTTCGTATGTTCTTGGAAGCATTACAACACTTGATCTCATATACTCTTGAAAGTATTCTGCTATTATTAAGTTGCATCCCTCCAATATTATTGAGCAATATAGTTTATATCTCTTCTATCTTTATTTTATAGACCTTAGTTAATTCACTAATTCTGAGAACTATTGGCCATCTTCTTTTTCGTTAGGCCATGTACAATGCAAGGTCAAGGTGCTTAATAGGATGCTAACAGAAATAAACCAGACTTTTTCTTAAGCACTAGTGCTTATTTCTATAGGAGAGGTGCCTAGTTAAGCATATTCCTTATACAATTAAGCACTAATGCTTAAACAAAATCTGGTTTATTTTTGTAAGCACCTTGCATTGTACGTTCCCTTAGATGTCAATGGTATCACCTTTTACTGTTCATTGATTTGCTTGAATTTAACTGAGTCCATTCAATCTATGTCTTGTTTCTCGTTTTTTCTTTTTTTTTCTGGAAGAAACCCATGTTGTCTTGGTGTAATACCAGAAAATAGGATAAATGTTCCTCCTACAATGCTTGACCACACTTTGAGTCTTTTCAGTTTCTTTTTGTTTCATCTAAAAAAGGGACAATTTTATTAACGCCATCAAGTCATGAGCCTCTCCCTGAGTGAAATCTTTGGTATACTGACATTTTGTTCTCAATGATTACTTGCCTCTTCTCTTGAAGGCTTATCTTCCGACAGTTACATGCAAAAGTAACTGTTTGAAGACAACCGCCCAAGCAAATAACTGCCAGGTGACAACCAAATGGTTTGGCTTTCATCGCATATGTAAATCAGGCAATAAAATATTGGACAGCGTCGAACTTAGCCTACCTCCGTATTCCTACAATTCTGAGGTCTGTGGATCAACTATAAATCTTGGTAACATTGTGATGCATTTCCCACAATGCTTAAACTTGTGTTTTGTATATGAAATTACAGGCTGTTTGGATAAGGATTCCGCAGTCAGCAAAAATTGCTGTGGAGGAAAGGAAACTAGAGTTTCGAGGTGGTTCACATGCAGCTTCACACGCTATCTTGAATATATTACCTTTGTAAGTTCTCAATTATTTCTCTCATAATCATTGATACAAAAATAGTTTGTGGTGGACATAGAATTTTTTTAAGGACAATTGTTTGACAACACAGTCACATTGATAAAGAACAGTACTGCATTTTTTATTTCCTTGTTATAATTTGCCAACCACTTTTTGGTCCACTGTTAACTATGTTGCCGTGTTAAGTTCTATCATAATTTTATTGCACACTTTAGTAATTAGCTCTTTTAATTGGGGTTGATTGCGGGTTGATTTGCGCAGGCATATGATGTGTAGTGCTTCTGACCTAGGAACAGAATGTGTAAATCCTCATGCAACCCGTGGTATGCCAGAAAGAATTCTTTTATACGATAAGCATCCCGGTGGTATCGGCATAGCATCAAAGGTAATAGCAAAAATAACATATACTCGACCATGTAATACAGGCTATGTGAATGATCTGTGTGTAAACCACATCATTTGTTTGTTTGTTCAATCTTGTAGGTCAAAATGCTTTTTGGGGAACTTCTACTTGCTGCTTTAGAGCTTGTTTCTACATGCAGTTGCACTAGTGTTGCTGGTTGTCCAAATTGTATCCAAGTAAGTTAATATTGTACGGAACTCATTGTTGAGGCAAAAAAAAATTCATGTTAGTGTCTTAGATCTGATACGTTTCTGCTTATTCTTTTCAGTCGTTGACATGTAGCGAATACAACGGGGTTTTGGACAAGCAGGCGGCGATTTTGATCCTGAAGGTTTAATGATTTGTGTTTGTTATGTTTATCCAATCACTCTCTATCCTGCAAAATTACCACATAAAATTGTTCTTGCCCTGAGAGATTCGCTGCATATGCAGGGAGTCACTGAACACGAGAGATCGTATTTTGAAGTGGAAGAGTCTTCTGATCGAAGCTGATGTGCAAGAGAGGTACAAACTCTGAGTTGAGACGCATTAACTAAACAAGCTCAGGTCTACAGCATGTATGCATTAGCTAGATGATTCATTGAGATTTTGGGAGCGATTTCACTAAGATTTGTTGTTGCTGAGTAGGTAGTCCGAACTAGAGGTGAAAACGGATGGGATACGGATATTGAGTAGTGTCCTTTCCACTTCCATTTTCATATTATCAAAACAAATATGGATATGAGTACGGATGTTATCCAATATGAACGCAGAGTGGATATTACTCAAATACGGATAGAGACAGATTTTTACTCAACTCGCAATGGATGTGGAATTTTACAATTTAGGTAAATAAATAAGTCAATAACTAGGAATAAAGATGTACTACCATAATGCATAATAGTTATAGGTTTGTGCGATACATTTGATCACTTTTTAGGTTGGATAAGTTGCATATAAGGAAGTATTTCTAAAATTGGCTAAAGCAATTTTATTCAGATCCGGATATATCAACATTCGCTCTAAAATCCAAAACCACATTTTTTATACTCCATCCGGCCCATATTAATTGACTTAAATTGTCTAGATTTGGATGAATCTAGACACTATTTAGTATATAGGTTCATTCGAATTTTGACAAATCAAAGTCAATTAATATGGATTCGAAGGGAGTAGTATTTGTTAAATAAATCCAGAAGTGTAAAATGGATATAAAATCCCACAATCTTCTAGCAATTGTCTCACGGATGGTCGGAAACTCAGAATTGGTTGGACGCTGTTGGATAACCTCGGGATGGTCCGATCACTCTGTCATGGAAAACCATGTTGGTATCCTAAAAAGATGAGTAAATTACTCTCTTCGATTCATAATAAATG